>CM065053.1:220861069-222241069 GCA_032883995.1 Coronaproctus castanopsis
TATTCAACGCAAAACATTTCATAAAATTCTCAAAACAATATTTATTCGTTTTTATTAAAAACAAAATTATTAATTTTACATATTTTCATAATCATATTCGCTATTTGAAATATCTACAGGCTGTGTTCCAGTTTAAACAATCAACGAACATAATACAAAATACATCTAAAAATATTTAACGTACATAAACATACAGTATAAAAATTATATTTATGTTTACCAATCATTTGTTACACAATTAAAACTTTTACTTCTTTCTAAATATAAAATGCAAAACAATCGTCTACTATACTTTTTAAATAACATTGTTACAAATAAACAACAAAAATAGAACGTTTTTAATTTAAATAAATAAACAAATTATCAATTTTAAATATTTTAATAATTATATTCGCAATTACAAAATTTCTACAGGTTGTGTTTCAGTTATTAACCGACACAATGAGCTTTAAATATATATTTCACATTAAGCACTTACGCGTACTACTTTGCAATTTTCAAATAACATTTCAATGTACAATTAAAACGAAATCGCCGCGCTTATTGATTATGCAATTTATATAACGAAAACATCACAGCGTAATAAATTAACGTTCGGCTTGCAAATCAAATATTTCTGATTGTTCAATGAGAAATGTACTTCTTTTAAATGATAGTTACAAAGAACTTTAAACAAAACTTAGAATAATAATTAATTCAAAGTAGTTTCTGTTCTTGTTTAAACAGATAATTAACAAAACAAATAAATAAACGAAGAGAAAATAGTTATTAAAACAACATGGCTTACAGGTAAATGCACGTAGTACATAAGGCTAAGTTAACACGTATAGATTACACGAAACAAATAACATTCACTAAATCAGAAAACTTTTTATATATATTTTTAATCGTAATTAAAATTATTCATAATTAAAAATACCTGATATTTTAAAATTATTCTACACGTCTCAAGTTAAAAACATATTTTTTTATTTTAAATTTAAATTGTTTACATTTCATCTCCAGTGTGACTAAAATGTCGTAATTTTAAAAAATGCAACTATAATTTTTTCACAATCTCATTATTGCACGGTCGATAATTAATCGTGTCTAAATTTTGTAAACGTAATACATTTTATTTCGCACAAATTAAATTTCGAACAATTAGTAATTAAATATATCGTTTTTAACTAATTTTCTACAGTGTGACCAAAACCTCTTTTTTTTTTTAAATTCTTATATATATTTTTAATCATCATTAAGATTATTCGTAATTAAAAATACATAATATTTTTAAATTATTCTAAACATCTCAAATTAAAAACATATTTTTTGTTTTTAAATTTAAATAGTTTACATTTCATCTGCAGTGTGACTAAAATGACGTAAATTTAAAAAATACAAATAAACCCGTTTAACCCTAATTTTCTCGATGGACATGACGTATAAAAATACGGGAATACCGCAGTTAGACGCGTATTTTAATCCTTAATAACTCTCGTTTAAACGCTTTCTCCAAATTTCGAATCGCTCGCGAATTATCGCGAAAAAATCGATGTTTTTTTAAAAAAAATATATATATATAATTATGTACATATATAAGGCTACCAACCGGATGGTTAAATAATATTTATAGTTTTTGCCGCTGTGGCGCGCTGGCACACGCCAGCGCTAGTAGTCTAGAAATCGAAAATCTAATTTTAAAACTCGCGATTTCTCGATATTGGTTGATTTTTAAAACATTCGCGTTATTACGTAAAATATAGACCTCGACGTGTATTTTCTTCTAAATCCAACCCGAACCCCTTAACTATCAGAGGGACCTCAAAAAGTGCCCAAAACCCCAAAATCTTTTAAGGCCAATTTTCTCGACGATTATTACGTATAAAAATACCGGAATACCGTAGTTAGACGCGTATTTTAATCCTTAATAACTTTCATTTAAACACTTTTTCCAAATTTCGAATCTTTCGCGAATTATCGCGAAAAAATCGATGTTTTTAAAAAAATATATATGTATATTAATATGTACATATATAAGGCTACCAACCGAATGGCTAAATAGTATTTATAGTTTTTGCCGCTAAGGCGCGCTGGCGCACGCCAGCGCTAGTAGTCTATCAATATCCAATATATATATATTAATATATATATATATATATATATATATATATATATATATATATATATATATATATATATATATATATAAATAATGTTTATAAATCGAAAATCACATTTTAAACTCGCGGTTTCTCGTTATCGGTTAATTTTTAAAACATTTACGTTATTACATATACGATAGATCTCTACGTTTACTTTTTTTTAAGTCCGACCCGAACCCTCTAACTGTCATAGGGTCCTTAAAAACGGCCCATAACCCTAAACCTGTTTAACCCTAATTTTCTCGATGGGTATCGCGTATAAAAATATCGGAATAGCACAGTTAGACGCGTATTTTAATCCTTCATAACTTTCGTTTAAAGAATTTTTTCAAATTTCGAATCGTTCGCGAATTATCGCGAAAAAATCGATGTTTTAAAAAAACAAATATATGTATTAATATGTACATATATAAAGCTACCAACCGGATGGCTAAATAATATTTATAGTTCTTGCCGCTATGGCGCGCTGGCACACGCCAGCGCTAGTAGTATAGAAATATCAAATATATATATATATATATATATATATATATATAAAATGTTTAAAAATCGAAAATCAAATTTTAAATTAAACTCGCGATTGTCATAACTTTCATTCGAACAATTTTTCAACATTTCGAATCGTTCGCGAATTATCGCGAAAAAAATCGATGTTTTAAAAATATATATATATATATATTACTATGTACATATATTTACCAACGGGACGGCTAAATAGTATTTATATTTTGCCGCTATGGCGCGCTTGCGCACGCAAGCGCTAGTAGTCTATAAATATCCAATTGTTTGGAAAGTTAGGGCCACGGTACGACAATTTACTAAGAGAGAAAAAAGCTAGCCTATATGGTGTAGTAAAAATCTTCGGGAGCCGAATTTCGAATTAGGCCCTGGGTTTCTTTTTAAGACGATTCTTGTAAAAATGACATTTTTTGGGAAGGCTCAATGTCCCAAATTTAAGCTCGTGCCAAAGCTCTAATTTGAACTTTGGCCAACTTGACTAAAGAATAAGCGCTGTAGGGAATTTATTCTACTTTCGATCGATACCAAATTCGACCGGTTTTACTCGAAATTAATATGCGAAAAAGTTGATTTTCGCAAAAATGGACGAAATATTCTAAAATCAAATTTAGAATTTGAATTTTTGTTACGGGTATTAGGGTCGGTCGTATCGAAAAAAGGTCTTCTACAAAGTCGTTAGATAATTTATCGCACTTTCGAAAACAGCGAAGCCTATGTCGATAGGTGGAATAGCCGATTTTTCAACGGGGTTTCAAGGCGAAAAAGTCGATTTTTGTGTCGATATTTTAACCCATTTTACTAGCTCAGTTTTTGAGACACCCCAATACGGACTTCACCGTTCCAAAGGGCGTGCCCGAATTAGTCAAACGCGCGAATCTCCGACGGTGGTCGTAACACGTTGCACGTTTCTTGGGCCCATTTGAGTGCCCATTTCAATGGGTACCGGTTTATAGATTGCGTCGATCGGTAGCTAAAAATGTAGCGACGGTTTCGAGACAATTTTTTTGTTTGAAAAAATTTTCCGTAGCTCACAGGGGTGAAAAGTTATTTCGGGTCGAAGAGAAAGCAT
The DNA here is from genome assembly GCA_032883995.1 of Coronaproctus castanopsis. NCBI lineage: Eukaryota > Metazoa > Arthropoda > Insecta > Hemiptera > Monophlebidae > Coronaproctus > Coronaproctus castanopsis. The sequence continues at coordinate 220,864,802 of CM065053.1, forward strand.
TAAATTTCCATACGAACCCGTTTAACCGTTTAACCATAATTTTCTCGATGGGTATTACGTATAAAAATACGGGAATACCGTAGTTAGACGCGTATATTAATCCTTAATAACTTTCGTTTAAACACTTTTCCAAATTTCGAATCGTTCGCGAATTATAGCGAAAAAATCGATGTTTTTAAAAAAATATATATGTATATTAATACGTACATATATAAGGCTACCACCCGGACGGCTAAATAGTATTTATAGTTTTTGCCGCTACGGTGCGCTGGCGCACGCCAGCGCTAGTAGTCCAGTAATCGAAAATCATATTTTAAAACTCGCGATTTCTCGCTATCGGTTGATTTTTAAAACATGCGCGTTATTACGTAAAATATAGATCTCGACGTGTATTTTCTTTCGAGTCCGACCCGAACCCTCTATCTGTCATAGGGTCCTTAAAAACGCGGCCCATAACCCTAAAACCGTGTAAGCCTAATTTTCTGGACGGGTATTACGTATAAAAATACCGAAACAGCACAGTTAGACGCGTATTTTAATCCTTCATAACTTTCGTTTAAACAATTTTTCAAAATTTCGAACCGTTCGCGGATTATAGCGAAAAAATCGATGTTTTTAAAAAAAAAAAAATATATATATATATATATATATATATATATATATATGTACATATATATATATAAGGCTACCAACCGGATGGCTAAATAATATTTATAGTTTTTGCCGCCATGGCGCGCTGGCACACGCCAACGCTAGTAGTCTAGAAATTTCAAATATATATATATATATATAAATATATATATATATATATATATATATATATATATATATATATATATAAAATGTTTAAAAATCGAAAATCAAATTTTAAACTCGCGGTTGTCATAACTTTCATTCGAACAATTTTTCAACATTTCAAATCGTTCACGAATTATCGCGAAAAATTCGATGTTTTAAAAAAATATATATATATTACTATGTACATATATAGGCTACCAACGGGACGGCTAAATACTATTTATATTTTGCCGCTATGGCGCGCTTGCGCACGCAAGCGCTAGTAGTCTATGAATATCCAATATATATATATATATATATATATATATATATATATAATATATATTTATGTATTTCTATAAATACACGTATATAACAATATATAGATATAGGGGGGCCCAAAACCCCAAAAATTTTTAACGTCAATTTTCTCGAAGGGTATTACGTATAAAAATACCGGAATACCAAAGTTAGCCGCGTATTTTAATCCTTCATAACTTTCGTTTAAACAATTTTTCCAAATTCCGAATCGGTCGCGAATTATCGCGAAAAAATCGATGTTTTTAAAAAAATATATATGTATATTAATACGTACATATATAAGGCTACCACCCGGATGGCGAAATAGTATTTATAGTTTTTGCCGATAAGGCGCGCTGGCGCACGCCAGCGCTAGTAGTCCAGAAATGGAAAATCATATTTTAAAACTCGCGATTTCTCGATACCGGTTGATTTTTAAAACATTCGCGTTATTACGTAAAATATAGATCTCGACGTGTATTTTCTTTCGAGTCCGACCCGAACCCTCTGTCTGTCATAGGGTCCTTTAAAACGCGGCCCATAACCCTAAACCCGTTTAACCCTAATTTTCTCGATCGGTATCGCGTATAATAATATCGGAATAGCACAGTTAGACGCGTATTTTAATCCTTCATAACTTTCGTTCAAAGAATTTTTCCAAATTTCGAATCGTTCGCGAATTATCGCGAAAAAATCGATGTTTAAAATATATATATATATTAATATGTACGTATATGGGCTACCAACGTATAGGCTACCAGCCGTTTGGTTAGTGTTTATAATTTTTTCCGCTACCGCGTGCGAGCGCTAGTAGTCCCGGAATATCGAATATATATATATGCAAACGATATATAGATATACGATTAACATTGCCCATGCTAATTGCATTGTAGTACCGGGCGACCGAAAATGACGGTGAAAATATTTAAAATTCGAAAATGAAATTTTCAACTCGCGATTTCTCGTTACCGGTTAATTTTTAAAACATTTGCAATATGACATAAATTATAGATCTCGACATCTAATTTCTTTTAAACCGAACCCGAACCCTCCATCTATCATAGGGGCCGTAAAAAAGGGCCAAAACCCCAAAACCCTATAAACCCAATTTTCTCGGCGAGTATTCGATATAAAAATACGCGACTACCATCGTTAGACGCGTATTTTAATGACGAATAACTTTCGTTGGAATAATTTTTCGAAATTTCGAATCGTTCGCGAATTATAGCGAAAAAATCGATGTTTTAAAAAAATCGACAGGGGTACCCTTTTGGAAATTTTCGAGTCGGGTTTTAAATTATTTTTCGTGGTTTTTTCGCTTTATCCTTAGACCATGTATAGTAATGACTATTTGTAAAGTCGGAATCGTTTAAAAATTTTTACGACGCGCGCTTGCCCGGCTTTAGTTCAGACGGCTTAAAGTGTACGCCGCCATATACGAATTCGAATAACTCGGCGAATTTTTTACCGATTAAAGTCATCCGTACATCGTTGCAAATATTACGTAACGGTCTCGAATATTAGCTAATACGAATATATAAAACGTCGATATAGGCCGTATTAATAGCGTACATTAGGAAAGCAACCCACATCCGGTTGTATATAAGCCTGTAAAACTCGCGATATTTAAAATTTTTTCAAATTTTCTTTTCATACTCGAGAATGTCTATTATTAGCCAGTCTACGAATAAATTTTCGCGAATTTCTAAGTATTACGACGTTTTTTATTAAACTTTTTCGAATTCCAAGGTCATTGACCTCGTACGGCCGAAATATCGATCGGAATATAACCGGGATTATTGCGTCGTAAAGTACATATTAATAGACGTATTTAAGGTAATAACAATTTTTTTCGTAAAATTTATATTAACTCGACAAATGGAGACGAAATGTTCGGAAAAAATTTTCGACACTTAAAAAAACGTCATTACGAATACTTTTTCGCTTATATTTCGAAAACGGCTACTAATTAAACGGAAAAATTACATATTCGTAAACGGCAGAATGTGTAGATGGTAACGAAAAAAAAAATTTTATTCGTAGGACAATTTTAAAATTTTTTATAAAGGATCGAAGATCGAGGTAGCGTTTTGAAAAACGCGCCCAATTTCTAACGGTAATTTTCAATCGAGCGCAACTCGGCGAATTTTTGACGAAAATCGAAAATTTTTCTCGCGTTACCTTTCGTAAAGTATCCTCTTTTCGAGAAAATTAACGCGAAAATTCTACCATTTACCATTTCGGTGCTTTAAGCGAAAACGGCTAATTTTCCATAATTTCCGAGGGTCGTCCGCGCGTACGTAATCGACAACATCATCGGGCGAAATCAGTCGGTTCGCGGCAAGCTGTACATTTTCGAAAAGCTCTTTAATAGGGCTAGAAAAAAGTCCGGGACACCCGGGGTCTAACTCTAAAGGGACCGGGAGAAATTGAGCATTTTTCGCGATTTTTTGACAATTTTCGAAAAAGTGCATTTTCGAGCGTTTTTTTCGAAAAATTTTTAAAAATATTAAATTTCGCGATTAAGCGAAAAAAAGTTGACAGTTACGGAGTAGAAAGAACGCTCTTTCGAACGGTGCAACTTTCATTCGGATCCGATTAAACGTTCAAGTCGCAATTATCGAAAACTTTTTTTTTTCCTTCCCCGGAAATGGCCGTTTCCCCCGCTGGAAGGCGCAATTTTGGGAATTTCGAAACGGGGCCAACGGCATCGTATTCGGCGTGGTCGAATTAATCGGAATCGATACTAAGCTCGAAAATTTTGGACCCGCCCCTCGGGGGGTGGGGCCCGACGTAAGTCGATTTTGGGTTTTCGACGAATTATATATATATATAGATTCGGACGTCTTTTTAAAAATAAATTTCGAAAATTTCGTCGAAATATCTCGAATAGCCGATTTTTAAAGGCGTTTTAAAAATTTAGCGGACATTTCGCCATTTTTCGACCTTGCCAATTCGGTAGCTTAACGAAAATCGGTCCGATTTCGAAAAACTCCATTTCGTTCGAAAGCTCTTTAGTTTCTCTCGAAAACGGTTTATATCGATAATTTCGACGTATTTAATATTTCGCGAGTTATTAAGCTTCGAAGTTGACGTTATTTTAGAGTTAGCTTAAACTTTCAAAAGTACAGCGAACTTTCGGGAGGGATAACCGGAGAACGGTTAAAGTTTTCGATTTAATTTTTACATCGCGCGAAAGACCCGAGTATGTAGAATGAAAAGTGTAATAACTATATAGGGCGTAAAATTGATTTAAACTACGTCATTAGCCGTCCGAACGGGAACGTACGCCATTTTCCATAATTAAAGTATAGAGAAAACCGGGTAGAACTTTTCAATTTTGGATTTCGTCTTAAAAATCGAATTTTCGTCCGATTCGAAAACTTTCGGTATCGTTCGAAAGCTAATAGGTAGGCGCTTAAATTACGTAATAACTATTTAGGCGATATTTCGACTTTTCGTTAGCGTAATAAACGCTTAAACTCGCAACTCGCGTCTGTTAATTTTTACCGGTTCGAGCTTTCGCGAGCTTATAAAAGTTGGAATTTCGATTTTTCGATATTCTTCGAAATAACTCGAAACGTCGGAAAATGCGTTTAAAAAAAAGGAGCGAAATTTCGTTCGGATCGGACGATCGGTTTTAGAGTTATAAACGATACCGGCTAGCTAAAAATGAGCGTTAAAAAATTCAACAACCCAAAAAGGCCCCTCGTTCCCGAGGTTGTTTGGAAAGTTGGGGGCGTCGGACGACTTTCGACTAAAAGAGGAAAAAGTTGTCGAATATAATTGCGAACAAAAAGCTTGGAACAGAATTTCGAGTTAGGCCTTTGTTTTTGTTTTAAGCCCGTTTTACGTAAAAATTTCGATTTTTTCACTCAGCCTTTTTCGCAACTTTCGGCCGAATAAAAGCTAAACTTTTACATTTAATTATCGGCGTACGATTTTCTTCAACATAACCCGAAACGTAGAGAAACATGTTTCGAAAAAAAAGAGGTAAATTTAATTCAGATCGGACGAACCGTTCTTTAGTTATAAATTCAAATAGCTACCTACTAATAAGTAACGGACGATTTCGCAAATCCAGAGGGTAATTTCTTCGCCGATTTATCTGGAAAGTTGGGGGCATCGTACGACTATCGACTAAAAGAGGTAAAAGATAGCTTATATAGTTTACTAAAAATTCTCAACGGCGATTTTCGAGTTAGGGCCCGGTTTTTTTTTAAAGGCGTTTTTTGTAAAAATGAGCTATTTTACATAGTCGAAATTGCGCAACTTTAAGCTCGCGCAAAAGCTCGACTTTCGACTTTGGCCAACTTGCCTAAAGAATAAGTTTTATAGAGAATTTATTCAGCTTTCGATCGATACCAAATTCGACCGGTTTTACTCGAAATCGATATACGAAAAAGTCGATTTAGGCGAAAATGGTGGAAATTTTCGAAAATCAAATTTCGTGTCCGAGGTTTTTGTACGGGTATTAGGGTCGGTCATATCGAAAAATCGTCTTCTACAAAGTCGATAGATATTTTATCGAAATTTCGAAAACCGTCGGCCCGAATTCAATAGCTATAATAGCCGATTTTATAGAGCCGATTACACGTAAAAAAGTGGATTTTCGGGCCGAATTTCGAACCCATTTTACGAGCCCATTATTCGAGATAGCCCAAAACGGACTTCACCACGCGAAAGGGCGTGCCCGAATTAGTAAAAGCCGCAAATGTCCGCAAAGGGTCGTAACACTTTGGTCGAAAAACACCTCCCTATAAAGGCTTCTTATAGGCTTCGTAGGGGTCATACCTGCAAACTGACCGGCGATACTTTCCTCGCTAATACAACTCGGCCCTTCGGGCCGCGTCAGGGCGCCCGTCGGGCGCCCGGTATAGGAGATCTCGCGTATGAAAAAGATTAGGTCAAATTTCCTTCTAGTTATTTAATAATTAATAATAATAATAATGTCTATTTTTCTGACTGCTTAGTGTAATTGTTTATCAATAAATTTTATATTACCGATTTGTTGATTGTGTTGTTTACCACACTTACCATCAGATTACTTTATAAATAACTGTTTTTTCACTTTGCTATTTCTTGTAATTTTACATTTAAATTAAGGTGTCTTTTTTTTAAATTTTTTCCTGTTATATTTTTTTATAAATTGTATATAATTATTTTTTTATGTCCGCTTGATGATGGTTTAATAACTGATAAACTTTCTGGTTTTTATAAAAAAATTTAACGATTTTAGCTACTTTTTCGTTGTTTATTTTTTCAAAATTACAGCATTCTACACCTCAAATTTTATATATATATATATATATATATATATATATATATATATATATATATATGTGTGTGTGTGTGTGTGTGTGAGGGAGTACTACTTCCCTTCATTTTTTAATTATCAGCTGCTTAAATTATATGAAATTTCCTGTTTTAATAAATTCAGAGGAAATTAATTCCCACACATTTATTTTATTCTATGTAACAATTGTACCGTTATATTAAACCTAATTTGTTTTGTTTAACACGTATGTATTTTATTTTTCCTAGTATACCATTTAATGGAAAAATTAAATACGATGAATTTTTTAAATTATTTTAAAAGTATGATGTGAAAAATTAAAAGTCAAATACCGAATTATGTAAGCTTTAAGAGATACGATTTTTGACTTGCCGATGATTTACTGGAATTTTTGGTTCGGAACTAAGTCCCATTATATTGCGAACATTCGAAAAGTAGCATCATCGTTATAACTTATTTACTCTGACGTGTGATTTTTTCATTTTATTAACAGAAAAATGACAACAGTTATATTTTTGTTGTAGATAACAATTGTTCATTTTTATCGATAAACGATTTTTTGACGAATATATATATATATATATATATATATATATATATATATATATATATATATATTTATATATATATGCTTACCTGCTTCTTTGTTTATTTAATAAAGAATGTTAAGCGAAATGTGTGTATTAATACTATATTTCGATTATTATTGTATCTTCATTTGATTGAAATAGCTAATTGATTTACAGTTAAAATTAAATTTATAAGAATCCATACATATAATTATGAAGATTATGTGTGCGCTTGTGTATGTTTATATTTACATTTAATTACTATGTTTGTTTTATACAATTTGAATTTTATACAAATTTTATACAATTTTGTTGCAGGAATTAGGGTCGCAACCTTTAGCCGCCCTCAGCGCAGACGATAGCGAAGGCAGTTCTAAAGGGAGTCATAGACCTCGATCGGGTAAATTTATTTTATTTAATTTCGTTAAAATTAATTTATAGGTTAAACGATATCCTTATTTATGTTCATATTTTTTTTTGGCAAGTAAAAAAAGGTTGTTGTTTAAATTGTACAGTAACAGATCTAAATTTATAAGAATCAGTCCAATAATAATAATAATAATGACTGACCATAACTCGTAATATAAATACGTTACAACTGAATATGAATTTTTATTAGATAAAAATTATAGTTACATTATATTGCAATAATTAAATAGACATAAGTTCATCGTTAATTTCCACCTCCTATTCAAGAGGTTGGTGCGGTACGTCGTTTTGCTATAGTTTGCCTTGCCATTTGTATTGTTTCCGGTACTGATTTTCTTCTATTGATCCCGTGTGTATACACTACATCCTTATTCTTTTTCTCCGGATTTTTCCTTCGACCGTAATCGTTATAAGAGCCTCTTCTCAGATTTGATGTCCAAAATATCTCTTTTTTTGCTTCGTCAATTCTACTTAGTAGTATTAATTTAACATTTATTAAATACTTCCGTATTGGACATCTGTTCTTTGCAGAATATTAATTTATATGAAAAGAAAACGGATTGAACGATATATTTTAGACTTAATTTAGTGTTTTTATCTTATATTAATCCTTGGTAATCGTCAATATTGAAGATTTTTATACTTTTAACTATAAATAAGTTCAACTTTGATCGTTGTTACCCGAACTGGTGTGCCGTATTCATATACATGTTGAAGTAACAAAATTTTCTTTCTCCGTTCTTTTCAGTATTTATTCATGATTTCATTACGGTTTTTTGTTCATTTTGTCCGGTTATTAATTATTTTAAATCAGAAAAATCGTTTATGCTCTTTGTAACCTTCGTTTTATTGTTTATAGTCACCTAAGTGGTTGACTTTCAACCTATCAAAGTGTGGAGGGATTCTTTATTTTAACCTCATATTACTCATTTTACGGATATGTTTCTTTTCTTTTTTTTTCTTTTTTCAAAATTTAGATATATGTCAAGAATATTACGCTTGTGAATTGACTAGATATGTTGTACTTTCGAATAAATTAATTGGCTTGACTGCTAGGTTTTGAAAATATGCCCCACAGAAATTTCAATCACGCCATGCGTTTAAATAGGTATGAGTTGGCCCATTCGAATTTTTTTTTTTTTTTTTTTTTGTATATAAAATTAATTTCGTTTTAAAATACGAAACGAGTTAAAAATGCGAAAATGTAAATTAATAATTCGTTCACATACATCGTTGAATTTTATATGAATCTAGATAATTTTATGTAAATATTTTTAGAATCGAGCGATTTTACGTCAATCAAATGTTCTTTATTATTAAAATACATAATTCTGTTGGCATTAAAGTTCCTCTGTCCTGTATACGTGTATCAGGCAACACTTCCAATATAATATTATGTATTTCGTTCTACAAATATTATTAAATTATGCATATTGCATATTGATGAACCGAGATAAATTAACTAAAGATATACAAATACGTACCATAATTATATATATATATATATATATATATATATATATATATATGATATCTACGTCTGGCAATGAATATAACAGAAGATATATCTGTTGTATCTATTGCCAGATGTACATATCACAATAATTTTAATTGGACAACTGAATAGACTAATGGTTTGCTGCTTGATTATCTATCCATTTTGTTTTTCTTCTTTCCATGTCATTGATTTTCCCTTGTATTATAACTGTATTAACTCGTATTTCTGTTCTCTGGCTGATTGAAGTACTTAACTTTCTCTTACGTTTTTAAATTCTCCGTTTGAATTACCTTTGTGTTTGGCAATTTTTCTTGACCGTACTATTTGTAATATCCTTGTTTGTATTCGCATTTCAACGGCTTCTAATCTATATTACTTTTTGTTTCTATTGTTACTGGCTCTGTACTTTCAAATAACGCGAAATAAATATAATTTTCTGTTGGGTTTTCGAATTGAGACTTTACAATTGTTCATTTGATCATCTTGATTTTTATCCACTATGACACTCCTACTAGTTTTATAAACAGCGAAAATTTCAACATCATCAACATATCGGATGTTATTTAACATTATTCCAATGCGTTTATTCTGAACCTACATTCTGAGAGCATAATGTAAAAACTATATATATATTATATATATATATATATATATATATATATATATATATATATATATATATATATATATATATATATATATATATATATATATATATATAGTTCTTCTTCCTTGTATCCTGTTATGAGACATACGTCAGCGTATTCGTAGAGAAGCAGATGCCCAGGCTCTAAAGTACAGGTACTGGTATATGCTTTAATAAAAGAAATTAAAAATAAACTTCTTTGAACCCTTTCAGGCACGTATGAGGTAGTTAAAAGACTTAGTAAAATAAAATGAAGTCAATTTTGAGAGGTACTTTCATTTTGAAATCCAGTGTGTTCCATATGCGTTACAGAGTTTCTCTTAAGATCTGAAAACATAAAATGATATATCAGTCTGTCTGTCTGTCTGTTTGAGAGGAAAAAGTTTCCCCACAAGCGACTAAAAATTGAGATATTAATCTAACAAGTCATGTTTCACGAATATTGTCTGTGTGTGGAATAAACTTTCAGAATTTCAAATTTATGCACATGTGGTTGTATGTGTGCGTTAACTAAATATCCCGCGCTGTTTTCAATTTGTTCCTACCTCAGCTTATATAAATTTCAGAGGATTACTGAGACTTACTACCCGATATGATTACTGAAACTAATTTAGGCGTGCAAAATTTAATGTGAGTTTGTTTTTTTGTTAATTATTCTCGTGGTAATCCCTGTTGTATTAAAATATTCACATAATTTGTCGGTTAATATTTATAACCGAATTCACGTAAACTGCCGTTTCTCATATACTTAAAGTATTTGTTTTTTCTGTCTCTTCACCAACTCCTAAATATTAATCTTACAATAATTAGTCATTTTGTTGATTTTCTATAAAAATTAATCGAAATATACTGATACGAAATATTTCGAAATTATATATCGAGACAAATTTTTAAGTAGCGATAACATCGTGCTTAATGTTTTATTTTAGTATTAGTATATATATATGTGTGTGTGTGTGTTTGTGTGTGTTTTCGACCTCTATTAAACTTATCATCGTTAATGATCACATCTTATGTTATTGTCCGTTGATATATACACACACATACATCTTCATTTAACCTCACTCGTTATCCGATTATGGAGTACCATTCAATATTTATGATCCTAAGATGGCTAATTAAACCGATTCTCACGCCACATTCCTCTCCGCATACTACATGTAAAGGCGCCGGTATTAATGTAATCCACTCCAGTCGTTTCGAGTAAGTCTTTGCATCGTTTCTTTTTCTTTGCGGTTCGAGCGATTTATTCCGGTTTCTGCAGGCTATTTCCTACTACTTGCATCCAGATTTTGCGATTCACAGCTTGCTTCTCTCGTGTTAAATGACTATTAAAGTCACCAATATATATTCTTGAATGAGGGTACAATTTGAAAGATTTAATTGTTCATTTGTATACACGGTTGTTTGTGCACATTTACAATGGTCGTTAATTACTAGGATAAAGATATTACCATTGTCTCATTTTTCTATCACTTCGAGTTTATTTATACCCATTTTTAATATAGGTAGCTATTCCGTATTTGGTATGTACTTTTTTATGATTCCTCTTTTGAGTAGATTAGCCTCATCTTCAGCCATCTGTCTCTGGCATCCGGGTTTGACGGAGGTGATAAAAATCAAACTGGTTCTTCTAATTTTCACTGATGGCTCGAAATGCTCTTTTCCAGTCGGAGCTGCATTCGTAATCCCCGCTCTCAACATTTCAAAAAAATTTACCCTTAATAGAATATGCTCCATTTTTACTGCAAAAGCTACAGCTATTCTTCAATCTCTCCGATATGTATCTGTAAATCGCCCATCTACTAATATTCTGATCCTCTCCGATTCTAAAAGTTGTTTGCTGGCATTACAGCACTCACAGCTCAACTTTTGTTTACTATCAGTTATTTACAAAATTTCTAATTACATATACCGATTAAACTCTCTCGGTGTAAGAGTTAAATTTGTTCCGGTATCCATGGCAATAATCTAGCTGATCATTTAGTCACTTCAACGGTTACATTAGGGACTTTTTCGTTTTATACTCCTATCTCCTAGCGTACATTAAATAAGCGCATAAGGAATACTGGAGAAATCTGTGGTCCGATCCATTTACTGCAAAGCATTATAAATCCATTCAACCCGACATACCTACTAATCCATGGTTCTACAATATTAAAGTTGAAACGATCAAATTGCGGGGTTTTATTACTACCATTTGTCGACTGAGACTCGGCTGTAGTCGTCTTCCTGCTTCGTTACGCAAGTTGAAACTTATTAGTTCTCCTAATTGCGCTCATCCTATGGATACCCATTTACTGGCCGATGCAGACCATGTTATCCTAGAGTGTTACCATCATAGTAATTTTCGTGTTGCATTTTATCAAGCTCTTCACAGCCTTAAAGTTCCGTTTCCTATAAATATTGCATTTCTCTTAGCTCTTCAAAATGCTGAAGTATATATGGCCCTATACTCCTATATTTTAGATTCTGGTATCATTATTTAATGTTACACATCCCTACATTACTTCTTACTCTGACTAATTTATAAGTAGCCCTTTCTTATTACAGACATGGGTAAACTGTATGAAAGCCAAAAACCAATATATACAACGAGCAAAAGTGTGGCATGCAATAATCTATTTGCTACTACATTATCCCGCACGAGTTACTGAAATAGAAGAAGAATATAGGCACATATACATGTTAGATTCGAATGTACATAAAGGACTACTCGTAATCGAATCCTTTGTACTAATTCGGGAGCGACAATATATTCATTTTTTTTTGTTTACAAAAAGAATCTTTACGAAACAACTTCGCGATCTACTCAGTATCTTTCTTTGATGCCTTTTAATTTTTCGTTTGTCGCGAAATTAGTCACATTTAATTTTATTTCTTCGAGGAAGCTCGGTCGCATGGATTTTTCGTCCGCTACCCATTTGGCGAATTTACCGATATTCAGTGCAGACCAACTTGAGAACTTGGTTTCGTGTCTCTGAAATGATTCGACGGAATAAAGTTATGTTGCCCAGCACGGCTAATGTTCGACGACAATTGCTAGTTAGGAAACGAATTTCTGATGTAAAATGAAGTCAGTTACTTCGCTTTTAATTTTTTAAACGGTACTGTCTAACACTGGAATAGTTATTTATGCTTCTCGTTTAGATTTGAATTTTGGAGAAAGCGCACTCGAATTCGAATTTTCATCTACTCAACGATTGCGTATTTTCATATATATACATCGCGTTTGTACCTCCTTTTTTAGAAAAATTGACTAGTTCAGAATTAGGTATGAGGAAACGACGTTTGACTGGAAAAACATATCGACAGAAATACTGCAAGGTTGTGTCTAAGGGCATATCTTTTATCTCCTTTATTCACCCGATATACCAACAAACAATCGTACAGTTATTTCTACATTTGTGATAAGCAATAGATAAGATTTAAAAGCGCCCTAATGAAAATGTACAAATTAGAAGCACCACATCCGGCAGAAATATAAAACAAAAGTGAGAAGTATGTATTGGTTAATAGGAAAGAACTCAACGCTATCTATTGAAAATAAACGACTTTTGCATATGGCCATTGTTAAACCTATTTGGATTTATGAAATGCAGTTGTGGGGTTGTACTACTACTTCCAATATAGATTCAATACAAAGACGGCAAAATGTTGCACTTCGTACGATCATCCGCGCATATCGATTTGAACGCAATAATAACATACTACTTAGGTCATCAATGAAATTACCATGTTTGTTTGCAAACACGCAAAAAGATTGGAAGAGCACACTAATGCTGAAGTCATAATACAGCTCCTGGAAAACTCTGAGGATTTAAGACGACTTAAACACCGAAAACTATTATTTAGTGCGGTAATAAATAAGTCAGAGTCACTTCATTGGAAATTTAACTCTTCACACGTGCTTTCAACTTCATCATTGTTATTGTCATCGCAATAATCTTGATAAAAAAAAAATATTTTTCCGACTTCGAAACGAGTACGTTTGCCCAACAATATTGTCCTTCTAACTACAGGAATATTAAATAGATATTCTCAATGTGATCATTGTTTATTTATTCTAATATAGAAACCAGAATTGTGAATAATAATAAAATTCGCGTGAAAATCGGAATTTGTTGGTAGTTGTCTAAGCTTATAGATACATAATTTACTTATGATTGATATTACCTCACTACTGAGATCAATAAGTTTACAGTCGATAATGCAATAACAACAGATGACGAACAATAATACATCATAGTTTAGCTGACCAAAAATGCCTTATTTCTTGGGAACTGTTAAAATTTACGTTTACATCGGTAATAATATACTCACCGAAACGCGCGGAGAATTGTTCATTTTGTAAATAACGATTTTAAAATAAATTACGCCTTTTCAAAGTTTACTTATAAGTATGTTTACATACATGAAATAGATCGAATTTAGAATTTGAAACTTTCTCCGTTACAGCGGTAGTGCCGATTACGTTGTTACAGGTATTGTTTTATTTAAAAACATATATTAGTAAAATAATAAAGAAAACTATGTATTTTAAACATTATTTTTAATAAACTTCTTGTAATAATAATTAAGTTATTTCAGCTGTTTTATTTCTAAAATTATTGTTTAAGTATTTGTTATTTAGTTTTGTGTATTATGTTTTGCTTCCTCGATGGGTGAGATCTTTAAAATCGCCATTACTGTCCTTATCCTTGTTAGTCTGTTTTCCGTGTGTTTTTTTTTTTTTTCGTTGTTAATCCACTTATTATTTTAGTTATTTTAAAATTTATGTATTAATTTGGTTGTTTATATGTATCATTAATAAATTATTTTGAAACTAGCACCGCTTGTTGGTTAGATTAGGTTAGTTAGGAGTATTATTAATGAGGAAAAAAAGGACTAAACAAATTTTTCTCGATTCGTATCTTGAATGCAGTTTCATTAAGAACTACGGCGTTCACGTATGTTATATTATAATTAAATAATTTGTTCGATAAATTTTTTTCGAAAATCACATTTTTAAATTTGAAAAGTTTGGAATGTAGTGATTTAAAAAAAAAATAAATAAAAAATAAAATAAACAGCAAAAAAGGAGTTAAAATCGTTACAACTTTTTTATGTTTATGAAGAATCACAAAACTTTTCGGGCTGTTAAGGCATTATCAAGTGAATATAAAAAATATAAATTATAAAAATATATACAAATTTATAAAAATATAAAAAATATAACTTAGATACACAATTTACAAAATTCAGATATATAAAATGTATACATAAACAAAGACACAATAGCAAATAAAATAAAAATGAATAAAAACTTCCAACAATGTATACTTTATACATAAATAATAATACAATAGCAGTGTTTTTTACTTAAGTATAACACTTGTCAATCTATATAGAAAACGTATGAAAAACTTTATGCCGCGAGTTGTGATCGAAACCATTATCATTATATTGACTGTTGACGTGGCATATAATTAGTTCTGATCACTATGTCTATTAACGAACGTATATATTGTGATGATGATATATATATATATATGTACATATATATTTATATTGTATCAAAGGAGGCTAGTGCTATATTACTATAACAAAGTTCGGTACCTTGTTTGTACTTGCTGGTTTATTCGTGGTGGTTTCCTATTAATTTCATCCATACGCAAAACATCAATCTTTAATTTAGAAATATCTTTATTTTATTGCAATTATCAAATTTTTAAAAATTAATCTAATTATTTCTGTATGGATTCTTGTTATCGTCCTAATTTATTCCATCAAAATTTTGCATATATTCGTTCGTTATTGTGAGAAGTTTTGCATGGCCGAGATATCGCACGTTTTACGTTTCTATAACTACATGTATGTATATGTATATATATATATATATATATATATATATATATAATAACTGGGAGCTGTGCAACCTTTTATAACTATATAAACAACATATATGTATGTAAATATTGTAATATTTTAAATTGGATTTAAATTATTAATAATGCTCCGTTTCGATGGCTCAAGTTATGTATGTGTATATATATATATAAACAATATCATAATAAAATCTTTTACAAATACAGTGTTTAAATAATAACTAGGTGAGAACTTGATCACGTCCTGTAAGTGAATATAAAGAGGAGTTTTAACGATCAGTAGTATACTACAATTACAATATTAATAAAATATGTATGTGTGTACATATGTGTTCTCTTATATATAGTATATTTTTATACTACAAATAGTCAAATGTGTCGATTTATTTTCGTATTAATTAAATAATTGCATTTTTTTTTCAGATACTTGGGACCAATCTCGTGGTCGTGGCTCCAGACCTAGTTCGGTTCATAGTAGTATTTCACAGTCGAGCTCCAAGTCGAGCAGCAAAGCTACGACACCTGTTAGTGAAAGTTGTAGTCGAGATCGCCGTAGTTCAGAAGACGAAACCCCTCTTCAAAATAACGCTAATCATCGAAAAGCTCACTCAAGAACACCGGCTCCTTCACCACCGCGCAGATCCGGCGGTCTGTTTTTCGACGCTTTCAGACCGCGTTCGAAATCTGATGCCACTTCTAAAACAGTTGTAGCAACTACTCGGAAATCGAATAATATAATATCCCAAATGAAGAATGTCGTACAGGTAAATAAGAAAAATAACACTACGTCTAGTGGAAATCTTTATTAATTTATATATTTATTTACGTCTTAAAATTATTCTTGGTACATCGAACTCTTGATAGTTTTTTCCCATTATTATCAAATATTATTATTTTACAATTTCTACTACGCCTATAACATATACATTTCATAATAACGTTTGTAGTCCAATAAATTGTAAGTGCTATTTGGCCTTGAAAATTAATTCAAATCTACGAATTCCACTCCCTGAGTGTTTTACATCCGTTCCATGTAAGAAATAAGTTATAAACAGTGTCGTAGATGAACCGGTTATTATTGTTCCGAATTTTGTTTGTTTGTTTTTTTTATGTGGGGTGGGTTCTTATTAGAGGTAGCTGCCTTATTATGACGACGTTAAGATGTTTGACATTGGCAAATACTATATTAGTGCCCTCATATTAATAAGTAGGTTGTTCCCAATATGAATAAATTTAAATATATATATATATATATATATATATATATATATATATATATATATATATATATATGTATACTATACTACTATACGACCACAATGATGTTACTGTATTTTTGATTAAAAAAATAACGAAATAATTTTCTAAAAATCCATCGAACAACTTTTTCGCATTTAGCAGAAAATAAATATCACATTTTATTGTAAAAGAGTAATCTACAATTTTATGGTCGAAAATTTCACTTTTTGATGACTATAGTATGGTAGTATCGATGTAAGTTTTATAACGAATATATCTATATCGATGTTACTATATAAGACTACTTATTAATGACGATAACTCTAATGTTTTATGAAAGAAATATCTAAAATAAACAGAAGATTAAAAAAAAATGAAATTAAAACTTTAAAATGATACAATAAAGTTTTGATTGTGGAATGTAGTGATTTTTTATACTTGATTACAAAAAACAGTTGAAATCACTAAACTTTATTTTATTAAGCAAAGCTTTTCGGCACTACGCCATTATCAAACTATATATAAATAAAATTAAATATAGAAAAACATAAAATATTAATTTAAATCTAAGTTTACAATTTTTACATAATAAAATCCTTATGTAAAAATTGTAAACTTAGATTTAAATCAATATTTTGTGTTTTTATATATTTAATTTTACTTATATATAGCTTGATAATGGCGTAGTTGCCGAAAAGCTTTGCTTAATAAAATAAAATTTAGTGATTTCAACTGGTTTTTGTAATCGAGTGATACAATAAAGATGACAGAAAATGTTTCTCCATATGATCCTATTTCACCTGTTCTGCATTGCATATATATATATATACAGTGGCGCACTAACGGGGGCTACTCGGCTGAATCCCCCAGTGGGCTTAGAAGAGTGTAAGATATATTTGAAGAAGGCACCTAACTTGTGAGCTCCAAACAATCTTGCAGCTAAAATGAGAGTTCAAACAGAAGAGAAATATTTGAAAGAGTTCGCGTTATCACTAATAAAACCTCATCTTATATGCGTGTGTGTGTGTGTGTGTAATAAAATCACTCAATTATATTATTATCATTAAAATCTAATAATATTACAGTCTCAAACATTTTGAAATGTAAATTCCTGAAATTTTTTTATTATTTTGTATAATGGGGTTGCCTTTATAGCTTACCCAACGTGATGCTGTGGGGACTATCTATATCTTAATCAAGAATGTTGACTTCTCTAGAAACGTCGCTATATGGGGGAATAATTGCAGTTTATCTAGATGGTAAAAAGACAAGACATTATACGGAGGTGTAATACTTGAAGAACGTAGCAAGACAAGGTAAAGCTCCGAACTCAACAAGGTGTAAATAACACATAATTTATTGTAGTACTATTATTACAAATATATATGTGTGTTTATATATATATATGTGTGTGTGTTTATATATATATATATATATATATATATATATATATATATATATATATATATATATATATATATGTTTATATATATATATGTGTGTGTGTTTATATATATATATATATATATATATAATATATATATATATATATATATATATATATAAGATTATTATAGAACAAGTGGCAAGAGTCACAAAGCGACAAAAGTGAATCTGAAGAACCGTAACAAAATAGAGACTCGACTCTAAGTCATTTTAATGAGGCGCTTATACGACTATAACTAATCCGTTTTTCGACTAAAGTATTGTGCAACTGTTCGAGTCCGTGTGTCAGAATAATAGCGTGACTTAAAACTTAAAAGAGGATTTTTAAATGAAAAAATGGAATGTACGCGTATTCGACGTGTGCCAACGAATAACGTTTAATACCAATAAGAAGGAAAAGGAAAATAAAACATTTTCTCTCTCTGTTTGTTGTCGTCGTCATCTTCTGTATACTTTAGGGACCAAATATGAGGTAGGTTAGAATATGTTCTCTACTGGAATATGTATATATATATACATATATGTGTGTGCGCGCGTGTGTCTGTTTTCAAATATCTTTAAAACACCTGCTCTTAAAAAGATGAATTATTGTTGGCAACTTGCATATTATTCCAATTGCTGTGGTTGTTTAGTTGTGGTTATATTGTTATTATTAAAATTTTTATTACTTCTTGATTGTAAATTATTATCGTAATTCTAATAATAATAATAATAAATATTATATTATTAGCATTTAAATGCCTAAAACATTTGGCTTAAATATTGTATGCTAATTGTGTTTATAAAACATGTACATAAACACAGTTCAACAAAGGATAATACTAAACGTCAGTTTAAAACACAGAAAAACCATTACTTGTATCGGGAACGGCCATAATTATCGGACGCAGTAAAGCGAATAGTAAAATTAAAATGGACGTGGCTGGACACGTTGCGCGTAGAAGCGATGGCAGATGAACGAAACATATCTTGCAATGTTTTTCGGATGAATTTCCTTCCCTTGATTTTAACAGTTGATATATTTTCTTGTTCGAAATCGAGTTTTAAGCATTCGACTGCGTACAAACTCCTTATTTTGGCATTTCTTTTATTATATTCATCTTGTTAGTTAAAAATCCATTTCCAGTTTATGTTTTGATTCTTGTATCGATTTTTATTTTTTTATCTCCGGCGTTTCCTCGAATCATTACCTCTAGGTATTTAAACTCTTCTATTCTTGCAATTATTCATGTTGTTGGGAATTGTTATTGTTTTATTAATTGTCCAATATTTCATTCTTTCGAAATGTTTTTATCTTCTTTCAACCGTCCATATTTTTCAGTCTTCTTCGTTACGTTTTCCACATACTCGTCAAACGAACTGATCTCTCGCTTAATACTGCCCGTTATATTCTGTTCAGAGATATTCAGGCGCTCGAATCTTTCTGCATTTGCATAATTTTATTATTATTATTATTCATATTTCTCTCTAAACCATTTGCATCGTTTGTGTATAGCTTTACACCAACCTGTTCTTATCTATGATATTATTCTTTGGGCAGGAGCAGCAGAATACTACCTAAACCCATTATGTTCATTGCAAAGAGCAATTCTTAGTATTTTGAATACATCCATTTTAAATGTGCGGCAATTGTATGAGAGTTGAACATTCTAAATTTCGTGATAAAACATAAAGATTATTTCGATGTAGCAAGTGTAAAAGGGAAAACAAGAACTGCGCTGTGGCCTAATTTCGGTGTCTGTAAAAGTGGTCTTGGTTAATTATAAACGTCGACGTCGAAAATCGCCGGCGCTTCCGACATTTTGAATATGAGTTAAGTTATAAAAAAATATTTCATTAACTTTTGTTTATAATTTCAAAGGTGGTCGTATCAAATTGATGTGCGAGTGTGAGTGATTTTTTTCTTTTATTGTTTCAGAATTGTAAATTCGTTTTTCTTTTCTGCTTTTTGTAATGTAGCTCTAAATTTTTATTTTCAATTATTATTCCGGACTTTCAATTGTATTTTTACTCTTAGTTCGCGAAACTGGTTAGTTTTGTAAATTACGATAAGATCTTAGTTATTTAAATTACTACATGTTAGTTATATGATTACATTTTAATATGTCCGGTAGCTGGCGCATTTATGCCGTAACAGGGATTTCTTGTATTTATTTATCTATTATCTTTAGCTCTGTTTCTTATTATTACAATTTTAATGTTGTAATTATATTACCAATATTACTATTATACGTTTTAATTAATAAATAGCTAATACTATAAATATTGTAAATACTTCCTGAAATACATTAGATTTTATTATTATTATTATTATTATTATTATTATTATTATTATTATTATTATTATTATTATTATTATTATTATTATTATTATTATTATTATTATTATTATAGAACAAAACTTTAATAATTTAATGAGAAAGAATGTTTTTTTGATGTGATATTTCTAGTTTTGTTCTGTATTTCTAAAGCGTAATACTTATTATTATTTTTAAAAACTTTGTTTTTTACAGTCGAATTTTTTTTTCGAAATTTTTATTTAAGGAACGTAATAATTATTAAATAGCACCGAATAGGTATTTTTATCGTACATTAATTTACTACGTGAAACTTGTTCCGACGTACGTTTTCCAAAATTTTTAACTACGTAATTATTTGGAAATACTTTAAAAAATAAAATAGAAAAAGAAACGTTTATTCGAAAATAACGATAATAAAACAAAATCAACCGATAAGTTTCGAAAACATAAATGATGTAAATTAATTCTTGAAAGTGAACACCGTAGGGTCTTACTGCCCAAATGAATTTTTCGCTTTTTTCTTTTCAATTTAGGACGTGTGTGTGTGTGTGTGTGGTTTAGATTCAAATTAACGTGCCTAATCGCGATTAAAATTACGCGAAAGCTAGCAATAATCGAGCTTTATTTATAAATAACGATTATTTACTCTGATAATCAGAAAATGAAAATTAACGGCGTTCGGTTGAACTGTTGGTGTTTAGTAGTAGAGGCGATTAATTCGTTATAATGATAATAATAATAATTTGTTATTAAATAATAATTTGTTATTAAATAATAATTTATTATAAAATAATAATTTGTTATTAAATAATAATTTATTATTAAATAATACTTTATTATTAAATAATAATTTATTATTAAATAATAATTTATTATTAAATAATACTTTATTATTAAATAATACTTTATTATTAAATAATAATTTATTATTATTTTTGGACAGATGTAAAAAAAAAGTAGAACCGCTGTATTTCACGCATACGAAGTAAATTCGGCAGCGTTTAATCGGTCTGGGAGAGGAATTTACGTTATCTTTATTTATTTTTTTTTTTTTTGCAATCGTTTTTCCGTCTGTAATTGGGTGTTCTCCGTGATTTGAATTGTTTTTTTCATCTAATTATCCTTTTTGTTTTTTTAACTTTCTTTTTCAGCGTCGTGTTATTACTCTATTGGTTTTTGATAATGAGAGAACACCCCTGACTGGCGGATAGAGAAATTGAAAGAAAAAAATACGTTATTCACGAACCATTATGAACCAGCAATGGAATTGTGCAGCGAATAGATCGCAACAAGAAAAGCTGAAGTTAGAATCCAATTCCTTGAGAAAATTCTTCGCGGTCGTAGTCCCGATTTAATTCTCGCGGACGCGAACTATACGTTTTTCAGATAAGACTTTTTTTGTTTTGTTTAGAGCGCTTAAATAAACTATTAGATGTTTTGTAAAAGCAATGCGAGTTAGAATATTTCGGACACATTATGAGAAATTTAAAATGCAATTTATAACAATTAATAACGCGGGGCAAAATAAGGATTAAAAAAAAAAAAAAGTCGAGGTCTGCCGGCGACATTCCGGATAAAAGAAAGTATAACCCTAGCCGATGAAGAATTGAGTCAACGATCGGTAAATTAAGAACCAACGATCGATAAAACGACTTTTAATAATTTGTAACTAGCCAGAAGTGGCTATCCAACAAACCACTTCAATGTATAAGTCACCTAGGTAGAGGACACACAAGGATTAATGTGAACAAAAAAAAAAAAAATTGAATTACGCATTTCGCGTACGAGACGGATTAATGAGTCGCTTGAAAATATATTTTGTTTATTATCACTGTGATTAGAACTTCAGGTGAAAAAGTGAATAATTGGTGATTTTATTATTTTAATCGAACCTTATCGACCTCTGAAATAAGTTCGATTAAATTAAAAAATTACACGTATTAAAAATAGCGATAAAACTGTACTTAACGACTATTAACGAAATTTATCGAGCGTAATTGATTGTAGAATATATTTTTCAATTTCCGAGAAAATTACACCGATCAAATATTATTAAGGCCTTTTTTTTATTTTATCTTAGTTTATGTAAACAAATATAACACACCGCGTTACTGATTTACTACATTAGGCCTGTTTGATAATTACAATTTTTTTAACGAATATATTATTTGCACGAGTGGAATTTTATCGAATAATAATAATAATATAGTACACCGATATTACTTTCATTATAAATGTTTACACCGGAATTAAGATCAGCAAATAAAAACTGGCCAGCTATTTTGTCGCTCACATTGCTTCTACACGAATAAGAGGTAAAGATGCATTAACTTTGGGAGAGATTTTCATACACGGAGAACTGCTTAAAGCACATAGACAAACAATCAAGATAACTCTAAAGTCGGGACGGTTAATTTGGAGACCAGCAGAACATACGGAAAACACACCCAAAAACTAAAAGTATAGATGGATAAACGAGTGGGCAATCCATCGACGCAAATTTAGTACAAAGATCCTAGTAAAGAAGTCAATGCTATCGCGAAGTGAATGGTGCAGAGTAGATTTCGTACGGGTCAAGGTAAATGTGTCTTATAGAAATCACGCTATAAAATGCTGATACAAACCGTATAGTACTAAAACTTACATCACGTATCAGTTTTAAACGTCCAATTTTATAAAATAGATGAAACAGGACAATACTAAAAGATAATACGATTAAAAGCAAGTTTTTAAGCGTTAAACTTATGGGAATAGAAGAACAAATAACGGATATAGAACAAAACTGTTCAAGAATAAAGAACTCAGTAGTTCAAGCAGCAGGAAAAGTAATGGTTGAGAAAGCGCAATAAATAATGTAAACTATGTATAACGAACAATATCATAAAGATGATGAATGATATAAGAAACCTGAAACCTTCAATGAATACATCGAACGAACTTAAAAGAGAAACTATATAATGCATTTAAAAATTGCATAAATAAAACAACTAAAGAAAAATGATTATAATCTCGCAGTTCGCAAAAATTGAAGATGACTTAAACAAAAACCGTATGGATATAGCATATAGGAAAATAAAACAATTTTCTAAATAAGTACTGGTGTTTTAAAAAACGTACATTGTATACAGAAAGTCATGTCAAAGTTGTACAAAAAAGCGCTGACTTGGGAAAAGTATATCGAAGATCTATGCGAGCAACCAACAAAATGGACTAAAGGCTACTTCGAGAGGAGTTCGAAATAGCCTTACAACAATTACTAAATAACGAAGCCCGCAGGAATAGATAATATAGCAAAGCAATTATGGAAACCTAACGGTCAAAAAGTAAAGTTAGTACCTTTGAGTGATCTTTTCCCGTTGTTAAGTCGAATAGAATGGCAAAAAACTTTAATTACAACAATTTATAATTTATATAGCAAACCGAAAGTGACTGTTAAAACAGATATAAGCAAAGAAGTAAGGAAGGTACGATTATTATGAACTGACCTATTTAATGCATTTGCGTAAATTATTATAAATGAAACGTTCGATGAATTTAAACGAGAGATCACAATTAGATGCAAAAAATTGCATGTAATCGAATTCGTCGATGATCAAGTTTTACATATGGAAATTATAACTCGAAGAAGAAGGCAAAAGTTATTGACAATTGGCAATACGCAAATAAAGATAAAATTGGAAAGCGAAATAACAGAACAGGTGAGAACATTTAGATATTTAAGACAGACCATAACGCATAATATGGATTGTGCTCAAGATATTAACAATCGTATAACAAATTGGAAAAAACCTTTAAACGATAAATACATACTTGTTACACAGAAAATAATGTCCGTTAACATACGTAAAACTTGGTTAAAACTTTGGTATGGTCAGTGGCACTATATCGTGCGGAAACACGAACAATGAAGCAAATTAGAAGCTTTTGGAATGTAGTGTCGGCGGCATCTACAGAAAGTTAGCTCGCTAGAGAAAATGAACAACAAACTAGTGCTAGAAAGATTAAATTAAAAAAATGTATATTACTAAATATCAGCAAGAGGCGACTTAGAGCATGCGTCGCGCCAAAAATAAAATATCTTAAAGGATGTTATTCATGGCAAAATAATAAGGAAAAAACCACGCATAATACTCATTGACGTAGTGCTAAAAGAAATTAGAATATCGACTTATCTGGAATTAAATGAAGAAAACATGCGACAGACTTGGATGGAAGCGACCAGCCTATGGACTGATACGCTTATGATAATACCTGTGTATATGATTTTCGTACAAAATATTATTTCAAATATGACATTTTGAATTTAGATTAATTCAGAAAAAATAGAAGTTTTAAATAAAATAAGACGGACGGCGTTAGATACTAAGGCTTTAAAGCCTAAAAACTCAACGTTTTGAAAGTTATATATATAAATAAAAAATATAACTATTTTTTTAAAAGTTTAACTTCAATAGAGTAAACAAAAAACTGTCACTGTCAACTAGGTTAAAAAGAAAAATGAGAATTCTATACGAAATTGTTAAGACAGTATCCACGTCGCCAAAGATTAAATCTTCGCGTATAAATATTTCTCGTCCACAACTGAGATAAAGTATTTTATAATTAACAAAGTTTTCCTTTTTTCGTAATTTTAGTACATAAATTTGCTAAAATATATTAATTCGACGAGTTTAACGACATTTTAGCCATTTTTTTCTCATTAGTTTCATCTTTGTATTTTTCTTTATCACCTGTTTTCAAACCGGCTCTATCATTAGCTATTATTCCTGTTTCCTAAATTCGCGATTTATTATGTAGATTGTGGCACTCTTTCGTGTGAAATAATTATCGATACGTAAACTAATAAAATACGTTTTGTTAAAATTTTCGAACGTTTTGATACGAAATAATTGTAATTAGCGTCAAGCGTCGCGAGGAAAATTATAAAAATTTCGTTCTAGAGTTTCATTTTTAAAAAGATCCGGTAGAATTCAAAATTTATTTCAAATTTTAGGCGGGTACCTTTGACCTAACCAGACGAAAATCTTACTCTGAAGTGGACATTACGCGAGTGTTACTGAAAAACGTTACTCGGAAAAGGAACACGAAGGTGTTAATATTTATATGTACATCATATGCGTGTCCATATCAGCCTACTGTTGAGTATTAGGAATGTCCAAAACATTGCCGATGATTCGAATTCTACTACGTGACTTGGATCCAATTATTTTTATAATGACGTAGCGTCACCGTATTGTTCGTCCGTGTCTCTTCTTTTTAGATTTTAATGTGCATCACACCTAAAATCATCTCATTTCCATTTCAGTTTTGCTGTTCGTTTTGATGCATCCATCAATTTTGTCTGCTCTTCGATCTGTTCAGTTATTTTCTATCATCTTTTATTCTGATACTAAGTATAATTCCCGCTTTTCCTGATTATATAAAGTTTTGTGTTTCGGCTTTGTACGTTAATATTATCAAGTACGTTGGTTATAAAGTTTACTCCTGCAGCTGTTTAACGCCTATGAACGTCAGATAACTTTTATTTATATATATATATATATATATATATATATATATATATATATATATATATATATATATATTATGTCGGGAGCGTCGAGTTTTTTAGTCTATTTCGGAGTTTCAATTTTTATTTTATATTTTTTAAAGTTGAATGGAAAACTTTTTTTTCCTCGAGTGACAAAACTAAGTTTCGTACTTTTTATTTAATAACACGTTCAGTTTTAAAGTTTCTTTTAGCTTTATTAAACTTTCTAGACAAATATCTGAACTCTTCCACCTTTCATATGTTAATTGAAAATAGATACGTAAAAACATTGCGCGATTCTTAATTTTTTCAACGAAAAGTTACTTAGAGTTTCTAGTCGCGTGTACATTTAATATTAAATTTTCATGTTTAAAAGGAAACATTAATAACAATAATAATAATAATATAAACAACAAAAAAGTAGTTAAGACCACTAAATTTTTATATAAAAAGACCACAATGTTTTTCGGCTATTAAGCCGATATCAAATGGACATAAAAAATAAATATAATAAAATGTTAAAAAATTACCAAAAATAGCAAAGTAAAAAATTGTTTATTTATAAAATAATATGATAGAAACAGCATGATCGGCAATATAAAATATTTATAAAAATAACTGTTTTCTTGATTCGCTATTTTACGATTTTTTTTTTTGGAATTTTATTTTTCCCTTTATATTTTGAAAGAATTGTATATATTTTTATATTTAATTTTCATGTCCACTCGATATTGATAGCCGAAAGGTTTTTTGTAATTTTAACTACTTTTTTGTTGTTTATTCTTTAAAATCACCGCGTTCCAAAATGTTCAAATTAATAATAATAAAGTGGTGGTCACTATGATGAACACTTTTCACGGCGTCTAGTGGGCTAATACTTTTATGTTTTATATAAAATTTAGGATTTTTTTGCAATGCGATTGGATGTATATTTACCGAGTTGTTATGTTTTTCTTAAGTTAAAATGCGATTTAGGATACTTTGACCTCTCGCTTTTATCTGTGTATGTGTGTAAACGATTTACCTTATTTTCCGTTGTTTACATAATTTATCGCGCGAATATATTCCCCGGATTCACAGAGCTCTATCTACTTATATCAAACGTTGAACTTGACACGTTTCAAATGCGCTAGATAACCTCGTTTATATTATGAACGCATTTTTCGCCGAATAAATAAAATATGATCCGAAACAATATATATATATATATATATATATATATATATATATATATATATATATATATATACTTAACGTTTGTGTGCGTGTTTTCACGATATGTACGTAATATACGATTAGTAGTTAGAATTAATTATAATTATATGCGATTATTTAGTGTATTAAATATTTTTTTTTTTAGTTCTGTATATTTTATTTGCTTAATTATATTGCTTACTTTTATTATCGATATTGTTAAGCGAATAATTTTAATAATCAAACACACGATTTTTTTTCTTAAATAACCATTATTTTATTTAGGATAATTTTTATCTCTAATTATCTTTATCATTTTTATGGAAAACTTTTATATATATGTATATATATATATACACTTAGTTTGCTTTATCGGAACGTGGCACAAATCATCCGATAGACTCAAATCTAGCCGTTCGGGCCATTTTTTGGCTAAAACTCTTCAGCTATTCCAGCCTCCTTACTACGTTTTCCTTGTGCACTTCATAACTTTATAGCCAATGCTTTAAGACGTTGCCCGGCATCTCCAGTACTTAAACTGCTCGTACATGGCCAGTTCTTATACGATTCAAGCGAAACCATATATTTTTCTGGCTAGACTGAACCCAGGTAGTCTCATATTGATGCGTCCAATCAGTTTATTATCATCGGAATTTTCTTTTGCCCGCGTCTGTCAGAGTAATCTTTTCTTATATGAAGTGACTTTCTTGATTTCTGTGATGCGAAGGACATTTATTATTTTTCATTATTTTTCTAATGTTCTTTCATCGATGCTTCTTTTCTTGTTATGTATCTTATATCTATCTTGTTGTATTAGTAAATTATCGAAAACGTTTTAAGATAGGTGTAGAATACATCGAAATAGATTACTTCATTTCATTAGTGACTATGCTAAGGCCCACCGTGCGTAATACTAGGTACAGATATTGTAGTATTAAACATAGGTTACTTATTTAATTCTGTATCTACGTCAATTATTTATTTTGTACAGTTAATATGATATGTGTACATGTGTATGTGTATATATGTGCGTATGTACCTCATATATTTATTTTCGTTTTTATTTTTATCATATTTTATTTATTTTCTTGCAGGTTTTTGTTTGGTTTTTCCTGTAACCTAACATTTGTTTCATTAATTTTTTAGATTTAGTGATACTAAGTATGTTAACTGTTAAGGTATAAGGTACTTAACTTTATGGACCTTGTTATGTGTATATCATTACGAAATGAAGCTTGTTCTTCTTCTTCTTCTAAATTAATTTTCTAATTTTCAAAACATTTTGTAACAGATATTTTTATTTTCTTCTTTTCAGTGCTCGTTAATGTCCCCGACATCCAGCGGACGTAGCAGTGCCAGCGGTTCTAGTTCGTCGACAGAAATAGATGTTAATCATGTCAATCGTTATCAACCTCGAAATGAGCCTGAAATGACAACTAGCGGCGGTAGACGATACCGTAGCACGAGTACCTCGGACGCGAGTGGTAGTAGTAGACCTCGTTCAGACAGTATTAATAGTAGAGGAGCAGTTTCTAAAGTCATAGATCTGTTCAGATATCGATCTAATAGCGCCGTTAGTGCTGAAGACAAGCGGAGAGCGGTAAGTATTTATTTATTCTTTATATGTACATGTGTGTGTGTGTTTAATATTTTAAAATCAAATCATTGAATTGATTTTATTTATCGCCTTGAAAATAACATTTTCGATGGATGCCTCGACGTTATTAGTTTGTGCGAAATTTGATGTTTGTGAATTTGGATATATATATCCTTTACAATAAGGTCGTACGTTCTTGTTATGAATTGTTCAAATAGTAACTTGAAAGCTTATATATTGCGAATTACGAATAAATACGCATTTAACTACAATCTCTGATGTTGTGAAAATGGGTAGTCTGTTTATTGGTTTTGAACTGAACTTTCTTAGCGCTTTAAATTTATCGGACTACACAGGCTTCTTGTTGAGTTCTTGTGTTTATCGTGGAAAATTAGAAACTATTCAATGATTCAAGTTTTTAGTTAAAGTGGTGCTCAATAATTTTATATGTGTGATATATATGGGCAAAGGTTCCCATCTGTGTGTTTTTGGAATGTTTGTAATACCTGCGATTGATACGACAATTAATCGTCGTTCCTTCAAATAATGGTCACTCCTCAATTCCCGATTGAATTTGCTGTAGTGTTCGTTTTCCATTACTCATTAATTAAGTTCATCCTCCCTTGGATACACATTTTCCAAAAGTACACCCAAATGTATTTATATACATACATATATAATATATATATATATATATATATATATATATATAATGGGGTTGGTTAGCATCATTTCAAAATGAAAGATAGTTGTTTAGTATTATGAGAAACATGTAGGACATTAATCGTAACATTATTGAACGTATGACGCGATAATTTTGGTTGAAAACGTATATATTCTATTCAGACATGTCGAGGAGTTTATTTCTTTTTTCTTTTTTATTGTTATATATTTCATTTATATGTATGTAGATACCATGTTGTGGAATATGGTAACTGCATATATCCTACAAAGGCAGAGATAACGAGGAGGACATCACTATCATTTGTAAACGTAGTATTCCCTAATAAACAAATACCGATCCATCTGAAAAGCAAAGTGTACAACTTACATACGCTTCGGAAGTACCATATACAAAAACAAATATGAAAAAGATAAGAATGACTCAAATTATGATCGAAAGACTTAATAGGAAGTTATCAGATCGAAAAGAGAATACGTGGATACGATAACAAACACGGTTGGAGGATGCAGTGAAGCGGATGGCTAGATTAAAATGGACATGGCGGTTTACGTGGCAACAAAATAGTTATTTTACAATAGTATCTAATTAACAAAAATAGGAAACAAAAACGCGTTTAGGGGGTGTTCCACAAGGAAATATGTTCAGACCGTTTCTCTTCACACTATACTTATATGATTTTTCAAAAGTGCCGAATGCACAAAAACTCTACGTAGACGATGCGGCTATTTTTTTTATTTTTATTTTTTGTAGCGCATTTAGATCAGCCACTATCCAGAATAGACTTCAAATCGGCATATCACGCGTATTCTCAGATATTATAATGAGTGGGAAATCAGTTTCAACCCATCGAAAACCGAAACAATTTTCTTTACGCGCAGATGACCAAAATTGCTAAATAATCTGATGGTGTCGGGAAACAGCATTAATTAATCAGATTCGGTATTTAGGTGTTGTTTTCGTCAACAAACTTAACTTCACTAAACATATTAACTACATTAATACGAAGGCTAATAAATCCATTTGTTCCATATATCCCATAGTTGAATAGAAATTCATTACACGCGATAAACTTATTATTATAAAACATTCATACGTCCGATATTTACTTACGCTTGTCCTGTTTGGTGTTCGATATCGAACGCTAGTTATATAATAAATTGCAGCTCATCCAGAACGGGTATCTTAGGTCCATACTAAGTGCTCACCGTTATACTAGAATAGATTATATGCGTGATATTCTGAAATTGCCTCGTGTTAAGGAATACATTCTTAACATATCGCGTAAATGTTTCGATGATTGCTGTATACACGATAATGAGTTTATCTCGTTATTAGGTGATTAGGATTCCAGACAGCTTTATGTATAACAAAATATAAGCATGGGCGTTTTAAACGTAATTTATTGTAACGAGCTATTCGTTTATCAATATTACTGTAATTATTTGTTACATTATTTTTATTTAATCGTTAGTTTCAATAATATTAATATAATACTTTTTTTTTGTTTGCGGTGTTTTTCCTTTTTTCTCCTGCGTTGTAATAGTTGTAAATTTTTTGTTTGTTACTTACCTTAGTTAATTAATTAATCTTATAAATTATCGCGGTAAGGCGAGTGTACACGATGTATCTGGATAAATTATGTTCACTGACTGTGTTTTAATTATTACATAAAATATTTATTTATTATTTAACACGGATGTGACGTAGTACCGTGCTAATCTAAGTTTTAGTTTAGTATTCGTTTTCCTATCCTTCAGTACAGATGCCAGCATATTTTTAATCGCCCGTTTGGCCATAGCGATTCTTGTCTTAACTTCTATTATATTTCTTCCATCCGCAGTAATTGGTGTCCCGAAATACCGAAATTAATTCCTACATTTTTTTTTTTTTTTTGAGTATTCCAGCCGGTTTGTTGGTTAATCTCGTCTATTTCGTTACTTTAGTTTTGTTAATATTTATGCTCAATATTACTATTAAATAGTAAAGGATCGACTTTATAAACGCAGATTTGTCTCTGATACAGAGGATCAAAAAGCGAGAGACGAGTTGTATTAAATCGTAAAAGCAATTGACATCAGAATACGTTAATATTAATATTTAATAAATATTTATGAAAACAAACGTTGTTAATGTAATATTTAAAAAAAATTATTTTAAATTTTATTAATTGCAAACTTAATTCTTCATTTTTCCTACGATATGATACATTTTAAGCCGGATATCTTAACTCTGTCTCTAGTCCAGAGCGCTAGAAAGCAAGAGATGAGTATGTTAAATCGTAAAAGCAGTTGATTAAAAAAAAAAAACTAGTTTAAATATGTTAATCGTAAACTTAACTTCCGTTTTTTTTTTCTACAACATGAAAAATTTTATAATTGCGAGTATTTTTTTTTTAGATTCGTCTTTTTTTTCTTTCTTTCTTTTCTTTTCTTTTTTTTTCTTTTTTTTTTTTTTGCCCAGCTTGCGCCATTTGGCCAGTTTAATCCTTTATCTAGTTAATCTATTTTAAATCTCAATGCCACTACGTTTGATAAAATTATATAAACTGACAGAGACAGAAGACAGTGGGTTGGAAACAATCAATTCAATACTCACGGGTAATGTGTGCCATTTTTGTACAACACTAAACAACATCTCATCTCTATGTTTTCTCGGACAAATCCAAATTTGATGCTCGATACAATTGTCAACATGGCACACATCACATGTACCATCAGAAATTATGCACATGTGAGGGGGGAGAAATTATGACCAGTACGCAATCTAAATAAAGTTGATAGTTAATTTTTATTATTATTAAGAAATCGCTTATAATAAAATGTCGTACTCGGGATGGGAATATTATAGTAGTTGGTTTTTCTTATCTGTATGGGAACAGTTGTTTCTTCTTTAATATATCGTTCTCGTATAAATATATTTTTTATTTTATTTTTTAAAAAAATTTACTAGAATTTTTTATTGACATCGGCCAAAGTAAATCCGATGTTTTTAAATACGAATAAACACTACGTCATTCTTCGAATCTTAAGATATTGTGAAAAAATCATAATTTTTTCAATATTTAGTTTTTAACTGATACTAAAACGAATAAAGCGCGTTGTATAATTTAAATGTGCATCATTTTGCTTAATTTATATTTGTTTAAATCTGCCTCGAAACATTTTGCTATGCGATGTTATAGAGCTGTGCACGATAATTACGAACAGTGTAGGTTGCTTGGAAATAATAATTATAACAATATTTAAGATTTATTTACACTAAAACCGCGTTGTTTTATTTATTATATAATTTTTGACGTTCGGACACAGTAGCTCATCATCAGGACGATGAGTGGCATATTTCAAGTATGAAAAACATTTAAAAATAAAAACTACATAACAATCAAATCAAATTTTACTTGTATGCATTTCAATAATAAATATAACGAAACTGATTAAAATTCGCATCAGAATACAAAGGAAACTGTTGTAATTTGTAAATTATAAAATATAGGGCTACCCGAAATAGAAAAGCATAACGTAAAACGAACGTAAAAATTTCACTTTCTATATAAATTAATGTTAAAAATATTTAAAAGAAAAAATTAAAACAGAATGAAACGGAACGTATAAAAATAAAAATATTCTATAAACAAAAAACGGTAAAGCGATAACGACATAATGATTAAATAAAAAAATAAAAATAAAAAATCAACGTTGAGAAACATAACTTAAATAACACACAACAAAATATTCATATTCTATATTCAAAAAAATGATGATCAAAATATTAAATGAAAAAATTAACGAATTTTCCATAAATAAATTAATAATACATAATAACGATTTGACGAACAGTGAACGTTATGTTATTTCGTACGCTGAAATTTCAAATAATAAATATAAAAAATATAAAATACCGAAACAAACAGCCGAAAACTTTAAATAAATAAATTAATTAACAATGACCATCAGAGATAAATATTTCAACGCCCAGCGCTGCTGCTGCAGTCCATATTTTAAGAAACCAAAGTTTTACGATGACAGCGTTTATTTAAATATTGTTTAATGGAATCGGGAATTACCAGCATAAATGGCTTGCATACGACAATGTGTCTTATTAAAATTCGGTATTGCTTTCTCGGTGCCAGCGGTTTTAGTTTTCACCATATATATAATCCCTATGTTACAGCGATTTTAAAAGAAAAACTCAACGAATGGTTACAAGACGATAGAATTATAAATAAAATGTTAAAAAGAGAGATGTAGAATTGAAAATGGCGAGAAAAAGGGATAGACTTCGATATCAGGAGGCTACTGCAGGCATTAAGTAAAAATGATAGTGTAAATGTATGAAAAATGAGTGAGGCGTATAAATGGCTTTTTAGAATGAGTGAAATACTATATTCAGTAAGTAAATTATAAAAATTACGTGTATATGTATAGATATATGTGTGTGTGTGTACGTGTACATTTGTGTATAAATGTTAAATAATTAGTAAGCTTGACGGGATGAGATAAAATATAATTATACACATGTAATTTTTAATCTGAATATATGTAGATGATTTTATAGTGTGTGTCAGTTTATATATGTGTTGTGTGTGTGTGTGTGTGTGTGTGGTAATAGTGTTGCATACATGTTATTTATTTGCATGTTTATGCACTAGTGTGACTGTGTAATTATATAAAAATTTATTCAAATATACGATTTTACAAAAAAAAAACAAAGTCTAGAATATGCAGTTGATACAATTGTCGTACGTTTAGAATTATTTTCTCGGAATTTTTATTGGTTACTTTCCTTAGAAGTGATTTTTGCAATAAATATTAATAATAATAATTATAGTTATACAAATTATATATCTAGAACTCGATAAAAATGAATTCTTTTATAAGCACCAAATCGCGGAAAATAATAGTAATATAAATAATAATATATTTGATGAAGTAAAACAAAGAATGTTGCAGGATTTCGTAATTATCTACACTGATGGCTCCCTAGATAAATCCAAAGGGTGGTATGTAGCAGCTTTCTACATACTAATTCAAAATATAAGTAAAGCATATAAACTGCTATATGCTAATTCATCTTGTACAGTAGAACTTATAGCCATACTCAAAGCATTAGTGTATATTAAAAGATATTATAAAAAAAAAATACTAATCGTTAGTGACTCCATGAGTGCATTACAACAATTACAAGTAAGAAACGAAAAGATGTTGAATCATATATCTTGCCAGATTAGAAAAACAATAGTGAACTTAAAGAAACAAGAAAACGAGATACACTTCAAGTGGATACCTTTACACACAGGAATACTCGGAAATGAAGTAGTAGACACATTAACAAGAGGTCGGATATATGATATAGAAGACAAACTGATTGAATGGACGGAATATATTACTTGGATTAAGGAAAAATCGTATGATGCGTGGAACAAGAAGTATAAATTGTTGTCTATAACCAAAGGAAAAAATTACCATATATACAGCCGAATATTCCAAAACTACTTTGGTATCAAATTGATAACTTGAAAAGCTGCTATATTAAAACCATGTTAAGAATTAGAACGGGTCATACGCGAACTACAGACCATCTAGCTAGAATGAACATTATTGATTCGAGCCTTTGTCAATTATGCGGACAAGAAGAGGGATCGTTGACACATCTCATTTGGACCTGTTCAAGCTGTGTAGAAGGTCGTGAACTTTTTTTTTTTCAGTCTACCTTGTACAGTATAGAATAATGCCATTTGCACTTAACGAAATACTAGCATAACCATGTTCTCCAGCGGCAAAAATGCTATATAAATTTATTAAAGATAACAAGTTTTGTATTTAATAGACATATGTATATAAATTATATTAAAAATTAAGAACTTAGAACTAGACTGGTCAAAGAGTTAACTGGACCAATAATAAAAAAAAATAAAAAAAAAATAAAAAAAAAGTTATACAAATATATAACGATGATGATGATATTAATAACGATAATGATAAAATAATAATATGTTTTTGAAATCTACGAAAATCGTACTTCTTCATTCTTTCCCAAAATTGATAATAAAATCGAATGCGGATTTGTTTGGAATTGTAGAAAGAAATGAATAAAAGTAGTTCGTGATAACGTCGTACGGTATTTCTTTTGTAGTAATTAGTACAGTAGAACGTTCGTAGATGTCGCCACTGATTTTAAACTTTGTACACGTGTGTAAAGTAATAGATGAACAATTTTGTTCGTTATTTCCTAAAGTTCATTATTATTCATCATTTTTCCGTAATTTTATTGTAATTTTTGTAAAAAAAAATTTTACCACCGTGTAACGTTAGTTTGAGATTTGCCTGAAGAAAATTCCCTGTATGAATTTACCATACTCGGCCGTGTGAGATGAAATAAATTGCTTTACTTTAAATAGCATTTTCTTGTTTTTCAAAAGAATTAAATTGTATCATTTCGATTTGGTAATCGTATTTTCGATGGTGTCTTTTTTTGCTCCGTTTAATATGACCTGCCGTTTATGATAACAACTCGATACCCGAGAGTATTTTTTTTTGTTTTTTATATAATCCTATTTAGTCGTGACGTATTTTCGAAAATTTTTATTTTTTAAATTTTTTTTATAAATTGTAACTTCGGATTGACGTCAATACGATTTTTATCCGTATTTTTTTATCGTCAATCCGTGTCGTAAACCATCGGTCTCTCTTTATTTGCCAGTCGTGAACGGTCTTACGATTACCACTACGAAGAATTTGGAAATTGATCAAATTATTAATTGACACGACATGTCTGCGAAGTATCTTTTATCTGTAAAAAATTCGTAAAAAGTTATCACATTCGAAATTATATGTCGTAAGTTGAAACACTCTACAATCTAAACCGTTAAATACTTTATCTATTGCACGTTATTTTTTGTCCTGATCTTAATTCTCTCGATCGTACTTTATAACATTTTGACACAAAATTCTAAAAATAAATACAATATTGCTTCTTAGGTGAACCGTCGTGTTTATTGTAAATACTTTTAAAATTGGGCGACACTAAGCGTCAAGTAGAAAATAAAAAATTTTATCAGCATTAAAATTTCACGTATCGTATAACGGACATCGTGAAATTCATTTCTGGAACGGATCTTACAAAAAAAAAAACACGAATAATTAAAAGTAGCGCGATAAAGATTAAATTAAAAGTATAAGGGCGGTTTCAGAAATAATTTTCAAAATCGAACCGTAAAAAAAAATGGTCGAAAGTAAAAAGTAAAATTAATTATCATCGAGAAAGTAATAAACGGTAATATTAAACGAAACGCTGGTATATGAATAATTAACGGATAGATTTAACTTAAGTAATTTATTATTACATTTCGGATACATTATCGAATTATTAATAATTTATCGAAGAAAGGTGAGGTTCGTTTATTGATTGGGTAATTACTTTTCTTATCAGTCATTTATTCTTTGGCTGATCATATCGTTTGAGACCATACGAAAATCACTTTATATATATATATATATATTAATAATAATAATAATAATTATTATTATTATTAAACATTTTTTATATTTTCAGATAAGTATAACGTACAAAATGTATCTTTAAAGTCACGTGATACTAACAGTTATTTTTTACGACGCTAACATAATAAAAATTAATTTTTTATATACTAATTTGATTTATTGGCCTTGCCGGCGTAAATTTTCGTCGTTAAAAACATTAAATATAATTTTAAAAAAAAAAAATTAATTAATAGTTTCCGGCGGAGTAGTTTCTAGAAAGAGGATTAATCGTCGTATATTTCACTTTTCTAAATGTGGATACTTTGTTCACAACTTGCAAATTTGGAATTTTAATTTGATGCAATAGATTTTCCCAGCGATATATAAATTTATATGAATTTCAAGTATTTTTGAAACCAAAATTTTACTTTTCTCGAATTTTATATACATTGACGAATTTTTTTACGTTTCAAAAGATACGGATTCTAACATAAACTTGCAAAATTTTTCACGTCTATAGGGAAAAACATTCTTTGTTTAAAAGTTTAATTTAAACTTAATGTAAGTGAAAAAAACAAAAAGAAAAAACACAATTAATATAAATAAAAACCGAGAATATAATATTTTTAGGAAAAAACAATAATGTTTAGTTTTTATTGATAGCTAATATTAATAAACGTTATTTTGTCTAAATATTTTTCGCAAAATATATTAAGCTGTTTTTGTAAAATTTCTTAACCAAAACAAGAGGATACGTCTATAAGGCTTGTAGTATTGCACCGCCCTGCAATACGAAAGCAATTAGCAGAAATAAAGACAAAGACATATGCATTAACAGGTCAATCGTGGCTTGAATCCCGGAAATATTTTTTGATACATAAACGAGCATAACACCGGAAGAAACTGTAGCAACAAATGATCATAACTGGGAATGAGGGTGTCCTGCCGCGTGATACGATCATCTTGCCAGAGGATCTGAACAGATAAAAACTTGGAGAAATGGGGATCGGTAGAAGAACCAAATACGAATGTGGTAAGGAACTGGATTACGAGCATCTGTTTATATGCCCTCTACTAGGAGTTGATATAACGATTGACAGTTTGTGATCTCCGCAATTTACTAGCGAAGCGGTAAAACAGATTAGAAAGAAGATAACGTTCTGGATTTGGTAAGAAGAAGCAAGACCTGAAACACCCGTGTTTTTTGTTCAGTCTTCACGTTAGATTATAATCTTTCGACTATGTAGACGTTATCGTTTTCTTTTATTTTATGTAGTATCGTATCGTATCGTATCGTATGATGTTGATTTATAGATCGAGCTCTAAACGGGAAAGCCAGTCTAAACTCCCGCCGCGCAGATGATGTACATCTTCAACCGTAATCCCATTTTTCGAGTATACTTCGCGTTCTTCGACGATGTGTTTTATTGTTTGCATGGGATGTCCGCAACAGCAACTAGCCGAATCAGAAATACCCCACTTCTGCAGAAGGTGACCGCATCTACCATGACCAGTTCGGATTCTGTTCAAGAGTCGCCACTCCTTTCGTCGAAGTTCCATTCCTAGAGGTTTCTCCGAAGGGTTTTCGACGAGGGATCCATTTATGAACGAATTACGCACCGAATTCCATTCCTTGGTCCATTGTTCTTTCCAATCGAATGCAAATCGTGCTTGATCCAAAGTTGTCCATGGGGATTTCCTAGATTTTAATCTAACTTTAGGTGCTTCTCTTATAAATTTTGTAATTAGTAAATTTTCATTTTCTTCGAATTTTGCTGAGTTCTTTTTCAACGAGTCGTTTGCAAAGGTTTAATGTTTTCCATATTTTTATATTTAAATTTTGCTCAGAAAATTGATATTTTAAATAATTAATTAAATGCGAGATCATAACTGAACGAGAAATATATCTCTTGTATAAAGAATGTTATTTAGTTTTTGAAATTCAGAACCGTTAAAAAAATAAAATAACGTATGTTTTTTTTTTTTATTTTAAACGATATTTATAAATCATCACGTTTAAAAAAAAATTTTTTTTTACATAATCACTAAAAGAGACATCGTAAATGAAAAAAATAATTCGGAGGAATTTTGCGATGAAAATTTAACGGTTCGTCGTGAATATATTTATTACAAAAATTGTATGAAACTTTTTAATGTATTTATGTTTATTTTTACGATTAAAACGATTTAATCTCACGAAATACATTTTAGGGACAAATACTAATTGAAAGGAATTTTCGTTTGCATTGCATTTTTAAAAACTGCTAGCGCTATCTGTAGTCGTCTTCCTATACTAACCGATTGATTCTTATAGTTTCATGCACGGATGATTTCTGTTACATATTCGTATTTTTTACCATAATTTTGCGATAATATAAAGAATCTGTAGAATTTGAAATAATTAATGAGAAAGGGACAGAATTATTTTTAAGTAGTTTTCAGACAGTCAGACTGCAGGGAATAAACAACTTACAAGTTATTTTGCTTACTAAATTTTGAATAGGGTCTCGCATTTTAAATTTATTTGTTGACATCGTCGTTAATATTTTTAAGCGATGGTTTCTTTACACGATTTTTAATTTTGTTGGTAATGTAAACTGTGTAAAATGTCGTTTAGCTTTGAAGTTTATTTTCTGTTTTATATGTTAATGCAAATGAATATGATAAGATTCCATTTTACATATATCGTATGTTTGTTTGTATCTATGAGTTACGATGATTCTTCGGATTGTGCAGTTATTTCATCCATAATATTACCGCCTATTTTCACTTATCTGTGACAAATAAATTTGTAATATTTCATCTATTCGGTTTTTATTTTTAAAAAATTTAAACGATTTTTAAAAATAATTAGAATGTAACGTTACACCATATTGTCCATAATCGAATTGTGTGATATTTGTGATATTTACACGACTTGTAATTCATAAATGTAAACTATTAATGGCTTTTTTATATATATATGTATATATATGTGTGTGTGTATGTATATATGTATGTATGGTATATATATATATATATATTAATGTGTTATTTTGTGTATTAATGTTAATTTGAATGTCTGTGATATGTTTATCTTATTATTATTACTATTATAGTATCCGGTCGGTTATTATAGTCCTTATCTTCGTCAATTATTTCAGAAAAATTCAATATGTTTATATAGTTTGTCACAATCAAACTTCCCAATTATGCTACAGTTAAACAATTCTGAATTTCGCCACATTCACATCGGCCATCTTGGGTGATGCTACACCTATGTTGGGTGAATTTTTATACGCGTCGTTTCACTTCGAATGCGATTTAAAGTTTTCCACAAGTTGTAATTAAAATCTTTGCCTGCTGGAAGGTCTGGATTCTTTGGTTCCTCGGTTATACTCATAAAGCTACATCTAGATTTTAGTCGTCTATTAGCAAGTTCCGTGTAGCCATAAAGTGGGTGGCGATTGTCATGAGATGTTTTCCACTTCTCTTTCTTTGCTGCCACATCCCTCCTGATATCTGGCGGATCGATGCCACTTAGCTCATATAGATGTCCTAATTGTGTCGGTTTAAGACAACCCGTTACAATTCTATGCGCTTCATTAAGAGCAATATTGACTTTTTTTTTTGGCGTGTGCTAAACGATTCCATACCCGAAATGCATATTCCCTTTGCAGAAAAACAGAACGTCATAGCCGAAGTTCGAAATAACTGTGGCTTTGCTCCCCAGCTGCTGCAAGTTAACTTACGATGAGATTTGTTCTCGCCATAACCTTCATTTTTGTGGCTTCGCAGTGTCGTTTAAACGTCAACCATCGATCAAGAATTACTCCTATATATTTAGGATTATCTGTATGTTTTATGCCGTTCCATTTGGTTTTCAGTTGACGATTCGCTTGAGGTCTGCGTTTTTGTTGGATTTAGGTTCAGTTGATTTAATTTGTAATATTTATTAAGATTTTTTTATTTCATTGTTCAAAGTTATTTCGACTTCTTCAAAGGTTTTTCCCTGTACCGTTAAAGCAATATCGTTCGCATACAAGAAATGTTTTGTGAATTTGTCTACCGGTTGATCATTTGTATAAATAATGAACCGTGTAGGAGGGAGCACGCTGCGAGGAAGTCCATTCTGTTGTTTTCTGCAAGCACCGTTTCTTCCGTTATGTGTCACACAGTATCGTCTGTCTTTTAGTAGCATTTGGACAATTTCAGCAAACTTGAAATTGTTAGTCATTTAATATAGCTTGTTGACAAGTGCGCAATGGACCACGGTATCAAAGGCTGCAGTTAGATCTACAAAAACTTCCCCTGTTACTTTGCCATTCTCGAAACCATCTTTAATATGCTGCGTCAGATGTAGAATTTGTCCAGTACAAGACCTCCCTGGTCTAAAACCACCCTGTTGTGGTATAAATTTAGCATTAATCGTTTCAGCCATTCGATTCAGTATTAATCTTTCGAATACGTTATATAAATGACCTAATAGCGATATGATCTATAGTTTTTAGCATCATTGGCGGTCTTTCCTGGCTTTAACAGAGCAATAATATGTGTTTTTTCCACATGTTTTGGCATCCTAATACTGTCGATGCAGTTGTTAAACATTTTCTGTAGCCAGATTATTGTTTCTCTACCAAAATGTTTTATTTGTTCTGTGTACATTCCATCGATCCCAGTTGCTTTTCGATTTTTTGCTACTTTAATTGCATTTATGATCTCGATTTGTGTAAATGGGTCCTTAAAGTGATTTACTCCAGAGAGCTGATTTTTTTTTCGAATCCCAGCCTTGAACCTTTAAACTTCAAACTTTAAACTTTAAACTTTAAACTTTAAACTTAGACTTTCTTAGATCAATATTCTGCTAACTGTAAAGCACTGTAGTCCCCGTTAACAATGATGTCGATACTATACCGAATTCCGTCTACACTCCACCAGATGTTCCTATGTCTGTACTTCACCACACTCACAGTTACTATCCGTTGCTATATCCCATTTTACCAAGTTTTGTATTCGTTCTTTCGGTTCAGCGTTCTCCAAATTGGCCATGCATGATTTGCACCGGCTGCAGGTTTTTCCTCTATTTCCATTATTGTCGCTGGTATTTGCTCCCGCCATCTTTCGACCCGTACACGTTGTGCAAAAATATGCTCCGGGATTTCCGTCGTTGTGCCGAGAAAACTCCTTCATGACTTTAGTCGTGAACCTCTGAGAAAGCGTTTTATGCTCTACCTCTCTTTTGCATTCATCAAAAGTTGATGCGCGATTTAATTAGCTGTAATATTTGAGGCTGAAGTAATATGTATATTATCATCATTTAGTTTCTAGTCCTTCCTCCTTTCTTCAGCTATCTCTTCGGGGATTTCAAATCACATTTCGATCACTTCGTCCTTAAACGGATTTTTATTAAATTTTTTAACATATTCTTCATATTTCTTTTGAATAGTTGATTTCATGCCAGGAATATATGACCTACGCACACGGCGCGGAATATGTTTCTTAGAAATCTTCTTAATAACATCAACGAAAGTGCCATATTCTTCGACTACTGGTGATAAAGTCTTTTGAAATGGTAATCAATAACAGACTACTGTGGTGGATTAAAAATCAACGATTTCTCCCTCACGGGACGTTTAGTTTTAGACCTGGGCTATTGCACGATCAGTTAATGACATTTATCTGTCATTCTTGAATAAAAAGTTCTTAATTGCCATCTTTTTAGACAATAAATGTGCATTTGATAACGTTCATATACCAACAATTAGCAGCTGTAGGCATACCGATGGTATTAAGGAATTATATTTGTAACCTGCTTCTCCGGTTACCTAAGGAAGTAATCTTTATAGTTACATCTACTGGCCTACCCCAACGTTCTGTCTTAAGTCCAGTTTGATTTAATATTTATGTTCACTCTATTTTTAATATCCAACTTCGTCCTGAATGTAGGATCTTATCGTACGCCGATGATTTTGTTCTCTTTATTTCACGTAGAATTATAACCGATAGTATTTCAAATTCAGAGATGATTGACTAATGCTCTTAGTGTACATTAGCTCCCATTGATCCCTATGCTCTAGCTGAATAAAGTGAATGATATCTTTGTGAGTTATTAAGGAGATACACCACTAGACGACGCGTCTTTAGCCAATGAGTCAACGAATTCGTTGTCTGGAATACCTCCATGACCCGGCACCTACAAGAAAGACACAGATATTCCCACACGTTCCAAATGATTAAGTTTTAGCAGAACTAAACCAATTAATGTATCTGACACGCTGCGTTTATTGTCTACATCCGTCACCACGCTTTTGGAATCGGTTATAATAAGGTAATTTCCGCGAAGATTTAAGTCCGGTAGAATTGACAAGGCTTCTAGTACTGCTACACATTCTGCAGTAAATACTGAACATTCTTGGCATAATTTGTACATGTTACTAATATTGAGAGCTGGAATGAACACTACTGCTCCCGTTCCTCGCGTTGACTTGGATCCATCCGTGTAAACAAGGATGTGTAGTGGAAACATTTCTGAGATAATACTATTGAAAGTGGCACGGATTAGTGTAGGTGGATACAAACGGAGTATATAAATTATAAAAATATATACAAATTTGTAAACGTATAAAATGTAAAACATATTACTTAGACACATAATTTACAAAAATTATTAAAGTGATAACAGTGTATTTTTAAATAATCTGATAGTGAGTGTGGTAAACAACACAATCGACAATCGACAATATTAAATTTATACATAAACGAATAAAATAAAAAGAAATAAATAGATGGAAAAAACCATTCAACAGTATAAAATTTATTTACATAAATGCAATAGCGGGTTAAGTAAAAATAAATAAAA
Source organism: Coronaproctus castanopsis (assembly GCA_032883995.1). Taxonomy (NCBI): domain Eukaryota; kingdom Metazoa; phylum Arthropoda; class Insecta; order Hemiptera; family Monophlebidae; genus Coronaproctus; species Coronaproctus castanopsis. The sequence goes on from CM065053.1 coordinate 220,908,491, forward strand.
ACCTTTTATTTATTTTTATTCTACTCCCCCTATTGTATTATTGTTTATGTATAAATTTTATATTGTTGATTGTCGATTGTGTCGTTTTAACATATTCACTATCAGATTATTTTAAAATACTGTTTTGATTACTTTGATAATTTTTAGAGAAGGCGGATCTGTTATTTTTTACATTTTATACGTTTATAAATTTCTATGTATTAATTTATATTTTTAACCTTCACTCGGTAATGGCATAACAGTCGAAGAAAAGCTTTGTAATTTTTCATGAAAAAAAATGGTGGTTTTAACTTCTTTTTTATTTATTTCTCAAAAAATCACTACATTTCAAATTTTAGAGTTAATATATATAAAATTAAACCTACAAGAAAATCACAAGGCAAACGCCCGAAAGAAATAACCGTGGAAAAGATTTATGGATCAAGCTGTGGAAAATATAGAATCAAGAAAATATCGTGAAATAAAACAGTTAATCGGAAGAAGGTAGATATTTAAGAAAAAACGAATAATTTGATTTGTTCTAATTAATCGACAAATCGATATGTTGATACCACGTTTAAATATATTTTCCGTCACTTTCAAACGTCTTATTCGGAAAATTTTTAATCTGCGTCAAAGAAGCATCGTGGAATACGAAAAAGGTAAAATAATGACAATTTATTGGCCTCGTTAACTTTTTTTTTTTAATTTTTTTTTAACGATTATGATTAAAAATTTGAAAGTGGACTATTTATTTTGTAATACAAGAAACAATAAATTGTACACTAAAGAAAAATGATACAGCGACTTGTGTACGAAAACTCATCTATATAATTAATACGTGGATATTTTATCAAAATTGCGCGAATACTCGCTTATTCTCGAGGAACTGACCTGTAAGATGTGTGGGATATATTCGCAAAATTAAGAAAAAAAATAGTTTTTAATTTTAATTTAAAAAAAAAAAATTGAAGTCGCATTAAAAATTTGGATGCTTAAAAATTTCATTTGCTTCTGGAACAATTCTGTAGTTATATTTATCTATTTTGGGCAAGATTTCGAAATTATCGAATTGTATTTCGTGATTCCCCGAAACAATGACGCGAAATCGCAATAGTTTTGGCTCTGTATAGCAAAGTCTTGTACTACTTTTTAACTTTTACATCGGTGCGACCGCTTATGCAAATTATTTATGTATGTGTTAGAAAATTTTCCGCGTGGTAGTTCGCTTCACCAATACGTTCTAAAAACACTAGTTCGCCATTATGTTGTTTTTTTTCTTCATTGCGAACTCGTACGTCACGGTGAAATATATTCAATTAGTAATTTTAATATTAATTTACTTTTTCAAATTTTTTCCTTTAGCAGAGGTGGATGTTCAGTTAATCTACTTCGTGATCAACGTTTCCGTTGTATAATTTATGCATATCGTGAATGTGATAGTTTATTTTGTTTTGTTTTTTATAATACATAAACGGTTAATGTTCTGATTATCGCTAACTTAACGACCGTTAGTTTAGTAATCCCAGATCATAATAATTATTCCCCCTCCTCTATCTTCGAACGTTCAAAGTCGTCCAGTGAGAATGATGTGTATATATATATATATATATATATATATATATATATATATATATATATAAATAATAATAAAAAAATATTGTCGGTAAATAAACATATACCGGAGCTAAATATGTAGTAATTGTCTACATGTTTTATACTTGTAGTACGGTACTCGAAATGTGGAAAAAAAACAAGACGACCTTGACACGTAAATATTATTATACGGACGTAAGTAATAATGGTGGAGATAGAATAGCTGTTGACCGAGAGACCAAATATGCCCGGATGGTTGGATTAATAGCCCCGATGTGTATTGTGGAAATTGAAAATTGAATCAAATTTGTGTGTTTGTGTATGTATATGTCAACCTTCGTAATTCGCGTATAAATTTAATATTTTATACGTCTATGGAAAATTCCCCTAATAATCGGAAAAATACGCTATAAATTCGTATATAAATACTTTCAAATCGTCGTCATCTCGTTACGTTGTGATCTTTTGTCCGGGAATACCGTTTATATCTTATTATATCGCGAGCTTTAAGGAATTACCACCCGTGTAGGGAAAGCTTTGATTTCTTTTTGCAGGCGGTGTTTATTGGATCGAGCGTATATTAATTGTGGGGGTAATTTTAAATGCAATTCCAGGTCGGTTGGGGCTGAATTAATCGGTATCCAGTTCCTAAGTGTTTTTGAAATTACACCGCATGCCGAAATTATTTAAAAGTGTTCTAAAGAGTATCCAAATTAGTTACTGTATAACGCCGAGGATACATTTGGACGTATTTATATAAATATTATTAACATTGAAACATTTCAATATATAATTTTCTCATCGTTTTTCATTCCGACGTATATTTTTGGATACGCTATATTTTCTAGTTTTAATATATCACAAATTATATTATGTCCAATGTTGTCAATATTGTACACATTTGGCTATACCTTAATTATCTGTTTTACGTATTAAGTCGATTTAAAAAACTAAACTTCGAAAATATTTGAATTGAAACGTTTTTGATCGTCTAGAGCCCTAAAAAAAAAATGTATATTTGTGAGGTCTATGTGTGGGCATGAAAGGGTTAAAATTCATAATAAACCTTTTCAACAAAATTTCCCGGGTACGTCGGTGTCTTTTGATTTAGTTATTTTAACGCGACTAATTTTTCGGTACCGTTCAACTTGTTATAGGAAAACAGTTTTTTTGGAAAATTATTTATCAACGACGCTGACGAGTAATTTCCACGTCGATTTTGATAATACAACTAAATAAAAAAATGTTACTTTCAAAAATCAGTTGTTATTATAATTACTTTCTTTTTTTAAAAAAAAATGAAAAAAAAACACATTTTTCATATAACAGGCTGTTATCCGGAAGCTACGTTTGTTTATATATTTCCAATGTTCGAAAGAAGATTTTTTAATTGTACACACTTTAATGTTATTCTTAGAAATCGAATAATTGTAAATGGTTTAAAAGGAACGAAATAAATTATTTGGAACTTTTTTTTTTTTTTTACTGTTTAAAAGGAGACTAGCTGTTTGAACTCTCAAAAGTAATATTCTATAAAAGTTGTTGATTTTTTAAAACAACAAATAATTATTAACATTTTCGGTTAATTTGAAGGATATATATTTATTTTTGTACGTTTTTCTTATTCTTCTTGTTTGATTCTATGCGTTAATATTTGTTATTTCCATTCGAAATTTAGAAATAATCATCTATAATTTTTAATACTGATGTACAAAGATAACTGAAGAAATCAGAAATGAATTAGTTTAATTAAACAGGATATTTAGTATTTTTGTTCGTCATTATACAAGAATAGTTTTATTGCGCCCGCAAAAATACTATAAAAACTTTGAGAAATGTGTGGTGGAATTTTGCATTCCTTAAAGTGAAATAAAATAAATATATGTCAAAGTAAACCTAAATTATACAAAAAAAATCTTTAAAAGAAAAACAGGAAATTGGCCCTGCATACCTTCCAAATAATCTCTCAAATATTTTACAACATTCTCCTACGTCTGAATACCCCTTGCCTTTCTTCATTTATCCAAAATCTACCCGTTAATATAAATTCATCCCGTGCTTCTGGCCTCTGTAGCAGTACACGGTTTCCAACGAAGAAGAAGAAGAAGAAGAAAAAAATATTTTCTTAAGATCGTTTTTGATTAATATTAACACCAGCATCACCTTGAAAAACAGGAAGTAAACACTAAATAGCAAAAAACGGTTTAAATCGTTGTGTGTGATTACGTTATTTAGGCATTAGTCCGGCTTCTGTTTCTGGATAAAACAACGGCTTACTCTTATCCGCGCATGCGCAATAACGGTAACAGAAAAGCACATCATAATGTCTAAATACGTTAATATCCTTCAATCTGTAAATAAAAAAAAAGAAAATAGTATATATTCAACTTGCTTTTTATTTAAAAAAAAAAAAAACAACGTTAGGCTGGAGTTCTCCATGGAAGTGTCCTCTTTTGTATGTCCTGAATACAAAAGATTTGTCTGCATATGATGACAGTCCAACTATTGCGGAATTTGTTAATGATACTAATGAATGTTGATCGTGATCAGATGTTACAAATAAGCTTCAGCAAAAGGTTGATTCGGAATATACATAGAAGATAGAAGATTATGCTGAAGAACTCTATTCACATTCTTTTCAGTCTGCGTACTGCTAGTAACCAGTACCGCATATATCTTCCAGCTGATTTTGCAAGGTGTCTAGATAAACCGGTAAGGTCATATCAAAATGAAGGTTCGACAAATTAATACCAAAGTACGACAATTATACTGGTTAATAGGTAGGCAATCCGTATTGGATATGTGCCGCAAACTATTATTGTACAAACAAAATCATTAAACGGATTTCGATGTATAAAATTGCCTTACGCGGTTACAGCGGCGTCAAAATATCTTACGTGCAAATGCAAATCGATTATTCGCGTAATGATGATATTAATTTGGATCTCCAGGGTGGTAACAGTTAACAAAGTCGTTGAGGAATTTGCCCAAAAACACGATAAGCGTCTACATAATCACATACACGCGGAAGCGGAACAGCTGCTAGATATCGTATATGGCACCGGACGTGTTAAACGTAGACATCCGTTACATTTAGTTATCTAAATATATTTTTCGGGTTAAGTCATTGGATTTTTTATTCCAAATAAGAATTAGTTTTTAAACATTTCCCGTTAAAATTGTTACTTATTTCATTTAACACCTAACATTATTAAAAGGAAAAAATTAAATAAGTAATTGTTAATTGCATCGTTAAGTTGGTTTATACACAACTAGATAGCGCTCTATATAGCGGTGTATTTGATTAAAAAGTATCGGATAGTAGTAGTAATATAATTTTAAAATTTTATTCGGCCGCCTTTTAATATTTTCCGTAATTATTCTTTTTAACGCGAATTTTTGATGTAAAACGGTTAATTTCATTTCTAAATTCACCGCGTTCTCTACCGAGTGATGCGTATCGCGTGTACACGCCTAATTTTGTTCGCCTATTTCCATAATATGGTATCAAATTCGTGAAAGGTGAATACAATATCGGAGAAAACTGCATCGAGAATAAAAACAATACAATTAATACAGGATAAGAAAAAATTATGATATTTTCAGCTTTTCTCTTTTGGATTAAGTAGCGGAGATACGGATTATGATCGAACGATCTTTTACTACGAGAATGTTTAAACTTTATGTTTAGTCTACATTTATTTATTAAGGTTATTGTAATTTTATTTATATAACTATATCTATATTTCTAGATTTTTTTTCTCCATATTAATTGCAAATTTATGACTAGCCATTTGAGAGGCTATTTAATAAAAAGTATCTATTAACAATCACGTGAAGAAGGTGCATCCAGCGATGCTTTAACCTTACAAACTATAAAACTAAATTACATATCTTTGTTCTTTGTTCTCTTCAGCCGCATAGTTCTCACATTTGTATGCACAAACGATGCTGCTAGCTGATTTGGATGAACCCGTAATCGGCTAAAATGCTTCAGAGCTTGCTTATGGATAGTCTCCTCAACGGTATCTAGTTTTAAGTCCCGGTGGATAGCTTCATTGGTGACATACCAAGGCATTCGGTAAATTAAACGCAACGCCTTATTCTGGAACCCGCTGAATTATCGATCTATTTGACTTCTTTGCACATCCCCAGATTTGTGCGGCGTAACTCCAGATTGGCTTCAATACGACTTTGTACACTAGTAGTCTATTTTGTAAGGATAATTCGGAATTGTATCCTATGAGCCAGTATAATTTTTTAAATTTTAGATCCAGTTCTTTTCGTTTCTTTTGTATATGAGTTTTCCATGATAATTTTTTATCTAGGTGTACCCCTAAGTACTTTACTTCGTTTTGTCGTTGTATTACACGATTTCCTATCGATACTTCTTTATCGTGGTCTCTTCTATTGGAGAATGACACATGTATTGACTTCTCTGGATTTATATTCAGTTTCCACTTTTAGGTCCACTTATATAGTCTATTCAGGTTGTTTTGGAGAGCAGAGATAGCAACTTCAGCATTTGAGTCCGAAGCAACCAGTAAGGTATCATCTGCAAAGGTCGCTACTAGATAAAGAGAATATATCTATTTTAAAAAAAAACACAATTATTTATTCTAAGCTCCCTCCCTGAGTATAAATTTTCCCCACAACTTCGATGAAGGCAGCTGTAACAAATCGTTTCTTAAAATGAATTTAAATCGATATTTCTCTATTACGCGATAAATTGAAACGTTAGAAGAAAAAAGAAATAAATTGGTTTCGGTAATTTCGAAATAATTATCAACGGTCATATGTATGAATGTTATGTGTGTATGTATTAAAAATAAAAATAAAAAAAACAACCAATTAAAAATTATTACTTAAAAAAAAGACCAGTCCCCCTGCAAAAAACCGATGTTATTTAAAATAATCTATCGATAATCGGAAATAAACTATTTCGCACGTTTTATTTATTCCTGCAATTAAAATTAAATAAGACATAAATGCTCTTGTATGAAAATATTAATTACAGCAATAAATAAAATAAAAATAATCTATAATTAATATTAATTATTTTTATTATTATTATTAACAGTCTCTCTACCAAAAAAAAAAAAAAAAAAAATTTTAAAAAACCAACGTTATTTAAAATAATTTCTCGAGTATCGTAAATAAACTAATTATTTAACGAATTTTATTTGTTCCTTTAAAATATAACATAAATACTCTTACATGTGAAAAGTATTAATTAAAGAAATAAATTAAATATAAAGTTCGAGTGTTTTGATATGTATTAATATTTATTATTATTAAAAAGAACCTACCTACCAATTAAAAAATTAAAAAAAAAAAAAACATACCTCTCTACTAAAAAATGAGAGTTTCGGAAATAATTTCACATATTTTATTCATTACTCCAATGAATATTAAGTATAACGTAAATACTCTTACGTACAAAAATATTAATTAAAGCAATAAATAAAATGTTTTTGTATAAGTACAAGTATTTTTATATTGCGTCTTAATATTAATTATTATTATTATTATATGTATATTATTACTTAAATATTTCAGTCTGGTAAATGTATCGCGTAACGACGTGGTCATTGTTACATCATAACTCGTAATAATGATACGATCGTTCTGCAAAATTAAATATCTCGTGCGTATGAGGCTTAATAAATTATGCGCTTCGTGTTTATGATTTTACATTTATTTCAGCCGAAAAATTATCGCTAATATAGGTGTACAACTTTACTTAAATTTAGTCGTGTGTGTGTGTGTTTATGTGTGCATGGGCTCCTGTAATTATCCATATGCATTTATATACGCGTTATACTACACGTTTTAATAAATAATTTATCTTGAAATACGTATGTACCTACTATAATTCGTATTATAGATATATCGAAATTTATTTTTTCGAAAAAAGAAAAATCGTCGTCTGTTTCGAACTGTAGGTAGAATAAATCGAAATTATGACTTTATTAATTTATTGCCAGTGACGTTGGCTTACTGTTTTCGTATATATATATATATATATATATATATATATATATATATATATATATATAATATAATGTGTGTTTACCATCTTGATGGTTAGTTATATGGTCCTTCTTATGGTTTTTTAATTTTTTTTTTTTAATTCCTATTTCATTCTTCTAGTTACGTACGTTTTTCGTTTGTTATCGAAACATTTAATATATTAATAATAATAATAATACAACATGTAAACTGATAATTGTCGCGGTACTGTAATCGTCAGCACTTTTATAGATAATTAAATATCTCACCAGTAATTTATAGTCGCATCTTTAAATCACTCAATTTTTAACTAATTAATAGTGAAGAGCGAGAGAGATCAATGGGGAATTTTGTCGGAAAATGATGGCAACACGAAAGGCGAATTTGATAATTTTCACGAACCACCCGAGAACGAGGTGCGACAAATTTGCTGTCGGGAAAATTAATCGAATTTTCTCGCTAATTGAGAACTGGCTAATCGTAGAAATAATTTTGTTACCTCCTGCAGATAAATAACGGTGTTCTATGCTTGCAAACCTGTTCGAATTTTTCCACCATTATATTTCATCGGAAGATCTCGTCTCATTGTTACAAATAAAAAAAACCCACTAAATTCGCAACTATTATTCTGTCCCGTTCGGTTTTCAGTTTCGAACAGTACGTACGGTAATTTATACAAACAGGTGTTTGTGCTTAATCTCGCTTAATGCCATCACCAGGCTTGTTATGATGTTCCACGAGTTTTTATTTTTCCACATCGACAAACTTCGAAATGCTCGATTATTCCTTAACGTAGAGGTAACTTGAAGTTTTTAATTGCGATATTTCCACGAACGACGGAGTTGATATTTTAGACGAGAAGTGCTATTAATTGTGAAGATCGTTTTCCATATATTCCCTCAAGCGAGACCTATATGACGTGATTAGGATGAATTTTAAAACCGACTGCCTTGAAAGTGTACGTAATTCTTCAGTCAACGGTAAAACCTATAGTATTGTTCAAGCTGAATTCATCCCCAAATATTTTTTCTCCGCGAATGTGTCTGCAGGCTACGTTCTGGTCATTCTAGAGTTGATTTGAACTTGAATCTTGTAAATCCTCCTTATGTTCATTAGACCAATCGTAGTAGCGTTAATTTTGGAGTAGATATTAATTAATCATTTATTTTTTAGCTGCGAGTGATTCGAACAACATAGACGTATGAATTTGCTTGATAAGTTATCCTTTCTCGGTGTTTTCCCTCCTTACTGTATCCTATCCTTTTTATGTTTGGATGTTTGTGTTTTAATAGTATCATTTAAATTACTATTAATCATATTCTAATTTAACAGTTGGTTTTTTCTTTTAGGAGTAATTTTCTTTTTCCTGTTTTATATCCTTCCTTTTCTTTTGATTTTCTTTTATATTCATATTTTATAACTTTTTTCTTCCTTTAGCTTAATTTAATTCATCCGTTTACATTTATTTATGATTTATTTTTTATTCTATCTGCGGCCAAATGGTATATACAACCAGATCAATAAAAAAAAAAATGTTAAATAAATTAACTGTAATCATTTTTTTTGCAGTTTAATCGCGTGCTATTTGTTTTGTTTCTATTTTTATCGTGGCAGGGTTTTTTTTTTTTTAATCAAATTTTCCCGTATTATTCTATATAATGCACATTTTGTTCTTATTATTTTATATGAATTAATTTTCCGCGCTTATTATACAACGTGTTGTATTTTATCTCCATAATTTAAATAAATGAAATTTTTCTTTCTTCTTTTATAAACGATATAATAATAACGTCCCGATGTTATTGGAATAAATGGCATTTATTTATTTTTCTGTTTATTTTCTTATTTTTCGTAAATGCATCAATTGTGTGTCATTTTCGAATAAGCGGTGTGGCGTTATTCTTTGTTCTGTACCTGCGTCCTTAAGAAATCTGCCAAAGTACCCATCGAAACAGAAGTTCGCCTTGAAAAGGTTTTGTTTTATTATGTATACGGAAAAGCACCATTGTTGAAAAGCGATCCTTATTTTATTCTTATGCTTTCCGTATTATTTTGTTGTCTATATTTATAATAACAACGTACACACGCACATATAACATATATATAATATATATATATATATATATATATATATATATATATATATATATATATATATATATATATATATATATACATTAAACATTGCAGAGCTATATATACCTTTTAAAATCATCAAACAAACAGATAAACTTACGTTCAAATATTAAACTTACACCTCTTACTGATCGATAGCCAAACATCTTCAATCGTTTTATTTACCGATTACATATGAATTTACACGTTTGATATGGATATGCCTTTGATGAATGGGTAAAATATATGCAGTTATTGGATGTGTGCGTATGCATTATATATTTTTCATTTTTTTTGGATTTTTAATTATTATTATTATCATTATTATTTCTACTTCTTCTTCTGATTATTATTATTATTATTGTTGTTATTGTTAGATAATAAATTAAGTTGGAGTGATCATGAGTTTCACATAGTCCAAAAAAATTAATTATTTGTTTTATTATTTAAAGCAATTCTGGACGAAACGTTTGAAGCGTTAAAGCTGAGTATCAAAAAATTCTTACCTACGACATAGTCCACCGGGATGGGTTAGAATATATCGAATGCTTACGAAAGTCAAAAGCCATATTTGGTAATAAATGGTCATTGAGTAACTTTTTACCGTACGCCAGTTATATAAATTTTGTATTGAAGAACAACGTTTAGTAAGAAGAAAATTTGGTGAGGAGTAATACTTAAAATATAAATTATATTCTTCATTATATCTAGTACCTGAATAATCCCAGCAAGATACACGGGTTCCTAAACGTATATCAGTAACAACTGATTTACTAAACCATAAACTTCGCCGCAGGAAAATATTGATATAATTTATTCTAAGCGAATCTTGAGACTTAAGTTCAGAATTATAGAGGATTGTTGTGTATTTTGAAGGTTCGTTGAGAAGGAATGTGTATTATGTAATTGATTTATGTGAAGAAAAAAATAATAAAAAAATAAAATAAAAGGCCGTTTATATTTCCCTTAGTTCAAATATGTAGGAATGCGTGTTTACTAACTAGCGTGTATGTGTACAATTGTATGTTCAGAACAATGCGGCTGCGTGTGTTTCCATAAGTAATAACACTATGTACATTATAATAAAAGTGGTCAAATTGGTGTACAATAACACGTGCCAAATTGTTTATCCTAAGTCCCTTATTATTTTATTGTTTCCGCTTTATTGAAATAATTTTTTCGTTTATAGCATGATGCATAAACTCAAGTGATCGTTATTTTATTTACGCATTATATATTTTTTATTGCGTGTTATTTGATCATTATTATATATATATATATATATATATATATATATATATATATATATATATATATATATATATATTAACAAAGTAGTTATGTTTATGTACATTTGTATATCACGACTGGTATAATGTATTTATATAGGTACATGAGCACTTGCTAGTTCATCGCGTTATTTGCTCGTGTATTTAATTATTTGTATTACTTAAAGCTTAGAACATCGTTCTCTCGATCGCATAATTTAAGACGATGTATTTCACGAAGTTAAGGTTACATTTAGTTTGACTAAGTGGTTATAAATTTTTGTTTGTGTCTTTCTTTATTTATGCGCTCTTGTAGGTATATTAGTCGAATATTACACAGTCTGTTTTGTTTATTATGTATATTTTGCAATATAGAAGCGTAATATTGAAATAAATCGAAATTTATAATAATTATTATTATTGCCATCATCGCGAAGGGATCACTCTAATTGTGGGATAGAAGAAAAATTTTATAAATTAATTGACTTGAATACCTAATAATTAAATAATCAAAAATATTATCGGAAGTAAGCAAAAATGTAGAAGACCAGTTTCTTTTCTATATATTGGTGATTTTCCACTTCTCTTGACTGTTTTCCACTTTTCATCGTTATTGGATATTCATTTCAGGTCTTCCTACTTTTGGATCCCGGCTTTCTGCTTCATGTTATCTATTAAATGTTCTCTTTTCAGTCATAACCGTTCGTTTGGGAACAACCATAAACATATCGGTGTTTTACAATATGTTTGTTCATTATATAATAATATCGCTTTATTTTTCTGTACGTGTTCGTCGTCTGTGTTTTTTTATTTTATTTTATTACGAGTGCCTTCGTCTCTACATTTCGATTTATGCCCAAAATAAAGGATATGATATTGGGACGCTCTATGGTCCAGCCACAGCCGTACGTTATAAATCACTACAAAACGATATCTCTAATGTTCTAGGTTTTCAAAAAAAAAAAAAAAAAAAAAAGCGCGGTGTCTAATTTTATAGATAAATCTAAATTAGATGTATCAATCATTTCTCAACATCCTGGAAAGTTCGAGTAGTAGGACTACTATAGATATATAATGCTCTTATCCTCTCAAAACTAGATTATGATTCGTAAGAAACGCGTACTAAAACTAAAAATACCAAATTAGATACAAAATGGTGGATTTAAACTTTCGCTGGTATAACTATTACAGTCAGAAGATAATGAATTTGCGGAACGATCCTAAACTTTCTTAGAAGTATTAAGAATGACATAACAGTTTGGCTTTTAAGCATTGGTGACGTCTGCTCGCCCCGAGATTGGAAATATCGGTTAACGGAATATCTACCTGGAGTCTACACAAATTAAGCAATTGTGCGAGATCTGCCCGGATTTCGCTAACGGTTCATCATATCGTTCTAACCTATGAGAAGTATTCTGAGTATCGTAGTATTAATTTGAATACATTTACTTCGGATGTCTCGATATTTCTTACCGACTTTATAATTAAATTTGACCTATGATGTGACATTCAGTTTACAATAACATGCCGCAAATGCGCGAGTAGCAGCATAAACAATAGAATTATTTTCTTAAATATACGGTGTTTATTACGAAAAATAAATTAAACAAACTTATAAAATAATTATGCGATTGTTGATAAAAAACAAAAATAATAAATATGTTGTAAATGTTGCATGTAATCTAATATAATTTAAGATACAGGTGTACATGCGTATAATATTAAGCTAACCCTGGCATTTTCAAATGTATACACACACACACCGCAGTACTCAACATATGCATACACATAAATTTGTAGAAAAACCCTAACGCTTGAAATCAACGAAGTTCTATTTTACTTTTTATTTTTTACGTATCTCATTAATCGCTTGCGACGTTTCTTCAAATTTTTTAGGTCGATTTTTACATATATGGGCAACGTGTTATAAATTACAGCACCTTTATAGATAGCTGAATTCTGGAGTGATACTTATTGAACTTCGGTATTTGTACCATTTCGATTTAATCTCGTAAAGTATTCCGTGATGGGCAACATATTGTAAGGATTATTCTTGAAGATATAGTCAAGTAATTGTAATTAGTATATCTCTTGGATTATGTCATGAAAAGAAGGATTTTTTTGTTTGTTAAAACTTCAGCCATCCAGCAATTATATTGACATCAGCTTGTGCCATCTGTTTAAGAATAGTTAAGTGACGGGTATATATATATATATAACATTTTTAATATGAAATATTCAATTAATCAATTTATAATAATTAGTAGATTTTTTTTTATTTGAAAGGATATTTTTCAATTAATTATTGTAAATTAATTGATTCAGTGAATGTTTAATACAAAACTTGTTCTACACCGTTTGTTGTCACGCTTGCAATTGCACTAAAATAATTACTATAACAATGGCAATCGAATTAATTATTCAATTAATGGTCATTGAAACTATCCTATGCCCTTCTCCGTGACAGTCACAATCACGTGAAAAAGTTTTGGTAACGGTTGGTTTTTCTAAAAACGTGTGCAAGAAAAAACCGCTTTGTCTTTAGATAATAATATAGACGTTTGCGTATATGTATATATAATGTGTAACGTGTGGAATACATATGTGTACATATATATATATATAATTATTATAGGAATTCGAAATTACAATTTCCGAAAAGTTCGGTTTTATTTTCATCGAATACCGATGTAGGCATATCCTTGATTTTTAACTATTTTCATCGAATACCGATGTAGGCATATCCTTGATTTTTAACTATTTCTTAGTATTATTTAGTAAACAAATTAATAAATTCTTTTACGATCACGTCAGTTAATCTTTTTTAAATCCGATATATTAGTACCAGCATTATTCTCCGATGACCGAGTCTTCATTTTTTTACCGTGTCTGAAATATCTACGATAAAAATTAACTACTCCATTTAAATCGTTATAGGAGTCGAGGTTATTAATTTTTGTACTATATCGCGTCATCCGCATCGTCTTCTTCTATATCTCACTCGAAAGCGAATATGAAACTTTCCCCTAATTCAGGCGGTAGTTTAAAATTGATCCCTATTCGATGTGACGCTGTAAAACTGCACAAGGTGCACAGGTCAGTATTTGTTTGCTTTCATTAATCGTGCCCGAAATAGCGGTTTTTATCTTTTCACCATTTGCAAAATGTTAGCGACTAAGAACAACAAATATCTTCAATTCATTTGCTATCCCAATCTTAAAATCGTGTTTGTACATTCACTCGGTCTTCACTCATATACCAATACACCATAAAGTAGCATCTCTTAGGTCCTTGTTTTCCCCATTCTAATCGCATGTCTTATCCATTTCAAGCGTTTCTATGCTAAATATTGGTCGATGGAGCTATTACATACGTGAGTATATGTGTGTATGAAAATACATTTATTGAGTTAAATGCGTTCTAACCGATAAAATTTAAACATTTTTTAAAATTTATTCTCGACCATTACAAATAATTAATTGTATGCAGATTTTATATCGTTTTCAATTTTCTCCCTATATCGATATTTTGGTAATTTTATGTCAATTATAAGCAACATTCGGCGAATGTTATTAACTACTAATACCACCTAGCAATTCAATTTTAAGGTGGGTTGAAAACTTTCGATAGACCGTTTATGCAACGGATAAAAAAACATTTTGGATAAAAAAACAACCAAACATCGATCGATTTCGAGTCCCAGGCGTCTACTCGTCGTCACGCTACTGCTGTATACCTGTAGAGATTCTGTTCGCCGTATATTGGTGGTAGACTTGAAATTTCATCCTTATAAACTGATAATAGCTCGGGAATTAAAAAGTACTGACCATGCACAATGAAAACATTTTACCAAAACAATGCTGAAAAAAATAGAATATGAAGAGATCGATTTAAACAATCTTTTGATGAGTGATGAAGTTCATTTTCAGCTATCCGGATTCGAAAACAAACAGAATATCTAATCCAAATCTAATCCGAATTCAATCGAACAAAAGTCGTCACGCCATATATTGAGATGATAAACTCGTTTTTGCTTCCTTCACTTCGTCGTCGTCTGGGCTGTACATGGTTTCAACAAGATGGTGCGACGTGTCACTGTAAAGCGTTTAGTAACCGCATGTTGTCGCATCGCATGAATTTCGCTCAGCCGCCGAGCTCGCCAGATTTGATCACTACAGTTTTCTTTTTTTTTTTTGTGAGGATACCTTAAAGAGCCACGTTTGCGAAACACGTCTCAAAGTTCTGAAAGACCTGAAAACTCGGATTTCTAAAGAAAATCAAAAATTCAGCTACCTATGCTCGAAAAAGTATTTGAAAATTCTGTAAAAGACTGAATGAATGTATTGTTGCAAATGGAGGTTATCTAAACAATGTCTATAAATGATTGTAGGCTAACCTATGGTTTTCCTATTTTTAAATAAAGTTTCATTCAAAATTTTTTGTGTTATTCAAAGAATCAAACCGTCCTTCTTCTCTGGGTCCTCCTATCTATCTATCTATCTATCTATCTGTCTATGTATCTATCTATCCATATATATATTCAGGTATGTATCTACTCATGCAGAAGTGTATATGTATGCTAATATATGTTGTTGTATGTACGTAATTTTAATCGGTTCCGGTCGATGTTGAAATAGAATAAAACAATCTGTGTATGATGTAATAACGGGAAAAATAATTATTCGACTGACCCGTGTATGACATTATGTAGTAACATCGTTTAATGTGCACTGCGGCATTTGTTAATGCCATACGACCTGTTGGTTCAATTTTTAATGAATCTGTCCTTTAGATCTGGCTGAATATGAGAAATAGTATTTGCAATATTAATTATGGGGCATTCGTCGATTGCTGCTTCGACTTCAAGAAACTCCATAAAAAAATCTAGCGGCCTAAAATCTCACGATCCTGTTTGCTAATTCACGTCACCCATGCGAGAGATAACACTGCTCTTAAATCATTGGTGCCACCCCATTATGTGCCGAATAGTTCCATCAAACTCGACTTGGTAATTTGGCACTTATAACAGAATAATAAACAACAGATTAGGCACACGCCACCGAAACAACGTGGCCGATACAGGCTGTCAATATCGACTCACCCCTATTGGAAAACCTTGTAAATACATGCGCTTGATTAATTATTTCATGTTTAAATTTCTTTAAACATATTTATATTTTTGTAGAAAAATGAAACACGCTGAATTGCTTAGTTTAAACCTGATAAATGTGTTGCAATCCTTTATAACGAATATATATATATATATATATGTTGATATATCAGTGAGTAGTGATTTTATGAAGTATAAATAAAACAAAATAAAACCGCAATTTAATTACTATACATATTTTTTTATTTGCGCAAAGCTTTTCAACAATTACGTCATTATCAAGCGTATACAAAATCACGTCAACTATCCTAACGTTTTTTTTGTGCACATTTGATAATGACGTAATTGGCGAAAAGCTTTGCGCAAATAAAAAAACATGTATAGTGATTAAACTGTGTTTTTATTTTGTTTTATTTATACTTCATAAAATCACTACTCTCCGATATATCAACATATCTGTTATATATCTATATATATATATATAGATATGTAGTTATGTGTGTACGCGTTCGAAGACAGTTCTGCTTCTTGCTCATTTTGATTTCTGTACCACCTGCTTGAACAATGACTTTATAAATTTATTCCTACTTAATTAATTTTTATCGTTTTTATCTCTTCATTAATTTAAAAAAATACTAATTATGCATTATTTATGTGTGTTGTGTATGGGTGTGTGTGGAAAATACCAGTAGTCGCTCACCTGGGTGGGTTATCGTAATTAATGTTAGTCCTTGAACGAGGCAGGAAGCGATCCTCTGACAGATGCTTACATTGCAGGATGAAAGTCACGTCTTTTGCCAAACATCTGTCTATCGTGTCGATGTACGTTGTGTCTGTCGTTCATCCTTAAACATTTCTATTTCTTCTTGTTTTAAAAGAAAATTGCCATTCTCGCGACAACTACAGTTGACGATCGTCATGTATGATGAATTTCTTGTGGAGTCCATTCTTTCAATCGTTTTGCCGTTCCCATAGGAATGGCCTCCGGTACCATGTTTCGAACGTATCAGTTCTTTTTCTATCTATAGCCTAAGTTTCTGCATCGTATAGTGCAATGAATGACACAAGGATGTGGTCGAACTTAATCTTTACGTGTTTTCCAATAGACTTTTCCTAAACAATCATAGATCTTCTACTCGTTTCGATTTATTGTATTTAATTTTCCGAACCTCATTTCGCGTTCAAAAGCGAACGTATAAAAACTTATTGCACTTTCGTAGCCATCGAAGGTCCTGCTGTCATGTGAGATGATATTTTTTCTATTTATTGTCATTACTTTTGTCTTATTTCTATTGAATTGTTTATCAACAAATTTATTTTTATCTGTCATATCGGCAGCTATTGTCTGTATATCTGAGGGTTGTCATTTTTCGTCCTTCTATCCTTACACTCCGTTGTATTTTTCTAAAACTTTGATTATTTATTCTATACGTAAATTGAAAATTATAGATGATCTTACATGTCTACTTTACGAATGCTGTGTGTTTTGTCGATACACCCTTTTCAACTAGCATCAGCTACAGTTTGTCTTATCGAATATTATCGAAGGCTTGTTTGATATCTTATCCTATATCGATCCTCTAATGGGCGTAGATTTCCCAAATTCTTCTATTCGTTCCGATTTTGAGCCTCCTGAATTCAGTTCTTTCTCGCTACCACAGTTTTACCGTCATACTAACGAATCTCACCAGTCCACCAATATGTTTTCTCTTATCAAATGACATCATTCTAACGCTCGTTTTGACCGTTTAATTTGTGGTTCACTTCAGTTTGTCCATCAGCTTCACAACGTTATAGAATCCATACTTTTCCAGTATCCGAATATTTGGTTTTTAGTCGGACCGACTTCTATTATAAATATTTGTGTGTGGCTGGGCAGAGGTACGCGTGTATAAACGTTTCCGTTAGAATTTATTATTCTTATTAATTCAAAGAAAAAGATACTATGAGTAAAATTTATTGATGAAATTTTAAAAAAAAAGGGTGATACGAAGGATTTTTATTTATTTTTCGCGGGTTGCTTATATTTTTATTTCATTTATCGTTTATATATATTATAAATAAATTGATAAATCGATAAATAAATAAATTTATCAATTATACCCCCTTTTTTTATGCGGTTTTCTATTTGGTTACTTTCGTTAATATTCTACCTTACAGATATAGATAAATGTACTGACAGATAAATAGATGCAATCTCTTAAAAAAAAAGAAACCTGAATATACGCCATAAAAGTATATATGGACCGACATAGAAAGTTCTTCAATAAATTGAAATAAATAAAAATATCTTGTTATGCATTTTTTCTGACGACACACATGCATTCTTACGTCAAATTCTGACCCGGTTGTTGTATCTAATAAACTTCAGGACTATTTAACTATGAAAGATTAATTAAATAAATGCATCCACATTACTTTTACTATTCGTAAAGTGCTTACGTCAGCGATTCATATAGATAGGACATTCATCACTCAAGTTAATCATGCTAACTACCTTGGTTTGTGCCTTGATACAAAACTTACCTGGAGTCAACGCATTTGTAATAAAATTAAGGATGTGCGGAATCGATATGATCTGCTCTACAGCCTTTTTAAAAAAAGTTATTGGTTGAAATACAACTCGGTCATAAAATCGATTTGAACTTACGACATTCAACTATACGGCATTGTTAAGCCAGCTAACATCCGGCGCTTACAGTCGGTGGATTCAAAAATCTTAAAATCGTACGTCAGATTAATTGGTTCGTGTCAAATCAATCTACACATTCCGACTTGCGGATATCAACTGTTTCAGAAATATTAAAAAAAAAAAAACGATCTCTTTTTCAGTAGGCTAAGAAATGCTACTAATTCGCTATTCTAGAACCGACAACTCCTAATATGCCACTCGCTTCATCACGTCGGTTGAAGAGAAACTGACCAAGAGATAATCTAAAAGCTCTTCTTTCTCCTCCTCTCATTCCTCCTATATATGTCGTAAGTTGTGGTCAATTGACCACCAACTGTATCTGATCATTTTTCTGTTCCTTTATCGCATTTAATTATTGCACCATGTACTGTACAGATTAAAAAAATCACTATAAACCGGAATACCCGAAAAATACATTCAATTACACTTTGCAATAATACTACAGAACGACTAAAAAAGTGGAGAGATGGTGCAGACATGCTCTTCCTGTAATTCGAGAATTAAATAGTTTGATTACAAAGGCGTATAATACATAATTTCGATTAAAATTCCGATAACAAATTTACGCTCGTGACGATAGGATTCCTTAATTCTGAG
Organism: Coronaproctus castanopsis; assembly: GCA_032883995.1. Taxonomy (NCBI): domain Eukaryota; kingdom Metazoa; phylum Arthropoda; class Insecta; order Hemiptera; family Monophlebidae; genus Coronaproctus; species Coronaproctus castanopsis. The sequence goes on from CM065053.1 coordinate 220,927,860, forward strand.
TTCCACTAAAACAATCTAATTCTCCAATTGGAAATCGCATTTTTATTCTGATTTTTTCATCACAACCGTTCTTTGCCGGTACAATCGAGCAAAAAAGATGACGTTGAAAAATATCATTATTATGTTCCATTTTATTTTCCATCGTTACTGATAGCGTTGTGTCGCTCTATATTTTCTGTGCGCTCCTCACACTAAAAGGACCTGTCGTTCAATTGAGCGGAATCGCGAGAATTAAAGAGTTTTGTAATATTATATATTTTATATTTTTTAAGTATGTACATTTTACTGATTTAGGCATCATTTTGAAAAATTTTTATTGGCGGTCATTCTGTTACCGTGACGAATTTAACTTGCACTTCAATGCTCCCAAAACGAGTAGAAGGGCTAAAGATAGACGGATGCTCACAAAGCGTACTACGAAAGTTGCCGCGTATGTAGTTTATATTACAGTTTAACCCGGTTTTGAAATTCCGTCTTCTCCTAAAGTTTCTATCTAAAATGTAAACCTACTTTTTCGAAAACGATATTTTTAAAAACTCGTTTTTTGTTTAAAATTTTCTCCAAGAATGCAAAATGTTTGCTGATTTTTGGTAACATACTTAAGCAAAAGATTACGTATGCGCTGTGTGTTGCATTCGTACTGTACAGTACTGTAATACATCCGTGCACTGGGAGTCGTGCTCAGCGCTCCGCTCCCTAAAAGAAGGAACACATTTGCGTGACTCGCTCCGAAGCGACACGTCGCTAATTACTGAGAAAAACACAGGCACTAGACAATATACGTTGATCGGGATGCAGTATTGAACCGCGTTCCCGTTAAGAGTCCACAATTATTTTATATAAGGTGATATCTGAAAAAGAAAAAACTAAAATATGATATCCGAATTTCATTCCTGAATTGCGACGAGTCACTTAATATCTTTACACGTTTAGCCCAGAGTGACGCGAAGGTCACGTGTATACGTAATTCTCTTTATACATATATATATATATATATATATTAGTTTACGTCATACGGTGTGCGCGTACATATACATGTACGTTTGCACATTATGGAAGGTTTCACATTTGAACGAAGTAGTATTATTATAGCTGCCTAGCTGGCCGTAGTTAGTGGATGATTCGGGTCGGATGTCGTAGTTAATTCGCGCGTAACGCTCAAACAGTGTAGTTGAAACGCCGGTATTACCGGGCTGCGTGATTAATAGTAGCGGTTGTAAAGTTCAGTGATTACGAAATCGGTTATTTTATTGTAATTAATAAAAAAAAAATTAAAATCGTAAATATTTTAAAAGTAAATATATATTTAAAAGAAAAAAATGCGAAAGCATGTCTTCCTATTTACGTTGGGTATTAAAATTCGGTTCGAGCAATGATAAACCGGAATTGCCGGACGGTACTCGTAAACCGAGAAGTAGATCGTTGGACACGAAGTCTTTAGAAGCGTCCGGAATACGACACTTGCAACAGGTAGCCTAAATGGAATAATTAATTTATTTATTCATTATATTTATTTTTCTCTTTTAACTTACCCCGTTCCAGACGAGCAACACGAAGAACAGTTGGGCCGGTAACTTTTAAAAAGTAATCGAATTGTATTATACGTTTATTTTTAACTATATAGACTTGTTCCGTTCACCATGACAAACATTAAGATTCCAACTCGTGAACGAGAATATTTATTTTTTATTAATAGTTACACAACAAAAAGAAAAACCTGCAGTCAACTCGGCTATCTGTACAATTTGTACAAGTAAACAAATATGGAAGAGAAGTTTATAGGAAACAAATCAGTACAGCCCCCCTTTACCCGGGTCGTGTCTTGTAACCAGTCTTTTATTAATTTTTTCGTTAACCAGGATTCCTTAGACGACATCGTACCAAGTGTCGTATTATAACTGGATTATATAGATAAACCCTTCTTTTTAGTACTAACGATTTATCGGTAAAAAAAAAGGTTATTGTTAGGAATTATACAAAATAGCGTGTGATTTACGTTTTAAACATGATTATGCGTAAGAGAGTCATTTAAAACAAAATTATATAATTGTCGAAAAGTTAAAAAAAAAATAATAATTAATTTTTTTAAGACAATTTGTTTTCTTTAAAAATTACGTAATCTTATTCGCTCATATATATATATATATATATATTTGTATATGCAATGTTGGTGCTTTTTTGCTTTTCCCCACCACGCCGATTTCAATATTTATCTATTGCTGTCCTCAAATTTTAAGAAATAAATCCGATTTCAGTATTAAGATATTCTTATTATCGATAAAACACACGCAATTCGTGGCTTAATTAATTCAGTTATTTCCGCTGTTTTACATAAGCATCATGCACTGTCTTTGTTTGAATTATTGCGTTCAATAGATAGTAAAGAAAAAGCTGGTAAATTTTTACAAAATCGTGGAATTCTCCGTCCTCAACGATTATGTCCTTCCGAACAGGAAATGCTTCTATCGTTATGCGATAAGAATGACCGCTGGCGTTGTATGAAATGTGAATGCCGTTACGAAGTTGGTTTAAGAGTCGGAACGTGGTTACAAGGTCTAATCACTGGAAAAAGTTGTTCTATTTGTAAAATCGTGGACAGAAGAATACACTACGATAAAATTTTGTCAGAGTTGAGAATGACTACATTACAGACTGGAAAAGCTATTTACGTGACGTTTGTGCTGATTCGTTACTAAAGAATCACATATGATCGGTGATTCAAATCTCAGTGTTGCAATCGATGAATCCTAGACGAAAAAAACGGGAATGTGGAACGAGAAGGACTCAACTGGATACATATTTATGTGAGTTTATAAAAAAAAAACACCGAAATCATGCTTTATTCGAAAAAAATAATCTCCGACGAAACATAATAATATTCCGGTTGCGTTTAACTGCTTCATATTTTTACGTGTGCGTTTGTTTCATTAGTAATAATAATACTCTAATACTGAAATAGGATTTATTTTTTTTAAATTTAAGGGCAGCAGTAGATAAATATTGAAATCGGTCTGGGAGAGAAAAGCAAAAAAGCACCTGTGTATATGTACATATATGTATGTAGGTTTGTATATATGTGTTATGTAAAATGACGTGGTGACATAATTGCTCGAGTGCTTGACTGTATGCACTAGACAAGTCGAGGGTTCGAAACCAACTCACGATAACTGCGTTATTCTTAATTATCACGTAGAAGGCGGCGGCTCCACTTCAATATAATGTCATATGCGCGCGGCTGAATGCTAGCTCGTTTTGTACATAAGAATGAACGTATAATGGTTAGTCACAACGTTCGGCAACGAATAATATATATATATATATATATATATATATATATATATATATATATATGTGTGTGTGTGTGTGTGTGTGTTGGGGGAATTGCAGATCACACTTCCATGTTTAAAAAAGTCGTTTTTTTCTCAAAAATTACATTTTGATAGAAATGATTGGTACTAATTTTTTTTTTGTGGAAACAACAATTTTTGAAGAAAATGAAAATTTTGAAAAATTAGATATACTTATATATACGTATATTTTTTTCAATAAAATTGACTCGCATATTAATCGTAAAAAATTCTCATAACTAATACTACGCGACATTCAAATGAATCATAATTTAAAATCCAATGAGTGACGTAATAAAGTAAAATCAAAAATTGCGGACCCCTTATTATAATTTTTTCCAAGAATTTATTATTTTAATTTACACACGCGCGATCAGTAGAAGTTCTTAAAGGAAGAAAATTGTTTATTACGTAATTATAATAACCGGGCAATTGTCGCAACTTATGCTCCTCTCTGTCAAAGAAAAAAAAAATGAACACAATCAATGGTGCCTGCATTAGTGATGGTGGAATAGAGACGAATAAATAAATAAAGATAATAAGCTACCAAACTTGTAAAAGGAAAAAAATGTTTCTCTACGATAAACCTTCACACGTACTGTTTTTAAAACGTTGTCCCCGACAACCTGTCATTTTGATCACCGGCGTGTTTAACTTATTAATTTTTAAAAAAGTAATATTTTATTATACTAAAATAATTTCGTGACATTTGTGTACGTTTAAAATAATCAATAAATTTGAAATAAGATTAAATTAGTCCTGCTAAAAAAGTATATTAATAAAAACGTTTTATGAAATTTCAAACATAATTTATAGAATATTCGTATATATCTATATCATCGGCGTATTGTTCGTTGCCGAATATTGTGACTAGCTATCGTACGTTTATTTTTACGTACAAAATGAGCTAGCGTTCAAGGCACTATTTATGACTCATATTCGCACACATATAATGTTATTATACGGAGTGGGGGTGCGCCTACCTTCTCCGTGATAATTAAGGATTATACATATAACGATGAAAACTTTCTTCTACGTCTCGTGTTGGTTTCGAACACTCGACAGTCGAGCACTCTAGTAACTACGCTACCGCGACATTATAAATGATGGTTAAATATTTTTAATTATCATAAAAAAATTAAAAATATTAAAAAAATATATATATTTATGTAAAAACGTGCAATGTATTTTGAATGCATACTTTTAGACAACACGGAGTCCTCACAAAAACATCTTATACATTCCATACATATAGCCGTCTTGCATATTAGACACGTATGGAACGTTTTTTTATTCATTTTTCGACGGATATTTTGTGCAAGTCGTTCTGATTGACAGTTTTGTACTTGCTCCATTACTTAGTGCTGTAACATTCGTCTCTTTTTAGTATGCGACTTATACATAATCGGACTTGTCGACTAATCCGTTTCATTTCAGATGTTACCAAAGCCATTCTCAATTGTTTTACAGAATTATATCGAGTTAGTTTAGTATTATCTCTGTAGGACTGGTGCATTACAAACATGGCAATGAAAAGCGAATTATTATTATTATTATTATTACATCAACTTAGAAAACCGATATTTTTGACCGGTAGTGATTTTTATATTAAAATAATTCTTTTACAACATAATGTATAAACTCATTACTTCGAATATATGGACATGATGCCAAACTCTGAAAAGGTACTGAGAAGTACCACTACATATAGAAAAACTAACAATGTAAACTCACGTACCGGTCGTTAAATTAACCGGTTGTCTTTAAGGGTTAACTCATTTAGTTTTTTTTTTTTTGTTTTATGTAAAATGATAATTTTCTTTTTTAACTGATAAAATAATTCACGATCCCTAAGTAAAATACATCGAACTTTATTATATAGGCGTACGGTTCGGAAGTTTTGCACCAACCAAATACCTCCCTTCCCTTATTAATCTTATTCGAACTAAAAGTTGTGTAGGGAATATTGAAACGGGTAAATACCAACGGAATCTAAACGGTTCGTGTATATTTCGCTCGAATATCTCTTCTGTTTGTATTATCGTAAAGACACTATTGATATATTTTGCGAGGAGAATTGTATTTTAGTTTCCCCAAGTCGGAAAATAGCGAAATTTTAAAAAAAAACACGAGTTTCAATCGATCAATCTCAAAGTGTTTCTGAAAAAATTACAATTTTCGAAAACACATATTAGATCGCAGATTTCGACACGGCGTTATTTGAGGAGGAAATTTTCACTCCTAATCTCTACTATGAAAATGTGATTTTTGTGTTCAAATTTCTCGAAATATAAAAATAACATACCCATAGGAGTCAATTTTCTCCTCTACATGGCGTTATATAATTTCAGGACCTGGAAGCATTTTGTACATTTGTAATCTTCATTCTTCGGCACGAATTCCCAGTCCCTTAATTTATTTTTTATTATCAGCACATAATTTTGAGAGAAAAAAAAACACATTCACTATAGTCTCTTATTATTTAACTAACGGTAAAAATTAACCACGCATAATAACAACGAAGAACACGTTGATAAGAAACGACGGTTTGTAAGCGAAATTAGGAGGCCACCAGGAAACACGAAACTCGAAACTAGAATCAATTGGTCTGAACCGTTATATTTAAAATTTAGTTCAAAATTGTATAATTCTTTAAAAAAAAATCAATTAAAATATTTTTTAAATAATTCTATGTATTATCATCATCGCGGATCCGTGTCCATTACCGAACGTTGGCTAACATTTGAGCAATCTTCTATCGGGTACATTCTAGAAAAGAGTTCAATGGTGGACACTACTGCGTCAAATTTTGAATCCATGTTATTCTTTTTATTCCTTGTCGTCTTTTTCCATCGATCTTTCCTCGCATCATAAGGTGAAGTATACTGTCGCGGATGGCGCATTATATGACCGAAATATTTTAGTTTTCGGCGTTTGATTTCTTTTATTATTTCTTCGCACTTGTTTAACCGATTTAGCAAATTTCGTATTTTGTCAGTCCATTTTATTTGAAGTATTCTACGATATGCGGCACGAAATAACGAAATCGAAATTAATCCATCTAAAACAAAGTTATCAATTATAATGTTACAATTCTTCATTAATACGCGATACAATAAATATACTTATAATTATGATTTTTTTAAAAAAAATAAACTATAATGAAAATTTGTAATAATATAGAAATAATGCTTTTCGTAATTTAACCTCATTTAAACAGTCAGTATTTTTTACGTATTTAAAAGTTGTATCGCGATTATTATCACGAAATAAGCAGATTTTGTTTGGGAAACTTAAACCCCGAATCAGCCTATTAACGCGTTTAATTAAAAACGACAAAATCGATCACCGGCGAAGAAAAATTAAATTTTGACGAAAATGTTAAAACGATACTAAAGAACGTTACTTAGCCCTGTGTATACGTTGTCGCGTTGATATCGGTCTGTTTGAAATGAGGACAACTTTGATATTTTTTTTTTTAAGTAAATAGTTGATATATTTAATAAGCGTGTTTGTATTATATATTCTATGCGATGAAATTAAAGCGAAATAATTTTTTTATTTATTTTATTTTTATGATTTTACCTGCCTCGCATAACGAGGTGTACTTTAAAAACAATTAACGATTACCGCGGGTAAATATGCGCCGTCATTTTAGCACGAATGTGTATGTTTACGACGAATACATCTAAAGTGTTTCGTTAATTATTCCAAATTTCGGTGTATACTTTACGAAATAAAAATTAATAATTTTTTCTTAAACTAGTCGAAACTTTCTGCTCGAATTCGAGTTTAAATAATATACGAGAATTCTACGTTGCAAGAAGAGCCTCCGGTCAACTTAGTTATCCATTCAATTGTTCGATGAATGCAAACTTGCCGAGAAAGCAAATAAGTCAGAAAAGAAAATGGCAAAAATCATCCCGTATTTACTTGACTAGTTTTCTGGCTCCGTTTTCCACCGTTTGGACTTTTTTGGTTTTGTTTGTACATCTATGTTCCTATATTTAGCCCTATCCTTGATAAATTTATATAAATACCTTAAGTTCGATTCACACTATAGGTCACGCTTCATGACGTTCACATTTACGGTCAGACTTCAGTCGGTCTTGAACCGTCAATAATCAGATTCGGTTGTATTTTGCTTTTAATGAAAAATATTTTTATTTGTTTCTATTTAAAATTAGTTAAATATATTTAATTAATTGTGTATATTTTCCGTCGAAAAATGTTCTCGACCAACCAACATTTTTTTTTGTATTGATCGTGACTGGAGCGAAACTTGAGCATAATCTATACTGCGAAACAAGCTTTTTTTTAGGAATAATATTTTTTTTTTTTGATCGAACTTGTCACATTGTCATATAATATATATTCCGTTGACCCTTCTGAAGCAGAATAATTGCATGCCGAGCTGTTGACAACAAACGTCATAGAATAGTGTTGGATGATGTCCAAAGTGTAATGTAAATATCATTTTTATATATAGTTCCTGTCTATATACGTGTTTACGAAACATGGATTCATATTAATATATATCCCTTTTTGTTAGGTTCCTACACCAAACACATTTCTCCTACTGTTAATATAACCGGTCCTTAATAAATGTAATATTCTTCCCAATTCAGCTTCTGTTTTATATTATTCTGTCCACTTTTAATTAACGTCACCTGTCTCTTTCTATAAAGTTCACAACCTCTCCTTGGAATCCACTTAAAAACGTAACTTTTTTTTTTCTTAGTTTATTTACTAATTTCTTAAATTTCATTTTCATGTTATTAACATTCTTTTGCGTATATTCTTCGTAATTTATTTATTGTTGTCAGAGAATCTGTTGCTATCAAAATGTTTTTCCCGGCACTTTTCCTTATTTATACATATAATAAAAGGATGTGCAATACGGACGTCCCGTCAACTTATTTCAAAATTACCATATTTTTCGTTAACTGCTAATATTCCCACTCTGTCTAACGTTGAAATTGCTACTTTTGCAGATGACACAGTTATTCTGCGTTTAGTTGAATGCCTGATAAAGACAAATACGTGTATCTACAACTGGCGATTGACAAATTATCAGACTGGTTTACGACATGACGTATTAAAATTAAATGAAAACAAATCGATACTCGCATTTTTTAGTAATGGAGATTAAACGACAGCAATGTAATGTTGAGCCGCAATATTTTCACATTAAAAGACGAAGTCGGCTATTTGGAAATATACTTGGATAAACGGTTAACGTGGAAGAAACATAAAAGCGCATTACGCGTCAAAATTAAACAGATGTACTAGCTTTTAGGGAGAAAGTCGGAACTAACAGTTGAAAATTCTACAACCAGGTCATCAAACGATGTAGAAATACGGGTGTCAGCTGTGGGGCTCTTCGAAAAATAGTAACATAGCGACTATATACAAAGATTACAAAATAGAGATAAGAATAGTGTAAATGCGCCGTGGTATGTGACGAACCAAACAATCGACACGGAACTGAAGATAAATTACCATAAAGGATGATTAAAAGTTCTGCCGCAAGACTGGAGTCACATCCAAATAATATGACAGTTGCATTGTTAGATAACATTCGTAGATTAAAAAATTGACGGATCTAAGTATAAGGAATACATTCTGAATACATATTGAATGAGACCCGGTCATTCGACCTTACACTGATATATTAAATTTGCTTAATAGCCTACAGAGAAGTTGGCGAATGAAGTGAAGAAAAAATTATTTCATAGAACTCTGTATGTTACTTAAATTTTCGTCGTTCGATATTTGAATATTATTTTACTCAATTTCAAAGTTCAAAGTGGTCAAAAGTTCTTTCCATTCCACTTAAAGTATCGCTGTTTTGCGTTGGATATTATTTTTAATTCCAAGTAATTATGGAAACTATCGATAAAGGAGGAATCCAGTATTTATCGTTTTTTTCGATTATTCGATTGTTTTATAATTAAGTGGTATCCTCGTTCTTTAATTGTTCGATCGGGTGGTTGCACCAACATAGACTGAGAAGGAGTGGTTATAATAGCTTTTATACACATTCTAACGGTCTTATTTTGTATTGTTTCTAATAATTTTTGAACATTCCTTTTGTTAAAATACGTCCGATGTTATTAAAATTCTATATCGTCGTAATCTGAAACTGGGTGTGTGTCTCACTTACATGCTGATGTAGCCCTATTTGTCAGGATCAAATATAACCCCTAATTATTTATACGACCGTTTAAATTGTACTGATTTGTGATTTAAATAGTATATACCGTGCTTTTGTTTTTTAATATTGATCTTCAACAATAGTTCACTCAAAACGATGTTTTCTATATAACATATATTATCGTAAAATGTTAACTTCGTCGGTACGGTTATTAGGAATCTCAGTAGAATCTATTTTATACGATGCAAATTGGTCATATATTTCACCTGTAAAATAAATGGATGATTTTTTGCCTGTGAACATAAATTGATATAATAACGTAATTCGTTTTGATCCATATTTAAACTAAATAAACCAGATACCTACACGAAAGTTTTTTAAATATAATAATAATAATAATTATAATTATAATAAACGGTAGAAAATGTAAAAACTAAAAATAAGACACTAAAATTCACAAAAAATAATTTTTTACTCGCATTTCATGTAAATTGCACTTAAGTAATTTTTTTTTTATTCTTGTGTAGTGTAATCTACACGAAATATAAATAAAAAATTGCTTCCTTGTGAATTGTATTGTTTTATATATTTTTTTCTATGTTCTGAATATTGATATTTTCCGGAGTCTTAAAAATGTTTTTCTTTTGATTCTAAAAAAATTTTCTTTCGGTTTCTAGTTTATTTAGTACAAATTAGTGTATCAAGGTTACTTTAGAGTATTCATTTGAATGAACTTTAAATAGGAAAAAAACAATTAATGTAATATTTTATTCATTTGTATAAAAGTAAAACAATTAATGTCATCTTTTATTTGTTTGTATAAAGGAGGACAATTAATGTCATGTTTTATTCGTTTGTATAAAGTAGAACAATTAATGTCATCTTTTATTCGTTTGTATAAACTAGAACAATTAATGTAATATTTTATTCGTTTGTATAAAGTAGAACAATAATACCCGATAGATTTTTTCAAAAAATTCATGTTCATATCGCTACATAATGCTTCGCATATATGAATATTATTCCTTATTCTGTTCATCGGTTTACATTAATATTTACTTGTAAATTATGTCATCCTACAAAACATAAACTTGTAAATGCGTACTCATAAATAATCTTAGCTCAATTGTAACACGTAAAGTCATTACGTTATACGATGAATACTGGGAAACTTATTGCGCTCATATATATCTTTTAGGAATGAAATAAAATCCTCGGATTCCGCATAACAACGGAACAATAAAAAAAAATCTGCGCCTCGGAGCGCAGGGAAAAAGTGAAAAGTCGTTTTAACTAAATTCGCTACAGAGTTTTTTTGAAAAAATTTGTAATATATATATATATATATATATATATATATATAGATATATATATATAAATAAGCCCACACCTATGTGTAAAAGTCGACGCGCCTAACGCTACAAAACGTGGTTTGAATGACGGGTGTTATTAACGCATTTTTTTTTTTAATACATATATATATATTAAATAATTTATTTGTCAAAATTTGATGTAAATTACAATATATTTTTTTTTTTATTGATATTGTACTTGTCTCTCCTACACCGCCGTTTAGCTTAATCAGGAGAGGCCACTCCTTACAATTTGTTGTCATAAAATTAATAGCAATAAAATTCTCACATACACTCGCATTTACCCGGGTTGTATATTGTTGCTACAATTACTCTCGCATGCATTAGAATTATATTTGAGTTACAAGGTGAGATAATAATGATTTTATATTTACAAAATACTCGCGGTTGATAGAGTCATATAAAGAATATGTACACTTGAAAACTACAATAATTTATTTATTTACATAACTAGGTTTATTGATGTTACGTGCACATCACACAAACACACACGCAGATACACACAGAGACACATGGTAATATGTGAACGAACGATTATGTGACGACGATTGTCTTCTGAAATCTAGGGTGAATTAAGTGGAAAACAAATTTTTGGAAATTTTGAGCGGTTTGTTGTTTGTTGAATTTTAGATTTGTTTTATCGAAGTGTCTAATGGTTTTGTAGTTTGGACATTCGAAAATAATAGGTTCCACAGTTTCCCTCAACCCACAGGAGAATTTATCATCTTTGCTTAACCAAAACGACATAAGCACGTGGCAATTTTCCCATGCCCTGTTAATAGTTGGGTCGTATAGATATCCGGGAGAATGGTGGCGCATTCCTGGAAACCGGCTACTAGCGAGAAACGTGTGAATACGCGGATTCAAAAACCCACTAATGTTCTTCCTATCCTTTTTTCTTCTCCCTTCACCAATCCGTGGTTGTAAAGCTGGTACTACAGGTACATGCATATATATATATATATATATATATATATATATATATATATATATATATATATATATATACGCCTGTTATTTTCGCTCTCTCGCTCACTTGCTAGTTTTGTCGGTTAACTCCCCATATGTAACACGCCAATAGAAGTTTCACTTCAAAAAGAACGTGCGAAAACCACGGAGCATGGCAATACTTATTAAACGGAACATCTCCTCTAAACTGTTTAACACGCTACATTCAGTTAACTGTAAAACATGTACTATTTATAATATTGGTCTGTTCAATGAGACATGAAATATTTCGCAAAATAACAAAAAATTCGCGGGGGTGAAATGACTTTAAAAATATAATAATTTTTGAAATTCGTTACGAACACTAATTATAACTCTACTGATAGACACAAATTATTTTTAGTAATCGAGCTTCTTTAAAGGAAAAAGTAATTTTATATGTGTATATATATATATATATATATATATATATATATATATATATATATATAATATGATGAAAATATTAGAAATACAATTTCGACGATAAGGGCCTATAAATCACCAAGAACTTTTACTAGAATAAAAACGCTAACATAGAGATTGGAACTGAGTACTCGAAGAACAAATGTAATATCAAGAAAGTAGTCAAACAATGCTATTCCCTCTCGGCAAAATTATTCAATATGTATGTTAACGTAATGAAAGAAGCGCCAATTAGAAAAATGGGATTAAGACTAATGACAAACGAGTAAATGAAATCAGTTCTGCGGACGACGTAGCGATAATTGTTGAGACAGAAACTCAAATGCAAAAGGTTGGTTAAAATATGGAGTGAAAATCGATATATTTAAAACAATAGTGATTAAATTTATAAAGAATGCCGGCAAAAAAAGTTACACTCAATATCGGAACACAAGAAATTGAAAACCTAAATGAATTCAGGTTAGATTATAAACAAGGACGTTCGAGATTACAAAGAAATAAGGACAAGGATTTATATGGCAACAAAGAGCGCCTTTAATGACCTAAGTAAAGTGCTTAGAAATAAACCTACTAAAAATAATAACGAGATGTTACGTACGGTCTGAATGGAAATATGCTTACAAAAAAAAATTATCTACTTTTGACATGCGGTGCAATTGATGATTGTTACGAATATCATGGGAAGATTGCATAACCGATGAGGAGGTCTTAAGAAAAATAGGAGAAAATCAGGAAACACGCTGTAGAAGATATTAAAAACAAAGAAACGAAATATATAGCCGCATAAAATCCGACAAGATGGCATTTTCACGATTGCAATACCGGAATAATACGATGAAACCCATCAAGAGGGAGGAGGCGATTGGAATTGATAACAACAAATCCACCGAACAAGTAATTTTATTTAAAGAACTCATTATAGACCGTAGAAACTGACATATATGAATGGAAATTGATGTAAGCCAGAAATCGATCGCCGTTACTACCAAACAAAAACTATGTAATTAATAATAAAGTTGTTATAATTAGAAAATAATATATTATTCGATATATAAATTTGTTGTATAGTAAGGAAATTTATACGTGTACAGTTCTTTTTTTTAAACCCATTCCGGATAAGCAGTGGGGCAAGTTTATTAATCTTTTCTGTGTACATTGAATAATACGTGTGCTTAATGATAAATTATTAACTTACTAATATTAATGTGTGTAGATTGAATTGTAAACTTATGAAATTATATACTTAAATTGGTTACGTTAAAAAGTAACGGTGATAATAGTTCTTAGTCACCATCATCATTTACTATAACGTAATAATGAAACAAGTACATATTTACATTATTAAAATAAATATTATTAATAACAATACTACTATTTATATCGTAACTACTATTCAAACGTTAGTTGTAAAATATCGAATACACAATGTAATTCTTACAAGTAACTCATGAATTCAAAGTATATATATATATATATATATAGTCTTTTTTTTTTAATCATTATCTTAACTTATATTGGGATTTTTAAATTTTTTATAATGTGGAATGTAGTGATTTTTTATAAAAAATCAATTGAAAATTAGTTAAATCACTAATATTTATTTTCTTAAAGAAAACACAAAGCTTTTCGGCATGCATTTACGCCATTATCACGTGAAACATTTTAAAACATCATAATTTTAAAAATATAAATTAAATATAATTACTTAAAAATATGTGATGGTGATTGTGAAAATATGCTTCAAAAATGCTGTCTGCTTCTGTTCTGTCTATTTTTTGATTTGTTGAAATTTAATATCAATATATTTGTTTATTAATTTTGTTTTTTTATATTAATTTTTTCTTCAATACTATTTTCCGGATTCTGTAAAAGTTGTATACTGGTGGAATTTTAAATTTTTCATTTACTGTTGATGTCCAAAAGTAAAATATAAAATATAAAAATATACGAACGCAAAAATTTTTTAAAAAACACAATTTTACAAGTAAAATGAAAATAAATATTAAAAATCTGAGCATTTTTGGAGCATATTTTCACAATCACCATCACATATTTTTAAGTAATTATATTTAATTTATATTTTTAAAATTATGATGTTTTAAAATGTTTCACTTGATAATGGCGTAAATGCCGAAAAGCTTTGTTTTAAGAAAATAAATATTAGTGATTTAACTAATTTTCGATTGATTTTTTATATTGTGATAACATTTGTATTACTTACTGAATAAGTAATGCCATTACTTACTTCAAAATCACTACTACTATGATAAAAACTAATATTTATTAACAATTTGAGTAAGAAACTTGATCACTTTATAAAGTAGCATTCTGTCTGCATTATTTCTGTCTAAGATGATTAATGACGTATTGCGCATATATTATACTCATCTCTTAGGAAGCAAAAACTCGTTAATCGTAAATTATTATTTTATAATTACGGAAGAATGTATTAGTAGATATATAAATTTGTTTTGCGGTAATTTCGCGAAAATTTAAATACATTAGCCCTCATTGATATGTGTCATCGATAAATAATAAATTCGTGCACTTTAATACGTGTAATATATACGATTTTGGTACAGTTCTAATTATTATTTTAAAGTATACCGTCGTTATGACTAATTAACGGTCACTTTGAGCAGAGTCGGCAAGTACGTTTGTTTGAACACACACACACATACACTGCGGATAATGACCGGTATTTAACTATTTTCTTATTTAACAATTCTTTCGTTTTTTGAATTTCTGCAAGTGCCAGATAATTAACCGGTCTTTCTTTTACCGAAGCGTCCGGTAAAAGTCTACTTTTACGTTCATTTATGCGTGACATTCGTAAATTTAAGAGCATTAACACTATGACATGTACATATTATATATATATATATATATTATATATGTGTGTGTGTATGTGTAGTTTTAAATTTTTTTTTGTGTGTCTATTTAATTTAACGCCTTGTTTCGAGTACTTTCAATTGTACCACACCATTATAAAACCATATTTCTGCCACGTAATACTGTAAATTATAAGAAAGAACTATTCGTTTTTGTTTATGAAACAATTAGTGATTCTTCATAAATGCTAATTTTCAAACCCTTACTTTATCTCGTTATTATTATTATTATTATTATTATTATTTTATTACATATTTTAAGAACAGAGAATTTATTTAGTAAAATCACTTTTTATAGAAAGTATTCAACGAATTTATTGAATATATACATCTCGCTTCGTTTTCCAAATACATTTAGATATGAGCTATATATATATATATATAATTTCCTGTTTTTCTTTGAATCTTTCGAAATTTTCAATTTTTCTTTTAAATAGTAGTCTACTTTGGTTTTCTTCTCCTTCTATCTCAGTTCTTTTTCACTTCTACAAAATAGAATACAGCATAGATACACACATAATGTATATATGTATGTGCGTGTATTTTATGGAAACGAAACACGAGGTTTGCACAAAGACAAATCAGATTTTTAGAACTCTTTTTCAGTAATTGTCTTTGATTGTCGATTGCAACTTATTTACATTAGATGATTTGTCATAACATAATATTAAACACTGTCTCCGTATCGGAGGTAAGCGACTACCTAGCCTATCTCCCGACCACTATATGATAAGTCATATCATTCGAATAAATGATAGTAGACTTTCGATATAAGAACAGCTAATTCAAGGTAAACGAATACAGGCTAGACCACAGAGAAGATTTATGAACATCAGATATTGGGTTTAGTTAAATTAACGGATTTGAATAACAACTGGCGAAGAATAAACTGAAATAGAAGTAAACTGTTCCAAAAATCGCGATTCCATCATCGAAAATAGAAATGATAGATAAGAAACTAACGTTGCGGATGTCCTAGAAGTACGGTAGCGAACGTTAAGTTCT
This sequence comes from Coronaproctus castanopsis, assembly GCA_032883995.1. Lineage (NCBI taxonomy): Eukaryota > Metazoa > Arthropoda > Insecta > Hemiptera > Monophlebidae > Coronaproctus > Coronaproctus castanopsis. The sequence continues at coordinate 220,944,046 of CM065053.1, forward strand.
TTTTTTATCGGTCATCAGCGTTTTGAAGGTTATCCAGGTAACATCGTTTATTTCGAATTTCCATAAAAATCAAAAATGTTTACACCTCTATAATGATAACGGTCTTATCGTTTACAATTTCCACTGCCTCTTTACATTTACTCACGTCGACTGTTTTACGAATTCTTTAAATTTTTCCGATCGATTTTTCAATCATCCTGCCCTGCACCACTAACAGCAACAGGAAGTCTTACTTCCGTAATTTACGTTCGATATATTCCATCCTTCCGTTCCACCACATCTGTCCTGATAGCTGACATTGCGTTCGTCTGATACGTTGCTATTTTGAACTAAATCGTTCCAATGATTCTTAATAATCTTTTGTATGTCCGCATTTCGAAGGCGTCTATACTTCTTTAATGTCGTTATCCTGAAATCATACGGACCGAACGTTACATTTTTCTCGATCGACTTCTCCAGATTATTTTATTTATTTTTTTTTTAAACTTTCTTATGTCTATTCGAGTTTTGATTTCTGTTCGTTGACGAATTCGCGCACAATACGTTCGAACAGTTGCCGATTTTAATATGGCTGCCCTCGTTGTTTCACGTTAGAAATTATTATTCCAACGACATTTAATCGTAAAATTTAATAAACCTAACCGCATAATTGCGGTAATGTCAATTTTATCGAATTTTAAGGACGTGTAGATTGTGTCGATGATAAATTTGTCTGTCTTTCTCGGATAATCGTTGTGAAGGTTCGCGATTTCAATCTCTTCGTGTGTAACCCACGAATATTAGTTATTTGATCGATCTTGTTTGGAAAAAGTAATTGTCTTTTTGTTACTACGTCCTTAAAATAATTGATTATTCGTTATAAAATATCTCCATACAGATTAATACGGGTTTTATTTAATTTTCTCATAAATTATTCTACATATATATGTCCCGAGCTTTGCCTTCTCGACGATATCTCATTTTTCATCTCTTTCTTTCGCTGTCTATATATATGCATGTGTGTATATATATATATATATATATATATATATATATATATATATATATATATATATATCGCGCGATATTCGATAAAAATGTAACGCTCATACTTACTATATACAAATCGTCCCTTAACCTACCATCATCTTTATCGGTTCTGTTATCATTCATATATATATATATATATTCAGTGGATGGTTGCACAACCACTAGAAATATCCGAAACAGAATAAAAATTGATAATGTAATAAAATAGTTATAAGTAGTAGTTATCTTATAGAGATTATGCAAAATAAGTAAATTTTAATTATATATTTTTCGAGAATATATTTTAAAAAGTTAAAAATCTTTTAAAAAGTGCTTTGAAATGCTTAGTTATATATAGTGATTGGCGGCTGCACGGTACGTTCGATGCAACCTGACGAAGGCATCGAAAAGCCGTATACAGAGTTATATGAAGATTTTAGGCGTAATGCTACCATGTGTGTAGAGTTTACATAGGACAATGTGGGCGGATATGTCATTGCAACCAAAATCCTTGAAGTGCACACGCTTAAAGTGGCAAAATAGGTTTTTCTCATTGTATTCTTCATAACACGCGAGTGCGTGCGCCTACTACCGGCTAGGGAACGAACGAGTCTAGGACTTTTATTTCACCTGTTTCCGAGATGAGTTTTTCTTCTTCGAATTCCGGTCGGCGTTCCTTTTACCGTGTCGTACATTTCTTAGTGTGAATTGTTTCATTGCCATGTTAAAATGCGTAGAATTTTTTCCTTATTGAAGCTTTATTATTTATATGGCAATTTATCATTTTTCAAAGGATTGTTTTGTGTAAAATTAGAATACTTAACTATTATACGTAGAGTTTATCGAATTGTGTTTCGTTTTAGTATTTTAAAAATTTTTATACTTTTCTAATTGTATAAATTTTGTACTTATTCACGCGGAAATAAATTTTTAATATATATAGGTTTAATATTACAACTTTTTTATCGCGGTTTTAAAATGGTTCTTGTATTTGTATTACACTTTGTTGACTTTGACATTATTAATGTTACTTTGCGATATTGTGTGAAACAGAAAAATTGTTGTGCGTTTATATGTTTAGGAAGGGAAGGTGTTGCAACCGCTACATTTTTTAACCACGAGGCGTCACGTATATATATATATATAGTACCCGGGCGATCATGCTTTTATTGTTTCTGTCGTGTGTATAAAATCGTGTTTTTTGGAACATATATTTAGATAAGAACTATCACATATTATAGAAAACCATTTAATACTTAACTATTTCAATGAATTCCGTTGCATAAACTTCCCGCGAATTATGATCAAAAATTTAAGTTTTGACAGAATATTGTTTTATTTTTAAATTAAATTTGAAAATTTTTGTTCGGATTTTGTTTCCTAAAATAATTCCTGAAGAACCGGTACCTTAAATCCAAACGGCACTCAAGACATAACATTTTATTTCCACAATTTGTAATCTTACAATGTTCGAGCGGTTATGGTGATCAAAAACTAAAATTAGCTTACATTTAGGTAAGTATTAAGACCCAAAATTTCAAAATTCGTATTTTCAATATAGGCCATTTTCAATTATTTAACACCTTATACGTATGTACAAAATTTCAATTCAAATCGTTAAAGCCGGTTTCCGATATGCCGTATAGTGTATATGTATTTATGTGCGCACGTGGACGCAACTGTGTATATGGAATTTGTATGCGTTAGATATATAGATAGTTCGTTTTCAGTTTTGAATAATTATTATAATAGCAGGTACGGGACGAAAGGTCGATGGGTAGTAAAAATAAATGAACGATCCAGTTTGTTTGACTTTCCGTTGAACAACGCATTAAAACGAACAACCGTTAAAATAAATTAAATTATTTTTATCACCTATAAAATTGTTTAATGCCGTTAATTAATTGTTAACGTGTTTCACGTTGTGTATTTCAAAATAATAATTGTATTTTATGTATCTATTACTGGCGATCGAATAAACGTTATGTCCCATTTCGCGTTGCTACTTGGTTTTGAATCGAAGTGTTCTTTTGAACATGTTTCACGATATATAACTTTGTGGGGTATAATCAATTCACACGAGCTAAGAGAACGTGTTTAGCTTTATTTTCGTGCTAAAATTTTGGTATCTCAACATATATATATATATATATATATATATATATATATATATATATATATATATATATATAAATAATTGTCGTAGTGGAATAGTTGCTAGAACGCTCAAATATCAACTCGACGGTATAAAATTTTACATCATCATACAAATTTCACATATAAGGCAGCGGCACCCCATTCCACATAAGATTATATGCACGCCTTCTAGATTACATATAGTTAATGTCTTGAATGTTAGCCCATTTTGTACGCAAATGGTCTAGTCACCATGCTTGGTAAACTAATACTACGATAATTAATATACAATAGTTCCTGATTATCCGTGGTATTGGGTGGGCGGATAAGCCAATTCTGTAGATAATCCGCAGAATTTTCAAAAGGTCAATTCAAATCAATACAAAAAACGTACTTATAGTATGCACATACATACATGTATACGTATTATATAATTTATAAATAAAAAAGGTTTTAAAAGTTACCTGTAGATTTTACAGAAAAATCTGTTAGCAGTTTTTGTTTTTTCGAAATCAAACACCTCTTCTTTACTGAGGATCGAAGTTTTTTAGTACCATTTTATCACATCGTCTTTTTCCTCCAGATATTGAATAAAAGCGTCATGGCTTACTTGCTTCTTTGTCTATCCTCTGAAAGCTATCAAAAATCTGTTTATCAATAAGATGTTCAAAGTCGGGACATTGGCATCGCAATTATAACACTCAACAATGTTTGCTTCGTCAACGTCACACAAGTAGGAACTTTTTCTTCTTTATCTTTTGTAGATTCTTGTAAAGTATTTTTAAAGACTTTACTAGTGTAGATTGTTTAACTGACTCCCAAGCAGTATCTATATCATAAATGTTGTCAAGAATCGTGTAATCTTTCTAAAAACAGTGAAGATCATTTGCATCTTCAATCCCTTTTTTTATTCAGTAAGAGTTTGTTCTGTACTTTTTTCATTGACGCAATCACACCCTGGTCCATTGGTTGGATAAGAGCAGTGGCATTTGAAGCAAAAACTTCACGATGAAATTTCTATTTTCCAATTTTAAAAATTTTCCCCCTAAGTGGGATGCAACATTGTTAATCATCAGTACAGCTTTCTCTGGTAAATTCTTTGACGTCAGATGTACTTCGACTTCTGGAATAATTTTATTTTCAAACCATTCTTTAAATACTTGTTGGTACATCCAGCCTTTCTTTTGGTTAATTTAGTGTACAGGGAGATTTTCGGATCTTGTCCCTTTAAAGAATCTTTGTGTTTTTTTGTTTAATTTGTGAGAGGTGGTGCATTGCTGTACGTCATTATAGTCATTTGCTCTTTACCGGACTTATGTCATGGAGCATAGCGCTCACTCTCAAAGGCTAAATTTTGCGTCGGCAAACATTTTCAAACAGCTCCGACTCAACAACGTTATTAATCATATGAAATTTCCTCTGATTGAAGAAACTCTTCAAAATCAGTCTTGAAATTTTCCGCTGCCTGTATGTCGCCACTTAATTTCTCCCTGTGAAAAGTCCAATATCTCTTATCCCATGGCGCTTTTCGAACCTCATCGATCAACCCGATAATGCGTCAAATGTTCCTTCCAAACCTAGCATCTAAAAAAAGTGTTTGCAGCAATAATACGCCCCCTGAAACAGGAGTTACTTCGCTTCTCAAATTAACTCGCCCATTCTAAAAAATTCTTCATAACTGCTTTATTTCATGTTTTTTTTTTTTTTCTCATCAATGAGTTGTCTGATGTGGTTGTAAATTGAATTAATTTATCTGTTTGTTTTAAAACAACAACGGATTCATCTATTCAATACTGCAAGTTAATTTTCTTTTTCGAAACGCCATTTTCAATTTGTTTGATTAATTCTAGTTTCTCTTGAATTGATAAAATGACTTTTATCCTTTTATCAGCCATTGTAAAATAAAATAGAATCACGAAACAAGCACACTGCTCTAATAAATTTGGCAATACTAAAATCACGTTTCACTAAACAGAGCTACCTGCTACGTCCAAGTTGACAAAACTACCGTGAACGAGACAGTGAAACGTTGAAACGAAAAAAGAAAGATGAGAGTGCGGTTCTGAGATTGACTCATCCCGACTTCAGATGACGATGACTGGTACACTTGAGTAAAAAAAGTTTTCTCGTTCATGTTTTCTAGAACAAAAAAAAAACATCCTAGAAAAACCGCGGATAATCGATATATATATATATATATATACGTGTGTGTTAAAAATAATAAATACATAATATGGGCGAACAAATGATAAGAAGGCTGAGAATTGGCTTTGTTAAAAAATTCGTGATGGTCTCCGTTGATAGTTCCAGTTCGAAGATAAGATTCCTTCGAACATTAAAAAGTTATAATGCGGATTAAAATTTAAATGGAAAAGTTACGTATAAAATTTTAGCATTATAACATCTTTATAATAGTGCATACGAAAACATCGGGATACTTTCTCCCATGTTTCATCCGGGGTCGTATCTTAATACTGTCAACCAGAGGTTGATTTACGCTGTTATAATTCGACCGAGGTTAACATATTCGTATCCGGTTTGGGTTTCAACCTCCGACAGTACTTTCAGACGGCTATACAAGTGGTACAAAACTTGTTTTGCAGAATTATATCGAATGTTTTTAGGTACGAAAAAAATTTTTAACATGCGCATAGACAATTAAAACTTCCGAATATATTATTCGTTCATTCGTTAATAAAGTTTCAGCAAAATTGTATTGTAAATTTCATATAATCGACGACTACAATGCGGCTAATCTACGAAATCGCTATACGCGGTACAAACATGGCCGTCTTAAACGTCGTTTGCTTTTATCGTATTCTTCTTATTTCATTTAATAATTTTATATTATATTATTATTTATAATTTTTATTTAGTACTATCGTTAATCAGATTTTACGGCATAATTTATACGAATTTTTTTCGTCATTTTTCCCGCGGCGAATGAATATTTAAATACTTTATAATTACAAAGTTAACATCCCAATCTGGCCGTTCCGCGTGTAGATGCTTTAAAATTAATATCCCATCTATGCCAATTACTAATAAATTAATATCAATAGAATTAAACACTGCGCATTTTATTACTGCTTCTGATCTGTCGCGAAAAGCTGAAATAGTTTACGTCGTCTTAGACTTGGTATCACTCATAGTTACTTCAGCGTCAACTTTCTCCGCGTTGTTCCTGCGGCAACAATATAATCACAGTGCATCATCTCTAATCTATTGTACTAATCACAGCTTCTTGCGCACTAAATTAACTCCGTCAACGACTTTGAATGAATTACATAATAAGCATCTTGTTCTTCGATTCATAAAATCATCCGCGTTCTTTCACTTCTAATCTGAGTCTTCTCATGTCTCCGTCCTTGTAGCAGTATACGGCACGTTAATGGGAAGAAGAACATTAGCTCACAGTTAGACTAATAAATATCCGAAAAGATACATAACGGACACCGAACACAGAGTTAACTTTACCAAACTGCCCAGTTTTCTCAATAGCTTTATGCGTACGAAACGTTGATCTCTTATTTGTAAGTGTATCAGCAGAATAAGTTGGAAAGCATATTTAGAAACTATTAAGAATATCGCCCGAAAAACTAATGAATATGTATTTCAGAAAGTGAATATACATGAAGATGTTTATCGAAAAAAAAAGTAATATACACAATTCTTGGGGGGTTTTTTTCAGTCCGTAGTGAGAGATGCAAATTTTGTGCATAATCTAATAATAATCACGTTGAAAGTGAATGGGAAAAAGGCAAAGAAAAGGAAAGACATAGAACGCGCAGGGCTGACCAGTTAATCGATTGTATTAAACTCGCGTTGATATTGCTCAAGACAGGTCAGTATGAAGGAGCATAACATACGCGGTCATTTAAAGATGTTTATCGAAAAAAGTAATAAAACAAAATAATTAATAAATAAATGCTTATACTTAATGTTCCATTTGATGAACGTTAAAAAACGTGAAAAACTTGGTGCGCCGAAATAAATGAGATTTGTTCAATTTGTGCAAGGTGGACAGCTGATGAAGAAATTATGATGAAATTTTCAATTGGTCGATCAAGAGGAAGTTATTATTCTTATATAATGCGGTCGATATTTGCACCGTGCATGTTGCGATGATTAAATTAAAATTATACAAGAAGAAACCGAGTGAATAGTATTTCCACCGCATTTAACCAAAAATTCGATCGTTAATGTTTTATTAAGACGTGTTTAATAATAATTTCATAATAACGAAACCGATGTGTTTGTAATAAAACACCTGTGAATTTGAGTTGTTGGTTCGTACACACACACACATATATATATATATATATATATATATATATATATATATATATATATATATATATAAATGTTAAACACTAAATGAAATGTTTCGTATTCCGTTTGTTTTTAATATTTTCATAATTTTAGATCATTTGAGAATTTCGAGAATGCTACTCTAATTTGAAAATTACGAATAAATGTACTGATTTTATTTTTATTTTTTATTTACTAGAAAAAAGTTTTAGATCATCGACGTATACATGCTCGAGATTTAATTAGTTCGAAATGACACGTTATAAATACACTTTTTTTAAATCAGTCTCGCTTATTTACGAGAGTAATTGTATTAAATAAATGTTTTACGATGACTGTTTCCACGAATACCCCACCTGTTCTATCTAAATTGCACTCCGTATCATCACGTTCGAATCGGGTGACGCAATTTGAACACTACTCGCCCAATAGAAGAATTTCGACCGCCAGTTAAATTTAAATTTGTCTCTTATATGGCGATGAAAGAAGTAAATTGAAAAATTTATGTTGGAATAATGTAATAGAGTATAGTTCTCGATATTAATATTACTTATTAATATGTATTTGTAGTCTAATTTGCGTTAATTAATATTTTCGGTTGATATAAGGAAAAATAAAATATTTTCTACAAGTTAATACAAAAGTATAAATTCAGGTACGGATCCAAAATAACTACTATACTTAAAAATAAAACCGAAATATCTTTATAGACGGAAAATCGCAAAAGTAATAATTAAAAATCAAAATGACGGGATATAATTGTAATAAATTAACGTAAAATTGAAGTCAACATTTTAAAAAAAAAAAATACAATATTCTCCGATGTATGTATAACATTAATATTGATCTACCATTAATTGAACGAATACTTTTTTTAAAATAAGTTAGGATGATGATCATTTTTTCATATTCTTAACGTTTTCTAGATTATTAATTCGGTCTAAAATGGACTATGGTTGTAGTGGCGTAGCCAGGGATGGTTTTAGGGGTCTTAACCCCCCTTGGAATCAATCTGATTATAATAATAAAATATATACTCGTTGTGAAACGTCGTTTTTCACTTGTTAAATCTATTTTTTTTTTCATTTATTCTATTTAAATTTCGTTGTTTTTGAAGTAAATAAATAATTTTGTAATATAGGAGGTACTAGAACATGTGTGTAGAAAACCGCGAAGAATAGATTTTAAATTTTAAATTTAGTTAAGTATTACTATGTATTGTTCCTTCAAAAAATATAAAATCATTATTTATTTTTTCGCGGAATTTATTGTAACCATCTCCCTCTGTCCTCAATAACATACTATTAGCGTGTTCCAGTGACGTTAAATATTTTTGCCGTCTATTGCTTCTAATAGAATTACATATTCGACGTGTAATAATTATAAAAATAGCTCTGGTGAGTTCGATTGCTTAGAGCTTGGGGTTTAACCTACTTGAATTTTGGTTATTTACATAAAGTTCAATTTAACTTGGGTTTACTGTTACAACTTAGTTTTGTTTGAATCCCCCTCTTCAACCAAGTCATTGTATGTTTTATGAATCGGCATCTGCATCGAAGCTTGATCGTGTTCAAAACGAGTGTGTTAGGCTCTGCGTGAGTACGGTTAGGAACTAGAGTGTAAGAATTGAGATGGAGTAGCACTAAAATTTTTGATTGGTCGAATGAACATAGATCGCGCTTTCCGCTATATAATTCACTCCGTAAAAAGTTATTCCAACTGACGGTTTTCAGATAACAAGATTCCTCCGCTGTCTTTTGTTATGACTGGAAGAATTTTAGGCACTGATTATGCGAATTCATATGCCTTTTAAATTTATATTACCATACTCGTGCAATTTCTCCAATAAAAGAACATTGCCGAGAACTACGTCCTTTATACTGTGTACATTCAATAATATATTATTTTTGAGAATTTTGGTACGCATACCCTTATTTATACAGATGGATCAAAACGGGAGCAATAGTGTGTTCATCCATCTTTTAATATTAATAACTCCTACAAGTTATCTTCGGTGTTACAAATCTTATCATTCTTAATTGATATGAGGCGTCCGGGTAGTTACGTCATTATCATCGAGTTACAAAACATTTTGAAGGCTATGGAAAACAATTTTTTTTTTGTTTTGTTTCTGCACGCGATCTGTCTGATTTAAAACAATAAGCGGCAATGTCAATAAATTACTCGACACAAAAATTAATGGAATGCTTGGGTCGTCATTCCTCGTTGTTGATTAAGATATTAAGTAATTATATTCGACCGATTTAGCCGTTCGAATCTGGTACCGTCTTCGATCAGGCTGTGTGCCAGCTCGTTACAATGGTTTTGTAGCCGTTCTACATATCGTACGTTGGCTGCTTCGATTTCTTCATTAACCGTCGGTATTTCTAGATCTTTATGAATTTCGTCATTGCGCACGTACCATGGCGCATCGACTATCGATCGTAATATTTTTAATTGTGTTCTTTGAATAATCGCTATATTTGACTTTCTCGCAATTCCCCTCAATGGGATTCCATACGACCATATAGGTTTCAATATTGATTTGTATAGCAGTATTTTATTTTCCATGGTCAATACCGAATTTTTTCCTAATAACCAATACATTTTGCGGAATTTCATATTTATCTGTTTTCGCTTAGCCTCTATATGCTTTCTCCAAGTTAACCTTTCGTCCAGGTGCAGGCCAAGATATTTCACGCTATCCGAAGTAGGGATCGTTTTTTTTATTTAATTTTATTACTGAACATCTGTCCACTCTCATCAGCGTAAATGTAATTTGTGTGCACTTTTGTTCATTGATTGTAATTTATGGAAAACAAATGGAACGCGTCAGACACATTCATTTCATTCATCGTGTTAAAACTTTATCAAATACTTGGGTATGCTTGAGTACCGGAATATCGACGAATCCTCGATAATGAAATTGTAAATTCATTAACGAAAGCGGGTTCTTCTAATGGTGTGGTATTCTCTTTAGTTTCTGCACACGATATCATATGTGTCATACAGCCGGAATATAGGAAACTTTAGGAACGAATGTATTTAGAGAATATACAGCAATCACCCCTCACATTCCGTGAAATCGATTACAACCGTCTCTTCCTAAATTTCCATGTTTTTTTTTTTTAAAAACAACCCGTAGAAGAATGATTGCGATTCGGGCATTATGTTACCGAACCGCCTGTTCCTTATGCGGCTTAGAATAACTACTCATGCCCCATCCATGCTGGACGCACAATTTACAATCCAGATCATATGTTCTTCGAGAATGTCCTTCTTCAATAATATTACGTTCTGAAATATACCTTTTAAATTACTGCGCTCATCGCGAAACGGCCCTGTGTACAAAATATATATATTGTCTCTTCTTCTTCATCTTGAGAATTTACATGTGTTTCCAGACATAACGATATTTCTAGAGAAGTTGTCTTCAACGTTTCTAGAAATATAATTTAGTTTGCACTCGCAGTATCACGTTATGCTGTAAAGGTATTCTTGTAAAACTCTATAACCGAGCACTAATGAGAGAGAATAGAAGTGGAAAATTAATAAGAAAAAAAAGTAAATAAATTGATACGTAAAACTCGATATAATTACTTCAAGTAGTATGTAATAGGCTTAAAAGAACGATATTTATACACACACACCAACATACAAGATAACATTAGTTGCTTAAAATCGTGGTTACCAATTATTAAAGTTACAAATTCTCATTATTTTCTATATGGCGTACTTGTAACTAATTTACTATATGTCTGCTTCAGCAACGACGCGTGTCGGTTAGTATGATGAAAAGAGTGCGTCCGTTTATATATAAACGAGAAACAAAGAAAAACGTTTATAACACATAAATTACAAAAATAATAAAACGAAAATTTTAACTAATAATTACGTGTAACGTTCATCACGGCTCATTGTATAACAGAATTAATTAAAAAAAAAAAAGAAAAAAACACGCAAAATATATAGGAACTGCGACGCAAACCGCGTGCTCTACATTTAATGTACACGCGAGAGATTCATTTTTGTCCAGTTTCAGTTATCACGGCATTTTGAAACAGACGCGTTTTGCTTGGAACCTTATTTTCGACGTGAATCGATCACGACAGTGCAAAGAGAGTTCCGAAAAAAATTCACGCGATTTTTTTTGTAGCGATACCTTAAGAGTCGAGATTACAAAGCACGTCTAATGAAAACTGGGATTTCTGAAGAAATTTCAAAAATTCAGCGATCTATGCTCGAAAAAGTCTTCTGAATGAATGTATTGCAAATGGCGGTCATCCGAACGATATTGTGTTCCACATATGATTGCTAATCTCTCGTTTTCCTATTTTTAAATCAAATTTCATTCAAACGTTTTGGTCGACTAGTTTTTGAGTTATTCAAAAAAGAACAAAACCGTTCGTCTTCTTTAGATCACACTATGCAAATTTTATACTTAGAATGTATTGACGAAGCTGTATAGCGAAAAAGGAAAAGTTATAATAATAATAATAATAAAAAGAATGAACACGTTATGCAGTAAGTAAATATAGAAGGAATAATAATAATTCATAAAACAAGTCTGTTACAAAAGGCTATTATGTAAGTATTGTCTATGTTTATATTTACTGTATAAATAAATCGAATTTGAATCGTGATTACTCGTGGTAAAGATTAAATCATTATTACAGACTCCTTCACAGAATTTTTGTACTATATTACGTCATCCGCATCGTCTTCTTCTAAATTTCGCTCGAAAGCGAGTATGAAACTTTCCTCTAATTCAGGCGGTAGTCTAAAATTGATCCCTATTCGGTGTGACGCTGTGAAACTGCACAAGGTGCGTAGTTCAGTATAATAGTAGTTTTAACTTTTCGCCACTTGCAAAACGTCAGCGACTAAGAACATCAATTTGTCGCGCGCTTTATCGCAGCGTCATAACATTCTATCGTGATTTATTACAATAATATAAGGCGCATTTATATTGTATGCTTGTCAACGATTCTACAGTATTTAGTTAGAGGAATATTTAGTACACTTCCCAGACATCTGTTTCTTTTTGTAATGTTTGTTAAAATTGGTGTTTGAAACAAAACTCCGAGCTAGTACGTGATTGCGGAAGGAATAAATGTTATTATTTACATTAAGGAATGAGTATATTAGCTTCATCAAATATCGCTGAACGGGTATCCAGGGTTAAAATTAACCGCCAGGTTGTAAAATAAAAAATTCCTCCGTTTATAATATTTTCCTTTTCCAATGGCTTCTCGTCCTTGTTGGATAATTTGAGATATTTATTTATGTCTGATTTTTTTCGGGAATACCGAATTAAATTTCGAAGATTATTCACATTTCTGAAGAAATATAGGGTGACCCTGAGAAGACGGAGGGTTTCGTTGTTTTTTCAATAACTCAAAAACTGCTCCACCAAAATTTTTCAATGAAATTTTATTTACAAATAGGAAAACGAGAGATTAGCTTACAATTATTCGTGGAAAAAAAATCGTTTAAATGACCGCAATTTTCAGCAATACATTCATTCAGTCTTTACAAAAATTTGCAAAGACTTTTTCGAGCATCGCTGAATTTTTGAAACTTTTGCGGAAATTCTAGTTTCAGGTTTTCCAGATCTCGTGCACGTGTTTTGTAAACGCGGTTATTAAGGTATCCCCCCCCCAAAAAAAAAAAAAAAAATTCGTAACTTTAAATTCTTTTCGAAACTCTCTTTGCGCTATCGTGATCGATTCACGCCGAAAATAACGTAACAAAACGCGTCTCTTTCTCTTTATAAGATGCCGTGATAACTGAAATTAAAAAACAATGTTGTCGCTAAAATAAGAACCATACATGGAAATACAGAATAACAAATCAACAATTACATTGATATGGATACCAGGGCGCACTACATATGGGAATGAAATAGATAACGCTGCAAATTCGGAAACAAATGTCAAAATAGATAATATTAATAGACACTATACAGAATATATCCCGCAAATAAAAATAACGAAATATGAACAAATGCAAGAAGAATATGATAAACAAAAAGAAATAAGGAAACAATACCGTAAAATTCATACAAAAATACCCAAAATCCCATCATGGTTTTTGAATAGTTACAGTATAGCAAAAAAATTTCACAACAGTTATCCGATTAAGAGTAGGACATAATAAAACACCTGTACATCTATCTCGAATACGCATAATTCAAAATAGTCTAAGCGATAAATGTCAAGGGGAAGAGATATACAAACAAAATCGAAATAATATGATACGGGAATTATTAAAATACAAACACACACTCCTCTTCAACGATAAGTGATCCAAACAACGAAGATCCGATCAAAATCATATATAAGTTTATAGTCCATTATAACATAGAAGTATAATAAGCCAACTATTATAGCTTAAAACGAGAAAACCATCATCTTATAGATGGCCAAAGCGACCAACGGTACAGACCAAAAAAAAAAAAAACTGAAACTGGGCAAAAACGAATGTCCCGTGTGTATAATAGATGTGGAGCACGTGGTTTCCGTCGCAGCTTACCAAATGCGCTATTCAAAAAATAAAACCGTCCGTCTCTCTTTAATGTTGGACAATAACGGTGAAGGGAAAGGAATAAAATGTTTAATTCTTTAGTTCTCCGAACTAGTAATTAATAACAATAATGATAATAGTAAAAATACTAATGCTAATGAAGATAAGTATTAAATGATAATCAATAATATTTATTATTAATATTTGATTTATTATTTGGTAGAAATTCTATCGAAAGCAATTATTAAAAATAGTAGACTGCAGTTTACAACTATTTTAAAATTATCTTTATATTCGCACAGCTAAAAACATATCCGTAACTTATAAATAGAACAGGAAAGAGACGATGTTTTGATGGACGGTAACAATGTTGACATTATTCTTGGATAATTATTTAATATAACTGCGTTCGTAGCCGGGCTCCTATTTAACGACACACCTGTGGTTGAGAATATTATCAACGAATACCTACATATGTTATTTCTGTCGAGCGATAAATGTTGATCACTCAACCTATATATAACCAGCAGTATATATATATATATATATATATATATATATATATATATATATATATATATATATATATATATATATATATATATATATATATATATATAATGAACATTCATTACGGGTCTACGTGTCAGTTGTAAATACTATTATCACAAATCCGTTTGTAAAATAGTGGATGACGAATGTTCCGATTCGTTTAATTAAAGTTAGGAAAAAATTAATACCGATTATAAATCCTACAATAAAATATAAAATGGCGTATATTCATCCCACAAACGATGGCAACTTATTTGACGATGCTAAGAAGGCTAAGATAAAAAAGCGAGTTTATATTAAAAGGTAAGAGTGGTGTGATATTTTTATCGTGTGTAGACATCTATATATAATATATTAAACGTACAACTGACACCACTATTGTGAAGTTGATTGTGGCCGTCAGCAGAGAATATTTATGAAGTTGAATAGAAAAAATTTGGAGTGCTTTCAAAGATGATTGTGCCGCATACTCTTTACGTATACGATGGATTTTAGTTTCACGTATAATCAAAACAATGATCGGGTACTCATCTCTAGTCTAAATTCAACGTTAATTTGGATGAAATAATTCTGACATAGTTAACGAGAGACCTTAACAGTACAGGAAAATCGACAAAGGCGGATAATACGGATTGTAGCGAAACGTCTTAATAGTGTAAGAAAACAACAAACGTTACATTATAAATGAAATCATAAATCGTCTTGTAGAAAGAAATCAGCCAAAGCGAAATTTCGATTAAGTGAGAAATGCTTGTAATATGTCTTATTAAATCAAGTGTGAGAAAGTGACCGTTTTAAAACTTTTTGTAATTCAACAATAATATAAGCGACAATTATTAATCAACGGCCTGATTTAAAACTGGATCAATTTTGTAGTCGATACATTGAAAAAGGGAAAAATAACAAATTTGATGATCGTTCATGT
This sequence comes from Coronaproctus castanopsis, assembly GCA_032883995.1. Classification (NCBI taxonomy): domain Eukaryota; kingdom Metazoa; phylum Arthropoda; class Insecta; order Hemiptera; family Monophlebidae; genus Coronaproctus; species Coronaproctus castanopsis. The sequence goes on from CM065053.1 coordinate 220,959,503, forward strand.
AAATTTATAGCCCATGGCTAAAACACAATTGGTGTTATAAATTTACGATGCGGAAAAAAATTTAACAGATAAAAATAATTTATTAAATTCAACGATAAATCTAAGAATTATATTTTAAATTTCCTTTTTATATCGAACAACTATTTTTTAATTTTTTATTATTTTTATTTCTGTTGGTTTTCGTTTATTTATAAATTTTATATTGGACAAATATTTTTTAATTATCTTTATTTTTACTATTAATTTTTGCTCAATTATAAATTTTATATTGGACAAACTGTTTTTTCGTTATTCTTGACTGGCAATTGCTATGTAAAAATTTTTATATTACTGATAGTTGATTATGTTGTTTACCACGTTAACTGTCAGATTATTTTATTAATGCAGTGGTTTATGTGAATTGTAATCTTAATAATTTTTTTTCGTTTTAAATTTTTCATTTTTAAATATTCACTTGATAAATGGCCTGGCAGACGAAGAGCTTTGCAGTGATTTTAACTTGTTTTTTGTTGTGTATTATAATTGTAATAGTTCGTTCTATAACAAAAATCGACGACGGGTATTACCATAGAAGTATTAGTGCATATCAATATAGCGTGTTGTTCTACACCTAATATTTTATAAGGACAATTGTTATCGTTACATTTTTCGCCGTAGCGAATATAACTCGATTATTATCATCACGTTATTATTATTATTATTATTATTATTATTGTCTCAATTATTATTATTATTATTATTATTGTCTCAATTATTATTATTATTATTATTATTGTCTCAATTATTATTATTATTATTATTATTTCCTAAACGTTTTTTAATGAATTACTTGAATATAATAGAATTGGATTTTTGTTAATTATCCGAAACAAATTAATTCCCTTCTGATAATGAATATAACTGAATGTATTTGCAGTTGATTTTTGAACAATCGTTTTTATTCGAATGTGTGTCTTCACTTAGATTTATATACAAGAGCAACTATTTCGATTTTGTAAGACGGTGCAATTTTCATAGTTTTATTCGTTATCAAATTTTAGAATTCTCCGCTCTGAACAATATATATTATTTTATGAAAATGACTCTAACAAGATGTGAAAAAATATATATATATATATATATAAATTGAATGTATTTTTTCATAAAACAAATATATATATATTTATATTAATATTCATATAGTTAATCAGGTTATAGAAAAATGTCCAGAATATAATTTGAAGCTATATATTGTCCTTTTAGATTTCAGTAAAGCTTTCGATAGGATTAAACACAGTGCGTTGTTCGATGCTTTACATCATGCAGGCGTGGAAACAAAGTATATAAATTTAATTAAGGAAATATACAAATTAAGTATGGCTTACATTTCACTAGAAGAAGATAGTAGAATATTTAATCAATCCAGGGGAACAAAACAAGGCGACACAATTTCTCTGGCACTTTTCAACACAGTACTTGAATTTGCTATAAGGAAATCAAATTGGGAAACTAAAGGAATAAATATAAACGGACAATATTTATCTAATCTTAGATTTGCAGACGACATAATTTTATTTGCGGGATCTGAAACGAACTTTCCATAATGTTAGAAGAACTCTACCGTAATTGTAGAAATGTAGGTTTAATTATAAACAATAGCAAAACTAAGCTTCTTACTAATAGTGCACCAGAAACAATTTGCCTAAATGGAGAAAAACTGGAATACATAATCTATTTGGGTCAGTGTTTATCATTCAATGATTGGATGGATAAAGAACTAACAAGAAGAATTATCGCAGCATGGAAAAAATTTTGGCGTTTAAAAGGAGTTTTAAAAAATAGAAGCTGGAAAATTAACCTACAAGCAAAAGTTAGCGTTCTGGAAAAATGCGTCGTACCAGTTTTGTTATACGGTTGTCAAACGTGGTTTATGAAAGCAGCACATATTAACAAAATCAGTCGTGTACAGAGAGCAATGGAGAGATCTATTCTTGGAATTCGAAGATTGGACCGAATTCGTTCGGAAACTATTAGGTATAAAACTAAAATGAAGGACATTGCGAAGTTAGCAGTCAGCCTGAAATGGAACTGGGCCGGTCACATGATGCGTCGGTATGGTTTGGCCGCAGATGCAACCAAGTGGATTCCGTATTACAACAAACGAAGTGTAGGCAGACAACCGTTACGGTGGGCAGATGACTTCAGACGGCGGATGGGTTCTACTTGGTTGCGATTAAGCTCTGATAGAGCGGAATGGAAGAAAATGTGTCAATTATATGGTGTCCTTAATCATGATTAATTGTATATTGGTATATGGTATTTTTGTTATGTGTTTCATCATTTTATTAATAGTTTCATGGGTGGGAGGTCTTCGGCCAATAATTGGCGAAATATAGGCTTTATTTATTTATTTATATATATATATTTTTTTATTTATAACATATGTTTTATATAATCATCAAAGCTATTTCCTTTTTTACATTAAATGATCATTTGACTACAGATATGGATTTTTTCTTCAGCTGTTAATACCTCGGTCCAATCTGTTTATTATATAATTGACTAATTTTATTCTTCTTTTTTCCTTTGTTCTGTGATTTCTTTAAACGTAGTTCATCGCAAAATGTATCCTATCCAATCGGTTTGCCTTTTCCTAATTATTATCTTTAATGTTTGAATTTTTTCTCCAGTTCTTCTTGGGACTTTCTCGTTTATAATGTTATGCCACCGCTTGACCTTTTTTTAAACTCTTATTTATAATTATTTTCATATATGCTTTCCATCCCCCCACCAAAAACAAAAAACCATTTTGCTAGAACTGTACATGGGGCGGTATAACCATATTGATCAAATTGCGTTTGACGATGCATAAAAAGAATTGAAAAACAAAGAGAAACAATATTTTTAATACTTATGTCTCTTCCTTATCACCTATCGACAATACCGATTTCGTTATAGAAGGCGGTAACAGCTATCAACTACAACTGTTTTCAACAAAGAAAAATAAATTGATAAAGGAAAGAACAACAATAATTTACTAATTACTTATCAGAGATTTTAAAGTCACAGTGTATGCACTGCGGACGAGGTAATAAACAAACGTCACGTCAAACGTCTGTTCCAATAAAATCTGCATATCCTACGGAGGTCAATAAATTTATAAAAAAATATTTAAGTCTCACAAAAAACATCTTTGATAATACTACCAAATGGTTTAAAGTTACAAAAAAAAAAAAAAAAAGTGTTACACTATTAACATATATATATATCTTTAAATATCGAAATGCTCTGCTTCATACATTTCTATTGTATGCTCCATGCACACAATCACTAAAATTCTTCTCGGTAAATTTTCGAATCCCGTCTGACCAATTTTGAATACATTCAACTTATTTTGCATCTGTTATTTATTATATAATTTATTAATATTTAGAGATATTTTCAATTGTCGTACCGTGTTTACATTGTATCAATAAAAAGTTAAATTAAATCTATCCACGAAACTCTACCGCGGTCTTTAACAAAAATTGAAATCTGAGACATTGGCGTATCGTAATTAACGAAAGTAAATGCACGCAGGTCACATTTACTTTACACGAACCTGTTCACCTACTACATTGAATGGGGAATTAACCTCTCAACAGTGTTACGACAAATATCGTGAGGGGGTGCATCTTAACATAAAATTGAAGCAACTGTATACTGACTTCTGCCTTTCTCTTAAAAGTAAGTTTTTAATTTATAAAATAATGTGAAAACCTATGTGGACATTACGGTCTGATTCTGTGAGGTTGCGCACGGAATAGTCATGTAAATAAGATTCAACGATTCCAAAATAAGGTCATTAGGCTACTAATTGCTCCTCCTTGATATGTTTCGAAATACACATTAACATCGTGACCTTCTCATTCCTTACGTTCGAAGTCAAACCCGTTGTTCAGCGATATAAAAGGCATTTGGAGTCTCGTAAAAATATACTGACCATCAATTTATTAGTTAAGAGTCTTCAGATGCATCGATTGAAACGAACCAGGACATTTGATTTATCCTAAATTCTACTGAGATACCCATTGGGGGTGAGCACTAATTGGTGTTAATCCCCTCATGCCAATTCGCATTTCATAACATTTGCTAGATGACCTCTCGGTCATTTGTAATTATGCAATTAAAATAAAATAAATAAATCCGACTAAATAAAAAAAACAAACGAATAATTAGTCGGTTTTTTATAAACGGTGTTACTAATTAGTCGGTTATACCCATTACTAATATATATATATGTTTTTATCTATACTTATCGCTTGCTTACTTAAATTTACGTTGTCTCTTCGTTGTTTATCTACGCAACTTTATGTGTGGTGCACGCTTATTTTGCGTTTTTGTGAATATTCTGATTGGGGCTGGCAGAAAAAATGTTCAACTTTTTATTAGTTGATAAGAACTTGTAATCGGCTAAAATAATTACCAACTATCAATTTTTTTTTTTTTTTGCATGAACAAGTCTGATATATGGAAAATATGCGAAGATAATTTTATCGCCGTCGATTGATATAAAACGATATAAATTACATTTTGTCTTTTACTTTTTAAACAGCGTTGCAATAGTTAACATTGTTGTTTGTTGTTCGATGTTATAGTTTTTGGAATGACAATAAATCTACAGTCGTGCTCTAGATTTATGATTATTTATTATTCGCCTATTTTATTCGTTTTCTATATCAGGCTAAATTTTCACGAAATCGGCGAATATATCAAATTTCCAATAGATGTTCGCAATATTTAACAATCTCTTCTTAGGTAGTAATATGTTGACTGACAGTTATTGAAATAATCACCTGCAATTTTGCCGGGCAGCTGTCGCGATAATGTTCAATTAACCGATCAGCGCGATCTACCATATAATTATGGTAATTATTTTAAAGTAGTAGTTTATTTTCTTCAGTCACTAATTCGATCGAAACATACGTGGTGAAACAGAGATTATATATATATATATATTTATTGATATGTTTTTCGGGTATAGAAGTTCCTACATAATTATCTTATAAATTAATATATAAAAACACTATTATAATATTTTATAAATTAATGTCTAAATTTTTAATCGATTCTTTTGCTGATTCTGTCAGCTTTGCGATCTCCTTCCAGCCACCGACTAATGCACGCGTTGGACAATTCTGTAAGATGTGATTGATTGTTTGTTCCTTTTCTCCGCAATCACATGCTGCACTGTCTCTGATCCTCCAAGTATTCAACATTTTTCCGCATCTTCCATGTTCCGTTCCGATGCGATTAAGTCTCGTCCACAGTTTCCTCGAAAGATTAAAACCTGGTGGATGAAAAAGAAGTGTATATATATAGTGTGAGTGTATTCGTTTTGCACGGTGCGTCCTTCTAAATCGCGGAAAATGCTAATTTCTAAATACTCATTATGCAATATTGTTATGTGTAAAAATTTTAATATAAAATTTCTTCTTTAATAAAAAGTCCGCGGGTACCGTCATGAAACTGTTAGAATTTTTACGATGTGTACATTAAACGGGAGATTCAATTTTTTACTGTGCAATAAAATTTACTTGTCGCGTACTAATAATTAATACGAATCGGATGCAATCGATTCCATTAAACACAAAACAAATAAAACCTTTTTGTGATCTATGGAATGTTATTCCTACAACAAATCACCTTATATACGTTCTCATCCTTTTTCTTGGAGATCTTTTTTACATAGTAGGAAGGAACAGTTTTTATCTCGTCTCCGCATTGGTCACACTACATTGACTCATGGCTACATTATAAATAAAACAGATCCAGACACCCTTAACAGTCCGACATTTATTTCTTGAGTGTCCTCCCAATACTCCGCACGCCGACCTCTAAATTTTTCAATTGCAATTCACTACAAGAAGTTTTATCCGATAACCCAATTGCAGTACAAACAGTTCTTCAATTTCTTCGAAATATAGACATAATCAACTTAATATCCAATAATTACCTTTGGGTGTAACTGTCCATAGCAGTAGTACATGGTGCCCTATTAAAAAAAAAAAATTAATAAGACGATAATTATAGTTTTTTTGTAATTGAAATAATTCAATAATAAGAACGCGTCAGTTGCTTGGAAATATCGTTAATTTTATTTCTGATTCGGTTTTTTTTTTATCGTTTTGTAACACTTGTCCGAGGTTGTGTTCTCTTTCGTTGAATACCATCGAAAATTAATCAGGTTACATCTAGAAATATGCGTGAACAACTTTAAAGGAAAACGAATTTTTTAGATCTGTCCAATGATAAAGCTGTAACATTTGTGCGTGAATGCGTTTTTTCATATGCGTACATGTATACACGTGCTTATTTAGATGTAGGAAATTCTGGAAAATTAGACACGCATTATAATTCAAATAAATGTAACGTATATTTGAGAACTAATTACTTCTACGTTAATATGGAAAATATTCGCTCTAAAATAATTTGGTTAGTATAGTACTGAGTGCTAAGTATTGCCATGAGACGCTTGTTCTGTATAGTTTGTCGCCTCGTGTGGCATGGATCTATTGAGTATTCGTAACGGACGGGAAAATAAAATAATCGATGAAATTATTAACGTCTTGTAAATTATTAGCTCGCTATCGTGATTGAATTTAGAACGTTCGTTAAATATTGAAAATTATTCAAATAATCCACCGTTGACTTTTGTAATTACGAAATAAAATATTGTTATCATTATTTTTTGACAATTAATCTTTATTTTCCATGTATTTAGTATTTGTAGACTTTAACATATGTATTTAGTCGGTCTGTTTGATAGAATTCCGATTATAAAAAAATAAGTACCTATATACTGCCAGCATATACAGATGCATCAATATATATTTTAAACGGGGGGTATCATTTATGCAGAATGTTACGTAAGAAAGACCCAATTACGTTTTTGACACACCGAGTTTTAACAGTGGAATAAGACTTGATTTTAATTAATCACGAAACGTCCGTCAGGTTAGTACTATCTGCAATGATTATGCGATAACGGGAAAAACAATAGTAGATTATCGTTTTGTAAATAATAAGACCGGGAGATGTTGATGGATTTTTCAAAATCTGATAGTGGTAATCTCGATGCGTTTATATTGAACCGATTTGTCATGCGAGATCATTGAGTCTGACGAAATAGAATTACCGTTAGGAACGACGGTATATTAGTAGGTGGTAAAAGAATTAATAATCTACAATATGCTGACGATATTGTTATCGTAAGCTATTGAAATAGTATAGTTAAATTCATGGAAAAACTGGAGAATCAACGTAAGTACTACGAATTACTAATTGTCACAACTAAGACTAAAATCGTGATAAAGATAAAGGTGAGAACAAAGTTAATCAAAATAATATATGCGAATTCAAAGTCGTGAATTACTTACTTTTGTGTATGTTGGATCAATGTTAATCAGTAAGCGAAGCTACCTATCGGGCATAAAGCGCGGATTAACATTAGCTCGCCTTGAAATTTCGTCTATATTTTCTTTCTGTTTCTTTCTCTATTCTCCGCTAAGAACAGTTCTCCTAATCATCCTGTAGTCAACCATTCAATAGCGTCTCAATCAAACAACAGTTTCTTTAGTAGAATTGACAGATTATTAACAGATCTTGCTATTCAGCTACCGTCGATTCAATATGATGAACTCTTTCCCGCCTTGTCGAGTTAAACCTGACACTTCTTCAGCACGAATGTAAGCAGGATATCAATTCTACACTTCGGAAATACAAAAACATTCGGATGCTATATACTGATGGCTCTAAAATTTTAAAAATGTAGAATGTGCAGTGTCTACATACAATGAGATTCCTGTGCGTTATTCCTTGCCACCTAATTGCTCTATTCTCTCTGCCGAGCTTTATGTTATCTTCCTCGCTATCTTATTTGAAAACCCAATCGAAGATTGCCTTCAATCTGCAAATGGACTCATCCTCAGCGATTCTGGCTATCTTTAATTATCATTCCTTTCATCAACATATACATCGGCCGATATTGGTTTGGGTTCCTGGCCACTCTCATATTGCATGTAACGATATGGCGGACTGGACTGCCAAACAAGCAGCAACCGTGTTTCGTCATCCAAATCTTGCTGTTCCGCGTGTGGATGCTTTAAAATTAACATCCCATCAATTAAATCGTAAAAATCAATAAAATTATTCATTGCGCATACTCCTTCTGACTTATCGCGGAAATATGAAATAGTTTTACATCGTCTTAGAGTTGCTCATACAGCTATCACTCACAGTTCGCTGCTTCAGCGTCAACTTCCTCGGCGCTGCTCCGGCGGCATCAATATCATTACAGTGCATCAAATTGATTTTACTAATCACAGCTCCTTGCGCACTAAATTAGCTCTGCTAACGACTTTGAACGAATTACTGAATTCAGGATCAGATAATATGCATCCCTGTTCTTCGATTTATCAAATTACCCGGCCTTTCACTTATAATCTCCGAGTCTTCTCATCCGTGTCTCCGGTCTTGCAGCAGTATATGGCACGTTAGTGGGAAGAAGAAAAAGAAGAAGAATGCTATAATTAAACTAATATATATCTTGAAAAATACATCACTGACACTGAACATAGAGTTAATTTTACTAAACTATCCAGTTTTCCCAATAGCTGTATGCGTAGAAACCTTGATACCTTGTTCTGAGTATATCAGCAGAATAGACGGGTTTGAGAGTTGGGCATATTAGAAAATATTAAGAATATCTTCTAGAATTTTTTCCACCATTATCTACATATATATTTAACATTTGAGCACAATCGATTATAATTTTAATTTACTTATTAATTTTTTCTTTTTCTCGATTCAATATGATCAGTTTTGTCTTCTTCTTGTTCTATATATATTATATATATATATTATTTATATATCTATATATATTATTTATATATATAATTTATATATATATATATATATATATATATATATATATATATATATATATATATATATTTAAATTAATTTTTACAAACGCTACGTTTACTATAATTTAAAATATGAAAATTTAAAACAAACCTTTTAATACTGCGACCTTTATTTCTGCCGTTGTTTATATTTTTACTCTTACTACCTTTGTCATGATTAAAAAGAAAATTTTACACGACCCAAGAATTACTCTCTACTGATTCCGTTGAAAATGTTACTAATATTTGTCTGAAGACCGCCATTGCGTTGAGAATATCTTATTTCTACGGAACGATCGTTATTTATAACTCACCTCAAAACGTGTATTGCTTAACAATTATAATAAATTTCTTTTTTTGCACTTACTTGGACCAGGTAACAAATTTTCATTTTTCAAACTATATCCATTCATTTCATATAAGTGACTTAATAGATTAATTTCAATAATAAATAACGTTTCAATAACTTTTTTAAAATTATACTTTCTTAAAAGTTATAAAAATGGCGGCTCTAAATACAAAGTAACTAATTTGATCTATTTATTTATTTAGTAAAATTCGTACCGTGAGGACCCGTAAAAGGTTTGTGTGTTATGGTATAATCTGGATTTTATTTTCTGGCTTTACATACAATATTTTTCATTATATAATACGTAAAATGTAATTTTTTCAGTAATAAATCTGTTTTTTATATTTGGTATCTTCATTTTGCAACCCTTAACGATAGAACAATAAAAGGGTCAAGATTAACATATAAAACGCATTTATAAATTATTCATAAATAATATACAAAATTGAAACTTATATTATGAATAAAAGATAAGGAAAATTAGTTCGCACGTATCGGTGTTTTTAGTTTTTCTTCTTCTATATTATTCAAATTGTCCGATATTAACCTAAGCGCCATCTTTTGAGAAGCTATAACTTCTCACTAGTTTATTTGACGAAAGATGTCGCTAGTCGGTAATTGCCGGATAATTTTTAAAAATCATAAAATTAACGACTGCATAATATACAAAACGTTATCATTACGGTATTCGTTTATTATCGTTTGTTAATCTTAATAATGTTCCTATTAGTGACACTTGAAAGCGTTTGTATAGTTTTCAACAATCGTTAAACACAATACGTGAAAAAACAAGCTGTTAAAATCTCTACTATCCTAACTAAAGACGTTATAATTTTTGAAAATACAACAATAAACATTTTATCAATTTATTATGTGTACCCGCATATTCACTCGCGCGCTATGATGTACTGATGCATTTAATCGGTGCGCGCTAATTTATCGGTCACGTGTATATCCGTGGATAGATTTCTTTCTCAATTTTTTTTAAAACGCGTAAATTATCGTTTTAAATATTAATCAGCTAAAACTTGGACCTTGTATATTTTAAACTTCGTTATAATTACACGTTTGTTTGATATACGTGAGGCAGATAAACCGTTATACTGAAATTCGTAGTTCAAGTATAATCCTAATGGAATATCTGAAGTGTGAAAAATTTAACCACGTTTTTGGTACAATTTCAAAACGAGTCTAAATGAGATTAACGGGGTAGAGAACAATTTTTCGTACGGTACACTTCATATTTTGTTACCTACAAAACAGTGAGCCATTAAAAATGGTTTTTATTGTGTGAAAGAAGTATCACTTATCTTAACGAAAATCTATTTGATCAAAAAAAAAATGAAAAGAAGTTTTTAATTACGGGTGATTATCTTAATTTTTCTTCTTCTTGTTCGATCATAGTAATCCCTCGTATATCGTGATTAAAGCAACAGCTTCATAATGGTTCGCCTCCTTCCGTGGCGATTTTCCCATTATGAACACACTTTTAAAATGTCAGCTGTGCTCGAAATAAATCGTTTCATCCCGTCATTTTCACCGTAGTTATCATTCTTTCGTTTTTCGTCGTGTTGGCGCACTACGTTATCGATCTAACGATAATCAGCAGGTTTAGTTCATATCTTCTAAAATATATGATTTATTGCGTTTTCAATTCACGAAATTATATAGGCTTCAGCACATATTTATATATATATATATATTTTAAACTGAAAAGTGCCCCAAAATTGTGATGAATTAATTGTTTAGAATTCGAAAACTTCTATTCGTTTACGAATCAACGTTGTAGACTTCTTCATATCTCACAATACGTGTAGTAAGTCTTGTTAGTTAGCTCAGTAAATAACCATTTATAAAGCGGAGGGATTATTTTTGTCAAAATATATATGTATTACATTTTGAAAATTCACCATTTCCTTACAAAAAAAAAAAAAAAAAATATTTTTCGGAAACTAACATAATAAATAAAATTAACGATCTCCGCTATAAATATTTCTTTAATTTAAACGTCTTCGCTTCTATTATAAAAACGTGATGTCCTCTATGATAAATCGATATTTCACGTATCAGTTAAGAAATTACGTTATTTTACATTCTATCAATGGAAGAAATAGTTAAAAATATGGAACGAAGTTCTTACTATCAACAAGTTACGTTCAATGCGGTCAAACACTGAAATTTATACTACTTCATCGAGTCTATCAGTGGAAGAAATAGTTAAAAATATGGAACGAAGTTCTTACTATCAATAAGTTACGTTCAATGCGGTCAAACACTGAAATTTATACTACTTCATCGAGTCTATCAGTGGAAGAAATAGTTAAAAATATGGAACGAAGTTCTTACTATCAATAAGTTACGTTCAATGCGGTCAAACACTGAAATTTATACTACTTCATCGAGATTTAGCCGGCAAGAAGAAATTATATCATGCAGTTTGGACATTGGTCATGCGAAATTTTCTCATTCTCTTTTTTCCTTTACTAAATAATTCTTATTCCCCTCTGCCATCTGTAATGTATACTTTGTGCCCCATCTATTAACTATCTTCTGATAGAATAAAAGAAATTCAACCTATTCCTACCTCAAATACATCTTTTTAGCTCTCTTTCTGAAATGTTTGAGGACATCGAACAACATCCAGCTCTAATTTCGATTCCTAAAACTATTCAACATTTTACACGATATCTAAACTCTATTTACTCGTGCCGCTGACTAATATTCGGTAAACGGCACGTTAATGAATTTTTCAACGATTAAAAAAAAACCTACTGGTACTTTACGATTAACGCCATCTTTCGTTATCTCTTATAATGAATAATTTTTTTATATACTTTGCCAGTAGATGGCGCTTACTTATTTATTCGACCGTCGGACTAAATGATTTCTACATTTTTTTAAACGAACACTCCTTATATATATCTGCAAATATTTTCATTATAACCACTGCATTGGGCTATTTTAATCACACACATAAACAGAAAATCTATTTTTAAAAATTTTTGTCTATCTGCTCAGATTTAGCTCAAAAACCATTAAAGAAATAATGATGAAATTTGCATATAGCCTACATTATCGGATTAAAAAAAAAAAAAAAAATTGCTCCAAAGGCCAAAAGCGCGGAGTCTATTATTCCGTTTTATTATAAGTGTAAAAATAATAGTGCGAACGAGGAAAGTTATAAGAGTATTTTAATTTTTAGGTAAAAGTATTTCATTAAGTGTGTTAGGAAACTGTAGTGAAGAACGAATAGAGTTATGTAGAGAACAGTTAAGATATGAGCTATAGTGATTTGAACAAGTAGGAGGATCGGTTTCGGATAGGATATAAGAATGAGTCAAACGAGTATGACCTGTGCGGATACGGAACAGCATCAATTCATTCTGCCTTGCGCGATGAACACGTTGAATAGGCCAGATATTACAATGTCGAGTTAAATCGGAAAAATCTGACTGTTGCTTGTTCCTTAAATTTATGGTACATGCAGCCATGCGTATTGGAACATGTTGCTGGATGTAATTCTGCAGGAGACATGAAGGTGGTTTTTTCGCAGCTCGATCTGCTTCTTCCTTCTTTCCTTATCTCCTCTGTCCAGGAATCCAAAGTACATGGGTCTGCAAACTTTGCTTGCTGATTGTGCTGCTCATTTTTAAAAGATGCAATTAATATAGTCTGGCGAACGGTGGTGATGCTGGAGGACGGAGTCGCATCCAATTCGCGAATTCCAATATCGTCCCGATTTCCGTACTATTTTTTATTTTTTTATATATTATTATTAACCGAATAACTGGCAGTCTTTGTTTATTTTTTTTTAATTATTCGAATCCTTATAATTTTAACTTTGTATTATATTGACCAGAATGTTACATCGACTAGATTAAACTTTATTTATAAGTACTTTTTTAAATCTATATCGCGACTAGTAACTTAATATTTTCTTTAATATACATATCTAAATATACATAGCCTAACGCTCGCCTCGTTTTAACGTCTTCCCGACGTCTTAATCGATTATCTAACTACGTTGCGACGAATATGAACAACCGACATGGTTGACTGCTTTACACGTTAGTGTACTAATATCTTTAAAATTCCCCAGTATGTTGACGATACTACTAACGCAGTTCAGTTATTTACAAATACCGTTATTTGGTTTTTGAATTCTATTCTCGTCATTATACTGATCATTATTACATCTAAAGTATCGGGGAAATTTCGTAATTTAAAATTATCTGTATATCGACAATCAGCCTATTTTATTAAACGTACACTGTTACCAGATAAACCGATATTTACATTTATATAACTTTTCAATACGCTCGACTACTACGAGATAATTTTTATTTTTTAATAACTATTATTTATTTCCTAGATATGCTCTTAAAACGTCATGTCATAATATATATATGTATACGCCATCTACTGTAATGTTTTCGATGAATTTTTGTATATAAATGAAATGTATTAAGTAATTGAAAATGAGCTGTATGGAAATTACAAATTTTAAATTTTTGGTCCCGACCCCAAAATATACACCAAAAACATTTTGAATTTCTTTTTTCTTCCTCCAAATTTCATCTCGATCGCATTAACAGTTCGAATGTTTAAAGTTTAGAAATGTGGTTTTTACCGAATACGTGTCATTTATGTCTTTTTATATATATATATATATATATATATATATATATATATATATATATATATATATATGGGTGTGGGTAGGTGGGTGGTTCTTGTTTCAGAAAAATATATTTATTTTTTCAACGTTGAGAATTTATTATTTCGCGCAGTTTTTTGTAATCCGTTCAAATTATTGCTCGCGTTTATTTTGGTTATCTATTAACGATTTAGTTCATAATATCTGTAATGTAATTTCATTTTGTTTTCAGAAAGCCGCCGCTTATCATCAACATAACACCTTGTCGCATGGTAAGTAAATATTATTTATACTTAATTTAATTTTCGGGATTTAGAAAGATTATAATTCTCCCGTCCGTTTGACAGCTTTTTTTCTTTCTTTCTCGCTATTGAATTACTGCCGGTATCATGAAATTGCATTTAACGCATTTGGCTCGGCTGTTACGATCAGTTTTACATAATTGTCATCGTTTATCTTATAACCCTTTTCACGTGACGATGTCCCTTGTATAGTACATGCAATTTTAATGTTAAAAAATTGTATTTTTTCTGGATGACGCGAGATGCCTCAATTTTAAAAATATGTATATAAACACATTAAAAATTATTTAGTCGTGTCATTTAAAATGCCGTACGTGGTTAACGAACGGTGTAAAATGTGTAATTTTGCGTCAAAATTTGATAATACGTGGGCTGAACTGGTAATTTTCAACGTTTTGACGCGTTTTTTTTAGTTACGTATTCCCAAATCGTAATGCGAACGAATAATTTCTATAATATTCTTAATTATCCTCGTTTGACCGGTGTTATATTTATTGTCTTATTCGAGTTATTTTACATTCGTTACGAAGGTGAAATGTAAAGACTTAGTATAATTTGTAGAATGCGCGTTTTAATTATGTGCCGGTTACCGGAATAAAAAATTCAAATTTTTTCGCTTTCTAATCATTGTGTTTGCCGCGTTCGTTTTTTGGTATTTCGGAAATAATTAAACAGTAAAATTTTTCATTTTACACCAAGTTAAGTCCAGAAATCTAAAATCACCTAACGTTCTATGTTTTAATTCGTTGTACTTTTACCCGGTAATATTTAAGTAATAATAATCCGTGCTTAAGTGTCGAATTTCTTTTATGTAACAATAATTTTGTAATGTAATTTCGCGTAATTTTAGACGTTATTTTTTTTTTCAAAATCATGATGATGATTACGGGTAGTTGAAGTATCTACATCCAACTCATCTGATACGATACTGCTCGAATGTCCCCTGCATAAACTTCTAAGAGCTCTGGGTGGCTACGCGTAGTGAATATGATCCATTGTCCGATCTCATTTTAAAAACTACATTTCCCGAGTATATTTTTTGAATGTATTTGAAGAAAAAAAACGAATTGCATATCTGCCTCCCGGTCCCTTTTAATTTCGAAGACTATTAATAATATAGCCGAAACACCGAAAACACAATTTAATTTAAACGAAAGTTTATTTAATCATACATCTCGTTATATTTTGTAACTGTTTAATACGATTACTATATCCATGTATATTGTGTGTAATGTCGTATGCATTTATCTGTACATATAATAAGTAAAAAGAGTTCAACGTATACATCAAGCAAATCTAAACTTGATTCACGGTTGTCTCAAGATAACTAATTATAGATTAAAAAAAAAAAAAAACGTTTATATTCGGATGGCTCATATGATTCTGAAGAAGTACTTTATAATGGAATTTTAAAGGTAGAAAACAAAATGTCGAGATGTTATTTATGGTCTCTGTACTCGTATATGGTTGCGAGATGTGAACGATAAAAGGATACACTGAAAAACGTATCTCATCGTTTGAAAAGTGGCATTATCGCCGAATTTGGAAGATTTTAAAAAAAACAAAGATAAGAAGGTACGATCAAAACGGATCTGCTACTAATGGACGTAATTAGCAAATAAAAAACAGTTTTTTTTCAGCCATTTTATGCGAGAAGTATCGTATTGCAATAGGGACGATAGAGAAAAAGTATTTCTCGACTACGAAATATTATGACGAAGAGTCGTAAGAATATGAGAATTATTCCAAGTGGAGCAAGAAATCCAGATTCGTATCGTCCGATAGTGGAGTTCGCGAAAAGTGGTTAACCTCTATATGCCGAAAAGAAGAATCGTATTATGAGTAAACTGGAAAAATAAGAAATAATATCAGACACGCGGAGGACGCAATTTTAATAATCCAAGAGAACTGCAAACTACATTAACAGACGTCCCTCGCTGCAATATGCGAGACGGCTATTTACACCCGAGTGTCTTTCAAACGAAGTACACACTTTATAAGTGGCAATTTAAAAGCGGAATATGAACGGAGAAATTTTAATACAAATTAGAAAATCTCCGTAGAATTATAAAAATTTAGTCTGGTAAAATTTTATCTATTTCTTCTTATTGAATCCAGAACGTAATTTTTTCCCCTTCCCAGACATAAATCATTCGTCGGTAAGTTGTGAAGCCCACCAATCGTTATATCAGCTCGCAGTAGTTTAAATCGATGTTCTTGATTTTCTCATTTGTTGGTATCCTAGGAACTGGGCGTGATGTTGCAGCGACGAAATATAAATCTAAAAAAAATTTTTGATGACATTTCGCACTGTCGTTGATAAATCCTACCACTATCGGAACTCATCATCCCGACCATAATCGGAGTAAAGGCGAAATATTATAAATATAACCTACGCTTAATTCTATCCTATTTATATCTAGGATAACTCACGGCGAGACGTTTTGTAGTCTCGTACACCATTAATCAACTTATTCCGATGCGTTTTGCGTATATCGTAATTTTTTATTTGGATAATTTATTTCTGTGCGAAAGTAAATATAAAATACGCAATTTCGAATACGTATCTGTAAGTTTTACGTACCTCCTGCGACAGTTATCCAAACGGAATAGACATTGGGATTTCTTTCGCGATTGATAAATGTTCCCCCTGTAGTTTTTTTCTTGTAAACAACCAAACCCCACTATTACTGGATTATGTTCGTTTTTGTACTTCGCATCGATATTTCGATATAATTTCGGATAATTTACGTATACAATATGCATACGCCAATACGTTTATAGGTAAATCGCTCAGTCATACATTAATTTTACTTTACAAATCCTTTATTCGTTCGCCGTTTGAATACGGTAGCTTCTTTTATTATGATAATGCTTCGTCAAATTCTTTGGATATTTTAAATGAATCGCAAACTTCTTGCCTTCGTTACTGCCTGGTTCTTGTTACTCCAATTGCTGCTTTCGAAGTGGATACCCACTTCACATCCGCAGAAGCCTTTTAGCAGACTAGTTTGTTGTAAAAAGTTCCACTCCTGCATATCAGTCAGTATATAGTAACTTCTTATTTAAAGTAGCTTTGAAATTCAATCTTGTAAATCTTTCTTATATTCATTGTACCAATCATCGTCAATTTTAGAGATTAACCATTTATTTTTCAGCTGTGGATGGTTCGAACATATATGTATTTGCTTGAGAAGTTATTTCTCCCTTGGTGTTTTTCCTCCTTACTGTATCCTATCATTGATATGTTTGGATGTTCGTTGATAGTTTTATTTAAATTCATTATTATAAATCATATTCTAATTTAAGTGTTGGTTTTTGTTCCGGGAGTAATTTTTCCTTTCCTCTTTTTATCCTTTTATTATGATTATCCTCTCCTGCTATATTCATATTTCATAGTTATTTCTCTTCTTTTAATTTAATTCAATTCATTCGTTATATTTATGTTTTATTTTTGGTTTTTTCGGTGGCCAGATGGTACGTACAGTCAGACAAATTAAAAAAAAAAAAACTTCTTATTTATTTATAACAAATGGACTCGCAATATAATCTTCCTACTCTTTGTAAATCTTCTAAACGATTTTCCAATTATCGCGACTTAATTATTCCTTTGTCACCTTCTACTTATGTTTCCGATCCTTTCTCTATTAATAATATAAAATTAGAAATAAACTTAGAAACCTTTCATAAAACTATATATCCTTCTTCTGGTTTTAATACTTCTATTTTCAATAGTTTACCGGAAAACCACCGGACGAGTTTCCTTCCAAACTATACAGATGGTTTCGTGTCTAATAATAAAGTTGGTGCTGTTTTCGTAGTTCCCCTTCTGTAGACGTTATTAAGAAATTCGTTCTATTACGTTTTTCTTCGATTTTTACAGCCGAGGCTAAATATACCTAAGCGTTAAAATACGTTTAGCTTCATTCGTGTATATTTAGCTATTTATAATTATATTGCATCAACTAATATTAATGGTTTAATATATATTCCTTTAAAAGAAAATCTGGTACCCATTAAAAAAAAAAAAAAAAAAATACTATTTAAACGAGTATCCGGAATAATTCTTCAATAATAATTAAACCTTATTACCCGATTCGGATTTAAATCGTGCGTATATGTATGTGTTATGCGTAGTAGCGGTTATAAAGGTGACCCCGCACTAAACTCGCTCTTTATAATATCGCCTTCTTCATAGTACGTTTAAAAATATAAACCACGGATAAATATCGCGTCAAACACCGATCATTTATAAAATGTATACAATTTCTTTCGATTATAATGAGAATTTATTATTATTATTATTATTATTATTATTATTATTATTATTTTCTTTTTTTTTTTTGTAACTCATTAATCGTACTGCAACGTGAACGTTAATTGCCGACTTTTAATTGAAAACTAAATTATATTCGATAATTAAATCGCGTAAATTATTAGAATCGTATTATACTTTCTGATTTCTTGCTTCGGCTCGATCAAAAACACTAATTCGTACTTAATTTCATGTACAAATTACACGTTACTTATACGTGTAATATGTATATGTGATAATATGTATATATATATGTGTGTTCGCATGTACTTACGTATCTGACTACTCTCTGTCGCATTGCAGTATTCTCCTTGTTCTTCTTAAAGGTTTTATTTTATTTGTTTTTTCCGGTATAATCGAATTTTCATATTTTATTCTTGTTTGCTCTAATCCAGCAGCACTAGTTTTCAAATGAACGTTAAGGTATCAGATACGTAACATTAACAATATTCGGCGCATGTATTACACGTACTATTTAAATCGTTTTTTACATTAAAAATAATAAAAAATTTTAAGGAATATTTATTTATTTATATATATATATATATATATATATATATATATATATATATATATATATATATATATATATAATTCGGTTATTTGTCATCGACAAAAAGATTTTTAATTCGCTATACGTTTCGTCGAATTAAATTTTGGACGAGAAAAAAAACTTTGCGTCATGCCTTTTTCTATTCTACCTCGTACAAGAAATTTTATGTTTCTAGCATTTTATGAATACATCGTGAAAAAATATATATGGGCATTGATTGGAGTAATTTATATTTCAAAAAATTTCCAAATTCGGGCCACCTTGTAAAAGAAAAATTGAAATTTTCTTCGTGGTTGTTTTCATCGGATCTGGTTGAATTTTTTCGGCGAAAATCACGTCGGAATTTGTCACTTTTCGGAGATACTTGCAATCTCGGTGTAGTTGGGTTTGAAAATGGAGATTGCCAATATCTCTGAAACGTCACCACTAATAAAAAAAAAGGAAAATGTCCGGAATTGTGTGAAATGACCAAATACAGAAATAAAAACTGGACATATTTTTTCGATTTTTAAAGTGGTGTACTATATTTTAATTCTTCTCTTTAAAAAAAATACAGACTCTTCGAAAATCTTTCTCTTCGTTATTATTATTATTAACTCAGCGTGTGTAAACTATTCAGAAAATTTCTCTCTTTTGCCTGCCGTAAAGAGTCCAAAAATATCCCTTTCTTCTTTCGAATTTGCCAGCTATGGACAACGTAAAATATCTTCAGGACGTTTGAATACCTCTTCCTTTTACTTCAGTATTTCTTCATTGTTTCGCTGTGTTTTTTTGCCGTCCAATTGGTGCTTTCTTCTTCGCCCTATCTTTAAAACTTCGGAATGTATTAATTTTACTTAAACCGGTTTCTATTCGTAATATTAATTTTCTTGAGGTCTTCCTTGACTTCTCCAAACCACGCGATTTGCTTTCTAGGGTTTCTATGGAAGTACTGAAAAATTCCTTTTTGTTCAGCTGTCTCCATTCTCTCTTAAAGTGTGACCTTCGTAATATCTTAATATTATTTTTTTTTCTTTTTTTTTTTCGCTCCTAATAGCTTCGCAGTTTACTCTTATATTTCCTTATTGCTTCTCTTTTTTCATATACGTCCGTCCCAGAATTTTGCGTACTATTCTCTTTTATTTCATTTTGATTTATTCGATTTCTTTACTTTTCATCGCTAAATATTACGAGGCGTTTTACTTTTTTTATTATTTTTAAAATGAATATTTTATTAACGTTCGCAGCACGCGTTATTTCTTTTTAATGACGTACTAGCGATATTGAGGAACAGCGAACAAAAGAGATAAAATTCGTTTTTACGAGTAAACTGGTAGAATTTAGGATTTTTAACGCGCTTTATTTATTTTTTTTTTTTTTTCAAATTTGAGTTATTTTCAAACGACCCAATTTTCAACTTCTCGTGTCTATAAAACAAGATCGTTCGCTGATTGTACTATGAAAATATATAGTAATTTATATCCTTGGCCGCGGTCGGTACTTTTTCCGATAAAACGATTTTCTTCTAATCCTATCGGCTGACAATTTACTCGAATCGTTAATACGTATCATATTCGGCGCTTTATCCGGATAACGAAATTAGCTTGTTGAATGGAAATTTAATTAGACCGAGTTTATCGTCCACTTAGAAATTCTGTTTTTAATTGATCGTGTCCGCCCAAAATTGAAAACTGCCCCTGTATTAATATTATCATCATTGTCATTTTAATTTAATTATAACTGTACTCGCTGTAACCTAAATATTTTCGGTTAACGCGAAACAGGTCGACAAAATGTTTATTTCACCACTTACATCGTGAATTTTATTTATCAACCGTTATGATTTTCCTGTGTCATACTATATATATATATAATATATAAATAATATATATAATATATATAAATAATATATATATATAATATATATATATATAATTATTTATTTATTTATTATATATTTAGGCACCTTCTTTTAGAATGCATGTATTATCTTAGGAATTTTTTCAACAGTGTACACCAATTATATAGAGCTCCCCTCTTCGACTGCTCATATGCCCGTTTTTCTCTTTCTGTTCTTTTTCTCAGACCGGCGTTATTTATTAATATAAAGTTTTCTACATATTTTCATTTCTTACGGATAAAGTTAATTTCTTCTTCTTATTATTATTATTACTTTCGTTCGAAAATTTTTAATAAAAATTTCTTCGAATTATTTTCGCTTAATGTTATTATTATCAACTTTCGGCAATTTTCGGATTTTTTTCTCAAAATATTTTTTTTATAGGAAGGAACTGCAGGAAATGAAAGTACTGACGCACTGATAATAATTGAATCGAATAAAATTTATTTAGAATATTACGTATAATGTTGCAATGTTATCGATGTGTTTTTATTAATATTGTTGCATTCATGCTGCCTATAAGGCTATTACTCGAGTTATCGCGATTACTTAGACATAGTTACAGAGTTTATCATTTATTATAAAGTTGGTTGTTTACATTCGGGATACTTGTTGTCAGCTGATTTCAACGACATTGAGTATATTTATGGCAGATTACAACAATATGATAGACCGTTAGTGATAAACAGGGAACTTCACATATTGGCGATGGTTGGACCCTCAGTAGATACGAGCGCGTACTCAGCGTGTGATCAATATATATTCTGTTGACAGCTGTTTCCAACCTCCATAAACAGATTTTACCAATTTTTAAAGGCCAAATTGCTAAATCCTTCTTTATATTTCCAATTATACTTGTCCGGATTTATCGCTGTGCAATATTTGGTCCACCATTGCCACAGAAAAATTTCTCGAATGCACTGTAATGCCAAAGCTGAGTCAGTATCACATACCGGGCAACAGTAGCAAACACTGTAGCTGGGCTATCATCTCAGCCGCTAGGATTGATAACGTAATCGGTAGACTGAAAGAATGGATCTTGCTTCCTATTGAAAAGGCACCCCGCAACACATTGTGATGTTTTAGATGCGCCAGTGAAGCAAACAATTGCGTTGGGCTGCTGTTGCAAGACAATCAAAAGCTTCCTATGGATTTCTTAATTCGGTTTCATTTTAACGTCTGTTGAAAACAAGTTCCAATAGATACTCTGGCTAAATTGACTCCAAGGCGGTGCCACTTACTCTACACAAGGTATTGCGTAGCTTCTTTAATGGTTTTTGAATATGAAGCTGTATTAGCTGTTTTTATAGGTGAATGCGATTTGGATGCTCCTGCTGGCTAGCTACTTTCATTGCGTACTTATCGTTCGGTAGCGGAGAGGCGGAACTGAGACACCGAAGGCTAACTGTTAGCGAGGTTGGGGATGCCTTCAGCGCAATCCTAAGTCCAGTATTTTGTATCACATCCAGTATATTTAATAGCCGTTTGCTGGCAGACGAATATATAAATAAACCATGATCGAGTCTTGAGCGGATAAGGGCATTGTAGATCCCAAGTACGGTTGAACTTCTTGGCCCAAAAGTCTTATTACCCATCATTTTCATTATATTTAGTAGTGGCTGGTACTTTTGTCTAAGTGCAATTATGTAGTTACGGCAAGTCATTTTGGGATCTAAATGTAACTCAAGAAATTTATAATTCATTGTACATTGTAAGATCGAATTACTGATGGTTAAATTTAATATAACTTGTGTTTTTTTTTAAAAAAAAAAAAAAAAAAAAAAAACTCTGTACTTAGTTTTTTGAGGGGAGAATTCTAAGCCAGTAGTTCTGCTCCACTCCTGTAAATTATGTATGCACTTCTGTAACAGAGTTTGAGCGTAAAGAACATCGTTTGTTAGTAAAGTTACGTTGACATCGTCAGCAAATAGTCTGGCTGAAGTTGGCGATGGAATATAATCTACAATCGTATTTATTAAGACCATGAAACAGTTCACACTTAATACACTGTCTTGCGGCACCCCATTTTCTATAATAAAGTCTTGGGAATGTTTATTTCCTACTCGGACTTTGATCGTACGGTTTAAAAGGAAGTTTCTGGTAAATTGAACTAATCGACCTTTCAAGCCCATCTTCGGGTGTAATTGAATTACTTTGTATCGCCATGTTGTATCATATGCTTTCTGAATATCAAAAAATGTTGATATAAGATAATATTTCTGCCGGAAAGCCCTCAATAAATATATCCCGTTGCAGATTATACAGTTGCGTGAGTGAACTCCCATATTTCCGGAAACCTGTCTGATTTTCAGGGATAAATTCATTTCTTTCTAAGTATTTTTATTAAAATAAAATATTAAAATATATACAATTTACAAACATATAAAATGTAAAAAATACTACCACAGACATCCATCATCAGATGATTTTAAAATATCTACTGTTTTATCAGTTTGATAATTTTTATAAATTGTATAGCTAAAATAGTACTTATTTTTGATTTTATATTTTTAGAAATTGTATATAATTTTATATATATTCACTCGATAATGGCTTATCAGTCGAAAAACTTTGTGATTTTTCATAATTTAGCGACTTTAACATCTTTTTCGTTTTTTTTTTTTTTTTTTTCATTCATTTGATGATGGCTCAACAGTCGAAAAACTTTGTGATTTTAACTCCTCCTTCGTTGTTCATTTTTTTTTTTAAATTACTGCATTCCACACTTTGCAATGTTATATATTTGTATATATATAGTGAGAGAGGGAGAAAGACAGAGTGACATGGAGACAGACAGACAGAAGTAAAAAAACAGTTTTTTATAAAATAATCCCATAGTTTTTTAAAAAAATTTAGTGACTTATTTTTTGTTGTGTATTTTCTAAAAATCACTAAATTCCGCATTGTTCAAATTACATATTAGGCTGTAAAATTAATGTTTGCTAATATACATAATAGCTCCGGGTGAAATTGCTAATGCAAAAAAAAAATGGCGTGAAAAATTATATTTTATTGACGAACGAATTATTTTTATTTTCCAGTGAAACTACAATTTTTTCAAACTGGGTCTTAATTTTATTCGAAAACCCATCGAGACTAAACCATTATGCGTAAAAGTTAGATATATTATTTATGTATTTTATAATTTAAAAAAGAATAATATATTTGTTTTCAAACGTATACACTCTGTTAGTCCGTTATTTCCAACTTTATATTTAATTAGTTTTACGATTTCGAGTTCTGGCACGAGTCACGCATATTCTAAAAATTTTAAATGTTCCATTATTGATTTATTCAACGATTACATCATCTACTTTTGCTATTTTAAAACGAGTGAAGATCTGTGTTTGGTAGTGTATGCAAACGTATCAAGACACCAACCGCGTATTGATTATTTGAACGACATGTGGATATTCGTAATCTTTTTATTTTATTTTTGAATCTAATCATCAATTTTTTCAATTTTTTAAACTTGTATTTAAAGGAAAAAAAAACAAAAATTATAATAAATTATTAAGTCGTTAGTGCAACAACTTTTAAAGCGTAATAACATTTTTCACTACTGGACTTTCTAATAATTAGTGGAAAACAATATGTTTATAACGATTGATACATATATATATATATATATATATATATATATATATATATATATATATATATATATATATATATACATACATACATAACTGTATATATAATTAATTTCTGCGTTGTATCAGAATAATTGAAAATACTGGAATGTCGCGGATATTCGATTTTAATTCAATACAACCTATCTTTTGCAGTCATTCGACGTCAACGAAAACTTATATAGGTGAATTCTTGGAAAATTCTCCGTGAAAGTTTTAATTATAATTATTTGCACTCCCACATTCTTCGTTAAATTAAAATAATGATGACGATGATGATAATAATAATAATAAATGGTAATATACGTTTACCAGTATCAGGTTTTTATTTGTTTTACATTTTTCTTCTCTTTCAATAAATTTGCTTCCTGCTGTAGCTGGCGAAATTAGTCGATTGTGTTAGTAAGTATATGTAATTTTTGCTATGCTGTATAAAACAGTTTTTTTTTTTTTTAATTTATTTCTGCTCGATGCATGTCAACAAAAGAATTGTAATCTGGCGCTATTAAAAGAAATTCTTTTACCAATCTATTAAAAAGTTAGAGAAAATTGAAAAATAGTTTAAAAACTGGCAGAGATTTACAAGACTAATGAAATATAATGTTGAAAATAACAAATGAAACAAATTAAGTACACAACTAAAAAGTTGATAATTTTTTAAAAATGGAATATGTATATATATGTGTGAATCACAGACATGCTATTAGTTTATTTTCGTGAAATCTTCGGAAATTATATCTTACGTGCAAGCTAAAAAAAAAAGAAGTATACATTTATTTATATATATATATATATATATATATATATATATATATATAGCATTTTTGGAGAATACCACGTACAAATGATTTTTACACGATTTAAAAGAACTGAAAAGATTCGGTGAAAATTATTAAAAATTAGTCAGAATATTAAAATGTATGGGCAACTAGTCTTGTGACAAAGAGTATATGTGTGTGTATTTATGTATATATATATTCTTTGTCATAAGACTGTAATAAATCCCGTAAAAATAACTATTTGTAAATATTATATTAAAGTTATATAACATTTATAATCTAAGGATTTATTCCAGTCTAAAAAAAAAAATAATACATATATTATTATATAAATGCCTCAGTCGCATAATCGGTATAGAAGTTGTATTCAGGAAATTCTTCCTAGATTTTAATCAACTTCTTGAAACAGTGTGACCATGAAGCGTATGTCTATAATCCAGCATGCTACTATTTCTCTTCTTATTTCAGGAGGTGCTATTCCCACGAATGGGTATATCTTTTCTATTTTTGTCGGCTTCGAACAGCCTGTTACTATTCTTACTGTGTCATTAAGCGTGGTATCCACATGTTTCGTGTGACATGAATTTTTTCATATCGACGCTGCATATTCAGCTACTGAAACGCACAGGATCATTGCCGCAGTCTGCAATCGCATTTCGACTTCTTCAAAGTTATTTTCTTAAACTACGATAGCAGTATCATCGGCATAAATAAATTTCCTTATGTGTAAGCTGATCGGTTGGTCGTTTTTATTTATTTTAGAATATAGTTTCCGTTAAACTTCCTTGTGGCAGACCATTCGTCTGAAATCTTTTTCCCTTGTAATGTTAAAAAAAATCGTCGGTTTTGTAGCATCATTTCCACTACTCTTGAAGGCTGATAATCTGGTCATTTTTATGTACCTTCTTTACTAATAATCTATGGTTTACTGTATCATACGCTGCTGCTAGATCGACGAAAGCAACACCGGTTATCTTTCCTAACCCAAAATCATCTTCGATAGACTTTGTCAAATTAAGTATTCGATCGCGGCAAAATGTCTTCGTTCCAAAACCGGGGTCTGTTCTTTAATGAGCTTATCTTCAACATAACCTTCTATATGGAGCGGGAATTTTTGGGATCTGTAGAGTCTTCCCGGTGTCAATAATGCCATTACATTGACCTTCCATATTTTCGGCATCTTCAATTTTCTTGCACTTACATTTCACTAGCCACGATTTTACACTAGGACCGCGAAATTTTTAATTTGCTCATCTCGCAAATCATCAGTTCCAGCAGCTTTATTCAGTATCATCTTTTCATCCAGGAAATTATTATCAGTTTCTTTTGTAGTTACTTGTTCCTAATCCCAATTTTTAACACGTATGTTGGTCTTTCGTTTACCATTTAGGTGGCAATATGAGTCAACTGTACCAGATTTGTTTTGGATCGTTGCTAAGGTTTTTAAACATTTTTCAAGCCCTTTAACTTTCAACTCTTTTGTTTCATATCCAGGTACTCGAACATTTTACACCACTCTTCTCTTCTGATCTCAGCTATTCCAATAACTCCTCGTCTGCAGCGATTACGTCCTCGGCGAATTGGTGCATAAAAAACAATTTTTCATATGTTATCAGTATGTTTCGTCGAATCGAGCGATAGTCCTCTGATATACTTTATTCTACATCCTCCAGGAATATATTTCCTCGATAAGTACGGTTACAAATTCGTCATAGTTTTCCGGTGTTGCTTCTATCTTAAGTATCTCATTGTTCAAATCGGTAATAAAGCTATTACAGTTAGCTTTCTTGAAGTTATTAGCGTCTTTTGAAGGTAGTCTCCTTTCGTGTACAACTACGGATTTTATCACGCATGACATAGATCATTATCGATATCGCGAAGCAGGTTTGCTTATTGCCTTTATGCATTGATTCGCTATGAACTCTGTCACAAAGATCTTATTGGGATTAGTACTGCCTTTCTTCCACCTGCTACTGTTAAACGTTTGCGCAATGGCTGAAAACCATTATTTTCCGCACAGTTTAATAGGGATTTTCAGTTTGGCTCTTTGTCATCGTATTCCCAAGATGAATTTCTGCAGTTGAAATCAATCCATTACAATCTGAATTCGATGACGATAATTAAACGGTTCTACAAACTTAAATTTAATTCGAGATGGTTTACTGCGACATCTGTATTCTCGCTAATTTGTTTTTTAATAGTTTTTAATTTAGTATTGTCTACTTTTTTTATTCATGTTCAGTATGTACCTTTCTAAATTATTTTGGCAGAATGCTTTCTTGTTTTTGCGTTAGCAATGTTTTATACAGATATATATATATATATAAACAAAACAAAATAAAAACTCAGTTAATCACCATAAAAATTCTTTTATTAACACAAACCTTTTCGACAATCACGTCATTTTCAAGCATATACAAAAAAAACGTGTATATATATATATATATATATATATATATATATATATATATATTATATACCCATTAATATTTGGAAATAGTCCGTATTGAACAAGAAATTTTTAATAACAATAAGAACAGTCTGAATTACATATTCTTTCGATACTTATACCGGTCGTCAAATTTACAAATTGAACGGATACATGTATACATATTATATGTGTGTTTATGGGTATTTACAATTACGCATTTCACGTAAGGTAGTTTTCGTAATTATCGACGTTTATTTTCAGAAATTCTTATCTTATTTTTAACGAAATTGTGTTAGTGAGAGAGAGAGAGAGAGATATATATATTTCGTTCGTTTCTACCGAAATACGTCTTTATCGTTATGAATTAATTTTGTTTGTTTTTTCACCTGGCAAAAATTTCGTAATTTAATAAATCCGGTCGTGCGTTTATCGGTTTCAACTACTTCGTAGTCGACTGTCGATCGACCGGTCAAAAAATCGATTTGCCAATATAACAAGATTTCGCTTTCGACTACTCGAAATCGAACGCGCAAATTATTGGCAATTTATTATCGCCGGCGCCGTTCTGAAAATAAAAAGTCGTCGCTTTTATTTTTTTTTTCTCTTTTTGATTTGTCGATTACACTTACAACCTTTACGAAGAATTTTTCAATTACGACGGTGCATGCGACTAAGCAAATTTATTCATCACTTCTAACACAGTCATCGTCAAAATCTATTAAACTATTCAATCGGAATGTTGTTACTCCGTACACTGTATATGAACTTTTAATAATTCCAATAAAGTTGTCTCCGTAATAAACATCATTTACGTCGATTTTCCCAATCGTATATGGAACATCATCCTCTGTAACAATTATGTAATTATATCGGGTATTAATATATACTCGAGTTGCTTCTGAAAACACGATACGATCTCCGAGTGTACACGATAACCCCATGTATAACATTTATTATTATATATATATATATATATATATATATATATATATATATATTACTACGCTCGTCGTATATCACGCCGAAATAGAGAATTAAATGATTGTATATATTTAATCAAGTGTATACGATGTAAACTTTAAATAAATGGATTATATAAATATTTATTATTAACGTCCATAAAGGTAACGGAAAAAATATGTATTATTATTATTATTATTATTATTATTGTAAAAAACCTGATTTGAGATACGTCAGTTGTAAGTGACAGCACGCGCCTCTATGGTCAGGAGGTAGCGTGTCCAGTTAATATAGTGAAAATTGGAGAGGGGCAGAGTTTCGAAAAGATGGAAGAAAAAAAAGAGTTTTAGTTTTAGCGATGAATTTTCAAATAAGTTAGTTGTAATTGGTAGCAGGGAGAGTAAAGTAGAAAGTAGTTGAGTTTCCATAGAAGTTGTCGCTTAGCTAGAAAATGCCAGGTGACAATGGAGTTAGTTCGTTTAATAAAATGAAGAAATAAAGTATCACAAAAAGACAGAATAGAAGACGGAATCTCAAACCAGCTTAGTTCGTAATTGCACTATTTAGAATTATTGTGACAAAATTCGTTAATCATTAGAAAACATTTTATAGATATATTTTTCATAATTTTATATATATGGGGATGTGTATACACGTATATCTAAAAATAATTAAACAAAATTATTATTATTATTACCTTTGTTTATATTCTTGTACGTGTGTATATATATATATATATATATATTTGCGTATCATAATTAATAATTTGTGCGAGGTTCTTAAAACAAGTATCAACGAAGTCTGTATGTGGTAACAAAGAACCTATTAGGGGCCTCGTTATATATATATATATATATATATATATATATATATATATAAATATAGGGTGACTCAAAGAAAACGGACGGTTTTGTTCTTTGAATTGCGCAGTTGGTAACGTCGCTACAACGCAAACTGCATGTTCCACGTTTATAGTGTACACGCGTGAGATTCGTTTTTGTCCAGTGTCAGTTATCATGGCGTTCTGTAATGAGAAGGAGCGCGTGTTTTGCGTGGAACTTTGTTTTCGGCGTGAATCGATCAAGACGGTGCAAAAGGAATTTCGAAAAGAATTCAAAGTTACAAGATTTTTTTTTTGTTTTTGGGGGATACCTTAAGAGCCGCGTTTACGAAACACATCCAGGAGATTTAGAAGACCTAAAAACTGTGAGCAAATGGCGATCATCCGAACGATATTGTGTTTCACAAATGATTGTAAGCTAGTAATCTGGTTTTCCTGTTTTTAAATAAAATTTCGATTCGAAAATTTTAGTCGAGCAATTCAAAAAACAACAAAACCTTCCGTCTTCTTTGAGTCACCCTATATGAGACGTATATGAATTAGATTCAAATTAGAACGATTTTTATACGTACTATTTGTACATTTATCACTTATAATATATAATCGTCGTTGCGCATTATAATTACAATAATAATAAAAAATTTTATATGTACATATATAATAATATATAAATTAATGGATAGATAGTATTAAATATGTATTTAGGCTATCCGATTTTGCGTCCTGTCGCGCGTGAATCCAGTTTATAATATATTAAGACAGTATTAGAAGTAACTCGTTTCATCTAAATGCGTAAATTGTTCAGTTACAGACTTTATGCTTGTAGAGTAAAAAGAATTTTTTACTAGGAGTATATTCCGTCGTGAAGCGGCAAGTTTACAACATATATTATCTGATAGGTAGTATTAGATTATTAAAATTTTCCACATCGTGATTGTCAGTTTACAATAAATTAATTAGTTTTATTTTTTATTTTAATAATTTTTGGTTTTGGTCGTGATCGCCTGTTTGCAAAGAATATCTTCAATACCCGACGATCTAATATCTTAAGTTGGTGAGAGATACCAAATGTCATAACTAACTAGTGGAGTAACCAACCTATATAGTCGATTTATATTAAAATTAGACTTTCAAACTTGTTGACTACTCTTTTATTCAATATATGTGTATATATATATATATATATATATATATATATATATATATATATATATATATATATATATCAGTAAGTATTTAAATGTATATAATAAAGAAAGAAACATAAAAATAAATTAAAATATATTTATAATAATAATATAAATGTAACCTAAGGGTGCAACGCCGATATCATAACCGATGCCGATGACCGTTGCAGGACGCGGGCGATATTTCTTCTGCCCTTCAGAGGTTACTTACTCGGACAATTCTGATTTAGTTGTATCGTAATTTAATTTCACACTGCTTCGAAATTATTATTATTATTATTATTATTATTATTATTATTATTACTGTTTGTAGCGTCTTAATATTATATAGTTCAAAATTTAAAATTTTAATTCGCGTTACTGACTAGTTTCGATTCCGGATTTCGACTAGAATTTTTTTTTAAATTATTATCATTATCGTTATTATTGCAACCGTTTGAGACGTATTTATCTGGCGTTACATCAACCGGTCTTAACGTATGGAGTATTGAATTGGGTTGGGATGTCGAGATACAAACCGATTGAAATTTTACAAAAACACGTCTTAAAGAGAATGATCACGAATGAGAATTTGAATGTTGAAAATAAACTTCTATCTATATCAGATTTATATACGTTAATTTTTCTGCAGTTTGTTCTCAAAAATGGTAATAAGTTCGGCATATTCATGGATAATGGAAAGACATGGTCAGGAGGTACAACCATGTTGATAGGGCCTCATTGTAATAAGACAAGAATGAGGTTGCAGTTAATTTATGTCGAAGAGGTGGAGTGCAATGTATTGCCTAGAGATCTAAAAACTCACCTAATTAACTAAATATCTACACTTTGATCTTAGCCAACAGTCCGAGACTGCAAAGACGAGAAAGATGACTGTTTTAACTAATTAATTATCCAAATTTAAAAGAAAAATTAAAGTGAAACTTTACATTCGTCAATACCTAGTGTATTAAGTAGTAGGGATAAATTCACACGGTTCAGTGCTGTGCAAGTGTTGTGATTAACTGTTCATTTAGGAAAGTCGTGTACCTGTTTCTTTATGTAACGGCTATGTGGATTTCTAATGATTAAGTAAGTTTGAACGAATATTTCGATTATTATAAGTTAAAAAAAATTATAATCATCCAGCCGCCGCTCGCGCAGGGTTGCGCATAGGCGGTTCCTTTTAATTTAGTTTCATATTTAAAAAAAAAAAAAAAAAAAAGTTGAATTATGCACAGTATAATTTGAGTATTATGCCATTATTATTATTATTATTAAAAAATCAATTGAAAAATTAGTTAAATCACTAATATTTATTTTCTTATGGAAAACACAATGCTTTTCGGCATTTACGCCATTATCAATTGAACAAAAATTTTTTTAAAAAATCATAATTTTAAAAGTATAAATTAAAAATAATTACTTAAAAATATTTGATGGTGATGGTGAAAATATATTCCATGAAATGTTATTCTGCGTGTCTGTTCTGTTTATTTTGAATTGTTGAAATTTAAAAAATTTATACATAAATAATTGCGCGAAATAATCTGAAAAATAAAAATTTTCTAATGTAAAAATCGATTAAATTTATAATAACTTCTTAAAGCTAATTCCTCGTCAAAATGAAATTAACAAAGCGCTGATCGAAGGTGAAAATATTCCTATAGCTCTGTGCGTATGCGATAATTCCAATTTGACGACGAACATATTCAGAGCGACCGAGAAAAATTTCCTGATCGCGGAGCATGCGATAAAAGGTATTTTGCTCCGGTTATACAGGAAAAACATTATTCAATTATTAAACGTGGCGTTTATACTTGCGACTAGAATACTGGACTCATAAATTGACCATATGTTTGTCGGATATTAATGTCGTCGTCGTCGTAAATTCGCGAACTTGTCAATTTATCGTTATTCGGAATAAGGTCAACGAGGACCGTACAGGAAAAGAAAATGTTCCGAAATTGCAAATTACCAGATAAGACGTATGTTTTTTTACTATATTTTATAATTTATTTATAAATGAACGGGTGGGAGTCTTGTGTCCTATCGTTTATTTGCGTGTATGCTAGTGTTGGTTTGAATGAGAAAATGTAAAAAAAAAAAAACAAAAAAAAAACGATAAAATGGTTCAAGATACCAAATGTGTGTTTGTACAGTGTAACTCAACACTAAATAGTGTACGCATATACGTACGAATATTTACACTTGTAGTTATAACACGATTATTTTAATATCAGAGACGTATTAATTAAATACGAATTATATATTGTGGAAAATATTATTACAGTATCCAAAAGGAAATGCATACATAAAGATACCCCTGGTTTACGAATAACGTGCATAGAGACTACATTAAAACAATGACAAGATTGCGGACGGAACATGAGTTAACTCCAAAAAAAAAAAACTGAAACAAATAAAAATTTTATGTGAATGTAGAAAAAAGGAAGGATCCATTGAGCGTATAATTTGCAACTGCAGGATAAGAAATATAGGAAGAGAAGAGCATTGTTCGTGCATACAGTACATATTAGTCAAATAATTAGCGAACCGACTACAAGAGTGGCTGGCGAGTTGTATCGATTTATAAAGATTAATTAATAATAAACTTCGTTAGTTAATGAAAATATTTATAATACAAAGAAAACTGGCTAAATGAGTAATACTCGCCCCCACCCAAAAAAAAAACACCAAAAACTCTACCTTTTTTTTGTACGTACATATTTGTACACTTATCAGATATTATAATATGTATATAATTATTATACATAATAATAATTATATATTAATAATCATCAAAATTTAAAAATAATCCTCATATTATTCGGTGGAAGGCAATGGTAAACCACCATGCACAACACCATATGCGCGCTAGTAATAATATAGAGTACACTACAAAAGCACGCGGGGCTAAATTGTGTCGTGACAAGAAAGCGATTACATCAGTTTTCCCGGACGTGTGTGTGTGTGTGTATCTATCTACGCTAACGCCATATCATGATTGCGGTACTTACAATGTACAACAAAATATGTATAGGTAAGTAGTCGCCTACCTGTGATACGGAACGGCACTTAATGAATGAAATTAAATTATATTTACTAAACGTACTTATTTTATACGGTTTATTAAGTAAATTTAACTTTTAACATATATATAATATTAATGAAGATAATAATAACACATACTTACTAAACATATTTCTTTTATACGGCGCGCTGGTTAAATTTAACTATTTTTAAAAATAAGTGCGCGAGTGGAGGTAAGATAAAGCAATTTGTACTTTTAAAAAGTTGCTTCGGATTCACGAGATAATAATATCTGATATCAAGTTAATTCTTTTCGAATGGGTCGTTTCTTTGTCTATTCATTTTCTTAAATGTTACAGCGACTTCAGTCTTCTGCAAACGACAGAGCTACCAACTGCTAAAGAAGCGTATCTATTAGAAAAGCAATTAATAATAGTGTTTACAATAAAGGAATTAAAGTTAAACGCTCTTAAAATGTCAGTAATTGAGGACCATCTGTAGTTATCAAAAGCTCCCTTAATATCAAAGGACATTATAACTGCAGATGAGCCAGATCCCAATGCAAGAGTACTAGAATCTTTACCAACCTTGGATAACATTTTTATATTGGCTAGATTAATTGAGAGAAAATTTTATTGGAATTTCGAAAGAAATCGCGTGTAACAGAAATATGTGCTTAACTTTTGGTGTTGATATGCTCCGCGATTACGTCATTATGAGAAACAAGTACGTCATGCTGCTTATTCTTATTTTTTGTTTTTTTAATGAATAATTTCATTTGGACTATTGTTTTACAGATTATCTAGAAATATATAAAAATTTGACGTGGTCTCTCTCTCTCTCTATCTATCTATCTATATATATATATATATATATAGTGTGTGTGTATGTGTACAATATTAGTTGATGTGTAGCGCGGGTTTCGAGCCGAGTGGTTGTTAGATAATGTGAACTGTCGGACCGGAAGGAGCGGCGTGTACTTAAATCGGATTAGCTCGCGAGCATTATTTAGTTTTCGAAATGAATTCGTTACTTTTCCGATGGCGACTAAGGAAATTACTTGGGAAAATAAAGATTTAGAAGAGCGAAGGGTATGTTTTTAAAATTGAATTTCCACACATTCGACGACAAGCGCCTTCCATTACGTCGGAAACAGTCAATCTTCTAATCTTCTACTCTTAGCGACGAGAGTAATCTCGAATTCGGCTTCGGATTTCGGGAAAATGGCTAGCCGTCTTTACTATTCTTCGACCTAAAAATTTATTATTATTATTATTATTATTTTCAATCGTCATAGTAATCACCAGTAAACAGTATTATATAATTTTATAACCGAATCCGCGTGTATCTATTACGACTAAGTTAGAATCGGTTCAATTTTGCGGGAAATAATTTCTATTCGATTCGCTCGTCGGCATTTTCATTTACCTCCGGATCGATAGGTTATAATATTGACGTTTGATTTGTTCGATATGATTTCTTCCTCTTTTGCTCAATCCGTAAATTGATGGATAATCTTTATGACTGGTGATCCTAGTGAGTTCAACTAAAATTGTCTTCGTTCTGTCCTTCTCTTAAGGTTCGCATACTCCTCGGCCTTCACCGTTTCCTTCCATTTTCTTTTCAATTAGACGAAACTTGGATTGTGTCGATATAAGTGGCCTATCCACTTAACTCTTCTACTTTTTGACTTTCGAATTAAGCTTCTTGATTCGTTTATGTTTTTAAAAACTTTTTTATATTTTGCCTGTCCAACTAATTTTCTGTAATCTACGGTTTCAGTTTTCTATACATTTGGCGATTGATCGTCCAAGTTTCCGAGGCGTACTAATAGTACGATGTTCCGTACTTGTGATTTAAACGAAGTGCTTAATTTCTACTCTTAAATTTCTAGATGCTAGTAAAGATGTCTTTTTATTGAAGGTCATTTTTCCTAGACTAATTCTCGTTGTTATCTCTTTGTAACTTCTTCCATCATAAGTGATTTTGCTTCCCAGACATCGGGTATCTACACACCGATTTATTTGTTTTCATCTTTTTCTGTTAATTATTACATTTATTATATTTCGTTTTTTAGCACATTTCATAGCTTACCGGTTTTTCTTCATTTATTGCCGTACTTTTTTGTTAGCTGTTTTACCGATTCGTCGATTTTCATTACTTCCAACGGTTGCTATGTCATCCGCAATTATCTTTATAATCCAGCGATATTTCATTCATTACTAGTCAAATATGGCGATTAAGGGAGATGTTAGCGAGTCGACAAAATGGAATTGAAAGCCGGGAATGGGCCCACAGTAGTTGGTCGTGAGAAATAAGTGGACAAGGTGGAACTAGTGGAGCGTGTTTATTAAATATATCGCGCTGATACGATGCCAAAAGTATTTTGATTTTAATTTTTTCGACGTTCGAATTATATATTCCATCAGTATTTGTAAGAAATTTCGATACGATTTTCGATTTTATATCGGTCGTTCAGTAATACTTAAAACGAAGGAGAACATCCTTCCGAGTGTACGCACGCTTTAAAACCTAGATATAACAATTACCACCACGTTTATTAAATTATTAGCAATTAAAACGTATCTTAAAACAATCGCGACCGAAGAAATATTCTGTTCCGGCTTTACAAATACCGACATCGTTACGTAAAATACATCGTTCGCGGTCTTATTTCTGATAAAAATAACTTTTTCTAACCTCCAACTTCTACAAAGAATAGCTACGAACAAAAAAACAAATGTATAACGAAAATTGAGTTAAGAAAGTGGGGAATCGCCGTATCAGAATTTCTGGAAAAATCTCACCTATACGAGATTGAGCTCGCGATTAGAATATTGGAAAACCAGCAGAACAAAGTTAGAAAATAGAAGAAAAAACATTTGTTAAGTTAAGCGTAGGATATAGACTAATTACTTTCAAAAATCTATTCTCTGAAAACCCTTCACTCTACTACCGCGCTTGCAAGTCACCAATTACTCGTAAATCATATTTTATTATTCTGCACGAAATACAGACGTCGACGAATTAAAAATATAAATCATCGAACATTGGTTATCTTACAAAATAATACATATTTTCAGTTATCATATAAACTAATTATTTCCGAGTTGAGTTTTAATAACAATTACACACAAATATCGTATGTGTATGGGTATGTGTACCCACTTTTTTTTTTTTTTTTTTTTTTTTTTTTTTTTGTAATGTTAATTATAAACGACATAAAACCGGCAATCTCGATAAGAACTGAATATATTGCACGAGGGTTCACAGTACGATAATTAACCATAAAATCATGCACCTAACGCAATTTTTATATATATATATAATATGTGTATGTATTTCATTTTGGTAGATGTTATTTATTAATATTGTTACTGGTCGTATATTTTTATTACTTCTTGAGTTATTTCTGAAAGTAGTTTTTGTATCATTTTACGATATTTACGCTTACGTACTTTTTATGAAATTAATTAAATGTACGGTGTATATACGCGAGTGATTGTTTTTTTATTGTGCAATTTTTTAAAGCGATTACAAAATATTTAATTAAAAAAAAAACATCAATCACGTATTAAAATTACAAAATATCCCCTTAGTCGTTAATAATAATCTACAATTACGCAGTAGCACTTTACAAAAATTGAGTTTTCTGTTCTAGATGCCGGACTAAAATTTTTTAAGTTTTCCAACCGGTCATTATACACGATGAAATGAAAAGAGTGAAACGAAGTAAACTTACTACCGCCTACAATGAAATATACTAAAACAAAATTACTGAAATACGAAAGAGAAAAAAATGTATATTACTTCTTCAACAAACAAAATTCATCCTTTTTCCCTGAAAACTGTAGTCTGTATCCTCCTACACTAATCCGTGCCACTTTCAATAATATTATCTCAGAAATGTTCCCACTACACATCCTTGTTTACACGGATGGATCTAAGTCAACTCGAGGAACGGGAGCAGCAGTGTTCATTCCAGCTCTCAATATTAGTAACATGTACAAATTATGCCAAGAATGTTCAGTATTTACTGCAGAATGTGTAGCAGTACTACAAGCCTTGTCAGTTCTACCGGACTTAAATCTTCGCGGAAATTACCTTATTATTACCGATTCCAAAAGCGTGGTGACGGCTCTAGACAATAAACGTAGCGTGTCAGATACATTAATTGGTTTAGTTTTGCTAAAACTTAATAATTTGGAACGTGTGGGAATATCTGTGTCTTTCTTGTGCATACCGGGTCATAGAGGTATTCCAGACAACGAATTTGTTGACTCATTGGCTAAAGACGCGTCGTCTAGTGGTGTAGAGCTCTCCTTAATAACTCACAAAGATATCATTCACTTTATTCAGCTAGAGCATATGGATCAATGGGAGCTAATGTACACTAAGAGCATTAGTCAATCACCTCTGACTTATTACTATCGCCTCCAGCCGTCTCTTCCCAAACTCCCGTGGTTCTATCTTTTTAAAAAGATTAGTCGTAAGAGAATTGTACTCATCAGCAGATTGCGATTTGGACATCATTTGTTGTCCGACCGTCTTTTTCGTATGCAGCTTAGAGAAAGTCCCTTCTGTCCCCTCCATTCTGAACAGGTAGTCTGCAGCCCCGATCATGTCTTTTTTGAATGTTCTGCTGTAGCACCATTGCACTCGGAGCTTTACCTTATCTTGTTGCGTTCTTCGAGTATTACACCTCCGTATAATGTATCGTCCCTTTTACATCTGGATAACCTACAATTGTTCCCCCATATAGCGACGTTTTTAGAGAAGTCAGCATGCTTGATTAAGATGTAGATAGTCCCCACAGTATCACGTTGGGTAGGCTAGTGAGAACCCTAATACTTGCCTAACAGATTTCTACCGGCTTCATCATTTCACACTTAGGATGATCCTCGTATACTAATATATATATATATATATATATATATATATATATATATTACTATACTGCGCTATCTCGTCCTTAAATACTTTTCTTTATCTATTTCAGAGATAAAACACGGTGTTTATAAAGAAATAGTTTATTGTGTAAAAAAAAAAGAATTCAAAATATTATAAATTACATGTGCGTAAATGAACGAATTATGAACAATTTTATCGTGCAATATTTTTAATATATTTCTATTCTTTATCGGCGAATCGGTTAAATACGATAAAATATATAAAACTAACCAGATTCATATTGTAATTCACCGACCATGTTTTCATCTTGTTGGTTCTGATTCTGACAACCGCTAACTCGAACTCACTTTTATA
This sequence comes from Coronaproctus castanopsis, assembly GCA_032883995.1. Lineage (NCBI taxonomy): Eukaryota > Metazoa > Arthropoda > Insecta > Hemiptera > Monophlebidae > Coronaproctus > Coronaproctus castanopsis. The sequence continues at coordinate 220,998,589 of CM065053.1, forward strand.
TAGTCTTGACCAACTGATTCTTATCGAATAATTAAAAAATTAACTGGTTCTTCATTTAACTAAAACTCGCCAGTTCTTCTCGATTAATTAAATTATCACGACGTCAACTTACGACGATCGTCTTAATATATATATATATATATATATAGAGAGAGAGAGAGATTACGCTCGCAATATGCCACTGCTGAATGTAGGCATTCTACAAACACTTTCAACGTCTTCTATCTTGTGCAGTTAGTTTCGAATCCGACTAATTCTTATCTATTTCATAATATCATCCATCCACTTAAGCATGAGCCTTATTTGTTCGACTTTCAATTGACCATCGCTGCATCATACGTTCGGTCCACTTATCATCGTCTCGTCTCGTGATATGTCCTGCCAAACTTCATGGCGATTAGTTTCATCGCATCCGGTAATTTTGTTTGTTATCTTATCAATGAAATCGTCTTGGGGGCTCGGAGTCTGTATTTACGGAATATTCGAATCGATCGAACACAACCCTTGTTTTTCGATGTATGTCATCGAGTGAACATCGTCACGATTAATTTCCGTCTACTTATTACGAGTATTAATATTATATTCGGGGCTGACTTACGTTCTTCTTCTTCTTGAGACGTCCTCGTTATCGAAGGCTGGCGTCCAAGTCCCTTCACTGCTTCAAACCATGCTTGTCGGTCCCTTGCTAAATAAAAAATATTTCCGATTCTGGCAATCGCCATTCGTTCTTGGTTATTTTAAACCCTGGATGTCCTTCAACGGCCGATACCATCCTCGCATCAATTGACCGAAATAGTTAATTTTATTTAATTTTATACCAATCTGATTAATTGCTAATGTTTTTTCGTTCGTTTCATAACTTCTTTATTTGCTATTTTTGCTGTCTACGGTATTGCTAGTAATCGTCTATGTCTCAAACGATACTAATCCTTTTATTTATTCACAATAGCGTGGATAAAACATAGCACTTAACTATTATCTACCGTAAATGCAGGTTGATATCGTGACTTTTGCAGTAAATAATTTAGTTTTTGAAACGTTAAGCGCTCCATTTCAATTCTAGATTTTATTTCTAATTCTGATGAACCTGTAGTTGTAATCCAGCAACCTAGTTTATCCATGCTCTCTAATATTTTATTCTCCGGTTTTATCGTTACGCGTGGTGTGTTTTTTCTCTATCACCGCGACATTTGTTTTTGCCACATAATTGTTTCGCTGTTGTCTATTCCAATGGTTCTAGATTGTTATTATGTGGTGTGCGTTTGGTATATGTGTTCCTTTACTAATGTACATATATACGTAAAGGTTTATATTGTATTTATTAATTTGTTGAAGATTATTCGTCCGTTTATTTCGAGTAAGATTGCGTGTAAGTGGGGTGTAAATGATGTATTTTTTAATGAGTGTGAGACTTGTGAATGCGTGTAGTTTTTCTGGCGTGTTTAATGGGTGTGAGGCTGGTGAATGTGTTCAATGTATTTTATTTTGTTACGTTTAATTTGATAATTCAGAAAAAATTATTCATTGTATTATTTTATTTATAAGCCTACACTAGAATTGGTTGTTAGCTGTTGTGTGGCTTCATTAAATAAATAAATAAATTATATTCTTTGCACGACAGAAAGTAATTGTTATAGGTCTTCTAGTCGATCTGCTATTAACACCGTATCATCGGCATAACGTAAATTGTTTATTAAAACACCATTGATTTTTATGCCTTCTGTGCCATTATCTAACGCTTTTTTAAATATTGTTTATGAATATGTATTAAAAAAATAACAATGGCGACAGAATACAACCTTGTCTAACTTCTTTTTTTATCTCTACATCATCTGTGTAAGTGTCGTCCACTTTTATACGAGCAGTCTGGTTCCAATAAAGGTTTTTATTAATTGAATCGATTTCAGGTTCTGCTCCTGTCTTTTCTAATATTTCAATAGGTTTAACATGATTCACATCATCAAAGGCCTTTTCAAATTCAATGAAACAAATGAAAACTGCTTTTTGTCGGTCTAGACGTTTTTCTATTAGGGTTTTTATACTAAATAAAGCTTCTCTTATGCTGAATCCATTTCTGAATCCAAACTGTGTTCCTCCAATAATGATTTTAAGTGAACATGACATCAGACTAATCATTCTATGCACTTCCTCGTGTTGGCTTCTTTGAATATTGACTATTCAAATGGGAATGTTCCAGAATCATAAATTTTATTTAGTAGTCTTCTCGAGTGTTGCAAATTATTTTCATTAATTAACTTTAAAACTTCGGTAGGCATCCCATCCAGACCAACAGCTTTAAAATTTTTCGCTACATTTAATGCCATCTGAACTTCTTCTTGTAAAATCGGTTAACTGTCATATTCGCCGTATGTTATTTTGATTATATCTGGACGAACATCTTGAAACAATGTCTCAGTATAGTTTTTCCATATTTGTAACTACTCTTGTTTTGTAGTTGCAATATTTTCTTGTTTATCAACAACATTAGTTACTGTCCTTTTTCTCCGTGTATTCGTTATTTCTTTTACCTTCTGCAGTTGAAAATAATTGTGCATTTTTTGCAATTTTTCTGCCACAATACATTGTTCAGTTAACTAGTTTTTCTTAGCTTCTCTTATTTTCTTTTGTATACATTTTTTGATTCGGCTATATTTATTCAGTGCATTTACCGGGCAACTTTTTTGAGAAGTAAATGCCGATGGTAAATCTCGTTTAATACCGTCTACTACATCATGTTTTGCGGTTTCCCGGCTCTTTTTGCAGTAAGCAGTGAGGTAATCTAATTCACATTTAACTCATCTGGGCGTTTTAACTTTAACACTCGTATTCAATAAATATTTAAACATAAAAACGTTCGCACTTTCAGAATTTGGTTGTAATTCCACAAAATAAAGTGGAAGTGGCTCTTTTGTTTTTCGATCTGTGATACTGACAATATCTCTTACAACGTACCCCTCTCCGGCAATCGCTCATCTAACAACATTTGCGTTGATAGAGGAATGAATACCTCGTAAAACCACTTGAAATGACCTGCCTTGTTTTACCTAGTAAGTACAGTATTTTGCTTTATGATTATCCAAAATTTTTAATTGTCGAAGCTATCTACTAGGATTATTGTTGTAGTTTTATTGTCATTTTAAAGGTGCATTTGTTGGCCCCTATTAAGTTATAAAGGTTTTTACTAATCCCTGGAGATTATCTATATTATTTACAAAAATTGGTGGGGGACGTGATTCTTTTGGAGTATTATAGTCTTAATTTTGAATTTTATTTCTCGCTCATTTCCCTCTATCTCGTTAAATTTAGAGAGGGAGGGCATATCTTCTTTTTGTTCCTGTATTATTAGTGACAACTTTTGTTTTCTATAGCGAGAAGAATTCTATTTCTGAGTTACTGTTTTTTAATTGCATTCCTTGTTGTCTTATAAGAATCCAATCGTTGGCTACAGTAGTTTTGGTGCCTGCAATTCCGTGCCATCAGTATTATGATTAGATAAATTAACAGAGTGGTATAGCGGAGTCCATGAAAAGTGATTAACCTCTGTGTAACAGAAGGAAAAGAAAAGGAGACTTGCTTTATAGTAATAAAAAAAATATTGGCATTTGGTTTAAGAAAAAAAAAAACAATTTTTAAAAGCCACTTTAATAATCATTATTAAAACAATTTTGGTAGCTAACCTAAACTTATAGAAAGTACACTAAGGAATTAATTGCACCCACCCAATTATGATATGTATGTTAATATTGTTATTTATTGATATACATATATGTATGTATGTATGTATGTGAAATTTTACTATGATTTCTTCCTACAACTTCACCTTAACGTCGGATCGATTTACCGCTGTACTCGAAATTTACATAACCAAAAATGGTAATTATTGACGTTATGATGGCTCATTATATATATATATATATATATATATATATATATATATATATATATATATATATATATATATATATATATATATGGAAGGATTCTTATTTACAACTACAGATAAGGCTGTCGTGTACACTCAGACTTCGTATTGTGTTTTCAGAAGCAACTATGGTATATATTAAATGATGTCCGTTATAATTATATAAAGTGTGCTACCCTGAATTGATTCGTTTGAATAAATTTTAAATGTTTTATTACTAAGAATATTTTATTTCGGTGTACCGGTAAATATTTGCACGTATGTAAAAATATTTATACGTATATCATTAGAAAATAAAAAGAAAATTATTTACTTATGGATCGAACAGACAGCTGTTTTGTGTTAAATATGTAATTATGATATTTTTGTTACCTGAAATAATTTGCAATGTTCTATGTTTCACTCATTTTCAGAGCTTTTAATAGATATTTTTAAATTTAATATTTAATAATCACTAACAGCCGTCAATTTATTTTTATTTTTTAGGGATGCGTACGTAATCTTGCCCCGACACTAAACCCTTTCAGTCACTATGTCTACTATGTGGTACATAAAATTTTAATGCTAACAAATTTTTTCATTCCCCGGTTAACGTGAAACGTCTCAATTTTTAAAATATTTATATTAATACAGTAAACTCTCGATTTTTTGGCCGATTATCGGCGGTCTTTCTAGAATGGTTTTTTTTTTTATTCTAAAACGTTTGGTTTACTCAAGTGTGCCAGTCATCCTTACCGGAAGTCTGTATGAGTCACAACTCTCAGAACCGCACTGTCATTTACTTTTTTCGCTGCGACGTTTCACGGCCTTGTTCACGTCAGTTTTGTCAACTTAGTTCATTTTTTTTGGGGGGGGATCATGATTTTAGTTTTGCCAAATTTATTATAGCAAACTTTTTGTATATTACTTGATTTTATTTTACTTTACAGTGACTGATAAAATGAAAAAAACTGGTTACAGATTATTCGCGATAATCGGGAGTTTACTTTATATTAAAAATTATTTACAGTTCACTTAAGTAACACGCATGCGTATAATTTAGTGTTAAAATTTTATAAAATAGTTAATTTTTTGTTTAAAGTATTACTGTTCTAATACTATACTACTACTACATTAGTCTTAAAGTTTTATCTGTTTTTTTTATTATTTACCGTATTCTTCGACTAATGCTTATTCGAATCTAACTTAATTTTTTCCCGTTTGTTGAATTTTATTCTTAGTTTAAATTTATCTTTCTTTTTAAGTATTTTTTTTTTAAATTTAATATATTTCCTTAATATTTTTCCGGCATTCTTTATCCTCGATAACGGTGAAATTTCCCTAGGATGATAAATACACTGTTCATTCGATCTTTACTTGTTCACAGATGTATACATTACTTATGAACTGTACACTATTCACTAAACACTGGTAATTTATCAGACTTTGCCATTTTACAAATAAAATCATAACTTTAATAATGGCCTAGGTAATATTAACGTCGAACTTAAATTATCGTATATTCTTAATTAGTTTTTAAATTTACTTATATATACGACCATCGTAATATGTATAATCTGAAAGAATGTTCGTCTTATCGAGTTTATCCTCGAACACACTTATCCCTTTGGCTTTTATTTCATTTTTTTATACGCTCCAGTTGTTTTTTTCTTTTACATTAATTCCTCTTAATCGTAACCTTTTTATTTTCTACCGTTACGTTCGTGTTATTGATTTATAAATTCTCGATGGGCTCATTTACGGGTACTGCGGAAACTCGGTTCATTACTATCAGAACACGAGTTATTTTTCGGTTAATCTGGGAAAATGTCTCCCCGTGTTTGTGTATTTACGTGTGTGTGTGTGTGTGTGTATAATACCTAAACAACGGTGTTTTTAATTTACGGAACTTGTACTTTTTGAAGCGATATAAAATTACGTTGTCGTTATAAAATAAATTACATTTTTTCTTAGGTTGCCTTTTGGAGGTTATCAAAGTAATTTCTGTCTGATATTTAACTTAATCATTTAAATTATGAACCACATTTAATTTTTACCTCTTTCGATTATATACATCTTCATTTATCTAGAAACGTACACATTAATGCGTTTAGACACACACACATACAACAGTTCGCAGGTGACGGGGTCAGCGATGGTAATACCTTAGAGGGAATTTTTGCAATTGGTTTTATTTGTTTCAGGAAGGCACACCTTGTAAACAATAACGATTAATTATTATCTTAAGTAGCGTTGTCTTTCCTTATCAAAATGTTCATACACATGTTGATAACAGTTAAATTTTATGTATAGTTGGTGTGTGTATATATATGTGTGTGTGGGTGTTCTTTGATTTTTATATAATATATATAAGTTATCACGAAACAAATAACTCGGTCATATATATATATATATATATATATATCGGTTCTGAGGAGCCATGTAATAAAAATATTCCTCAAATATATGCCGGAGAATATATAAAAAGATAGAATAACAACTATAATCACTCAGTTTTTATTTAGGGGAAATCTTACCAGTCAGCGTTATGACATTAATCGTTATGTATATGCCTCGTGAACTTTCAGAAAGCTTTCGATTATGTAAAGCATAATAGATAAATGGATATTTTAGAAAGAACAGGCATTGACGACAAAGATTCACGAATCACCTATGAACCAGTCGGCAAGTATTAAAATTGAACGGCAGAATACGGAGTATGTGGCGATATGCATAAGGGCCCTGTCGCCACTGTTATTTAATATATATATGTATTCCTGAAAATTTTTTGTAGCATTACAAAAGAAATTTAAAAATTGTATTAATGTAAATGGAACAGTAGTAAACAATCAGCGTGATTCTTTAAGGTCTAGATCTTCTACAACTAATCTTGTTACATATACAAAATTAATTACAGACCGGTTGAAGCAGCGTCTTCAAGTGGATTGTAGTAAGGCTTTTGACAGAGTAAGTCATAGTTTACTTCTGGTTAAGTTGCATAATTATGAATTTTCTGACGATCACATACAGTTCTTTAGATCACATTTAACTTCGCGTGTGTGCTACGTATTATTTAACGGATACCGGTCTAAACAATATACTCCTATTTCCGGAGTACTCTGAGGATTTAATTTGGGTCCGCTATTATTTAATATTTTCATAAATTATATAGAAATTAACTTACGTTCAAAATTGCTATTATTTGCTGATGATTTAAAATTTTTTAGATCAATTAAAAATGTCAGTGATTGTGAATTGTTGCAAGATGATTTGTGTAGATTGGCGACATGAAGCGACAATAATTACTTATCTTTTAATTATAAGAAATGTGTTTATATTCGATTTTTTATGTTGACAACGTGCTTAAATTTGCAACTCATATCGCTAATGTTACCAAAAATGATTACAGAACTACGGGTTTCATGATTAGAAATTCATGTGTATTTCGTGATCCTAGGACTCCACTATTACTATTCAACACTCTTGTAAGATAGCAATTAGATTACGCCTCTGTGGTTTGGGATCCTTTCTACACTAAATATATTCATATGGTGGAAGTGTCTATCCTATACTTTTGAGTTATAATATTTTATGTGATTTCCTAAATATTTTAACATTAAGTGCTAGAAGAAATATAAGTAAGCTGAGGTTCCTGCATGATCTTTGTAACGCGTACAATTATTTATTATCTACAATCTTATTTATAGTCTCCCAGTGTTAGTAGTAGGTCACATCGTGTTTTATATGAATCACATGCTCGTACAAATCTAGGTTATAATTCACCATTTCTATCCACCTTACCTCTATATAATAACGTACTAAACCTTCATTCACAGTTAGATATTCATTTTTATAGTAAATTTGTACATAATAAATTTTTTTAACTCTATATTTCAGTTGTTACTTTTTAGTAAGTTTGTTTTATTTTGATCATATGTGCGTGTCCCGATGGAGAGTTTGTTTACATGAGAGTATGGATTGGTATTCCCGTTTTTTGTTCTGTTCGGATGTGTGCTTTTGTATATAGGTATTGTATTTCATTAGAAACATTATCAGTTTTTATTTATTTTTCCATTCTTGTTTTAATTTATTTTTCCATTCTTCATATTATTTATATTAATTAGCGTGTTGTGCGAGTGTGGTCTAGTTTTATTTTTATTTTTGTATAAGAAACTGTGAAATATTAAGTCGGTTAAATAAAAGTAGAGACGTAGTAAAGGAAGTCAAACATTGAAACCTGGAAAATTTTGGGCATATAATGCTCTACCCAAAAACGATATAATACACTACATCTTCTTATTCAATGGAAGATCGCGTTGAAGAGATCGTCGAGAAGAAGAAAAACAACACGGGTGCAGAACTTAGCGCAGTGGTATAACGCAAATATAGTTGAACTGTTTCGGAATGCATCAGGTAGATAAAGAATTGATCGAATGTTAGTTGACGTTCGGTAACAGAAATGACACCATGATAATGATGATTATATATATATATATATATATATATATATATATATATATATATATATATATATATATATATATATTAATGATAGTCATAACCGATTACTTCACATAAACGACTAATTAGTAACACTGTTTCTAAAAAAAATCACTAATACTGACTTATTCGGTTATTTTGGAAAACCCGAATTAGTCTTATTTAAAAAATAAATAAAAAAGCGTATGTGTGTATATGTCAGTGGTGAAGTCGTGACTTTTTTAATGGCACCGCTCTAGTAATGTGTTTGAAGATCACTCCACAACGTTATAAAAAGTATACTTAAGTACATTCTGTGTTGCGTATACTTCGAAAGAACTGCCCTACTCCTTAAATATCTGCCATCGCATTTTTTTAAACGCGGAACTATATATAAAATTGTATATTTTATTCATTAAAAAAAAAAAATGTATATTTAAACATAATATCTGCTCGTATACACATATTTACAATTTGTTTATTGTTAAATCATAAAATTCAGACTAAAGTTAATATAATAACTAAAAATACCTGTATAATGCGGATATTGGTGTATTGCTATGCATTAAATAAAATTTTTTATATCAGGTAATTAATATATAAATAAAATAACACAACAAATTACAATCAATGCAACAATCAGGAAGCTCCCGTCAATTAAGTACTTCCTCGCGGCCGGAACGGACCTGACGGCTAAAACTACGCCTAGACACATCTAAAACAATACACGCGCACCATTACACACGATAGTAAATTTGTGCAACTCTAAACATCGCAGTTGACCTACTATCTGAAAGGCAAACAGCAGGGTTAGTTTGGTTGCCTACGTAAAATATGAAAGCACTAATTTACTAAAGTTTCCTGCTTATCGAATTCATGAAAGATTTCAAAATATTAATTAGTTTCCATCCAATAATACATCAAAAATAGTGTTACCCTTGACTGAATATATGAGCCCGTCAACGTGGCAATAATTTTCGCTGCGGTCATTAGTAATTAATAAGAATAAAAAGCACCTATATGTTTTCTAATTCTTTGCGTGTAAACTTCGTAATTATAATATAACAAATGTTTAATATATCTCACTAATGTGTAAGTCTGGTTATGAATCAATATAGCTGAGAAAAAACCGACCGTAGACGTTAGCTTATAAGGTTGACGTATTCTTTGTTAACCTCAATAAGACGAGTCAGTGAATATTCAAGAATAATAAAGTTTCGTTGATTTTAATTTCGGCTCTCTTTTAGATTGTCCAGCTTTTTGTAAATAGTACATCATCAGTTCGTCGTAGTCTTTAGAGAACCGTCAAATTAGTGGCGAGAAATTCGCTTTAAACTATCGCGAGCTGAAAATTGAATAGAATTCGCAGATTTTTTGATGGGTCTTCCAATTTTTTATTTCTAAACATTCTGATTAATAATACGGTTATTCCGATCGTGGTTTAAATATATATAAATTTAACATTTTTTATATTTTATTGTTGTCTTTTTCGTATGCATAATCATTATACCGGAATTAGAAAGCTTTTGTCAATTCTACGAGCATGTCTTCAATAATCATTATGTTTAATAAAATGAAATTAATCACTTCCCTTATATTTTAAAATCATTTACAATTGTGATGAATTAATAGTTAATTTTTATCTTTTTGTTTTTTAAATATTAGTTGATTTTGACTCCTGAAATGATTTTTTTATTTTTTACATTTCTAGTCGTGTTTCGCGATGTTCGTCTTTTTTTACGCTTTTATAATTGCAATTACAAATATATATCTTATTTGTTATATATTTTATATATATAATCTTATTTAGCGAGCAAGAAAAGATAAATACATTAATAAATGACAAGAACCATATACTAATGATGAAACGTAAAGAAGAATATTCAGTTTAATTGTAAACACGAATAACAGAACTAAATAAAGAATTAAACCTCAACTTATTTTTAAGATAATTCTCAACTGGTCGCGGAAATTTCAGAACATATCTGAAAATAATGATTATGCATTCACTGCAGTGAAGGTATAAATCCTCAGGCCACACCTTTTTACATTCTGTTACACTCGATCGTATTAGACAAAAGTACTATATCAGTAGTGATTACAAAAAAAATTGGTTTAGTAGAGTGGAGCCATTAAATTTGTGGAGGCAATTAATCACTAAGCGGAAACAGGAGGAAATTATCTTGACCAAAAGAAAGCAATAAATTGAAACATGAAAACATGATCATTATTGTTTAGATTATTTATGTGAGAACTGGAGAACATTGAGACGCTAACAATTGCACAATGTCTCCAGTTCGTTACAGTTTTACAATTTTTGTATATATATATATATATATATATATATATATATATATATATATATATATATATATATATATATATATATATATACTTGGCTATCCCGAAAATGGCTCTAACGGTTTGTATGAAATTTTGTACATGTGTTAATTTATTGGATATTGTATTTATCCATTAACATGCCGTGTATTGCAACATTAAAACAAAGTTTAGATATCATGCAGGATGTTGTAAAATAGAGGGCTGGATCTTTTGTTCGTTGTCTTCGAGGATTTTGGAAAGAGAGCTGGAAGGGTGTATTTGGCACCGGAATAGGTTGAATTTCTTGTATTCTCCCAAAATATGGTTAATGAATAAGAAAATACAGCATACATCACAGATAGAAGGGATATAGATTATTTAGTAAATAAGAGTGAGAAATTTTCGCATATTCGCAAACGGCATAGTATAACTTCTTCTTTCCGGCTAGATCTTAATGAAGTAGTCCAGACTCCAATGTTTAACCGTATTGAAGGCAATGAACTTCATTCCATATTCTGTACCATTTTTTTCTTTAGCAAGGATGTTATTAATTTTGAGAAGTCCGACGAGTGAACTGGTATGTTTGGTTATCTGGTCGTTTTGCAGCATCAACTAGCTCGTTTTCTCTGGCGCTTCTATGTCCAGGTGTATTCATGCTAATGTGATATTGACCAAAGTGGAAGAGGTAACTGAAAGTATATGTTTTGCGATTGGATTTTGTAATTTATTATGTATTTGTTTGTTACAGGAGAGTGAAGAAACTGCAAAAGATTTGTTTAAGTTTAATGTAAGATCGACAGCAAGTTTTATAGCATGTAGTTTTGCAGATTGAACTGAAAAGCTGTTTAGTAGTAGTAACATAATATATCACATTCGTTTAAAAGTGCTGCATGTCCTGCCATATTTGATTCGGAGCCGTTTAGGAATATAAGTACGGATTCGTGTAATTCAAGAGAACTTTTGATAGACTCGGGTGAAGCAAACTTTCCATACTTTTGGATAAATTAACTAATGTAGGATAAGAAGCATGGTGGAAGAATAGTAGGTGTATGTTATATTTTTGGAAAGCTACTAATTGGTACGGAACCAAGTATTTAGGTGACATATGGTATAGCTCGTGAACTTTTAGATGCCAATGTTGAAGGACATTTGATGATTTGTGAAACCGTTATTCACGAGAAAGGCTTTATATGTGTTAAAAGATTGATAGTCAGTAATTCTCAGCCGGAGGTAAAGTAACCATTCACTACTTTCACATTTGGTGGATGGTGTGGTGCGGAATGCTACATTTACTAATCTGGGCGCTATGTGCTGGATACTATTTAGTTTGTTTAGAAACGAATTAGATGATGTAGCAAAGATTGGAGCATATTCGAGTTTTGAACGTATAAGAGGGCGTTAAATGTGCATAATTGACAGTTTGTCGGCACCATAAGTGGTACGGAAGGGTTTTTTTAGAAGACTAAAATGCTGAAACAATAAGCTCTGAGACTACTTTTTATGCAGTAATTTATTGAGTAATTAAAAATCATCTATCGTACATTTCATCTTTTTTTTTAAATTCATTTTTTTCTCGTCGTCCTTTTTTCAATACTTATCTAATTTAGTACGTTAAAATTTCAGCTCGTTCGTGTTTTAAAATCTTATTAGCTTGGAATTGTTTTTTTATCGCGTATGCGTTAGTAAGTGTAATTAAAATGTTGTATCTCGGTTACCGTTACGATTTAAGGTATCACATCTTCCGGATATATTTTTAATTCTACGTAAGAATTATTTTAAATAAAGCATCCGATATCGAAGAATTATAAAATTAATTTCCAAATAACATGTCTCTCCTAATATTAATCGAAACTGAAATTTTTGGTTATAATTCCGGAAATTTATAAAACGTAATTCTACGCGACTAAAATAATTATGTATGTAACGATTTTTGATAGTATGTAATTGTAATCTAAATATATTTGCGGAAAACACGATTTTAACAACAAAAAAATCAAATAAACCTCGGTCGCCCAAATTATTTATTTATATATATATATATTTAGCAAACCAGTCTTAGGACTGATGACTACATGATGATGATGATGATGATGATATATATATATATATATAAATGTTGATATATCATTTTATGAATACAAAATAATAACACAATTTAATCGCTATAAAAAAAATTTATTTGCTCAAAACTTTTCGACAGTTACGTCTTTATCGAGCATACACAATAAACGTTACATATAAATTACCTGAAATATTCATATAACAACTCAGTGGCGTAGCCAAAACGTCCCACCCACCCCTTGGATTCAATCTGATAATAAGAAGATATATACTCGTTGTTAAATGCAGTTTTGCATTTGTTAAACCTATTTTTTTTTTATTTTCATTTATTTTATTTAAATTTCGTTGTTTTCGAAGTAAATAAATAGTTTTGTAATATGGGAGGTACTAGAAGAATTGTGTAGAAAAACGCGAAGAATAGATTTTAAATTTTAAATTTAGTTAAGTATTATACTATTCCTTCAAAAAGTATAAAATCATTATTTATTTTTTCGCGGAATTTATTATCTCCCTCTGTCCTCAATAACATACTATTAATATGTTTCAGTGACGTTAAACATTTCTGCCGTCTATTGCTTGTGAATTACATATTCGACGTCTAATAAGTATAAAAATAACTCTAATAATAAACTGAGGCTATGGCAATATACCAAGCGTTAAGATACGTTTATCAACAACGTCCAGCTTCATCAGTTCTTATTCTTACCGATTCGAAAACCTGTTTAACCGCTCTAAAATCTCTCTCATTTAATCCCCGTGCATCGCCTTATTTATATAAAATCCGAATTTTGGTTTCCTCACTGTTAGAATCTGGTATTTCTGTTAGGTTCTCCTGGATTCCTGGACATTCTGGCATATTTGGCAATACTGTTGCTGATGCGGAAGCCAAGTCCGCTTCGAATAGCGGTGTGCTTATTCCTTATACACCTTTAACAGATCTTTTGTGTCTCATTAAATTTGCTCATAAAGAATATTGGAATAATATTTGGTCCAATCCTTATCTAGCTCCATATTACAGATCGATTCAACCTCTAATACCCATAAAATCATGGTTTAGTGATATAAAAGTACCAAATAACATACTTCGATGTTTCATTACTACTTTATGTAGATTACGATTTGGAAAAAATCGTCTTCCATCGTCCATATACCGATGCAATCTTATAAATTCGCCTTTTTGCCCTCATCCTTCCGATGACAACAAAATAGCAGATGCGGATCATGTATTTTTTGAATGTTCTTACTACAGCTCTCAACAATCTTTATTATATAATCAAATTATATCTCTCGAAGTACCATTGCCAGTAAATATGTCTTACTTACTTACTATTAATCGCATTCATGTATATTTAGCTATTTATAATTATATTACATCAACTAATATTAGTGTTTAACATATTCATTTTAATAATTTTATACCAATCTGGGTGAAAAGTCCTGTGCCCATTTATTTAAAAAAAAAAAAAAAAAAAAAAAAAAAAAAAAAAAAATGGTGAGTTGGATTGGTTAGGGCTTGCTTGAGTTTTGGTTATTTACTTAAACTACAATTTAACTTGGATTTACTGTTATAATTTAGTTTTGTTTGAATTCCCCTCACCAAGTCTGGCTACGCCACTGTAACAACTTGTAATTTGATATATATATATATTTCACCGGCCAAAGGTGATTTTACTGTTAGATTTATTTTCAAAATAAATTTTATTTTATATGTGTAAAATTTCCTCATTTTTCTTAACGGAATTTTTTTTCGCAAAGAATAATATAATAATAATATTAAACGCAATTTGAATTTCTTCTCAAAGTTCGTTCGCGAATATTTCGACTGTCTCTCCAACAGCAAGTTTCATTATCGTATAGTTCCAGTAATGTTCTTATTGTGTTCATCTATGTGTTTTTCCATGAGATATCGGCCTTTAAATAATAGTACAGATTTTTCTACCAAGAATAAAAAAAAAAAAAAAAAAAAAAAAAGATTTTATTACAGGTGTGAAATTTTGACTGGGCTTAATCTTTTACCACCAAACTTGGAGATAGTCTGCTCGTTAGGTACGAAGCTGGATATATATTATTATATCGTGGCCGTATCTGGGTTTAAATCCGTACGATACGAAATACGTTTGGGCTTTACGCTTTTTCCAGTATCTTATCCTTCGATAAAATCTAAGGTCTCTCATTTTTACACATCGCTTGTTGCTCTCCGTATTCTTTGGGTTGCTCGTCCGTCTATATAATACAACCGCTTAATAATACCCAACGCGAACCCGACGTTGTCAGTACTTAAATTCGTTCAAAGTATTTTAGTGGTGGTAATTCTATTAAGCTATAACTGCGCGTTCGGTAATTCGTATTGATGGTGGTAGTAAGCTGTTTACCGTTGAATCGTGTTTCTCGCCGTCCGTCACAACTGATAACTGTTACACTTTTCGACGGTGCTGTTAGTCTGGTTGCTACGTTAGTCGGTGATGTACGTTAAGCGGTAGATTTTTTTTAATTTTATTTTCTTTTTCAAATTCGCTCCGTTATTTACGACGATATAAAATTAATTTATCGATTTATTAATAAATTACGTTTTTCCGATTATATATTTTAATTTAATTTTGTGTAAATTCTCGTTTTAACTTATTAAAAGGTTCTTCGTTTTCTTCGATTTCTTCGAGTGGTGAAACAGTTTTATCGTGTTCGGGTCGCGGTCTATTACGTATATAATTAAATATTGTGTTTCTCTTATTAAACACGGTAAAAGGTACGCATTTATTTTTTTTTTTTAAATACGTAGGCCTGTGTATGTGTGTGGTTTAGTATTTAGAATTTTTTTTTTCTTAAATTCGGTATATTTTTATTTTTCATTTATATTTAGAATAATTAGTAGAATTTTATCGTTTTTCAACTTTTATCTCAAGAAATTCATAAAAAAAAAAAAAAAAAACGATTAAATCTGTCTCGTAACAAATAAATACTATCCATATAAATATTTAAATATAATTTATTAAAAAATATGTATATACAATATATAAATAGGTTTACACTTTTATACGGCAATGCTAGCGTTAAAATCCGATTATCGATCGATATACATTTATCGATACATAATTATAAATTTATTTTTTTCAGTTATTGTTTATAAACAGCGATACTGTAAGTCTAGTCTCAGCGATACACTCTTAAAATTATTTATGATTAAATGACTTAATCCGGATTTAATCCTATACAATTATTAATTACTTGTAAATTATTTATACTAACTTACCTATTTCGTCTATATCAGCCGTATACGAGCATTCAAAAAAGAAAATGTTCAACCGCGTGAACTACAATACGGACAAGAGTCAGATGAGGGGTTAAAATAGTCTCCGAAATTACCCAGACAGCACTTGACCGGAAAAGAAATTTACATCTAGATCATCTTTAAGTTTATTTTCAATACTGCGAAAAAATTTGAAAGCTATTGAAATTCGATTTCTAAAATTATCACATTCATTTTCTTATTAAAGGAATTCGTTTAAATAAATTATAACTCTAATAAATTTACACTTTTCTACGGCGATATTCTAGTAATAAAATCGGATTATCCATAGATAACTATTAACTTTTATATATTTATAGATACATCATTTTTTCGCCATTTACATTCATTCTGTTCATTGTGATTTGTTTTCAATTTTTTTTTTTTACATTTAACTTTTTTCGTTATTTTGTGTAATAATAGCTTTTTTATTTTGTAGTAGTATTAAAATCTACCGAACTTGGTTAATTTTTAGATAGTTTACGTTAAATTAAGAGTACAGCTTATAACATCGTACGACTAAACTAATTTATTTTTTAGAATTTTGTCGAGCCGTATAATTTGAACATTCTAATGTTAATTTAACATTTCGAATATTATTCCCTCTAATACGGTACATGAAATTTTAACGCTAACAAAATTGTTTATTTTTTAACGGACGTAAAATGTCTCTTTAAAGAATCTCCGTATATAAATACTTTGAAAACTAACCAGAATCGCTTATATATATAAAAATAAAAAAAAAAAATCTGAATTATATAATAAACGTGTTATGTAAAATTTGTAATTTTGTGCCATGATAATGTATACGACCGAATGGATTAATTATAATTTTCACGATTTTATATTTTAATTCGTTTTTACATTTATAAAATTTTAAATTGTACTTTTCGATATTAATTTAATTCTAGAGGTTTTTTTTTTTTTTTTAAACTCGAACTTCAGCTTTAATAAAAATCCGTCATTTTCTATCTTACAATCTTAATATCGATAAATTAATTGTAATTTTCTATACCGAGAATGCATTAGCGCTGGTATGGAAAAGTATATATACATTTTATCTATATAATATTTATTTATTTTTGTGAAGGAATTTGTATTTAAAATTGGACGGATAGCTAAACATGGATTATATCGTGTGTGTTTACTGCATCGTTCATCGTCCACTTATCATTTCGACTTAATGATCAAATCTATTATTAAAACAGCGTTTGTTTTTTCCGAGAATTCATTTATTATCTCGAAAATGTACGATTCTATTTCCGTCTCTTTCTTTATTTATTGGAATTATCACGGGATTTCATCGAAATAAATTTCTTTATAATAATAATAATTAAAAAAAAAAAAAACGAATAAAAATTGCTTCCAAGAAACATCGGCTACTTTATTTCCAAAAATTCGTTGCACGATTCGTAATTATAAAAAGGTTTTTTTTGCCAATCAATAATTAATTAAAATCCAGTAGCACCAGTAAACAGTACTTAGAGAATTATGAAATATTTTTTTCAGTCTTATGTTTTTTTATTAAATAATAAAATGTATATATGTGTGTGTGTGTGTATATATATGTATATGTGTCGTTATTCATGATGCTATATGTCTGTCCTAACAATTCTTTGCTCGTTTAATACGTTCGGATTTCAGAACAATTCAACTGTGTAGTCACATTATATCATCGGTCAAAATTCCACATCCACAGTATTCTTCTTCGGCGATCTTATTTAGTATAAGCGCAAGAATTCAAAGGT
Organism: Coronaproctus castanopsis; assembly: GCA_032883995.1. Taxonomy (NCBI): domain Eukaryota; kingdom Metazoa; phylum Arthropoda; class Insecta; order Hemiptera; family Monophlebidae; genus Coronaproctus; species Coronaproctus castanopsis. Next base: position 221,016,383 of record CM065053.1, read on the forward strand.
GGCCCATTACGCGTCCGAAAGGATTATCTTCTTCTACTATTTCTTGGCATTTATTTAAACTATATATAAATTGTGTATGTATGTGTTTTGTGGGTAAGTAAAAAAAAAATTAGTTCCATTAACATTGAAAATTGATGGAGTTTACTCGATAGAGGACCGGCCAAACGTCGCATCCTGAACAAGTCGGTAAGGTTCGTTTACCACCATTGCTTCTCCTGCTAGTTCTATAATTTCCCAGTAGTTTGACACTAATTTATCGACCAATTGGGTGGACAGCTGAGTTGATTAGAGTCAACATTAAAAATTCACGTTCCTAGTGGAATTCGAACTGATGCCGTGCAAGCGAATAACTAACGGTTTACCACCTCTACACCGGATATATATACGAATTATTAGAAAAAAGACCCGAATTTCGATTAAATTTTTTTGTTCGTTGCTTACACGATGCTGAATATTTTTTGTGTACTTCGAAATAACTAACGCATGGTAGTTGGTAATAGTAATATCAGCGAGAAACCCATTTATACAATGTGTAAAACTGGATAGAAGAAATGAAAGAAATGAATAAAACTAGATTATAGCGAGAAATTGCTGCACGTATTTTCACGAATAAAATAATTTCGAGAAGCAGCGTGTAATAAAATATAGCGTTACAAGTGACAATAATTGATGTAGAGTGTAGTGATTTAATGTAAACAAAATAAAAACATAAAATTCAACCGAAAAAAAAAAATATATATATATATATTAAACGCATATCTTTTCCCGTCATTATTATTAAATATAAAATTAATGTTTTAACAACTGTTGAAAAGAAAAGTGACAATAGCATATGGAAACGCAACCCTAGATTATGGTTTAGCAGCTAGTTGATTATCGCAATAACAAGCCAATTGCATTTATCGAAAACGAACGCGTAATCCAGAATAAGCGACTCGACGAAATAAGTATATGACGCATAATCGAATAAATGGAGTTTGTAGTTCAATTTTACGTTTACTACTTAGCGCATGTACTACATCCTTGAACTTCAAAAATCTCTTTTGTTCAAATGTATAATAAATGTAAAATATTTCTTCTTCTTTACACATTCTGACGCCAATATTTCACGCAGGCCTCTCGCAGATTCTTAATTTTCCTCGTTTCGGCTTTCATCAAGTGTATGGTTGTGTCAGTTCAGTATTTCCTTCGTCCGTCTTTCATCGGTCAGTCTGCTACAATTTGTTTATTTCTATCCTGGATACAATGTTCTCGAACCCCGCGTTTTTTCGTATATCGCAGTTTCTGATTTTGTATTTTAATCTTATTCCCAGCAGCGTCCGTTCCATTCGTCTTTCCGCCTTTCCAATCTGATCCATTATTTGTTAAAGGCTCAGCACTGGTATAATGGCCCGGTTAAATAGTCTGGTTCGATTTGCTACATTTCTTCATTCTTCCATATATTCTAAAATTTCAACGTATATATAACGTGAAAATAAAAGGAGGACTGTAATAATTGTAATACTTCTGCTTTAAGAACGCGAGCTACGTTGATGACATTCTCGCTATATAGCGACCGAATGAACAACAATTTTTAAATACTCGTAATAATGAAAACCAATCGATTAGTTTCACATTAACATCTAATATTTGTAAGAAACTCGACTGTTACAAATATAGATGTCCACTCACGTAATTTTCCGCTCCGAGAAATAGACGTAGGGCGAACACATTTCCGCCGACCTTTAACGATCTGTTAAGATACCACTTTAAAGAAGCTATTGAACTTGTTTAAAAATATACTTCAAACAGACGGGTATATAGTGAGGAAGTATAAAACAAGGCGGAGAATTTACTTTCAACGTTATCGAGAAAAAATACCGACAATAGAATAATACTTATTACAAACGTGTCATCTCTTCCATCTATAAAAAGTATTACCGACAAAATAGGAAGAGTTTTCAAAAAATTAAGGCTGTTCGAGGTGTTTTGTAAACTGTCAATAGATTACCCAATAAATTTGCAAAAATATAAAAGTGGGATATATAAAATTCCAGCCAGATGCGGTTTGTTAGCATTGTACAGACAGTGCAGTTGTGGCTGAGTATATCTACATCTAGGCAAAACTCGTTTTATTGCAAACACAGATATAAACAACGGATTATTCGAGATGATTGAAATATTGAAACATACTAGTATATATATATAAATAAAATAGAGAGTGATTACACCTATCGTGTCTCAATTGCACGTAATATATAAAATAATCTCAATTAGTTACATATAATTTTTATTTTCGTTATTATATATATATATATATATATATATATATATATATATATATATATATAAAGTTGCTAGCTATTTTTGTTTTGGTTTAATCTAATTTTAGTTTACTTTTTCAAAATTATAAATTTTATGCTATATATTGTTTTGTAAATGACTTTAGATCAATTTCAACGCGTTTACGTAAGTATTTTTAAAATCCGAGACATTTCACGTGATCTATAAACAATTTTGCTTGTATTAAAATTTCATCTACCATACAGTGCACGTCCTGTTTGAAAGGGCTAAGTTTATATTTATTACAATTTACACGAAATGTGAGTAACAAAAAAATTGTTCTAAATTAGTACATTTTCTACAATCTTGAAAATTTTCCTTTTCTTGATTTTAAAACGTTTTTTCCCTTTTATATAATTTAAAAAAAAAATATATATATATTTTCAGACTATTACTTTCGGGTTAATAAACTTTGCGCGCGAAATGCAAATTTTCTAATTTGCGTGTTTTGTTGTGTCCTTATCTAAATGAACGTGCAATTCGACTTTGACCTAAAAATGTTCGTCTTATTTCTTCCGTTCTTAATATTGATAAAATGAAAAATCTACCATTTTTCCTTATCTCCATCACCACTATCACCACCCACGGGTAAGCTCTAAAATGATAAAAAATTATTTTGTAAATTTGTTATTAAACTTTTATTTCACGGTCATCGTCGTAAATTATCCCCTTCACAGGTCATTAATATTATCATAAGTATACATGTGTTCTGTATGTGTATGTATGTATGTATGTTGCATATATATATGTAAATTTGCCGAGGAAATATTAATATGATTAAAATATATATGTACACGTTAGATTCTTCATAATCAAGTATATTATTCATATATATGTGTCAATATGTACGTATGTATGTATTTATATCATCATCATTATCATCGGCGTCTGTTCGTGTCCGAACGCCCGAGGACTTTTTCTAAAACGGTAATTCGTGGTCTTCATCGGCTGCTCAATTGTTAGATCCGTCCTAGTTTTCGCTTGGTGGATATACCGATTTAAGACATCGTGCCTTCTTCCGATCATTTTTTCGATCCGATCTTACGATATGATCGAATAATTTTCACACGTTTCTGTATATTCTTAGAAACAACCTTTAATGAATCCTTGTTATTTCACTTGTATAAAGTTAATGTATTCTGTTTTACTATTCGCGGAATTTGTAACATTATACGATAGTATGCGATTTCGAGAGTATCCGTGCGTTTTTCATTTGCATAATTTAGAATTCAATACGCGGCTACGTTTGTTGCGACGAGGAAAATTAACGTTCGAATTCGGTTCTTTGGTAATGCCACGGTATTTCCAGATTCTCTTTATGTCTTGTTCGATTTCTTCTATATCACTTTTCCCTTTTCCTCAATATCACTGATGGTTTTCAATGGTCGAAGTAGTATTCTTTATCCATTACTATTAGAGAATATTTTGTTCTATTTAGCATTAAACCAAATGTCTACTTTTCCTAATAATTCTGCCATTTCATCTTCAGATTTGACTATAAGCGTTGAATCGTCAACATAACGAAGGCTTTGAAAATTTTTCTTTACCAATCCTGATTCATGCTCTCTTAGAATTATTTATTATCTACTCCCCATAGTAAAAAAAAACCACGTAGGTAGAACGTACATCTGTCTCACTTCTTTTCCAACAAGAAATTCCATTCCTGTAATTTATAAAAACACATACGTATGTATATATTATATATACATATATGTATAAAAGCATAATTAGATCTGAAGAGCCAATTTTTGGTTTTGTATATTTAGTAGGTAGAAAAGTAGGAAACACGCGGTACAAAATCTTGTATGTCCTACACAAAATGTTACAGTTAAGAACATATCGATTATAAATTTCGTATGTATATGTATCTGTGTGTGTCTATATGTATGTCGTGTGTGGTATCTTTGTATGTACACATGCGTGTGATTGCGTTAGATACACAACAAATAATAAAATAAAATCGTCGACAAAAATGCAATCTTGTTAATTACGATAAATCGAAGGGGAGAAATTATTGAAAATTTTTCAATAATTCATGTTGTTTTACAACGAAATATGAAATATTTGAATTTATATTTGATTCATCGAACAAGTTTTATCTAAGTATATATTCGAATATTACATCTAAGAAACGAATATTGTCCATAATTTTTTTCTTCAACTTTTACTTATATATATATATATATATATATATATATATATATATAGGGTGACTCAGAGAAGACGGACGGTTTTGTTTTTTGAATAGCGCAGTTGGTAACACTGCTACACAGTGCAAACTAGTGCTCCACATTTAATGTGCACACGAGAGATTCGTTTTTGCCCAGTTTCAGTTATCATAGTATCCTATAACGAGAAGGAGTACGCGTTTTGCGTGGAATGTTATTTTCGGCGTGAATCGATCACGACAGTGCAGTGTTTCGAAAAGAATTCAAAGTTACGCGATTTTTTTTGTGTGGTGATACCTTAAGCACCGCGTTTACGAAACACGTCCACGAGATCTGGAACACCTGAAAACTCACATTTCTGAAGAAATTTCTAAAATTCAGCGACCTACGCTCGAAAAAGTCTTCGAAAATATGGTAAAGACTGAATGAATATATTGTTAGAAATGGCGGTCATCCGAACGATAATGTGTTCAACAAATAATTGTAAGCTAATTTCTAGTTTTGCTATTTTTAAATAAAGTTTTATTCGAAAATGTTTGTCGAATAGTTTTTGATTCAAAGCCGCCGATCTTCTCTGGGTCACCCTATATATATATATATATAACGCATAAAAATTGTGTTTAATGAATGATTCAAACGTATGACGATGAATATTTAAATCGATTAATGACGATTGTTGTTTGTCATTATTGTTGATTGTTATTCTTGTTCGTTATAATTCTGTCGTGAAATTCAGATCACTACGCGTTTTGCGATCCGTTTTTTACTTTGAGGTCATCTGATATTCAAATGTTTTTCAATTAAGATCATCATTTAAAAGTTATGCGTGGAACGTTTCAGCCTAAACGACGTACACGAATTTTAATTGGATATAATTGCACAATACAAATAACACTATCCGATCCGTTAAAACACATAACAAAATTTATATATATATATTGTAAATAAATCTACAATTAAAATTACGTCTGGCTAATGAAATATGTATATCAAATTTTAAGTTGCCGTTATATAAACGTTTCTGGTAATTCGTATATAAAAAAAAGTTGTAATAATTTTGGCGCGTGCTTGAAAATGACGTAACTGTCGAAATGCTTCGCGATTAAAAAACTTTTAGTGATTGAGTTATATTTTGTTCGGTTTATTTTATATATATATGTATTTAGGTTGTGATATATAATTGATGTCAAATAATCGAATATTATTAGAGCAAGAAAGAAATATGCACACAAATATATCCTCGTAAAGTTCATTGTCCTATTACGACGCGACGATATATTCTTTTCACCGTTTCTTTCAATTTATTTCGATCCATTGCTGTGTGGATAGCCTTCGCCCTAATTTTATGCGGTTAACTCGTTAATTTCATCACCATATCATAGTGGGTCTTCTGGAACGTTTATTTTGAACCGTGCCCTATATAATGATTCTTTCCATGGAGTGTATGTTCCGAGCTGTTGTGTGTAACCGACGTATCCGATTATATTCCGATTTATTTTTCGTAGAAGACTGGTTTCAATCTTTAGCTCCGTAAAATTTCATTCGTTGATTCTGCGAGCCGTCCACGGTATCCGCAACATGTTTCTATACACCACATCATAAAGGCGCATTCGTCCGAATCGCTCCACTTTTATTAATGGTCCAAGTTTCTGATTCGTATGTTGTTAATGTGTTCACGAGTTTTAACTTAGTATATTCTTTATAGTTGTTAAGTTTTCATATTCTCTTTAGTTTTGTTATTGCAGATCTAGCCATCGTTATAAACCTTCAGATTTATTTTTCGCATCCTCTTGTAATTAATGATCCGGGATATTTACCTATACGTTTATGTGTAAGATATAAAATTGTTGCATTGTTGCGTGTGTGTGTATATATATATATATATATATATATATATATATATATATATATACCGGAGATTTTTATTAAATTAATTTTTTAATTAAAATGTCGTTTAAATTAAATTCTATTCTTTCGAAACGTGTAATTTTCGCAAATAATTTTTTCGACCGATTAGCCCATTTTTCCCCGCGTAAATGATATCTCATTTTTTGAGACCATTTTTATATTCTTTAATTTATATATTTTTCTTTCTTCTCTTCGAAACTATGCACCATCATACTTGATAACAACAAACTTTTTATATTCCTTTTATTCTTGGTATTTCTTTTTTTCCCATGTCGTCCTTCCTATTAATTTTGATTGCTTTAAATCTATCGATTTTTTTTTTTAAATTTTATTTCTAAATTCTATTGCGTATCAATCGCTGCATTATATATTTGCATTTCATCGAGATCCTTTTTCTTATGATTTATTAAAGTTACATTTCTTTTCATGTATTTCTTCGAGGATTTCTTTCCAAAAGACGTTTTCGCTATTCTGCGCCAGATCCATATCTCTATTAAATTCCGTATATATATATATATATACATAGATATATAGATATATAACAATTTTATAACCCGCACGTAAACGTATAGATAACCATCTTAATTACAAACACAAGAGGATACGCATTTATAGTTCCAACCGATCTCGGTTATGGGTGGCCATCCAGCGAAGCCTCAACTATATAATGATAATGTCCTCTATCATATGCGGAGTGTACCAAACATATATATATATATATATATATATATATATCATATTCGTTGGCTCGGTCCGAGCATCGTGAAATTATGAGTTCCAATTCCTTTCAAACTTGTTCGCCATATGTCCCTATTTTCCGCGAGTCTTATAACTTGCTGGAGCGATGAGGCCGCAGTTAATTGTTTAATCCTATCTATGTACCTGGTTTCTGTCCTTCCGCGTATCCTTTTGCCTGCTACCATCCCTTCAAGAATATATATATATATATAATAGAGAGAGAGAGAGAGCAAGATTGTCGCTCTTTACAGAAATAATTTAGTTAAATTTCACGAGGAAATGATTTTATATTCGGCCATTTTCCGATCAATAATAGAATATTCCGGTACTGTTATTTACTACCTCAAATTAAATAGTAAGAATAGAAATAAGTACCGTGTAAACTATTAATCAATGTATAATATCCGCTTACAAATTACTGTTCATGCTGCGCGGGTGTATTAACTGCATTTAGAAGAAAAGCGAACGAAATTAAAAGGGTTAAAATTGAAAAATCTCTATAAAAGACAACTGAAATACTGCAAAATTAGTATGAAATGTACAGCCAAATGGCAGGAACAGAGATAATGATCAAGCCGGACGACATCGAACGTACAAAATAATTCCCGGAGTAAAGAAACGATTATCTAATAAACATCTAGTGCGCGGGATTATTTATTTTTTAGCATACACTTCGTAACTGGTCGTGGAAATTTTCGGACGTGCCTTGAAAGATTCAAAATATATGTTTAGCGTACTACATACTAGGTTTCATTGATCGGAATTCGGCTCATTTCTTTTCGCTATTGGCTTTTTAAAGATATGAACTTCGTTAAATCGGAAGGCGCTGCTTCTACCTATATAAATATATAATTAGGGATTGAGCGCGAAAAAAAAGTGGAGTCATTAAGAACTGTATTTGGTGAAATGCTGTCTTCTTTATAAATCGCAATAATAAATAACGCTGTTATAATTTTAAATAATTTAAAAATGAACCCCTAGTATATTAAATTAATAGATTATCGTATTTCTCGAAATATCGTACACTATTAATTTATACGACCATTCACTTTCATGTTTTTCCTACATTTAGTCGATAGGAACCGTGTTCTTTGAATATAGATCGAACGGTAATGATGATAGAATGCGCATTTTTCATGTAGATATTACTTCATACAACGGACATCGACTTATAAGATCCGCGTACCAATCGATACGTAGTTGTAAATTAACTTATAACTTTATTCGGAATTTAAATCGACGATTTAGTAGATGCAAATTCTTAGTTCCTAATTTTTCAAATTTTATCAGAAAATGGTAAATTTAACATTAAAAATGTAACTAAAAAAAAAAGAAAAAAGGTACCTCGTATTATTAACACTAAATCTAATTATAATTTTAATATTACCGATACTTTATTGAATAACATATCCGAAATCGCAATTTTTATATTTTAAGAAGTTTTATCATAATTTGATAAATACTCGTTTCGAATCTAATTTATTTTAAATTATTAAATATATATGTGTAAAAATGAATATGTTCCGTCTAAATTAAGTTATATATATATAAAGAAAAACACGCATTAAGGTTGAGTTAAATTATTTATTTATAAACGTTAGATTACGTAGAGTAAACATGTTTAGTACGTAGCCTCTATGATACATATAAAGTCTATTTTCTCGTGATTTATTGCCTTTTATACCCCGTTCGGTGAGTTGCGGTTCGGAACCAATTTATACGAATGTCAAGAAACGTCTGTAAAAGTGGGATGTTTTTAAAAAACCTTAAAAATTTAACTGGCGATTTTATATTTGACAGAACGACGACCTAAATTCGGAAGATGCGTCGAACCTCTAACAATAATCAAAAATCAAAAATCGAAAATATTTACAAAGTCAATTGGAAAAAATGAACTAAAATGTGATATATTAGAATTTTTAAACGATTCCGATCCATTAGTATAAGTTAAAAGTTTTTGAAAGTCGCTAATAGCCGAATGGTTGATGTCGCCATTAAAAAATAAATAATAATAGTCGTAAACAACTCTAATATAATGGTTATTGTCGTCATCACGAAGCTAATTATATCGTTTATTATTAGAAAATTAAAAGTTGACTCGAATTTAAAAAAAAAAAAAAATTGTTTAAAATTATTCCAAAGTGATAAATACGTTTATTTGTCTGTTTAATCATCGGTGATTTGTCACTACTAATCGTTGCTGGCTAATGAAGTAGTTATTCGGTTAGAACCGGTCACTGTAATCGTTATAATAACCGAAACGTTTATGCCGAATAATAGTATTGAAATGATTTTATGATTATTACGACGTCAATTAAGTCCAGTAAATAGCGGCATCGATAATTTAAACGTATCGATGTAATTATTTCGACGAAACTAGCAGAATAATTAAAATAATTTCGTTCGTAATAGAAATAAATGTAAAGTATATTTACACGACGGCAATACGAACGCTAAGAATAAACCATTCGGTGCAAAAAGATCGGTTGTGATTATAAATAGATAATAAGGAATTATATAGACCAATTTGAAATATGTGGAATGTAGCGATTTTTAACAAGTAAACAACAAAGAATTAGTTAAAATCACTAAACTTTTATATTAAAATCGTATAGCTTTTCGGCAGTTAAACCATCTGATAATGGCTTAATAGTCGAAAAGCTTCGTGATTATTTTATACAAAAGTTTAGTGATTTTAATTTTTTGCTGTTTATTAGAACGATTGGTTCGTCAATTTCGAGTTGGTCGGGGAACTTTTTTTCGGGTTCGAACTTTTTTCGTGGGGAGAATTGCTTAATAATGTTTACATGTATCAGACCTCTGGGCTTCGAAATATTTTAAAAAGATGACCACTTAGCTCGTATATAATTTTTTTTGTTTTCAGAATATTTCGAACACGAATGAATAGTCGTTTTATCTGCTACTTGCAGTGTCTATATCTGGCGAGGTACATAATCTTAATGGTTATTATGTGTTCGATCATTCCATGAAGACGATTATGTGTCATCGCATTTTCATAGCGAAAATTGTAGGTGACTTACTAGCCATTCGCGTGGTGTTTTCATTTTGTAAGCGACCCGAATTGCTTATTAGGCAACCTCTACGCGAATTTTAAACTTTATCTTATACGCCGATTAAATTCTTCACGAAACTAGATCCATTCAACGAACTCGATAGCGGGTTGCAGTGTCTATATCTGGCGAGGTACATAATCTTAATGGTTATTATGTATTCGATCATTCCATGAAGACGATTATGTGTCATCGCATTTTCATAGCGAAAATTGTAGGTGACTTACTAGCCATTCGCGTGGTGTTTTCATTTTGTAAGCGACCCGAATTGCTTATTAGGCAACCTCTACGCGAATTTTAAACTTTATCTTATACGCCGATTAAATTCTTCACGAAACTAGATCCATTCAACGAACTCGATAGCGGGTGTCTACGTAGAATAATCTGAAGAAAGTTTATCTAACTACGTTTTCACTTTCGAGATAATACGAGATTGCAAATTTTATTCCAATTTTTATTTTTAATCTATCGATAAGCCAGAAACATCGATCAGACGAGAGCCTACTGTAGCGCTTATAGACGATCTCTTTCTGTACGAGTAATTGTAGAACCTCCCATTATGTTTAATATTATATGCAAAAATTGATTAGCTAACTTAAAACAACAAAAAAAAAACAATGTCGTATGTATGCGTGCGTTGGTATGAGGTGTTGCGTATCTAGATTACTAATGGGAAACATCGATTATACTTTAAAACATCTCAAGTTCAAGGTCGGTGTGTTAGATAAAATTTTCGGCCGTTCAAAGTCAAATGAAGTTATGCCGGCGATAGGCGTGGTAATTTTATAGTTATAGCTGTTGGCCTCCGTGAATATCCCAAAAGACAAAATTATACAATTTGTTCGCTAAAAGGTCAAGTACGTTCGGTCGCTTATTCCTGTTTGCCAGAAAAATGTAAAATTAGTCGTATTACTCCCGATACCGGTTTAACTGATTAATTCTAATTCGTTACTTCAACCAAGTAATCACGGTCATCGTGTGGCGAGATGTCATTTGGATACCGTATAAATCGAATAACGCGAATATTGCGTCTCAAAACTCTTGCAACTATTTTATCATAAAATTTAGAAAAACCACGTGACATTAAAAATATTTTTCGTATACAGAACCTTCCCCCCTTTTTTTTTTTTAAATTTAACTAAAGAATATAAAATATAACTGAACAGACAAGATTAATATATTATATACATATTTCCGAAGTTTTTATACCTGTGGGATTAGCATAAGTATGAATAATATACACATTCTGACTAATACCGACAGTCATTTTTATTCATTATAGGCTTGCTTTTTGTTTATATATATATATATATATATATATATATATATATATATATATATATATATATATATATGTATAATATTTTTATTTATTTATTATTTTTATTTGCTTGATTAAAATTATCACCCGGATAAACTGAATGTGTTTAAAAGATAAAAGGAAAATAACATATTAAATGGTGTGTATATAATATGCATTTCTTCAGTCTAGTTTAAATGAAATTTTATACATTTATATATATATATATATATATATATATATATATATATATATTTGAGATATACATATTTTAATATATATACTCGCAACTGGTGCATTATACAGAATTTTGAATGGCACGAAAACTATAAATGTCATAGTTTCATCCGCATAGGTATCTTTGGAAAAAAGCTTCGTATATTTTTTTCCCATCTTCGGAAATATCTTCTAACACACTCGGTATATAAAGCATCCTGCAACATCTTAGAATACTTGCACGAGATGCTGTTTTTACTGCTTCAACAAATAGGGAATAGTTAAACATTGTTGGTTCTATCTTATCTAAGAGTTTTTCCATTATTTTATGCGTCGCATATAGCCTTTTGAAAGATAAATATTCTTTAAACGGTATTTCAGCCATTGATATCGCCGACTCCGAACGTAATGGTCTCTGTTTTTTCTTCCTACATTGACTATTATTTTCGTTTGAGGTTAAAAAAAAAAAACATTCGCATTGTATCGGCTTTTCTAACGGACGTTGTTGAAAAATCTTGGTAGTCTTGGATCATGAACTGATTCACTTCTGCTCCTTCTTCAACCCTTTGTCCATTTAAGTCTGTTTCATTATATATCGGGGCTATATTATGACGATTAAAATCTCCTATTACTAATTTCAAATTATGGTTTCTAAAATTTGTTGTTTTTGTAAAAACAAATTTATGGTCAAGTAGTTTATATATTGATGTTATGGTGGTGCTTGTGCATTCTGCGGTAATGATTTCAGTTGTCCTCACTCATTGCAGCCAATATGTTGCGATAAAAAGAACATGTGTGATATATATTTGGCTGTTTGTATACAGATGTTGATTATGTTCTGACTTTTTCGTAATTTTGTTTTGATTTATGTTTTACTCGTGTTTTGTGCTTGAGATGATTTATGTTTATAAGTAATTTACTATTTTTTAACATTTTAATTACTCATGCTGGTATGCGTGACATATTTAATGGTAATTATATTTCGGTATTCATCAGAAAATGAGCTCGCGTTTTTTTTTTTTTTATATAAATTTGATTCAACGATAATTTCTTAGTTATAGTGCTAGACCAGCGTTCGATTAGTTTTGTAGGTTAAGTATAAAATTTTTTTGTAAAAATGAAATACATTTTATATATGGTTTTCCAATGGGTCGAGTCGAGTGAATGTTGCAGTAGAATGAAACAATCTGTGTGCGAGGTGATAACGAAAATGTTTTTTTTTTTTTTTTGGTTTTTAGTTGAAGGGCGCGCGTGCCACTATGTATGAAATATGTCGACAGCAATGTTGCCTGGATGGCGTGTACTAATCTGTTGGTTTTTATTATTCTGTTACATTACCAATAATATCACTCAAATTCATCCAGATATGCGCGGCTGGGTCATTGCAATCTGTCGCATAGATCTGGTTGATTTTGAGCGACATCAGTAGTAATGTAACAGAATAATAACCAGTAGATTGGTACACGTCACCAAAGCAATATGGCCGCCAATATCGACTTGTCATATTGCAAAACCACATACATTCATACATATATACATAATTGTTCGTTTGTACATTTTTTTCACTTACGTATGTGCTATAACTGAGTTGGAATTTTTGATTCTTAATTTCCACTCAGTTCATTATATATATATATGTGTGTGTGTGTGTTTATGTATGTATGTGTGTATACTTTGTATCTATATATAATTTTATCGAGTTTCAATATGATTTAATCAAAGACAGTAAGCTTCCGTTCTAATCGTGAAGATGAAGATGCCGTTCTTCTCTTCTGACTGATGGAATCTTTGATTCATTACGATCTTCGTGCGACCTTGGGAACTAAAATGGAAAATAGATCAAGTCCTCATAGTAGTCAAAACCCTTCGCCGACATTTTTGAGTCCTTCGCACGCGATCTACGTTACGCCTCCACCGGCTGACGACGAAGGACAGCCGCACGAACATGATAATTACCGTCACCATCATCACTATCGGTACGGCGGTTCTCCGACTCCGCCGCCTGCCTTAATGTTACCGATCGTGAACGTTTACCATCTGTCGTCCGATAGTCCGGCCAGTCGGTCATCTACGCCGTCTAGTTCGAAAACGGCGAGTCCAATATCATCTCGTCGTAATTCTACTTCTAAACATCAAAATCATCACCATCATCACGGCAGTAATAATAATCACCATCATTCGTCGATTCAAGACTTTTTAAAGTTAATCGGGAAAAAAGTGAGCGGTCATCACGGTGATAAAAAGAAATCCTCTTCTAACGTCAGCCCGTCCGATAGTAGAAGACCGTCTTGTTTTTTAGAAGTACCGGATGATTCCAATCATTTCCGTAGTCGATCCAGATCGTTAGACGACGGTCCGACTAGAAAAGTTACCGCCGTTCCTAATTTAGACTGCGATACGACTTATAAAATATACGATGAAATCTTGAAAGAAGGTATGATTTGTTTAAATCGCTGTTTACACCCGTGTATCATACGTACATATATCCACACACACACATATATATATATATATATTCATCTTCATTATTAGTTCAGTCTTAAGACTGGTTCATCGACGAGATAACAGACTTCCAACGTTCCCAATCATCCGTTGTTTTCTTTTTAATTCAATATAATTTCTTAATCCGACGTCTTCTACAAATTTATTACAAAACTGTTTCTCGCTCGTTCACGTTCTCTGAATGTCACCTTCAACCTCGAAGTATACGATCAAATGAAGTTAGACATCTTTTCTTTATTCCATGAAACATCTTCTCTCTTTTCAAGACGGTAACCGTATATTCAGAATGTAGGACGAATTGCACATACACTATGTAACGTAAAAGTAATCTCGGTACACGTACGTTAGCATCGTAATAATTTCATCCTACATATGTATGCGCATGTATGTATACGGCTCGCGGTCTAATTATAACATCTTCATATTTCCTTCATGTAACTTATATTGTGTTAGAACTGTATAGAATAGGATTTTTTTTTTTAAAGATAAAAAAGCCCGCTACGGAGTAAATGAAGATCTTGGTAAAAGTAACATGACGAAATACAATAATTATTTGTACAAACGTACGCTATGCAATTGAAGTGTTGTTATACGAACATACACTCTGCAAGTAATGTGTTGTTGCGAACATACATTGTGCGATTGTTACGTTGTTACAAACGTACACTATGCAATTGAAGTTTTGTTATACAAACATACACTCTTCAAGTAATGTGTTGTTGCGAACATACATTAGACGATTGTTACGTTGTTACAAATGTACACTATGCAATTGAAGTGTTGTTATACGAACATGCACTATGTAACTAATGCATTGTTACGAGCATATGCTACGAAATTGATGCGTTATTGTAAATGTATTGTTTTAGCGGGGTATTTATTTTTACACCGCGTCTTAACATCCGCCAATCTAATAATCGTGTGTTCAGCCTATACCCTAAAATTTTAAACTTTACTTCTCTAATTGACTTCTAGTGATTAGTTTTTAGACCTGCATCGATAACACGTTTAAATGTTAACCATGGTCTGTCACCGATTAAACATTTACTGGTAACTCTACCTGACAATTTTTTCCCATTTTGACATATTTCACATTGAATACATGATTCATCCATTTTATATGTCTTTGAAGCTCAGTTCGTTATAGAAAATATTTTCGTTTGGAAAAAAATTTATTAATAATACTATATTAATATATTAATGATTAGACTCTTTCAACTTACATATAATTATGGAAAATTCTTATATCAGAATTGTTTGTAATTTGTTTATTTTATCATAAACATTACACACTACGCGTATATTAAATTCGATTGTGAGCTATATTTTCTTGGAGATGACCGATTTTAAAAAGTAATTAACATTATTTAATTATCTGGTCGGACGTAAATAATATTTTTTTTTTCATTCAATTTAATTTAATTCTATTTTATAATATCTTTAGTTCACTAGTTAGGAAGGTTTTGGTTTTTTATTTGTTGTTTTTATTTATTTTCGAATAGTAAGGACAATTTCTAGTACACAGACAGCGCGGATAAATTAAATGTAACTTTTAACACACGCGTACGCGCCTGTTATAGAATGAAAAGTATATCGATTATTTTCAATATATTGATCATATTCTAGGATATTGCCGGTAACATTTTTTCTTTCTTCATCGAGTGTGATTATTCTTCATTTTGAGTTTAAATTTTGGTGTTTTTTTTTTTTTTCATTTTTTAATTAAAAGAATTTTTTATGTATTTATTGCAAGAATATTTTATCTCAGCCGTATTATTTTTTTACCGATCCGATCGTTCGTTAATAAATTCGAAAATAAACTTCTCGGGAGTATATGAAATTTTCCAGTTTATTATTTATTCCTCATTGTCAAACATGTTCGTAAACGACCTTGCGTAATAGTTGGTCTCCCCTGATCCGGAATATCTTGTCTTCGAAAGAATGTAAATTATTTTCAGGAATTATTCGCATTTTTATTTTATATATATATATATATATATATATATAAATTATCGATTTCCTGTTTATTAATTATTTTCCGTAAAACAACTTTAATAATAATAATAATAATAATGTAGTTTATTAGATGAAAGACGTATATACATTGTTTGAAATTTAAATTAAAATTTTAGTTACAGTATGATGATGATGTGCTATATACAAAAACCACTAAACTAAATGCGTTGTAAGAACAGGAGAAAACGATTAGGATCAACATGTTCGCGATAACCAAATTTTATAATTGATAGGGAGGGGATTAAGTAATTTTAAAAACAATAAACTGAGCCTTAGGAAATAAAATAAAGCCGTGTGTATGTGTGTTTGTTTATTTAATGAGCGAAATCAGTATGCGTGAAATGTACAAAAGAAACCAGTAGATATGGAAAAGATTGTGAAATCGTAATTTTTATCTGAGGTTTGTTATATTAACATTACATATATATTTATTCTACCGTAATATCTGTTATGTTACATAAATGTATAATGTTTATATATGTAATATGTCGGTGTAATTGTGTTTAAGGATCATTTGTCAGACGATTACAGATTCTTTGATTTTTTTTGAGTGTGTGTGTGTTTGTGTAATTATATTGGACTTATTATCTCTATAACTGCGATTTAAGGTATCGAATACATCGGAGTTCGTATCGTATTTTTGAGAAGCAAGTCGTACATAATAAATAATTCGCGTTATAATTATGTAAGATTATGCTAAATTCATTAATAAATTTAGAATAATATATTTTGTTAAATATATTTTACTTCATGCACCTGTATATTTACGTATGGATTAAAATATATATATATATAGATATGTAAATAAAAATGTGATAATTTCAATAAGAAAATTGCAATAAAAATTGTTTACCTAATGATCGAATAGGAGGTTATGTAAAATAAGTAATTATAATCTTTATTATTTGTAAAATAATTGATTTCATTGCCTGTTTCAACATCTGGGATTCTACACAATTTTATATATATATATATATATATATATATATATATATATATATATATATATGTGTGTATATATATAATATTTTACCGCGAATGATTGTAATTTTAATTAATTTATTAAGTGTCATTTATCGGAGTTAACCACCGCCATCGTTTTTTTTTACTTGGATTACTGATCAGCAGTAGGACTTAATATATATCAACGATTAACTAATACTATCGTGTTTTTTTTCACAGATGCGTACGCAAGTTGCGTTTGCGCTTAATCCTATTATCGTCTTTTTTACCCACTATTGTAACATTACTATTACTGCAATTACGGTAAGGTTCTACTCACATTGTCTATTCGATTTTCCATATATTCACTTAAACGTTATTATATTCCTTATATAATACGCACTATTCATAATACATTTCGAACGTTTTATAAATAAATTTAAAGCTTTAATAATTGCTGAAATCAAATTAATATCGAATATAAATTAGCACATAGAAATTTTAATTAGTTTTTTTTTTTTAATTTACATGTAGGCGTGACATTTATGACCAAAAAAAAAAGAGTTATTATTAACAATAATTGTTCATATTAATAATAATTATTCCAATATTTATATTATTTTGGCGCGTATATCTTTACTAATGTATAAAACTGTAGTGTCTGTGATCTGGAAATATTTTCATTATAATCGCTGTATTGGAAATTTTTATCACACATAAACAGAAAATTTATTTGTGTAAATTTTTGTTTGTGTGCTGTTCCGATTTATCTCAAAAACTATTAAAGGAATCATAAAATTCTCGCATAGCCTTAATAGCGTATATTGTCGAGTTCGTTCTAAGCTTTATTTCACATGTATCGCAGATAGGACGGAAATTGCAATAATTTTAAAGTTTTAAAATTTCGCTGTTTCTTTCTAACAGTTTTATATATTAGTATAGCATACGTGTGTATACATATATATATGTATATGTGTGTGTGTGTGTGTGTGTGAATATTTCGGCCACGCCACAAAACGTGGTTTGTATTGCGAGTGTTGGTAGTGAATATGTTACATTTTAAACGATTTGACAAAGATGGAGCTGTTTACTACGTTTTAAAACTTTAAATTATTGTAATTTCTGACCTATTTGTGATATCAATGCGAAACAAAGCTTTAAACAAATAATTACACAGGCGAAACCGTGAGTAAATTCTAGAGTGTGTGTATTTTTTTATATATATACATATATATATATACGTGCACATATGTGAATATGTATGTATGAATGCATTTATGCATATACGAGATGTGCGCGTGTAGTAGTAGTAGTAATAAGGTCAGTTTGTTCTTTGATGCCATATGAGTTTTATATAAACTTTCTAGAGTAACAATTTTTATTTTATCATATTATATTCGTTTTTGTTCTTATTTTGGTTAATTAATATCCATTTATTTAATCGGATTATAGATTACCCTTTCGTACATACCCCTTGTAAACGAAAATATCTTCATGTAATGTTCACTTGTCGCGCGTTTTGTCGTTATTTGAATTAATGGAATAAATTGTAAGTTCGTCTGAATGAATGGAATTTTTGACTTTTAGTTCTGTGGACGCACTGCCGCGAAATGACGCGTAATTAATTAATTAAATAATGAATTTATTAATTAATTAAATAATGAATTTATTAATTAATTAAATAATGAATTTATTAATTTATTAATAAAAGCGCGCCGGTTGGTTATTAATCGATGGTAGAACAGTATCGTTTCGAAATTTCGACAATTAAATGTCGGAATTCCGAGAAATAAAAACTGGGCGATAATACGACAATGAAAGAAAATTATAATTAAAAAAAAAATTTACTCTGACGAACGTCGATAACGGCCGTCGTCGGAAATATTCACGTCGAAACCGAACACGGTGTGACGTCATTCGGGGATTTTTGTAGTTTTAGCTTATTTCAAAATGACGTAGTATTACGAATTTAGTTCCGATTCGGTTTAATTAATTCGTTAATTTATTGATCGAATTTTTATTTCCACTCCGATCGTGTGAGTTTTCATTAACTTACGCGAAGTCGACTATATTTAATTTATTTTAATGCTATTAATTTTAAACAACAAGAAAACAGTTTAAAAATCACAAAGCATTTCGGTTATTTAGTCATTATCAAATGATTATTAAAAAATATAAAACGAAACCATTTTAATTTAGATTACAATTTACAAAAATCAGAATTTTATAAACTAATCTGATAGCGAATGTGGTAAACAACATAGTCGACAATCATCAATATAAACAATTAAACAATAACAAATAAAATTGAAACTAATTTTTTTAAAAAAAAAGTTATTCGATATAAAATTTATACAAAAACGAAAACATGACCAGAGCAATTAAAAATAATAAAAAATTAAACAATAGTTGTTCAATATAAAAAAATGAAATTTACAATATACTTCTTAAGACTAATTCTTCGTCAAAATTTATAATTGAATTTAATATTATTATACTTATCTCTTTATTATATCTAATTTTTCTAGTAGGTTTCTTTTTTTCTTAAATGTTTTCCTATATGTAAAATTTTATAATTTTTGTTAATATTATTTTTTTGTGTTTTAATTTTTATAAATTGTAATCTAAATTAATATTTTCTCATATTGTATTATTATTATTTTTTTAATATTCACGTGATGATGCCCTAACAGTCGAAAGGTTTTATAATTTTCTATAAAGAAAAATTTCTAGTGTTTTTTATTTACTTTTTTTTTCTTCTAAAATAAAATCATTACATTCCACAATTTTCAAAGTTATTAATTTTGTTAATCACTTTGAAAACGGACAATGCAAATGTATTGAAATACGTATTTAACAAAAAAAAAAAACGTTTCTGCTAAATATTTCTAAAATTCTTTTTTCCGATTGAACCCTTATATTAATTAAAAGCGTGTGTATAAATACATATTAATAATAAGAGTATACACATATAATATTTTATGTATGTATGTGTGTGTGTGTGTGTGTAAGTTCAAATTAGTAACTCACATATGCGCGTATGTCCATATATCTTAATGAGGCTATGATATGTACATAAAGTTTAGTTAATTATGAATGCACTATAATTATATAAATTGTGCTGTGTCAAATTTTATAACTTTCTATATTTCATTAGTAAGAACCGTTTCTTTCATGTACATCGATAAATGTATACACACGTGCACGTATCAATGTATATTTATATTTGTATGTATGTATAAAATAATCTATAAATATTGAAATAATCGGTTAAGATAATAATTAGCACGAGAGTTAAGAAATTAAAAATTATTTGGACGATGTAATTTTTTTATTAATTTTTTTTCGCCCTTTGACCAGCTATATTTTTCCTTTTTATATGTTTTATCATTTAATTATTGATTGTATGTTAATATTATTTTTTTTTTAATAAATTGATATAAATATTTTTCCCCGTCGCTTAATGAACTGTACTGTTTCTACTATAGACGTAGGCAAGATGTAAATCTTTTCAACAAGAGAGCTATGAATTCTTTCCTCCCATTCTCCAAGTATTCAGTTGTCTCCTTCTGTACCACAGTTTGGGCATCGACTGCCCTATATTATTTTAATTCGAGCTAAGTTTTCATAAGTGCAGTAATGGTTCAATCTTAATCTTATCAGTTTTGCAAAGGAATCTCTGTTTATACCACGGAGTCCTTGTAAGATGCGTCTTTTATTCTCTCTTGTTGCTCTGTATCGCTTAGTCCATTCCTTATATGTATCTATGATTTGTATTATACCCAATTTTACTTAATATCTCTTTGATGTCTTTCGTTGTGGAATCAACATTTTTGTTTTTAAATATTCCAACATCAGCCGAAATCCATTTTCTAATCTGTATACCTGATTCTTAAGTTGTACATTGAAAAAACAACCACCCGGACACAGCCAAAACTAGAAACACTAAATTTACATAGGTAAATACAATGTTGGAACGTGAGTTACTGAAGACAAACTTGCAGGACTTGAAGAAGAGTTAAATCAAATAAATTAGGATATATATTTGTTTGAGAAAATACCATAAAATTACAAACGCAAAGATTCTTATACTACAAAGGCCGAGATAAAAATCATTTGAACGGAATAGGATTCTTAATAAACAAACGATCAACTAATGAAATATTAAAATACTCCAGCCTAATAAACAGAATTGCATATGTATTAGCTGAATTGCCTCAAGAACATATTCTTAATAAAGTCATACAAGTCTATGCAGCAACATGAGGACATCTGGATGAAGAAATAGGAGAATTCTATGAAACATTACAAGATTCATTGGATAAAGATTAGTGTTGGTGGACAAAGGTTAACGCAATAATTAGAACTAAGCAAAATGATGAAGAGACTAGGCGAACATTGAACTGATTTTAGAAATAAAAGACTTTCTCGAGATCAATAATATTTATGCAATGAATTCCTCTTTTTAAAAAATCCCAAAATAAAATGGGCATAGAAAAGTCCAGATTTTCGATATAAAAATGAAATTGATTATATTTTATGTAATGTTAATACTGGCAGCGACCATAGATTACTAAGAGCTAATCCAAGAAATAGTAGACAAAAGTTTCTACTCGTAAAGGGGTAGATGTTGATAAACTATCGAATAATAGAATGCATTATGAGCAAGCAAAAATTATTGAGTGGTCAGAGTTAAACGAACTCCCGAGAAAATAAATTAGGAATGATATTCGCAAATTTAACACTAATCTTATAAAGAAGGGAATTGAAGAAAATAAAAATACGAAAGTATTTTAAAAGCACTAATGAATGGTGGTATTAAAAATAAAAAAAAACACTGAAGGGACAATTATAAAAAGAGAAAAATGAAATACAAAAATATTTCACTGACATGTATAACACAAAAGTGGCAACCAGAAGGACAACAGAGAAAGATTGATATTAATCAGGTAAACGATATACTTATTTCTTAAATAAAAATAATGAAAAAAGAAACAGGGCATGTTCTGAAATCACTCAAGAGAAATAAAGCACCCGGCCTTAACACCAGAAATGTTACAACATGGAGGATCGGTAATGGTAAACATGTTATGTAATTTATTTAATAAATGACTAAAAGAAAATAAAATATCAGATGCATGGAACTACGCGGAATCACTTTTTCCTTTCTTACTTGCCATAACTATATCTCTTTTTTCTCTTTTATGTGTATATATATATATATATATATGTTGTGTATGTGTGTGTAAATGTATCATCAATACATCATTAAAATGATGATGCCTTTTGGGCAAGCGAGTATGAGTTAGCCATTATTTTCTCTGCCTTTAATTTTCTCTCCGCGAAATGGTATTAATTTTCCGACTACATTGGGAGGATATTTGAATTGATTAAATGCCCTATTACCCTCAGAAGTCATTGTCCCTGACTTGTTTTGAATCCAGTTTGGACTTACTTTTCCTATATGTGTAGGGTGTGTGTATCTTTACGTATATGCGTACGTATTATAAAATCGCATTCGTAATCTTAGCTAATGGTTCGAATTTGTCGACGGCACCAAGTGAAAAATTTAGACTCAACTCCCGATTTATGTCTGCAGCTTTATAATTTTCTAATTATTTTATTCTATATAATTGACTTCTTTCTTTCCTCAACCTTGCAGTTGGTGAGTGATTATAACGTAGTACATTAGATCCTTTCTAACGAAGGATGCTCGTGATTTTCTAAAGACATAACTTTCGCCATTTTTTATTTGGTCCGTATATATCCAGTTCGTGGTCTGCCTTTACTTCGTCTTCCGTTCATCATTCCTTCAATTAGTGTTGTCATCAATTTAAAATATGTGACGAATATCCGACTATGTAGTTTCTTCTCTTTTTTATCGTATTTTCTACTTCGCGTCGTTCGTTTATCAAATTTCGTTATTAGTTATTTTACTCTTTAGTTTTCGCACTAGTATTTATGTTAATTTTATATTTTTGTTCTAGTGTAATCATCCCTCCCCTGTTTCTGCTATTATTGCTATTTCATCGCCAGATCTGATTATGTTATATATTTTACCATTAATCTTTCTATCCCGCTTATAGTAATACCGACATATTCGCCTCTTACTATAAATCTCATATATCTGCGCGTGTGTTTATGCATGTTGTGTATTATTTTTTAAGAGAGCGATTAACAAACTCGATTAATTTTTAATATTCAATTTACTATCTCCTCTTTTCCGATAACAATAGCGACGAAAATTAAAATCGAAATTTTCAAAATCTTGTATTTTTAATTCGCAAATTACGAAAAATTAACGGACATATTGCTCGAAATTGTTAACGATAATATACGAAATCAAATTTAAAAATGTAGAAAAAGTGAAATCTGTCTTGGATTTTTTTTTATCCAACCGTTAGAACTACTCCACTTACTTGGTAGGTACGCGTTGTTTGCCCGATTCTACATCAATGTCAGCGCTGAACGATTAGCGTCATGTCCGTAAATTCACCCTTCGATTTCGCGGAAATTTATTTATTAACCGTTTTATATATGTGTATACGTTTGATTATATACGTGTATAGTTGGCCAACTTCTCCATTTTGAGAGTTTCTTTAAGTTCTGTACACTCGGTTATTGGAGCATTTTCAAGAACGCGTTTCTCGACTCTACTATTTGTTTTGGTTTTCGGTTGAAACCGAAAAAAAACTATTGAAAACGGTCAATTTTTTTTTTTAGATTCTTCATTTTCACGTTCAATATCTCGTCGATTGAAAAGAGCAACTCTGCCAGCGGTTAAGGTTTTTGTTTATATTGAAACTATCCCTTTCGATACTTATTACAACCAGTACTAATACCGTTCCTACACTATTGCTATATATTACCACACTGCTGTCAGTATCTTGATCAATAAAGGGGAAACCGCTTAGTTAGCTTGTTTTGGTAATAATTTTCTTCTAACTTCGTTCGAGTGCTCACATGAACACTTCGTGTTTTAAATACATACGCCCAGTACACGTCTGCGGAGATTTTTTACTTTATTTCCGTATTGTCGACGATAGATTAAAGATTTATGCTCCTTTTTCTAAAGTTAATAAGGAATAATGACGCGTGTATCTTAGGGCAAACGACGGTATGCGCCTATATGTAATAAATTCACTTCGAACGATATTTGGGACATTCTAGGTGATAGTAATATGTACGTCGTTTATACATTGATAACGAAAATCGTAACTTATAGAAAAGATTACCAAAGTTATCTCTGCTGCGGAGGAGTTATTAAGTTTGCCGCGGCCTCCTCTCTTTCGAATTTGATGTTCTGCACTCGATTTATTTGGGTTTGCTAGTACGCAACACATTCAAATTATTTAGTCGTTATCCTTCGAAATCTAAATTATCTGTTTTGAACTTTTAGTCCTCTCGAAATTTTGATCGAACGGCTTTCAACGTTTGTGAGTAAACATACTTACATTCTTTTTACATCGAAGTTATGTTTATACATATATATATATATATAATTTTTTTATTTTAATAGAACGCACACACACAACGAACTAAAAAACCAATTATAGCGTTGGGTTATAATTATTAAATAACAAGATGAATAATTTAAAAGGGAACGAAATTAAAACGTGTAACGCACTAGAAGCGTATTCCCACAAACAGCAAACTCCGAAACGTCAAGTTGAACACAGCTCCATGGAGAACAATCACCCCATCGCGACGTGATGATGTTGTACTAACTCGGCTCAGAATTGGACATACTGCATTAACCCATAATTACATAACAGAAAAAGAAAATCAACCGATATGCTGCTACTGCGGACGGAAGCCTCTCACTTGCTAACAAAGTGTAGGTCACTTCAGAAACACCATCCTGATGGCAGTATTTCAATTCACACGGCATTCTCTGATAATCCAGTGGAACTTGAAAAAAACCATTCAGTTTTTACAAATATATATATCCGTTCATTTAATTAAAATAGCTCCGGTGCCTCTAACCAAAGTTGTGGTACACGGCATCTAAAGAAAAAAAAAAAATCCTAACGTTTATGTTCCATTTACACAATCCTACTGCAATCTATTGTTCATTTACAAATTAAACATTTACAAACATACCGGTATACACAAAGGAACAACACACACGCATAAATCTTGTAACGATCAGAAATGTAATTTATAGGAGGAGCAACACGTGTGCACATTGAACGTTTAACGAATTTTAAAAATAATAATAATAATAATAGAATACAGCACGCCTCGATATTTTAAACTCAAACAAAACTCACGTATCTATCGTGCAATACGTTTGGGAAGTACCTTATTAAAGAAATATCTGTGTTCAAAATGTGCGATCAGTAGAGGAAAAAGCGTTTAAAAGGGAATTATACAAACGAAAACAAGGGTTTGTTCATGCGCACGATTGGTTAAAAAATGAATTTGATGGGCTATTTGGTTTCAGTACTATGCGAGAGATTGTTGATGTTACTCAGTTCTCGATTTATCGTTTATATCATATCAAGAAGAAACCTAAATTTGACTATTTTCCTTCTACATCCATTACATTTCCCTATGTATATACACACACACATATATATATATATATATATTATAGTATATATTATATTAACGATAGGGCTAATTGACTACTTCGTATCACCGACTAAACCGTTTCTTAAAAACCGACTAATTATTCGTTTTTTTTATTTAGTCAGATTTGCTTCAATTCTTTTAGTACAATGTAAACATGGCATAGCAAATGAAAATATCCCTAAATACTAAGTTACATAACGAATAACAGGTATAAAATAAACTAAATGTATTTAAGGTTAAAAAATATATTTCAATTGAAAAGTAACTAATAATCTGGAATTGTATGAAATTTATGAATTAAATGACGTAATCGTACATATTTTAGAACTTCATTAATAAATTGAATATATTTTAATGCAACACGAGTATATATAATCGGTATTTTATAAGATCAATAATTTATTCCTGTATCTATATAACTTAAAATCGTCGTATTCAAAATCCGACTAATTTTCAATCGATTCTAGTGAAACATACTAATATTGATATATATATATATATATATATATATATATATATATATATATATATATATATATATATATATATATATATATATATATATAGACTCTCCTTAACAAAATATACTAATATAAGATCATCTAGAATTGTTTGAAATTGTGAAATGAATCATGTAATCATACAAATTTAAGAATTCCATTAATACATTAAATATATTTTAATACCGCACGAATATATGTAATCGGTGTTTTATAAAATCAATAATTTATTCTGTTAAAAATATAACTAAAATTCGCCGTTTTCAAAATCCGTATAATTTTCAATCGGTTCTAGCGAAACCTACTAATGTCGATTATTTCTGCGTTCCATATCCTTAAATTACTTAAATCGAATTCTAATTAATTAACGTTAAACTCCTATTATGAAATCCGAAGTAAACATTAGTAAATACTGTTTAAAAAAAAAAAAAAAAAACCGCAATAAAATCTTTCAAACCTACTAACAGATATTAGTCGAAATGCAACTAAATGTCATCCGATTTAAAAGTAGTCGGTTTTCTATTCTAAAGCTGTACAAATTAAATAAAACTTAAAATTCACTTATACGGACAAAATAATTATCTATACAGTATTTATAAATATATGTGAACATCGTATATGAAGAAAGTGGAATATTTAATCAATTTCTTAAATTAATAAACAACTTTGAAAAATATATTTTTCAGAAAACGACTGATTTATTCGGTTAATTTGGAAAAACCGATTTAGTCGGTTATTTAAAAAAAAAAAAAAAAAAACGGATTAGTCGTTAGTTATAAGTCGATTATGCCCATCACTTATTTATATATATATGTGTATATATTTATAATATGCATGTACATATTATCATCTATGATGCCCTTTCTTTATAATAACATTCTTTTCCGCGATAAGTTATACGACGAATGATGAAAAGCTTTATACCAGGAACTGTGATTAAAACTTCATCCAGCCAATTTACAGTGGAGCACTGCCGTGGTATATATATATATATATATATACGTATGTGTGTGTGTTTGTATGCGCATATATGTGCGTGTATGAGTATATAATAGAATTGATTAGATG
Organism: Coronaproctus castanopsis; assembly: GCA_032883995.1. Classification (NCBI taxonomy): domain Eukaryota; kingdom Metazoa; phylum Arthropoda; class Insecta; order Hemiptera; family Monophlebidae; genus Coronaproctus; species Coronaproctus castanopsis. The sequence goes on from CM065053.1 coordinate 221,043,711, forward strand.
CGGACATTTAAATTGAATTATGTAAACTTGTATACTCTTGAAATACTGATGTAGCTTTTTTTATTTTAGTAAACCTACTATAAAAATTACTCAATATTTGTGGCAACTTTATAATTTTATCGTATAAGGGACTGTATTATCTGAACAAACGAGCTGGTAGTATCTATTGATTACAATAGGATTTATATATATGTGTGTATGTGTGTATGTATACCAGTGTGTACGAGTGTGCACATTGAGCTTCTAAAATAATAAAAACAAGAATAATATAAATTGTAAACAGAACAAAGCGGTAGACGTGGATTAATTTTACTCAAGATGTCCTAACTCTTTGTTCTAAAGATAATTTATCAGTTACAACATAATTTGTTGCTAGTGTTGTGTATCTGTATAAATTCCAAAAAATAAAAATGTGGGTATATCCGACACGAGCTATTTCTATCCTTAGAATTCCCATCTCCCAATTCGTATTTATTTTTAAATGTAACCGCTAATTCGATACGTTCGTATAAAGTGATTTTCTTCTCCAACTACCGAAATTGTTCCGGTAGCCCGGTAGTGTCTTATCAAAGATGGAAGTTATTGTTATAGATAATAATATTACGCAGTTAAAAACGACCAACGCTTGTCGAATATATGGTTTTGTATTCTAATAATAAAATTAACTACTAACCGTTACGTTATATCGCATATAATTGAATAACCTGTTTCCGATTTTCCACCTTAATAAGTCTCATAGTATTGTTGTATTCGTGTAATTATCAGTTTATTAATGTTTTTATCACTTGACCTTCGTTTTATAAGAGACTCTTAATTTCAACTACCGAATATGTTCAATCGTGTATGAATATATACTATACATAAATGTTTTCATATATATATATATATATATATATATATTATATATTATATATATAACACGATTAATTTTTTGCGGTCATTTATGTTAATATATTTTTTGCTGGTTAATTTGTTATTTGTTATTAATCAAAATGCTAATTTAAAATTACCCTGAAAAGTAATCCGTTACGGTGACGTAAATTGGTGTACATTTTTAATAGCCGTCTTTTTCCGAGCGTTAGTAACGTACATTGGTAGACACCCACCGTTGAATTCATAATTACCGGACCGGGTAAGGACCAGAAATAAATTTTTCGTGGCTTAATTTCTTTAAATTTAATGTGAATGCGTAATCGCTATAACGCGCGTATATATATATATTAAAAATAATGTCGGTGTTCTCAAGGTTCAGTTTTTTAACTAAACTTTCGGAATATTTTATATTCTAATATTCGTTCAAAATTAAGTAACATTTAATAAATTTATTATTTTAATTTGCATAACACGCGTATACTGAGTAATTCTGTGCTTTGTCGCCCTGTATTTCTAAGTATAAATAAGCTTGAAATAATACTAAACACTTCAGAGACACTGTAAGTTTGGAATTACCAAATTCCATATCAAGTATCTGGTCGTGACAAATAACTACGTTTTACGTTAATAACATTAGAATTAATGGCTAAATGGCTATAAGCTCAGTTTTATTTGCATAAGAAAAACTCTTCTATTTCGATAATATAGTTGAAAGTTACATCGCTTCTAACCAATAAAATTGCCTGTACGTTTACGCGGTTTGACGTTTAAAATAATCGATCATTTTTTCTTCCTACGAGTAAATCGAATTAGGTTGCACTACTTAGTTTAACTCGGATACAGTTGTCTCCTGACGCGTTTCTTATTTTAATACTCGGTGTGTGTAATATGAATTTAATTAGTAAGTGTATATTTTTTAATCTAATGGATTGATGGAGGAGATTATACTTATTTTCTTACATTTATTATGTCAGTATATATATATATATAATATTATATATAGATATAGATATAGATATAGATAGATAAAATGTAATAATTTAGTTGATTGTAATATAAGAGAATGAGTATGAAATTGTTTAGAATGAGCGAGTAGATGCAGAGTGCTTGTGGTTGGTATAATTAAAGTGTAAAATATATTTAAATTCGAATTGTAACTCAGTGTTAGCTCATCTGTGCGCGTAACTGGGATATTGCGAATGTGAGTAGTATATAATTTTTTTCAATTTAAATTATTTTTATTAATTGTTCAAACATTATTACGGAAATCCTATAAAATATATCGATTAATTATTATTATTTTAAAAATATATTATTTGGTAATACGGGCGCGCCGGCTGCATCAACGGATCACATGCACCCTGAGACCGCAAATTTAAAATATTCAGTGAATCCAGGCAACGGAAAATATTACGGATATGGTCGGTAGATTCAGATATAAGAGTTGAAGTAAGGAAGGGGAAGCTGTGCTGGGTTCTAATATGAGAACGCGACAAGAGTTTAGTATGTGAGGAATAAGCAATTGTGTTATTTTGTAAAAGGAGATAGAGAGGATAGTCGGTGTCTCGAAGAAGATAGCAATGGGTTAGATTTGAGTGGAATATTCAAAGTCTGATAAAACACTTTTCTTTCTTTACGAAAAGGAAATGACAACTGAGGTAGTGGTTTAATAGGAAGGAGTTGATTTTGTTGATTAGACTTCCACACGCGACTCCAGAATTTGGTTATATTTCAGGAAAGCCTTCACGTCGCTAGAGAGGGAGGAACGAGCAGAATTGTTTGGAAGCAAGGACCCTTCCTTGTAAGCTCGATCAATAGCTTCATTTCCGAGTAGACATGGTTGGGAATATAAATGAAAACCATGAAAATTTGGAATGTAGTAAGGTCATGGAGAAGCAGTATGCGTTGTGAAACTGCATTGACCGTATAAAAGTTGTAGATAGACTTTAGAACATTAAGTGAATTTAGAAGGAGAATGAGCTGTGGACAAGAACTCCAGACGCTTGAAAATAGCAAAGAATAGAACTCCAGACGCTTGAAAATAGCAAAGAATTCAGTTGAGAATTTGGAGCAGGACTTAAAAATACCAAAACGATGAGTGACATGGGTACCAAGAAAACAGACCGCATACGTCTTCCAGATTTAGAGCCATCGGTAAAACAGCAATTCTTATATTTAGAGATTTCAAGAGCTACATAAAAACTAAGGAATGTTTTAAGATGTAGTTATATCGCTTAGTTACAGTCACGATATGGATAAATATGTGAATATGTGTATTATGCGAATGGCGAAACGGAAAACAATGGATAAGGTATTTGAGCTAATGGTATAAAATGTTACAAAAAGAACGAAGAAGACTAACTCGTATATTGTAGAATTAAAGTAAATATGAAAAATCAGTCTGAAGAAATTTTAGGACGTGAAACATTACTGAAGTTATTCCAGAGCACTATTATATAATTATAATTTTTTTTTTTTTAAGTTTAAAAATGCACTTTTATTCTTTTTTTTTGTATACAAATTGGTTCCATATCGTAGACTAATAACGACGTATGTTCTTAGGAGGTTAATAATTTTTTCTTGTTGCGATCTTTCATTTCTAACAAGAGTTTAAAAACGTTAATGATAATCCATTATAATTTTCAAGAACGGCTTAGGATGCAAATGAAAATAAATTCGATATTGTAAGATTTCCGTATCATCCGACAACCAAGCGTAGTTATCTATTTCTCGCGTCTATATATTTTTGTAAGTTTTTACATTTTTTATATTAATTCGATTATTTTTCCATATTTAACGTGTCTCAATCGAGTGACTTGTTAAACTCGCCTCGAATTTCAATTCTGAATTATTCTTGTTGCATAATGAGAGGAAATGTTTACTCACGATATCTTTTTAAAATTGCCCCATGTCTATGAATTTAATCTCCCTATAGTATTTATGTCAACTATCGAATATATACATACGTTATTACTATATATAATTCCTATCGTCTCTTGTTTGTTTGTTTTTTTCTCAAATATGGCCGATAATTTTCGAGTAATTTTAACGTCTTATTATATTACGTGTAATCGGATTTCTCTCTAACGTATACTATTTCGTCTATTTCAAATGTTTTTGATCGCGTATTTGAAGAAATATATTAAGATTTACAATTATTTAATTATTTCTAAGAATTGTCGCTGCGCGCACGTGTTAATTTTCGGATTGTATTAATCCTTTCAGCACGTCCACTATATGGTATTTAAAAAACATTTATTTTTTTATTTCCTGATTGATGTGAAATGTCTCAATTCAGAAAAATATTTATATAAATACACCGAAAATTATTTATATAGTTCACTTAAGAAGCGCTATTATATAATAAACAATTGCATAAAATTTATAATTTTATGTCTAAAATTTATAATTTTATGTCTAAAATTTATAATTTTATGTCTAAAATTTATAATTTTATGTAGAAATTTGATAATGTAAGGATTAAAACGAGTTTATGTATTCTTATTTATTTGACTTCTTTCTTTTTTACATTTACCGGGCAATTTTCCTTTACACGATGTAATTCAAACGTCGTCATTTATACCATACGAACGTTAATTAGTGTTTCTTTCATTATTATTATTATCATCATCATAGTTATTATCATTATTAGAATATTTCGACAGTTAATGCGATCTTTAACTTTTCAATGTAACGCTTTGTTCATACAAACCCTCGATGAAGGTCGAAATACGTTAAAACAACTGTATCGAATCGGTTCGTCCGGAAGTGTTACAAAAAAAAAAAAAAAACAAAAAAAAAACAATGGTTAACCATGGATTCGACATAATTTGGGTGTTTTTGTTAATCGACGGTTAGATAATTCGGAATAAGGTAACTCCTCTTTTCTATCGATGTGAAAGGCCTGTTACAAAAATATAGCCGACCCAGTATTTCGGCACTAATTAATAATAATCGTCCGATTTGTAGAGTACTCGTAATTACTGCTTTTGAAAAAAAAAAAATTAAAACATTTGAAACTTGAAAACATTATTTTCGGCTTGGAATTATACGTTCGAGAACAAATATCGTAAACGAGCTTATAATTAATATCGGTATTATTATTATTATTATTGCTGCTATTGTTCACATATAAACTGATGTAGAATGTAGCTATTTTCAATTATAAACGATAAAAAAGTAGTTAAAACAACTAAATTTTATTACTTAAAAGGCAGTAAAACTGTTCGTCTATTAAGAAGTAAACAAAAATAAAAATTATAAACAATTGAAATAAAATGGAAATAAAAAAAATCTGTTAATCGGGGGAGAAAGGATGAAACTTGACGATATAAGATGCATTATAATAGAACATAAATTTTAATTCTATATATTAAATCTAGCGTGAAAAAGACACTTATTTAATAAACTCATGATTTCGTGCAAATTTCACAAAGAAACGGAACGCGCTGTCTGCTATACTTAACTTGACGTGGCGATGACTCAAATGTTCTATGTCTCGCGTATATCCTTTGTACAGCCGAAATTTAAACGAGGATAACCGTACGCGCGTGCGCAAAAATTATTTATATATATATAGGGGGGGGGTCAGAAAGATATGCCGATGTATACACACAATGTACTTATTGGTACGTGCGCGCATGCGTAATATAAAGAATACGAATAGACTTCCTCGTCCATTTTATGCGTTAACTCCCCATATATAACGCGTTAATAGATGTTTCACTTCGATAAAATGTAAGAAAATATTTAATCTAGATACAGGCTATTGCACACTGACCGCTCTGATTAGAGTCTGAACTGCATCAATAAACTAACCGGGGATGGTGAACGTGGTAAACAACACATTCAACGAATCATCATGTGCACATATACAAAACCACACCAAATAACAACCGATCGGAATAATCCACACTTTATGCTTCATCTAAAGATGATTAAATTTATAATATACTTCTTGAAACTAATTCTTTGTCGAAAATTATTTTTATCTCATTCTTTAATTATATTTAATTTTTTTTTGTTTATAATATACTTCTTAAATTCTTCATCGAAGATTATTTTTATCTCATTCTTTTATTATGTTAATTTTTTGGTAGTAGTTTTGTTATAATGGTATAGATTATTATGTACATTCTGATTGGTGTATTGCTCATCATACTCGCATCCGGTTAATTTATTGACGCAGTTCAGTCTTTAATCAAAGCGATTCGTTATAGTAATGTTGTGTATTTAGATTAAATGCTGTCTTATATTTTATTTATTATAATTTTAATTTTTGTTCACTTGAAAATCGCTTAATAGCTAGAAAGCTTTGTAGTCTTTTAACTTATAAAATTTAGCGATTTTGACTACTTTTTCATTGAATAATATTATTATTATTATTATTATTTTAATTTTATATTGGCCAACTATGTACCGCATCCAGTCGTTTCATATTTCATGTCGTTCACTTCAAATAGTTCTTGATTACTTCGCTCTGCTTTTTCGTCCTTCCGTCTGTCCATTTGACAGCGTTGTTTTCTGTTTTTCTCCGAGGGATGTATTATTTTTATTTGGTAAACTTATTTCTAGTTCGTAATTTCCTCAACCGCGATGTTAATTTTCTCGAGATGTTTCTTAACCCTTTCAGTCACGCATGAAATGTTGACAGAAAATTATAAATCACATAGGCTGTTTATTATATAACGCTGCTAGATGATTTTTTCGATGTTTTTACGTAATATAATTAGAATTGAGACGTTTCATGGTCAACCAGAAAATATATAATGTTTTTAATGTTAAAATTTCATCTACCATATAGCGGACGTGGTGAGTGCAAAGGTTAATTTGTCGGAACTTCGCGATTTGCCTTTTTAGATTGTTATCGAAGTATTCGAAAAATTTTCTTGTTAAGCGTTTTGTCTCCATATTTACCTTCCGTATATTTACTTATTATTTATTTCATATTTTATAATTGCATATCGTTCGTTGTATTTCGTGTGCTATTTTCTTCATTTTACGTTGTTCCAGCTGTTTGCTTCCATTTTTTTTTTTTTTTTTAATAATTATTTTTATCATTGTTGTTAAGTAGTTCGTTTTATTTTTGGGCTTTTGATAATTACATGGTAAATTTCGATTATATTAAATTTATAATTTTTCATGTATTCCGTATAAAATATATATATAAAAAACAAAAAAAAGTACTCGGTGTCGTGTTCATGCCACAACGATAATATTTATTATTAACGTTGTTGTGTTCGATCTTTATTTCGATTTTATTTATTTTTCTTATTCACTTATTTCGTGTGATCGTAGCGATAATAATAATTCTTCGTCTATTTAAGTAGTGTAATATATTTTAATACAAAATTTTATAAATCATGAAGACGTACATACACATATGTATCCTTAAAGTTACCTTAGCAATGAAATACAACCAAATGACTTTACAAAACTAAAGAAATAATCAAGAAAATAACCAGTAAAATAACAATAGGAAAATTTAAAAAAAAAAACGATTATTAGCTGGTAGATTAAATTTAGTTTAACTTGTATATAAATAAATAAAAATAAAAAATCGTAATATCTGATCGTATACATTAGAAATCGGTACTTAATACGACGATGCTTGTATCTATTATAACGCATGCTGAGATCATATTGTAATCCCCGATTACCTGAATTAAGTTATCGCCATGATACATTTATTATAAAATTTCTTCGATAATTTATAAATATGAGGAATATTTAGCGTAAAATGCGTGTACTGTATTTTAGTCCATCGAGGAACGCTTAATGATATTCCGCAACACCGATTTTGCATTAACTGGAGTTTTTTGTACTAACGTACACTGAACACCATAGACTAACCTAGGTCTTATAATGATAGTGTAAATTAATTTCTTGTTTACTAAAGAAATAAAAATTGGTGCAAGTATTCCAATGGGTTTTTTTCGCGTCACCGATAGATTTATTAATGTGCGCGTTAAATAAAAGACGGGATGCATCCCAGATGTTGGTACAGATATAGGCGGTGTATCAAGTTTATTAGGCAGAAAATGTTTTAAGAAAGCATTACATTTTTCATAATCATCACTAATTGTTTGCTGAGCAGAGACTATGTTGGGGATACTAACTTTTGGATTTTTTTTATTAATTATTTTATATGGTTTACCCCATGCAGTACTTTCGCTCACAAAGGTCTTCCATTGTTGTAATTTTGCCCTAACTATTTCATGTTTATACTCAATATTCAATTGCTTAAGTGTATTGTTAATGTAGAAAAGTTTAACTGAATTTCTACATTTAGTCTTCTTTTTGCGAACTAGATTAATTTTATTTTTAATTAGCTCCAACTTATTATTAGTCCACCAATCACAGGTTGATATTAATGCTGGACTCTGACATCTATGAATAGTCCTACTGAGGTATGCATTCAGTTTACTGATGTGTTTCTCTATCATTAGACTAGAATTACATTTATTGATATTTTCTTGCAGTGTTGTAATATAGTTTTTATCCAGAATTTTGTTAAATTTAGAAATATCTAGTTTAGTGAAGATCGTACCTGGTGCCTTTTCAAAATTATAGGACACCGAGAATAAAATATTTTTATGAAAAGTCAAATTGTTTTATTTGGAAGCTTACTAATTGTGTAATGCCAGCAGACACCAGCAGATAATCTATGATGCTCTTTTCATTATGACTGCTAAAAGTTGGTGACTTATCATTTTTAATGACAAGATTATTGCTATACATCAGATCCTGTAACAACAGTGAATTTTGACTTGGTCTGACTTGAGGCTCCAATTGAGGTAGTCTAATATTTAAATCACCAACTAATATTACAGCAAAATTTGGAAAAAGTTTTATAATGTGATCAATATTATTTATTATAGTGTTCCTAGGTTTATTTGGGGATAAGTAACAGGATATTAGAATAAATCTGCCAATATTAAGAGCTATAGTATTGTGTTTAGTTATTAATAACTTATGAAGAATACAATCCTTGATAATAATAGCTGTCCTATCATTGATATATGTTACATAGCCATGATTTATGGAAATAGAGTTGTTAACTAAATGTGATTCTGATAGGACACAGATATCTATATTTTCATTATAAAATGTCCGTAAGAAAATTAATTGAGTTGCTTTGCAATTATCAACATTAATATATGACAACCTAAGGGGACCCAAAATTTATATTAGATTTTAGATTCTCATAGCTCCTGACATACATAGGACAATTTTTACTACTTGCAACATGATCAATCTCTGCAGCATACTTGTCTAATATACTTAAAGTAAACTTATCATCTAAATTACCTTTATCAGAATTTCTAATTTTATGGCATGCACAATTGGAACATATTTTTAAATTATTACAATGTTTTACAAAATTTATATAAATATTACTAGACTTACAACATTTTTCAGGATGACCAAACTTGACAATGACTCCCACTTGATATGAAGCTTCCCAAGTTTAATTACTTTTTGGTATTGTTCAGGATGAAGTTGTATATATGTCCTGGAAGCGCGATCTGTAGTTATTTTAGATACCATAATAGGTTCTTGATCTGTTATATCTTTTATATATTCAGTTACTTCTTCTTCAGAAATATTTCGTGTTCTAAATAATAGGATTGTAGGATTAAGCAGTTTCTGTTCAGTGACTTTGCAGTCAGGAATATTTTTTTTAATTTCCTCATGCAGCTTCTTGCTGTCTTCTTTTGTTGCGGAGTTAATTATGGCTGTATTATTATTGATTTTTTTATAAAAAGTTACATTAATTTTATTTTTTATTAATGATATTTTCTCTTTCAAGTTTTTGTCAAATTTATTAATATCCTCGCATTTTATAATGAGTTTATTTTTAGGTATCTTATTCGCAGTAGCATCAAGGTAAGATATTCTTTTTGATCATTGTTCTAGAAGCTGGTTTGTGTATCACATCTTTCACTACAGAGTGCACTTCTGTCGCCTTTTTATTTAGGATAGACTCAATGTTGTTACAGCTACTAAACGCTTTACCAATACACGTATCGATTTTAGTTGCCGCTTCCATAACATTGTTCTTGTTTTCTCTCGTTACTCCCTTCGCACCCGTAGGAAACTGCGAACGAATAGCAGAGGTAAGCGCGAGAACGTCTTTTAAACAGGTTTTTAGTGCCTGTAGGTCGGCCATCTCCTCAATCGATAGAACTACTTGTGACCGTACGAACCGAATAACATATATATAAACATGTACATATATATCATATACAATAAATTAAACGCCAGTATTAAGTACCGAAATATTCATATAATGTTATCACTTTATTTATGAAAGAGTTAAACCACCAAAAAAAGGAATACACCAAAATAATTCTAATTAAAAGTAGTTTATTATTTTGATTGATTATGGTTTGGATTGGATTAGATATTATTAAAAACAATAGTGAAGGTTTATCAACTATCTCATTTTCCGATTGATAAAAAGAATAAATTTTTATACTCGCCTGAAGATTGAAGAATCTACGATGAAGATCGTGACGTAATATATACAAACGCGTCTAATTCGTGACGACAGTGTTACCTGATGATTAGACGCTTAAAATTAATTCTATTCACGAACGTGTATATATTACAAAAGTCATTTTGTATTTCGTCCGTCTAGTTTACCGGAGTTTATTTTACTACATCTTGTTATCTCCGGTAAAAGGTCATACCGCGTTTTGACGTCGAATATTTTGCCTTTCGTTCTATTTTCCGTTGTAAGCTACGCTTGTTTTCTTGATTTCATTTCACGTTCTATATTTGGTGCTTTACCAAATCTTTTCTGTTTCAAATACATATACATATATATTTCGTATTAGATTAAGAATAAGGCTACATGTTTTGTTAAGAGCCTTGCTCTTGTCTTGTAGCTAGGCAACCATATTCTTTCATTCCTTCCTGTTTTAGATATAATATATAATATATATATATATAAATATACCTAAAATTCGTACTTATTTAGACCTACATTTCGAATGAATTTATTAAAACGTTTTCTATTCAACCGTAATATTTTATCCCGTTTCATATTTTAGTTTTCCCGTTTTAACCCTTTCAGTCATACATCGATTTTTCACATAAAATTAGATACATTTTGGCTGTATTGAAAATAATTTTTTAGAATATACGATATAATATTTCACGTATAATTGTCAATATATACTTCGGCTTTATATTACCGGAAAAAATTCATATCGAACGTATACAGATTATCCTTTTTGCAGGTTCCTTATTTTCAGTATGATTGTTTTCCCATTTACGAAGCTTTACACCCAGTTAAAAAGATACAACGGAAAAAAATATTCCAATCATTCTGATTCCTTAAGTGTCCTATTACAATTATCTCTAAGCTCGCAGGACGCAAAATATCCAAGTGAGAATTTGATGCGAAGCATCGTGTTATTCAACTTTATAATCTTCGATGCAGAGTAACGTTTAAGTGGGTATAAACGATGTGGCCGATGAATTGACGCGTTATAATTTATCGAGTTTACGAGAATATTAAATGGAATTGGACGGATATGTTACCGAAGATTAAACAATCTGTACTGATAGATTTTCAACAGTACTACACCGCCGAAAATCAGAATAATGGAAAAAAATAGTTCGCTTCGGTGCGCACGGTTTCCAATTAAACCGTGGTTTCAATTATACCAGAACGTTTCGAGGGATTATATATCAAATTTATTTCGGCTACGTACTGGGTATAATCTCTCACATCTTGCTAAACTTGGCATAATTTCTAATGGAACACGTGACAATGTCGACGACTGTATTAAACATCAAATTTGGGTTTGTCCGAAATTTCTAAAGCTTAGAGATGAGCTATTGTCTAATATTTTACAAAAGTCACTATGTAATTATGATCGCAATGTTATTAAATAATGAGGCTTATTTCGAACGGCGTCAAATGAGTCAATTACAACGGTATAAAAACTCTTGCACCACCCAATCGGAATAGACGATTAAGGTATGTACCAAACAAATTCCGAAATTTCGAAATATTTCGTGTCCTTAATATTTATCAATTAGGTAGTAAATTACACACGATTTAATAAAATGGTACAAATTAGCGGGTAAAATTGTTCTTCTTCTTCTTCTTCATCAGCTATTTTCAATCCACTGATGGATGTAGCCCTCTCGAAGTTCCTTTCATTTTTTCCTGTCAGCCGCTTTACTTGCCCAATCTTTTCGAAATTTATTTATATCGTCAACCCAACGTGTTAGTGGTCTGCCTATTCTACGATTTCCGTCTGGAGTCCACATTGTCGCTTTATTTGCCAAGAGTTCCTGGTGTCTTACCAGATGACCAGCCCATCTCCATTTTGATTCCTTTATACTTAGTATTATATCCTTTATTCTTGTTGTTTCTCTAAGCCATTTATTTTCTTTCTTGTCTTTCAGTGTTATGCCAATCATTTTCCTTTCGATTCTTCTTGTTACGAACATTTTAATTTCTCCGCATTTTTTTTTTATAGTACCAGATTTGTCAATATCGGAATTCATCCAGTGTGTCCATTTTCCATTCGTGCAATATGTTATTTAAACATAGGCTATTCAGATTCGTGCTATACACAATTCCATGCGTAGACGATTGATGACTGAACAATTCACCGTACCCGGCTGTTTATACTATTTCTGCGATTGTTTCCAAACCTATCCACTGGCGTATGTTTCTTGCCTTCAATTTTTCCTAGTAAGATAAACTGTAGAACTTTTTAATTTTCTCCTCGTATTAGATGACCAAAATCGTAGCTTATTTTTTCGTTGCTTAACTGTCTTCGAGATCTCAGCTTTGTTGAGTACTTCTCATTTTTTCGAATTTTCAACATTCCACGAATTAGTTTTCTAATGTTTACGAATTATCGGTTAATAGACTGTTGATTTTTTGGAAAGCTGTCTTTGTACAAGCACATCTTCTTTTGATTTGAATTTCTGGGTTGAAATTGTCTGATAAGTAGCTCGCAAGACATTTAAATTTTCTTAATCTTCATTTCTTTGTTACCCACCTATATTTTATTCTAATCTTTTCTACTGACTATATGTTGTTTTTTTTAATGTCAAAGCTTTATATTTTACCAATCGCATTAATTTTTCTATTACAGGTCGCATAATCTGCGCAAGAATGTGCTAATGAAAAGCGGATATTACTGATTAATTTTCCATTAAACCCACTTTGATACATACTAATTTTTTATATTACTTCTCTTTGTCTTCGGTTTAATAAGAGATTACGACAACCTGTCGAAAATCGGTTTCTAAATAATAATGTTCGAGCGTTAAATACCACCGAAATTCTAATTTATATCGAATGTTGTTAAACCATAAACTTTTTGGAAACAGTTATTTCTGAAGGTCATTGTTAATAATAATGTGATTATTGTTATCATGATTAATTATTAATTATTTTTTTTTTATCGAATTAAATACGGTTCTTCTTCCTCGTGGTATAGATGACTTTTTTTTCGATTGATTTATATAACATTATTATTTCTATTTACCTCATTTTCGTAAGCCTAATATCTTACACGCTATTCGCCTTCAATTTTTTTTTTTTTTAACCAATCCATCCGTATATTTACACGAATCTATTGTTAGAATACTCTGCTGCGTACGAAGTCTTGTATTTTGATAACGAAGATCGATCTGGTATTACGAATATAGTTAGTTTGCGAATTATTTTTTTCATTTTCATCGATTTCGGCCATATAGAATCCTCAAAACTGCTCATTTACATCTTTATGACGCATTTCCCTGTTGCCATTATAACCGTCTGCCTGTGGCTTTCCACCAGTTGGCGCTCCTTGGTGTCCTCGATTGCTTTTTCGACATAAACCTACTGCTGACCATGACACCATCCGTCATTTGTAGATGCGCTCCGTTTCAGTTGGAGCTTTATATCTCTGCAAATAATAGAAACCATTTGGATCTATGGCGTTCAACTTTTGGTATGTGCTAAGGCTACAAATCTCGTAACAATATCCAATCGAGAGAAAATGTCACCCTACGAGTCGTGGTCGATGCGTATTTAAAAAAAAAAAAAAAAAAAAAAAAAACACGAGAAGCGGCTATTAATGTCAATTGAGAAGCAACTGAACTTCTAAATACCGAATGAATCTTTAATTTGTAAATAGTCGTTTTTACGGAAGGTCTTAAGCTAAATTCCTAATATTCGTTTTTTCCTTTTTTTATCACCTTGCAAGACAAGTTCTGTGTTAGATAAACTTATTATTAATACGGTTACGTATTTAACGTTAAAGTTGTAACAATAATAAATAGTTTAAACAACAAAAAACCGAAAAGTTGCAAAGGTTCTCTCTCCCAGTTGCCATTATTATTATTATTATTATTATTATTATTATTATTATGACAACTTCGCTGTTAATTATAAATATTTGAAGATTCTTATCATGCTGTCTAGAGAAAGCGAAAAATTAAATTTAATTACATCATTATAATGGTATATAGTGTGTAGTTGTTGTGTATATATTTATAATGTAATTTTATTCTTCAAAACAAAGTTAGGAAATTTTGATGGTACAATTAATGTGTATACCCTGTGTAATTTCTTTACAGATTACTGTTATCATTTAGACCTTTTACGACGCTTTTAATATTTAAACACGTCAAGGCCGGGTTCGTTTAATTTTCATCCTTAATTATACACGGTCTTATTTCAAATTACTGGCTACGGTTGTAGCGATAATATAAGAATGAACTAGTTCATAATAATTAGCGACGATCTCGCTTGGAATCCTTTTTCATATTTTTGAATAGGGTATAATAATAATAGTACTTTTAATTTCGTTAATTTTTTAATTAATTCTTTACGAATGTTTTATTATAAAAAATATTACAATTACGTACAAGAAACGAAACTTTTAATCGTATCGTTCTCTTTCTCTTTCTAAAGCATGGCTGTCATTTTTAGCAACGGGATAAATTAAAGAAAAATTAATCGGAGTAATCGGAGTAAGTGAATAAAAAGTAGCTAACGAATAAACGAGTGTTACCCAACATTCTATATGGCAGTGTCGTACATATAGAAACATATGGTAAAAATAAGGTGATTTCTGAACATATTAAAAAGTTTTCAAAGAACTACAGCAATAAAATTGATTAAATCCGACAGAAATAGCAGTTATTTATAGCAATCATCGTGCAAATCAAATCATTTTAAATATAGAGAAACATATTAATATATTTCTGCTAAAAAATAATATAAATTCGGAACACGAATTATTGGGTAATCTTATAAATATCGACAATCTTATTACATTCGCGAATTACAACTTTTAACGTTTAAACAGTTTTTACATGTATTATATTTTATATAAATAATAAATTTCAATCACAGTCGAACGAATATAATGGTATAGCTAAAAGGAAAAAAAATCCCAGACATTGAAAAAAATATTCAGTAGTACACATCATTTACATCTAATTTTTTTAACGTACAATTTATTGCCACGGCTTATTTAAAGATTATACAAGTATAACATTACACACTCCAACAACTGTTAACGTGTAACTTTAACTGTTAAGCACACTCTTTCCGACTTCTTCTTATCGTGTCGGTCATTTATATTCCTTTTTTTTCACCCCCAATACTTCAATATCTGGACTGCCTCGTCCGAGATTCCGTCTATTCTTGTCATATCTTCCATCCCGCATCGCACTGGCAGCAATGAGCAAGTTAATAAGTGCTCCGAATCTTGTACCATGCCACAATACCATCTATCATTATCCGTAATTTTCCATCGTTTCCTGTTCTTTGCTGTTCTACCTGTCAGAGTTCTTATTCTATTTACAGTTTTCCACGTTGACCACGGCAATTTATTATCGGGAGGTAGATGTTCGTTCGGTTGTTCCTATAAATTTTAATCGGTTTTCATTCAGCCTTCCCTTCCATAACTCCATCCTAGTAATTTCCGGCGTTTGTGTCGGAACGTTTGCTGTTTTAAGAAAACTCTTTCTCGACTTGAGTCGACTTATTGTCGCATCTTTTGCATTCAGTGTATGTCTTATGTCTTGTTTTTGTTTTGTTTTTTCCTTTCCAGCCATCACTTCCCGTCTTATATCTGGTGGTGCTATACCGGATAATATTTCTATTTTATCGATCGGTGTCGGCTTCAAACATCCTGTAACTATACGATCGGTTTTGTGCAGTGCTACATTAATTCTTTTTACATGTGCTGAATTCCGCCATACTGCACCAGTCACCTGCGGAATAACACGGAGCTAAAACTGATGTTCTTAATACATTTGGATCTGCACCCCAGGTGGAGCTAATCAATTTTCGGAGTAAACAGTTCCGATTTTTTTTTCGGTATCTTCGCAATGTTCTTTAAATGTTAAGGCTCGGTCCAACTTAACGCCTAAGTACTTTGGATTTTGTCACCAGCGATATCCCTTGCCATTTAACATTTAATTTGCGTTTTGCATCCTTATTTCTCAAATGAAACGCCGGTACTTGGGTTTTATTAGGGTTCGATTTGAGGTAATATTGCTAGCATAGTATTTTTCCATAGTCTCCTTCAAATTCTTTTCTACCTCGCAAAACGTTTTCTCTTGCGTTATAATAGCTAAACCATCAGTGTATACAAAGTGTTTTGTTGAACTTCCAATTGGTTGATCATTAGTATATATGTTAAATAACATTGGTGCAAGTACGCTTCCTTGTGGTAGACCGTTGTTCTGTTTTCTTCATCTCCTCTTTTTATTTTGTAGCGTTACATGGAATCGCCGATTCCTCGATAATGTGCTAATAATTTTTTGGTTAATTTGTATTCGGCAGTAAGCTCGTATATTTGTTTAATTAGTATTCTATGATTTACTGTGTCGTATGCTGCGCTTAAATCTATGAACGTCGCCCCTGTTACCATTTTGTTTTCGCATCAATTTTCTATTTCTTGGACCAGGCTTAAGCTCTAAATCCGGCCTGCTGTTTAATGAGTTTGGAGTTTATTTTTTCACTTATTCTATTTAATATTATTCGTTCAAATATTTTATAACTATGAAAGAGAAAAGAGACAGACCTAAAATTTCACGCAGTAATCATTGTAATAAGGTTTTTAAGCGAAAATAGAGCATAATTGGTAAGTAAACTGTTTAAAATCTTTAATACTTTCATCATTGAAGAAATAAAGAATAAATGTGCATCTATGTATATGTATAACAAATTAATTGAATCTTATAATATTGTAATAAAATTGTACGAGAGTCTTAATTGTACGGATTCTGAACAATCTGTTATTTCTACTGTATTTGTATTTCATTTACACGATATATTTACCTCATCGTTTTTAGGAATTCTGATTTAAAAATAAAAAAAATTATAATTTCTGATATTAAAATACTCATGCGCACGCGTTAAATATGTAGCGCGAATGTTACACCTCATCCAGTAATACTGTAGTATACTCATCGTAAAATAAACCGCGTACTTTTTTGATATCTTGGATTTTCTCCAAATACTTGTTAATGAATAATTAGATAAGTTGTCACAGATGCGAACTGTAAATTAACTTTAACCTTTAATTTTAATATAAATATAAAACTCATTATTTTTAGAACTTTCTTCAAATAGGATTCTGGCCCAACTATTTTATCCAGTCTAGTAGTATTAGTAACTTGTACGAACACTATTGTATATTCGAATACGTAAATTATATTACATATGTTTTGGTGTGTGTGTGTGTGGGTGGGTGAATTATTTATTTCTTTACGTAAGGCCGTAACATATGCCGTTTATACGTGTACACACGTACACTTACGGACACGAATAAGCGTAAATAATGTTCGCACTCTGATGACAGATTTTATATTATAAAAATTTTTCGAGCGTCGTTAAAAATTTTGTATTTTTATTTTTCTACAATTTTTTTTTGTTTTTTGTTTTTTTGACGCCAATTAACTAATTTACAACAAGAGGGTAGTTAAATCTTGTATAGTGTAAGTATTATTATTCGCTTGTTCTTTGGACGCAGGCGCCAGTATTTTTTTTTAAACATAAGGGCCTAAATTATAGTAATGTTGATAAAAATCGTCTAGTTTGTCCGAGAATAATCTGTATACCTACTATACATGTATAATACATATTATATTTTGTGTGTTTATAAATTTTATGTATCAAATTATTTCAGTTGTTTTTTACTTCGCATCAGGGTAAACGTATATAAATGCGTTTAAACAAACAACACCTCCGTTGAAACTGAAGCGCAATAGGGTTAAATTAAAATCCAGTTCTGAAATATATATATATATATATATATGTATCAAAATATTAATTTTTCTATTTTTATTTATTTTCTACTTTGTAGGTCAAGCGTATGTTATACATTTCTTTAAAAACTATAACCTATACATAAATAAATCTGCGTGTTAATTTAAAAATTAAATAAAATTAAAATACTTTTATACCGTAACACAATATAAATTATTGTTTTGATTATTTAAACATTTTCTGAAGTATGCGCATTGTTGTTAATGCTATACATAATTTGTTTGAATTATTCTCGTTATTTCTTATCTTCTCCTTCGAAATATTCTCTGCACAATGTATCAATTTGACTGCGTCTTTCTTTTTCCCCGGCAAATATATTCTCGTCTTTATAATTATATATAAGTGTCCTTTTTTTTTAGAACAGCAGACGCTGGATGAATATTCACGTTATTACAATGCCTATATCAATCCAGTGCTGGGTGTAGGTGTGCCTAAGACATTTTCAATGATTACTGTTTTGTGCAACTCGGATCCAGTACAATCTTGAAATAATTCTAAATATGTAATTGGCTAATTGTACTGTTTCTTTCGATTTCTTATTGCAGATATTAATCTCGTCTATTTTTCCACCATTTGAAGTACGTCTTTATTTTTGATTTTCTCCATTCGAGATATTTTCAGCATTTTTCAGTAACACCGTAATTCAAAAACCTGCACTTTTGACTCCTCTCTTTTTAACATAGTCCAAATTTCGCGGCCGTGCCACACACCAAACGTAAGTTTTTATAAACAGTTTTCTCGCGTACAATGAAATATTTTTGAAAGTAAGATCTTATTTTTATTAAACGCATTTTTGTCCTGTTTCTTTTTCTAATTTCCTTTTCACTTCTGTCATTGTTGCGATTACACTTCCTTAAGTTATAAAATTCCTATACTTGTGGCAATCTTTGATTGTATATATATATATATATATATATATATATATATATATATATATATATATATATATATATATATATATCACGATAATCCTTTGTTTATCCACTACTGAATGAAGGCTTTCTCCAACGTCTTGGTCATACGTTCGTATTTCTAACAATCAAACATTGTCACAAGTACTTGAATTTTAGCGAGTCTAATAGCAACGGATGCAGAATAAAAAGGAAATTAGAAAAAAAAAATAGCACGGACATACTATATATTCGACCTTACACGTGACAGATAGAATTTAACCGGAATATAAAAAATCATTGAAATTTCATCCACCATATAGTGGACATCGTGATTGAGTTATTCGATCTTAAATAATATATGTGTTAATAAAAAAAAAAAAAAATTATATTCGACCTAAATTAGTCTCGTACGGGCACTTACATTCGATGATAGTACGTATTGAAAGCTCTAAGTTTTACGCGTGCGCAGTATGGTTTAATTCGGCCCATACGAACATGATACTGCTTTAAACGAGAGTTGCCGCAATATCACAGGTTATTTAAAACCGTCATCTGTCGATAAAATCCGCGTGCCTTCCGCCATTGCTAATTAGACGGTAAATAGCTGCCAACATTGAAAAGAGCAAGCAGAAAACGGATAGCCGATATTTATATGATGTTTGAACGTAAACCAGTTGAACGAAGATTAAAGTCTCGCAACAGTTTTATGGCAGTTATCAAACCATTAACAATAACCCCGGAAAACGCCGGACATAATGATTGGAAAATAAACGAAGAAAAATCGCGAACCATTGAGCACCTTCCTCCAGGAACCCAAATAAATAAAATACGGAACACGACGTTCATTAGATTAGAACAATGGTTGATCGAACAGGAGAAAAAGTAGACAATCTTCTTGTATATGTGGCGAGGATCAATCTATTCAACATCTTTTCGTCTGCATTAGTTGCCGACATAGGTGCAGTTTCAATGAATTACTACGAGTGAATTGAAACAAGGGTAAACACCGTGTAACGCATAAAGATACGTAAAGATCCTTTTTCTGACACGAAGTAGAAGAAAACTGCAAGTAGTTAGTTTAAAATGAATGCAGAGAAATTTCTCTTTTCAGTTTTCAGCGACTACTTCAGTCATACACCGTCATTTTTTTCATTCATTTTTATTGGTACTTTACCAGGATTTTTAAAAATACATTTAAATGAACTTATCTCTGCGTTGTTGTACGATTTTATTTATTAGAATTTTATAAAATTTCAAAGATTATTTTGAGTGTATATATATATATATATATATATATATATATATATATATATATATATATATATATATATATATATATATATATATATTAATGCCGTCTTCGTATTGGAAGTAGGCGACTACATACCTATACATGTTTTGTTGTACAGTGTAAGTAGCGTACAAGGCAATAATAATATGGCGCTAGCCTAGATAGACGCACACACACCCGAGAGAACTAATTGCAATCGTTTTGTTATCACCACACGGTGCAGCCTGGCGTGTTTTTGTAGTGGTGGTAAGGATTATTTATATTTTTATTTTCTGATGATAATTTTTCCGTCCCCGATCGTATTCGTACCCGGTACCTTCTGTATAAAAGTCCGTGCTCTAGCCACTAGGCTATTCTGACGACTAATATTTTTAATAGTATATCTAAATTTTGATCTAGTCGCCGGGTTATACATCTAGATAGATGGTTTCTGAGATTTCAATAATTAAATTTTTATATATATATATATATATATTTTTTATAAATACAACCTCCAAACAGTAGCTACACGCTATACACATCTTGAAACTGATATAAAAAATATACATTGTTTCTATAAGCACGTATATTTTTTTAATCAGTATTTATTTATATGTGTGATAATACAAATGGGATTACTGTTATTTTATTATATATATATATTTTTCATTTCCTCAATCCCCAAATTGATGGATAATCTTTATAACTCATGATCCTAGTGAGTTCTACTAAAATTGCATTCGTTCTGTCCTACTTTTAAAGTTTGCATGTGTTCTTTATTATTTGATCTATTTATTTTAGTCTTCCTCTGTATCGTTTTCCTTCCAATTTCCCTTCAATTATACGAAATTTAGATTGTGTCAATATAAGTAACTTATTCATTTTAACCCTTCTACTTTTTAACCTCTGAATTAAGTTCCTTGATTCCTTTAATCTTTGTAACTTTTTCTGAAGTTTCTGTAATTTACGCTAGCACCGAGTTTTGAATATTCGGCCTTTAATCGTGTCCAAGTTTCCAGTCCATACATCAGTATGCTCCGTACGTATGATTTAACAAAGTGCTTCCTACTTTCTATTTTTAAATTTTTTGAAGTTATTAAAGATCTCTTTTATCGAAATCCACTTTTGTTAGACTAATTCTAGTTGATATCTCTCTTTATCACTTTTTCCATCTCGAGTAGTTATGCTTCCCAGGTATTTATTCTAATTTACTTGTTTTAATATTTTTCCATTAATATTTACATCTATTATATCTTGTTTTTAGCGCATTTTATAACTAATGTTTTTTCTTTATTTATTGACATTTTATAATTTTTCGCTGCAATCGCTAGCTGTTTTCACCACTTCTTCAATATATAAATATATATAATTTATTAATACGTTATTATTCAAATTAATCTTTTACAGTTTGCTTAATTTACAAAGAAGAAGAAATATATATATTTACAAAACATATAAACAAAATCATGAATACATGATGAATTGAATAATGAAGAATGTTAAAACAGTTAACTTACTAATGTATAACTACATCTAATGTATATGTAATAAACTTAAAATTTAAAACGTAAAATTTAAAGTTTTAAACTTTTAAGTACAGGAAAAAATTAGAAAAAAAAAACCTGCAAGAAAACAATAAAAATAAATTATAATTAGAACTTAAGTAAAGTAAATAGGAAAATAATTCTTAATCAATCTATGTTTAATTCTGCGGTGTTTGTATTTAGAATATCGTACGGTGAGACTATGTCGTAATCGCTTATAGTGTTAATTAATGCGCTGACAATTATGGCAAAATTTACTAGATAATTCGTTTATATAGGTAAGTGTATCTAAAAGGTTAAGCTGCGAATGCATATCACGCAATTTAGTACATCTATGGGCGTTTAATATGATTCTGCAGCAGTGGTTTTGCAACAGCTGTAATTTTTTATGAGTACTGTTGGAAACCGAAAACCAAACGGCAGGCGTAAGTTAATCGGGGTAGTAGACGTGTATAATAACTTTTTGTTTGAAATAGGTAAAGAAGAATGACGATTAAAAATTGGCGAGAGTATACGGATAGCTTTGAGCGCAGTGTCAATGCAGTTAGTAATATTGTCATTGAACGATAGACGAGAATCTAATATGACTCCTAAGTATCGAACTTGTGTCGACCACTGAATACATTTATCATCAATTGTAACCTCAGGTAACGTTAGTGGGCGTCGTCTTGAAAAAAGTATCGCCTCCGTTTTTTCTGTGTTTATTTTCAGTCTCCAACGTTTGTAGTATTTAAAGACAGAGTTAGCAGCTTTTTGCAATCTGTTAAGTATAGTGTCTGGTCTATGAGACGCACAATATAGGGCGAGGTCGTCAGCATATAAGGCGATATTAATATGAGGTAGTTTAGGGATATCGTTTATTAAAATTAAAAATAAGTAAGGCCCTACCCTGCGGGACCCCTGAGCAGTAAGATCTGATACCGGATTTATGGTTAAGATGGGAAACGTAAAAATTTCAATTGATTAAATACGAATTTATTAATTTTATTAATGATAAGGGAAATTTAAATCTAAGTAGTTTATATATAATTCCTATGTGCCAAGCTGAATCAAATTCTTTTTCAATGTCAATCAATAATTAACCGATATGTTTATTAAAATTAAAGTCGTCGGTTATGTAATCCGCTATTCGAGCAACTTGATGTATAGTGGAATGGTTGGCTCTAAACCCGAATTGCTCCTGAATAATAATATTATTTATTGTAGAGAAAGTTTGCAATCGATGTAATATAACCTTTTCAACTATTTTACTGAGAGTACATAGTAAACTAATTGGTCGAATGTTATTGATGTTTGTAACGTCACGACCCGGTTTGGGTATAACTATAATTTTGGCTGTTTTCCAGGGTGTGGGGAAATACGCAGTTTTGATAACGGCGTTGGTGATTTTGGTAAGGTATACAATTGCCTTACGAGGGAGCTGCTTAATTAAAATTGCAGAAAGCTGGTCATCACCATAGGATGCTTTATTTCCTAAAGATTTGATATATTTAGTAATTTTTCAGATGGTGACGCAAGTAATATCGCCGCTGGGGGAGTGGAAGGGGCTAGTTGACGTGCCACTACTTTACGTATGTTATAGTAGTGTGAACACGGAACTAAGTTATTATAACGATTATCAACACCGGCAAAATGTAAAGCCAGCAATTCTAATTTGTCACGTAGTTTATATACCTGTTCATTTGTTAGTGGATCGATAATTGGTGGTAGTAATTGGTTTCGTTTTGTTAAATATTTGTTCGCTTTTCATAAAGTATTATTACTTGGAGAAAGAGTCATTAAAAGGTTGCTCTATTTACTATTTTTCCAGTTCACTAATAAATGAGAAGAAAACTTAACTAATAATAAATACATACACCTCGAACTGTTATACATTGGAGTAAATTTGTGTTTAGTTGACTGTCGTCTGTAGTAATTTTTGAGAGATAAAATTATTTTTATATAAGGCGGAACACTGGACTTAGAATGATATCCAGAAACAACAATCTTTGGTATACTCAAAGCAGCTGCGTTTGAAACAAGTTTACTAAATTCAGTTACACAAGTGTCAATATCATCGCAAGTATGAAGTCTGTCGAATAAATTCATGTTTTCATTAATGTGTGTTTTGAATAGATTCCAGTTAGCTTTTTTATAAAGAAAATTTTTTTTAGGTGATATTATTGTACTGTGTTTGACATTAGGTGTAATATAAGATAGAATGGGATTATGATTAGAAGACAACAGTGATAATGATGTAGGTATGGTAATATTGTGGAAGTTTTTAACTAATATTAGGTCTATTATACTAGTTTTTTGATTACGTTGTGCTGGTATATATGTAGGATCAATTGGTGACAATATGTGAAAGTTATATTTCAACGAGGCTTCAAACAATTAATTACTTGTACAGGCACATTTTCGCGGGCTATGCGCCAATTTCACTCCCAGTCATCGAATCATGCATTTATTATACGAGGTAATATTTATGCTGTGATTTAGGTATACGAGATGTATAAATGTGAGAATATAGCACATATATATATATTTATATATATACATATACATGTATACACGCGTATCCTATCTACATACACATACTAATTTGAAAAGTGTGTGATGTAGTGATTTTTAAAAAATAGGCAAAAAAAAATGAAACACACGCATAAAGCTTTTCGATATTTAATTATATTTGAAAGAAGTTTTGATCTATTTTTATATTTTTCTGACTATTTCTGTTATTGTTTACGTATAAATTCTGATTGTTGATTGTTGTTTACCAAATGAATTATCGGAATATTTTATAAATATTATTTTTTCATTTTGCTAATTTTTATAAATTGTATATATTTAAATTAGTATTTTTTATAAATTTTACATATTTTCGTATTAATTTTTTTATATTCACTCGATGATAGCTTAAAAGCCGGAAAACTTTTTTTTATATATATAAATTAAGTTTAATGGTTTTAACTCATTCTTTGTTGTTTTTTATTATTATTATTATTATATATATATATATATATGCGCGTGTGAACAATTGAACACACTTAAGCATTATTGCGCAAAAAAAAGTTCATACATGCACGCGAGCGGAAATATATTCAGCCTATACGAATAATTTAATCAGTTGCTGAAAACTTTTATCACTGTTCCTTAGAGTATTAGGAATAATTTTGATTTTATATGTATGTAGAGGATTAATCTGTAAGTCGTATGTATATAATAAACAACAAAAAATGAGTTAAAATCGTTAAATTTTTTTATGAAAAATCACAAAGCTTTTTGACTGTAAAACCATTATCAAGTAAACATCAAAAATAAAATAAAAATATATAAAATTTATAAAAAATAATAATGTAGATATACAAATAATTTACAAAAGAACAGTATTTATTAAATAATCGGATAATTTATTTTGTAAGTATTGTTTTTTTTTCACTTTTCTGCTAATTTTTATAAATTGTATATCTAAATTAGCGATTTTAACTCCTTTTTTATTGTTTATTTTTTAAAAACCGCTACATTTCACGCTTTGCAATATATATGTAGAAACCATAATTTCTTAATCGATAAAAATAATTTATAATAGTGGATGATAATAATAAATTAGCTCTCTTTTATTACTTAATCCAATAGTGAATTAAGAAACTGGGTGATTTTTTTACTAGAAAATACAATGCGTTGTTTCGATTTACTCCTTTATTCTTTTCGAATGTTTATAATAAATAAACAATAAATAGATCAATTCCAAGTGATGAAATATAATTACGTTAAGATTTTATTTCTTTCATTAATCGCTTCACTTTAGAATCGTAATAAGGAACCTTTACTGTGTCGTAGAGTGTTCTATTATTTTTTTATGGCTTCCTGCGAATGGAACAATTGAATGTTATTAAACCACATTCTTTTCATTGTCAAGTAAAATCAATTTATATAGTCAATGCCAAGCGATATATATCGTTATTATTATTTGATAATATCGTTTTATTATTGTATGATTCTTACGATTATTAATTATTATTTCATATATTTCATTTAGAATTATAACTCCTATTCTTATCGTTGCTATTATTAAGGTTAACTATTTTTAAAAAGTCCATACATTTTATTATTGTAATCCTGTTTTGTAATTTATTTCTGTACCGTATATGACCTTTATTTGTTTTATTATCATTCGCATTATTGAATTTTAAAAATTATTCAGCTTTAATATTCAATATCGTTTAAAAATAATGGTAGGAAAATAGACAGTAAGATTATTACCTGAAATATTTCAAATGTTCGGTTATTAGATAGTAAACTAATATTTAAATTAATATATATTTATAAAAAAATGAATACAAAATATTGTAACCTACTACGCATTTGTCATAACTAGAGCCCGGATTTTTCGGCAGTAAACATTTTTTTTTTCGGCATTTATTATTAAAATTTCGACATTATTCGGCATTTATTATTAAAATTTCGACATTATTCGGCATTTATTACGAAAATTTCGACATTATTCCGCATTTATAAAAAAACTCATTTTTATCTATAAGAACTGTGTAATAGTAATTAAATAAAAACAATGTATACAATGTACGCAATTATTTTAATATGTACATTAATAAAATATACTTTATGTAACAATAAAATTACAAGCTTAGAAAATATATTAAGTAGGTATTTATATAGGTAGATGTAGAGGGAATTATTTTAACAAAGTCGAATTATAAGATACAATAATGTGCCTTTCTAAATTATTTTCTGTGAACGAATACCGTTTATCCGATAAAATATTCTTTAAGAGAAACTTCTTTCTACATCTGCAGACACAATGGGGGGCATAAGCATATGCACTGATGTCTCCAGGACTTAGTGAATTGCAGCAATACCACTCACCGTGTACTAAAAAATTACAAATTTTTCGTAGTTGCTGGTATTCCGTGTTTTTTAATAACACAGAATTCATTTTTTTCTGTAACACTTTGTGTTTGTGTAAATACTTAATACTATAGTAAACTACTATAGTAGTGAACGGTGGAAGGCACAAATTAATGTTAATAATGCGATAGTCTGACGCCCTTACTCGCCCATGAAATGGAATGCCCAAAAGCCTAATTCGGAAAAGAAGGTAAAATAAGAACGGTGTCGTTAAAATGATGAAACCAGATTAGAAACATCGATGGAATGTTGATTGTGATTGCTCCACATCGATAACCGAGTCATAAAAAACGCAGCATCTGACATGGCGACAGACGATTTTACATGGAGTAATAAAAAATATGGAATTATCTTTTCCTCATTTTTTTTTTTAATAATTTTTTTTTTAGATTTTTAATTATTTTCCAAAAAAAAAGTTCAAAAAATTTACAAACTTAGAAAAATGCTTATTTTCGGCATTGTTCGGCATTTATTCAATTTTCGGCATTATTCGGCGAAATAAAATTCGGATTGCAGGGTCTGTATGTCTGAATTCGTGTTCGTTTGTCATCAGATTTGATTTATCGTGTAGCAAGATCATTCGGTAAATGCCGAGAAATCCGGGCTCTAGTCATAACAATTGGGCATGTGATTAGAATTATATTATATAAAAAATCCCTAGTTATAGTATATTTCTACTCAGGTTCGGTAAATACCTAGTTGACCCTAAATATATATATTCAAGTGTGTGTGGTATAGTGTAGTTCTTTAGCAATTTGTCATACATTCTTCATCTATTCTTTTTTAGCTCCAACTTTAAAATTTGAATGCGGTGAGACGAAGTTAATTTCATTTTTTGATTGTTTGTTGATGTATATGTATATATGTTTATCTCTTTATGTGGATATATATATATATATATATAAATGTTTATATCAATTTTTCATTTTTAAAATGATCCATATCAGAATTATTATTCATCATTTGTGATTAACCTTTCAATATGTGAGATTACCGCCATCAGGACAGGAAGTTTTTATATTTTATTTATTTACTATATATATAATATAATATATATATATATTTTATATATATATATATATATATACATATAGATATATATAATATATATATATATTAGAGATATACGGTGCATGTATTTCTAGTGTCTACATACGGAGCACGCAAAAGTTTTAATTATTATTATTTTTTAGATAATATTGAATTTCCAGTCAAAAAAAAAATTGTTTAAGGATGATTAAAGAACACAATTAAACTTTCATGGTTGATATCCATACGGCTATGATTTTTTCGGCTACAGTTTTCATTATCAAACTGAGCCAAAAAAAAAATTGTAAGTGTTTACCTGAAAAAAATACGAACATGGTTTACACCGGAAAAAATCATAAACGAATGATTAAAATGTTTTGTGGTCACCACCGATATATTGAGAATTCCAATTTGTTCGGTGAAGTGGAAACGCGACTCTGATATAAACCTATCGCTGTTTTGTTTTTTTTCTAGGAAAGTAAGGATTTACTTAATCATCGGTAAACTAGTCAAGTTACGTACCTAAACATTCTTTTTTAAATTGAATTTTGTAAATTCATAAATTTTTATTCTTTCGGCAATTTCTAAAAGGGGAAAAACAACATTTAAATAGTTATTGAAGATGCTTAACGAATTTGCTGTTATTTTATGATTTCAGGAGCCTTATTGCGTCGCAGTTCCTTAGATCCAGATCGGAGAAGACTGTCACTCGGACCGACTATACCGCATAGGGGTTCGGATGTAGGATTAGATCCAAATCACGCCGCTATACTATTTCGTGATTCTAGAGGGGTAAGAAAAAACTTAAATGATTTTTTTTTGTGATGAAAAGTATGTATTGTGTCTCATACACATTCATATATATATATATATATATATATACTATAATAATAATGATAATACTTATTATTATTATTATTATTATTATTATTTATTTTCGATTTTAGCCAACTATGGACCACGTAAAAAACAATAATCACGGAATTGTTCTTTTTCTGCTCTAGTATTCCTTCATCTTTAAGCTGTGCCTTCGCCTGTTGTTGTGTTCTTCACATTTACAAAGAAACCTTTAAATGTGTTAACTTTTTTGCGAAGTTTGTTCCTAATAATTATGTCCTCGCTTTTTATCTTCACTTTCGCTAAATCTTTTTTAGTTTCTATAAGCCAGGTAAGCTTATTCTTCGGATTTTCTTCAAAGTTTTCGAATATAATCTTAGTTTGTCTATGTGACTCCATTCTTTTTAGGTGTCCACTGTTTCGCATCGTGTCTGATATCTTTTCAATTTTCTCATATATTTCTCTGTTGCTTTTTAACACAAAATTATCCATCTTGAATGTTTGCTCCCAGAATTTTCTCCATTATTTTTAATTCTTTGTTCCGTGTGAGCTCGATGTCCCTCTTCGTGTTCATATTTAGTCATTCTGCAGCATATAGATATTGTGATTCAATTGCGGTGTTATAATGTCGAATTCCGAATGTTTTAGATTCGTGACTGTACTATTTATTAAATAAATCTAATTAATTTAAATTTTCAAGTCGATCGTTTTAAAATATTTACTTTCTTCCGAGATTAAATTTTATTTTTCTTATTCGAACCACTATATATTTTCATATTTTTATGTTAAGATTTCTCTTAAATAATTTTCGTTATGTACTTTTGAATTCGCTATTATTGAACCGTGTATGTTTTTCTTACATCGTGTTGCATCATCGGAAATATAACTTACTGTAGTGCTATACATACCAATACCACGCCTTTGTTTTGAACGATTTATTAATTTTTGGTTAACTAAAGTTCGAATGGCAACCTTGCAGAACAGCAGAATATATTTAAAAAGAACTACAAAGAAAGATGAAAAAAAAAAGCGAAACCAATGTATACTGTACAGGATTTTACTATGAGACCTTCGGGATCAAATTCACCATGACGAGAATCATGTAGAATAAATTCCTGACAAGACTAGATACTATTATATATTGAACAAGTGAAAAATGATTTAAGTACTAGGTTCGAATGCCAGGGTGGTATAAACTTTAGATCGTATGTACAAATACAAGATCTTTTCAAGTAATAACATAATTAATTCGTATCATTAAAATGACCATTTTTATTTTCACTTAAAACCGGGACATTGTCAAAATTGCGACGTCAGAGATAGTATCCCAAAAAAAAAAAAATAATGTTTTATACTTATTAAGGTCATCATCATTATTATTATTGTTTATAAAAATAATAGAAATAGTAGTTATCTGCAATCGTATAATGCTCTAATTTAAAAAGTAGGAATAGCTAAAATTGTTGTTAGGTCTATTTTTCGGATAAGCATATTTGTTTCAATGTTGCTGGTGATGATTTCAAATAAGAATGAAATTCTTAGTAGTTTTTTTTTGTTTTTTTTAAATCACCTTTGATATCAACATAGCCTTGAGAACAGTCATTTGAAGCTGAGTTTTTTCTGATGTCCATAATTTATTCATCAAAGAGAATACGACGCATTTGTTTCAGAAAGACATAAAATATATTCGAATAAAATGAAAAAGTTATTACGTTTAAGATTATTAGTGTGGAAATGTTTAACCAACGATTTTCTGTCGGAACATTTAGATTATTCCAACGTGATATTTTTAAAGATGTAATATAGTTAGTCTTGACTTTCATTAACGTATCAGTAATTATCGCCCGTGCACTCGGTATCAACAACTCTATTAAGTGCACGATAGTTTGACGCATTCGAAGACTGTTAAGATTTATACGCTGTGTTGGCTTTTCGTATAATTTTTACTTCAGCAAAATTAAACATCATCTGTGGTTAAAACTAAAAACGGGACAATTCTGTGTTCCGAAGCTTTTAACCGGGACACCAGGACAGAATATTATTAATCTAAATTTATTTACAACTTATTGATGAATATGAAAATTTAAACTCGGGTTATAATATGTATCTGTTGAAATGAAGTTATATATCAATCGTAAATAAAAGTATCGGAAAATTTTATGTGCGTGTAAATAAGATATATATACATGTGTGTGTGTGTGTGTAATATGGCGTGATTAATTCATGTTATATTGAAACAGTATATAACTTATCAGATTCATTTAGAAGTATCTCTTTTAAGTATATATATATGTGTGTGTGTGTGTGTGTGTGTGTGTGTTGTGTGGTTTGTATGTTTTCATTTTCGATATATATATATATATATATATATATATATATATATATATATATGTATGTATTTATATATATATTCGACATGCATTATGTTTGTGGTTAACCCTGCAAATAATATCCTCTCAGCAAGCCAATACTCTAAGTGGTTCCCTTTTGTTATCCTTCGTATTGTTTTTTATTTTCAAGATTACTGGTTTTAGTCAAAGTGGTTAGAAGTCATTTTACCAGACATATTTTTAGAAAAATCTATATATATGTTTTTTGTGTGTGTGTGCGCATATGCATAAAAGAAAAATCCGATCTTGGCTACTGTTAATAAAAAATAATAAAAAATGGTCGTTAGGTAAAGAGTTTTTTCTTTTCTGTTTATAAATAAGGAATTTATTGTTTGAAGTTTCTCAATTGAACAAAGATGTTCAAAGCCTGACAAGGTTAGTTCATACTTACGACTTCTGAAGGTACTACTTCTTTCTATCTAGTTTATTTATTTATTTTCTTTTTAAAATACGATATTTTTCTCGGAATAGTATTGTAAGAGATAGGTAATTATATATATATATATATTTTAATCACTCGGCTAATAACTAGCTTGTTACCTACACGTATATTGGTATCTGTATACGTGTAATTTAGCGAAAACTCTTTAATCTACCGTGCCAAGATATATGTCGCAAAGACGCCTGATGTCGGTTTCAATTCTATGATAATAGGTTGCAAATACCCCTTTACCCGGTAAAATTCATGTCTGAAGTAAATTAAACAACCGCCATACGAATTACCTTTTACGGGTATGTTGTAATATAATGTACAAGCTGCGCTCTGATCACGAATAGCTTTGCGTATATTTTTTTTTTAGTTTATATATATATATGTGTGTGTGTTTGTGTGTGTTTACGCTGTCGGAAGGTTTTCTTGTTTTTCCACATACCACATCTTCTGACAGCCGCATATTCTTCTTCCTGCTTTGTGACGAACATTGTTCTCGCGTTTTTTCATTAAAGTTAAATTTTCAAATTCTCATTTCCTGTTAAGCGTTGTTACCCAATAATTTTTAGTTCTGAACAAGTAAGGTCCATTTAAAAAAAAAAAAAAATATTTTTTTCCTATTTCCATTTTTACAAAATCGAAATTGTTTGAACTTTTTTTCTGAAATGAACCCCCTATTGTTTTGATCAATTTTTATTTTCTCCGTCAATTAAGACCATATACAATTGTATGCATATGCTTATATTATATATATGTATGCTGAGCATGTTTGCATTGTATAATGCGTGTATATATATATGTGTGTGTGTGTGTGTGTGTTATACGCTGTATTTTATATATTAAGCATGTGCGCGTACGTGCTAGAAGTCAGTAATTTTTCTGTATTCTACGTTAGTAATAGATATAAAAAATAAATAAAAAAATGCCAAAGATTATAATTTTTTATGAATATGATACTAGTTTATACCAATTACGGTCATCTTAATCTATTTTATATGTATATACATAGTGCACGTATATTATATATGTATCAACACATCAATGTTATATACTGTTTGTTAACAAGTTTTTTTTTTTTTTTTAATGATCATTTGACTACAAATGTCATTCTCCATTTCTCCATTTGTGCTTGGATTTTTCCTGCGGGTGTTGATATATTTCGTTCTATCTTTTTATTGTTAATTTTTTTAGATTTGTTTTATTCTTGTTTGCTGATTTCCTTTCATTCTGCTTTCTGTTATTTCATTCAATAAACTAAAATACATCCTCACGCTATCCAATTGGAATTTATTTTCCCAAAAACAAATATTGGCACCATTGTCCTTTTGCGAATAATTCATATTCTACATTTTTTCGGACTTAAAGAATTAAAAAGTTTAAGTTAACACAACTCTATAGGAATTCTTTATATTCATTGCGGATTATTTTGATATAATTTCCCTTTTTGACTATTTCATTTTTGATACGCGCCACGTGATCTTATTTTCATGGCCGGTCATGTTTAAAAAATGATCGTACGTCATCTACTTAAGTCGCTTATTGTCTTGTGTAGTATCTGTACATATTTTTTCGCGCGCGCGCGCGCACACACACACGCACATATATATATATGTTTGTGTGTGTGTAGGAGGGAAAGTGATAGTGTACATAAGTGATATTTATCCTTGTTATAGTTAACAGTCTTTATGCGCTAACGTGCTAAACAAAGTCATTGCTCTTCCTCGTTGTTTGCACTTTATTTTTATTTATATATCTATATATATGTGTGTGTGGGTGTGGGTGTGAAATAACTTGGATCAGTTCCCGTACACATTTGAAATCAGCAGGTTGTAATTTAAAAATATGGATTAACTGTCATATTTCAGATGATAGTCTGTTTAGTTTCGTTTTCTGTTCTACTACTTGCACCTGTTTCTAAAAGTAACGAATTTTTTATTTTCTATCTAAAAATAGTGTTAAAAATCGAGTCGATCCACCTGTTGGTTGTTAAATAATAATAATAATTCGTTCGTACAACGTGATGAAAAAATTTTGTTTCTCTTTATAAGAAATTTAATTATCGCAATTTTCAACGATCTCGTGGAATTATTTAACGTGCACTTTTGATTTTTTAAAAAAATGGTGTAATTTTAATTATTTTATATTTTAGTAAAAAGTACGAAAATTATGTTTGATCTAATTTTATATATATATATGTATATATTTAGCCGACGGGCATAGCCCGTTGAGTACGGCGGCTTTCCGTCTAATTGCCGAAGTTAAGCAACGGTACTTGGATAGGTGACCAACGGATCAGTGTGTTGTGTGCTGTTGGTATTTCCCAATTTGCCTGGTCCGCACGGGAGATTAGGCTATTTTCTCCCCAATTTATTGATTGAGGAGACCTACGTCCAGCAGTGGACCGATATAGGTTATACATATATGTATGTGCGTTGTGTGCCATTTCAAACTGATAAATATATAATGATCTGTTTTTCTTTTAATGTCTTCTATCGATGATAATACGATCCTGTATCATATCTGACTTCATCAATTAAACGGAATTCTGTTAGGTATCTTTTCGTGAGAATCGTTGGATTATCATTTTCGGAAAGTGGGAATCGGAATAGAGCTTACTTTCTTAATTGCTTCCACATTTCCTAATTGGAAAAGTCGCTTCTTATACTTTTTAGTGAACTCTTTTTGATGACATCGTCGGCAAGCATCATCCGAAGATCACGGATGAGTAATGAGTACCATTATTACGTAAAAGTCGATATGCGTCGACTATTGCACGCAAGATGCCATTTTGTCTGACCTAAACTTGAATTGCCATTTTCACTCTTAGCGCATCTCCGTAGTCCGTACTGGCTGTACTATTTGTCGCTATAGTAACCAGTTACACGATAAGTCTGATGGAGAGTTCGGACCGATAAGCCGGTGGTATAATTGACGTGTTTTTGTCTCGATTTGTTCGAGCTTCATTCGAATATGGATTTCCTGAGTAAGGTGCTTTATCCGCGTAATTCCGATAATTTTTGAATTATTTTTTTAATACGTCGTGAGCGTGCGTCATTAGTAATTGACCGCTATGCGTTCTGAGTTATATGCCAGTGCAGATATTTGTGATAAATTATAAACAGCGCAAACATTACGAAAATTTCACTGATAATAAAGTATAAATATTTTTAAAATATATAATCTAAGTTTGAACATCGTGTAATATTAGAGTACCGTATTAAAAACTAAAATATTTATCTATATTAAACAGTTCGATGATAGATAATACGGGTTAATAATAATTTTTAAAATGCAAAGTGTAAAAATTCATATATTTGACATTATATTAAAAAGTTTTAATAATGTCGAATAAATGTACCCGAACAAATGCCCTCTCCATTCATGAAAGTAAAACTTCGAATAATATAAATTGATAAATAATAAACATAATTATAAGGTATAAATAGTATTGATGGAAAAATTAAACAAAAAACCATCACAAAAGTTAAACGATAGTAAATATAAGTTTAAATTATATAACGAATATGGTAATAAGATTTATAAGTACTAGAAACGAAAACAAACAAGTTGAAACGTTATGAGAATAATACATACCGATTAAACTCTCGCGGTGTAAGAGTTAAATTTGTTTGGATCCCCGGGCATTATCCATGGCAATAATCTAGCTGATCATTTAGTCACTTCAACGGTTACATTAGGGACTTTTTTGTTTTATACTCCTCCTACAGATATCTTAGCGTACATTAAATATGCGCATAAGGTGGAAAAAAAAGCATTATAAATCCATTCAACCCGACATACCTTCTAATATATGGTTCTACAATATTAAAGTTGAAACGATCAAATTGCGGGGTTTTATTACTACCATTTGTCGACT
The DNA here is from genome assembly GCA_032883995.1 of Coronaproctus castanopsis. Classification (NCBI taxonomy): domain Eukaryota; kingdom Metazoa; phylum Arthropoda; class Insecta; order Hemiptera; family Monophlebidae; genus Coronaproctus; species Coronaproctus castanopsis. The sequence continues at coordinate 221,079,070 of CM065053.1, forward strand.
GAGACTCGGCTGTAGTCGTCTTCCTGCTTCGTTACGCAAGTTGAAACTTATTAGTTCTCCTAATTGCTCTCATACTATTATGGATACCCATTTAGTGGCCGATGCAGACTATGTTATCCTAGAGTGTTCCCATCATAGTAATTTTCGTGTTACATTTTATCAAGCTTTTCACAGCCTTAAAGTTCCGTTTCCTATAAATATTGCATTTCTCTTAGCTCTTCAAAATGCTGAAGTATATACGATTTTAGATTCTGGTATTATTTAATTTTACACATCCTTACATCACTTCTTACTCTGCCTAATTTATAAGTAGCCCTTTCTTATTCATTCTATAATATACAGACATGGGTAAACTCTATGGAAGCCCCTCAAAAAAAAAAAAAAAAAAAAACATTCTGTTTAATGCCTCGATGCTTATGCTTAGTATATCTAATACTTAGTTCCTTGAAATCGTAATTTCCTATTGACGGAAGTAAATTATTACGGTGCTTCTACAACCGATAAATTTTTTTTTTTATAGTTTCAGCATAGTCTTTTACATGCGGCACCTGCAGACCACTGTGCATATATGAAATTTTAGTGTATATAAGATCATTGAGGATACATGACATCGATTTTGGACTAATTGCAGTCTACTAAAACTAGCATTTGAGTGGGCGAGAATATGTTAAGATAAGCCTAATGATTGACTTGTAGATTACTAATTTATTATTCGTATTTAAATGTGATTTACTACGGTTGAAAATGGATTAGATAGAACATATTGGCATGGTCTATATGCTTAGAAAAACTTAGCCTCTTGTCTAAAATGACGCAAGGTAGCGTATCTGATCAGACCACTCTATATCAGTGCCATTGACGTGGTGAAGTCTGGTCGGTGAAAACGGTCTTCGACCAGTGAAAAAAACTGTTTTCGTTTTGAAAGGATTAAGAGCAATTTGTCATTTAGAAAAATACTCGATTACACGATCAACACCGGATTCTAACCTATTGTTGATAGCAGTTGGTCTGTAGGAGCTGCAGAACAATACTGTGTCATCAGCGTATAAGGCAACCTGGATGTTATTTATATGCGAAAAGTGAATAAGAGTGGTCCAAATACGTTACCTTTAGGTACGCCTGCAGAACAGGATTTGATACTTGATTTCGCGTTATTCGTAATGATATAAAAGAATCTATCACGTAAATAACTTTTTATATTCTTCTAGCCGGTATATATTACAAAATTACGATATTTTTAACGTTGAAATAACCTCCACATTTAAGATGGACATCGTTTAATGCGGAATAAAAAGAAAATAATAATGATGTTGATAAAAGTTGAAAATTATGCGTTTTTTATGCGTACATATGTGCGCGATACATAGCGTATAATTTAATTTATTTCCCTTTTTTTTTTTCGTACTAAAACTACGCTAATAGACTGATAGGAAGTTTGTTTAAATTCCCCCCCAAAAGCTAGACTGGATTAAATTGAATCTAGTTATGACTGACCTGATCGATTATTTATTTCTAAATAAATTCCGGAAAATTTAATGTACTTCGTTTTCAACGTGTTCATGGAACGGAGGTCATTGTTCTACGACGTTGATAGAAATAATTATACTGATTAAATTTTACTGGGATAAACAAACATTCGCTCGTGGTGAAATATTAATAGTGATGATGAAAAAGAATTCAAATTTTCGATAATTATATTCCGATAAAGAAAATTTCGCCATTCTTATAATACTAATATATTATTATTATTATTATTATTAAATGTCATAATAAATTGAATTGAATTGAATTATTATTATTATTATTATTATTATTATTAAATGTCATAATAAATTGAATTGAATTGAATTATTATTATTATTATTATTATTATTATTAAATGTCATAATAAATTGAATTGAATTGAATTATTATTATTACAGTATGATAACAAAAATTCTCGAATGTTACCTCATTTCAAATATCATTTCGTTCCGTTATTCCGTTTATCGGTTTGGGTTGTTTTTTTTGCTATATTGTGTGCGTGATATATATGTTGATGGATAGCTAGATAGATGAAAATCTTATATATGTTTCCGTTAAGTTTGTTATCGTTTAGGGAGAGAAATTGATAAGAATATGATTTGATTGTATACTGCGGTACGGGCAGAGAGATAATAGGAACATCCTAAAATATCTGATTTGCTTCAGCAATAAGGTCGGCATCTACAGGATGCGAGCAGTACGGTGAGTAAGTGAGGTTCATTTAGTGAAGAAGGGAGACGATTTTTTCCGAATCTTGTTATGTGTATGGCGATTATGAATGTACGAGTTTGGTTAACTGGCATCTATATACCAAGGTAACCATGGAAGGTCAGTCTGAAGCGATTTATAATGTGAGACATTATAAGGGTCATTCCAAACCACTTTTCAGTATTCCTTGTGGGCAGTTTTAATGTGCGGCGAATAAGCGATGAACAGTCCACGAAGGAAAGGAAAGTGGCCATAATAGTCAGCGAGCAAATTTCCGCTGATTCCAGAGTGGCCGGGAATCCATACAAACTTAGTGGAGGCACCAACATCCTGGAAAATATTCAATAGTACCTATTCCGTGCTACTCGGATCCTGATCCTTGCAATTTTCGCAAGATTGTTGCGCTACAGTTTTTGTTGTTCTTTTTTTTCTTCTTTTAGATTTAACAGACACCCATCGGCTCTGTTAACGTTATCCCAATCACGGCCGTTTAAGCTTTGCTATTTGTTCCACTCTGTGCATCTATTAATTCTGTCCGCATATTTCAAGACATAGCGATTAGAAAGTTTACTACTTTTCAAGCTGTTTTTCGTATACCTAATGCTACCGAACGCTAGGAACATTCACCTTCGTATCTGTCTTTGCATAATTTCTCATCTGTCTATTATTATATCCTGCCACGAGTAAGTGTACCATTTTGCCCGATCAATATACTCTTCATTCATCTTTATCGATAAGCCGTTCGTGTTGTGTTAATCGTAACTTTCTTTTTAATTCTACGTTTACAAAGTTAAATTTGAGTTCATTTAACACAGTTTGTAACTTTTGTGTACTACTGTTCGGTATAATGATACTACTATGTGCGTATTTTAGGCAATTTACAACGCTGTTATAAATAATTTCGGCGTCATAAATTTGTGTGAACGTTAGGTAAATTTAGTGAGGTCATTCTTATCACATTAATCACGGCACTTGTATTGTGAAAGGGTAATCGATCTAGAATATATATATATGTGTGTGTGTGCTTAATTAAATATTATTCTAATAAAACGTGACCATTCTACCATACAGTTAATTTATTTTATTTTTTAATATGTATCGCCAATGAGGCACTATTGCAGATTACTTTTTGAATAAAATTATATTCATCTCACTCTTAAATTAAGTAAAAACTGATGCTGGGGTAAAATATGTTGACAGAGTAATGGATTTCGATTTAGTACAATGTCACTTCTCTACTATTTTCGAATGCGTAGATGATTATAAAAATGTCAGTCTACGATAAATTTAATAAGGGACTGTTTTGACAGTATGTCGTTTTCTGTTAACTGACACACACACAAACTCACATATATACGCAATACATATATGTATGTGTGTTTTAGTGCGTGCGCTAGCTTTTGAAATTGAATATTTCGCGATTGTCGTTTTTATTCGAGTTTGTGAGAAATGGTTTTCATTCCTACTTCATTCGCTTGTTCTTTATTATTAACGTTACTGTCATCGCATCGAATTCATATGGATGAATCAAAAATTGAGTTACTTACGAAATAAGATAACGTTGATCCGAATCAAGAAATGACGTTTATGCCCGGAGTGACGTTAAATTTGTAGGTTTTAAAGTGTGTTAGAGTTGTTCAGTTAATCAATTTCCCCGAGAAATTAAAAAGCTATCGCGTGTAAAATACAAATTTATTCGATCATTAAAAATTAAATTAATATGTATATGTTTTGAGTAGGCACTACACCTTTTTTTTTTCTTTCAATTCCCCTAGTATCCATGTGGAGAAGACGAATCATCGCTATAATGGTCGACTTGGCTGAATGAAGAAATTGCGTACATCTATGTTTTTCGATCTCCATTATCAGACTTTTACGCATTGAGTTAGTTCGTATGTTAGTGATTATTAATTAGTTCGAAAACGTTTTCATCATTTAATAACGAAAATAATAATTGAAGAAAATTAAAATAATTGAATGAGAAAGTTGAAAAATTTGATCTTTCATCGGCAAGTTGATTCTTAATGAAAAATACGTCTCATTTATGGCCAATGGTTACGACGTTAAATTTAAATAGGTAGAGGTAATATTGTGAAACAGGTAGTAAGCTAAGATAAAAGTCAAGAAGTCACGTAGCGTCTTTATCAAGGATTGCACGCGCTAACATATTCATTCGATCGGGTGTTGGATTTTACGTTCTTCCATTATTTGCGGCATCAATTTTGTCTTTAAGCGTTTTTTTGTCCATGTCCCTCGTCATTATCGAGCTTCTTTTCGATCATCCTTTCTATACTGAGTGTGAGCAATCCTCCCTTCCTGATTTTGTTCATTGTATATTTTCGTTCTCTGAATGTCCTCCGAGATTATTCTTTCATTCGGCATTTCTAAATCGTTTATTTCTTTTCTTTCCAAGGAATCTCCTGGCGTCCGCATCTCGAATGCGTTTAACCGCTGGATGTTTTCAGTATTTAATGTCTCTTCGGAACATATTTCGCCATCGAGAATACATAACATCCGTATCCGTCTTTATGATATATATAAATTGTGCTTATTTAACCATCAATATGTCATTACTGAACAGGCAAGTATCGGAACTCTTCAATTTTCAACCGTCTATCTTTATCTTAAGTTATAAATCGTTGTTGGATGTCCGCGTGAATTCCGTTGCTTCAGTTTTTCCAACCTTTATTAATTTTTTTTTTTTTTTTTTTTTTTCCTGTTCCGAATTTAACTTTTTCAACGTAATCTCTCTGGTTGTGCGGCGCTTAACCATCGTCATTCTCTTATCATCGCATTATGCGCAGGAACGTAAATAACCTCGGTGGGAATAAAATATAATGGATAAACGAAGAAATTGCTGAAGAAGCAAACTTAATATAAGGAGGTGCACAACTTAGGTTATATATTATATATCAAGAAAAATGCAAATATAATTCTAATAAACCGGCTGAAGGTTATTACGTGTAATTAAAATAATTTAACGCGCGCTATGTTAAAACTTGGAATTTGAGTAAGTTTTTGTTAGATTTGAATTTATAACTAAAATGGAATAAAGAAAGCGTTTAAAATATAAAACGAATACAAATGAATTTTTTATTTTTAATATTAGATTACTGTAAATAAAATTGTGGTATCTTTCTCGAATTACAAATGAAAACGAAAAAAGACGATTCTAGTAATCAAGTTATTCTTATCCTTTTTCGTCTGCAGCATCTATGGATCATCACGTGAAGAAAACAAACCTTTTCCTTCGTTCCCGGTATTTAATACCAACCGTCGTACGTCCCCATTTACTTGTGCTTACTTTAAATCCGTCGAATTTTTAAATTTTGTTTTTAAATTCTGTTATCAAATTTATTTGCATTATCCATTTTCTGTTTTTCAACTAATGCTGGAAGTTTCGTTTTGTTATTCTATTTTTACTCGTTCTCCGAATATGCGCATAAAATGACCAATCTTCTTTTTCTCATAAATGTCAGATAGTTTTTCTAATTTCGCTTCTTTTATTGAGCCTGTTTCTGATGAGCATCCCTTCTTTTCATGGACCGAGAATTTTTCTTATAATCTTTCGTTCCTTTTTTCCAATATTTCAATTTTTCCAATTTTATTTAGCTCTAAGCATTGCGCTTCATATAAACACCGCCGTTTGATAATCGTGTTATATTTTAATTTTGTATCAATTTTACATAATTTTTCGTTAAATTCGTCGAAAATAATTATACAAATGACGAGAATTTTTAATAACGATTACAGTAAAAGTTATAACCATTTTTAAAATATATTCTATCGTCTCGATTTACGTAACTTAAGTTTTTTTATTATTATTATTGTAATTTAGTCTTACTAGCTGGCCAGAGTTCTATATTTATAGCGTGTAAGTAGTAGTAGTAATGATTATTGCGTTAGTTATACTAATAATGGTAGTGGTTAAAGTTTATGTAATTTTATTTCTCGATACCGAATGAAAATCGTTCGTTGATAATTTTCTATTTGAATTGAGCACGATGAAAGTTTTAATAATAATTTTGCCCTCCGGGAAATTCGTAATTTAAGGGAATAGAACGAGGACTCGATAGTAGCATTGGTGGCAGTAATTGTTGGGGCTCGATGTCGATACGAAGAAATGGTGTCAAATGCCCGATCGTGTTTCTGACACCTTTTTCAAAATCCTGACGAACTAAACAATATTTTCCTACATTCCTACCTTCGCCAAAGTTAGCTGTTCGTTTCTGTGTCTTTTATAAATGAAAATCATTTCACCGGATCTTTCATTTTCCAATTACGAAAGTCGAACGTTTAATCATAACTTCTCGTTGCGGTATTTAGAAGTTTGTTTGTAGGAAAACTTATTTTAAATTTTTATACACACACATATATACCCGGAAAAAAAAATTGAGTAAAGTAAATGGATATAGACTAATATTAAATTAGTTTAACAAAATTTTTAAACAATGAAATTAATAATACATTCGTACTTGACGCATATCAATATGGTTTTAGAAAAAAAAAATTTTAACGCAGTTATTGCGGATCTGTAACAGATAACTTATTAATAAACAATGTAACAATTTACCTATTGTCGCATTGTTTGATATTGAAGGCGGATTTAATTATTGTGATCGCCGAGTGATAATCGACACATTAATATTATGGTTTTAGTTTTAACGTCATTTGTTTAATACCCGATTACTTAGAAGAGTAAAGTGAATTTATCAAAAAATCAAATAAATTAAGTGTGAAAAAATATTTAATTTTGGATGTACAATGTGTTATTTTTATATTCATTTTTATTTACGTACACTTGAAAATGGCTTGATATCCGAAAAGTTTTGTGTCTTTTAATACAAAATTTGGCGATTTTAATTACTTTTTTTTTTTTATCGTTTATATCTCAAATGCTATAAAAAAAAATTAAAACTAAAGCCGGTGAATAATTATACTTTGATAATTTAACCCAAATTTATCTAGAGGTCACTCGCTTCGCTTATTTTTCACAAATTCTTTGTAAAATATCGTTTAATAATAAATTTTTGTGTTGGTTATGCAACACTTTTAAGGCGTGACTTCTGATAAGAATTGTTGTTGATTAGGAAAGAAATATTAATTATTCGGTGGGTATTTTAATTTAACTACTACTATTACTGCGTTGTGTGCATTCTTAAGTGTTTGTTCGAATTGCTTTTAATTAGGCCGTTGTAAATGATATATATATATTTTTTATTTGCGTATTTCGCTGGGTACGATATCTTTTTTGAAAATCGGGATATCAACTGATCAAATTTTGTAATTGCGATCGTTGATCGATATCATTGTTATTTATCATTTTATCTGTTTACAAGTCGTCCAGCAACATAATACGCTATGTTTAGACGATAAGAGTTATATCGGTAACGAATTTCGAAATTTTTAATTGACAAGGCGTTTTTTCTCCATCGTACCGGTAGCAAAAATAAACAACGATTATGATAAACGAAAGAAATAAAAATGCAATTCAATTTGATTGTTTTAGCGGCAGATAGTAGCGTTAACCATAATTAAGGAGAACCGGTGTGGATTGCTATCGTCACGGGCTATCGACATTTTAATCGATATTTCAAATTAATATGCCTTTGTAATTTTTTAATTCGCGGTTTATTGGAAGCGCATCTGTGCACCGTCAACTCTTTTTTAATCGTCTTATAGGTTTTTGTCAAGAAATGTAGTTGAATATTCCTCGAATATTCGAATTAATATTGAATTGAAATTGATCGCAGAACTTTCTACGCCGATTTATATGCACTTCGGTAACAGCGGTGTATATTTCAATTATAGAGGGTTTTAACCCTTAAATGCAGAGTGTAGCCTATAAGCTATACGTTTACATTTTGGTGTCACTAGCATCGCACCCACTTAAAATACGGCGTTACTAACTTCAAAACTGCTTTTAAATGATATAAAGAAACCAAAAAAAAAAAAAGAATGTTCCCCCGAAAAAGTAAATAAAATTTTTGCCACGCATTTAAGGCTTAAATTAGATGAATATTTGGGGTGCAGATGTCGTAATACGATGTATTTCCGATTATTGTCACTGCATTCTAAATAAGTTTCTTTTACACTCAATTCTATATAATTGAATTTCGTATTTCCGGATTGATGATACCAAAATTTAAATATATTTTTTTCTTTTAAAGTGTAAGTTTCAAAGATAATTTACTACCAAGAAGAGGATACAATAATCTCATTCGCGCAAAGAATAGTTTTCTTACACGAAACCGCCATGTTAGCAGATACGTTACATAAAGTTCATTGCCATCGATACACATATACTGCGCGACACGTTAGTTGCCTGTTGGTAAAGGCACTTCGATGGATTAAATTACGTCATTGTCCGCTTTAGGATTCTTCAATGTACATGATTTTGGCTTCCTCTTCTTTGATTTTTAACCAATTATTATTTACCGGGAAGTCAGTTTCTCGTTTATTTATTTTTAATTCGTTACTTGTTAAATTTCATAACGCATATCGTTTAGTCGGTTCTCTGTAAACGTCTCGGAATTTATCTACGCAGCGCGTAATACGTTGCACACTGATATTAAAAGTGACCAACCTACAGGTAGTAAATAAGTGCAGAGTGATCTCTCGTTGAATTCAAACAGTTGAAGATAGCGTTCGTGATGTGCAACCTCCCAAATGGGAGATGCTACCTTTATGATGATGATATAGATTGATTGTAGATCGATAATAATAACGATAATTAACTGGGCGCGGTTTATACGAAATGGGATAAATTACAAAATAGAATCACCGTTAAAAAAAAAAGAAAACTATTAGTATAAACTTTGAATGAACCGTGTTCGTTATATTTATTTTTCGAATTACATGGATATATGTATTTATATAGGAGGGCAGTACAAGTGCTTAAAGTATTATCATCACGACGTTTTCACGATATAAATAATTTAAAAAAAAAAAAAAAAATGAAAAAGTTTTTAACATGTACGTAAATTCTCGATACGATTCATTCGTTAAAAATAAATTTTCGTAATTTTTAACCTAAACTCGTGGCTTGAAATATGTATATATGTTGGTAATTATTACGTAACGCGTTGTGGTCTACAATATATAAAATATATATATATATATATATCTCAGACGACATTGTAATTTATTACCAGGCTTATAAGAATGGTACACCGGGGATTATTTTACGAGATAAATATTTATAAGGAAGATTCAGTACGTTAGTCAAACGAGTTGCTTTGTTTACTATATAATATTAATCTTTTTCGTTAATTAATGAGGTCGATAAGTTGACGGCGAATTTAGCGATTACTGGCGACCCATTTTCATTCTTCACAACGCTCGTTATCGTCATTATCATTTTGAAAAGAATTTTATCTAGAAACCCAAATGTGATTCAATATGAAGTTTTTCCTTCCTAATCAATATTTATATTTGTTCCTTAACCAATCTTATGTAAACTTTTCTTTTTTTTTTTTTTTGAGGGGGGACACTTTCTGCGTCTCATAATAATTCTTCGAATGATACGTACATGTAAATGCACATATATCATCGTCATCGTATTGTTCGTTACAGAACGTCGTGACTAGTTCATTGTACGTTTATTTTTATTACGGACAAAATGAGCTAGTATTATTCAGGGTGCTATTTATATGCGACGCATATGATGTTATACGGAGTGTGGTGCCACTGCCTCCTCCGTGATAATTAAGAATTATATAATGATGAAAAACTTTCTATATCGCGGTTTGGTTTCGAAGCCCCGACCGTAGAATTGACAACAGTCGAGCACTCTAACCACTACGACATAAATAGATGTACAAATGTACACGTATTGTTGTTTAACGAAATAATCGATTTGATGCGTTTAAGATGAACTCGCTGCCTCCTCCGTGATAATTAAGAATTATCCAAACGATAAAAAACTTTCTATGTCGCGGTTTGGTTTCGAACAGCCGACCGTACAGTTGACAGTGCAGCGCTATAGCAACTACGCCACCGCGACATAAATAGATGTAAAAATGTACACGTATTATTGTTTAACGAAATAATCGATTTGCTATGTTTAAGATGAACTAGAAAAGACTTGTAATGTGTTTGTATTAGCAGACCTGTCGGCGCATTGTTGTGGTTCAGGTAGGTAAATTAACATCCATTACAGTTCGTAAATTAAGCAACAGAAAACGATAAGTAATGCCAATATTTTTATCGATAACGTATAAGAATTAAATTTTATAAATGAAGTATCGTGGAAAGAGATTGATGCAGTCAGTTACATTATTCTAAATTATAACCATTAATTTCGACGCAATTAAGCGGCAGTTCGGTACATAAATCTATCCGTTACTAATATTAATAAATTAGATAGTTTACCAACCCGCGAGCATTATGCAACGTATAATTGACCGCGAGAGAAATACGCAAAACCTGAGCCGCCAGTGATCATTGTCTGGCCTTGAGACGTGTTCGCGAATGCTAAACGAATAGGAAATTGATGCCTCCGAATTATATTGTAGTATCGGTATCATTGGAAAACGTGGTTTCTACTTTAAATCTTCAACTCAAAACGGTTCCATAACATTTCCGGCGTTCCTCTTGATAACTAAACGTATGCAGTTGCATATCTATGTCAACGACCAATTTTGACTAGTTCATAGATACGTGCGCAACGCCGACACTCAAGACTTTCAATCATAAGGTATTAATTTTGACATTATAAACTTCGACGTGTGTTAAAGGAAAGGATTCGAATAGGTGAAAATACAATCATGTCTCTGGAAATTTTTTTTAGCGCGTTATATAAATATATTTAGAATTAAAAGTTTCTACGTCGACTAAATATCCCTTATTTTTATTATTATTTTTTTTTTTAATCTTCTAATCTAGAACTGACGTATCTAACCCGTCATCTATCACATGTAATGAATGTGAGAAAAAACATATTTTTTTAGGAGTCAGTCCAGCGACAGAACTCCCAAGTTATGAATGATGACAGCCCGAAAGCATTATCTGAAGTCGGTAATACGTTTTCTCTTCAGCCTTCTAATCGCCGATTGAACTTGCAAACTTATTGCCAGCGGATTTTCGTGAGTTTCCAATCTCGTTGGATTACTTGTTCCGCATATTGTATCTGAAGATCTTTATGCAATGTGTAGTTAGTGACATACCATGGAGCGCCAGCTATGCTTTATTCTGGTACCGCTGTATTTTTTTAATGTTGCTCTTAGAGGAACATCCCCATAGTTCGCAGCCATATTGCCAGATTGGTTTAAGTATCGCATTGTACAATAAAAGTTTATTTTTAATATGTAGTTGCGATCTGGGTTCTAATTTTAATTTTGCTGTTTCGATATTTAATTCAGTCCTTTTTGCCGTTATATGTAATGAATGACATTTTTAAATGGACAATTCTTTTAGCGTTAAAATTCTATGTACCGTATAAAGGACATTGCGACTGAAAGGATTAATACTAATATCGCTATTTTCTTTACTACTCTACGTTGCACCGTTTTAGCACTATTACTACCACAACTATGGGATAATGTCTTGCACACTGTCTACCCGATTTTTAGACATATTCACTTACACACGCATGTATAATATACGCTTTTTATATTACATTCTCAAACTTTTTATGAATAACATTAGAACTTTCACAATGAAGTAATATTAACATCGAACATAAATTATCGTACAGAAATTCTTATTAGCTTTTTAAATTTATTTATAAATGGAATGCATGTGACGATCGTCGTGTAATTTTATATATATATAAGTGCGTGTGTGTTAGTTCTCGTACATACCTACATATATGATTACGGAAACCGTTAATTCAGACTTATAAGACAACCACATATACAAATCGATTATTTATATTTATATATATATCCGAGTAAGAATTTTTGTATTTCGTTTAAAATAATAATTGCAAATTCATAACAATGCGAGAATTATACTTTCAACATTTTACGAACACTAATTAGCATTCCAGATGTTTTTAATTTTTCGGAAAATTACATTTTTTTTATCGATTTCGGAGAATGCGCATATAAATGAATACTTTCTGTAAATACAATATTACAAATAAACGAATAAAAGTAAAAATTATAATTTAAAAAAATCCACGTTGTAAATTATTTTGAAAATTTACATTTAAATTTATTTTTAAAATTAATTTCGTTCAATTATTTTTTTTTTATTATAAATTCTTAATGACTACGGCCCAAGAGGCCACAATTAATTTAGCTAATGTTTATTTATATAATAAATTTTTTTGCAAGGTTAAGCTCCATTTCCTATATGATTTTACCGTATTAAAGTTTTGTTAAAATGTGTTCCTACGTATTTAACTACAGTTTTTTCACGTATGACCGGAGAAGTTGATATCGGTAGGTTCATTTACATTTACTTCTATCGCTCCTATTGGTCATCCAATTTTCTATATCGTTCAGGGTTTTTTTTTTTTGTAATTAGTATGTGGATTTATTACTATCCTTATCCGCGGCTAAAACTGCCATGTCATCAGCGACCGTACAAAGCGTTGTATCTTCCCCGACTGGTAAATCCGCCGTAAATATTAAATAAAGTATAGGTCCTAAAATGCTGCCTCGAGGACTCCTGGATCGATCGTATGAATATCAGACAATTCCTCCTCTTGTTTGACCATAATCATTCGATTTTTTAGATAGTTATTTATTTGCGGGTAATATCGATGTGGTAGCCATTTTCTAATTTTAAATAATATGCCACACATTATCGAAAGTCTGCTGAATATCCAGTAATGCCGCATTGCAAAATTCTTTCGCTTCCAAAGCATTTATAATTCTGTTGCCTGCTCTGTCGTTGAGTGCCTGCCTCTAAATCCGAACTCGTTATTGGCTATTATACCCTTTTCTTGAATTATCGTTTTGAGTCTCATAAGCAATTTGTCCCAGATTTTTGACAATATTGGAAGCAAGCTGATAGGTCTTGCTGGTTTGTCTGATTTATTAATCATGATAACCTGAGCTATCTTCTATTGGGTAGGAAACTTTGATAACCTTAACGTTGCATTATATAACGTAGTTATCGAATGCCATAACCTTTTTTGGAACGTGCTGTAGTATCACTGCATTAATTAGGTCATATCCACAGGAGCTGTTTTCAAGGCCATTTTTTTAATTGTCTTTCTTACTTCCTACGTAGTTATGATCCTTATTGGAAGTGTCATTTGGAACGATTCCTCGAATGAATTATTAAGAAGTACGGTATCATTAGGCGTAAAAGCTTTCTTAAGGTGCTTAGCGAATAATTCTCCTTTTTCTGTATTATTTTTTGCCCAGACTCATTTTTGGTTAGTGGTGTGCATCTAAGAAATTTAGTTGTTTTCCATAGTGTAAAATCATCCTGGTTATTTGTGGAAAGATTTTCTTAATATTGCTGTACTGCTTTATTTTTGTTTTCATATAATTTTTCATTTAGTTTTTTTATGTCTTATTTAATGATTAATACCAGGATATTAGATTGAACTTCCTCGGATTTTTCGTTGGTTTTTAATTCGGACAGTTACGACGCTTTTTATATCATTCTTATAAGGTATTTCATGAATGCCTTTCTCTGTTTTTAACTTCTGTTGAGTATCAAAGTTTGTTTGGAATGACCTTCAATACGTTCTTGTTTGTGATTTCTTAATTACCGTGAAGCTAAGCGAATGAGATCTGTCGCAATCCAGACTTGTTTTTATTTCTACATTTTGAGGTTGGGTTCCTTTAGTTATTAAAAAATTTAGTATATCCAGTAATTTACATATATCATTAGGCCAGTGTGTAGGCTCTGTTGGTGCCAGTATAGTATACTTTCTTTTCTTCTATAATCTGTTCATTTTACCGCGCGGTAAAATCAGTCTATTTCCCCAGTCATAGTCTCCTCCAGCTGTCCATCTATTTCTAGATAGCGGAAAATATTTTTATTTAGTTTTTGGTTTGGTTGACAGTATGTTGCAGTTAAGGTGATTATATGCATCATTGACTACTACTGAAGTAGCTTAAATTCTTCGTACAAAAAAATCTAAATATTATTTATATAACACGTTCACATCGTCAAAATTCGTAAAATTTCTCGCGCTGTTTAAATATTTAGTATCCTATTTACTGAAATAAATTGCGCCTACCGCATCGTACCGGTATTAGTAGTACAGTCGACTAGGGTACGTTCTGTTTCGCGTAATGGCGTGAAATTTCGAAATTATAAATAGCGCGTTAAAATTTCATCCGTATACGGTCGGTAGTTTTTACCAGGAGAATAGAGATATTCGCTGGTCGCGGTTAGTCGGTAACAATTTTCTTATTTAATGTCTTACCATTATCGCATCTCCCACCATAGAAACAAGAAACAACCTTTATCTGTTCTACTTGGTAACGCTGACCGGCTTATCATTCAATTTTCACGGTAGGTGGAACAAATTTTCTCCTCCGTCACTCGTTGTGTTTTTTGGTGCATATACCAAAACCAACCGCAACGAACGCGCCATTTTGTGAGCTGTTTAAAAAAATCTCCTACAAGAACTTTGCTTGCTCTTTAATTTATCTTGAAAATTGTCCGGCAAAATTTCTGCGTGTTACCGTTTTATCAAAATAACCGTTTTACGTTAATTTCATGTAGTGTACAGATTTTCTTTTTAATTTCTGTTAAAGGGAACCCCCTCCCAAAAAAAATTGATATCACAATTACGTAGTATTATTATTATTATTAATTATTATTTTTTTTTCTTAATATATTCGATTAATAACGAATACATTTTCCAACAGTGTTCCAGTTCCGTATTAGTTCGTAATGTGAAAATTGAAAAATTAATACCTGACGATCGTTCATTATTATTACAAATATTAATAATAATATTATTATCTTTATTATTATTATTATTACAAATCTATATAATGAAAACGATGAAGTTGTACATCGTATAAATCGCTAATATAATTTGTTTAACATTAACAAAGTTTTTCAGTAGGTACGCTATTCTTCTAGTTATTAGGTAACTCTTTCAGTCCCAATGTTCTCCATACGGTACATAAACATTTAATGCTAAAAAGAAAAAGAAATATCTTTCGTAATAAGGGACGTTCTATCGACATTAAATATTATCCATAACAGAAATATTTATATAACGCATTTCTAGATTTAAAAAACAGCCTTATATACAACAAAATATTACTTTGGATTTTCACCCCCACAAATTATGTCAATAATTTTCTGTAAAAATCGTTGTACGATTGAAAATGTTAAAAATTGAATAATAAGGACATTAATAATGGCAAAAAAATCAACTTCATCATCATTATTGTCAAACACTATATATGACCGTCACAATAATGTTAAGAAAAAACGACGCAATATAACAAGTACTATTAATTTATTCTTGGTAAAAACATCTTAATTATAAATTAATTATGTTTGCTTTTTATATATATAAAATTATTATTATTATTATTGTCGTTGTTGTTATCATTTTATTTAATCTTAATAACATTAACGTGTTGTAGTGTTGAAAATCTTTGTTCTAGTATAATCCAATAATTAGTGATTTATATTTCAACTACAAAAATCCTCACATTCCGCATATGTGTGTGTGTGGGGGTAGTATATAAAAAAAGTTCCGTCAGATTGATAATCGGCATGGGATGTATCATCTAAACGTACCTCAACAACTCATAGATTGATAAGGGATCCTCCCAAAAATATGCTTACATTGCTCCCTTGATTTTGTTCTCTCTCTCTCTCATATATATATATATATATGTGTGTGTGTGTGTGTGTGTGTGTGAAAAGGTGGGCTTACATGTTTTCCATTTTTATATATATATAAGTGTCCCATCATTTTTAAATATTGAAATAGAAAATGCAATAAATCAATTGAAGAAAATAAAAACTCAGTAATTGGTTGAATTACAAATTAATTCTCATTGCGAAGGATGTATTAATAAATAAAATTACACGTTTATTCGATAGAATATTGTTTAGGTAAAAAAATTTAAACAATGGAATGAGACAGAAATAATATTATTACATAAGAAATGAATTAAAACGGATATAAATAACTATAGACCGATTAGTCGTTTACAAACTTTTTGCAAAATATTTGCTAAAGTATTGTACGCACGTATAGTAAATTAATTAGATGAGCCTTCAGAACAAGCAAGTTTCCGCGCAAACTACTCCACTATAGATAATTTGCATATAATACAGCAGTTAATCGAAAAGGCGGATGAATACGAAATAGAAATATTTTTTGCATTCGTCGACTTCCGGAAAGCCTTTGATTCAGTAGATCGTGATTTCCTCTATGCTTCTTTGGAAAAACAAAATATACATAAGAAATATATAAAATTAATAAAGAATAGTTACGATAATACTCAGGGAAAGATAATATTGGATCAAGAAGGAGAAATCTTTCTATTGAAAAAAGGAGTTGGACAATGGAGGGGCCTTGCCAACAGTTTTATTTAACGCGGTTTTGGAACAACTATTCGGCAATCTATCGTGGAAACAATATGGAATAAACAATGGCACACGTTTAACAAATTTACGTTTCGCAGATGATGTAACACTTAAAGTTTCCACGGCTGAACAATTACAGATGATGCTTAACGAATTAGAAGATAATGCAAAGAAAGCAAGACTGAGTATAAATGTCAAAAAAAAAAAAAAAAAAAAAAAAAAAACATAATTATTAAGTAATAGCACAAAGATGTGACCATCAATTCAAAAGAATAAAATGGGTTGTAAATTAATATATCATCAACAATTAATTTCATTCAAGGATAAAACAGCTAAAGAAGTAAATAGAACGGAAAAAATATTGGTCTTTGAAGAAAATTTTTAATACAAAAATGAGTCCATCATTAAAACCATTAGTGTTTAATACATATGTCATACCGGCGATTCAAACATGGTCAGGTAATATAAAGCAAATAAAAAAGTTACCAATCGCACAGCGGGAGATGGAAAAAAATGTTAGAGGGGTTACAAAATTGGATAAAATAAACAACAAGACATTAAGAGCACAGTCAAGAACAGATGACCTAATGGAGATAGTAAGAAAACTAAAATGGACATTGCGTGGTCATGTCATGCGGAAAGAATTGTATCATCGAAAATAATTGCTTGTTATTTTTTTTTCATTAATAATCGTCGTATACTTTCATACGTGCTCGGATAAAAATATGAGTCATGAACAAATTTAGATAATAGAATAATCGCGAACGAAATAAATATTTAACTACGGAGATAAAAATCGAGCGGAGGACATCATCACGATCCGGAAGTATTGATCTCACCGGTGGTACCACCAGGTTACTATGCAATTGTATACTTTCTCTGTATATGTGCGGATGAATTTTGTGTATATTTTGTGAATTTGTATTATTTCGCGATGTGAATAATTATTTGTGAATTATTTATATGTAATGTGATGTAAAACTCGTTTAATAATAATAATAATTAAAATAAAATACTTAATTTATAACTTATAATAATTATTATAGCGAAACTGTTGGTTGTTGGCTCTACGCCAAGAAATTCAGTTTACTGAGTGGTTAGTTAAATTAAGTCCAATTTCGTATGATATAAAATTAAAATAGAATAAAATAAAGTAAATAAGTTGTAAAATATTTTGCACAGTATAACTGTGCTGGTATCTAAGTTACTCTGGTACATTACCAGAAAGGAGTACAGTAAATAGTACAGTACGTCATAAATTGGTAACACACGAGGGGATCAGCCCCTAACGATTTACTATAATAAATATATATATATATAATGTGTGGTTACGGTTTGTGTTTAATCAGCTATACTAGTGACATAGTTAAACTTTGTGCAGTGTAACAATGATGATTACGTAGTTGCTTTGTATACGCGAATTGTTAATTATTTATAATTCTTATTTATTAATGCATTATCGTTTTTCCCGACGCGTGTAAAGTAATGTTTCACCGCAGCGATTTGCATCTTGTCCGTGATTAATCTTCGATATTTTAAAATAAATCATTTACAAAAAACGAAACAATAATGTTGCACTAGTTGTTTCTTGTTTTTTTAACACACACACATATATATATATATATATATATATATATATATATCAAATGTCCCTTTTCTTATTGTTATTATATGTTTATTTATTATTATTTATTTTAATTTATTAATATTTTAACTTGAGACTGGTGCAACTGCCGAAAAGTTTTGTCCTTATTAATTGATATCAGCAATTTTAACTTTATTGTTTCATTTAGCAAAACAAAATAAAATCGAAGTTAATCACTAAAAAATTTATTACATAAACACGAAGCTTTTCGACTATGAAGTCATTTTCAAGCTATAAATGACTTCATCGTCGAAAAGCTTCGTGTTTATGTAATACATTTTTTAGTGATTAACTTTTTATTTTGTTTTGCTGAATTCATAAAATCATTACTCTCCAATACATCAACATTTATTGTTTCACATTTAAAAAAAAAAAAAACGCTACTACAATATACAATATATGTTTATAAATCATACAGATATATATTGTATGCATGGTGCAGAGTGAATGATATTTGTCAACATGTTGAACTCGACGTATACTATATTTGTTGGAAAAAAAGTATATTTTAAGTTTGTATATATACTCTATTATATATATATATATATATATATATATATATATATATATATATATATAATCATTTTACTCGATGGAAAATATGGTATAAATTTCCCTAGACACATATTTCTCGATATTCGTCAAATAATTTGATCATTTTTTTGTCATCGTTTCCGCATTCTGTGATACTACCGAATAATTTATAAAGTCTTAACTATGAATGGCGCATTTACATTGTCGAATTGCTACATAGTACAAGTTATTGACTATGGAAACCCAATTTTCAAAAATATCTTATGTCAGTTCGATTTACTCTTCATTGTATTCCCACTGGGTTATTATTTGTTTTTAGTTTTATGCGCGTCTTGTTTTTTAAGGTAATTCGTTTGATGGGGAATATGGAAAATTCTTTATCCACTGAATTAAACTAATCTTGTGAATATATATATATATATATATATATATATATATATATATATATATATATATATATATATATATGTATGTATGTATATATAATATATATATATATATATATAATATATATATATATATAAATAAATAAATAACGATATCTTACGGAATGTTGAATTGCACATCGCGTGTATGCATATTTTATTAAACCGTTGAAGTTATGTATAAACAAATTTTAATAGATACTAAAGTAAATGCACGCAGGTTGATTTTACGTTGCGAAATTTTTATCAACCGTTAAAAATCAATGGGGTTATTATTAGCTCAGAAAAAGATGTTAAATACTTTGGCATACATTTAGATCGTAAATCGACATGGCAGAAGCATATTAGCCAAAAAAGAAAACAGTTAGATATGAAATTGCACAAATTCAATTGGCTTCTTGACAGGTACTCCAGTTTGTCGCTAGAAAACTAACTTCTAGTTTATAAAATAATTATAAAGCCTGTTTGGACATACGGTTTAACGTTATGGAGTTGCGCAAAAGATAGACACATAAACAGGATACAACGGTTTCAGAACAAGGCCATAAGACTCATCGTCTCTTGGTACGTATCGAACCATACGTTACATCGAGACTTAAAAATGCCATACGTGAAAGACGAGATCAAACGTGCTGTTAAGCAACATGTAAGCCGTTTGGAAACCCACACAAAAGTACTGGCGATCAATCTACTTGACACTAGTGTAGATGTGTGTGTAGGATAAAACGTAGTCGACCGTTTGATCTAGCCTGATTTTTCAGTGGGGTCCGTCGCTGGATGCTAACCCCTAAGTTATATCGCGTTCCAGTTCAATTGCTGGATGGCTACCTGGCCAGTTGTAATTTTAAAAATTATGAAAAAAAAACAACTTATTTTTTCTTCTCATATTGTCTAAGCCATCTCCGAACGTTGTTTGACCATCAATAAACTTTTATTGATGGCCGTCTGAGTTAGTTCAATTTCTGTTACTCGTCTTTTTTTTCCTGTATTCTGCTTTGCCGTTTATCTTTCTTCGAAAAAAATCATCCGACAAGTATCACTCGTGTTTCATAATTTCTACATATATCACCGTAATATCGCTATTTACATTTTTCTATTGTAAATAATAAGACTCGGTTCAGATGACGAAAATCTAATACGAAGAGGTTAGCATAGAAGTGTTCATCACATGAACGCCGGTTAAATCACAGTTTACACGCGTTAAAGAAAACATAAAGGACAGGATCGTTAACACCCGTTTTGAAATACCAATAATAATAATAATAATAATAGAAAGATATTCGCTTAACCGCGCGTTTCTAACTCGAGCTTTTTTCTTGTTAGCTGTTTCTGACTTTCTCTCTGTATGCATGTGTGGTTAGTTTACTTTAAAGTAATTATAAATTTTTCTTTCGGTGAAATACAATATCTGACGATAGCGTTTGATTTTCCTGAAATGCTATCATTGATGAGTTCGAACAGTTCATCAAATGTCTGAAACGATTGAAGAATTTTTGACTCATCGTCCGTCAGTTCGGGGTACAATGTTGTCGCTGAACTTGTTAAAACCAGATTTCTAAAATGATCGTTTTCATTTTTTATATATACATTTTTTTTTTTTTTTTTTAATAATTTAATCATAAAATTACAACTTCTATATATATCCATTTTATTAGTGATGAATCATCTGAATGAAAAATAACCGATTATTCGGTTTTTGAAAAAACTATCTGTAATATCCGATGGTTATAAACAGATAATGAATTAATAACGATTAATAATTATCGAATATCGAGTTATCTATCTGTAATCAGTATCCGATGTTTATAAATAGATAATAAATTACGGATAACGGTGGATAACTAATAGCGAATGAAATTATCTGAAACGCGCGTGCACATTACCGATTTCTATATCTACTTCGTCTTTTTATTGTTTTAACTTTTAGGTTATTGTATGTTGTTATTACCACTTTTTTATTTAGATTTAGAATTGTGTCAATATTTTCATGGAGTTAATTGTATACACAATTTTGCCGCAATTATTAAATATGTACGTACGTATTTGAATGATTTGATTCGGATGATTCATTATTTAAGTCGCAAAGTTGATTTACGAATTAAAAATCTAATCATTCAAATTAATTTCTATGTATTAACCGATATATAGAAAATGAATTTCTAAAAAGTTGTTGTTTTTTATTAATGTATGACAAAAAAAGGTGTACAAAAATACTTCGGAATCCGTTTCATATTTAGTGTATTTACCCTACATAATTTTAAAAACTTAGTAAAAACAATTATTAGGGACATAAAAAATATCCGATATAAAAATTTTAATAATAAAATACAACAAAAAATAAACTGGGAATATACACAACTGCAAACATGAAACGTTAAAAAAACGTTTTATAAAACAGACAACACGGTACAAAGAAACGGAAGAGAACAGATAGTATTTATCAGATGAAAATCATCTGAATAATCATCCGGTTTTTTGTATTTTTTTCATCACTATATCTAATTGTTATACCCGCTTTCATCTGAACTTAGCCTAATCCTTTCTTTTAGACAGTCAAAATTTAATAATAGCTATAAATAATAGAACATTAGACGGGTACAATGATAAATATGCACAGATACAGTAAAACACTAGAATTAAAAAACACAACATTCATACAACTAATATATAACGAACTTGTACAAATAAAAGAAATAACAAAACCAGATTTAGAATGTATCAGTTGGCTCCTATATCTACTAATAGAAAATAATATCAGCTATCTTAAAACATCTTTATTTCTAACTTGGTCCGTTTGCGATATAATCCTTAACACACTACTATAAATGCACTATATATATATATATATATATATATATATATATATATATATATATATATATATATATACGTGTATTTAGAAGAATATAAAGCGTTTGACATGTTGAGCGAACATATAACTTTCAAGTGACAGAAGAAAGTATCCGATCAACGCATTTTACCGGTTCGTTATTAGGTGAAATAAAAAAAAAAAAAAAAAAAAATACGGATAACGCGAAAGAGGATAACGTTGAATATTATAAAGCAAACGAAAAGTCTTATTTGAATCAGACATTAAACGAAAGTAATGGATATTAAAGAATATGTTGCCTAAATAGTGTTAATACGGCTGGAACGATCGAACAAATTCTGCAATGGCCACCAGTCGATGACACGAGGACGAGAGAAAGACCGCTAACGGTGGTATTAGAAAAACAGTTGCAGTCAACTAGTTTAAGGAAGCGCAAAACAAGAATCCAAGGCTCTTATATTTATTTTTAAATATGATCCCGTATTTCTTAATAATAAAATATTATTGTTTCTTTTTTCATGCGTTACATTATTTTGTAATCACATAAATATTCGTCTGGTCTATTTCGTTACGTGTAACAATATGAAGTAATCAGAATTTTGCACGTGTGATAATGTAATTTTTTTATTTCTTAGATCTTTTTATCATTTACATACACGTGCTATTTCGACCAACTTTTTATTTTTGTATTAGGTTATTTTCGAATCGTACCGATCGAAAATTATATCGTCGCCTGTTAATTTATGTTGTTAGAAAATTTTTTATTGGTTTTTATTTTAATGAAAAATGTCATTAATTGTGATTTTTTTTTTGCTTTTTCCAGTTACCCGTCGCAGATCCGTTTTTAGAAAAAGTTAATATATCCGATCTCGGTAAGTATACGTTAATAACGCGAATAATAACGTCTTGTTATTATTTTGTGTATCAATTAAGCCGGATTTTTTCTAATTTGATAACTTCAAAGTGAACTGCAACAGAGGCTAGAGGCACGAAAATGTGAGGCTTGTACAATATTAAGATAGGCGGTTAGTGGATTTTAATTTATTTATATTTGTTTCATCGTTACCTAGAAGTTCTTTCAAGGTAGACACGGAAGGAAAAATGTGAAGCCAATGCGATTATATTTGCAGCAGTTTAATAGGATTAGTTTGGTCGAAAAGAAGCGAAGAACATGTTTCACAAATAGGTGGTGAGAATTTGTTCAGGAGGAATGAGTAATCTGGATATGACCAATAATCGAGACGGTGATATTTGTTTTCTGCTTGGCCGAAATGTTAATCGCCACTATTTAACGTCTTCTTTCATAGAACGAAGTTTATTCGATGTTGGTTTGGCTTAAGAACAATTTCTGCTTATAGCTGCGAATAAATTTTTCATCTTTTACTAGAACTCGCTTTAATTAATCCGATTTTTCAAAGTTAAAACTCGTCCTGCGAAATACTTCCCGTAATTTCGCAGATTTATTTTCTCTTGTAAAATCATTATCGATACTTTTTCTTTATTTTGATGTAAAAATATATTTTAATTTGTTTTTTTTTTTATTTTTCATTTCTGATTTACTATAAATTGTTTAAGGCGACGCGAACGATCCTTTAAAAGTAAATAAGAAATTTGTTATCTAGCAATAATAAAAATATAACGTCGAATCGTGAAAAAAGGAAGATATTTTTAATGAATTATTCGGAAATCTTTTAAAAGAAAACGCCCGCCAAAAATAACATTCGAAAATAAAAATGAATGCCGAATCCTAGGGATTGTTAAAGATATTCAGTCGCCGTTTATAAACTAGGATGAACGCGTACATTCGGATAAGAAAAATCAGATTTTTCTTAATTACCCGACACAATACGCGCGATATACGGGAATGCATCTGCTAGAGTTTAGTTGTTAACTTTTTCAAACGAAATCTCGAATCGATTATGTATATTTTTATTTATCAATTACGTATCAGTAGCGATTTTGACAAAAAAAAAAAAAAAAATTAGTCAATTTTTAAAAAATCGATTAGTTCTTATATTTTTTCTTACGATGAAATAATGTAAGTTAAATTTGAGATTAATAACGACAAGACTTATATAATTGTTTCTGGGTGTATACGCGTCTGTTCTGCTACTTTCCATTGTGTCGTGAGATCAATTTTATCCATTGGAATATACTTGCACTAATAATTACCGTTTCCATCTTTCTTCAAAATTAATATACACCACCATTAAAGGCCCTTAGATCAATTTACGTTTGTCCGGTCTGGTGTTCAATGTCTGGCAATGCTTAAAAAAAAAATCTAATTAATGCAAAACCTATGTTGCAGAATATCATCAAGTGTTTATCCATAAAATACAGTAAATATTTCTCATATTTATGATCATATTTATAGATTACCAAAAAGAAATTTTACGATAAGTGTAAGTATCGTAGCAATAATTTGGAGTAATCAGTCTATGCTCGATCGGAGCATGCGTTACACTAAGTGTCGACGTATTGCTTTTTATATATGCTAAATTAAATGCAATATATGAGTTAATAGATTTTTTTAAATTTTTCCTATCGTTATAGTTTCTTTATAATTTTTTTTTTTTATTTTGTAAAGTCGTTTATTTGTATTTTTAGATAACTTTAAGGATTGGCTTTATGTACAAATAGGTTTATTCGTGATTTATGGAATTTAATATCGAAATAATTTTTTTTCTTCGTAATCTCAGATACCGCAATCCGAAAGAGAACTGCAATTCTCTTTAGATTATTATTTGTTTAGAAAAATATAAAAAAATATAAAAAAAAAAAAAAAACGATTTATGGTAAAATAAAATTGTGTGAAAATGGTAATAAAGTAGCTTTTAAATGAGTGGAATTTAAAATAGAAAAATTCTTTTCAACATACAGTAAATGTTTTTCCAAACTAGATATATTGGAATGCTTGTATATAAATCCAATATTATTCTGTAACCTTTACATCCTCGTATAATGTATTTTCCTTATATGTCTTAGTTTAGTTATTTATCTTTCTATTTTATAAATCATTTGTTAGCGTTAGCGTTTAGTTTATATAAATTTATATGTACAATGAGTAGTAATGGTTTTATAACCTAAACTCAATTAAAAATAAAGGAAAAAAAAAATATTTTTAGTTACCGACTATGTTGCCTTTTATTTGTTTTTGAAAATCTACATCCTGCTGAACTTTTCCTCTATTTATTCTTTCTTTACTTATCATTTATTTAGTTTTCTATGTATATCTTTGCTGGCACCAATCTGTGATCGTTTCCCAGATCGAATTTGTTTAATCTAGTGACATAAATTTCTTTCTTTGTCCGATTATGTAATCAGTTTCATTTTTTACTTTCTCCTTAGGAGTAGATAGATATAATAACAATTTTCGTTAAAGTAACTTAGGTAATAAGTACTCCAGTATTATATCTATATAGGTATTATACGCTGTTCATTTATATATATATATATATATATATATATATAACACGTTTATCCTGCTCTTGTTTTGTGCATTGGTGTGTGAGGTTAGAGTCATAAAGTAATCCACCGGCTGAATTCCCAAGGAGATTCACGTTATGTGTTAAAAAGAAATTCTGTACATTTTTAGAATTCCATAAATTTATAAAATGCAAAAATATTTTCTTTACTATTTCTCAATTTTTCTTTTTTTTTAGGGGGGGTTGTTTTTTTATATATATATAAATGTAGTATTCCTCGGCCTAATGAAATACCCTCCTGGAATATGTCGAACGAAGTAATATGAAAAGACCGCTGCACCATCATTTACAAATCCATTTTAGAATTCTTTAAAAAAGTAACCGTTTTTTTTCTATGTGTGTGTGTGTTGGATAAAATAAAAAAAGCAAATCTCCTGTAAAATATTATGATGAAAAATTTGAAAATTTTTTTGAATCAACGCGTGTATTTGTTTATGTGTATATATCCCGGTTTTCTGTTTTCATTTAGGTGGACTTTTTTTTTTAAAAACCTCCCGTCGTGCTTAGAAAAATTTTCGGCCTATATTTTAAACTATTGTATTCCCGACACAATAGTCAAGGATTAAATGTATATAAAAATTCAATTTTTTAATTTCACGAAAATGTAACCCCACAGGACATTAGGGAATTATATAAGCTTCTCTATTTAACTGAGAGTTATTAAATTTTTTAAGTTTAACCTTAATTAAATTTCCACTAACACGTGGCCGCTAATAAATGCGAAAAGTGAGAAATAATTAATTTCTAAAACTTGTGACACAAGAAAAAAAGGTTTCGAAAATAATCTTAAATTCAGATAGAAGTAACATTTCAAATCGACCACGAAAAGCAGGCAGCGATATATCTTCTCTTATTAAACGAACTGCTCGTTTTTATACATATATCACGATTACGATATGCCTATATCAACCCATTTCCGAGTGTAAACCGAACGATTGTTTCCATCGCATTCGGTAATTTTTTTTTCGTTGTCTTATCGATAAAATCGTCTTTTCATATACTCGGCTATCTCGGAAACGGCCCTAGCGATTTGAATGAACTTTTCTACATTTAAAAATTGCTTCCAACCTGCTTTTACGATTAAGATCTATTATTTGTATTTTATAATTACTCTAGTAAACAATTTACACATTTATGATGTCATAATGCCTGTAATTATTTGTAGCCAGTATATTTTGATGCATCGATTAAATAAATCAGCATATTCATAGTTATCTCCTATAATATGCGGGGTATTATCTCTGACGATATTCTGTCAAGGTCTGGTTAGGTGTGATTTGAGAGCATATCTGATCTTTTCTTTAATCGGTTTGGCAATATCTGCGTCTCTATTTCATTATAATCTACGGTCGTCATTCTCTACTGTGCTACTACGTCATTTGTTATTTAACTTTCTCGTTCACGTTTTACAGGGGTTAATCATCATCGTGCCATATGCTTCACAGAGCGTAGGCTATTACTAATCGGTCGATCAGACTTTGCGCTGTCTTGCATCTGTCAGTAATTGCTGTAGACTTGTTTGTGCAGCTTATAATATTTTACAGCCAACCTGTTCTCCTTCTTCCAGGACTTCCATCTTTCCTTGTATTATCATCTGGAGTATTTCATATTTTTCGCTCCTGATGATGTGGCCAAAATATGACACGTTTCTTTGTATGAGTTTTAAAAATTCACGGTTTGATTAATGAAATAATTTTTTCTTCGTGCTTATTTATATACATTTTAACTGAAACGGAGAATAGTTTAATATTAAATTAATTAAAACTAAAATACACGGATCCGACAGCAAGTAATGTAGCTGAAGTTAAGAAAAAGAGAAGAAACCATTTATCGAATATTTAAAAAAATTCTTAAATTATTACAATATTTTTAATGTACCTTATATATAATTTTAGTAGTTTTATGCAAGACGCCGCTTGATCGTGAAAAAACTGATAATCTAAATATTACATTATTAATTTATATAGGAAACCCCGAAGAAAAAAGGAAAATTATATTTTTATCAACTAAATTATATGACACTATAATCAACGATATGTGAACTAGTTAATGTAAATCTGGGATCGGACATTTCATGTCTTGCATTTGCGGATGATATTGCAATTTTAACTGATAATTTGAAAGATGCAGTGATTCAGTTAAATTCATTGAAAGAAGTAGCTGAAAAATCTGTGGCCTGCACCTTCGGCATCGTGTTATTTATCAACGAAATACGGAAAGGTTAAAAAAAAAGTCACCAAATTTAAATATCTAAGTGAAATAATCCAACCAAATGGTTTAGATAAAGAAGCGAATAACGTACACAAGATGAAACAAGCATTCAATGTAACCAGAGAAATATATAAAAAGAAGTCATTATCTATAAATACGAAGATACGGTATTATAATACTATAATTAAACCGCAATGTCTATATGCGGCAGAATGTATGAATATGAACACAAGAAAGGAAATCGAGCTCATAGAGAAGAAGGAACGAAAGATTCTGGGACCGAACATTAAAGATGGACAACGGGTATTAAAAAGCAACAAGGAAATATATGAGAAAATTGAAAAGATATACAATGAGAAAAATAATAATAACCTAAAAAGAATGAACCACATAGACAAACTGAAGCCATATTTGAATACTTTGAAAGCAATCCAAAGAATAAACTTACACGTGGTTTATAGAAACCAAAAAAAGATATCAGACATGAATAATGAAAAGTGAATAATAGAAATAAATTCCGAGAGAAAATCAAAGCATTTAAAGGTTTTGCCGAAAACGTGAAGAACACCGGTAGTAAGGTGTGGACGGAAGAAAGAAAAGCGCAGCACATTGCAGAAGGAAAAACTCACGATCATTGTTTTTCCATAGTTGCCAAAATCGAAAAAAAAAAATATATATATATATAATTAATTATAAAAACCTATGTTTCTGTCGACGATGTTTATACCTAGTGTAACGTGAACGTCATATAATTGCCAATAACTTTGATTAATTTTTTCGGATGCTTTTCGCAGTTATCGTAAAATGTTTTCGACGACGCATTATTAACACATGAAATAACGTCGTGCAGACCTAGTTGGGAATGCAAATAAGATATTGCGGTGTAGCGCGTAGCGTCCAATGGGATTCTGCAGCAACGATTTTGTACCAGTTGCAGTTGCTGGTAGTTGAATCGAGCAGGTGACATGGCTAGAAAAACAGGGCAATAGAGGTGAACTAAACGATAAAGTGAATTCTCTCAGAAGAACGGAGAAGTCTTGCACCAGGTGAAAAGATATTGTACTCGAAACGGTATGATTGAAGAAATTTAACGACCTGGTAGCATGAAAGAAATAGCTTGCATTCGACAATGTAACGACATATATGGAATTTACACGCTACGGCAGAAATATATTATACATATTTTTGAATAGTACTTAATAAGTACATACGAAAAGTAAATAACGAGTAATTGATATATTTTTTTGTCTTATTTTACAGAAGAAGACGAATGTCAAATATTTGTGAAATTTTTCAAATTTCATAAATGTTACGATCTGATTCCGACAAGCGCTAAATTAGTCGTATTCGATACTCAATTACTAGTGAAGAAAGCATTTTTCGCCCTGGTAGACAACGGTAAGTCGATACGGATTTATTTTTGGGAGCTTTTTATTTGTTAAATTTTTGTTTTAAATTTATTACAACTAGTAATTATTTTTTTTTTTCAAAATTATTCGCTTATATTACCCAATTTTTTCAAATCAAATCGAGCTTTATTTTTACTTTCTTATATATAACGGTTTACAATAACACGCTACAAAATGCGCGTTTTCGTCTACGCTACAATTGATTTAACGAATATCATAATTATCTTACTATTATTAAATGTTCGTCTTGTTTTTTTGTTTCTTTTTTCCATTTATAACGAATTTTATTATACCGGCTGTATGGAATAACTATTGTCGTTAAGGATGCGGATGAACATAAGTTTTTATGTATACCATTCGTTTTATTATACGCCTCAGTGCTAAAGAGAGAGAGAACACGCGTGTAATAATTAATGTTTGAGATCGTTTTAATCACACCAATTTTCTGTCAACGTATGAAAGAGTGGGTCCTTTTTTTTATTATTTCGGATATTTAATTACCGTCAGTGGCGGTTGCTCGGATAAGATAAAAATACGAATTGCTTTACGCAAGATCGCGATGATACGTTCGAAACATATAATTTGTAACAACAAACGGCCAGTAAAATTATTAAAGACGCTAATAAAAACTTTTAATTCTCCCAATTTATATTCACTCCTCGAGACGTGGACGATTAAAGCCGCGTGAGCAACACATTGACGCATTTGAAATGTATGTTGCATGTGTCGTGAACTGAAAGAAACAAATCTCTGGATACGAACAAAAATATACGAACTGATAGAATTATGTAAATTGTGTGAAGAACGGATCCACAATTTTTTTATCATCTTGGTAAATCATCTGTTGCAGCAAAAGAGAGGCAAAGTGTCTATTCGCTGGACTGATGAGTGGGAAATCAATTTATTACGGCAGCAACAGCACTCGCTACAGTTCAGAACCGGAATCCGTGGAGAGTACTCGTAGGTCGTAGCGTTCAGAATTGACTGAATACAAAATGGACGGATATTTATTTATTATAAAGAGTAGTAATTAAATCGTAACAAAAATATAAATTCTTAAACTACGTAATATCCAAACGACAGAATTACAACTGAATTACTGCTCTAAATAAACGGAATAATTTTGATGAAAGTACAATAAACAGTAACTGTGGCTGAGGTAACTTAGAATTAGAATATAGTATTGTCGCTATCGCCAATTAATATTTACGTAACAGTGGTTTTTGAAATATTTAAAATTAAACGTGTATATAAACAATCTCGCCAGCCGTACATATATAAAATCCTACAGGCGTATATATATATATATATATATATATATATATATATATATATATATATATATATATATATATTGTGTGTGTGTAGAGGGTAAATTCGTACTATACGTTTGGATTTAAATTTGGAATATTATTTATTCGTAATATCCGTCTTCGATATTAAATCGCCATGATGCAGCCAGCACTTTCTAATTTCCACCTCTGTTATTGTAATTTCTGTCTAACAGGCTTTCATTAACGTCCATGGGTATAGAGGAAAATGCTGTTTATTATTTTTATTTAACATCTTGATAAATTATTCGTTGGGCCCAATTTAAAATTAAAATTTCATTCCTTCTCGTCGTTCGCTCTCAGCCTAATTTTTTTTGTCATTGATTTTTTTTGGGACAGCGTGTATTAATTGATGTATTTAGGGTCAACGTGACTTGCAATATATATGTATTGATATGTGCGTACATATATATTATGTGTGTGTAGAAAGAGAGAATGTAAATATGAACACAAACGTGTATATGCGTACTATTAATATTTATATTTGTTTGTACCTGAATAATTAACATTTGGGGTTTCTTTCCTTACAACATTCATATTGGCACCACTATTAAACAGTTTCATACTCTCGTACGCGATTTACGTGTCAGTATTACGAACGTTCGGTATCGACGATTATTAAAATATTCGAAAAATATAAAATTATTAAAATAAATAAAACTGGCTTTTTTAAAAAAAAATAAATAAAAAGAATAAAGTAAAAAATGAGATTATTTAGGATTTTAAAAACCTTTTTTCTAAATTTTGGTCACAGAATATATTCTAGTAGAGTAACGAGTTTTTGTGCAAATACTAGATCCACAATGCTATTATATAATAGGAAGGAGGAAAAAAATGTGCGACACAATAAAAAGATTTACGGGAGAAAGAGTGACTTGAAAATTTTAAAAGAATAATTCGGTTTTTAGTATAAATATAATTGACAACTTTATGAAAGTAATATAATAATAAAAATTAACACAGAAGAAAAATCAAATATAATAAGTAAAAATTAAATATAATAATTTAAAAAAATATATATATAAAAATTAAAAACCTACCGATTTCTATTGTACTAATTTATATACGATGACCTAACTACGACAACTGGAAAACGTTTTCTCGGCTAATTTTCTAATAAAATTGAAAAATTACGTTTAATGAAAAAATGTTCATAACCTAAACCCCATAATATTAATCGAGTAACTATAATGTAACCGTGCCCTTATATTGGATACATGTTAATAATTTACCTGTGCTTACATCGAAGATGACCGCTTTATTTTATTCTTTATCTATTTGGATTTTAAAGAATGTTTACGTAAATAACAAAGCGCCATCTACGTTAATCTGGTCAACAGTCAACTAACGTTAGCCCGCTTTTTTGTCCTTCGTACGGGTTAGCAGGTTATAGTTAAACGAGTATCTTAAATCGTAGTGCGGCATAATAATTGTACGATTTCTTTCCCTCCCTTCACTACTTTTATACGGTTCCGTGTACGATGTAATTACATTAGATGGTACATATTATTTTATTTGAGTTTTTTTTTTTTTTTTAAATTTCTCGTGGATTTTCGGTTAATTTGGATCGTAGTATGAGACAGATATTGAACATACAAAAAGAATGCGCTCTATACAGATTGGAACATCGGCACTATCCAAAAAATGCTTGTAACATAGTTCTGTATGACGCGAAGTCTACATCATCGTCGCATCTCTATATTATGATGGTGTTCCATAGCGCACTAGTATCGTACGTGATAGTTCTCTACAATTACGACTCTAAAATATCGTGGAAAGTTGATTTTTATTGCTTCGTTAAGATCCTTTTCTGGAATTGTAGACGATGGTGGTAGCATAGCCTTCCTTGCTACTGTAATGTCCACTTATGAGACTGGGTTCTTGAGAATATCGCAGCATCTGTATAAAACTTTCCGTGCACACTATGAATATATTCATATATGACTGGAGCGTATCTAGTTTCGAGTTATTAGTTAACGTTCAATTTATTGCATCGAAGTTTCTAATTATAAGCCGGTGGAAAAGCTGAAATTTTTCTATGATAACTGTGACGACCGACTTTCGCCTCTTATCATTAAAGATAAATGCGGAAAACATCCTTTTTGTATATCTAATATGTATTCTTATAAATCCGCCTATAATAATTCAAACGGACTTGATATCGATAACGTATTTGTGTGCGTATTCATAATGTAATATTAATTTTGTTTTTTTCGACGTTTAAATTAATTCGGAAGTCGTTAAATTTCAACGAGTGCGTAGAGGTCGTTAATTAAAACGTGTTTTTTTTTCCATTTTCGGAATAACAGCTGTTGGTGTAATAAAAGTAATCGTCAACAAATTTTATATAAATTTTTTAATTCACCAATAAGACTAAAATTTAAATTCTTGTTGTAGAAACAATAAATTTTCCGTATTTATCGTATTTTTAAAATGTATACAGGCGTTCGAGCAGCTCCGTTGTGGGATAGCATTAAACAAGAATATGTAGGCATGTTGACCATTACAGATTTCATAAAAATTCTTCAAAAATACTACACTTCCGCTTCTGTTGCGATGGACGAATTAGAAGAGCACAAGTTACAGACGTGGAAAGGTATTTACATATAATGAATAAAACGCTAGTTATTTAATTTAACGCATTACGATAAATATTATACCGGTGTAAATTCTGCGTAATAAATGAAAAAACATGAAAAAGCTATAAAACGCAAAAAATTTTGGATCGGGCGAAAAATGTTAAAATTAAAATAGATCGAAAAGGTTAAAAATTAAAACGTGTTCTTAATGAAGTCGAACTCGCAGAGCGTACTGAATATTATCGATAAACATGAAACCAGAATAATCGTATTTATACGAAGAAATTATGGAATATTAACTCAAATTAAAGAGGTAAAAACAAACAACATCAGATACAAAAGAAGACCAAGAAATATTCGCGTATAATATTGAATTACATGAAGTTTACGAACATACTTCAGCTTAGAAGCTGTGTTGCACCGAATAGAATGAAGTGAGAAAATATACCAATAATTCAATAATTTATTATATATATATATTTCTATTCTTTTAGTTTAGTCCTACGATTGGTCTTAAATGTTCCCGATTTTCCGAAGCTCTTCTTAACTCCTTACAGCTACCGAGCCATATGTCTCGTAGTGAGGTTACTATTAATGAATTTCTAGGTCTTCCACGTCTTTGTTTCCCTTGGATTATGCCCTGAAAAACAAATCGAAGTATTCCTCCATTTCTTATAACAACGATCAATGCAGGTTAACAGCGTTTTCCGTATTCGATTAATTAATCCCCTTTTTTCGTTTATTCTATCCATTTATCTTGTCTGTCCATCTTATCTTCTCCATTCTCCTCCAGCACTAAATTTCGAACACTTGAAACTTGTCCACATTTTGTTTATTTATATATATATATATATATATATATATATATATATATAACAAAATAAAAACAATGTTAATCACTATAAACTTTATTTTATGTTTGCTAAGCTTTTCGACTATTAAGTCATTTCCAAACAAATACATTGGTTTTAGCATTTTCTTGAAAATGACTTAGCAAATACATTGGTTTTTGCATTTGCTTAAAAATAACTTTATAGTCGTAAAGCTTTGCAAACATTATAGTGATTAACATTGTTTTTGTTTTGTTTTGTTAATTCATAAAATCACTACTCTCCAATACATCAACATTATTTTTTTTTATATATATATATATATATATATATATATATATATATATATATAATATCATTACCTATGATACATATGTGTGAAAATGTGTATTTGTGCGTAATAACAAATTAAATAAAAAATATATTAATTACAAACAAATTATTTTTTAGTTTAATTAAATTCAAAACCCTTAAAATACACATGACAAAATATTTAAAAATTCTTATAATAAATAATTATGTATATCGTGTTTATACGTTCCTGGAGGAAAATAAATAAATTAAATTACGACGTGTATAAACGATCCAGAAAAGGTATATATATATATACTCGTGCGTGGCTAAAAAAATGGAAAATTACTATCAATCCGGCCAAAACCGAAACTGTATTTTTTACGCGCAGACGACCAATACCGTCACTAAATCTAACCGTTGATGACGAGGACATTGCTTGGTCCGAAACCTAGATAAGTGATTGACATTTGGTGATCACATTAATTGCATTAATGTTAAGATCGATAAAGTGTAATAATTCACCCACTTTTTGCAGAAAATCAATTCTGAATCTGGAAAACAAATTAATATTCTATAAAACTCCTATTCAATGAATCATTACATATTCCTGTCCCGCTTGATGCCATATTTCCAATGCTAATTTGAATAACTTACAGTTAATACAGAAACGGTTCTATTATCCTTAACGTTTCTCCTTACACACAAATTACAGATATGCACAATGAATTACAATTGCCATTTATCAAAAATTATTTTCTTTTCCTTGCTCGAAAGTTTTTTATTAATTTTACCCTACATCCAAACGAACTGGTTAATGTCACTGATAAATACGATTCCGTATAATTATAACGAATGTTCTCTAATATAAGCATCGTAAACTAAAATATTATTTGTTGCGATTCATAAATCTTAATTTTATCTTATTTTAATGCATTAGATCATTTTCATTTGTTTAATTATATAACATCTTTAATTCAAAATTTATATATAACTATGATTACTTCTTTTTTAATCCACTTTTTTTTTTTTTTAGATTTTTTACCGTAATCCCATAACTTTTTGGGTATTCTTCTTAATGTAATATAGTATTATTTGTATTGTTATTATATATATGAACATAATGTAAGATTAATATTAAAAGTGCATCGTATGATCGGAATATATAGTATAATGTTATATTTTACGTATAAGAATATGTATATTGTGTAGTAATTGCGCTTTTCGATCGACAACTTAAATTAGGCTATTTTAAAATAGACGAGAATATGTGTAAACTTAGCATTGTTCTGTGCATGAATTTTATATTTTTAGCAGACGTTCGAAAAATTAACTGCGAAATGTGAGAATAGAGAATTAATAAAAATAACATGACACTGTGAGAGATAATGTTGTATTGAAGTTACGTTACGCAAAAATTGAATATCAACGATTTTCTTATAAATACAACTATATAGATTCACCGAGCAAGTTAGATTTTTTTCTTACACATATTTATTTTTAACACCGATTGAGAATTATTTCTAATCCCTATAAAACTTTAAACATATATATGGTCGAACTGTCAAAAGAAAAAAAAATCGCACTACCGAGAAAAAAAATGCTTTGAAAAATAATAAAAAGTAACATTAATTTTATATAAAAAAAATTCTACGAGATATTAGCGATTACTTTTATTGATAATATTTTTATGTATATATTTTTTTATTATTTGCGATTACGTTCACTTTTTTTTTTCTTTAATCATCAAAGTATTTTGTCAAAACAGTTTAATATAGTGTCGAAACAGTAATATGTAATGTCCTTTACATATACAGAGAATTATGTATCGATATTTTTTGGGATCCAACCGATATGTTAACAAATAATGATAAATAATAAACCATTGGTCAAACGGTCTTCATCTACTAGAATCTTTAAACTATGTTTTGCCTGTGTTTATTTATTAAGGTTATTTTAATTTTTTTCATATAAATATCTAACTTAAATTAAATAATATGAATTTAAAAAAATATATATTTGAAGGCTGTTTTACTTTGTAAATAGCGCGTAACATAATATTTAACGAACGGAATATATATATATATATATAAAATTGAAGTAATATATCTTGTACAATTAATTTTATTCAAAGGTAAAACAGCCAAGGAAGTAAATCGGAGGGTAGCAATAGGGTAGAAAAAATATTGGGCTTTGAAGGAAATTTTTAATACGAAAATACAATCATTAAAAACACAAATATTTAATACATGTATCATAACGCCGATTACATACGGTAACATGGCAATGTAATATAAATCAAATAAAAAAGTTACAAATCGCACAGCCGTCGATGTAAAAGAAAAATGTTTTTTCTTTTACAAATTTGATGAATTAAGAGCTCAGTCAAGAACAGATGACTAGGAGATAGCAAGAAAACTAAAATGGACATGGTGTAGTCTGCGGAAACAAACAAATAGCTGGACCAGGAAATGTATAGAATGGACTCCATTGGATAGGAAAAGGAAAATCAAAAGACGAAAAAGAAGGTGTAAAGATGATATCGTCAAATAAGTTGGATATGCAGAAAGCGAAAGATAGAACGATTTGGATGGAAGCAAATGAGTGCTGGATATATATCTCAAAATTAAAAACAAAACAAAAAAACGCAACAACGGAAGAGGCCTTTACTTAAGTCGGGCTTTCATTATTATTTAATTTTGATTATTTTGTATACATATGTATTTTTAGTGTATTCAATGAAACAAAGGCTTTCATTATTTATTTATTTATTTCATATTTAAAAAAGAACTGTATGTAATTATTTTCCAACATTATTATGATTTTTCCACATTTTCTGTAAAATTTTTACATATTCGAACTGGGAATGAATTCTGTTTACAGAAGAGTTACCTGATCAGACGAACGAAATGATTAGTATTGGACCGGATGTGTCATTGTACGAAGCGATCAGTGTCTTGATTCATAACCGGATACATCGACTGCCAGTTATTGATCCGGATACCGGTAACGTTCTGTACATTCTCACTCATAAACGTATACTACGTTTCCTCTTTTTATACGTAAGTTTAGTCTGCTATTATTACTAATTTATATGAGTATTTATTTTTTCGAATAATGCTGATTAATATAAGAAAAATTTATATTGTATGTAAACTGTCTTTGAAAGTTCGATAGTAATATAATAATAATAGTGTAATAATGATTATTGGAAAAGGAATTAAGTAATTAAAAAATCCATAAAAATGAAAATTTGAACTATTTGTTGTATAACAACTTACAAGTTAAAATTTAAATCGTGAGACATTTTAAACAATTAAAATTTACACTAATATCCAGAACTATCAGAAATGTGAAAAAGCAAACAATTTACAGAAAAATAAATGAAACTATAATTCAGACGCATTTTTGTTGGTCACACTTCATTTACTAATACGTGCGTATATTCTCTGCGTGCGTGTATATGAAAACCTACACTAGATACATGATTGATTATTATTGCGCGTTAAATTTTATTTAATTATCTCTAAAAATATTTCGTTTCGTCCGGTTTTATATAATGATTAAATAATAACAAATTCAATTTAAATAAAGTATTTATCATCCATATTTTATCTTCTGAAATAAAATCTAACGTATAACCGTAGCGTTGTATTTTGTGAGAAGTAAAACAAATCAGGATTCAGTTTGAATTTTTTTCTCGAAATTATTACGCGACAATGAATTACGCTGACAAAGTATTTTTTTTTTAATGTAAAATTTTAAACTATACTTGATAGGTCTAAAACAAGTTTTTCCTACGGCCATTTCTCGAAAAATAAATCCAGTTTTATAACTTATTATTATTATGTATTTAAAAAAAAAAATGAAATTGGTAACTCAGTAATTAAAATGGCGCACATTCGAACACACGCGTAATGTATAATTTGTATTCGTCAAGCAATATTATCATTGAATTATTTTATCCTTATAAATATACCTGTAAATGTTCTATTTCTAATATAAAATTTCGGATATGGTATTTTTATATTTCTGTGAATTCTTTTTAGTGTTTTACACTTTTTCGATTATTACATTTATATAATATACTTTAACGATCGTAAATATGTGATCACACTGTTCAGGATGTGTAGATGAGAATGTAAATCACGTGTTAGGTAAATGAAATTTGCGAAATAACGATAAGTTAATGTATTGAAAATAAAAATTTCAGGTTGACAAACAATGCTCAATTATTTCGTATAAACACATTTTTTAAATAACTTTTTTGAACTTTTTATTCTATAATCGAAGAAAAACTAAATCACTGTCAATTCAAATCATTTTTTTCATTTCTAATGCTAGATCACGACACGCGTATGTGCGTGTATATATTTAAATATCGAATTTATTTTTCGAAATTTTGTCGTCAGTATTTTTTTTTTTTTATTAAACTAATAATAATTAATAACTTAATATTATTTGTCATATATTACATGTGTATGCAATTTGATATAATCCAATTACAATGATACTACTTTTTACAAAAATCACGATATAACCCTATTCGATTTATGAAGTAAAACGATAACGAAATAAGTCGAATTATTACTTTTATTTTATTTTATATTTTATAACAACGAATGTAAATAGTTAAAAATTATGTGCCCGTTCAATTGTTTATGTTGCATATAAGAATATATGTTTTTTTAACATTCTATTATGTGCTTATCATACAAAAGTATCTGTTCCCAAACTTTTAACTTGTTTGAAGTGTACATATTCACATAAGTTTATATATTAGAATCGAAATTGGTAATACCGCTGGTGTGTGTGTGTGTATAACTGATAATAAATCCCTCTTATCCAGCGTACTAAAACTATTAATATTTATACCATCACACATAGCATTCTAGTTAGAAAACTATTAAACTAATTTATCGTTACATATAATATGTACTACCGTATAATTAAATAATTATTTTACGTGTGTATATATATATATATATATATACATACGATCACTACCTGGATGAAAAGCAATATGGTTTCAGGAAAGGAAGATCAACACGCAATACGATTGGTTTGCTACGTATAATGGGAGTACGCTTGATAAACTGAAGTCTATATGTGCTTTCATAGCTATAATCTTTTCCCATTGTTAAGTCAAATAGCATGCTTAAAAACGTTAATTACAACAATTTATAACTTATATAGCAGACAAAGAGTGACCGTCAAATTCAATGACATCGAGTCGGAAAAAACATATATAAGCAAAGTAGTAAAGCAGGCAAGTTTACTATTACCCGACCTATTTAATGTATTTGCGGAAATGATTAAAAACAAAACGTACAGTGGAATTTAAAGAAGGGATCAAAATTGGGGCAAAATATTAAATGTAATCAAATTCGCTGACGATCAAGTTTTACTAGCGGACAGTGCCGAAACGCTTTCAGGAATGATTAACAAATTAAACATAGTAATGAAAAAGTACGGAATGAAGATTAATAGTAAGAAGACGACATGCAAATTGGCAAGGTCTGTCCCAAATAAAAATAAGAAATAATAGAACAGGTAAAAACATTCAAGTATTTAGGACAGACCATTAACGCGTGATATGGATTGTACTCAAGATGTTAACAATTGTATAGCAATGGAAAAAAAAAGCTTTCAACGATAAATACGCAAAAACTTGGTTAAAACTTTGATATGGTCAGTGGCACTATATGGTATGGAAACATGGACTTTTGAAATGTAGTGTTGGCGGCGTCTACAGAAAATTAATTAGGTAGAGAAAATGAACAACAAACTAGTACAAGCAAAATTAAATGAAAAAAAAAAGTGTATCGCAAAATATCCTCGAGATGCGACTTAAGTGGCTAGATCATGTATTACGTCAGATTCAAAATATCCCGAACAATGTTATCGATGGGGAAAAACAGACTACGAACAACGTTCATCGACATAGTACTGAAAAAAAAAAAGTGAAATGCCGACTTGTCCGTAATTAAAGAAGAAAACTTGTGACAAGCTTGGATGGAAGTGATGGGTACATGCTAAAAATCAGCTTACGGGCTGATTGATAATGATGATATGTATTTAATATGAGAGGGAGATAATAAGACGGAAATCTATCGACCAGTTATTTAATAAATATAAAACGTAACAAGAAACTCGCGGGTGCAGAAATGTGGTTCTGGGGGAAAATTTTAAAATTAAAACGGGTAGAAAAGGTCAGAAACAAATACGTTTTGAAAAAAGTAGCGGGAAACTCGTAATTCATCGAATACCATCAAGACAAGAAGAGCTGTAATGATGGGGCATATAATAAGCAATTACGAAGTGATAACGAAAATCATAGAAAGGAAAACAAGGAATACCAGATACCGAGGTACATATCGCAAATAGTAAAAGACATGAAATGTACAACATACAACCAATTAAAAACATATGATTGATGATGATGAAAATGTAACAATGTTTCTTCATAAATCCCAATATTGAATTTTTCTGTTTTTTATTCGTTTTCAGATAAATGACTTGCCGCGGCCCACTTATATGAATAAATCGTTAAATGATCTCAAAATCGGTACTTACGAAAATGTGGAGACTGTTAGCGAAGAAACGACGATTATATCGGCGTTGAAAAAGTTCGTCGAACGTAGAGTATCCGCTTTACCGATGGTCGACGATACGAATCGTTTAGTCGATATCTTCGCTAAATTCGATGTCATAGTAAGTTTAAATTTATCATTCTTTATCATAATTACTTTTAAGTAATGATTATTTAAATTATTATTACATTTTTTTGTTTTCTTCGATATTATTATTATTATTTCTATCTTATTTATTTTTCTTAGTTGGATTTTTCGCGATTAAT
Organism: Coronaproctus castanopsis; assembly: GCA_032883995.1. Taxonomy (NCBI): domain Eukaryota; kingdom Metazoa; phylum Arthropoda; class Insecta; order Hemiptera; family Monophlebidae; genus Coronaproctus; species Coronaproctus castanopsis. The sequence continues at coordinate 221,120,206 of CM065053.1, forward strand.
ATTTTTTTACTTGTTGTACACTTTTCGTCTTAATAATCCTAAGTTTCCGGATCATCGTAATGTTCGTTTCGCGTTTATGGCTACTTTAAAAACCCGCATTAATAAACGTTCTGCCAGGTTTATTGGCTAAACATAATGACTTATATATTCTATACTTATTTAAATCGTTTATTATGATGTATCTTGATTTCTCAAATAACAAATTCGAGTAGGTGGAAACATAAAAATGAATATTCGATGTATAATACTGTTTTACGGATAACTAGATAGTGTTTATGGTGTTATATAAATATTTTTAAAATTGAAATATTTAATATTAACCAAATGCCTCTTATTATGAAAAAATATATTTAAATGGAAGTTCGCCTACCATATAGAGGACACCGCGACTTTAAGACTTGATTCGTTCCGTTTATAAAACATGTCACATTTTCCGTAATTCGATCAAAAGTACTTTTTTGGCCATTGTCGAATTTTTAGTATTTTATTATTTTGAAAATTTCAGGAGATAAAAGTCGAAATAAACGTTTATATTAATTTGCGTTCGTAAATTTAGACGAATATCGTCAGTCCGTGTGAGATAATTATTTTTTTAATGAATTCTCTATTACTATAATTACAATTTTTTGCATTTTATATATATATATATATATATATATATATATATATAATCATATGTGCTCAATCCTAAGATTGGTTTGTCATTGATTTCCATCTGTCGATTCTGTGCCATCCGTTTCAGTTCTTCATACGATGACGCCATCACATTTTCGAGTATCTGTGAAATGTAATTTGTTCGCGGCCATCCAATCACATTCTTTCCCGGATGCATCCCTTCTATTAGGTTAGCCCTTCGCGTCGCAGTGCCTATCATTTGTGTTCTTCTTTTTACTATTATTTTTAATAATGTCGGTTTTTCATTAATTTTTCTCAGAACTTCCTCGTTGGTTACCTTATTTGTCCATTTCATTTTTAATAATCTCCTGTAACATCAGAGTTCTAATGCCATCAGTCTTCGCTTCTCGTCTTTCGTCATTATCCAAGTTTCGCATCCATATAGGGTAATGCTGAATACATGTACTTGCAGCAGTCTTTTCCTAACGGCTAAATCTATGTTTCTCGATGTCAATAAGCTTTTCTTATTATAAAACGCTGCTTTAGCTTGGGCAATTCTGCTTTTCATATCCCTTTTACTCCTACCATCTTCGGTTAATACGCTTCCCAAGTAACAAAATTCGTTTACTTGTTCTATTTTTTCTCCCTTAATATCGAGATTAAATTGATTCCTTATGTTATTATATTTATTGGATACTAATATTTTCGTCTTTGTTTATTTTCATATTATATTCCTGCAGCATGTTTTACATTTTCAGCTAATACAACGATATCATCGGCAAATTTAAGCATACTAACATTTTCCCCATGTGTTGGTATTCCTTTAATTTTTTCTTTAGTTTTTTTCATCGCTTCTTCTATGTAAACATTGAATAACGTGGGTGACAAGACATATCTTTGCACCTTTTCCAATTTTTGCTTCTCTTTCTTCATTTTTAATTTTTATAATCATCCGTTGATTATTATATAGATTGTTTATAATTCTTCTTTCCTTATATTTTAATCCTATATTTTTTAATATTATAAACATCTTTTTCCATTCGAGATTGTCAAATGGCTTTTCTATATCTCTATAAATCCTATAAATCTGATTTTTCCTTTCCTTATTCTTTCTGTAAGGATCAATCGTAAGGCCAATATTGCTTCTCTTCTGGTACATTTGTTCTTTCTAAAACCAAATTGATCTGCTAATATTTTTTCCATCATTTGTTCTGCTCTTCTATATATAATTTTTGTTAAAATTTTTAAAGCATGTGAGTGGTTCAAATTTCGAACGTTCCATGTTCCTATTTTAATAATATTCCTCTAAGTTTTGACGACTTTTCCTGTAGTACTCTCCACCCGGACATATGAATGGGAGAGTATTTTACGTCCGGATCTTATTTTTACAACAGAAGACATCATCAGAGCTAGATAAAATGAAATCAATGATTCCTCAGAAATAGTAATGGAGTGTTTTTCTGTTGTCTTCTCCATGATTTTCTGTCAGGGTTTACTCCCTTAGTCTTTGAGTAACCAAACCCTTACCGCTAGGTAGCGGTTTGCTATTGGGGAATAGTCTGGTGAGACATTTATGGCGGCCTCCAAGGGTGAGAAGTCATTGGGCTCATGTATAGTTTTGATAGACAGTTCCCCAACCTGTCTCTCTACATTTTCGTTCTCATTACCATGTCACTACTTGAATCACCTGCATGAAGCTTTCCACCAGTAGCCGCTCTTGGTTCACGACTACTTTTTTGACTAATGTCTTATTCGCAGCTAACGTACATATCTGTAGGCCGTTCCACTATCCGTCATGGTGTGTATATATATATATATATATATATATATATCATCATTTAGTCGTAACTCCACGTAGGAGTATCGTGATCAAAGTAACAGTTTCATTATTTTCTGCCTCCATCCTGGACGATCTTCGTCATCATGAACGCATTTTGAAAATGACATCCGAGCTGCAGCAGTCACTGCATCTGTCCATTTAATTGGTACTCTACCTTTTGGCCGCACACCATTCATTCTTCCGATAACTATTGTTCTTTCGATTCCGTCATGTTTTCGTATGATATGACCAAAAAATCTCATAATACGTGCGAGAACTTCTGTTGTTAATCTGCGAGTTGGACGAATTTCTTCCAAAATAGACGTATTAGTACGCTTTTCCATCCACGAAACTCGAAGGAGCCGCCTCCAGCACCATATTTCGAAACTATTTATGCGAGTTTGTTCGGACTTTCTGATCGTCCACGTTTCTGAACCATATAGAAGTATTGAAAAAACCAGAGTGCGTACAAGCTGAATTTTTGTATTTTTCGTAACAGAGGAATCTTTCCATATCCGTGTTAGTTTAACCATCGCACTCCGTGCTGGTTGAATTCTTCTCTTGATCTCACCTTCAGATCCGCCTTTACTTTCCAACAAGGATCCCAAATAAACGAAATTTTCTACCGTTTCATAACCAGGAATGGTTTTATATTTTTCCTTTATTGTATTCTTCCGAATTAACTTAGTTTTTCCATTATTTACTTGTAGACCATAGCATTTACTTATATCTTCTAATTTCTTCAACAATCTTTGCATTTTTTCCATGTTAGGTGCTATCAATGCTATATCGTCAGCAAACCGTAAGTTTGTAACTTTGAGTCCTCCGATAGAAACGCCTTCATCCCAATCCTCTAAAACTTTTCTCATTATATGTTCTCCGTATAAATTAAACAATATGGGTGAAAGTACACATCCTTGTTTTACACCTTTCTTTACAGTAAATTCTTCGGACTGTGTACCGAGTTCTAGCTTTATGATATTTTGGTTGTGCTCATATAGTTTTTGAATCAGATGTACAATGTGTTTTGAGGCACCCATCTCCATCAATATTTCCCAGAGTTTGCTCCAGATTACATTATCGAAAGCCTTTCGATAATCAATGAAACACAGCACTCTAGGCACATTGTACTCTCTTGATTTCTCTATTAATTGTCTCATATTTAGGATCTGTTCCCGTGTGCTTCGTCCTTTAACGAATCCAGCTTGTTCTTTGGCAATTTGTTCGCTCATTTTTCCGCGGATACGATTGTTAAGAATTCGTAACATTACTTTACTAGCGTGCGGCAATAGAGCAATGGTTCGATAATTATCACATTTAGTTCTCTTTCCTTTCTTATATAGAGGAATATGCATAGATTTACACCATTCATGTGGCCATTCTGTAGTTTTCTATATGGTGTTACATATAGAATGCAGCATCTGCACGCCTACATCTCCAGTACTTTTTAGGACTTCTGCTGGTATTCCATCAACGCCCACAGCTTTATTGTTTTTTAAATAATTAATAGCTTCTATGACTTCGCTTTTTTAGTATGTCTTGTTCTATTTCTAATTCCGTCAGCGGTTGTGAGATTGCCAGTGTTCGTTCATCATCATGATAATATAAAGATCGGCAATAATTTCTCCATACTTCCGCTACTTCTTTCTTTTCTGTTCTAATAATACCTTTTTCATCTTCAATCATCCAATTCCTAGTTTTAAAATCACGTGATAATAGTTTTACTTTTTTGTACAAATCCTTTGGTTCCACATTCTCCGCGTGGGATTGGATTTCTTTACATATATTTTTGATGTACGTATTTTTATCATTTTTACAACTTTTTGAAATTTGTCGATTTATTAATTTTGTTATATCTGCGTTGTACTGTCCATTTTCCTTCATTTCTCTTCGGTTGTTAATAAGTTTCATAGTTTCTTCAGACAGCCATAGTTTTTTATTCAATGATTGCTGATTCTGTCTTTGTGTTTCCTTATATGTCTTCTTTATGATATTTTTCATTTTATCCCACTGTTGTTGTGCTGATAAGTTTACTGCGTTCGTTATTGTTCTTGTTTCAAATGCTGTTACAAAGGCTTTGGGATCATTGATCGCTTCCTAGGAGCTTTCAGTTTTCCCTGTATTTCCATTATTATTAATCTGTAGTCAGAACCGCACTCAGCTCCAGGTCGAACAATAACATTCTTACAACATGACTTCCATCTATTTGAGATCATGAAATAATCTATTTGATTTCTATGCCGATTTCCAGGGGAGATCCATGTGTTCAATCTTCTATGGTGATGTTGGAAGATCGTATTCGCTATCATCAGTTTATTTTCAATTGCAAATTCTATGAGGCGCTCACCCCTTTCATTACGTGTTCCCACTCCAAATTTTCCGACTACATGTTTTAAATGTTTGTCTGCACATGTTGCTTCAACCTTTGCATTTAGATCGCCCATCACAATTACCATTTCATTTCTCGGTATTCTATTGGTTTCTTCTTGAACATCGGTATAGAACTTTTCTACCTTCTCATCTTTCGAAACATTTGTTGGTGCATACACCTGTATTAAATTGACTGCTATTGGTCTTGTATTTTTTCTTAGTGCGATTACTCGATCGCTTTTAGTTCTATACCCCGTAACTAAACTACACAGTCGCTTGTTTACTAGTATTGCTACGCCATTTCTACTTTCGTTAACATTACTCGAACAAAATACGATATTATGAGTCGTTTCAAAATGACCGGTTTGACGATAATGTGTTTCGGCAATTCCACATATATCTACTCCATATCTTCTTAATTCCATTTCCACCACAAGGAGTTTGCCTGGTTCTTGAAGACCTCTGACATTCCCAAATTGAATTTTGCCTTTGTAAATCTCCCAGTCGCACATTTTCCATATGGTAGCTGGGAGTCTCTATCCATATGGCCGGTCACGTACTTTACATCCTGACCCCGGTATTCAGGACGCCGATTGCCCTTCGGATCGCATGGCGTGATATTTTTTATTGAATCGTCTGTCATCTTGATGTTCTTGGGAAAGTTACTCAGGTGGTTTCCCGTTGCCTGCCTGAGGATTTTCTGTCAGGGTTTACTCCCTTAGCCTTTGGGTAAACACCCTAACCGCAAGGCAGCGGTTTGTTACTGAGGAGGTAACATTTGTTAGGCTTTTACGGCGACCTAAACACGCCGAGGGAGAGACAGTCATAAGATTTGTGCAGACTTTTATTGGCCAGTTCCTCAAGCTGGCCATCTGCATCCTCGTGTCTCTTACCCTGTCGCTACTGGAATCACCTGCCTCAGGCTTTCCACCAGTAGCCGCTCTTGGTCCGCGACTGCTTATTTGACTAATGTCTTATTCGCAGCTAACCTTCTGTAGGCCGTTCCTATCCGCCACCTGTGGACGCGCCCTATACCAGTTAGAGCTCTGGTCCCCAGAAGGTACAAAGTACCTCCTGGGGGGAGATATATATATATAGAGAGAGAGAGAGAGATGTGTATATATATATATGTGTGTGAGGGCCGTGTATCGTAGCGATAATGGTTTAGAGTCTTGCTCGTTCGATCTGAGTTCATGAACATTTTTAATGGTGAAAAGGCCTTTAACTAACTAAAGTAAATAAGCCGAGTAGACAGTAATAAATCAAGCCTGAACACGTCGAATCGCGTCGTGGATGAACATTTTTAATGGTGAAAAGGCCTTTAGCTAACTAAAGTAAATAAGCCGGGTAGACAGTAATAAATCAAGCCTGAATACGTCGTTCGTGGTTATTCTTATATCAACATTCAAATTGACGATGGTTGGTTTTGATAATATCCATCCCGTACTTATTTCAAAGTATATGGGACTTAATTTTATTTATATGTGCTGCGCTCAAAAATGAATATTTCAGTAAATGATGGAAAAATAAACATATTTTGTATTAATTTATTGAGAATTGTGACTTGGGTTAATTTTTTTCTTCTTTTTTTTTTCGACACTTCCGCATATTTTTATCTGTACGAAACAAAAACGGTGTAAATCCTAGTAACATGAAGAAGTATATATCGTATCTAATAAATCATCCTATAATATGGAACGAAAAAATATATATAAACGACGTTGTTAACCGTAAAGATAACGTGAATGCCAGCGAGTTATTTATTAAACACATCACGGGAAAAAGAAAAACTTTCGAGTAAGCCGCAAGCAAGAATAGGCGTCCTTTATTTATAGAGAGAAAAATTGAACCAGTACTCCAAAGAAAAATAGAGCGAAAAGCGATGAAAATATAGGAAGAGTAAGATAAAAGAATGTTTCTTTTGTCTTCTTATTAAAACAATGAAAATCATTTTTTTTTTTAATTGTTTAGTTTGTTGAATATAAAACTTAGGAAAAAAAATGAATCTTATCGGATTTTTATTTGTAAACTATTGTTTCTTATTTAAAAAAAAAAAAAAAAAACTTTATATTATTAATCTATATTGATTCAATTTTTCAGAAAGTATTGAAAAGTTTGGAATGTAGTGATTTACAAAAATAAATAAAGAACAAAAAGGATTTAAATTACTAAAAATTTTTCTTTATGAAAAATCATAGAACTTTTCGGATGTTAAACCATTATCAAGTGAATAAAAAATTATAAAAATTTCATATTCACCTGATAATCGCTTAACATCGGAAAAACTGTGTGATTTTTCATTTTAAAAAAACTGCTTATAACTGTTTTTTATATATATATATATTCTGTCAAATTAGGTTATCTAAGGACCTTCTTCTTTCAACATAGCTGTTCTGAGCTTTGCCCTTGGACACCTTTGCTAACTCCTTACATGTCTTGTTGTACTACCGACTCATATGAGCTCTCCATGGCATTTTTCTTCTCGCTGGTTTCCTATGTCCCTCGATGACACCATTCAGGACAAGTTGAGATAAATAAAAAAGATCTTCCTTGCTTTTTCTATACATGATGGTATCTCGATCGATTGATCGGTTTCCTCATGAAACCAGGTTCCGAGATATTGAAATTTATGAACTCTGTCTGTGACTTGACCATTTACTGTTAATTTAATTTTTGTTATGGCTCCGGATCGCTTTTTCTATGTATTTCTAACCATTTTGTTTTGCTTACATTTATTTCAAGGCCATATTCTTTGCTTATTGTGACTCGACCAACCATTTCTTGTAGGACCACGTGAAATGCACGATTTCTTTCTTTCCAACCAATACTTCTTCATTCTCTGTCGATGTTCTTCTTCTGTTTCACTCGTCCATATTGCGTCAAGTTTTTTCTTCTGTTTTTCTTTGTAACCTTCGAAATTTTTAATTTTTTTCTTTCTAAATAGTTGTCTGCTCTGGATTTCGTCTTCTATCTTCATTTCGTCTAAGTCATTTTTATCTAACCAGCTTATTCTTGAATTCTGATTTTTGTCAAAAAAAAATCGAACATTCTTTTGGATAATCTTCCGGACTCCATCCTTTTAAGATGACCGTAAAATTCAACCCTTCTTTTACGCGTAGCTGTTATTTTTTCGAATATTTCATGTACTTTTTATTAGTTCTTAATTTCCACGTATCACAATTATGCTCAAATTCAATTTTTACATATGTAAAATTAATTTTTATAATTTAAATAATTGTTCCATTATTATTAATATTATTTAAAAAAAAAATAACTAATTTTATTTATTAGGTAAAATGTATTTTTAAGTTGATATGTTAATTAGTCTTCGATATTCTTGATCCTATTAATATGTGTCGTTTTACACGCTGTTTAACCATAATTATAAGTCCAAATGCGCGTGCAAAATCTGTTTCGAGGAATGTTAGAAGATTTTGAACATTTATTCGCGAGCGGGAAAGAATATTACGGAAGTAAAGGAGAAGACGATGATATTTCCATGGGACTCGAAATAAAACGTTTGCCGGTTAAAAGACATACGTTACAAGTTGAACATATTGAAACAGATTGTAGATAAGATAACTGTGGATAATTTTATTTTATTGTCCCATCAATTTCAAATTCAAATTATATATTTATTTAAAGACGCTCGACTTCTAGGTCATTCTACGATACAGTACAGTTTAGATAATTATAGATAATATAGTAATTGAATAAAAAAGTTATATTATCTTCTACAAATAATTCTACCATATGTACATCAAAAATACTTTTAGATAATTCTATAGAAATTAAACGGAAAATTATGTCTTCTATAAGTTTACATTTAAAATAGAAATAAAAACAATTCTAGCACGATTAACAATTATATCTCCTCGTATCATTTTATAGTTTTTAAAAATCGAAAAGTACTTTGTACACCAGCTTCGTCGTTTCCAAGTGCGTTTTCTGTGAAGGATCTTGTTTGTTCGAATGAAAAGGATTCTTCACGTTCCTTATTCAGTTTCGGGCATACGGGTTCAATAGTCAAATTTTGATTCCCACAAAACATACATGGTGGTGGAAGTTCATTTTTGAAATAAGTGCCCGTGAGTTAGTTTAGTGTGGCCGATGCGGATTCTGCTTAGAACAATCTCTTCTCGCCTGTTTACGCGATGTGAAGTTTCCCAATGTTCTGGTATAACTTTAATTTGTTCAATTTTGTCTGCCGTATATTTATGTCATGATGTTATAAACTGCAGATCTATCGGCGCTGGAAGATCCGGGTAGTGTTTGGATGGGAGCACTTAAATTGTCAGCATTATCTATAAGAGAGTTGAATTCGTACGGCAACTACTATCTTCTCCCGGCGACGTTCAAATATTGACTTTTTATTTTCAGATACTTGCGGAAATTGATATTGATCGTAGTTTGTTGGAATCTGGTGGTAATGTTAATCATTGTTTGTCCCATGGGTTGTTCACTGATAATTTTAGAACTTATTCAGATCATCTATTAGCGTTAAAATGACTTGATGTAGTTGGATGCGAGCACATTCCCTAGTATCGTCCGCAAGAGAGTTAAATTTGCATTGGTTTGTATTATTTTTTTTTTTTTTTTTTAAATGAGGATACTTTCACTGTTTATCCAATGTGATATTGTATTAAGAAAGGTGAATTGTTGATTCTCGTGTTGCGACGGATTATTTAATGGCCGATGATCGCAGTAACTAAATAGTAAATTGCCCACAACCTAGCAACAAATAATACCTAAATTGTAATCTACTAATAAGAATATGAACTTTAATAAATAAAACCGTGACAGTTTAGGTAAAGTTATTTATAATTGATGATACTTGGTAAAAAATTGTCGGGATATATAGCTGCTTCCATTAAAAGGCGGGTAACATCATCGGTAGAAATAAAAGAGATCATCCCATTATGTGAAGGTTTTCTAATCAACGAATCTACATCCCTTTATACGTTCAATACCTTGGTATCCACAAGAAAGACACGTAGATACTCAAGTGGTCCAGATAATGAATCTTTAACATGACTAATATACTCGATATACCAGACAAATATAATCCCGTTATTTACATCCTTAATAGTCGATAATAACAGGGTAATTCTCGTAACGCTTCATATTCATTAAGATTAATATAGCTTGAAAGCCGCTGCACATTCGGCGATAAATAGAATGATTTTTAAGGTTGGTTGTGAGATTATTCCAGTTCCTTATACCACTTTTTTATCCATCTATATAAATTAATGTACTTAGGAAAACTTTGGAACGTCGATAATTAAACCGATTAGCGTAGAGGAAAAAGTAGTATAGCCCTCGGGAAAGAAGGTAAATATTTTCTTAAGAAAAAATGATACTAAGTAGATGATGTTAATTGAAAAGAAATTTTAGGACTTTCGACGTGAGGCGGGAAAATTCTATTATCCGAAAAAGTTCGAATGAATTTTATTGAATGTGCTAAATTCCGGGAAGTTTTCTTATTCATTTTATCAACCGTCTCAATGCTACAACTTCATCTTAATTCTAATCTTATCCTCTTTTATCACAGTCGGTTTCACTTTTAACGTGTAATTTTTATTTAGCGTAATTTAACGAAGTGTTTAGAAGAAAAAAAAAGTATATATAATATAATTAATATTAACTGGTAACTCGTCGTATAATTTTGTTTAAGAATATTCTATCATTTTGGTTTCAACCTCCTTAAAATGTTTAAATTCGTAAGTAAATTAATTAATAATTAAATTTTCAATCGACAAAGTGTAATTTAATTGAAATCGTATTATTTCGTAATTTTTGTGTCGTAATTAAACGATTACTTTCAAATCGAATAAAATTTATTTAGTAAAGACCAGGTAATAAGAGTAACTGCGCGAGAAACAGTCTAAAAATAAATAATTAAATTAAAGTATAATGTACACGACAGTTTTAAATTACGATTATTTCCTCAAGTCAAATTAACATTAATAATAACAATGGTAGCATCAAAAACATTAATCATGTTTGTGTAAAAATTAAACGTCGAAATGACTTAAAGTAAAACATATCAAAATAAGTTTAGATTGTGGAATGTAGTGATTTTATAATTTATTTTTGTGTAAAATTGTAAACTTAGTTTTAAATTAATATTTTATGATTTTATATAATTAATTTTAATTGTATATAGCTTGACAATGGCTTAAATGCCGAAAAGCTTCGCATAATTAAATAAATTTAGTGATTTCAACTATTTTTAGTAATCAAGTATATCAAAATAAGTTATCAATTACATAAATGAAATTAAATTAAACGACGCTTATAACAAATGCGTAAATTGAGATTTACGTATGGAAATTAATCAACATACCGTGTAAATGTATAAACATATATTTACATAACGCATGTTAATAATATGTTCAACATTTATAAAAATCTCTTAGCCCTCCTGCGATGACATATGCTTGTTATACGTCTGGTCTTTTATCTCGAAGGCGAGCTTTAATAAACACTGCAGTTAATACAAAATACGTGTTTAAGAGGCATGTTAAGTGCTTCAAGATATACCATAATTGTGGAAATTACCTTTTATTTGGGATATTATATTCTGAATATAACTTGTAAAGGCAATTATGATTTCAGACAACTTATACACGAAGTATAAGCACAGACTCCTTATATATAATATTACGTAAATTAATAATATTTCATAAAATGTTAATCGTTAACATTCTTTTTCATTATCTATTGTTATTATTATTATTATATTCTATCGAATAACATTCTGATTTTATACGTTTAATGTGTACAAAGCGCCGCGTAAAATGTTTTTTTTTTTTTTTTATATTATATCCGTAAGCAAGCTAGTAAATATACTAATTTTTATTCATAAGAAGCATTACATAAGGAATTTAGGTTTAAGCGGGTTTACATTGGAATGTAACAAAAACCCAGTTAAAATCATTAAAATTTTCTTTATTAAAAAATCATAAAGCTTTTCGAATGTTGAACCATTGTCAAGTGAACATAAAAAACAAAATATACAAATATATATAATTTATTAACGTATAAAATGTAGAAAATATGAATTTAGATGTATAAACTTACAAAAATTTGTAAAGTGGGAAAACAGTATTTATAAAATAATCTGATGGTGAATAACATAATGAACAATCAGCAATATAAAATTTAAGACAGGTTTTCCCACTTTACTAATTTTTGCAAATTGTATATCTAAATTAATATTTGTTACATTTTATATTTTTATAAATTCTATATATAGCTTAACGGCTGAAAAGTTTTGCGATTTTTTCATTAAAAAAAAAATGTTAGTGATTTAACTCTTTATTTTTTTATTTATTTATTTATAGGTGTTTGCATACTTTTAAAAAATAATAGCAGTAATAATATAATTAAATATTATCTTGATTTTTTAGGTTTGTTTTAATTCTAATTCTTTTTTATACATTTACGAATAGAATCTAGCCGCGGAAAGGACGTACAACAATTTGGACATAACTTTGAAGCAGGCTAATGAACATCGTAATGAATGGTTCGAAGGTGTTCATCGTTGCTATTTGAATGATACTCTCTATTCTTGTCTAGAGAAAATAGTCAGAGCGGAGGTACGTTTTATAATTAGTTTTTAAAATATACGAAATAATGACTTTAAGTAAAAGCTGGCAAGAATAATCAGAATAAAAATTTCAGCGTAACAACACGTATACATAATTGAGAAAGTCCGTGTAGTGTTTAAATAAATTATTTATACCAGTTATCGTGCACGTTTGTATAATTTGTCGGTGAAATATTTTTTCGTAAATCAGTTGTAAATTTGACATTCGGATTACCGATCGATAGTTGGATTGTGTAGCACAGATGTTACGGTTTTTATTAGTAAATAATACTTCGTTGATGTCGAATTATCCACTAGCAGATTTTTTATTATTCATTCCGATCGTGTAGTAAAGGCCTCAGTTTGTTGTCAGTCTATTCGCGAAGTAACAGTTTATTCACGAGGAAGTAACGTTATTTTTTGACTGTTGCCCGTACGTAGACCAGACAACGATAAAACTTTTTTGGGGACTCTAGATGATGAAAAGTGTTCCAATTAAAATATATATTTTTTTTAATCGACTAACAACCAAAAAAATAATTATAATGTATCGAAAAGTGTACAATGGGCAGCGATTAGTAAATTATAAACGAATTATGTATTAAAAAAAAAAAAAAAAACCAGTTCGACAACATTGGGCATATAGCTTATGAGGTGTTCGAGGTAGAAAATAATGTACACAAAAGTATACATTGAACATGAAAGACTTAAACTTCGCTAAGAAAAAATTATAAAATTCTTGTATATTTTCTTTGCTCATCTATTATAAAAATATCTAATTGCTATTAAACATTTTTATCCGTGTACTCTGTAATCGTTTATTTCGATATTCGCAGTTGACGACTGTATAGATGGTTAAACCTCTAAATCAAAAAAAAAAAAAAAAAGGTGCAGGGTGTATTTTTAAAAAGTCTATACGTTTAATTACAATGTTTTAATTATTGAATTTGGTTCTATTTTTCAGGTTCATCGTTTAGTTGTGGTTGACGACGATGAAAAAGTGATCGGAATTATCTCTTTATCCGATTTATTAGTGTTCCTTGTGCTACGGCCATGCAGTGAGTATCGTGTGTTTCTTTAATAATTTACATATTTTTAAGTATATATATATATAACATAATTTTAAAAATCTGTGGAAAAGTACGCTTATCATTTTATGTAGTTACAAAGATTTGGTATAAAACTATTCAGTACGAACTAATATTTATTAAAGCACTTACTAGTAACATTCATATACGTTTGATAAAAATATGAACAAAAAAATCAAATTATATTTAGGGATTTTATCGAAATAATTAGTAAGTTTCAGTTAATTAAAAAATGAACGATAAAAAAAAAATGTTACGGTATTATGGAAAAAGTTATTCATATGTAAAACTTAGCATTAATCAACAGTGTGGAACATGTAATTGCGAAAAAAAATCATCTGCTTTTACGGTTACGTATAACAAGGTTCATAAGTATAAAGCGTGAAAATAATTATATATATATATATATATATATGTGTGTGTGTGTGTGTGCAGTGGAATAACCAAGGGGTTTGATGGTCTGAACCCTTCTTGGAGTCAATCAGATAATAAGAAAATATATACTTGTTATCAAATGCAGTTTTGCATTTGTTAAACAATTTTTTTTTATTTTCATTTATTTTATTTAAATTTCGGTGTTTTTGAAGTAAATAAATAGTTTTGTAATATAGGAGGTACTAGAAGAATTGTGTAGAAAAATTTTTAAATTTAGTTAAGTATTATACTATTCCTTCTAAAAATATAAAATCATTATTTATCGTTTATTTTTTCGCGGAATTTATTGTAACCATCTTCCTCTGTCCTCAATAACATACTATTAATGTGTTTCAGTGACGTTAAAGATTTCTATCGTCTGTTGCTTGTAATAGAATTACATATTCGACATCTAATAAGTATAAAAATAACTCCGGTGAGTTGGATTGCTTCGCGTTTAACCTACTTGAGTTTTGGTTATTTACTTAAAGTTCAATTTACCTTGAGTTTACTATTATAATTTAGTTTTGTTTGAACTCCCCTCTTCAACCAAGTCTGGCTACGCGATTGTGTGTGCGCGTGTGTTTTTATACGCAATTGATATATGTAGAAAATTTACGATAAATCTTTATTTCATTTAAATCGTGAGCTTTCAGTTAAGTCGTATTTTATCAAAGCAGTAAACCGCGCGTTTCATTGTTTTTGAAATTTTTGAAATACACGTAATTCCGACGATTACATAATCCGTTTTGAACTGAGGTAGCTACGCTATTTATATAAAATAGTTTGCATGTCAAATTGACGTGAGATAAATACTAAAATAAATAAAAATGTAGGTAGTATGTGTTTTGATTGATTTTATTTCTTTCAAATTTAACTATATGGGTTATTTATTACGGTTTACAGCAATGACTGATAGTTAAATAGCAAAGACGATTTAATTTAATTTAATATAGGTCGGGCGACTACCGAAGGAGCATTGGATTTTTTGAAGAGGAGGATTTATGTTGAGAGACGAGCGAGCTGTTGTAAATTTGATAGATTTTAATTGAATATGGTGAACGGAACGATAACATGATTGAAAATAAAAACAGGTGAACAAGGCTCATACACAAAGGGTTTTGTGAACGGCAAGAATGAGGAAAGTACGATGGATTTGCAGCTTACTTGGCAGATAAACACACCTGGCGGCAGATTCGTGATAAGATTTAATTTTTATTAAGGAGTAACTGAGGTTGATATCGTCGCAACATTGCGATCTCGATGATCAACGTAGTTTTGCATACTGCAAATGTGTCGACGCCGATATTTACTTTCAGAATACGGATGTATATTTTATATTTTATTTATTTTATACACGCTTGTGCATTTATATGTTTTCAATATCGGTATATTTAATATGCGTGTAAAAAGAGTAAAGTACAATACGTCAATTATGATTGAATGTAGTATGTATAATAATATTTTACACGGTATTATCCTACATGTACGTCAGATGTTCTTTGTAAATATTATTATTATTATTATTAGCCATAGTGAACGATAATAATTCTAATTATTTATACAACTTACTCTAAATATACATAAAAATATATACACTTGTACATACATACATATACATATCATTTAGCAGATATAATTATTATCTAGCCCTAATACCGGGCAAAGGCCTCCCTCAAACGGGTCCATTCGAGCCGGTACCAAGCTAATCTATGGTATTGTTTATTTTCAAGCATTTTAGTTATATCATCCTGCCATCTTAATTTTTGCCTACCCTGTCTTCTTTTATTATAGTTACACCATTCTGTGACGGTTTTTTTTTTGTCCATTTTTCATTTTCAATTCTAGCTATATGTCCCGCCCAACCCCTATATTTAAGTCTTTTTATAACTGTGCTAAAATTATAGCTAAATTTCAACCTATTCCTAATCCTTTTTAAATTTACTTCATCTTTTAGCTCTATATCTATAGCATCGATCTCTCTAATGCGTTTTGCATTTTATTTATTTTATCTTTTGTGTTGCTTTGTAAATATACTTATATTTAAATAGCAATAATTAGGATGACAGTAATTATTCTAACCATTAACGAGCAAAATATGATTAGATTATTATTATTATTATTATTATTATTATTATTATTATTTCATTCTTTTTTACGTGAAATTGTATATAAGAAGTGTTTTTCTTTTTCATGTAGTATTCTATATAATGAAATGAACGTAAGTTAATTATTTTGCTTAAATGAACATTTGACGCTCATATTCTTTCGATCGATTTAAATACGCAATTGTAATTACGTAATATTATTTCAACGAGGTACATTTATTTTTTTCAACGAACAAATATTTTATTAGAATAAGTTCTTATGTTGTTAACAAGTAATTAATTGCGTGCCGGATACATCCTTACCGCAATAAACAAAATTATCTTATAACTAAAAGATAATTATGCAATAATTATATATATATATATATATATATATATATATATATATATATATATATATATATATATATATAAATATATATATATACACATTTACTTTGTTTTATAATGTTCTTATACTAATCGAAAATAATTAATGATTATTATAATTCGTCGTTGCGTATAATTTGTTTAGATAATAACGAAAAATTTCGTAAATCATCGTATTCATCCGTCACCGACAGTGTCGATGATGACCAAGAATCTGTGACGGATTCTATCGCTAAGCTCTCTGTCTCGTCTGCAACTATACAACCGATGATAACGGCAACCATCTCATCATCTAGTCAACTGATGACCTCGTCCAATGATCAGAACAATATTTGGAGGGAGGTTACCGTGTCGGGCGGAGAGTAACGATTTTTTTTTTAATCCTCGTAAGTATTTCTTTTAATCTTGATACATATGTAGGTGGGTGTACACGTGTTCGTGCCTTTTAAATCGATAGTAATTCTCAAAATTATTTTCACGATTACATTTCGTCGTTGTAAAGAGATTTAAAAACTAGATCGTCGTAAAAATTCAACATCCGAACGTGGTCGTCGTCGTCGTCGTCGTCGTCGTCGAGGGGATGTCGTAGTTGTTCGTTTATTCATAGTCTACGCTAAAATGACACGCAGTCATCTTCCTAATCTGCAATCGTCAATTCCAATACAGCTTGTACCATCTCTATACACTAGTAACACGTTTCGTGTCCGGCAGAACCGATTCGCTAAGTAAAGCACAAAATCTTATAACATTTTCCGAAATTATTCCCTTGGAACATTCTTTTAAAATAGGACGGTTAAATGGGTAAGAAATGTTTCTTTCAAAATCGATTAAGAAATATTCGAAATTAAATTTAAAGTTTATTCCAATTACGTTATTTAACTCGTCGCGCTACATCGTAATTCGGTATATTGTTAAAAAATTGATACGTTTCTAAATATTACGACGATGGACATTTTGTAGTTCGAGATTTTGACGATATTATTTTATTCGAAATAATCGGATCCGTTTTATTTTTAGTATAGAATCGATCATCCTAATTATCGATTACTAGATCACGTTGATATTCGCAAGCATACAGTGTTGGTTTCTTCTTGCCTTCCATCGGATTTTCTGCTCCCTTGATCGAAAAGAACCCGATTTTAAGACGCCGGATACTCGCCAACTCACTACGGACTAGAATCGCTGATAGTCTGCTGTTTTTAGTGTAGTAATAATCTTATTCGAAAGAAGAAACATCTTCGGCAGATGAGCCGTCCTCGACATTCTCATCGAGTGAATAAAACGCATCCAGAATTATTAATCTGTATCAAACAAAGAAAGCTGCGATACTTGGACATATTCTACGGTATCGTAAGTATGAAGTATTGCGAAATATTCTAGAAGGAAAAATTACCGACAAAAGATCACAGTGGTCAGTGCACAAAATTCATGGATGGGAAACTTACGACGCTTGTTCGTGTCTATTCAATTACTCCGAACTACTGTGTCGAATTGTTCGTAACGGAAATGGCGGATGAAGAAGAAGATGGCAATATTATAACAAGAAACAACTTGAAGGTCTCATCGGGTACGCTGACATTATCGTCGAGCTGATAGCATATCTGACAAACAAGAAAATGAAAAAAGAAGACGGGTGGACTACATCGATAAATATGTTCCTCGTGTCAGAAGAGAAAACAATACCGCTCGTTCGATAGCGAACTGGGCTAAGCGCAAATCGGGAAAAGTAGGCTAAATTTTACCCGTACGTCGACATTCGATTACTGTTAGGAGAAAAATCGTCTATTAAATAGTTTACCCTTTTGACAACGTCGACTACTTACTACATTACAATCGATGTTGCGCAGAAGTTTCATTAAAAAAAATATATATTATAATTTATCTACGGCAGATTTTTTATTTATTTTTTTATTTTTTTATAGAACTGCTTGAAGCGAGATTATTCGCTAATGAATCGCGTCGGACGTTCAACAGGTTCTACACATGTTGTTGCAAGTAAATTAATACCGTCAAGTTACCGAAAGCGTATTTTATTAAAAACGGTATCGTTTAATTTATTGAAAAATTAAAAAAAACTAACGTAATAGGTTATTTACCGAAGACGATAAGAAGCGAAAATTCGCTTTATATTTATTACCGTTTGATTATTTTTAAATATTTTATTTATCTCGATTAAAAAAAAAAAAAAATTAAATATTCACTTGCAAAAACGTATATACATATGCATACGTATATATAATAATATATATGTATGCATGTATGTATGTTGGTTATTATACGATTATTGCTGTATATCGTTTATCATCTTTAATTCAGTTTCTTTTATAACAATTGTAACTATTCGCAATGTCAATCTTTTGGAGAGAAAAAAAAAAAGTAAAAGTAACCTCGGAGTATACGGACCGTAGATATAAATACCTACGTTATATTAATGTATAATAACGATATTATCTTTAAACGATCATTTCATCCATTTCATTATATTTTACCGAGTTTATAATAACCATTCTGCCTATTTCTCTTATATTAAAGACGAAATAAATTAACATTTTTTTTTTTTTTAAAAAGAAAAACGTACATTGCAATTTGCGAATTAAACAATTCGAATTTCGCGTATTCCTAAATTTATTTTCAATATTTTAAAAATATCCAAATGAAATTATCTACGTCGCGATTATTTGTATAAATATAGTCGGACGAGTTTCGCCGACTGCAGTCAGTGTTTATAATAATCAACTGTGTTCATAAATATAATTGCGAGAGACGGTTAAAACAGAGTTTTTATTTATGGTCTTTTTAATGCGTATCATTTAGGAAACGCTACAGTTTTAAATTTCGATATTAGCCGAAACAAAATATGTTTAATACAGCGACGAACACAAAATGCTGTTTTATCAATTGCTACTACGTTAATTATTTTATAATTAAATTTTTTCAAAGCGTAAAGGAAACACGAAGAATAAGAAATTTTTCATTTGTTCAATTACATACGCGCAAAATGATAAATATATATATATATATGTACATGTATGTAAATTTCGTTGTGTACCTTTTGAAAAACAATTTTATTGCGTCGTATGTTTTAGTATATTAAACAAAGAAATAATTAATAACGGTTGATAAAAAAAAAAACAGGAAAATCAATAGAAAAGCTTTACACATCGAGCGATTACAATCAGTTTTCACGTGAACTAACGCCATATTATGATTGCCTTCTATGCTACTTACACTGTACGATAACATACAGGTAAGTAGTCTCGCCTTCCTCCGATACGAATACGGCACTTAATGATGATGAGTAAAGTATAAAAGCTAAAAAAAACACGAGTCCTAAATTAGCCGGGTATAATCACAAATGTTACTTGCCGTTTAAACCATTTTCATCGACCTATAACTGGTATCCGGAATTTTATAATAACTTTAACGTTGACATTACGATGATGTCTCTTCATTGATAAGTACTTAATGGCGTCAATTTCACTCCGCGATAAAAATCGACGATGACTGTTACGATGATATATTATGTATTGAACTTTTTCGAGTACGTCCAAACAGATTTAATTCATCGTATTATAGAGAAATCGTTTTATAAATCCACGGTTGAATTCCTCGTGTTTGCGATATAATTGGAAAAATTTGAATAGTATTGTGTAATAGGTTGAATACCAAGGTTAGTTTCGTAATGCGTCAACGTGTAAAACCTATACTGTAACTATTAAAGGGCTATTTATACAATCGTCAACGAACGTGGCTATAGTAGTGCATTTATCAAATGGTACGTCTTTCGTTTAC
Source organism: Coronaproctus castanopsis (assembly GCA_032883995.1). NCBI lineage: Eukaryota > Metazoa > Arthropoda > Insecta > Hemiptera > Monophlebidae > Coronaproctus > Coronaproctus castanopsis. Next base: position 221,140,372 of record CM065053.1, read on the forward strand.
AGCGGATATAATAAAGATCCAAGCGCATTTTCACGTATCGCAAAGAATGATGATATCGCCTCTCACAAACAGATGTAATAAATATAAAAAACAGTACGGTCCATATTAACAGATTTATCGACGCAACACTTGACGTCTTATTTATAAGAAATTCTTCACAATTACTCCCCGTATATATATATTAACGAGAAATTTAATTTATTTTCATCATCAAATTAAACGTCAATTCGTCGTGATATTAATAACGATAAAGTTGCTTTTCGAAAATATTTTTATTCAACGTATACAGACAACAGAAAGACTAGAAGTACTGTGGTAAAACTATACGTACTTATATTTAAGTTTACTACTAAAAATAAAGTACATCGAAAAGAAAATTGTGATTATTATTTTTATTTATATATATATATATATATATATATATATATATATATATATATATATATATATATATATATAATATATAATATATATATTTTTTTATTTATTTTTTTTTTTGTAATTGTTATTATTTTTGTAATGCCTATTATCGTGTATAACGTTATATGATAAATATTTTTACGCGTATCATTTCTATCTTTAACTCGCACATATATTTCGTTGCGTGTGTAAATTTTAACTGTATATATGTGTATATAATATGAAAATAATGATGATCTTTATTTTAACGGCTCATTTTTAAATAACGCGCTAGATTAAACAGTTTAAACATAAAGTGAAACTTTTCTAAATATTATGCGATGATTTTTGTTACATAAAATTGCCGCGTATATACATATTCTTTTATGACTATGATCATTTTTATTATTATTTTCCATTTAATTTTTTCAAAAAAATAATAATAATAATTTAAAAAAAAAGAAAAAATTAAAATATAAAGAACTATTTTGAACAATAACGGTGGCCATTTTCAACAAACATTTAACGTATATTGTACCTTATATGATACACGATTTTTTCCTTTAACATTACAGCTTGTATTCTAAAATTGTCAAATCGGATGTTTAATTTTAAAAAATAATTGTTTAGTCCAGTACGAATTTTCCGGTTCGCGCAGTTTTTTGAAGAAAACTACTGAATTCGCTGATACGGTTAATCGTAAATTCGCCTTTCTGTATAAAGAAAGTTTACACGTGAAAAACATCGCTTACTGCGCGTTGTTTCGTATGTTTTTATTAAATTTTTGTAAATGTAATAACGTAAACTATGTAGCGAGTGGTAGTGCGTTCGTTAATCCGATACGTACCATCTTCGACATATACCGCGTTATAATGTAACGAATTATTTATTTCATCTCTCCTATAAGTACTCGTCATTTTTATTGCTATTATTATTACATCATTATAATTACTTTGGAGTATTTACGTTAGACAGTCTTTTATCATAATTCTTGAAAATTCGCATAATATATGATTATATAATTTTTCATATAAATATCAATAAACAATTGGGTCATATCGTAAAGACGTCTTATAATTCAAAGAATTTATATTTCTATCTTATCCTGAAAATTAACGCATTATAAAATTAAACTAATTATATATTACAAGTTAGAGTATATATCTTAATGATTTTTCCTATTTGACGAAATAAGTCCCGTATTGTGTTATAGAAAATTATCTGATAGTTTTCTCGTAAAATGTCGAATAAATGTATTTCGTTTTCTAATCACGTTTATTAGTACCAGATCCGTTTTCGTGAACTGTAGTATCTTCTCAGCTTTCATTTTCCTAGTCCATGGTATCTTCCAGATTTAACACCGCTTTGATGTACTTTCCCATACAACCCTCATCTCGCACATAACACCTTAATATCTATTTTTTTTTCTTTAACTTCTGGATTTAATCATTGTCGTTAAGTATATCCTTCAGCATCGGAAATACACTTTGAGCCATTTGAATGCGCGTTCTTTATTTCTATATTCGAATCATTTTCTTTAGATACTTGTATTTTCCTACCGGTTAAATTTCTCTGTCGTTAATGGATAGTTTTTTATCTGTAGTTTTCTCGAAGCCACCTGGAAAAATAGGACGTATAAGTTACAAAAAAAAACAAAAACAAAAAAAACACTGAATTTATGTTAACGAATCAAATTGTGTTCAAGATATTACCAAGTTACATTAAAGCATAAGAATACAAAAAAATCACTTTCGCAAATGTGTTGCTAAATTATGGATGAAAAAACCAGGTGATTATAAAATTTGAGAAATTTTAATTTAGTGTATATATATATATATATATATGTATAAACTATTACCTTTTATTGTAGCGATTTTATTATCTGTTTCTTTTTTTTAATTAGAAATTAGTTGAGATGTGATTTATACAGGTAAAAGGTAAAATTTACGATAGCAAAATATTTCAATATTCGAAATATATCTTGTATTTAATATATTTGATAATTAAAAAGTGTTTTAATTTCAATGTATGTGGTTCCTGTACGCGTATTTCATACTATTCCTTTTTTATGTATTAATTTTTTAAAATTAAATATTTATTATAATCGTTCATATTAATTAAACTGTTCAATACTTACTATTCGTACGTGTTAAATTTATATTCGTGCTTTTTGGTTCTTTATGTATATAAATAAGAATGCATCAACTTATGAATACTTTAATATAAACATAACGATTTATAGTATATCCAATATTTTCATAAGCAAAGGTTTTTTTTTTTTTCTATTGTGTTAAAAAGTATTATGTTATATTATGTCGTATACGAAAATGTACTTAAGCCCTCCTCCTTCCTGTTTTCTCTTTTTTTTTTAATGAACATATATATATATATATATATATATATATATATATATATATATATATATATATATATATATATATACGTATATATATATATACGTATGTATAATTTTTATTAAATAACTTATGAAGAAACAACAGTACAAATTGTTAATGTTTTGATCGAAATATACGATTTTTACGTTACTAAATACTATCGATATATCATTTAAAAGGTTGTTTTTTTACTACTTTAAATCGTAATACGCAGTCGAAATTTTCATTTTAAAAAATTAATTTATTTAGATTTGAAGGAATTTTTATCTACTGTTGTTATTAATTTCTAAACCGGCCATCGATTTAGTTATTGTATATTTCTGTAACCGTCTAATACTATCGAAATCCAACAAAAAACAATTAATTTGGTACGCATTTACGTTTTAAATCATTTGAAGGATAAAAATGTTTTTATTTTTTTTTTAATATGTAATTAATGTCCTTTCTTTAAAATTTGATACGATAAAGTCTTCGCTTTATTCATTTACGAATTTACAATAAGCCGAAACATTTATATGATATTATCTGAAACGATGAAAATAGAAGTACTATAATAATAAGAAGAAGAAGAAATGTAAAGTCGGCGTCACTCATATCATTAGGACGCTTGACTTCTTCCGGTGAAATATTTCTTACTACTTAATTCGAATCTATTCAATTTATAACAACAACAATATATATATATATATATATGTATATGTATGAATGAACGTATGTATGTATATATATAATACATATAAGCATAAATTATAAACATAAAAGAAAATATAACACGGGTTATGAACATTGTGTACCGAAAACACTTTACCGCAATATCAAAGTAAGCATATAAACAGTAAAAGAAAACAAAACGTTAAATACTGCAGAAAAATAAAAAAAAAACGGTGACTACAAAATAAACGAATTTTCCTATATTGAAACTTGCGTTTAAAATGCTACAATATGTTTGAGCCTTCAGTTCTTAATAATATTGCGGTAAAAATACGAAAGTTATGATATATTTATGGGTTGTACTTACATAGTAAAAGAGATTGATGTTAATAAATAAATAAATTATAGTCTATTACTTAAGTATAAACCAAACAAAATATAACACCAATAATCACTAAAAGTTTTTTATTGCGAAGCTTTTCGACAATTACGTCATTTTCAAGCACGCACAAATAAATATTGCATATCACAAAATTTATTTGTGCCTGCTTGAAAATGACGTAATTGTCGAAAAGCTTCGCAATAAAAAACTTTTAGTGATTATGGGCGTTATATTTTGTTTGGTTTATAATTAATAAAATAAGTACTCTCCAATATATTCAACATTTATTACTTAAGTCTTCTGTGTTTATATTTAGGCTACATGAAGCGAAGTTATCTGGAATCGTAATTGGCAACGGAGGAGAAAAGCTTGTTTTGGTATGAGCACTTATTGGAAAAAGGTTTTTAAAACAAAATCTAATGTAGTGCCTGTCGGTATAGGTTCGTGAATGCTGTCAATTCTGGCATAGCGAGGTGCATTGGGAATACGTCTAAGGTATCTATTTTGAATGACTCGTAATTTATTAAAGGCGTCTTTTCATGTCGAGATCCAGGCCGGACAAGAGTACTGGAAGGATTGTTTTATAGAGGATTGTCTAACGGAGATGACGCGAGACGATACTTTCAACTTTATATGATAAACCGGAATAAAAGAAGCTTCTATCGTACTATTTGAAGTGTGTATCCATTAATAATTAAAGGTGCAATGGGTTCTTATACTTTTTTTTACATACACCTGTTTTTCTTTAAAACAATAACGGGTTCTTATACTTTTTTTTTTACATGCACCTGTTTTTCTTTAAAACAATAAGCACGTTGGCTGTTCGTGAAATGTATTAATGTGGGGGCTGTGGGTAAAGAAAAGCATTTACTCCAATGCGTAACCTACTCTGGCATGATTGAAGCCTTTTTTCTTTTTTTTAGAGTAGTGCATCCCTGCACTGTCTATGCACAATAATCTGCATATGTCGATATGCTTAAGTATTCAAGTGTTGGGATGTCAGCTGTATATATTGAATATAACACGGGACCTAAGATACTTCTTTGGGGAACTGAGGCTGTGATCTTGCACCATTCTGAGAACTCATTCTTATATCGCACTTTAACTTTGCGGTTGTGTGCGTAATCGAAGAAATCGATATTATCGTTCGTCCTGATTTGTAAAATTTTTAATTTCACTATCCTTTTTCTCAATCATAATCTACGATTATTTTACCTTTGCTATTACCTAATTCGAATGTTTGTAGTGATAGTTTAGTTTTTTTTTTTTTTAAAGATTTAAACGATTTTTTAACATTTATCCGAATAACAAAATTTTGTTTCAAATTTGATCATTATATATTAGTATTGTATTAATTACTATTACGCTTATATTTCTAATTTTTTTATTGACAATTATTGATATCTTCGTTTTATTTTTTATTCTAAAATTTCCGCCCATTAATCATCATTTCTACTCTATTTAGCTTCACTTATTTTCAGAATGTCTAAGTTTGCTTTCTTCATTTTTATCGTCACATTTTTTTTTCGCAGATCTCATGCTTGTAGTTATTTTTGAACATTTCAAGTAATAATTACCACCTGTTTATATACAGTTATTTCATCCGTTTTTTTTTTTTATTTTAATGTCGTTTTCTTGAGCACCCTCCACTTTAGTAATACGATGTACATATTGTTCTGTAGATGGGCTATATTCTATGAGTAAAAATAAAGTAATGGAAAATTCCTGCGCAATTAGATGTAGGTTGTCTCGGGTCTGTACGAGAAAAAAAAATAGTATTGAATGCATATAAAGAATTTTTCGTCTTTAAATAAATATGTGCTATTTTTGAATTCTTTTCACGAAATGATCAACCGATGAGTATATTCAAATAAATGAAACCTGAAATAGAATTTTTATACCATGTTGTAGGACTTGCACATTTCTATTGTAAAGAACATTATACTTCTTTTTTACTAGTTTCCCAAGTTTATGAGTTCATCAATCTTTTGAAATGTAAATTTTGTTCAATGACAAGGTGAACGTAAATTCTGAATACAATTTCATTCTAAATAATTATTGTATCACTTGGGATATAAACATTCTCAATGAAAAAATATGTTCGTAAAATTGTTATTGGGGATGATAACTTCTATTAAACATGTATACGCGCATCAGCATGAAGACAACTGCATATACTCTGAGACACCCACAATATTAGTGGTAAGTCAGATATCGCCTTATAACAGTATTTTTATATTCACTCAAACATTGAAAGAAGTGAAAAGTTCAAGATATATAAATAATTTCCAAGTCACAAATTTTACAAACAGTAGGTTTTTTAATGATAATTTTTAATAAATAATAAGTTATGGAGCGAAATTGAATTATATGATCCATCCACGGTAAATAAAATACACTCATGCAATATCTATGTTTTAATTATATTATTAATTACTGTTAATGATTACGCATGCAATGATAGCAAATGATTAATAAATTAGGTATAAACTGTACGAAAGCAGTGGTTACATATAAACAAATGGGCTGAAAACAGTGTTTGTGTTTATTATTATTATTATTTAAATGAGAATTATTTTGAACGTGACTTGCAATTAGAATTACTTGGTAGTAAACAAAAAAATAAAAAACAGTTCCTCATTTAAGAGTATTAACATTGAATTTGATTCAGATATTCGAAGTGAATCCGGTGGAATGTTAAAAGAGATAGCTGAACTTATTATATTCAGATTAGAAAAGATAAAACTAACAGAAACGTTCAACGATTAGGCAAAACCTGTAATTATGAGCTTAGATATTAGATTAAGGATGTTTGAAGGATTTTTTGACACATCAACAATGGATGTCATAAGACTTTCTAATGATTTATCAAATGCAGTATTTTTTTGCAAATACAATTTCTCTTTGCTGCGGGTCCTAAGTTGTTAGAATGATTTACATGATCCCTATCCAAAATTATGTCAGCTTCAAGATATTTAAAGATAGATTTTTTTAGTGTTGTTTTTTTTTAATACTTTAAGGAGGCTATGAAAAAACAAGAACCAAGTATATGCGTGCGTGCGAAAAATTACCCATTTTTACTTTAATTTTCTTGAGTACATTTTTTACTACCATGTGCAATGACACGAGATTAAAATAAACTACTAATATTGATGATTAAATAAAAAAAATAATAAACCAAAAACCGTATTTAAACGTTGGGTATTTATACACAGTGACCGGGCGAGCTACGTATTAATTACAAGCCAGAATGTGCCTGCGACTATTGCGTATTTTAATTACCGCGGGGCAAACAAAGTACAATATTTGGAAGTTGTGCCGGATAACAGACTTAATTTTAACAGTCATATCAAATGTGTTATAGAAAAAGCTCATAAAGCTATGTGCATACTTTATCCAATATTTCGCAGAAACTCTGGTCTCAGCACTGTAAATAAAAAACTGATATACATAGCGGTTGTCAAACCCAGATTAACGTATGCGTGCCCTGTCTGGTGTTCGGTGTCTAATAGCACCTACAAACAACTGCAACGGGTGCAAAATCATTGCTGCAGAATCTCATTCAACGTTACGCGCTATACCAGAATACCCTATTAGCACTTTCAATTAGGCCTCCCTGACATTTTTTTATTTGTTACCAATGTGTCGAAAATATTTTATGAAAACTGTAAAAAACATCTTAATAAATTAATCAAAGCTATTGGTAATTATGATATGAAGCTGCAACGCTCTCGTTACACTAGCTATAAACAAAGACGACTGAAACATCGGTTATTATAATTAATTATATTATTACTAAGTATATTTTGTAACTAGCTGCATATTGTTGTTTATATATAATCTAGTGTTTTTATACAATTTAGTAGATTCAACTTAATATTTTCGTTTTTCTTCTGTGGGTTTTTTCTATTTTTTTTTCCTACATAATTTAAAATAATTTAAGAATCTTTTAACATTCAATAAACGTTTTTCTCTCTCTCTAATTACCGCGGTCACATTTCGTTTATTTCAGTATTTGATTAGTTTAATTAAATAATTTTGTAAAATAATGTGTTTTATTTTTATTTTCACTATATGTATACATTGTTAATAGTTCTTAAAGTTAGTATATGTTTAATTTTAATAGCTTTTCCAAAAAAAAGATTTATACATAAATGACGTCGTTCAAATGCAAAAAAAAAAATCACTGTGATTTGCAATATTTACAGTTATTGGAGAATAACTTATCTGTTACTTCTTACTTCGGAAAGTTTATATTTTTTATTAAATAAATATACAATTTATTATTTTAAAATTCTAAAATCCCGGTTTCCTATAAATATGAATAGTCCAGATTGGTTAAACGCTGAATTATCAACTGGGGTAAGATTTTACGATCGATTTATTTTTTAATATACTATTTGTAGGAACAATTTTACTGATAAATTAAGGATGTAATACTTTAGTGAATTTTAAACAGTTGCAATCTGTATCTTAAAAAGATTTACTTTTTATCTTTTAATTAGACAACTATCATAGCAGCTGAATACGATGGTGGTGTTGTTATGGGTGCTGATTCTAGAACAACAACTGGGTATGTGTATAATTTAAATTTAATAAACAATTTAACTTCAATTAAATAATATGAATTTAAAATGCACCAAGGAAACATATTTAAAGTATGCATGTTTATAAAACGAGTGGTTATTATTAAAACCGTTTTTGTTCTTAATGCATAATATAATTGTTTACTTAATCACATTATAATTACATTTTTTAGAGCGTATATTGCCAATCGTGTTACCGATAAGTTAACTAAAATTACAGACCATATTTACTGTTGTCGTTCAGGGTCTGCAGCGGATACACAAGCTATGGCTGATATCGTGAATTATCATCTAGATTTTCAGAGGTGCGTTTAAATGTAATGTTAAATATTTAACATTTAATTTTACCTCTACACACAATTATTTTTTCTATTTATTGTATTTCTATTATGTATAGAGCTGAAATGGGTGAAGATCCATCAGTACAAACTGCAGCTAATATTTTTAGAGAACTTGTTTATAATTATCGATCTTCTCTTACTGCTGGAATAATAGTAGCCGGTTGGGATAGGCGCAAAGGTGGCCAGGTAATTTTATGAGGCATTTTATCGATTATTTAACAAAAAGGTTTGCATTATTTACAGTTATTGGAAAATAAGTAATCTGTTACTTGGGAAAGTTTGTAATTTAAAAAAAATAAATATGCAGTTTATATCATGGTTTAGTTGTTTTTTCATTATCACATAATTAAATGAAATATTTCGGAGTACTAATAATTCCTTTTTATCGATGTTTATTTTATATGCCCAGTTTTTGAATTATGTAGGTATTACATAAGTTACTGGTTTAATTTTGTAAAAATTCATTTTTTTTTGTGTAGTGTAGTATATGTCCTGAGAAATTATTCTATTTGATGTGCAACATGTATATCTATGAAAAATACAAAATATATCTTCTGTTGTTAAAATCAGTTTGTAAACAAAAATGACGTAGTTAAAACTTTCCGAGATGAAAATAAATATTAAGAAATTATACATAATTAATTTTTGTTAAAGATATTCTTTATATCTGATATTTGATATTTTTTATATTCTTTTGCAATATATATTTATTGATTTATTCAGTCTTTGCTGAATACAGTCACACGAACCAGACATAACAACCCATTATTGTTTTTTTTTTCCCTCTAAATGTATCCTATTATTTTTCAAATTTTCAAACTCCTTTGTTATTCTGGAAATTAGTTTTTTGTTATCACGCTCATCCTCTGACCAGGATTCATAAATATTTATATCGTTTCATATTTAATAATCGCTGTTTAGTTTTGTCTCATTGATTTCATATCTGATTATTTTCATAATTTTTGTTTTATTTATATTTATTTTTACGTTATATTTTCTTTTTTCTTTATTTATAATATATAGCATGTATTACATTTGTTCATTTGTTTCGGCTGTTAGTACTTTAATAATGTTTTATTGTGTTTAAATATGTTTCTAGGTATATATAATTCCACTTGGAGGCATGTGCGTTAGAGAAAAGATAGCTATTGGTGGTTCAGGAAGTAGTTATATTTATGGATTTGTCGACTCAAATTATAAAGAAAATATGACAAAAGAAGAATGCGTTCAATTTATAACTAAAGGTATTTTTTTAATTTGCATGAGTTTTACAATATATGGTAGGAATACTATTTCAGTATGTTCCCTATGTATCTCTTCTTATTCTTTGCTTTTTATGATAGTTTTGATTTTATCTTATTTTGTCATGATTATGAACATTTTTTAATTAAATGCATTGCATATTTTATCTTACTGTCCAATAATGTGAATTATTGTTAACTGTGCGCTGATTATTATATTGTAAAGAAATGATTTATGTTTATTATATTATTTGTCAGCTGTGGCATTGGCAATCAGTCGGGATGGATCTAGCGGAGGTGTTGTCCGTATTGGAATTATTGATGGCGTTTCTCCAGAAATTGAGCGTAGAGTGTATACTGAAGATACGTTCCCCAAGTTTTATTTCTAAAATATTGTGTTTTTTTAAAAACCATGTAATAAAAAATGGTGTATTTCGAAAATAAAAATTTGTATAAATATTTATTCGTTTATAGTCTTAGCTATTAAGCCTTCATATGCCGATATATTATAGTTTTTTTTATCAAAAGCCAATATGAACATTTAATTATTTATTTAAAAGTTAAAAGAGAGTATTTCTTGAAAATCTTATAATGAATATGGTTATATTAAAGTAAAGAAACTTGAGTTGGCAATTTATGTCGTTTTTATTGAAATTTATCTCATATTGAACTTTGTGTTAAGAATATGATTTTATGTATCTAGAACATTTCATATTAAATGAAAATACTGTTAAAATTATATGAATTAAGCTGATGATCAAGAATGCGATATTGGCTGCTATTGCTTAGTGCTTTAAATTTGTAGTAATAAATTATGTATGCAATGATGTAATGTTTATGATTGTGTAACGACAGGAAGTAATTTAATATTTTTCCTGTTAGATTATAAAATATTTTAGAAATTTAATGAACTCCTAATTTTTAAATTATAATCATATAAGAAAAAGAATTAATGGATTCTAGAAAATTGCAAGTATTCTTCAGTATAATATGCCTTATAGACATCTGACTAGTCTATAAAAAATGGACATTTACGACAAACTGTTGTTCTAATTTTAATGAGGACTTTTGTCTTTGAGTTTACTATACAAATACTAGTAAAATATTAGGAACAAGTATTTTTATAGCTTTCAATCTAAATTAAGATCACATAATTATATTCAAGGTCTGTTTTTGATGTGTGTTTCAAAATATGTTTATTACAGTATTTTTAATTATTCTTGATTATGTATGTACATTGTTCCTTTTCGATTTTAAAATTACTCATGTAATTGAAAGATTTGGAAAATATTTATTCGAAATTAGTTTTAACTTGAACTTGTACCTATTGATACGAACTAAATTCTACAAATCATTTCTGTCTCTTATTATTATTTATTAATTTTCTCGTTATGTTGTTATTGTTTTTATTTTTGTCATCTTTTGAGCGATCAAAAAATATCATTTTGAACTTTATTCTCTCTCTAGTTAATATACATATGTTGTCCTCGTGCAATTCATCCGGTTTTCATGTAAATCCTTAAAACATTATTCAGAAATTTACAAAGTTTTGTTGATTTGAGTATACATTCTTTCGTTGACCTGTTAAAATCCACTTCATTGATTCGAACGGATTCGTAACAATTTTTTTTCTCCCCCTTCTTAACAATACCACTGCGTTGTCAACGTAATTAAATCTTCAGGTCTTATTGTGAATCTAAACATTTTTCATGTTCATGTATTTTAATTTATGATCTAATTTCTAAAAATCGAACAATTTTTAGATATCTGCCGAAAGTTTAATTATATGATCGTAAATTTTTCATGCAACTTATAAAAAACTATCTTTGAAAATGTTTATACTAAACTTACACATCGAATCCTTAAAATTTATTACAATAGATGTTAGAATTTAAGGTATCAATTATGTATGATGTATTATGAAAAAATGAAGATCGATGTGTTTAGGTTATTACTTCATACATTTTTTCTAAATAACTGTAATATATAGTCTTGTAAGGGCTAAAATGGTGATTAAAATGTCGCTTCATATGACTGGTGAAGGCAATTGTATCATGTAGACCTTCATTAAAAACCCATGAAATTACAACTTTTTGTAACTAAAAATTATAGAAATTTACTTGAAATTTGAGTTTGGTCGAAAATATATTATAAATTAAGAATAAGGGGATCTTTGATACAGAAATTTATTCAATTATCGATTTTTCAAGCAAGATTATACAATTCCTTTAATTTTTCATAACTGTAGATCGCAATGTGTTTTAATTTGAAACTAACCTAATGGTCTTTTAGTGTTTATTAGTAAAATTAATGCGGTAGCCATATAATAATAGGAGTACAGTTCGCGTATATAACTGTAATGTTAGACTTTTTCGAATTTCGGTAGTAATTCAAAATTTAATTTAAATATATGTATGTGGTGGTGTATTACCAAAATTACGAACTTTTAATGAATGAAATTTTTTATCTATAATTATTGTATAAAGTATTATCTAAATATGGACACAAACTTCCATCTTAATAAATAAATTATGTTAAATGCATTTAATGTGATGGATGGCCAATGTCAATTTTTGATGACAATAAAATTGAAAGTAAAGATACGATGAATATAGGCTCAATTTTATAACAGATATTGAATTTAATTTTAATAAGGTTGTTCATATAGGACATTACATGTAATAAACAAATTGCACTTGAAGAATAACACAATTGCTTCCAGTTAGAACATTAATACAGTGAAATTCGGTTATAACGATATTGAAGGGACCAGACAAAATTGATCGTTATATCCGGAATGAGAGGGGGCGGCGGAAAAAAAACAGTTTTATATTATACATATTTATTGTTTTAATATGCATGTACATAGGTACATACCTAATTCAATTTTTAACGGTTAAAAACATGCCTTATACATATTATTATGAATATATGTACACACATATAAAAAAATCACATAACGTACCTAATAACTAATAATCGGCATTAGTTGCTATGTAATTTTATATTCTGTACATTCTTTAATTTTTGATAAAAAAATCTGTAATTTTAGTTTGCTTGTTCTTTTTTAAATACAAATTTTTGCTTACATACTCGTCAAGTTCTTTTAAAGATGCTGTAGTTTGAGGTTTATTTACGTCATCATTTAGGGCTCTGTAGCCAGTTTTCAGACGCTCCGGCTGGTACACTAGAAGATTCTCCGCTGATCTTACCAAACACAATGTTGTGTCTTGCTCTGAACCGCGTAATCCAAGACATGGAGCAATGAAAATCTTCTTTACCCATGATTCTAGCGAACTCATTTCCTTTTGCTTGTAAAATAGGCCCATTAATCGGAATGTTTTTTCTTCGTTGGATCTTAAACCACTCCAAAAGAGCTGCTTCAATCTCTTCGTGTTGGCTGTTCCGAAGCTTTTTCTACGATTTGACGTCTTTTTCAAAAATTTCTTTTATTTTTTCCTTTGATTTCCAAATTGTTGAGACTGTTGATTGTGAAATGTTGAGCTCGGAAACTAAACTGTTAATAGTTTCTCCTTTCTCTATCCTTTGAATAATCTTGACTTTTTCTTCAATTGAAAACGCGCGACGTTTATTCGACGCCATACCGCACAAAGAAAAAATGAAGACTGAATTAAAACCAGCATTTTGAAAGAATATTACACAGTAAATTGGACGAAGAGTGTTCGAAGAAAATTGAGGAGAACAGTAGGATAACATTCGGTGAAAAAAACAATGAGTCATATTCAACGAGTAACGACGGGAAAGAAACAAGACTTATTTACGTTTAAAAATATAACTAGGAATTCCACGAATTCTTTGTTGTGTTAAATCGTTACAAAAGGAATAAAAACGCTAGTTTATATCGTTATAGACACAATACCGTTATATCCAACATCGCTACAACCGGATTTATTTCTTCACTTTTACATAGCAAACCAAACTAGCCACCTGTTTTACATCGTTATATCCGGATTATCGCTATATGCGGAATCGTTATAGTCGAATTTCACTGTACATGGAAATAATATACGAATTTTGAAATTTTTATTATGTTAGATAACAATTATCCATAACTTCATTTAACTTGTTTGTTGTTTAATAGGGATTTTATTTTACTTTAAAGTTTTATTTAATACGTTCGGATATAGTGTATAATTCATTTGCACTTGTAGGTAATCCATTATAAAGATATTTATATTGTACTTTACAACAAATATATTACTTAAATATTGATTATATTTAGTCATAATTTACATTCTAAATAAAAAAAATCGTGAATTATTAAAAATTAATTATTTTATCTAAAATAATGTTTTTAAAAATTAAAATTTTAATATGACAGCATGTGTATAAGTTAATTGTATGCTTAAAGCCAATGACAATAAAAGTGTAAAGTAGCGATGTTAGGAAACAAATGAAACATACGTGTTATGACTTATGATGTGCAGGTGGTGTAGTGTATTTAACCCGTGTTATTCTGTCGGTTAGATATATATCTTCTAATACATATTTAAAACTGTATATATTTCATTTAAATTTTAATTATGTAATTAAAAAACGTTATATTTTTCGGATACACATTTTTCTTTATTATATACGGTAGGAAAGTTAAAGAACAATAAACAATTTACAATGTACATGCATTTCATAATGTACTTCTTTTGTTTCCGGAATAACTTTGTTTTTATATTTGTTTGATTGTAATTATTTATATTCAAGTAATACTTTGTCTTTTTATATGATTTACAATATATTATTAGGTCAGTAGTACAATATAAACCAGGATAGTTACGTTTGATTCCATGTACGATAGTATTTAAGGAATCAAATTTAAGCTAAAGAATATAAATGGCCCAGTGATGAGAAAATAAATTGCGGAAGATGTTCGTCGTACACGTCAACCTATAATCATTTTATTTTTCTTCATGTCATTCCTACTATTTACTTTTTGTAATTTCCATAATATTCATTATTCCTACTTATACATATCTTGTATACGTTAGCATCAATGCGCAAAGATTATGAGATCTGAGGGCCGATAGTTTTATCATTTAGCGAATTTTCAGTAACTCAAATTTAATATTTATACTCAATACTAATTTGATTTTATTATACTCAATACTAATTTGATTTTAGGTCTTACTATAAAATGGTTCAAAAAATTAATATGTATTAACAAAAATTTATATTCATAAGCTTTTTAAAAGTACTTTGATCAATTTTAAAGTATTCAAGTTTTCAATTTATCAGAGTTGTAAACGGCTTTATGGTATGTGTTAAGTGTCAAAATATGATTAAAGATTCAAAATTAATACATGCTTTTAATTCGTTATTAATTACAACAAATAAGAACAGGATTTATGAAAGGAAAGGGCACATGTGAACGAGATTATTAATAGGGAAAGCACGCGGATAGAAGTATGTTTTATTAATTATGAAAAATATGCTATTCAGGATGACGATTGTAAAGAAGCCGATATATGGGTAAACTTTCTTGAAGCAGGAACTCAACACAAATCTGAAGAGTCGCACATTGAAAAAGGCTAAGTCCTCTTTCGCTTCAATAAGGTATATTTAAAATATTTTTAGTTAGTGCCGTCATATACCCCTTAAATTGGTTTTGATTTACTAATCTTATTTCGTAATCATTTTTATCTTTTAACGCAAACGTAATATAATTTTTAATTTTTTATTACATACAGACCTCCGTTCAAAACATTTAATCTTTTTGATTTTTCTTGTCTTTTGACTATGTTTACATTCTCACACATTATTTTTATAGATTATTCTTAAATAAGATATTTTATTTCAGATTCATAAATTTTACTTATATAAATTACTTCACTAAAATTTCTAGCATTGTGTAATGTTGTTTTACTGTCCATGTATTGTTTTCATTTCACTAAATTATAAATTATATGTTGTTTTGCTTTTAGATGAAGGCGGAACTCAATAATTAATGTAGGAGATTGAAAAAGTGCTTCTTGAAAGTACTAACTTCGGTGGATCGCTCACTGTATTTGGATGTAGACACAATAAAATGTAAGATTTATTTACGTTTTTATAATGCTCTTCATATCGTTTGCTTTAGTATATAACATGCAGAAGAATTAAGAAATACGGAAGGTAATTATATATTTTTCATTTTTTGAATTTTCGTTGCAACTGCAAAGTTCAAAATTACAATATATTTTAAATTTAATTATATAACACATTTTATACTGTTTCATAGTCTTGGATTTTATATATATATATATATGTGTGTATGTAACGATTTTAGCCCGATGATGATAAAATAAATTGCGAAGGTGAGCTGCCGTGCACTTTTTTTTTCTCAATTCTATTTCCGTTCCTTATATTGTTTTATCCTTTTAATGTTTTTATTTTCCAATATAATTTCGTAATATCCCTGTCTCTCTCAGTTATCCTTGTGTACGTGTATGCCCCGATGCGCAAAGATTATGAGATCTGAGGGCTGTGTTATGATGATTTTTAATATTTTCCAAACTGTGTAAGCTTTATATATATATTATTTAAATAAATAGATGCCACAATTAACTATATGGAAAATATATTAAAAATCTTGTTTACAAAACTCGTTTAAATTATATTTTATATATATTTTTTATTTAAATATACATATTGCGTATCTTTCATCATAGTAAGCATTATTTAGTCCGGGGCAGGTTTGTCTCATGTTTTTCTCTTAAATTTCAAATCGAAGATAAATGAAACCGGGACAGTTTATACTTGTTTCTTGCTCTACTAGAAACCATAGAGGTTTGTAATTTGAGAATATGTGTAAATTTAAATATATATATATATGAAAAATGAAGGAGCTATCAACAAATACAGGACAGTGAATAGGATAATTAGACGACTCTGCAGAACTGATAAGGAAAAGTTTCTGAACGACATGTGTAAAAACATCGAAATAAATAAAAATAAAACCGTGACATATTCATGAAAATAAAACAAATAACGATGTTTTAAGCCACAGTGTTTAGTAATAAGAAATGAAGACGAAAAAGTATTACTAATAGATAAAAGAGATTTCGAAACTAGATGTAGAGATTATTGTAGAAAACTCGTGCGAGATAAAAACAAACCGATAAACGAAGAAATAAGCACAGTAAATAAAGAACCAAGCATAGTAAAACATAAAATAGAGACAGCAGTCCGAAAGATAAAATTTTTCAAAGCTATACAACAGGATAAGAAATGCTTACAGAACTTTAAAATATGTCAAAAACTCTCGTGCATGTGGCTAGAAAATTGGACTAAATCAATCTACGTACCTTTACACAAAAAAAGAGCGCACTGCATTTGTAACAACTATAGAACAATAACTTTGACATCTGATGCTAGTAAAGTAATGCTATATATTATACTACAACAAATTAAAACATCCTGTTTGCGCAAATTTCACAAGAATAAGCGGAATTTATATCGTGGAGAGGAACTCTTGAGCAAATCTCAAATATTAGATAACTGAAAGATGCAGAGAACTTAGATTGTATTTTGCTTTGTCGACTATGAAAAAGCGTTTGATTGTATTACATGGCAAAAATATAGATGATACTGAAATGGGGGGCTTCGTAACATCTAGTAGGCGTAATTAATATATATAATGGTAGCATTAAGAAAGTCGGATTAACTAATAGGTTAACGGAAAGTTGAAAAATAGAAAAAGGCGTTCATCAAGGCGGTATATTAAGTTCCATACTCTTCACTGTATGTAGCGAGTGGATAATTAGAAAAGCCTGTGAAAGTTGCAATAGTGGCGTGAAGTTATAAATAACTTAAGGAAGTACACAGATGATATCGCTTTAATTGCCACGATATCTTAACAAAAAGCGGCGCCATAATTCTAGAAGTTGGATTAGAAATAAACAAAGAAAAAAACAAAAATGATTACCAATACAGGGTGTATGCAGCGAAGAAATTAAATGCAATAACAAAGACAGTAATGTCAAGGCTTAACGAAATCTGTCAGAGCCATGACATAAATATTCGTACAAAAGTTCGTCTAGTTAATACGTTAGTAATGTGAATATTTCTAAATGCATCCGAATGCTGGACGCTGAAGAAAAATTACGTGAACGGTATAAACGCTTTTGAAATGTATTGCTGGATAAGAATGTTGATAATACCATGGGCGTTTAAAAGATCCAACACCTCAATACTTCAAGAGTTAAGGAATATCGGATCATATCATCTTACTATGGCCTAGAAAAAGTGATTATACGAGGTAAAATGAAAGACGCGCATGAAGTTTACATTATGTGTTTGAGGATTAATAACGGTAGAATTGAGTGTGTGTTAGTTTTAAAGTATTCGGGAGGAGATCTTAACACAAAATGATGGAAAAGATCGAACGAAAACTAAATCAGAATTAGAATATCAAAACAAGCGTTCGTTAATTTAAACGTGGTATTTGACAGCATCATGTCGTTATGTTTAATAAGTATTTAAATGTGCTTGTGATAACGAAAACAGAATCAGTGCGTTTGAAATGTACTTTTATCGTAAGATTCTGAATATATAAGAAAAATTAAATAGTGTAATAACGGACATTAAAAACCATAATGTAAAGACTTATAAGATTAGAGTTGCAAAATAACATCAAAATTGTTTAGGAGAAAGGAAATAGGAAATGATAACGATCGCGAGTTTGCTTTACCATGAATGAACGATTTAAAAAAAAATCAATATAGATTGCGATAATTATATTGTGCGCTACTCTCTGAATAAAATATGCGACAAATATGATAAAATATAAGCGTTTAATTTTGCATATAAACGTTATAATTTGAATAGTTACATGATATTCCTATAATCGTTCGAGATATTGAAGGAGATTAGCTGTATTTAAAAAAACATACAGTAATTTTTTCATTTTATTTTTTAGGTAAATTTGTGTCGAAAAACTAATTATAAGCTGTAATAGAGGAAAATGGATATTTTGCAAAAAATAATGTTAACGAAGGTTGGATTCGTCAGAAATACTATATTCGTTCAATTATAAGTTTATCTAAGAAGAAATTGAAATAAATGAAATATTATCGGTATAGTATGTTGATTTTATTGTTTAATCTCGTTGTAGTCGAAGTACGTAACTTTAGGTTAGGAACTTTTTAAAGATTGAAATATGGAGTCTTTTTATTTTAAAAGATGCGTTTTTATACGGTTGAATTAAATATCGTATACGGTGTAATGTACATTTAGAAATTAGTAAAATATTTATACTAATAACAATTGCCGATTTTCCCAGAATTACACAATGATATTATTTTTACTTCCTGACGCGATTAGTCTGTGTGAAATTATTGACGCGAATAAATAATCTTTTATATTAGTTAAACGCGCACATTCATCTCTTTAAAGTTGATACTTTTTAATGTATCGAACTCAGGAAACTGTCATTGGACATTGCCGATCTATTGTGATAGTTGTAATCATAGAAACTCGCAAAGGAACCATTTAAGTGTGTCTACGTCGATAAATTATTATTTTCTATCCGAATTGCATAGTTTCCATCTTTTTGTCGAATTTTAGTTAAGTGGATTTAGATAAGTTATCTAAAAAAAAAAAAAAAAAAAAAATGTTTAATATATAGTACAGAATCATCAGAATTAACGATTTTACGTTAAATCGGTGTATAGGATGTAAAACATTTTGTAATTTAATGTAAAAACTTATAGGTTAATACATTCGTGCATATTTAAAATATGAAGTTTTTCGATAAAACATAATGCGAAAATATCGGTTATGTTACTATAAGAATTTTTGGTGTCAATTTAACTGTACTCTATAAATAATTATTACGCAGTTTTTGCGTTGACGACATTTTGGAATTTTAGTCGTGTATTTTTTTTATATATGTATCCATAACTATCAGTATCAACTTTGTTTTTCATTCAGTATTATACAAAAAAGAGTGGTGTACATTAGAATTAAAATAATTATATTTCAAAAATAACACGTCATAAAAATGCGAATTTTTGAATTGGAACGAAACTGATCTGCTTCATCATTAACAATAAATTATCTTTCTAATAACGTGGTTAGATTTGTAATAAATATTGCGGAAATGCGCTCTAACAAGTTGCTCCGGTAAAAGTCTCCGATAGTTTATATCGGTAATGGTAAGCTTAGTTTCGTAGCAAATCGTTATGATGAATGGGCACCATCATGTTTATTATACATTTATGCGCATAAGCGGGTTCGAATTAAGCACGGTTTCTGACAAATGTGTGACCAGTTTTAAACTTTTGGAGTATATGATTCTTATTTTGAAAAATGAACGAAAAATAGACTTGATTTATACTAAATTATAAGCCAATATTTCGTTATTTCTGTATAATTATTTGTCGTTTTTTTTTTCCCCTTAAAAAAAAAATAACGATCAATTTACGTACATTATTAACTACACCACCGATTATAGTAAATCGCTAAATTTCGATTAAAATATTACGACAATATTGAGTAAACTAGGATATTGAAGAAAGGTAAAATTTTATTAATTTATGAAGCCGAAAGGCAAGATTTCGTTCATTTATGTAATTGAATGGCAGCATTTTAATTGATGTAACTTGACTACTATATCGGTCGCATTTTACATACGTAATATAAATATTATTATCTAAAATATACCAATCTAATTTGTTAATTCCCCTGTTTCAATCATTTTTAAGCATATATCTTTAATGCTGGGTTATATAATGGAAATTATTAAAACAGCTACTGCGAATGACAAATTATCTATAAACGTTCGGTGATATATTATTTTTTTTATTTTTTTTTTTAGTACAAATATAATTCGTACGTTAAAATTAAATTTATATAATCTGTATCTATGTTTTATCCCTAAAAAAAAAAATAAAGATATTCTAATGTAATAGTTTCAATATCCTTTCTATTGTTCAGGAACCCTGTAGATGCTTCGACATATAAAATTTCTAGTCGTCTTCGGTATAAATAAATAGCGGTCGAATTTAAAGTTTAAAAAACAGCAGAAATGATTGAAACTTTGTAATTATGATACATTTGACTTATTTATTCCTTTCGTTTAATGCATCCGGATAGATATTTTACAACGAAAAATGAGAAAAAAATTTAGATATGAAATAAAACTATTTAATACTAAAGATGAAAATATTTCCATGTAGTAAGGAAAGCATATAGATGTTTGTGGATAGCCGACTTTTTCCATGCATTTCATTAATAATTTCCTATGTATTAAACGTTTTGTTCTGAATATTGTAGGTGATTTCATCTTTTTCGATTTATAGCTAGTTTCTCCCACTTATTTGGATCCGTCTCACAATATTTTAATATCCACGAGACATTTTTAATACGGTTCTTTACATCCACCAATTGGCCATAAATTTTTTTTTTTTTTTTAAATTTTGCCTTCACTTATTCTAATAACGTATCTGAACCATCTTAGACAATTGCAGTAAAGCAACAACTTTTGGCAGTCGTATACAGAGATATAAAATGTATATATTTAACGTTAAATCAAACATCTTAGGGCAATACAGTAACGCTCTACTCACCTGACACGTGTATTTGTGCTAGCATACGTAGTTGTCTAAAGTTGTAGGAGCAATATAATATACATAGACGTAGACTCTTTTCTATTCGTAAATGGCTTAATAAAAAAACGACAGTATGTTATCAATTGTGGTCAAAGGACGGGTGTGACAAAAAAAAACATAATAAACGTGGCCGAACTAATTGTTCCCTTCAAAACAAAAATTCAAACGATAACAAGAAATATGTGCCGCACGATATTAGTTTCATTATATGAAATATAAAAGTGAGATCAATTATTTCATAAAGAATAATACGACAAATTAATTAATTTTTTCTTTCAAGTCACTAAGAATCATTATTATTTTATTTTCTTGATCTATAGATGTATTTGTGCTTGCTTATCAGTTTATTAAATCAAGAAGTAGGTAATTTCCGTGATAGGTAATTAAGGTAATATTATTTATTTTTGGGGTAATGATCGTATAATGTGTAATGGTAGATAACGATGAATAATATCCGAGCGAGTTAATAATATATTTATTCGACGGCTACGATAATCCATAATCTGGTTTTATCCTTTTGTGTTGTATATAATCTGAGGATATGTATTTATTGAAATGTTTAGCCAAGTATGTTTAGATTTCAAGGTATTTACTTTGGAAACAATGGTATTATTTTTTACAACTTCTTTTGGAAAAACATCTGACAAAATAATCGACATAAAACTCTTATGTGAAAACTAACGTACCACACACTTCTGTCAATGAAAATAAAATAAACGTTTTCCGCTTGACTACGATCATAATTTGTACTCGAGTTTTGGTTCAGTGAGTAATGTTAAAATTGTCATTAAGTAAAACATACTATTGCGGTGGTGAACATTTTATGTATAACAATGTCGTTTATATATAATAAAAATGAGCCAAGTTCCTCATTGAGAGTTACTATTTTCTGTAGCTGTTCAGAGATAGTATAAGATTTATATTAATCCGAGTATCGTGATATTGAAGAAAATTCATAATATAAAGACAACTTCTACGTTTAAAACGACTCAAAACCTGTTCACGCATTTATTTGATAAAAAAATATTTAATATTCTATCAGGATAGAGTTTATGAAACTTACTTTAGTAAGATCAATTGTACATTTGGAGATTTCATTTCCGTCGTTTTTGGTCAGATTGAGAAGAATCAGTAAATAGTATGGTTTCATAATTTTAAAGCGTGGAATGTAGCGATTTTAAAAACTAAACAACGAGAAAGGAGTTTAAATCACTAAACGGTTTTTTATAAAACAATCATAAAGCTTTCTGCTATTAAGCCATGATTAGGTTAAATTTTATTTGTATGTTCACTTAATAAAGTAACCGAAAAACTTTGCGTTTGTTTCATAATAAAAAATCGTTTAATGATTTTCAACCCACACAATGTTATGGGTGGAAAATTTTCGTTTTTCTATTATACTTAAAAACTAATATTACATTTTTTTCCCCAAAAACTGAAGAAGTTTTTTGATAGTTTAAAGATCATTATTGTAGAAACAAGTATACTTTATATGTTGGAAAATAGATATTTCGTAAATTTATTTTATGCAATTACTTCAGCCGGCTTTGTCTATATCACCCTGTAGTGAAGAAATAAAGAGTAAGCGTTAACGATGTATGAAAAGTCGAAATTTTATTTTTAAAATTTAAAAACCCCAGCTAATTTTCTTATTCAGTTTTTACATCTAATAAGCAGAAAAATGAGTGGTATTGAAATTTAAAAATTAGCTGGTTAATTTTGTTGACTAATCATAAAGTAATATTAGCGGGATTATAGTTACATTTGCTGTAAAACTTTCTGCAGTAATAATTGGTTTACGTTTAAGATGCTCGAGATAACCATACAGAAATGTCTAATCTTTGGTGGATTTACATAACTTTAAAATCATTCCAGATGTATCATGATGAAAAAAACCCGTGAAATAGGGATAAAAGGTGTAGGTTCTAATGAATCTATTGAATTGCAATTGTCAATGATATTATACAAAGAAGTTTGGAAAAAACTCATTTGACTCATAACTAAAATTTTAAAACGTCTCAAAATCGATCGAAGCTTGTATAGATCGATGTATCTCACGCTTTAAACAGGCAAACAAAAAAAAATTGTCGTGATCACTCTTCATTATTGGACACGTCGCATAGACTCATCAGTGAGTTATGCGTTGTAAATTTAATGTTTTGATTTATTTAATCGTTTATATTTACAACACGATTTTATAAGTGCTTTATTATCTATTAATATTTTTCTAGATTAGGTTAATTCATTACTGATTTCGGAAACTCAATTTCCTTTTTTTCTAATATTTCAATTCGCCACAATTAGATATGGTGATGTCGTCGAAGAGAAATTCAGTTGCGAAATCGAATGATTATTTATATTTTGATGTTTTACATCTAAACAGTTATTGTGTATGCTTGAAAATGACGTAACTTCGAAAAGCTTTAACATTTTTAGTGATTAAAAACTGTGTTATGATTTTGTTTGGTTTACATCTAAACGTTCGATATTTAGGCTTGGTTGTTATTCACAGTTGTCTGCTTATTAACCGCGTTAATCGTATTTGTATCATATTTTATTGTTTCAGTAAGTTTCTACCAGAAATGTCACGATTAATTTACTAGATAATTACGCTATACCATCTTTTTATAAACTTTTTCTTTCGTATTAATTTCTAATTACTCCATTTTCAATATTGTTCTAATTTTTATTTAATGCCATTTTCACTTCTAGTCAAATTCACGCTTCATCATTTTTTTTCTATAGAACCTTAAAAAATTTTTTTTTACGAATTTTTAACTTTTGACATTACTGAAGAAAAGATATTAAAATTATTGAGGCTATTATAGAATTCTAAGAATCTAACCTTTTTGATAAATTTTTCAATATATTTAACATTCCTAATTGGTATTAGAACTTTATTGACCGCAGATTAAAATAAACATATTAATGTAACATTATTTACGAAACTTTTACTAAATTTATTTTCTATTACTCGAATATATTCTTCTAAAATGTTTTGTCAATTTGTGATTTATCATTATTTAGCGCATATTTTGAATGAAATATTATACAGCATTCGGAACTGTTATCGAATAATACGAACATTTTATTTCGTAAAAGCTAATTATAAAATACTCACGTAATTGTGTTAAACAAAAACATGTTAATATAGGTATCGTTTTGTATTGATTTTTGAATTGAAATATAATTAGGATAATACAAAATTTTTTAATAAATACTAAGCTACTGTTTAAAAATCTAAACTTTTACAAAAGTTAAAAGCGCGCAAAATGAAATTAGCTTACATATCGATAAAAAATTTTGTTATGTAACGTTGTTTTTAACATTTAACGGAAAGAAAGGTGGATTAGGATTATAGATTACACGTTTTAAAAACATTAAATATTAATAATAATGATAATAAGTAGCAGTTTCGGATTGGAAGGAAAGAGGGATATAATTTGCGTTGGTTGTTTTAAAATCTGACAAGCGTAAATCGTTCAATGGCCGGTAAAAGTGTTTGTCTCGTTAGCGCGTGCGTAATAGAACAATCAGCTGCGCCTAATCAGTTGCGCACAGTTAATCGTTATTCAGTTCACGTCGTGTGATAAGTTTTACGGATGTTTTGTTAATGTTAATATTAAATATTAATATTGTTTTATCGTTGTGAATGTGAAGTGTTATTTTCTAACGATCGTGGTCGCGATGTTAAATTAATAATTCTTTCAAAATGTAAATTGTCTAAAAATTATATTTTTCACATTCATCCCTGCATATTTTTTCGTGATATATTTTACCTGATCAAGTTTACCATTTATGCCTCAGTCAACTTGAAGTTTGAATTTTTGGTAAGTAGTAATTTATTTTGCAAATTAATTTACTACAGTACATGATATATCAATTGATTATTTTCATTACAGTAAGCTATATTGTTTGTATTACATTACTGTAGCCGTAATTTGGCGTTTTAAAAAAGCAGGGAAACATTTGGAATGTTATGTAATTATTATATATTAATAAAACAAGTTAAAATAACGTCTTTCGATATAATTATAAAATTACATCGTCTTTAAAGCTCAGATAAGAGCTATCCGTACGAGTAAAAGAGCAAAAGTTCATTAAATTATTTGCTCGTTCTTCTGTAATACATATATTAATAAGTGTTGTTGAATTATAACCTAAATTAATAAGTAATGTGATATAAAATAACATTGAAAATCGTATGCGAAATATGTCTCGTTTTAAAGAGTTTCCATTTTATAATTATTCATATTACTAGGTCGCAATATTACCGGTTAATTTCACTGCATAATTTTTGAGCACTTTAGCAGAATTTATTATAATTTATTAGAGTAATTTTAATTAAATTTCATCAATTTAATGAAACAGGTGCAGTAGAGAGTTCGTAATGGAATTTATTGAAATCAGTCTTAATTTGGGACACTATGTTTTACAATTTTATGAAATAATCGTAATTATATCGGGGATTATGATGTGGTGGGCATCGTGTGTTTATAATTGACATTTATTGAAATCAGTCTTACTTTGGGACATTATGTTTTGCAATTTTATGAAATAATCGTAATTACATCGGGGATTACGATGTGTGTGTGTTTGTGAGGGGGATCGTGTGTTTATCATTCTGTATTAGGCCCCATTGAGACGTAATAGGACTTTATATCCGAAGTTAATGGAAAACAAAATACACATTCATTTAAAAAACGAACGTATTAAATTAGTGTAGTTAATGTCTGAAGAGATTAAGATGGTAAATCGTCTCACCATTTGGAGTGGAAAATGAAATTGTACGAACATAAGAAAGTTGTCGATCATAATACTGAGAAAACGAAATGATGCGGCCTCAAAGTTTTGTTTTATGAAAGCCACATCTAAAATACGGTGTAAAGGAACAATCTTCTTGTAGAAATATATATTCATACCTTACTAGTCAAAAGAAATTCTGGTAGAATTAAATGTAATTAAAAAATTATATTTATTCGTAATTAAAGATTCGCTTTTATGTTTTTCAGTCGCTTAAAAAATATACGAATTATATTAACTGGGGACAGGTTTCCATAATAGTATCATTTGAATTTTTTAAAATTAAAATCTACTTACGCATTTTCCCTTCGATAAAGTATTTACGCGTCTATGTATAAAAGTGCAAATTTTTAGAGAAAACAGTTTAAAAAATAATGTTCATTTTTGTCATCATGGATCGTTAATAATTTGGCACTTTCGTAAGAAATCTAGTCCACTAAGTATGACGACTTTCATGTGTCGAAAATCGTTATATCATAAGTAAAACGCTAAAAACTATACTTTATACTTCAATGTTTTCTCCATGTGCTTTTTTAGTCAACAGCACCTATGAATGAGTACGTTGCAAGTTGTCGGTTTAAAATTACATTATATATCAGGATTTTCGACATGAATGGGTAGTGTTATTTATTTTTATAATATGTTCGATTAACACTGTGTTCGATCTAATTTAGAATCAACACTTATTCTTTTATATTATAAATATTTCAAATAGATTAGAACAATATAATAAATTTTAAAGTTTTTTATAAGGGACGGTTGAGTCGATGTTAAAGTGAAATAAAAGAAGCTGTGTATGAAGTATTCACGTCATTACGTATGGAATATAACACGCTATTTCACGATTCCAGTCGTCTAATTTTCAATGACTGAGACTCAAACATATGGCGGACTTTAAGGGAAATTGGTTTTTTTACTGACATAGACTTGCGACTTCAGGAAGCTCCATAAGAAAAAATCGAGCGAAGTTCGCCCGATTTTACTGATCAATTCACATTAACCCTATCCTTAAGTTGTTCATGCGGAATAAATGTCGCGGTGTCCGCTGTGTGACATCTAGCGCTATCAAACTTGACATGGTGATAGGAAATAATTTTTTTAGTAGTTATTTTAATATCTTGGTAATTGCTTGTATTATAAAATTATATATGCATATATATATATATATATGCCCAGTATCAGTCGTCAGTTATAAAGCAACATTACGCCATCACGTAAGGTTTCGGAAGCTTAATAGATATTTAATGTATGTAGGAAATTTGGAATTCTAGAATCGTTTGTATGAAATTGAGATTCTTGGTATAAGAATAAAATTAAGTAAAATTTTAAAATTTTATCTGCCATATTTCAGATAATCAAAAGAAGAAAACATGTTATAAGTGTGTTACGGTAATGAGAATGACGTCATGGTGCCGCTTTGACGGTATAGTATGCTCGAGTATCCTTCAGAGTTTCGGTACTCACGTGTACATTGCAAATAATAACTTTTTAAATATGTGGATTAAAAATAAGTAAGACTTGAAATATACTTATTGTCAATTAACGATTAGATCAAAGATAATGTTTACTTGACGAATTTCTATTCGAAAAGATAATCTGTATATTCTTGAATAAACGAATCACACTGATATTGTACAATTTATGATTTTATAACATGTTATATAAAATTAAAGAATTTTCCTATACGGTGATGTGATGTTTAAACTTAATATAAACACGTACGAGATAATAAATGTTAATGGGAACCTTAGCGTGAATATTATAAGAGGCGATATGAAAATTTTAGACGATATGAGTAATTAAATAATTTTTGCCACAATTATTGTCGGGACTTTTTAAAATATAAAATAACGTTATGTTGATAATTTTTTTTAAATCAGTTTAAAATATCATATCTAATGATGTTGTCAAATATTTTAAAACATTTAACTATTAAAAAAGGAAGCTGTTATATATTTTATATATATATATAAAATGCAATGTTATTGGCTATATATTAATTGTTAATACATTTGACAAAAATGTCTAACTGTTCTGTGAAACAATTGAAGAAGATGGGAATAAAAATTTAAATTGTCAGTTTTACGAAAGAATTTTTAAAATGTGGAATTGTCAAGTTAGTTGGATGATTTTATCAATTACCGATGTTATATTCTAATTATCTAATTCTTAAAAGTAAATATGAATCTTATAAAACTTTTATGGCTAAATAAATAAAAACCGTTATGGATTTGTTATTGATGCTTTGATTAAAACCTTATTATTTATTAATTTTTATGTTAAAAATTCTAAAGTTGTTAGAGTGCCTAGATAATGTCACCAATGTGTTCACAAGCATGCAAGATATATACAGTACTTTGTAACAAAAAAAAACCTTACGTGAAATTTATTTATTAAATAACATATTTATCGCGTAGACGTGTTTATTGAGTTAACGTCTGCGGTGGTTAAGCCCGTTTACCGGAATTAAATTTACTAGTTTCAATAAGCACACTGTAATATTTGAATTAGATTTATTGTATAAGTATTGTATATATCTTGCATGCTTGTGAACACATTGGTGACATTATCTAGGCACTCTAACAACGTTAGAGTTTTTGACATAAAAGTTAATAAATAATAAGGTTTTAATCAACCCGTCAATAACAAATCCATAATTCGGTTTTTTCATCTAGCCATAAAAGATTTATAACATTTACTGTTAAGAATTCGATAATGAGAATATAACATCGGTAATTGATAACTTAATCATTCAACTAGCTCGACAATTCCACATTTTAAAAATTCTTTCGTAAAATTGACAATTTAAATTTTTATTCCCATCTTCACTAATTGTTTCATAGAACATATTTTTCTCTAGTGAAACTACGAACTTTAAACTAAAATCTTCGCCTCACAATATAAACACACGTAGATACATGCGTACGTGTAGCCGTCCAGCACATACATACCTATATATAATATATGCATGAAATAATTACAACATTTAAGTATGAGCTCTGAGAACACCGCTTAAC
This sequence comes from Coronaproctus castanopsis, assembly GCA_032883995.1. Taxonomy (NCBI): domain Eukaryota; kingdom Metazoa; phylum Arthropoda; class Insecta; order Hemiptera; family Monophlebidae; genus Coronaproctus; species Coronaproctus castanopsis. Next base: position 221,169,791 of record CM065053.1, read on the forward strand.
TAATCTCTCAGTTCTCACATTGATAATCACTTTATAAGTCAATACGAGAAAATAGTGGTTTGTCGTTGTTTCTTATTTCTTTACTTGTGCATTGGTGATGAACCGGCATTTAATATCATTAATTTACATTTACAGTCTCGCAATAAGATTTGAATATTTATATGCTAATTTTTATAAGATGCTAATTTAAAGATAATAGATGTTCGTAAGATCCGCTTAGATTTCTCTCTTAAATAATGGTAACTTATTAACTCGTTGCCATAATTATCGATGAGAAAGGTGATTACCTATATTATTATACTTATAACATATTGTTGGTTATTTTTCGTGAAAAAATAAGTCATATTTATACTATGACAGTGTAGTTTCAAATTTACTTAATTTTTCAAAAAAATTATAAAACTGTATTAAAAACTCGGATAAATTAAATTTAATATTTTGTATTTAAATATAAAGGATTGTATTGTTGCACGTTTGCAAACTTTATCTAAATTATTCGAATATTGTTTTATTAATTAAAGCTAACTTATGTAGTTCTTTAATTGTATATATACACACATATATATTACATATATATGTGTGTGTTTTATGTCCGTTTTAATACGGAAATACATGTACACATTTAGGTACAATTATGCGTACGTATATGGAGATGGTTATTTAATTTGATAGAATATTTCAAAACTGACAAGATTAAATTCAGAAAAATTAGTTTAAATAAGGATATATATATATAAACACAGCGTATTGAAATCTTGCACGCTGACTTTCGTTATCTTATAATTTAAATCTTAACGAAAATAATGTCGCGATTTATTAAAATAATCGTTTCATTACTTTCTGAGTTATTGTTTTAGAAACTATTAGAAAATTCGAGAAAAAAAAAATGAAAGTTTTATAAATATTACGTCATTTGAATAAGAACGAATTTTAATAAATTGGATTACGTTTAATTGAATAACGCTTGTTTGTGCTGACTGAAATCCGTAAAATCGATTTCTCTAATTAGCGTTTAAATATTATTCGTCGTATTTTTTTCCGTATTAATGAAACAAGTCGATCAGTTTATTTATTTACTACGTCTAATGTATTGGAAAATAAATTTTCTAAAATAAAAAATAAATTATTTTAAACGGTGTTTTTTTGTTATGTATTTAAGTTTTATATTATTTTTTTACACAGCGATCGTCACGATGTTTTTTTATGTAATTATAAATTTTTTGGGGCTTCCTCGATGGTTTGCCCATCAAAACGTATCTAGTAAATATTAATGCCGGCACATATTTTTTCTATGTCATTTGCACCGCTGTCGTCCTTAACTGTAACTTCTAATTTTTTATCTGCATCTATCTGGTACTTTATTTTTACAGTGTCATCCTTCGCTTTATCAATATTTGTTCTTGCATGTTTTTTTTTTACAAAAGTTTTCTTCAACTTGAGCATTGCCTTCATAATGACTAAATTATGATCGGAATCTGCGTCTGCTCCTGGATAAGCTATGGACTTTTTTACCTGATTCCTGTATCTATGTTTTACCAAGATGTAATCAATTTGGTACCTATGTTCATCTCCCGGGAGATTTCCACTTATAGCGTCTCCGTTTTGGCACATTGTACCACGTATTTGTAATAATAAGTTATTTTTGTCTGCAGAATTCAATTAGGTGATCACCGCAACTATTTCTGTTTCCTAATCCGTATTTACCAGTTATTCCATTTTCAGGGATTTCCCCAACTACCGCATTCCAGTCACCCATTATGATGGCATTGTCTTTATTTCGTGTTTTTTCCAACAGCTCTTCCAACTTCTCGTATACTTCTTCAATTTCTTCTTCATTACTGTTAGATGCATGTATACTAAAACCACTACCAGGTCTACTGGATACGATGAAAAACGTGCTAACGGGAACCTATTTTCAACGGTTTTAATATCTAATAATGCTTGTGCTGACATCTTATTCAGTACGAAAGCTACACCGCGCTGACCGTTGTTACTTTTATCATGTATAACTTTATATTCTCCACTAACAAATTTTCCTTCTTCGATCCAACGTGTTTCACTTATTTTCATAATGTCTATCGCATAATTTTCATTGTATTTGAACTTTTCATGGTTTAACGTGAGAAAGATTAATGCGGTGGTTTCTCCTTGCCTTCCGCATGATTTTCTGTTGGGGTTTACTCGCCTAGCCCAAAGGACCCGGTTTTAAGGCGCCGGATACTCGCCTACTAGCTCTAGATTGGTATTCACCAATCCGACTGGGGCACATATGTCGCGAGCGAGTTGCTGATAGTCTGCTGTTATTAATGCAGTAAAAAGCTTAACGGTATTTAATGAAAGGAACACCTTCGGCAAGTGAACCTCCCTCCGTTTTTGTATTAGCGATGTGTTGTAAGTTTCAGTTTAGCTTTCGCACGACGTGGACGTACGGAACTCACGTGGTTGTTTCATTTCTCCGCCGATGTGACTGGCACCATATAGCGGTCGAGTCACTACTTACTAGAGAAGGTGACTCTAGTTACAACAACCTGTGCCCCGCAGGGCTATCAAAACAACAGCAATAAAAGATAATAATTATAATGAAATTGTAATGGACAAAAAGAAAGTCTGGCAGATAGATGTTGAAAAATTTATGAAGAAAAATCTTCATTGAAGTAGTTCCCAAATGAAGTAGGCGGTCAGTTAGATGACGGTGTAATGAGACATGAATTTGACGTTGCTCTACAAATGCTAAGAAATAATAAAGTACCGGGTATTGATAATATTCCCGCAGAATTGATAAAAAAAAAACAGCGAGAAAAAGTTAAAATTTTTAAATTAGTTTCGGAGATATACAGACAGTCCAAATAGCCAGATGATCACTGCACAAGAGTAATCAACGAAAAAATCAACCGCAAATAAATGTGAAGATTTTAGAACAATAAGCCTAATTACGCATGCTTTAAAAATAATGTTGCAAATAATCAAAAAACGATTGGAACGATATATAGAAATATATCTAAATAAATTTCAGTTTGGATTTCGTAAACACAATGCTACACGGGATGCAATAGGCGCATTGCGGAATATTTGAGAGCGAATGATGAGTGTAAATCGTGATATTTACATATGCTTCATTGATTACTGTAAAGTTTGATAAAGTGTGTTGGAATAAGCTATTTCCGTTGTTGGAGGAAATAGGATGTCCTCAACGCATACTCAGGCTTATATATAATCTTTATGAACGACAAAAAGCGGTAATTAACATTAATGACCCATCAAATGTAAATAAAGGAGTAAAAGGATGTTTGTTGTCACCATATCTTTTCAACGTGTACTTAGAGTTAATAGTTAATGAAGCGTTGGAACACACAACTATGGAATAAACATAGGAGGAGAAAAATTAAACGCAATAAAATTTGCCGATGACCAGGTGATATTAGCAGGATATCCTCATACGCTCCAAAAGATGATAAATCGTTTAAATAAAGTAGGCAAGCTATTTGGTATGGAAATAAATGTAAATAAAACAAAAATAATGAAGATTGGAAGAAAACCACGACCATTTCTTATAAAAATTGACGGAAAAAATATTGAACAAGTACAGAAGTTTAAATATCTCGGCCAAATTATAACGGAAGATCTGTACTGTGATGACGAAATTAGCCATCGGATTGGAGTATACGCATTTCATGAGAAGCAAGGTATATTAAGACAAAAGTCAATGCCGCTGAATCTTCGAAAACGGATATTGAAGATGTATGTGTGGTCCGTAGCCCTTGATGGTGCTGAAACCTGGACGTTAAATAAACGGAATATTGAAAAATTACAAGCGTTCGAAATGTAGGCTTGGAGGAAAATGAAGCGGATAAGCTGGGTAGAAAAAGTAAAAAATAGACAAATTGAAGAGAAAAGGTCCTTAATCAATCGAATAAGGAAAACACGGATAACTTGGATTGGCCATGTATTTCGACATGGCGGATTACTGCGAGATATATTTGAAGGTAAAATCCGAGGAAAAAGAATCCATGGAAGACCGAGAAATACGTTTGTAACAACTTTACTAGAAGACACCGGGTTAGAAAATTACACCGAATTAAAAAGAACAGCAGAAAACCGGTAATGTTGGAGAACTATTGTCATGGCGTTGGACCAGTCTCAGGACTGCACTAAAATGATGATGATATATATATATATATATATATATATATATATATATATATATATATATATATATATGTATGTATATATATATTTTTTTTTTTTTGATTTTGGCCTTCTAAGGACCACGGAAAAACTATTCACATGATGTTGGTCTTAAGTCAATTCTGTTCTTTCTTCACGTTTCTTTGTCCAGTATTCTTTCATCCGTTTCGAATGAGTCTTTTTTCTTTCTTCCGTCCATATTCGTGCCGTCTTCTTTATCATCTTCTCGTGGCATTCTGTCTTTTCTTTTCGTTTTTTTGTTAGCCAATATTCTTTCATTCTTCTGTCCACGTTCGGCCTATATATATATATATATATATATATATAAATATTTTCAACTATAAGTAAAAAGTAATGTTATATAAGAGGAGGGGGAAACATTAAATAGCTATTTCGCTTTAAAAACAGTAAAATAATACAATTGAAACGGTATAAAAGTTGAACTCGCGCATATTACGTTGTTCTCGATTTATTTGTTGACATTTTGATAATGGAAGGAGATAAAATTTAAAAAAATATAAAACATAACGTCTAAACAATAGTAATAATTTATATTATTTATAATTATTAGGATAAATATTCATGACGCATAATGAAGCGCATGTTCACGAAAATCATTGCGTGTTTGGAACTTTTTTGAGGGGTTTACGAACGTGTAACTCTACACACGGTTTCGATCATTCGTATCTTATTACAATTCTTATCTCGTTATTTTCGCTAACGGAAATTATACCTGTCAATGTTCGATCTATTAATTTGATAGTTTTTTTTTTTTTTTTTTTAATATTTCTGCATGATGAATAAAAGCAATAATTGATAAAGTGAAATTAATATGCCCTGTTCTTTATATAGTATAATAATGGTTACGGAATGAATTTATATATATAACGAATATGTAGATTCGTACGTTTATCGCTGTTGGTCCTCTGATGAAAATTTATAGGACTATGTGTACGAATAACCGGCTTGAGGAAATATAGTTAAGATTAATTTGTAAAAGAAAGAAATTAGTAATAACTACTTAAAAAAAACGATACGAAAGTCGAGAAATATGTATAGAATTCACGATCGGTATGTGTTGCCACTAATGTTACGATGAAATAATTTGAAGATTTTTTTTTTACGAACATCTAAAATAATAAAAGTATTCATTTTACATCGCGGTACGTGCATTTTAAAATTTTTGGCTTAAAGAAGAAAGTTAAATTCGGTATGTATTAAACGATATAACGGTTATATAAATTAGCCGAACTCAGTTTAGTATTCCCCATAGCGTTCTGTATTGTTCAAACTGTTTATTTATATTCACGATCCCGAATTAAGCGAATAATCGAATTGATTTGAAGCGCTTTAACGGGAATTTTTTCCCTTTGGAACTTCAATTCCATATACACATCCATGCGCGCGCACATATATATGAGTTTGTGTATACAAACTTACATGTGTGTATTTATTAGTGGTTTTTTTTTTTTAACGGAAAACTATAGTTGTATTGCCGGTTTGTTTAAACTTATGTAGGTTTATTGGCGAATACAAATGACCTTCTGTTTTTGCACAATCCAGAATTTGACGCGCCATAAAATGTGTAAAAAAAAAACCAGTGCAGTTTACTGCTGTATTTAAGTTTTTGAATAAGTTCAGTGTACAAAGTTAAACTGCATTTTTATTACTAATTTTGTTTGAACAATTTTAGGTCTTGTCAGCCTGTCCGGTATCGCTTTACCTTCCTATTGTGTGGTTGTCTTTTCCCTCATCCTGTTAATCTTTATATATGTATTCGTCATCATGATGAATAACACATCTTAACTCGATGGATAATTTATAGGGTGATAAATACAACGTGTAGACAAGATGGAAAGAAATAGATGACAAAAGTTTATCCATTTTAGCTTTATGAGGAAATTTTCGGTCGGAATTCTGGTCTTTTAAAAGTTCGTTATTTTGATAGAGATAAAGCGAAAAAAGGAAAATAATCGCGTACTTTGCGGTTATTGCAAAATGTTACGAAAGAATAAATAAATATAAAATTGCGTTTTTATTATTTTTATTATTATAATTCCGATTATTATTATTATTTCCTAATAACGAGGTTGTTATTTTTATTATTTTCGGTGCTCGTTAAACATTTGTTCGCAAATTACGAATAGAATCATCGTTAGTTCTTATTCCAATGATCAATACGCGTTGTTTTCTTTTCTTTTATCATTAAAATGTTTTCGTCCGAAACCGAAGTATATTCAACAACTAGAAATGATTCTTCAGTATCTATTTCGTTTTCAAAACAATAAAACGTAGTCGTCGGAATAGCCGAGCGCTAGTAATAATATAGTACAGTACAAATGCACGCGAGGCTGCGTTGTGTCGTGACAACAAAGCGATTACAGTCAGTCTTCCGGGGGTGATGTGTATATATGTGTTCAACTGCGTTAGCGTCATATTATAATTGCTTTGTACGACACTATATAACAAAATATGTATAGGTAAGTTGTCGCTTAAATTGTCCACCAACCCAGCGATTGAGGATAAACGATGATAACATACGTGATGATGAAAAATGCAATGTGATTCAGTTTCTTATTTCAGCACTGTAGGCGGCTATATAAAGGAAAATGGAATGAGAAATATTCGTACAAACTAGAAATAGATCATACCTTTTCTTCTTCGGTCGCTCCATTTTCGCTATTGTATCCGGTTAATCTATTTGCAGTCTAACAGTTGACATTTTTAGTATATTCCCAATCAGACGACCATGTCTTTGATATTTAATCTACCTCGTGGTCGAGTTCTCTGTACTTGTCCATAAAATAATAACCGTAGAATGGAGTGCTGAAATAGTATCCCTTATTGAAATATCGCTAGAGACAACTTACGCTCGATGTCAAGTTTTTGCAAAATGGAACGTTCGTTTGCTTATTCGTTATCCGTAGCATATATCCCCAAAACCCTCATCTCGAAACTATTGATACGTTGTTTTTGCCTTCACCGTCCAACATTTGAGAGCATCCGCTGCTATCGGCTTCAATTTTCTCCTTTTAATGTATCTCCTTCCTTGCATTACTTGCCGGATTTATCCATTGCTTAAGATCCAATATTTTCCCAGCGGTCGGTAGTCGGTTTAATTCCTGCCCTTTTCAAATCGTCAGCAATAACATTTTTGTAGCGCAAACGAGGACAGCCTAGAGGCCTCTTTCCATTTTTTTTAATACGTCGTATAAAATCTTTTTCGCTATCCGATCCTCGTCCATTCGAATTACGTGCCCTATCCATTTGACTCGTTTTTCAGCTATTATTTGTCCTACTGAAGCGGACGATGTTGTTTTCAGTATCTATTCGTTTCAGACACCATCCTTTCACGTAACCCTCAAGAGATTTCTGAGGAATCTCAAGTGCAGGGTTTCCAGTCGTTTTTCTTGTTTTTTCATTATTGGCCACGTCTCGCTTCCGTATAGCATGATTTGGACCAACACTGCTCTGTATACTGCCATCTTTGTTGATGTTGATAGATCTTAATTCTTGAATACTCTACGCGATAATCTATTACACGCCGCGCTAACATTCATTATGCGCGCAGAAATTTCCTGATCGAGAGACAAATCTCCGCTGACAACACTTCCCGCGTATTTAGATATGCTGACTGAGTGAAGATTGCAGTCATTCAGTTTGAAATCGGCTGTTTCACTATTGATTTGAATTATTTTCGTTTTATTTCGATTTATTACAAGACCAAGATCTGCATATGTCAAAGTAACATACGTTGTAGCTTTTCCGTTTTATCACTTGCAATTACATAGTCATCAGCATATTGAAGACATCCCATTTTGAACTATTTGACCGCGCGTTTTGCCTTAACAAACCGCCGTCGAAGCGGAACGCTATTTCCACACTCGACTCTGCAACTGCCCGTGCAGTAGCTTCACCTGCAGCAATAACGTTGGTGGATGAGGCTTCTCTGTTGACAGAATCAAACGCCTTTTTAATAAAGGCAAGGTATAGCTTAGCCGCCTGCTCCCTATTTTTCCCCATCAGCTGTCTAAGGGAGAATATCATATTCGTTACATTCCGGTTTTCACGAAAACCGCATTGTTCTTCGGGTAGATATGGATGCAGTAGTGCTTTTAACCTTTCCTGCAATATTTTCCCGAATATTTTACTCACTGTGCATATTAGCGCAATACCACGGTAGTTTACTATAATCCGCTCTGTCCCCTTACGGTTTTTATCGCGCTCTAAAAGCCTCCAGAATCATTTGCATCGGCCAATTTTTGCATTTCACATGATTTACTGTTCCACCATTCGTTCTTTAATTTTATTATATCCCTCTGGGCTTTTGCTTTAGCTTCTTCGTATTCGGCCAGCTTTCTTTTGTTTGATTTGTTGGTTTGCCATTGTATAAACTTTACCTTTTTAGCATCAAACATTTCTTTAATTTCAATAGCATGGTCGGAAAACCCATCTGGCTGTTTCTTATGTTGAACGCCGAGAATTTTATTGCAGATATCATTTACTTTTTGTTTTAGACCCTTCCAATACTCTGTTGCCGTCATATTATCTTGTTGACTAATTTCTCTTAAAGAAGCATCCATTTCGGTTTTAAAATTGTCTGCGATTTTCTTGTCGTTTAAACTACCGACATTATATCTGCAGGGTTGTCTCCTGCTAATGTTCCCACCCGTTGGGCGCTGTGTTTTATAATATTGAAAACGGAAGCGAGAGCGGACAAGCGCGTGATCAGTGTCTCTGTCGGCACCACTCACAACGCGTGATATTAAGCTTCGACTTTATTTCGCTGTTTTGTAATTACATAGTCGACCATGTGCGGCTTGTTCGAACGCGGATAAATCCCCAGGTACCTTGATGTATGTCCTTGAGCTGAAAATTTGTATTGGTGACAAAGAGCCCGTTTTTGGCGCAAAACTAATAACCTGTCACAATTTTCGTTTATATTGCTGATACCGTGCGTATCGTTCCCATAAAGCCGAGTTTCGTCCGACTCTGGCTTTGAAATCGTCTAAAATAATGATATTCTCTTTTGAAGGGGCGGTATCTAATGTTTCCTGGAGATCCTCGTAAAATTTTTTTACATCTTCTGCGCTATCTAAAGTAGACGTATATAAATTCGCATTTCTCGAGTATGAGGTAACTTTATTTTCAAATACATAATACTCTCATTTAGAGCTACCAGTTCTTTAATTTTATATATGGTATCAGGTTAGTATCCACCAACTCCGTGCAAACTCTTTTTGCACTTGATATCCTGAAGTGCTTTCTGTCATAACTCCTTCATCTGGTAATCTGGTTTCGCTTAGTGCTGCGATGTGAATATTATATTTTCTCAATTCTTGCAATATGATGCCTGTTCTTCTCATTGGAGTATTTTTACTATCTAATGACGTTCTTATATTCCACGTACCAAAGTTCCAAATTTGTGATTTTAAACACTTATTTTTAACCGCACTCAAACGTATTCCCTTCCGGAGAGTGCCGTTCCTAGTAGGAGGTGATCGTCCACTGCCTTGCGAGCTTGTTACGGCTCGCCCCATGGATCCAGCAGTTACTTTCATTTGCGTTGTCATTTCATATATGTTTTATACTAATTTAAGTAGAGAGATTGTAATAGACATAGTAACGCCAAAGAGGGAACACAGGAACTGTAAGCGCTTCAAACTCCCTACGCTGCCTATTCAATCCAAGAAGGTGCTTCAGTGGCAAGGCAAGCCTAGACGACTGGCCGACCTGGACTGACACGATAAATCGTAGGCTAGGAAATGTAGAGTAGGAAAAAGGTAAGGGGGAAGAGTGATAGGAAATAAGGAAAGGGACAAAGGAAAGGAGGTTAAGGAAGGAGGGATTCGTTTTCTCTCAGGGTTTGTTCCCTTAGCTTTTGAGTGCAACTCTAACCGCAAGACAGCGGGTGCTACTGAGGAGGTAGCGGTGTCAAGTTTTGACAGCGACCAAAACCTCGCTGAGGGTGAGACAGTCGTAGGAAATCTCCGGACTTTTAATAGACAGTTCCTCAAGCTGCCCATCCGCTTCCTCGTGTCTAATTGCCCTGTCACTACTGGAGTTTTCCGCATTGATTTTCGACTCGTTATTGAGCAGATTCTTGAAATAATGTTCCCATCTAGACTTTATTTCCTGTCTGTCGCGTAATAGCTTTGTGTTGTAAAATTTTAAGTATACCATACATCCAGTTTATTTTATAAGTTTTTATGCCTGTGTATTTTACGCTGATTTTCCCACTTGTAAACTACAATTTTTTGTACCAGTTAACTGAGTAAATTAAATATTTTATTTTTGGACGGCATTGTCAATGTTCTGAATCAATGTACATTTTTCTTATTTCATATTCAATTAATAATGTGCATGTGTAAAACTAGGCTAATGATTCAGCACTCAACAATGTGTGTTACTATTATATTTAATATTACTATTTTTAATTCGCATAATGTAGTTCGTATGTATAGCTATTCATGTTGAAATTGCGGACATTATATTATATTATATTATTATATCTACTATGTATTGAATTTACGGTGTAATAGAATTATTATAATCAGTATTAAGATCATTATATATTACTTGTTTGTATGTATCTAAAATGTTTGTGTATTAATAGGCATGTATATATGTTTTATGTATATATGTGTGAATATGTTTTATGTCTATGTGTGTATATGTGTGTTCACGTATGTATAGATATGCAGCATTTAAGTAATTTTTTGTATTTTTCCATTCTATCTATTATTAAATAAAAAATAAAATTAAATACATTTGAATTTGAATTATTATTATTATTATTATTATCGTTAAAGGTACATGTTATTCGATCGTAAGTTTTTCACGAACAGTTCTATGTATATATTTATTACCGTCGAATAGTTCATTTCGAATTTTGAATACGAGAAATAGAATATACGGAAAAAAATTTATAAATTTTCAAACGGAAAAATCGGCTGACGTCGTCCCAATAAATAACGGAAAGTCTTCGTGCCGATTTCTACCTACTTCGTTAAACAAAAATCATTGTTTTTTGGCTTTTCAAATCAGCTGTGGAGGAGGATACGGGTAGCGCGCCATTAAAATTTCTGGCGTATTCGTAAACAATGCTGTTGGTTTACCGCCTATTGTCGGATCGTTATTTCCGCTTTCTCTGGAGAATCAGTTGTTGATGCAGTTGGTTAGTCTTAAAATAAAACAACAGTTTCCGCCGATATAATATCCTTCGTGTTCGACAATGTTATTACTTTGCTTACTTATTATTATTATTATTATTATTATTTTGGTAGTTAGCGATAGTATTATCATTGCTTTCATCATCTTTACATTTTACGAGCAAAGCTGAATTTTCATCGAGGGAACTTTTCCGGGCTGTTTGATGACAAAATACGCAAGGATAAAGAAAATTGCCTTTAAGCCAAACGGTATTTCTCGTTGTCCTCTCTACTTACCATAATTTACAATCCCTTTTGTTATACCTCTATCGTAATTCGTCTATTCTCCGCAACACTGAATAACCTGGACTTCAAACACGACGAAAATATACGTGGTATCGGCTATGTATAGGAAGTTCAGTACTGGTAACTATTATTATTATAACAAGTATATTTCAGCTTAATAAATAAATTACAATTCCCATTTATGTACACATACCGAGCTTACATAATTGCTCATACTGTGCGATATATTTATAACCTTTTTAAATATTCAAGATAACTAATTCAAACGTAAATCCTCACCTCTTAGTTTTGTCATTACTTCCCCCACTCTTGTAAATAAATATGTTTACTTCATTAGTTTAATGATTGTGTGAATACTTTTGTATATATATATATATATATATATATATATATATATATATTATATATAGTGTGTGAGTGTGTGTATTTATATATGTAATGTATGTATGTATATATTCAATGTCAGATTATTTGATAAATACGTTTTTGCGCGTTGCTAATTTTTGTAATTGTATATCTAAATTGGTATTTTTTGCATTGTATATTTGTCATAAATTATATATATTTTTATATTTTATTTTCATGTTCACTTAATAATGGCTTAACAGCCGAAAAACTGTGATTTTTCATAATACAGTTTAGTGATTTTCACTTTTTGTTTGTTTATTTTTTTGTTTGAGCTGTATACAAGACGGAAGTATTTATTCGGTATCACTTGTAATTGTTGATAAATTGAGTTTAAAATAATTTACTATGTCGTATATCGTATTTAGGACCTTATATATATATATATATATATATATATATATACTGACATGCGTGGATTACCAAGTATTTAACCACGATTACTATCGATAGGACGCTATAAATGGCGTCATTATCGCGAACGAGATGATTGACCTCGGCGAACTGGTTTCGTTCATGTGCCTTTAAGCGTTTCTATCTGGTATTTACGATCGTCGGATAATTCTTCTGTTAATTTGAAAACTTCGGCTTAGACAGCGAGTCTGCGCTATTTATTGTAAAACGGCGGTTTGGTCTTGCCGGACTGCGACGGGAAAGGATATAATTGTTATTTTTTTAAATAAAGAAAAATCCAAACAATACGCCTTCGTATTGTTACGGCTTCTTTTTAAATGGGTTTTAGATTTCGTTTATTTTTTTTTTATCCATAATATTGTTATTTAATATTAAACTTTGTTATAATATCGTCAGCTGTGGATTTTATTGAATCGTCGTCTCCCACATTTTTCTAATTGTACAAATTTAGTACGGATGAATATCTACGATTTCTTTCTTTATTATATTAATACGATTCCTTCGTTAATTTCAATTCTCCGGATATACAGCTGTCTGGTTAAATTTTTTCTAATCGTAAACGATATAAACGAAATTATTCATGGTTTCGCCTAATTTTAATTTAAAGGCGATTTTTAATCTACGATCGTTTAATATCGTTTTTATTTGTTTTTAAAATTATTTTTTTATTTTGCCCTTGGACTTTTTTGTCTGCTTTCGGGAATAACACGTTTTTTAGCCCCCTCCATCCCCTTAAACAAACCACCTATTAAAAGTACACTATGCTAATTTTCACTGGAAGATATTGAAAATGGAAAATTAGAATACCTGGCGTATAAAATTCGAGCGGATGGAATCTTCACGGTAACAATGCAAGGAAAAATTACTGGAAAATCAGGAAGAACTCGGCTGAAACTAATAACAACGAACACACAGAACTTACAAGAGACAATTGCTCTTTCCAGAAAGCGAATAATATGAATTCATGCAATCTCCTGACTCCGGAGAAGCAACTATGATGATGATGATGATGCTAATTTTCGATTGTTTATATTCGCCGTATATAATACTATACGTAACTGTGTGAAGAAACTTTTTACTTTACGTTATTTTTCGATACGATAATTGATTCGCGTATTATTATTATTTCATTCGTCTCCGTCAAAATCTTTAATATAATCAACGTTATTTTATACGGCTTTTATATGATTTGTTTTACGAGTTCTTTCACCCTTTACAAATTCAGCCTGTTATTCAATCATTTGTTTATGCTGTATAATCGGGTTTTTATTATTTCCTTATTTGGCGCGCGTTTTTCCCTACTTTTATCATCGTTGTAATACGCCATTTTTTTTTAAATAATTACACACTTCGTTATATTATCGGTTTACATAATTCCCGAAGACAGTTATACTTTAAAGGAATTGTCGGTTTCGAACATATTCGCTTTTATTAGTTTTTATTTTTTTTTTAACTGGTGTGAAATGTGATTTTTAATTAAAAAGTAAACTATAAAAAAGCAATTAAAATCACTAAATTTTATATTACAACAACAAAGTATATTGACATAAGTTATAAACATCGAAGAAAATATAACATTATAAACATTGAGTACCGGGAACACATTACCACAATAACACATTACGAATATAAAGAATAAAAGAAAATGAAACGCTATAAATACTGCAGGAAAAAAAGCAAATAAAAACCTGCGTCTATAAAATAAACGAGTTTTCTAGTTGCTAACAATACATGTTAATATATATTATTTATTTTATTTGTTGTATAATTTGTTATTCTATACTCTTATAATTTTATTTTAAGCACTAACGTTATGTTTTTTTTTGCATTTTCCATAATGTTTTACCTGCTATATATATATATATATATATATATATATATATATATATATATATATATATATATATATATATATATAGTCGAATCCGCTTATAAGGGACTCCGGATAAGAGGGACATCCGTTTATAAGGGACATCCGTTTATAAGGGACAATCAGCAAAACCCCGAATCAAAAGTATGAAATGAAGGTTGTTTTAGTTCGCTTTAGAGGGACAACGCCTCGGTTATAAGGGACAAATAGACTTTCAAGGCAATAAATAGTGAGAGGGGCGATAAGCCAGCCGATATAAAATGACACTTCCGGTCGTAAAACAAAAATATTCACATAAACAAAAATTGAATAAAAATGTTTTAGTCATTTTTACAATTCGTTTTTGTTTAAGTGAACATTTTTGTTTTTTCTTCCTTTTGTTTAAGATGTTCTTGTGTTTACATTCTTTTATTGACGCTATACTGTTTTTTGCTCTGTACGTTTATTAATAATTATGCACTCTCCGATAGCTTATTAGTTCTTAGTTTAGTTCTGCAAAAGTGCGGTTTTATTTATTTTTTTCTTACGAAAATTTTCTTTTCTTTTTTTAGTTCTGGTGAATTTTTTGTATGAATAAAATGTTGCATAAATGTTTATCATTAAAGGAAAAAATTTCTATTTCAGACAAAATCGAAATTCAACCTCCCAATATGCCTATTTGGGAGTTAGCAAAAATCATGGGTGTCTCCAAAAACACCGTCTCCCGTTTAAAAACAAATGAACAGAACTTATGTAAAAAATGGAATAGTACTGAAAAGGGCAGTCAGGTTCTTTTACCTTATGTATGCCTCCTGAATTTTTCTCTTAATTTCCATATAAATATTACGCATTAATAAGGTTATAAGTATGTTAATTGTTTACTAAATTGTATGTATACTCGCTTCAATAAGAGATTTAAAAAAATTTGTTTATAAGGGACAACCGGTTATAAGGGACAAATGACTTCCGCCCGATGTGTCCCTTATAAGCGGATTCGACTGTATATATATATATATATATATATATATATATATATATATATATATATATATATATATATATAATCTTTATTATTGATGAATAAAGTTCTTGTTCTTCTTAATATAGGAACTTAATTCGGAACTGCTAAATATATATTGTTTGAGTCGTGAGTTCTTAAATTAATACTATGTTAAAAAATACAAAAGTGGGTGACATGGGTGTCGAAGATGCTTACTAAGTAAAGAGTTTAATACTAATAAATTAATTATAATTAATTACTACATAATGTTATGTTTACTTTGTTTATATTTGGAATATATGAAACGAAGTTGCCTGGAATCGTAGTTGGCAATAGAGGAGACGAGTACATTGTTTTCGTATGAGCATTTAATAAAAAAGTTACTAGGTAATTTTGGAACAAAATATCTAATATAGGGCGGGTAGGTAGCTTCGTGCATGGTACCGATTGTGGCATAGCAAGGTGCATTGAGAATACATCTGAGGCATCTATTTTTAATAACTTCTAATTGAATAAAGGAGGTTGTTGATATCAAGTTCCAGGCAGGACAAGCGTAACGAAGTATTGGACGGATTAGTGCTTTATGTAGGATTATCTTGTTGTTAATGTTGAGGAAGGACTTGTGATTAAGGATCGGATATAAGGAACAGAAGGCATTGATTTACAGTCTACACAACTATTCGGCTAAGCCATTTTCGAGTTAGACATAAATAAAAACTGAATTAAGAAAAATATATGAAAATACATAATTTAGATATGCATTATTACAAATAGCAGTAATGCGAAATAACAAATTTGATTATAAAATAATCTAACGGTGAATGCGGTAAACTACATAATAATCAATAATTCACGTGTGTAACCACATACAATAACTATCGAGAAAAAATCCAAGCTCTATTAACTACATTTATAATATACTTCTTAAAACTAATTTTTCATCGAAATTTTTCTCTTGAATTTAATATTTTTTATCTCTTTTTCTTATTGTTCCAAATTTTAGTAGATTTTTTTTATAATGTTTTTCTTTATGTGAAATTAAATAATTTTGGTTGATATTATTGATTTTATAGTTCTTCACAATGTAGAAATAGACGACAATTCACAATTAGATTTAAAGAACGTTTAAATTCATAATTGAACAATGACGAAAAGTTATTGTTTGGAAAACATTTTTTTTTTTTTTTTTAAATGGGGATGCTAATTTAAGGTACAGTTCAGACCGTAATGTTATTAAAGAAGGGCATTCGAAAAACACATGATCAGGATTGCAAATTGCACGTCCAGCATGTAGATGGCAGTAAGACGTTTCTCTAAGCTGCATAAGGAACAGGCCTCTTGTAACAAGTAATGCTCGAACCGCAATCTGCTGATAAGTTCAATTTCTCTCCGCGTAATGTTTTTAAAAAAGTAAAACCATGGAAATCTAGGAAGAGACGGTTGCAATTGATAGTACGTATTAAGAGGAGACTGCTGTATACATTCCACATATGTTTGTTCGCAGAGTTTTTTTCGAATGTATAAAATTCATGATATCAAGTGTAGAAACTAAAGAGAATACCACACAAAACTAGTAGACCCCGCTTTAGATAATGAATCTACAATTTCAATGTCGGGAATTCCTCATGTCCCAGTACCCACAAGAAAGACACAAATATAGTCAAGTTTTCCAGCTGATTAAGTTTCAACATGATGAATGAAATCAATGAATCTGACGTCTTTCTTTTGTTTTCAATAGTCTTCAAAATGCTTTGTGAGTCGGTGGTAATGAGAAAATTACCTTGAAGCTCCATATAAATTAAGAATGATAAGGATAGAAATACTCCTACACACTCAGCGATAATTGTAAAGAATTAATACACAAAATTAATAATATCCGAAGTCATAAAATTTTATATTAGAAAAACACAATAAATAAAGAAAATTATTAGGAAAAAAATGGAGATAATAAAGGAAAAATATAAAAATAATTTATTAAATTTGGTTTTAAAAAGTATATTATAAATTGAATCGTTTTTTATATTAAAAATTAAGTTTGAATTTTTCTGACTAGTTATCTTATGTGGCTATGTATAAATAATTTTTTTTTTTTTAATACAACCCTTTAAGCCATTACTAAGATATAATCTTAGCCGTTGGCTAAATAATTATTATCTTTAACTAAATGATTACTTAGTAGTTAACTTAACCACTAAGTACAAAACAAGCGTGGAGTATGTATCGCATTGGGTACTCATCCATCATACATAAATTTACACATTTACAAGACTAAATCTGCATTAATGAACACCATATTGAGATCAGAATGAATGTCATCATTACGTGAGTAATAATAAGCATCAACTATCGCGCGCAAGATGATGTTCTGACGGCGCTGTATTATATCCGGATTCGACTTGGCTGTACAGCCCCACAGAGCAACGCTATAAGTCCAAATAGGTTTAATCATTTGCTTGTAGCAGAAGCTTGCAGGAAACATCTAACTCCGATTGCCTGCCTATTAACCAATATAATTGACGTGTTTTATTCTTGATCTGTTGAGCCTTCATTTTAACATGAACTTTCCAGGTCAATCGTGAATCCGGATATATGCCTAGTAGTCTGTAGAATGACTTGGTTTTCTAAATACAATTGGTACATATTATCAGCGTGTCGTAATGTATACAAGACATGGACAGATTTTTGTTCATTTAGTTTACTCTTCCAGTCTAGAGTTCATTTTTTAATCCGATCGAGCCTATATTGCAATTTATTTGTAGCATCAGATTGACTTACAGCTAACATTGCAGTATCATTTGCAAATGTGGCTGTTGGTTGTTTTGTTATCAATAGGCAATCTCTTGTATATAACAGGTACAGGAGAGGTCCGAAGACGCTACCCTGTGGCACACCTGCTTGTATATAGTAGAATGGCGACCTTGACTCTTTATGCACAACCTGGAACTGTCGATTTGATAAATAAGATTTCAATAAAATTTCCTGATAGTAGAGTACTCAACTTGTGAACCAGGCCTTGATGCCACACTTTATCAAATTCCTGGGAAATATCTAAGAATACAGTAGAGCAAGATTTCTTCTCCTCCAGTGCATTGTTAACGATTTCCATTACTCAATGCAGTTGGTCGATTGTTGAGTGCTTCCGTCTAAATCCAAATTTTTGTATAGGAAGCTTATCTTGAACTAGTATTAATAACCATTTTATCGGGAGTTTCTCTAGGAATTTAGAGATTGATGATAATATAGAATTTGGTCTGTATGACTTGACCTCTTCAGCTTTTTTGTCTGTTTTTTTTTTTTTAACATTATAATCTATGCCGCTTTAAAGCAGTTTGGTACATGCTCAAGTCTTAAACATACATTAAATATGTATGTAAGCAGTACTACTGCTCTTCGTGGTAATTCTCTTAAGATAGCTGGTGAAATTTCTTCTATTCCCGGAACTTTTTTTGGATTTATATTGCGATCAATTTCATTTGCTATCTCGGTTGGAGTAAACGACTTAATTGATTGATTATTTGATAAGTTGTTAAAAGGTTAATATCAGATTGCATCTCATGAGTCTGAAACACCTGTGATAAATGGCGTGCAAACAATTCAACTTTTTCAATATCCTGTCTTGTCCAATTGCCAGTTTCGTCTCGAATGGGAGGAATTCTGACAAACGGTCGTTTAATCTTACATGTAGCTTTCCATAATGAGTAATCCTTGTCTGAATAAGGACTAAGCTCCTGGAGGTATGTAGCAAATGTTTTATATTTTACTTCTTTAATAAGCCGTCTGAGATGGTTGTTAGCTTTATTTAAAATGTTCTTATCATGGGGTGTAGGTATTGTGTGCCACCGGCGCCTTGCATTTCGTCGTTGTGCAATCTTATTACGTATTTCTAATAGATATGTGATTTATTGAAAACTATTATTTTTTGGTAGAGGAGTTGCAGTCTTAGCAGTTTCACGAATTGCCACAATAAATCTAGCTGCTAAGTCATCTAACTCATCTTGAGTTTTTAATCTAACTTTAAGATCTATTGTCTGATCTAACTCCTCACGAAATTTGTCCTAGTTTGTAGTAATATTTGTAAGTTTTTCCCTTTTTTTCTGGATTACTGTGGTGCTTATGGTAAGTAACACTGGTGTATGATCTGATGACAAATCTATCGATTTTTTTTTAGCTAATATAAAATTAGCAGCAATCCCCTTTACTATGTAGAAATCCAGAAGATTTGGGGCTTCTTACGACGATCTGTAGGCCGGTATGTTGGCTTACGTACGGACGCTAAACTGCATTGGCAACTGTAAATTGCTTGAAGCAACTCTTTACCTTTAATATGAGCAGGGCTAGGATTTCTGATATTAATAGGAGAAAACCCTCGTGCTTCATGTTTTACATTAAAATCTCCTCCAATAATAAACCGGTGCCCAATATTCTGTAACAACTATGCATACTGTTGACGTTTTAATCCATGTTTAGGAGGAAAGTATACTGTAACTACTTTAAGTATTGAATTGTTTTGTATAACTGCAACTGTTGTTGCCTGTACGTATTCTTCATTAATTTCAGCTTCTATAAAATGCTGAATATTCTGTTTAATTATTACAGCTGATCCACCACCATGTGGATTAGATGGCGCACCCTTGTATTTTTGGATAATTTATAGTTGGGGGGTATAATGTGTCTCGGATATAAGTGCTATATCTATTCGATAATCTTTCAACAAAAAAAATCAAATTCCCGAAGTCGGTTCTTAAGGTCATTTGCATTCCATGTAACAATTCGTAAAGTGTCTGTCATTTTTTGTTTTCTATTACGATGACTATTGTTACGTTGTTGCCAGATTTTATTTTTCACATTTTTCGATTGTGAAATAGTCTGTGTAGCTTCAATTTTACTGTGGCGTTCAGCGATATTGTCAACTTGCTGAGTCAGATTACCAAGTGATGTAACAACATCAGCAAGAGCCTCCAGTGCAGTTTGAGATTGAACATGAACATCGTTTCTTGTGTTCACGCTAGATTGTGCATGCTGTTTCGGTTTAGCAACAGTAGCTTGTTTACTTCTTGTACATATGTCTGTATTTATACACTTGGTTTTACAACGGATGCAAATGACACGCCTTGTTCAGCTTTTCTTGTTGTATACGCTGAACTGCCGTCTTTTTATGCGCTTTAATAGCACGCTCAATAGCTCTGTAAGTTTCACATCCACGATAATTTGCAGTGTGATTGCAATTGCAATTCGCGTATACAAATTTACTCGGAACTTTTAAGGTAAAAACTGTAGAATCGTGATTTTGTGCGCATTTAAAACACTTTACTGGGTGAAAACAACCTTGTTTTGTATGGTTCCATATCTGGCACCTTTTGCATTGAGGGATTTGCGAATTGCTATGTGGTTCCTCGATTGTAACTGAAGTATATGCTAAATGCGTAATTTCGTATATATTTTTATTATTGTCTTTTTGTGCTCTAAATCGACATAAAATAATGGAAAAGTTTTTTTTCGCCTACTAATAATTTTATTATCGTTATCACGTGTCTTTACTGTTTTATGAATGTTTACAATGTTGACCAAAATATGTCCCATATTATGTAATTCACTTTTTAGTTCATCTACATCAGTAGTTGGATGAAGTCCCTGAATTACTACCCGATATGTTTTATCTGGTTTTAATTTACACGTATAATAATATACTCCATGAAGAGGATTCTTTATTCATTAATTTTATAAGATTTGTTTAATTCCGGAAAGCATCGGTAGTTTTAGCGCAGACAACTATATCGCCATTGTTTATAGTTTTATAAGTGTAATTATAAGTTCCTAGTTCTTCATGTATCGTATTACGAAACAGAGTAAAGTTTTTAACACCACTCACCGTTACCTTGAGTGGTGTATTTTTTCTATTAGATGATGACTTTTGTTTAACTACAATATTGCCTTCATTACCAACATCTTTGTTATTATGTTCCTAGTTACTAGCTTCTAAATTTATTGTATTAAATGTCTGCATTGATGAAAGACTATGTGTACGTTGTCTCGTAATATTACTGACTTCATACTGTTTAAGTCTAATAGTTTCTGATTTATCTTAATGATTGTATTTGCGCTTGTAACTGAGCATTTTAGATGGTTTCGCATCTTATTGCCATTGTTGATATTGTTGAACGGTGATATTCATCATCATACTAGCCGATCATGTATCCATTCGTCGTGCCATAGGGCCTATAGTATTTATTAATTAATAAACGCGCCGATGCGTCAAAACGACCGATGCCGCTTAGAAATTATAATCACTGTAATAATAACGTTATACAAATATGATAATTTTACGTAATGCAGATAACTATACAGACGGAATAACGTCATTAAATAAGTGTACATTAGTCACTTATCAATTTAACGAGATAGTTGAATAGATAATGATAAAAGGTAAATCTTACCAAATTCCGCTATTTAAAACAAACTTCAAGCTTTATATTTCTTTACCGGATGAACGGCTTGAACTTATTTTTTCAAAAAACGAAAAAGAGCTTCGGGTTCTTTAAAATAAGTTAAAACACACAATTAACTATCACCTAAGCATTTTAAAAATTAACTTTATTCACGGAGCAAATACGTTTTACATGTGAACGCGATAACCCCGAGATATGTATATGTATAGATTAGTATGTATGTTATTGATTAGTTGATTGTGTTGACCATCAGATTTATTTATGATCAAATTTGTTATTTCACATTACTATTCTTTGTAATATTATACATTTTTCTTGCATTTTATATTTATTTTTTATTGTATATATATATATATATATATATATATATATATATATATATATATATATATATATATAATTTATTTATATCCGCTTGAAAATGGCTTATTAGCCGAAAAGGTTGGTCTTTTAATATAAAATTTAGTGATTTTAACTTTTTTTTTTTTTATTGTTTAAAGTTTTTTTTTACGAATAATAATGAAATTATTATTTTTTTATAGACTTATAATTACTATGGTCAGAGAGACAGCAATTAATTTGGTAAATATTTATGTTTATTTAATATTTTGTTCAAGTTGAAACTACCCATTGACCTTACTATTCCAATATATCATTTAGAAATTGTTTTCTATTTCATCATCTTCTTCTTTGTTAGTTATCACTGGTCATTATTCGGTTCATTTTTTTTATGTGAGATTAATAAAATTGTTATACCCGAATGTACGTTTTGTTTATTTATTCGTTATTGTTTTCTTAATTTTCGACCTAATTTAATGTTCTGTCTTAACTGTTTTTGTTCAGACTGCATTCTTTAGCAAACTAATTAAAAATTATTGCATTACAATTTAACAATCCAAATGGGGAAAAAATACAGTTGGACGCCATGAAATATGGTGGTCCCTACTTTTTTAGATAGACGTAACTTGAAATTTTCATCGGATTTTTATACGACCTAACTATTAACAGGGGATGGGAAAATTTCCGACTATATCTCCTACGAGTTAAGGGTAACGGTTATTTTATTCGAATGACCAAAATACTAAACCTTAAGAGATACTTCAACGAAACAAATTTGAAACTCAATAAACAGAATTAATCTCTCGAAGTTTCTAAAAATTTATTTTCTACAAAGTCTAAGATTTCGGAATACAAGCGTCGTCACTTAATATATCATGTGTCTCTGAGTGTATCTGTGTTTGTGTTATGTGCGTGTAAGATCAAGATGATGCCTAGTTATGTAAATAGATAATTATTGTAGATTTCAACTTTACATATTTTATGTATGATGATTCTTCCGATCGTATGTATTTTGTAAATGTAAGACCATTATATCACCTTTTAACTTACAATTCTAACGCGTGCGAGAGTATAGCAATAGTACACAACCCTGGTAAATGCGAATGTATGTGAGA
Source organism: Coronaproctus castanopsis (assembly GCA_032883995.1). Lineage (NCBI taxonomy): Eukaryota > Metazoa > Arthropoda > Insecta > Hemiptera > Monophlebidae > Coronaproctus > Coronaproctus castanopsis. The sequence goes on from CM065053.1 coordinate 221,193,001, forward strand.
ATTTTCTGACTACTAATTATGGCAAATTATAATGGGCAGTCTATCCTGAAAGGGCGATATCAATAACAAAATGTAATTTACATAATAAACTTATAAAATGTTTAATAATAAAAAAAAAAAGAATGCGTAGGAGTTGATGTTTTAATTGCCGTACTAGTTTATTTAAAATCGATTAATATTTATTTTTTTTAATCGTTATATTTTACAAATTTTGTTGATGCTTTTTTTATTTCGTTTATTGGTTCTTATTTTCTCCTTCTTGCTTTTTATTGGAAGGGCGTTTAGAAGGAGAAACTGCTTTTACCTTTCAAGGTTTTGCCCTTTTTTAGTATGACGTCTTACTTTACCGACTAACCTTCGATTGTCATCAATAATTTATATACGCGTATATATATATATATATATATATATATATATATATATATATAAAATATTACATAAAACGGCAGTGTGATTTATGTAGGTCAACGAAACTATAACCAAAGCGAGTGTTTCTAATCTTGGGAATGACTATGTACTTATATATGTATTCTAGTTTGATAAGCTCGTGCGTTTGTGTATTTATTGTACGCTGCTACCCTGGATAGGATGAAATTGTAAGCGGTAAATGTACTTTTTTTTTTTTGTCACATTTTATCATTGGTCACATCATCCGGTTTACCTTCGTCTCGTTTATCATCCATTTGATTCGATTATTCGCTTGTTGGATGTTATAGTTTGAATGCAGCTTTTGTTTTATAAATGTTTACGATGTATATAATTATTAAATTCGTTAACACGTTTCGTGCCCCAAACTCGATTTGTATATATATCTTGAAAGAAAAATACACCCGTGTCGTATAAATTAAGTGTGTTACACGAATTTCGCACAAAATTATATACCCAATATCTAGCTGGTCGCTTAATCCGGAATAAACCGGCCTGCTAAATATTATTTTAGAACCGTCAATTATAAAGTCCTGTTTATTTCGAAGGTTAGATAATTTTTGTACTAACGTAAACTACGTAATTTTTTATTTTTAGACATTTATTACATACTCGCATTTGATTATTATTTTTTATATACAACGTGCAGGCAATACAAGAATTTAAAGTGATTTATAGTACAAGTGTTATAATGTTTACGACCACAGTTTGAATCTCGCTAGTGATGAGAATTTTTAGTGATAAAATTTAGACACTTTAGCTATGCTGTCAATTAGGGGGGGTAAATGTGTACCAGCTTGCTGGAAGGTTAAAAAAAATCGAGGAATTTCGTATTATCTTGGGCATCGTTATTTACGATAATTTTTTTTTTTTAAATTTCCTAATGAACATGCAGCGGATATGGTAAACAACGGTATATACCGTAGAGTATTTAACTGTTGTACTTTTATCGCGCGTTTTACAGAACACTATTACTTTCGTTTTAAACCTGTTGATAGAGTTTCTGTAATCTAGACGTTTATTCGTGTTTTTTTACAGTTTTATCCGACTGTGTCTGCTGTAATGAGAAAAAATATATTAAGTATAGAAGAAGTGGAATTAACATGAATATATACATATATATATATATATATATATATATTGTACGGAATATTTGAAGAATACTTTGATTTAGCCCTTTCATGATACTTTTGGATACACTATTTTCTAGTTCGAATACCTTACAAACTATATACCCAATGTTGTTGATTCAAATTATTTCGATAAATAATTTCTTCCTAACTTACTAATATGGCCATTGTATACTTTATACGGTAATTATTTTTTTCAAAAAAACTTTAAAAATATTTTAATCATTTAAAATATGAGCATTTTGTAATAATGACTAACCAACGTTTTGGTTCAGAGTTTGCACAATATAATTATATCGTATCAGTATATAATATTGACGAATTCAAATTTCTTAATTTCCAACGTACATTTTTTTTTTTAATATTGTGTAAATCTCCATATGCCGTTTGTAACTGCTAGGGTTATTACAGCATAAGGAGACGTGTGTGTCTAGTTTATATGTATGCTAGGAGTCCGCTTTCTCTTGCAAAAGCGAGAATACTACCTATTAATTGAGGGTTGTTTGAGAGTATTTTGTGTAACGGGCCCTGTATTTTGTGTTTTAGCCTGTGTGGTGTGAGTGTTTGGCAGTTGTAAATTAAGTGTATGACTATTGGTTCTGTTGAATGTCCGCATAGGGGGCAGTTTGTTGGTGGAGGGCTTTTGGTATAAAGATAATTATGCGATATGGCTGTATGACCCACACGTAGACGGTTTAGGGTACCGTATTCTTTTCTGCTTGTGCCATCTGGAGGGCACCAAGGTTCTATGGTTGATTTCATGCTCCTAAGGAAGGTTGTTTGCGAGGTCCAGTCGGTGGTCCACTCCTGTTTACTGTTATTCATGAGTATGTGTACTAATGTGGATGGAGGTGGTGAGTGTTATGGTACCGGTGAAAGTACCATAGAGCGAGCTTCAAGGTCTACTTTATCACTACCGTGCATCTCAATGTGACTTGGGATCCAAAGAAAGCGGATTTCCCTTCCTTCCTTATGTAGTGTGTGTAGATTATGTTGGATTTCTAATATTATGGTATTTTTATTGTCTTGACGGCATATTAGTTGTAGAGAGTTGAGGGAGTCTGTTATAACCAATGCTTTTCGACATGGAAGTACAACAGCTGATCTGATGTACTGAATTACATAATTCCATACAACTCTGCATCCAAAGAAGTGCATCCATCGCTTAGTCGGATTGAGAGTAGTATATTATCAATTTGGTAAGAGCAAGCTGCTGGTGAATACTCGCTGCCTGCTGCATATTTTGCTCCATCTGTGTATGCGTGTGTGCAATCATTTTATTTTTGAAGAGTGCTTAATACCATTTCTTTTATATTTGTAGGGTGTGTGTAGATTTATTGTGCTGTGTGAGAGATAAATCTATTTTTGTTTCGGAAGGGTCCCAAAGAGGTATCATTATATTGCAATTCAATGTTGATTTTGGAATGAAGCTTATGTGATATGTTGATAGTATGTTAAGTAGGTATGGTATAGGATCATTTGCAAATGGGGGTTAGGGGATGTACGTTCTTTGGTGAATGAAAATGTTTTATTGTAGCTAGGCTTAAATAGAGGTATGTATGATATTTTCTGTAGCATATAAGTGGAAAAGATCCTGCTAATGCACACAAGCTCTTTGATGGTGATGAGGGATGTACTGCAAGGATGGATCGAAGTCCAGCATGGTGTACTGTGTCTAGTGTTCTTAATACAGATTTACTGGCTGTGTACCTGGCACCCATAGTTGATTCGGGATAGGATTATAGATTTATAGATATTTAAGAGGATTTGTCTGTTATGTGTTTTGTTTTCAGGAAGATGACTATTCGGTCTTTACTTATGCGTGATGCAGCAATAACTTATGCGTGATGCAGCAATGATATTTAATGCACCCTTAACTAAATCTTATAATCGCGTATAGTGTGTGTGGATAGATAAGGGAAAAATAATTTTTGTTCTTCCGTAGGATAATTAAATGCAGTTAACGGTGTGATTTTTTGGTTTTTGGGGGTTGTGTATTTTAATTTACTGGAAAATGTTTCACCATTTTTAGATGTTGTATTTATTAACGGTTTATTTTGGTTATTCGAAGTAGATATGTCCGATGAAATTGTAACTGTGCTTTTCGCGGGAAACTGATTATTATACTCGGTATTATCTATGTTCTTAAGGGTATCGATATCAGTGTTTATACTATTATCATGATGTCCGGGTTTGTTGGTTTCGTGTGTGTTTGTGTTAAGCGTTAATGATGTTGGGTGGTGGCGGTATGTGTTTCAATAATTTTTGTGTGACTGTGAGTCTTATCTGATGTGTGGTGTGTAACTTACTACCGGTGATATCTTCTTCCGGTTTGATAGGTAGGTTATCATTCGACTTACGGTGTTCGTGTGGGGAGCGGAGCATCTTACGATACTGCTCTTGACGGAAATACGGAGAATATATATATATATATAAATATATATATATATATATATATATGAAAATATATGTTACAATATAAATGAACGCAGAAAACACAATACGATAATTACGACGAGATATAATACGTTTATATTCGTATTGCATAGCTTTCTTATCAACAACTATTAATCCGGTTAATAAGCGGCGAATAATGTTTAAAAATTCAATTACACGCCGTTAAAACAAAAACCCCATTAAATTACATTTTTAATTGCTCGTTGGTTTCAAATGTTCACGGTGTGTACAATTAAATTTTTAAATATCATTCGTGGTGCAAGGCTTTGAATTAAACAGACGAACACAAACGTAAAACTAATTAGGGTCGATGTAGATATATCTTTAAAAAAAAAAAATAAACGAAGTAAAAGATGACAAGTGTGACCGTTGTTCAATTTAAACCATCTCACTTATAGTATTTCTAGGTTTAGAAGCGACGTTTTAACAAAAGATGTCGAATGTTCCATCATAAATGTTGATTTATAATTTTAATAATCATTTTTACTGGTGGCATAATAACATATACATTTATATATATTCTGTAGTCGGTAGAAAATTATCATTGCCATAATTGTTTCTCATAAGAAAATGTTGAATATATTTGAGAGTAGTGATTTTATTAATTATAAACCAAACAAAATATAACACCGTTTATTTAGTGATTAAACGGTTTTATATTTTGTTTGGTTCATAAGAAAATGTTAATATTTGTTTATTTTAATTTTTTACTGAGACGGATTAAAAAAAAACCACACAAACATTAAAGTAAATATTGCTTTCTGTGTTATGAGTCATTCGGCTTTTATGATGTCGTTACCATCCTCCTTAACCCTTTCGTTCCCAATGTATACTTTTGGATACTATATTTTCTTGATTTATCATCTCACAAACTATATACCCAGTGTTGTCAATTAAAATTATTTTGATAAATAATTTCATAATTCACTAATCACATATACCCATTGTATACTTTTGGATATGCCGTAATTATCGTTTTTACGCATTAAGTCGATTTTTTTTTTAAAATTCAAAAATATTTTAATTGAAACACTTAATCATCTAGAGCTCTAAAAAAAAAATTATCGTTGTGGGTTTCATGTGTGAGCATGAATGGGTTATTAATTGCTTCAATTATTTCTCTAATATTGTCTATCCCGAAAACTGGCCATAGTTTTTTTTTTTTTATTCCTTTCAACAATACGTGTCCTGTATGTAATCCAACATATCGATTTATCTAGACGTCAAACGTATGTAGTTAAAGAACAGAATTGTTTGGTGGTCCTTTAGAAATGTATGGTTACTTAAATAATATCAGTTCGCTGAACTGTGTCTCTCACCTGATAGCTGACGCATTATATAAATATTTCATAGCAAACCCACGTAATTATCAGTTTTATAGGCTTTTTACTCTGTTCCTCTTTACATGTTCTATATCACTCTAAACTCGTTATAAATTCCAACTTCCTTTGTCAATGCTGTACGTTATTTATTCTCTAACCCGGTAATTTTCAAATCACGACTCCTCTTATTAGGCTGGTATGTATTGATCTTTCACAAGGATCCGTCTTACAATATTTATATGTTCAAACTGTTTCAATTCTCTAATTTTAGCATTTTATCTTATGCTAATGACATTTTAATTTACGGAATCAACTCTAATCTCGTGCACGGCGTATATTTAATTATTAACAGGTTGACTACAGTTAGTTATCGATTAAGGAACATTGTTTCGCTTTTGATCCCCACTAATCTGTAACTCGAATTGTTGTTAAAGTCGGGATGCGTTTCGGTGCGTTCTCTGTGTATATTGTCTCTATATACATATACTTATGCATTAAGTAACTTGTTTGTGTTTTTTTTATCTTTTATCGAGTATACGAATACGCAAGTGTATATATAAGCTAATCGTATTGCACGTGTATATGTATAAGTTAGCCGAATTATGGCCGACGACTTGTGCGGGGGGGAATCCCCTCCACCCGCTCTCGGGACGACAATAAATAACGTTATCGATATGGAGGTATCGGATCAGAAAGATTTCAACGTAGCAGGTAATACTAATACCTCACTTAAACGATCAATTTCAAATAATTCGGAACCTGATAGCAGACCCCCTCCGTTAGTCCGAAATAATTCATACAAAAATCAACTTTATAACCCTAATATTCACTGCGCCCCGTATATAGTCGTTATTCAACATAAAGATAAAAATATCGGTAATTTACATCCACTTGCTTTATGCAAACTCTTGTCCTCTTACTCGGAAGTCGAATATTTTGATGTCGTTGGCAGAAATAAAGTTAAAGCTAAACTCACCTATGCTCGCTAATAATGTTATCCTGTCCATTAATAATAACATGGTTTGGAAGCGTACATTTGTCTATTTCGATATGGTGTTATCAAAGGTGTCCCTACAGACATAGTAGAAGAAGAAATTAAATAACACTCATTTTCCTCAGTTCCTATTTCATCAGTTCGACGGATAAATACAAATTCGGTCGAAATCACCTTCTTGGGAAAATATATATACAAGCTACGGTTTAGAGTTTCTTTAAGTGTCACTCCTTCTAGAATATATTTAAACTGCAACCGATATGGTCATATGACTATTCAATACAGAAGTAAGTAGGCCGCGGTGTTACAGATGTGGTGAGGGACATTCTTCCTCCAGTTGTACAGCGACGGAGATTATTGATATTTGTTTAAACTGCAGGGGCGCGCACGCTACCACTGACAGGATTTGCCCATATTACTGTAAACAGTTCGAAATCAGAAAAGTGATGGCACACGATAATATTTCTTTTTTCGAAGCTAAGAAGAAACTAACCTCAAGAGAAGTCTCGACCAGTGCCTTCTCTTATTCGGATCGAGTTCGAAATTCATCGAATGGTACTGAAAAAGTATAACGATAGCAATCGATATAATAGTAAAAATAATTTTAATCCTCCAATAAATAATTTCTCTATTGAGGTGTCCTCGGCCCCTTCGCATTTTCCAGAATTACCGAAACGTAAATATACCCCCAAACCTAAACAATCTTTTAATTTAGACTCTATTCACGTGTTTCCCTCTGGAAGAGTTCCCGCTGTTTTAACTAGGAATCAATCTTCTGTTGCAAAAGAAGAAATACAGGCTACTGAAGGTAATGCTTCTAATGATGTCTCGAAATCTAAGGTCCTTCCTTAATCAAATCGGTTCCAATTACCACTAACTAAGTCCATGACAGTTTCCTCAAACAAGTTATCTTCGAATAACCAAATGTCCAATCATTCGAGCTCCCGATGTGTTCCTAAACCGAATAAAAATAATAATTTTTCCTCTAGTAAAATGAATAATTCAAACATAAAGTGTACTTATAATTTTTATATGATAAGTATAGTTATAATTTGTTTCCTTTTTTTTCCTTTTATGTTTTATTTTATTTTTTTTCCTTTTTTGTGTTATGTATAAGCACAGCCTTAATGTAGGTAACGGTAGTATGTATGTGTGTGTTATATCCGTGCGTGCAACTGTATGCGGGTGCGTGTGTGGGAATGTGGGAGTGTGTGTATGTGTATGCCGTCTATGGATATCGTACATGGTATTGTTAAGTTTTGTTCGTAATAATCTTACTAGTATCACGGATTTTTTGTGTATTGTGTACGACCTTTTCTACTTCTATAAACCCTCTCAGCATTTTTCATTTCCGTTCATGTATTAATAATTAACTAAGAATGCTTCGCTTTATGCAATGGAATTCACATAGTATCCAAAGTAATGCTCTATCTTTCGAGGGTTTTATTCTGCAGAATTCGGTGGACATTATATTACTCTCCGAAACCTGGCTCAAACCTAGGGCCACTTGTAATTTTTCAGGATATTTATGTTATCGTGATGATAGAGATGACCGATATGGTGGCAGCTATTCTTATTAGGAATAGTATATGGCATACAGTAATTAATTACTTCTCTCCTCCGAATCTTTTTTATGGGAAAACGTGTAACCTGGTATCGATAAAAATTTATTCTGATAATAAAGATATTTCTGTTATTTCAGTATATTACCCCCGCCCCCCGAGATAGAATTAATCCCAATGTTTTTAACAACTTTTTGACTGACCTGAATTCAGAAATTATTTTAAGCGGGGACTTCAATGACCATCATCTAGCTTGGGGAGAACCATCTACTAACCCAATTGGGAGGGATATATTTCAGTTGTGGAGCATTTCCAACCTTTGTTTACTGAATTCTGGGGAGCATACCACTCTTCCTATGTCTCTAAAATCTTCTTCAACTATTGATCTCACATTCGCATTCCCACCCTTGTCATTAAAGCTGCATTAGATGGTACGCCAAGATTTCCTGGGGGTACCCATTGGCCTATTCTAATAACGTTTCACAATGCTCACCCTCTTTCTTCCCCAAACTTTTCTACGAGGACTTGGAATGTTCATAAAGGTAAATGGCATATGTTTTCAAAAGTACTCGATGACATTCTGGCCAACTTCAATCACCATCTACATCCTTCTGAACAGTACGATGCCTATGTCATGGCTCTAAATAAAGCTATGTTAGTTGCTGTCCCCGTAAGAAGCGTTATTAGGTCCAGATTCTCCCCCTTGGTGGAATCCTGAATGTACAGATTATATTATTAGGAGAAATAAGTGTTTTACAACTTTTCGCAAAAATAAAACCATGACCAACTATCTCAACTTCAAGAAAGCCGATACCGAGACAAGACGATTCCTTAAGACCACTAAGCGACTAGCATGGCACAAATTCTGCACATCGCTCAATCGGAATACAACCCTCCAGGATATCTGAAAAAAATGTAAATCCCTCCGTAACCACAAAGTGAATGAGAGAGGCCCCTCTCTATAATAATTTTTCTAGCTTTTATCAGTTTATTGATAAAATTTGTCCACCGTACACCCCCACACAAGAAGAAATATATACGAAAAGATTAGATCCTGCTGGTTCCTCCCTACAATCTCCGATGTTAACAGCAGAAATTAGTTTGGAAGAATTATCAACTGCTGTATGGAGTAAAGCAGATACTTCTCCTGGTCTAGATTTAATCCCGTACTTTGCCATTAAACAATGTTCCAATTTCGCTCTTTCCAAATTATGTGATATATATAACCTCCTATGGACTAATAATATTGTCCCTAAATTTTTTGTTATAGCTATAAAAAAAACAAAACAAAAAAAAAACAGATAAGCCGACCTACGATTTCAATTCATACAGACCAATTGCCCTGTGCTCTTGTCTAAGAAAGATCATGGAGACGATTCTAAATAATCGTTTGAGATGTGGATGGAGTCCAATGGCAAATTTCCAAAATCTATGTATGGTTTCCGCCCAGGATACTCTACAATAGATTGTCTAGCCGACCTCACCGCTGATGTATATGATTCCTTTATCAACAGAGCTTACCTTACTGTTTACTTTCTAGATATTCAGTCAGCTTATGATAATGTCCATATTCTGACTCTGATTCAGATTGGTAAATCCCCTTGCGGTGTTCCTTCATAATCTGTTGATTAAGCGTACACTTGTTTTTCACCCTTAAAATATCTCTAGCTGCTTATTCAGAACAGCCTACACCGGTCTCCCCCGAGGGTCTGTACTAAGCCCTTTACTGTTTAACTTGTACATTTCTCCTCTCTTTGATCAAATACCAGATAAAGTATATTGTATTCCTATGCGGATGATATTGTTGCATATAATAAAGTAAAAGATTTACAGGAATGCCTGTATGTTTTACAACATTCTTTAGATTTCACGAATTCTTTCATGCATAACTCCCACTTATCATTATCAACAACTAAGTCAACCTGTAGGTTTTTTCCCTCAAACAGCTAAATCTGGCCCACCTCTCGGTTACACTAAACTGCGAACCACTCACCTTTCTCTCGCAGAAACGTTTCTTGGGGATTATACTCGACCAAAAGTTAACATGGGGTCCACATATCAAGGACTTGAAATCTCTCCGAGCCTCCGTGGGGCTGATCCGAGTATACTTTGTATCATTTATGTTGCTGCCATTCGCTCTCGTCTAGAATATGGCTGTTTTCTCTTCAGTGGAGCCTGTAAATCCCATCTCAAGAGGTTAACAGTTGTTCAAGATTCTTGTTTGACAACAATAACAGGAGCTTTTGTATCAACTCCTACTTTTGTACTAGAGGCTCAAACTCTTCTTCCTCCCTTGGAATTAAGGTTCACCTTGCTGGCAGATAGATTTCTTCTAAAATGAGTGGATAGTTCAAGAGGTTCTATCTTTAAACTTTTCAGCCACGTTAAACGACATTGGAGATTTGTCCCGCATAAAATCCCCCGCTTAGCTGACAGAACTCAGACTTGGCTACCTTATGCTGACCTTATACCTAATTTTTCCCTCAAATATTCAACCATTCCCTACAAGTGTGGTTTTTTAAAGATCGATATTGACACTACATGTTTTTCTTCACTACCCCAAATGAAAAATCATTGCCAAATGAATAGTTTATTTTTATCAATCACCGCTAGCTTATGGCCAGACCATATGTTGGTTTTTACAGATGGTTCAAAAAATACGGTATCCCAACTCACTGGTGCAGCATTTCATATTCCTAATTTAAATTACACCAAACTGTTTAGATTCCCTAAATTTTGTAGTGTGTTTACATCAGAGGCTTTTGCCATTCTCAAAGCCATTCAGTATATCAGAGATAATGGGATCACAGGTAAAGCCCTGAAGAAATCTAGGCTACCATAGGGACTACATTCTATTATCTATAGTAGAAAATTTAGTTTATTTATACAATAACCATACACTGGTATCTTTTGTTTGAGTTCCCGCCCATGAGGGTATTCAGGATAATGAAGTATGTGATCGGGCTGCAGAACTTGGTGCATTGGAGGGTATTCTCATGAGGGTTCCCTCCTCCTGTTTAGTAGCATCAGCTCGAGCAGACCTTCATCGATGGAAGTATATGTTTTGTAAAAGACCGTTTAACTTTTATAGATCCATCCAACCTAACCTCCCTTCCACATCCATTCTCGCTCTTACACCTCCTAAAAATCTCTCAGCTCGACTTTTCTTTTCAATCCTGGTCAGACTTCGTTCCAGCCATAATTGCCTTCCTAGCCATTTGTACTCTATTAATCTCACTCCATCTTTATACTGCCCTGTACATGCGAGAAATATAGCCGATGCTAATCATGTGATTTTTGCTTGTGATTTGTATACCAAAGGTTACCTTTATCAAAAAATGTTTACAATTAAATATTTACACCCCCCTACTCGGTGGCTTACTTATTGACCCTGAATAACAACGATATCCTCACGGCTCTGGCCACCTACGTCTTTATTTCTAAAATTAGTCTTTAAGACGTTTTTTTATTTTCTTTTTTTAATTTTTAATAGTGCACATAATGGGTAATTTTGGTTATTAGACTTAAGCCCAAAAAATCTATTTTTTATCCATTCCATAATCGATTTTGCGATTACTATATTCCATTTTAGATATCTAGGTTTTGTTCTGCATTATAGACTTAATTGGTGAAAATACGTTGATATGACCTATACTAAAGCTTTCAAAATAATTAATCTTTTAAAATGCCTATCTAAAAGTAATCCCTTAGTGTTACTTACTGTTATAGTCCTTTATTCGTAGTGTCGTAGATTACGGTAGTTTTCTGTTTCTAATTCGCTGAACTGATACATTTCAATTATGGACAAACTTGTTAGCTTTGGTGGCGGGTACGAAGGTTCCTCTTTGACTGTGGGTTATGGGTCGAATTTGACCAATAAATTTTGATCAACCCTTTCCAGATAACGTTATTTCATTCCTTCTGTCATATTTCAGAAGTAATATATTTACTGTTAATTGTTGCACAATGTGATATTCTGCATTTCAGTTTTCTATAGTAATTTAATATTTAAAATTTTTCTTTTCCTTTTTCCAACAATTATTACATATAGATGTATATTCATTCGACACGTCGAAATTTATAGTTCCTCGCTCCCTTACCAGTGTCCTTTCCGCATAATATACTTTTAACGAGTGGTCATATTTCCTTTCTATTTATACAGATGACAATAAATCTGACCGCAACTTAGGGACAGCCTTTACGGTATTGTGAAACAATTTAAGTTTTTGCGTATTCATTCTATTTTCGATGCCGAATTAGTAGCTATTATCAACTATCTCTGTGTTATCACGGAAAACCCGAATTTTCCAATCTTAAAAGTTGTCTCTAAGCTTTAAAGTTATCCGATTATAACTCGGATTCTTCCCCTATAATGCTAAAAATTCTTAATGTTATTTTTGTTGCATCGTATACGATTACTCGACGTTTACACGTTTTTGAGTGCTACCTCGAATCGAATTAATTTTTGTATATTAAAATTCGGGCCCGTTCCCAAATTGTGGAGGATGAAAATTTACAGAACAATTAAAATTTTTGGTTTGTTTAGTTTTGCTGGAAATGTATGAACAAATTTTGAATGAAGTGCGTAGCTGTTAAAACGCTGCACAAAAGCAACTAACAGAATTGGCAAAATAAACTTTTTTTTTTTTTTTTTTTTTTTTATTTTTAAACACATTATATTAATATTGTTAAGGTTGAATTATTTTGATGTTATTAATGACGACGGTAAGGTCACATTATTTTGTAGTCTAACACCAAAATGTTTACGCTTTTACAATTTAGGTTGGATGGTATTAATTTTCTACATTTAATATTTATTTTTGCATTATAGCGGTGATGAATTCGGCTTCAAATGAAGTAAATTTACAGATATCTAAAAGATTTTTTACGTAATAGTTTAGAAGTGGTGCGTCGTATATTTTTAGTTTGATTTGCTTAATTACTTTATAAAATAGGTAGTTTTTAAAATCGAATGTGCTCCATATGTACATTTGTTTCACATATTAATTTTTTTTCTTTTCAAAAGAATATATTTATTTAAAAAAAAAAAAAAATACATTTTATAATATGGAATTTAAAGCGACAATCCAATTAAGTCTTATGCCACTTCAAACTGCACTTACATTAATGATAACAATAATACAATAATATTGAAAATTAATATATTGTAATAGAAAATTTTAATCCAAATTTGACGACTTACTTCCCAATATATCATAATTGTATCTTAAATTTAATATTTTCCTTAAAGTTCTAAACAAATGCTATTCTTATTACTAATATAATAAATTATATTTTTTTTTCTGTTATTTATTTCTTCTATAGCTAAATTATTGAACTCATTAAATTTACTTTCTACTAAATCTTCCTTAGTATAATCTAACACTGTCCATTGACACTACATCCTTGTAGTACATGAAAACAGGTGTCCACAAAATTACGTGTAATACAATTTCTGCTATGGCAAATCTTTTTAAATATGTTTTAAAACTACCATGCCCAGTGATAAATTGTACATTATAGTAATTAGGGGTGATTAAGTCTTACACTTAAATCTGGATAATATTTGTAAGCTAATCCATCATATTGGTTCCACATTTTTTGATATTGTAAACGACATATTCATTGATCGGGCGTTCAGCGATGAGACAATATTTATGTCAATTGGGTGGCATTCGTTCGCTTGATTGAGGAACGTGAAAATACTTGCGATAGTTGTGTTGTGTTTCTACTTTTAATGAAAGAGTGAGATATGTATTCTATTTAAACTTGTAGCACGGACTGAGTTAGTCGGAATATTACATGGGAAAAATTGATCGTTTGCAAAGGAAAAGTTTGAACCTAATAAACGAGTATAAATGTAGAAATCAGAACTAAAAGATCTGTTACGTCATCATAATGTATTAAATATAGCGGGACTGTATTTGTTTACCGAAGTTTGGAATTATTTAATAAAAAATAAAAGTATCGATTTAAACGAAAATAAGCAAATAAAGTATAAACTAAGGAAAACGAACAGGTACGTCTGTTCGGTAGCACGGTCAAGGTTTGGTGAACAAACTAATAAATACGTGATGACGAAATTATTAAACAATATACCGGAAGAAATATTGAAAGAAAAAAAGATTGGGAAACTAAAACAGCAGCTGATAAAAGAGTGGTTACAAGATATGGATAATATAAATAAAATAATAAGAAACAAAAAATTGTGAATTCAAAGTGGCGCGACAAGTGAGAACAGTAAGTTAATATAGCGTCTGCTACTACTAATGAGGTAATGGCAATATGGTAAATAAAAATAGTTACTGTGAGAGTGTAATTGGGAATGTGTGAGTACTATAAATGTTACTTTGTGTATAGTTGAGTTTTATAAATTAAAAATAACGATTTTGGTGTGTAATAATAGTTTAGATGTACATATTGTAAAATGGTGTAGGTCCGTCGACAAGCGTATGACGGGACATATATTATCTAAGTATTGAATGGGGTATATGAGTGTGTGTGATTGGGTTTACTTATTGTATTTTTATTTTATAATAAATATACGCTTTTTGAAAAAAAAAAAAAAAAAGTTGTTGCGAATAGCAGACTGCTATATTAACCTTCGAGTAAAAGTGACTGTGATTTTTTTCTTTATAAATCTTGTTAGCGTTGATCATTTTTCTTATACCTAGTATCTATTCCTCCGCTGAAGTCTTCTGCATAATACAAACCGCTTACAGACGTTTTATAAAAAATACTTGCTAATCTGTAAAGCTTAATTCACACGGTGGCATGGTTGGTGTACTTTGTGCACCGCGCGACCAGTCGTGTAATAATTTTTGTGCAGTCAGTCTTTCATGTGTTTTGTTCAATTTACTTTTTTATTTTTGAAACCAGCATTGAAATATTTTCAGGAACCTTATTCTGAATGCTATGTAAGTTCATAAATTTTATTTTCTTACACTTGGATGACTAAATATGTAATAAACTTTGTTCTGAAGAAAATTTCTGTTAGCATGTTTGTTCTATATTTTACGTTTACACTACTTTCTTCAAATAAAATAAATTGTCTTTTGTATTCTCGAGCGTAGTGAGAACCTTTGTTGTAGTAAGCCCTTTATATACTGAAGAATTGTTTTTGATAATTTGGTCTGAAAAAATGCAATGTTTATTTAGGTCAATCATAATTAGACTGGGAGATATATAAAATTTACTTCTAGAATTAGATCAGGAACAAGATCAGCACTCAGTTCATGACCAAATAGAGAGCGATCTTGATTTGAGTGAAGAAAAAATGAACCACTGTAATCACGAAACGGAATCAGAGCAGGAGTGTGAAGAAGAGGAAAAAATATATGATGATAATAGAAAAGAATAATACATCGGAAACGATAAAATTCTGTTTGAAAAAAAAGTGCAGTTTCTAAACAATCCAAACCAAAAAAGAAAAATATTATAAAAATAATACCGGGCCCTACGGGACACACTAAAAGTGTAAACAGTACAATAGAGTCATTCTCAGAAATTATTGATGCAAGAATTTTAGTCCTGATAGTTTTGTATACAAATAAATATATATTCAGTGTAAAAAAGCAAATTTTATCCGAGATAGGGATTGTAAGTTTACCTTAAGAATTGAACTACTGGCACTACTTGGCATTTTAAATCTAATTGGTTTGAAAAAGGAACGCTTTACCGGTGTTTTAGAATTGTGGACAACTGAAGGTACAGGCATGCATTTGCTAAGAGCTGCTATGACCTGCAAAATACGGGATAAAAATGTTTACATTATGCGATGCACAGGCGTTTTACTGTGGAAATTTGGATATTTATGTTGGAAAACAGCCATCAGGTCCATATGAGGTTTCTAATTCACTTGCAGATATCGTAAAAAGACTAGTGATACCAATCGAGAAATTAAATAGAAACTTGACTACAGATAACTGATATACAAGCGTACCTCTAGCGGATTATTTACTTACGAAAAAAATAACACTTCTAGGAACTCTTAGAAAAATTAAATAGAAATTCCATCCGAATTTTAACCAAACAAAAGCAAAGAAATTGGTTCACCGATAGCTGGATTCCAAAAGGATAAGACATTAATTTCTTATATAACGAAAAAAATAAGTGTGTAATTTTATTGTTCACTATGCGTGACGGTAATGACATAGATGGGGAAACTAAAAAGCCGCAAATTATAGTCGATATAACTGAACAAAAGGTGGCGTTGATACCGTTGACAAGTTGTGCGCAGGTTACAATGTATCCAGAATAACTAAGCGGTGGCCCTTAGCAATATTTTTTAACCTCCTGAATTTAGCAGGAATAAATGCTGCAATAATTTATATGTTAGCTAATCCTCGTCGAAAACCATTATGTAGAAGAGTGCTTTTGAAAACATTATCGTTTGAACTAATGAAAGAAAGGTCATCTCATAGAAAGATCTAAAATTACATCTCTTCATTCTGGCATTAAGCTTTTTTTTCATCCAACAATTATTCATCAGTACAAGAAGAAAGCATAGAAGAACCGCCCAAAAGAATTCGAGCGCTACGAGAAAATGTGATTCATATGAAAAACATATTTTGTAAAAGTCATTCAGAAATTGTATTAAAGTGTACAAACTGTTTTACATCGAGTTAAAAATAATGGATTAATTTTTTCTCTTTTATGTTATATTTCTTTTAATGGTTTACTTTTTTTGTAATATTAACATAAAATTGTGATGTTTTCATGTCAGATTTTATTAAAATGATTTAGTCTTTTGTTTACGGATATTTCTATACTTGTTAAATAATATATTTTTATACTAAACACATCTGTTTATTAACCCTTTATCTGAATCGCAAAGTTAAAGTTACAAACAACTAAAAAATACTAAAAATCTGAACGCGCGACCAGTCGTGTTACAAAAATAGACGCGATTAGAGGAAGTTTAATATTAAAATAAGAAATTAAGAACCTATAATAATGTGCGTATGTGTTTGTGTATGTATATGTATATAGGTTTAAGGAAAAGCTATGTAAATTATATTTTTTATAATCAAACGTAAATCCAAGGTAACGGTTATGAACAGCGCAGTAAGTTGTGTAAAAATACTAAATAGCGATTTTAATTATACGCGTTGTAAGTTCGACGATGCCTATAGTAACTAGAATTTAGAATTAAGGTCTGTTTTATTTTACAAATATTACAGTTTGTATAAAAAAAAAACGAGTACTTATTTGTTTCCTCTGGATACCGATTCTGTTACTGCTCTTAAATTTTAAGAAATAAATCCGATTTCACTATTAGATTACTAATAAAACACACACAACACGCGCAAAAATATGAAGCAGTCAGCATTTTCCAACTGAAATATTATTGTGTTTTGTCATCCTGCATTCCCGGAATATTGTTGTTACTCATGGCCAAAAAATTCATTGTTTCCACTGTTTTACATGAGCATTATGTCGTTTTTGTTCGAATTAGTGCGTTCAACCGTCGGAAAAAAAGTGTTTCCATTTATAAAATCGTTAGCCGAAGAATATACTACGAGAAAATTTTTTCAAAGAGAGTAGCATAGCTACGGAAGCTATGACAAACTGTAAAGGCTATTTACGTAAAATTTGTACTGATTAGTTGCTAAAGAATCAAATAGTGATCGGCGGTCCAAATCCCAAGCTTGAAAGATGAATCCTGTTTCACAAAAAGGAAAAATCAGGTGTGTCGAATATTCCGACAACAGTGAGTTTTTGGTGGTTACTGTCGTGAAACCAAAGAATGTTTTTTATTCGCTGTACCAGATCGCACTGCAGCGACTTTGCTTCAAGTGATCCGTGCATATATTGCAATAATCTCCGACCTTTGACGTATGACAACGTTGCAACTATTCCAGGCAGGAATTACCAGCATTACACGATGAACCATTCGACAAGCTTTATCTTTTTAACGCCGCACATACAAATTCCGTGTAAGGGATGTGGTCGCAAGCAAAGAGACAAAATAAACAAAAATGTGGAACGAGAAGGACTCAACTGGGGATTCATATTTATGTGAGTTATGTGTCATCAAAAAAATCGAAATCACAATTTATTCAAAAAAATAATCTCAGATATTACATTCCAATCCCCATTGTAAAAATAATGAAGAATAAAAAATAAATGTACGTTTTAATAAATTACATTTTATGTTTTAACAAATATCTTCAGTTTCGTCAAAAATTTAAAGACATCAATAGATAAATATTGAAATCATTCTGGGGGAAGGAATCAAAAAAACACCAAAAAACTTTCCATTGTATAAAATAAATAAATATATGTATAAAATATGCATATATTTGAGTTTAGCAATTGTATCAAAATTAGGTTATATATATCCAGTCCGAATGTTATCTAAGTTCCTGAAACTGCAGATTTAAGAAATACGTATGTTTCTATTCAATAAGCACGATATTAAGCCAATGTAAATATATAGTTATAATGCAACGTTATACTCGTCGTATACAATTATTCTGTATTATCAAAATTTGTATTGCTCGAAATACTAATGTCGTAGTTTGTTTTCTGTGATTTCTTAGAATACGTCAATTATAATTTTCTAAAACGATGCTTCCGGAATAAAATGAAATTATAGCTAAATTATAGTTTTCCATCGTCGTTATAAATGTATATATATATATATATATATATATATATATATATATATATATATATATATATAAAAGTATAAATAATTGTGTCGGTTATTGCGAAATCCCTTCCGTTGACGAGGAATCGCAATTAATAACTGTAATGGGATGGACGGTATACTAAGCAGAAAAAGAAACGATGAAGACTTTATGCAAAATCCATCGTTATAACGTAATAAGAGTGAATTTGGAAATAGAGGGAAACTGAGAACAATGTTGAACGTTACAGGAAGTATAAAGATAACTTGTCTTCCCCACTCCCTGTATAATATTTCTCATTACATCGTTCAGGATTAATTCTAGGTATAGAAAATCCGAAGCACCAGTATATAAGATAGGGGATAATATTATGCGGTTGCCGGTCGAGTTGAAGTTTTGCGAAGAGATGGTTTTGGTTTAGTGATGGGAAGCGAATAAACCCATCTTTCTCAAGAGTGAAAACGTGTATTATAGTAAATGAAAATCTTAAAACATATTATATATATATATATATTGCTTGCGCTAGTATATTTTGTGGGCGGTTTTCTTTATTCTGAACGGAAAGATGCGTCATGCAGCTTCAACGTTCTGAGTACCTCTATTCTCGGAAAGTCTTGAATATTTATGCATTGTTATTCTTCTGCCACACTCTCACTCGGCTACGTGTGTCTGCGTCCAAATTTATTTCTCCCGGTATTCCTACTAACACAACGATAATTATGAACCAGGATGAGATAATTTCTTCATCATTATTTGTGATTGATTATATGTAACCGACTTTAAGAAGTTATGCTCTTAAGATTATGAAGATGATTGCAAAATTCATTAACTCTGCTATTTCGTTTAGCAATATTTTTTGTTGCTGGAAAAGGTGGATGGTTCAAATTTTATTATTTTAGGATACCTTACATTATATATATATATATATATATATATATATATATATATATATATATATATATATATATAAGTGCATATAATATGTGTGTGTGTATGTTTATATACATATAACCCGATCTGATGAAGTCAGCATGAAAAATTTAACAAGCTAATTGGTCGGAGTTAATGTCAATAATACGTCAAAAAAAGTAGCTAAAATCACTGAATATTTTGAATAAAAAATCATTAAGCTTTTCAGCTCTTAAGTCATTATCAAGTCAATAAAAGTAGAATATAAAAATACATAAATGTATGCAATATAAAAAATATTAAATCTAAAAATATTAATTTAGATATACAATTTACAAAACTTATCGAAATGAAAAAAAAAACGGTCTTTATAAAATAATCTGATATCGAATGTTGTAAACAAGACATTCTACAATCAGCTATATAAAATTTATGCATAAACATAACACAGTGGCGCAGAAAAATAAAAATAAGAACTTGCTTATAATATAGAAATTGATAAATTTTACAATATTTAGAACCAATTCTTCATCAAAATTTATCATTTAATTTAGTAAATTATTTTTATCTGTTTCTTTTATTATTTCTATTTTTTCTAGTAGGTTTAATTTTTTATAATGGTTTTCTGCATGTATAATTTTACGATGTTAGTTAATATTATTCATTTTGTGTTTCAATTATTAACAATGTTTTCAAAAATAATGATTTTTCATCGTTGTTTTTATATGAATTTAAACGGTTTTTAAATCTTATTTTGAATTATCTGTCTATTTCTCCTATGTGTCTTTTTTCGCGTTAATTACAATTTAATTTATATACTCCTGAATTTTTTAATATATTTTTATCTTCTATTTTGTCATTACTAATTGATTTTAATGTGTTATTATTTCTTATATATTATATTTCTTAAATATTTTTATTATTTTATACGTATGACTTCCTTTATTGAACCTAAATAATTCTTTTTATCTTTTTGTATATTTTTATTGTAAGATTTTTCCATATTTTACCGATTATAATAGGGTTATATTTATATTTATTATTGATTGGCATTTGTATTATTATGGTTTTTTCATGATCATTATGTGTTAAAATTATTTTTATTCTATTGATAAGACTCCTTACTGGTTAATTTATGCATTTTTGGGTTGAATGAATTTTTAGATATTAAAGTATCTGCTTGTGTAGGTTTTCTATATAAATCTATATCGATGTTTTGAATAATAATGTTAATTTTTAAATCCAGAAAACTGAATGTTTTCCTCCTATTTGTAATGTAAATTGAATGTTTTTATTGTTGTTATTTAGGTTAGATACAGAATTGTTCAAAAATATGATTATTATCATTTTAAGAGCTTTACAGCTGAGAAGCTTTATGCTTTTTTTTTTATTAAAAAAGAAAGTTGTTGATTTGAACTCTTTTTATTGTTATTATTATCATTATTTATTTTCTCTCATTCATATTAGTTTGAAGCAATCGTCTTTGAGTCCTTGATCTTGTTCAAAAATTTAGAGGTCACGAAGGTATCTATGTTTACTCATAATAATCTTGATTTTTGAAGGTGTACTGTTGTCATTATATTCAATCCTATTTTATACAATTATTCCCTGAAGCGGAAGGAATTTCTTCAAATGCATCGATTATTATAAGAACTATTGTTACTTTTTTTTGTCATAATATTTCTTTTAAGTTCTTATGCCGCATCATTTTTTCTTCCTTTTTTTTTTTTCATTAAGAATATTGTGACGACTTACATAGTCTTTGACAATGAAGTTGAAAGCACGTGTGAAGAGTTACACTTCCAATGAAGTCTAAGTCACATGGTTTTCGACGTTTAAGTCGTCTTAAATCTTCAGAGTTGTCCACGAGCTGTATGAATTCAGTATTGGTATGTTTTTCCAATCTTTTTGCATGTTTGCAAGCAAACCTGGTCATTTCATCGATGACCATCGAAATTTTTAAGTCCTGGTATATGGCATTATTGCGTTCAAATCGATATGCGCGGATGATCGTACGAAGTGCAACATTTTGGCGTCTTTGTATGGAATCTATGTTGGAAATATTAGTATAACCCTACAATTGTATTCCATAAGTCCAAATACATTTATCAATGGTCATATACAAAAATCGTTTATTTTCAATGATAGCGTTAAGTTCTTTCCTATTAGTCAATAAATACTTCTCATTTTTCTTCTTTATCTCGTCTGTTGTCTTCGGTATTTACTACATGTACGGTATGTATCCGATTCCTTTCGACTACAGTACGTTATTTTATGTTCTACGTTCTCGTGAATCAGTATGCGAAAATTCCACATTGGCCATTATGTACTGTTTTCTCCGGTGTACATTCTCCTAATTTTTGACTTGTTAGAAAATTATATTCCTTATGCAAGTTTCAATAAATTATTGTGGACGCTCTATTATATTTTCGTAAATATTCATTTTGTGCCATCTTCTCGCAATAACGTACTTTCTATTGTTTCTTCTACTACTTTACATAATCGAAATTTTCTGTAATCTTTACTGTTACAAACTTGTTACTTTTTCTGCTATGACATTCTTTAGCTATTACCACGTGTCATTTTATAATGTATCTTCTTAATAAACTATACAGCGTTGTGTTTCCTTATTTTATTATTATTATTAATCGCTGAGCGCGGTAATCTACTTGTTTGATGTGACATCACGTATTAAGTTTTGTGGTGAAAATTAACACTTTAACCATGAGGCTGTAATGAATAGAAATTTGAAATTCATTATCGAAATGTATAGTTTTTAATTAAAACATATTTGAAATAATAATACCTTTGAATTTTTTTAAATAAACATTTTTTCTTAATTAATTATTATTGAGATTTTTTTGTGTATTTGTATTATGCATATATTACGCTTAGATATAATTATCCTTGGAGCTGTTTGTTTCTAAACACATTGACGAGGTCGTTTCCAACACTCGGTCTAATCGTTTGTTCGTCTTTTTCCCTGTAATTTATCAATTTTAATATAAAAATATTCAAGTATATGCTTTTATTTATCCAGTTTAGCAGGTTTTTTTAGATTAGATGCGCATTTATACGTACATCATGCGCGTAATGCATATTTTTGTGTATGTATACATATAAAAAAATTGTACCGTACTTATATGTGGTTAGGTTTCTCTTGCTTAATAATTAATTTACGAAAATGTGATTTAAGTATATAAAATGGCGAATGACGGAGCAACAAGGATGATGTACACGAATGAGATAGAAGTTTTGTAATCAGCAGTTTTAATGATAAGGGAGGCTGGGATTTCTATCTTTAAATTATGTTTATAATAACCATGTTGCTTTTTCATTAAAGTGTTTATATATATATATATATATATATATATATATATATATATATATATATATATATTCACGCGTACGTTGTATATGCGGGTACTCGTGGGACACAGTGTAGGCGTTATATTAGTTTAAATAACGTTATTTATTTATTTATTCGTTTACACATTACATACATATTTAACACACTACACTGAAAGGGTTGTTTTGTTGTTGCTGGTTATTTCATTTTCATCGATATTAACATTTTTTTTTTTTTTGTAAATTACACAGCATGAAAATTTTCAACGCTGTTTCTGTAATTTGAAACATTATTAACCCTTCTGCTCTTCGTTATATAAAACGAATAATGCCGCTGTTCATGAATATTGTGCTCCATTATTTAGTTGCTTGGAAAAAGCAAAACTTTATTTATATAACCGAAAATAAATTAGCATCGTGTACGAAGAAATATGTTTGAATTTTATTTAGTATAGAAATGCAACGAGAACGTCTCGCCAGATTTGAGGCAAATTTTAAGATCAATATTTTTATTCGAATGATAATTCGATTATACGAAATTAGAGTTTTTTTTTATTTAAAAAATTTTAGTTCACAGATGAAATAATTCTTAGTTTACGGTCGTTGAATATTAACAAATCTTTCAGAAATTTGCGATGTTTCAACGAAAGGTTTTCAAAAATTATTCTCCTGCGCGTAAAATATTTTCAAATTGAACATTTTCATGAAGGGTACACTTTCGTGGTTATCATTATAACATGAATTTTCCAGATCCTTGTTGGTTGTGTTAATGCAATTTTCGTTGTCATTATTCGTCTGTTTTAATTTCGCATGATTCTTTTTTGTAATTAGTGGCCCCAAGTTGACAAATCGTATCAACTATTTCGGGTCCACATCAACTTTGCGAATATCAACGATCATTATGTTTGTTTTATCTCTATTGATTAATGACCTGCTCCTTGTATTGTATGCCTAATTTTTGAATTAGATGCACTAATTTGTCTTTCGACCAAGCCACTAATATCGCAGATCTTTCTTACCATTTTAACGCTATCCTTCCATTGTTTTCCTTAGTATCCATTGGGTGTATGAGTTTGGACATGCAACCTCGACCAATTTCTTTTTTTGACTTAAATTTATCCCGTCAAGCTGTTATTAATTTTTTACTTTGCCGCTGTTAGACGCGCGTAAGAATTTTATTAAATTAGTTAAACGGCGTTGAATTTTAAGTATTTGCTACAGCTCTTGTCATTATATGGAATTAAATGCTGGGTTTGGGGTAATAAATACGATTAAAAACCCTTCACGTGTGATGAATACACGTCGAAGTAATCCAAGCTGTGATTGCGGAGAGATTCAGTCTATGGGCCACTTATTGGAATGTAGACTTGCCGGACTTCGGTGCAATGTGATTAATTTTATGAACGCGAATAAGCATGCTCTGTAGCTAGCAGCTAGCGAAGTATTGGTCCAAGAAAATATAATAGTGAAATGGCCTGAACACGACACGAACGATATTCTCCAACTGTCTTGTTATTGGTTTTTGTATGGCTCGATTAACATTTCATTTTTGCATTCGTGGTTTTTTATTTGTTGTTGAAGTTGGTATTTCTATTATATTTCCCTCCCATTCTTCATATGTCATTTTTTCGCGATAGTCTCGCCACCTAAATCTTATTTTCCTTTCGTCAGTTAGCATTTTTTCATGCTCATTTTTTATTATAGTTTACTTTGGGGAAATTCTCTCGTTATTTGTTTTACCTTTTTCAACACATCCCTGGTTTCATTTTTGTTTTTATTTCGTTCCGATATCTTATTTAGGAATTTATTTTTTATCTTTTTGTATTTCAGTTTAATCTGTTTATTTAACTCGCTATATTTGCGAATTGGTTCACCATTATCCGAGCCTTTTTAACTTTTTTTTTTCTTTAATAAGAACCTTGTTTCATCAATAATCCATATTTTCTTTCTTTCACTGGGTACACTCAAGATTTTCGGCGTCTGTTTTAGAATGTTTTTTGTGCTATTCCACGTGGTTCGGTCATATTGTTTGTTTTCGATTCCTCAGTATCCGCGATGTGTCGACTTGCGTCTTGATTATATCCTTATTCTGTTTGGGAAGGGTTTTTATGCTTTACATTTTTACAATTAGTAGCTGATGGTCGTTACCAGTTTCGTATCTTTAATTAATGTCCTTCATCGTGTGTTGATCAATATACAATCCCTTTGATTTCGATATCTGTCACCGAGTAACCGCCGTGTATACAGTCGTTTGGGACGATCTTGGAATCCAGAATTTCTAATACAGACCCTAAATTTTCCTACTATATGACGCAATTCACGATCGCGATTTCACAAATTTTAGCTGTGAAATCACCTATTATTCCAGTGACTTCTCGGCTCAGAGTTAGAGCATTAAAAAAAAGACAATCGTTATTGCGGACTGCCCGTTCAGAATAGTAATAAATGATGTCCAAATCGTAATCTACTGATGAGTACAATTCGTTTCCGATTAATCTTCTTAAAGAAATAAAACCACAGAAGTTTGGGAGGAGACGGTTGAACTTGATAGGCGATTGATTAATATTTGCTCTCAGTGTTCATCAGTTCCCAATGATCCTTACGCTCCAGCTGAACACAGTAGATGATGTCGTTGTGAGAAACTATGCTATTAGGTGATGCGTCTTTAGCTAATAAGTCAACCAATTCATTGTTTGGAATACTTCCATGGACACCCACAAGGACACAAACATTCCCACACGTTCCATATTATTCAGCTTAGCAAAACTAATCCGATTAATGTATCTGACACAATCTATTTGTTGTCTACAGCCATCACCATATTTTTTGAGTCAATAATAAGATAATTTCTGCGAAGATTTAAGTCCATTAAAACTGGCAGGGCTTGTAGCACCTCTGTACACTCAGAAGCAGATACTAAACATTGTTGGCCTCCACCGTGTTACCAGTATTGAAAGCTGAAATGAACACGGCTGATTCCGTTTCTCGAGTTGACTTTGATCCATCTGTATAATTAAAGGTATGTAGTGGGAACCTTTCGGTGTAAATATTATTGAAACTTGCAAGGATTAGTGTAGAAGGATACAGACTGTAGTTTTCGGGGAAAAGGATGAATTCTGTTTGTTAAAAAGGTAAAAAATATGTACCATAAATTGATACGTGCACCTGCGACGTACGTGAAACTTCTCCAATCTAGTTATAAGGGAGACATTTTGCTATTTCAAAAACGCAGGTTGAAATGAATTTGACTAAACGTATTAAATAAAGGGAAGCGATCACTGTTCGTCCTACGGGGCAGCAGTTTCAGTGCTAAATAACTTCGTCCAAGATTTAAGGGAGTGTTTTTAATACCACCAATACACAGTTTAATGCATGTAGATGCAGTTCTGTAAAACATGGAATGATACTTCAGTTTATTTCGGATTAGTGATTTGTACCGTAATAATATAATAAAGAGAATATGGGGTCACCACCGTGTATTATGCAAATTACGTAAAATGTTAATAGCGCGATTGATAGTTGTTAATAGATTACCGTGAATCCAGAACAATTCATAAATATCGGAATTATGAACAAAAAGGTAATAACACCCCTCTTAGCTGTAATCAATAGGTTATTTGTGTTGAATCGGTGATATAAAAAACTACTAATGCACACATTTTACACTAAGATTTAACCTTAAATCGGAAAGACAATGTTTGATTGCCGCAACATCTGCATTAATGTTGTACACGGCATCAGAAAAATTTGATTTGGATGTAAATACAGCGATATCATCTGCATAGAGTAAAATACTAGAGCGCAGGTAGAACTGCGACAAATTCAAGATATATAGATTAAGAATATTAGGATGAACCTTTATATATTGTATGTTGATAATTGGCCAACAGTGTGCTTAATGTTTAATAACGCAACAGAAATAATCTACGAATAAAATGGCAACAGTGCTATAGAATACCCCTAGGGATAATAACTTACGCTGAAAGGTAGGCAAATGAACATTTTCGTAATCGTTCATTTTATCCAGAAAAACAGTACTTTTAAAATGTTTTTTAATAAGACTGCTGTACACAGTTTAAAGTTATCGCGGAAGCCGTATATATATTAAAAGGAAGGATTTGATTGTGTTCTAATTACCAATTAAGACGTAACGTTATAACTGAACGAGCTAACGAAATAGGTCGAAATCTGAGTGATGAATTAAATTTAATAATGTTAGTACTGATTGCTTAGCTGATGAATAAGCCGGGAAACTATAATCGCATTCAGATTTTATTAGTGAGCGATATATTCTCAAAAGTGATTTTTTTTCTGCATATGTTGTGTGAGATAACTTCTTGAGAAGGTTTAATCGTCGAGAACATTTGGTTTTCAGGTGGTTGATGTGCATTCTCCAGTTTAAATTTTCGTCAAATATCAGACCTAAATATTTGGTGGATGTTGTAGAATTTAATATTTTGTTATCCAATATAATATTAAACTGATGAGCACAATGGCGAATACGGCAGAAGTGCATTACTTTAGTTTTTTGGGTGAAAAGGATAATCCATTTTCTTTTGACCAGTTTTTGAGCTTATTGTTGACTTCTTGAAGGACTGTTTCGCCTGTTTTGAAGTAGTTAGATCGGACAAATATTGTCAAATCGTCAGCAAACAGGGACTTGAACACTGAAGGAGGTATTTCTTCAACAATAGAGTTTATTGCGATGTTAAACAGTGTCGAACCGAGCCTTGCGACACACCGTTGATGATGTCATGAGGGCTAGACACGGTGTCTCCTAGTCTAACAAGGAACCTGCGATGTCCCAGGAATTTTTTTTTAAAAATTGTCATTCTTCCACGTGTGTTCCATTTCAGTAGTTGCTGGAGAATTTTTTGATGATTGATTGTGCCAAACGCCTCGTTGAAATCATAGAATATGGCTAATAGATGCTGGTTTCTTGAAAATGCTTCAATGATTGTATTTTGAAGGTGGTATTGAAGGTCTGTTGTCGATCGCAATGGAATCCACATTGATATTTTGAGATAAGTTTTTGCTTGTGTAGGACCCATTGTAATTGGGTATTTTAATTTTTTGCAACACCTTACAGAGGATGGAAGTTAAGTAAATAGGTCTATAGCTCTTCAGTTAAGTTGGATTTTTATTTGATTTTAAAATTGGAATCACTTCTGCTATGCGCCATGAATCTTGTTGAAAAGTTCCAGCAACAGATAGATTACTTGATTTGGAGCAAATTTAAGCATGTTAATATGAATTTTATCGCAGCCTACAGCTGCTGGTTTTGTATTCTGAATAGCGTAAGCTCTTCTAATATTACTGCTTTATTGTAAGGTTCGTGATAATCATCATCAATATAGACTAAGGCTGTGTGATTAAGTGATTGCAAAGGCTTGTTTGATTGAAGCAGCTGTGAACTGATTGGCAAATTATGCGGCGGCTTGGTTAGTGTTGGCAATTTTAACATTGTTAACAATAATTAATGATGGTTTTTCCTTCGAGTGAGTTAATTTTATTCCATATCACTGAAGGGTGAATTTTGTATGTAATAGTTGAGGTGAATTCTTTCCATGATTGTTGTTTTGATTGCTTCAAGACAAATTTATCCTTTGCTCGTTCTTTCCGGAAGGTAATATGATTTTCCATTGTAGGCTGGTCTTTGAGCAGCTTAAGTAACTTTCTTCTAGTCCTTACCGCCTCAGCACAATTTTTGTTCCATCAGGGGGTTTTGCGTTTTTGAGATCCTTTATGCGAAGGATGAGTTGTGCAGCGGTAAGAGAGATTTACTAGATGACTTGAAAAGGTTTGAATTGCTAATTGTGGATTTATATTATTAGTAGCAAGAAGACATGTGTTTTTCCATAAATGAGAGTATGTTTCCCAATTTGTTTTTCGATAATTGCGATCAGTTTTATGTGTGATACTATTTATGCGTTTCTTAATTAACCCTGTTACTAATATAGGGATCCTGCTAAGTCATGGTGGTAATAGACTGATATAGAGTTTGATATCTGAGATGATCTAATGACTAGGTCTAAAGTTCTGATAATAGTCTATGGAGAGTAAATAAATACTTCTGTAAGAGTCAAACCGAACTGCCCCCTATAAAAATCCCAACCAGTGCAGGTAAGGTTGCGTACGCAATTGAAGATAAAGTAGAAATCTTAGTTGAACACTTTAGCACTATTTATTGGCCAAAATGATCACATGTCAACTAGATATCATGAAAGGAAAATTAAGCAGACAATAAACAATTATTCACTTCATACTTCTGCAACAATTTTACCTAGGAATTTTACAACACCTAAAGAGATCAAAAGAATTATCTCTACTCTTAGACAAAACAACTCAGTTGGTCATGACCAAATTAATATAAAAATGATTAAAAATCTACCATTCAAAGCAATAGTTGCCTTAGTCAATATGTTCAACTCATGTTTACGTCTGTGTTATTATCCTCTGTCGTGGAGATTGTCAGTAACGATACCCATACCAAAATCGGGGAAGGATGCCTCTCTGGTACAAAATGTAAGGCCAGTGAGCTTACTTAGTAATTTAAGTAAAATATTTGAGAAAGTACTCTTGGTCAGATTAAGAGATTTCAGCGTGAGTCGATCTATCATATCTGACTCACAATTTTGGATTCGGCCAAAACTCAGTACCACAATTCAATTAGCTAAAATTTGCGATAAAATTACCGATAATTTTAATCAGAATAAACATACAAGAGTAGTCTTGATGGACATTGAAAAAGCGTTTGACACAACCTGGCATGATGGAATTATCTATAAATTAATCAAATATGAATTTCCTCCTTATCTAATATTCACTATTAAATCTTATTTAATGAACAGGAAGTTTTACGTGAAAATAAAAAAACATAAATCTAACATGATATTTATTAAAGCTGGGGTACCTGAAGGGAGCATCCTAGGTCCTTTCCTTTTTATACTCTATTTGAATGACTTGCCAACCATTCCGGGAGTAGACATAAACCTATACGCTGATGATACTTCTTTAATGGTATCCTCTTATAGAATTGACACAATCAGTAACAGACTAACAAGTGCAATTGATAAAATATCAACATTTTTCTACAAATGGAAAATTAAAGTCAATGATGAAAAAACTGAATCAATCATTTTTACTAAACGTAGGCCTCTACTTAATCACTTCGTTCGAGTCAAAAACAATTACCTCGATCGGAAGGAAAATGTAAGATATTTAGGCATAACTATGGATAGACGACTTACATTTACGAGGCATATTAATGATTGTGTAAATAGAACGATGCGCAAATTGGGTTGTCTATTTCCAATATTTAACAAAAAGTCTGCATTATCGGCGCAAAACAAATTCCTCATTTACAAAAAAAGTTATTCTAGCAAAATTATTGTATGCGAGCCCGGTCTGGAGCTAAGCAATAACAGTATAAATCAGATGCAGAGACTACAAAATCATTGTTTAAGAATTATCTCGAATAAACCAAGATTCACTAAAATTAAATCTATGCATGATATTTTAACGTTTCCTTACATACAGGAAATCATTAAAAATACAGCGAAAAAATTTTTCGCCAACTGCAGCTCATCTGATAATGTAGTAATACATTCGATAGGAGATTACGACTACCAGTCTCTGCGACACAGATATAAGGGGTACAAGCACAGACGTATAAAACATATCTGTTTATAGTAAGCCGGCTATTAAATTCTAGTTCTAGTATCAACAAATAGACTAAGATATTTTTAAGATATTATATTGTGATAGAGTAAGTTATAATTTTATTCTAATATATTGGAACAGGTTTTTTATACAAATTTTTCCTGTAATTTATACATTTGATAATATAAGCTTTTCTATTTTTGTTTGCCTGGGAAGAATTTTTGTTTTATATTTCGGTACGGGTAAATTGTTCATTTTTTAAAATTTAATATGCTTATGTGTATGTAACTTAATAATAAGAAATACACTGCTTCTTCTTTACTTTTCAATCGGTTCTAACAAAACCTACTGATGTCGATATTTTCTACAGTCCATATCCTTAAATTACTTAAATCAAATTATAATTATTTACTATTAAACTTTCATTATTAAATCCGAAATTAACTTTGATAAACGTAGTAAAAAAAAATAAAAGAAAACAAACAAGAGAATATTTCAGTCAAAATGCGATTACTTCATTTTAATCGAACCAAAATAACCGAATAATAGAACCTACTAACAGATATTAGTCGAAATACAACAAAATTCAATCGGTTTTGCGTTATCCGTTTTAAAAGTAGTCAGTTTTTTATTCTAAAGCACATCACACATTTCTTAACATATCATGTACAAATTAAATAGCGCATTAAATTTACTTATATGGAGAAAATAACATCGTTAGAGGATTTATAAATAAATATAAACATCGCACATAAAGAAAAAAGAATATTTATTTAATTGATTAAATTAATAAACAGATGGTTAAAAAAAATATTTTCAGAAAACTATTGATTTATTTGGTCATTTTGGGAAAATCCAATTAATCGGTTATTAAAAAAAAACACACACACACACACACAGATTAGTCGTTAGTCATAAGTTGGTTATACTCATCACTAATATATATATATATATATATATCCATCACTTTTGGCTACATTCATTGCTTGTTGAATGACGTAGGGCATTGTAGGTCAATGAACGATTTACGAATGTAACGAGAAATATTTTAACACAATTTCGTTTCTAAACGTCATTACGTTAAAATAAAATGTGTACGTCACTATGCGATAATTTATATCATCATCATCATGATCGCTTCTCCTTATAGGAGATTGCATACATCCATCTCCATTCGTACCTGTCAGTTTCTCCCAGTGCTCGTAATGAGTTCTTTGAGATTCTTTCGGTAGATATCAATTATAGTCGGTTTCTTCCTCTTTTCGATTTTCCTTTTATTTTTCCTTGTATTGCTAGTGCTACCTTCTCGAATTTTATAACCCTTATTTATTTCGTTTTTTTTTTTTTCAATATCGTCTACTATTTTTTTCTTAATTGGTTATCTCATTTTTCCATGATATTCGTAACAATCGCGAATAATTTTTTTCTCGTAAGTTCGTGTTTATCTTTTGATTTGCAAGCACTTTAGTTCGTTTTTTGTCATATAAATTATTGTCCATACGTGTTTGTTTATAATCTCCTCGAGGTACCCTGAATTCATTTATATTTTGAATTTCTTGAGTTTCGATCTTAATTTTAGTTTTTGTCGGCATTCTTCTTAAAATTAATCACTTCCGTTTTATTTACATTGATTTTCATTCCAAAAAGTTAACTCGTCCTTGGTTATTTTTTCGATCATTTTTTTCTGCATTTGCGTTTCCAAGTCGTCGTTCGCATAATTGATTCCTTTTTATTCGTTTGTCATTGATCTATAATTCCATTTTTTAAATTCGCGCTTCTTTCATCATTTCGTTAACATACATATTGAATAGCATCGGAGTGAGAGGGCAATCTTGTCTGACTGCTTTCTTTACATCATATTCGTTCTTTGAGTACACTAAATTCCAATCTTTAAATTAGCTTTTGGAAAATCCAGTAAATTTTCATGATAATTTGTAATATATATATATTTTAATTTTTACAGTTTAAGTTGATCGATTTCGATGTTAAAAATTCCTCCTGCGATTGATTTGTTTCATTTTTATTTATAGATATCGAATTATAAGATTCTATCGAAAAGAATATCTCGGAGAAATTGGTTTTTCACTAAAGTCACCGAATAGGTAAGTGTCTTTTCTAACATTTTTTTTTTTTTATTTGTAATTTGAAATATCGTTTTTAATTAATTTAAATAATAATACCGGAGATGACTCTTTCTTTTTTTTTTAGCAAACGCTATGTATACAGTACAATAATGATAATAATAATAATAATAACAATAATGATTATAATAATAACGCGTGTGTATTATGGTCGTCACGTCATGAAGTCGTGTAACAGGTTTCAAGGTAAGTCAGTTAATAACACTGGCTTATTTTTATTTATTCTTCTATACGGGAGTATACTATCCATTATTTTCTGTCAGCTGCAATTATTAATAACAACGATATAGTTACTATATTTCTCGGGTGAAGGTGTCTGCGTAAATGTATGATGATAGGTCAATTACCAGCATGATCTGGACGATGTTCACGCTAGTCCGGTTTCAATACTGGATCTTTGCTCGCGTCCACAGTGATGCCAGTAGCATTTTTTTATTACAAATTTATACATTAAATATATCACGTTTAATATTGATGTATATAACGATTTTTGAAAAATTTTCTAACACGGTCGAATTTTCTTTTACGAAATTCATCTATTTTTGAAATTTTCGTAATCACAGTCGTTATCCTTTCTTGGTACGGAAGATACGTCATAATATTCTCCTTTATTATTATTTTTTTTTACGTTAATTTATGCGGCTAAAATAATTTAAATTCAAACTTTATTTTCGTTTATTTTTTTAAAGTACCTTTTTTTATTTATTTAATTAATCGTATTTGGGTTCAAATAAAAACTATTAATGGGGAAGTTTGCGTTATAAAAATTTTATAGCTTCCGCCTTTAGGAATGTTCATAAACCTCGCCTTGTTTATCGTTTTATTTCGGGTCCACGGATTAATAAAATTTTATTATTCCTTGTTTCATTTTCGGAAAATATAAATTTTTAACACAGTATATTTCACGATAAAATCGTTTTAGGCGTTTGTTTTATTCGCGTTGCGATTAAGACGAACGGGTTGATGTACGTAAGAGCTTTGGTATAGATTTTAATTAGTAATCATCAAAGCTTATAAATAGTAGTGTCCGAATAAAATTTTATGTAGCAAAGTTGCGGTAAGGTATGCAGTTTATGTTTTTAGTCGGAGAAGATGACGAGATACACAAACACATACACATACGCTCCTAATTATTACCCAGAAAAAAAAAATGTAATTTTATAATGTTTTTGATTTACCTAATTATGCATCACGGGCAGTCGTGGGTAGATGAGTTGAAATATGGTAGTTGACCTTACAAAAAAACGGTAGAATATGATGATATTCCTGGAATCATTCCAATATTGTATGACCCAAAATATATTATCTTCCATAACAACAAATTATCAAAAACGAAGTCAGCTCCGATAGATAAACATGATCTTTATTTTTTATCCTTTTATATTTTGCCTTGTAGGTTTTTGTTAGCTTTTTTTTTTCTTCCTGTAGCCTAACATTTGTTTCATTAATTTTTTAGATTTAGCAATATTATTTGATGAATGTTATGTGTGTCTCATGATGAAATAAAGCTTCTTTCTTCTTTGTCGATTGGCCATATAACCTTGAAGTGTTCAATGTTGTTGCCGATTGTTGGTGATATTCAAATGGTGCTTTAAAAAATAATGATTATACTTTAAATATTGAAAATATATAAAAACCCCGATTAATGATTTAACTTAAACATTTTAAAGATAGGTAGATCTACCATAAAAACGGTAGGTCTGGAAACACTGATGACGGGTATTTTCTTTTCACGTTCGACAACGTTTATTGTTGCCCTACCGAAGTTGTTAAATAGGTATAGGTCTGTAAGTTTTTTAATTAACTGTTGATCATTTCCAGTTTTACGGATAATCATCATCGTGTTTTTTTTTGAGAACATTATTATTGCGGAACAATTACTGTAGATTTGCACTTGTATTTGTTGCACTATCTGTACTGGTCATCTTCCTACGCTTTTACATATATTAGTTCCATTACGTCAGAGTTATTTCATTTTATAACTTCCAAAGCTAAATTTTAAATTTAAATTTACAGTTTTCCCTTTAATTTCACGGTGATAGTTCATACGATTAGTAGTAAAAAAAAAGTAATGTCAAATCAACTTAGAGGTTCGTAGTGGACGTCGCTTAATCGATTCTCATTAATTCGAAAGCTAATTCAAACGACGCATTGTAGGCAAGCTGAGATGGGCTGATTCAAAGATGCCCTCCGCGGCTTCTCTGCTTTCCCGGTAAGCTCATACTTATTTACCGATCAACCGGGTGGATAGTTGAATTGGGTAGAG
Source organism: Coronaproctus castanopsis (assembly GCA_032883995.1). NCBI lineage: Eukaryota > Metazoa > Arthropoda > Insecta > Hemiptera > Monophlebidae > Coronaproctus > Coronaproctus castanopsis. The sequence goes on from CM065053.1 coordinate 221,227,852, forward strand.
GTTTTTACCGTGAAAAATTTTCGTACAAGAATGGGTTCGAACTTAAATATTGCGAGTAAAACGTTAAGGCATGACCGCTACCATTGCAATGTAAATGGTAAATCATTCATCCGAAACAAGCCTGAAGTTTAGACAAACAAATTGTTTAAAATTCTTATCATCGACTGCAAGTTAAAATTTCAATTTATTGTTTTATATAATTGGATGTGCAATTGCAAATTTAATGAATATACCACATATATATATATATATATATATATATATATATATATACATGAGTGTGTGTGCATGTATGTAACCTTCGTAAAATATTAACTTTTGTTGTAGCTACTGCTTGTTAGTCACCCATGGCGACCGTCAGTTACCCTTGCTTGATAAAGCGCTATGGAAAGTAATTGTTTAAAATTAAAACGGATTTGTGTAGAGTTTGATGTTTTTACTAAATGTGTTGTGCGAATAAAAAGATTGAGATAGTAATACAAAACCTTAGTATCGTTTTCCTGTTTACCAAATGATTAGAGTACACACAAGAGCGTTATCTTCTTTTTTGGGGGCATGCCAACAGTGGAACTTACGTAACGATAAGAACTACGCATTAAATATGAATAGATTATTAATTGAGGTGATAAAGGAGGTTAACGAAGGAACTATATTGAGAAGGAGGAATGCAAAATGTCCTTGACAGAAGTAGGGCGGCCAAGGGGAAGGAGATTAAAATACAAAATAGCTCGTTCAGATGAAATTAAGGGACATGTGAACAAGATATGATTCGCATTACAAATATAATTAAGGTCTGGAAGATCATAAAGATATAATGGTGATTAGCAAGAAGCGAACCGCAGACAAACTACAAGGGAAATAATCATACGTCTAAGGTCGGAGAAAAGATTAAACCGGGGAAGAGTAGAAAGAAAAGGATTTATAAAAAAGGCAAAAATAACTAGGAGAAGCCATAGTAAATCGATTATGGTAGAATGGGATGCAAATAAATTTGAAATTAGGGAGCTAGTCAAATGGCAAGAGAAATTAAATGTTTTGATACAGAAAGAGCTAGTCAAATTTGGTAAGTATTATCGCTCTCTGTAACTTAAATATAAGGATCATAAGCTTTAATTGAATGGAGCCTTTGGAGAGCAGACATTAATATATGGTTGATGTGCTCGCGAAAGGATAAGGTGCTATTAAATATGGTACAGAGATAAGATAAGGAATTGACTAAAGGAATGGAAAAATGTCGCGTGGAATGATTAACTAAGGACTGATTATACACATGGAACGTGAAAACCATAGAGGCAGATTTTTAGGTGTGGTAGATATATATGTGAAAAGAGGATAATGTATCTTCCGATAATCACGTTCACCAATAAGATATTATTCAACAAGTAGTAGATAAGAATATCATCAGCAAAGAATAACGATGTGGAGAAGATTCGGAAGGTATTGAAACTATAAAAATATATATTGAAAAGAATTTGGCTGAGACATTGCGAGAGGTCTCAGTAGACCATTTTAGATTCCAGAAAAGCGGAGTAGATCAAATATGAAGGAAACAATTATAGATTATCAGAAGAGTATTAAGTGCACAGATTGGATTATTTTTAAGTACAAGGTGTGAAAAACCGTCAAATATGTAGTTAGAATTGAGTAAATTAACCAACGAGACCGGAAGTTTTCTAATGCCGAAATCAAAAGAAATTATATGTGTCGGGCTGTTATGTAAAGAAGCAAGAGGTGTCGACTGTTTTTACATGGATGAACTTGTAAAAGTGGGCCGTTAGAGTTGTACGAGAAATTTTATTCACTGCAATTTATCCCTGTTGATTTTGGGTAGAAAGCACTTAGAAGTATCGAGAGATTTGGAAGAATCTAGAGGAAGAGGAAGTAGATTTTTTAAGGGAAAAAAATAAGAAAGGATCGCTGCCTAAGATATTCTCAAGGATTTTCCGATGATAGTTAAAACCAATATTTGGGGATATCAAAGAAAGGTGAACCCCAGAGATTTAAGAGAGGACAAAGTTGTTATTGAGGAAATTGTCAAGGATATTACCTTTCTATTGTGACTTGCTGAGCTTACAAGAGACGATGAGCATTCCAGTCAGTCCCAGTGATGAAGAAAGAAAATGGGAATTGGCAAGCAACATGGAGAAGGTGAGAGTATGATGTAGATGAATATTGGTAATGGAAATATGGACCGAGTTAGGTAATTGAGGTCTATGTGGAAAGCAAGAGGAATGGTTATAAGTATCGAAGAAAATATCATTTCTTGTAAGTATGGCAACATAACTATAGCTGTTCATGTTGCGAGAGCATACCACAGTAAAGCATCAAATAGACACATTTGATGGCCTCCAAGCGAGGGAGTGTTGTGAATAGAGTAGGAGTCGAGCACCCCTTTCAATGCTTGCTTGTTGGCTCTAAGACTGAACTTCCACTAGAATATGTTAAATTTGTGAATCATTTGAGTGGAAACGAGAAATGAAGTATGTGCATAATTACTACGTAAAGATTAACACCATAACGATCAAGATGGACTGTTGGACAGACCAACTCGACCATCGAAGGAAAATGGTTCGATGGAGTTATCTTCTTCTTCTTATCGTATGGTATGATGCAGAAAGACACTATAATATAATATTTAATTTTTGTAGCCGAGTTAATGCTGCCGTTGACACTATATGGATCTCATGAAGTGTCCCGTCAAAAGCTCTGCCTGGACAACTGCGAACAATGTGATCGATGGTTTGATGTTGGTGGCCGTAATCACAGGCAGCGTCATTTTTTATGTTCCACCGCATTAGCAGATCGTTGCAACGTCCTTGTACAGTACGAATTCGATTCAGTTGTACCCGTTCTTTGCGGGGTAAGTCGTAGCCTTTCACCGCAGCGGTCGGATAAGTAATAAGCGCGTGTTTATTGAGTTCAATGTGTTTCATTGTCAACGCCATGTATTTTACCGTCAAAGTTCTCTGCAATAAGCTTGTCGACTGTTATACAAGCTGGTTTCCTTGACTTCACTCGCTTTGATTTTACCATGTATCCATTTATTACTCTTTGCTTCATATTTTGACCATTCTTGTAATGTTGCAGGTTTCCTGCGGAGATATGGAGGCATAATATTGCAAAGTACCGGGAGCCAAGCAGTAGGTGTTGATTTTACTGTACGCATGATGAGTCTCATTGTTATGGAGTTGTGTATCCAGTTTTTTGGTGTGACAACTGTTCAATCATATCGGAGCCCCGTATTCTGCAGTGCAGTAAACGAGAGCTAATGCTGCTGTTCTAAGTGTAGAAACTGAGGCACCCCATGATGAACCAGTCAGCTTCTGAATAATGCTATTTCTAGATTTAACTTTCGCTATCGTATTTTCGATATGCTTATGGAACGTCAATTGTCTATCCAAAGATACTTGGGGCAAGGCTCATATTTCAGTATTTCATTATTGCATCTGATGTTAAGATCTGTGTTAGTAAGTTGAGATGTTAGGTGGAAACAAGACGTAACTGTTTTCGACTTATTCAGTTGAAGCCGTCAACGTTTGAAGTATAGTGAAAGATTTCTAAGATCTTCTTCCGGTTCTTCCTCTAGGGTAGACATATCCCTGCTTTGCACTGTTAGAGCGCGACGTCGCCGGCATAAATAAACTTATTCGCAGTAGTTTGCGGAAGGTCATGTATATATAGATTAAATAAAAAGGGGCTAACACGGATCCTTGTGGGAGGCCGTTATTAAGTCTACGCGGTTCGCTTTGTCGGCGAGCCGAACTGTGAACGAACGATTTAATAGTATTGTGTCAGCCACAAATTGAGTCCATTTTACGATACGATCTTTGTCAAGTTCTTCAACTAGCTTGTTAGCAACATTTGCATCGCCTGACATTTTATATGCGTTGTACAGATGGTCGCAAGTTGTATTCCATATTGGAATGTAGACTTTCCGAACTCCACGTGGGATATGTTTTTTAGCTGCTTCAATTACTAAACCGCAGAAACGTTCATAGTTTATTGGCAAGGGGGTAATAAAGCGTATATGACCTTCGAGAGAGTTTGTAAAAGCTTCCCAGTTAGCTTTGTTAAAATTCCATCGTGGTAGCGGCTTTGAAATTATTGGGTTCAGCTGGAAGCCAGTTTCTATAATAATCGGGCGATGTTGGCTATGTGGGAAAGCATGCAATATTCTACGACTTGTAGGTATTGGACGCTGTTGACTGTCCAAAGTTACGAAGCATAAATCTGGAGTTGTGAATTTTTTCCATCTTGCCGATAGAAAAGTTCCGGTTTGTTTTGGATTATACACTAAAAATAGGTTTTCTTGATCCATCCAGTTGGTAATAGCTTCTCCGGAAGAATGATTCTGCTTATAACCCCACAAGGTGTTCTGACTGTTAAAGTCGCCAGCTACTACCGCCGGTTCAGTTATTCTTCCAATCACTTTGGGGGCCACACACATTATATATATGTAGATTATTCACTTTTATCGTTATTTTGAATATGTCTTCTTTTTCGATGGAGTTATCTTCAAGCGAGTTGATTAAATTGTGTTCGATTTAAGAACTGTATATATCAACGATTTAAGAAGGAATGGAATATGAAGTTTTTGTGTTTTTTTTTTGTATCATAATAACTCTCATTTCAAAGTCACCCATAAACCTTATAATTAAAAAAAAAAAAACACAAATTCTTTTTAAAGGAAGTAATAATTAATGATTTAATGTGCATATATACGTCAATCAGATTCAAACTACTATATTATAATCCGATTTATGTTCTGTAATGAGAATATAATCTGAATAGTTTAGGGTAATATAGTTTGGATATAAGTATAAAATTATTTACATCTATTACGTGTATATATGTATGTACATTAATGCAAATTTTATTATCGGCATTTATTTGTAGTAATAAAATAGTAAAGTTATAAAAATGATTATATCGCGTCATTATATCGCATAAATTTACAATTGCACGTTAGCAAAGTTATCACTATAAATATATATGTGTATGACATGTGTGCATGCATAATATCGATTAAAACGCTACTTTATCCCTTTTATTTGTAAGCCCGTTAAGCCCTTAATCTCGTATTTCTAATATTGTGATGCCATCAAGTTTAACGTAAGTTTTATGGAAAGAGGAAAAATCTATACGCGAATTATTTTCACGTAGAAATTATATTTTTCATCATATAAGGAAAATTAACGTTAATGTTAAAGTGATGTCAATACTCAGTGATTCCAGAGTAGTCCGGTATTTATTCTCGTGTGAACAACGTTGAATATTAAACGCATTTCTCAATACACTATATACAAAATAGATTAATTATGTATCATTATTATCATTATCGTTGTCGTATTGTTTCGTTAACATCGTGGCTAGCCTATTGTAAATTAATTTAGCATAGGGCTCATATTCGAGGCACTTTATATACCACGTAAATGCGCGCTCATATGTTATTTGAAATAGAATGCTATTGCGTTCTCGGTGATGATTAAGAGTTCAATTGTGTTTTTTTTTTTAATTAATAATATTATACGCTGTTTTACCAGGACGTTTAGCAATACCTTTGAATAGGATTAGAGGTACATTATGGCATCTTCCATATTATCACGACCCTAAACCAGGTTCTGCATTTTCTGTCGTTTCAGTTATCGATAGTATGTAGTAATCGCCTAACCACTGTTCTTTTGTGTATTGAATATTTATTTGTATTTTTAGCACGCATTTTAAAAGCATTGACCTCGCATAATTTACACAAATATTGACGTAACGTTACATTAGTTACAAACTAGGGTGCTCTGGTTATCAATTGATGAATCTTATTTTTTTAAACCAAAATCTGATTCCGTAAGTCCAGGTAAGTTTTAAAATGTTTGTATATCTTATGCGTTTGTTATTCATTGTTAGAGTACACCGTACTTTAAGCCCCGAATATCTCTCTTTTTTTTTAAACCTTTTCTTAACTGTAGATAATGTTTTCGAGTCAATCGGCTGTCTAGGTTCAAAGGTAAGTAGCCGACTGTAAAGGCAGATCTATGTAATTGCTCTTAATAACTGTTATTCAATTTTCTAGTTAATGAATTTTGTTTTTACCGAGTTATACTTTCGTCTATTACAATTTTACACTTTTTAAACGGCGAGCCTTAGTCTTTTGTACATTACTGCTACATTCGGATCATCGTGTACTGAAAGAAGCGCTGTATCATCCCCGACGCAGAAAAATCTGCCGTGTATAAGGAATCCAACGACAACCCTCGGTGGATGCTGACTAGAAGAAGATGTATTTTTAATAGTCATTTTCGTAACGTACTTGGAAATTTCGATTTTCGAAGTACGATTTTAACAACGGATAAAGTTTATTCTGGAATAGATAAATTTTATAGTATGCCATTGTTCCAAAACATATCGAAGGCTTAAATGTATTTTAATTTTTATAGTACGTCATTGTTTCATACCTTATCGAAGGCTTGTTGAACAGGGAGAAACGCTACGGTACTTAATTGTTTGTTTGTTTTTTTTTGTTTCAATTACAATTACCCTATGCAATTTATCAATGGATATATATTCTTGTTCCTTTTTTTTTAGTAAGTACGTTTAGAATGCAAATGTTTAATTTATACTTAAACATTTACTTTTCCCTAAATACGACCTTCAAATATGGAGTGACTGAAAACCCGTTTTTAACATTACGGATGGTGTATACATATTTTAAAAAGTGTGCGTAAAAGTGCAGGTAACTGTCGCGCTTAGAAAGATAATGTTACGTAAATGTATGTAGCTGACACAAATGTAATAAATTATATTTTTGCGTGTGTTTAAGTTTCCTTCCAACTTTATCTAAATTAAAAGTTGCTAATGTAGACCTATTTATTCCATTTACGAATATATGTTTGTATATGTAGTCCACACAATAATTGCTTTCAAAAATGACAAGTGTAGATTACCGTAGAAGTAGATAGCTATTTAAAAGTAAAAAAACCCCTACAACTGCAAATAAACGGAAACGAGGAAAAACCCCGATGTATTTTAAAGTTCGCTTGAATAAGAGTAAAAATTAATTTTAACCGAAGGAACTGGGAATTTATGTAATCATTCTTATTGAAATACATTGTACATCGCTTAATATCGTTTAAACAGTAATTCGAAATAATGCCGCTAATTAAATATAAAGTACAACGTATATATTTTACACGTTCGTCGTGTAATTCAGTCGTACCGAATTTACGATTGATTAGAATATGTACAAAATTATCAATTTTATAAACGTAATAAATACTCTTTCAGCCTGATCAGAGGGTTCTAAAAGTCTTGAATTGTTCTATGTAATAAGTTTCGATTATCAATCCTTTATATCTGGAGCTCGCTCGCGACATAGTTTTTCATGTAATTATTACAAAGATGACAGTGATATCCTGTTTCGTATAACATCGTATGCACGCCCACCTGCATTACATAGAATTAGTGTCCAGAATGCTAGCAAAATAACGTTCAAGGGTCTAGTCGCGATGTTATACACTACGAATGTTTTCGCGGAATAGAAGTTAAACAACTTTCCCACTTTTGCGTTATCAAATGGAAAATGTGATTGTACCACCACCTTATGATATTTATTAATTTAGATTACTGTAATACGTATTCTGTTACCGGCATATTTTTATTTTATTTTTGTATTTTACTGTTGTTATTTTTTTTTCCGTCGGGTACCATGTGCTGCTGCTACGGTCAGGAGCACCCGAAAGTAATTATTGGATGTTGATCATATCTGTATTTCGGAGAAATTGAAGAACTGCTCGTACTGTAATTGGGCCATCGGATTAAACTTCTTGTAGTGAACTGCAACTAAACTTTTGAAGCCGGTGTGTAGGGTATTGTGGGCATTCAAGAAATAAATATCGGAGTATTATGGATGTCTGAACGCAGCGAACGCACAATGGTGGATCTGTTTTATTTATAATGCAGCCGTGAGTTAATGCAATGTGATCAATGCGAAGACAAGATAGAACTACCTATTCCTTCCTACTGTGTAAAAAAAAAAAAGATAATTGCATTAAATTCGAATATAGGAGTTAGTGGATATGATTGAATAGTAGTTTTCTCTGTTAGTTCGTTTGGTGGAAAATCTGTATGACTTGGTATATAAAATTATATTTAGAGTATGGTGTAACAGATTCAAGATTTATATAGCAACAGGGTGTAATTTGGTAGAGTTACACTTGAAACACATGATAGAAAAGGGAGAATCGGAACTCATTAGGAGATTTTTGTGGTTTTCAGCGAGGGCAGTGAATATAGCGAAGAATATTGCGTATAGTACAGCAGTTAGCCTACACTATAATTGGCTTTTAGCTGTTGTGTGGCTTCATTAAATAAATAAATAAATAAATAAGTAAATAAAATACGAGTATTGAGGTGGTAGGCTATAACGTAGACGACCATCTACTAACCCTTACGATTTGGAAAAGTAGAATTAAATTCATCGCAGAAAGAAGCGAAAATTAAATATAAATGGCGCGTTATATACAAAGATCGCAGTTAACACGTTGGAAGTGAATATTTTATCTGACGATATTATAAAAGAGCGATTAACATTAAAAAATAAAATATTCGAATGTGAGATTTTGGCAGAAAAACTGATACGAGCACTTTATGGATTGGAGGAAGGATGAAAGTGCCCCGTGAAAGGATTATAATTAATTGGGAAGAAGAGAAAGCAGGACTAGTTGATAATACAGACTAATAAAAAATTATATATATATATATATATATATATATATATATATATATATATATATATTCATAATTAATTATAAACAAACAAAATAAAACACAATCACTAAAAGTTTTTTAATCGCGAAGCTTTTCGACAGTTACGTCATTTTCAAGCGCGAACTAAAATTATTACATCTTTTTTGTATATATGAAAAACCAGAAATGTTTATATAACGACAAGTTAAAATTTGATATACATATTTCACTAGCCAAACGTAATTATAAAATCACTACTCTCCAATATATTCAACTTTTAATAGAACCTGAACCGGGTTTGGGAGATAGTTACCAATTTTGATGAAGAATTTATTCAAAAATCTGTTTTATAAATGAAATTTATTGTAAATTAATCTAAAATTGAAATTACGTTTGGCTAGTGAAATATGTATATCAAATTTTAACTTGTCGTTATATAAACATTTCTGGTTTTTCATATATACAAAAAATATGTAATAATTTTAGTTCGCGCTTGAAAATGACGTAACTGTCGAAAAGCTTCGCGATTAAAAAACTTTTAGTGATTGTGTTTTATTTTGTTTGTTTATAATTAATTAATAAAATCACTACTCTCCAATATATTCAACTTTTTATATATTCATATATGCATATTTTGCCTGTGTGAGTGAAATTTATAAAATTAAATTTCAACACTGATTGATTGTAAGTTCAACAAAATATTTTTTACATTCCGCGATAAGACGTTTATTTTCAAATGCATTATATTAAATTATGCCGCATATAACATTTTACCATGTGCATTTTAAAAGTCATAGATAATTCTTCTTTTTCTTCTAAGATAGGCGATCACAGTTGCAATTATATTCACCTTTCTCTTGCCTACTGTATGAGCTTTTGAACTGAGGTGGTGATATTGATTCATTCCTTTATATTTTTTTATTTAGTCTGTTCGGCGCTTTCCTACTCTTCTTTCTCTTCCGTTTTCTCTTAGATTTAAGGTTGTAAGAGCTTATATCGTTGTCCTTTAACAATGTGTGCAAAATTTTTCTTGTCTGTTATCCGATAGTAATAATAATAATAAATGAGGTTCCATTTTGTTACTGTCATAAGCTATAATAGTAGTAGTTCCTTTTGGTAAAACTAAATTTGCAAAAGTTATACACTTCGATGATAGCTACCTTTATTTTGTAATACGCTCACTGGGTTTTACCACGGTCTCGTATACACACACACGCTAAAATGTTTTTTCGCATAATTACATTTCGATTATTATCGGTTTGGCATTATTTATCTTTCTTATTTACAATCGATGATACGTTAGCTACTATATAGTGTTAGATAATAAATATGAATGGTTTATTGTTTACTCTATTCCCTTGTAGCTTATGTACTATGTAGAAATACCGTAGTTTACGATAACGCGTTATCTCTGGCAGTAGAATCGATTTTACCGTATATAGGTAAGGTACTACGAACCTTTGCCGCACCTTGTGTCCTACGCACGTCCTGATAAGTTAATCTGCTTTTTCCGAATCTACCCTTTCTCCTCTCGCCCGGTATTACGAATTTATCTTATCTTTGTCGGTCGGGGTTTTCCTCTTTTTTTTTTCGCCTTGTTCGGTTATTGCGAATTATTTTATTTGACGTCATCCCTGTAGTTAAAAGTTTATCGATCTTCTTACCGTTTCAATCGGTTATATGATGACACACCTTACACGATGTCCAAAATTTACGTAAAATTCGGTCCGAACATAGCGATAGAAATAAATTTTTCGTAAATTTTTAAATAAATTTAATAATAATAATAATAATTTTAAAAAAAAAAAAAAAACGTGTTAAATCGGGAAAAATTACCGAACAAGAATTAACTATAAACGTAATGAAGATCACGAACGCTTGGAGGTCTTGTGTTTTATTGTTAAATTTCCCCCAATGAATAAGTTAAGAATAAACGGAAAATTATTTATTTTAGTCTAACTGTTGATTTAAAATATTTAAATGAAATTAGTTTACGATGAATCGATTAAATGACCGAGGAAAGAAATTACGATAACGATCAGATTTTTAAAGATTAATGAAATACAATTAAAAATGTAAACCAAGTTAAAGTAGGATCTAAAAATACGCACGCGCAACCTTCGTTTTAATATTTATTATTATTATTGTTATTATTATTTTGTTTAAATCTTATATTTGAATTATATGTCTGTATGTGATATATATATATATATGTGTGTGTGTGTTTATGTGTATGTATATGAGAAAAAGAATAGTATGTAAAATCATGAATGAATGTAGTAACAAACAAATATCCGGGATGGATATCAAATACTATACGTATCCATACATTAGTTTCGCGAATGTGTAGATGGCGTTAGTAGACAATGTAAACGATTATCGTGTTGTATTTATGTTTATATAAATGTTTATTTTAAAAAATGATATACCGTTGACAGAAAACGCACTTAGACATAATTCTAAATCACTATGTTAAATTTCAAATATAGAAGTGCAATAGATTTTTGTGCAACCCAGGACAAAAATGTAAAATTATTGCATAGTATAGGACTCGCTACGCTCGACCTAATAAATACCGCGAAAGATATACATATTTCAATCTTTGTCGCCTAATCAAGTAAACGAATACATAGAATTGATTTATTGTTACTATTATTATTATTATTATTATTATTATTATTATTATTATTATTATTATTTATTATTATTATTATTATTATTATTATTATTATTATTATTATTTAATAAGTTAAAATATTATTAATTCAGCTGGTAGAATAAATTTTGAATAAATGTAAATGCTTCCAGCTACCTGCGTATCTGCGTATCTACGTTACAGGTGGTCCGATTAGGGGGTTAGTAGTCAGTATCGAGTTGTATTCAGTTTCTTCGTTTTTTTAAGGGATTATCTTTTACATTACTTAAAACTGCAAACGTTAAACTTTACGTTGTGTCTAGTCGACTGGGGGATTCGTATATATATTTTTTCTATTTAAATGATAGTTTCCTAATGTTAATTTCCTTTTCTCTAGTATATAGTAAGTACCTCCGTATCGTATAAAATAATAAAAATCATATTTTAATGGATACGGTTAGAAATATTAGAAATTATATCGAATGAAGTGATTAATTCAATAATCTAAAATCAGCTCAGCACCGTCTCCGTTATGGAGGTAAGAGACTACTTACCTATACATATTTTGTTGTACAATGTAAGTAGCGTACAGGGCAATCATAATATGACACACATACCCGGGAGAACTGTTTGTAATCGTTTTATTGTCACGACACAATGCAGCTCCGCGTGTTCTTGTAATATACTATATTGTTACTAGCGCGCACCGTGGTGTTGCCTTCCACGCGATAATATTATGATTATTCATATTTTTATTATCCGGTGATAATTTTTGCATCGATTCGGTACCTTCTGTTCTCCGTTAGCCACTAGGTTATCCTTATAAAACTGATAATTAGGTATTTTTTCTACGAAATATTTATATACGTCAGTTATCAGATCAGAAACGCAGTTCAGCGAGCTGATATTATTTAATACATTCTAGAGGACACTAGCCAAGATCGATGTATACGTATGAAGAGATAGAACGATATGTTGGATTATACACGGAAGGACGGGTTTTTTTGACAGTAACAATAAGGAATTGTGACCAGTTTTCGGGATGGACAACAATGTTGGAGAAATAGTTGAAGCAATTAACCTTTTCATGTTCACACATGGAACTCACAGTGGTAACAATTTTTTTTTTTTTGGAGGGGCTGTGTTTCAATTAATGGATTATCACACAAAATGGGCGTATTAGTAAATTATGAAGAAATTATTTATAAAAATAATTTTAATCGACAACATTGGTATATAGTTTGTAAGATATTCGAGCTAGAGTGCATCAAAAAGTATCATGAAAGGGTTAACCCATCAAAGTATTCTTCAAATATTCCGTCCGATATAATTTTTTTTCTCTTTAATTCCTCTTCTATACCGAATATATTTTTTCTCATTAAAGCCGACATAGTCGGGAAAAACTGCAAAAACCTTAAATTAATGCGTAGATTATAGCAAACTCTATCAACAAGTTCAAAACGAAAGTAATAATATTCTTCCGCGAAACCTGTACAATGTGTGAGAAAAATAAAACGATGCTCTCGATCAATTAAATACAATACGGTGTGTACGGTGGTTTACGATAGCCGCTGCATGTTCAGCAGAAAATAAAAAGAAATACGACTGTAAATAGGCACTCCAGACTGGTGCTGGTATTAACGAAAAATCTGCTCGTTGCCGGAGAAGACGAATTAATTCTTGTACGTTTTATGTCCGGCATACAATTTCCATTATTAGTCCAAGATACATAAAATTGTCGGCAACTTCATATGCGCATAATTTCCTATTTATTTTTATCAATTTTATCTATTATCAAGTCTTAAACCTATTAATTAGTAATCAGTAGTATTTACATTGATCTTCAAGTCTCTGTATAAAGTTTATCACATTATCTTCAGAGCTACTTATGATGATAATATCGTCAGGGTATCGTGGACGCCATTATTCCAATCATTTAGCAACTCATACTAATATACTGCGTATATATATTAAACAGTAATGACGATAACATACATCCTTGCCTTACGCCTTTCCTTTAACTTAAAATTAGATGATTTTATATTGTTTAATTATCATATAACTGTTTTATAAGATACACAAGATGTTCAAGTGGGCCCACCTTCTTTAATTCGTATCATAATTTCTCTCATTTGATGGGGTCTAATGCATTATGGACGTCTATAGAGCACATATACATTGATATATTAAATTCGCGGGTCTTCTCTATTAATTGGCGTACATTGATAATCTGTTCGCTAGTATCTTTGCCTGACAATTAGTCGTCAATTGCTATTTGTTAAATTATTTTAATTACTTAATTTTATTATTTCAATTCTTTTTAAGTTTTTATTCTTGTATGTAAATTATCTTTGTTTTAATAAAACGATTAAATTCTTTATAGATTTATTATGGTCGTTATTACATGAATTTAAACGTTCATAAAATCTAAGTTTAAATTGTCTATCTGTTATTATATTTCTAAACTGAGATATGTTATTAATAATCCAGAAACGTCTGTTTTCCATGTTAGGAGCGACTGAAATCATGACTGAAACTTACAATCTCAGTGTAAGTTATGAACTGGGTATACTAGTTCCTAATACTAATTTCAAATAATTTGCATGATGGAAAAATATATTAATAAAACTAGTCCAGGAGGTAAAGTGAAAAGGAAATCCTCCGTTGCAGAAAGCTGCGTCACCGGGCTATCATATTCTGGAGAGCCTGGAGAAACAAGCAAAGGGAAATCGGAATCAAATTAAAATCAAAACGAAATTATCTATTTGGAAGACCAAACATAAATTCGTTACGTAAAGTCGGTAAATTAAATAGCTAGTAAAGGTCACGGAGGTAATACAACTCATTGCACTTTAAGAAACAAGATTCACAGATGAAGATACAATAGAATCGGAAGGATATCGCATCTTTAAAGGCAAGAGTGGTCAGGTATCCGGAACAAAGTACCATATCTTGAAACAGGATTTATCGTGAACAGAAATATATTAAACTCAATTATAAACTTCTACTCATCGAGCGGACGTCTATCAATCATGAATAAAACATATACGTTGGTAAATTGTCATGCTCCAATTAATAATGATAATCGAAAGAATCTGGAAAAAGTTGAAAAATTCTGGGAACTTCTGGAGTATGCAATGTCAAAAATTCCTATGAGTAATATTAAAATATTAATCGGAGATTTTAATACTCAAGTCGGTAAAGAAAGAAAATACAAAAAAACTCAGATGGTTGAACGAAATTTGTGAACAAGCGTTAGAAAAAAGAAGCCAGACGTGGAAAAAATGTCATTCTACTAAAAATATGGATGATTATGCGAATTTTAAGAATCAAAGGACGGAAACAGCTCGGATTATAAGAGGAGTAAGACGAAAGTATATGAAAGAGCAGTTATTACAGCTTGAAGAAGACTTTAAGAAAAGTAATACAAACATTTTAGAACAATTTACAAAAGTGTCAACCGCCCAGCTTATGCTTCAGAAATGAAGAAGGAAAACTTGCTTTAAACAATCGAGATAATTGTGAAGTGCTAGCAAAATATTTTGATAAACTATTAAACTGCGAACAACCGAGGGAGACATTTCCGAAACGAAATCCGAAGTATAAATTTCCGAACTCACTAGCGCCAGATGTACATGAAATCTTAGACATTATTAACAATTTGAAAAATAATAATGCAGCCAGGGAAGATGCCATAATGGCGAAATGTGGAAAAATGCAGATTCTGATACAATCATTATATTATAAAAAATAATTCAAGAAATATGGATATCAGAAAATGTACCAGTTGATTTGAAAATGGCGTTAATCATAAAAATGGAAATAGACTCAATAATTACCGAGGAATATCGCTTCTATAGATAACGTACAAAATTCTTTCAAAAGCGCTGCAAACTAGATTGGAATATGAAGTAGATAAACAGCTTGGAGAATATCAGGGTGGTTTTAGAAACGGAAGATCATGTCTAGGACAGATACTAAATTTGAAATTAATACTAAAATAGGAGAAGTATCAAAATCGTTCCAAATAACAACAGAAGTAAGACAAGGAGATGGATTATCTCCAACATTATTCAACTGCATATTAGAAAAGATAATTAGAGGATGGAGAATTCGAACAAAGGAAGAAGGTATTCGAAGAATTAGATTAGGTAGAAGCAAGAACGACATAAAGATCGATTAGCCGTTGCAGACACGATTTAGCGATTTTGTCCGATAATGTGGAAGATGCGATAAAACAAATTGATATTTTAAAAGAACAAGCGGGAAAATTACAAATTTCTTTTGAAAAAAAAAAACACAAATACTAATATAACTAATATTGTATATGCTCCGAAATATATAAGAACGAAATCCGGGAAAATTCGAAGTCATTACATTTAAGTATCCGGGAGAAATGATAGAACCAAATGTGTTTGACAAGGAAACCATTATAGAAAGAACGAAAAAACTGGAAACAGCATTTCGGTTAACGAAAAATTTGTACAACAAGAAATCGGTGTTCATAGACACAAAAAATAATACTATATTGATTAAGCCAGAAGGTCTTTACCCGTCAGAATGTCTTAAATGAATTCAGTAAACAGTATTAATACGATTGAAAAGAAAGAGAGTTAATCAGAAAAATCCTCGGACCAAAATATGAAAATGACACGTGGAAATTAAGGAACTAATAAAGAAGTATATGAAATAGTCGAAAAAATAATAGATACTATGTGCAAAAGAAGGGTTGGATTTTACGGTCATCTTAAAAGGATAGAGTCTGGAAGATTATCCAAAATTATATATTCGACTTTGTTGATAAAAATCAGAATACAAGAATTAGCGGGTTTGTAGAAGATAAAAAGGACTTTGACGAAATGAAGATAGAGAACTCCAGAGTAGACAACTATTTAGTAAGAAAATTGAAAATTTCGAAAGATTCAAAGAGAAACAGAAAAAAATATATGGACGCATGAAAGAAAAGAATACCATCAGCAGAGGATATGGAAAGAAAGAATCGCGCATAAATTATTTCACGTGGTCCTTAGATGGCCTAATTCGAAAAAAAAAATTGTATGTATAAAAGAAAAAAAATGTAATAATACAATAAAGTTATAATTTTTTTTCCAAATAATTTTTAAAATACTATACGACACTGCTGTCTGTCGAATTTTTTATAATCTGTACATATTGGTAAATATTATCAACAATGTACAAAATTTGATTCAACTGATGGCTAATGTTTGTTTCACGAAGTCATATACGAAATAAATGAAAGTGTTTATACGTTTTGTAGTTTCTTAAAAAATTGATCTGTTTCCTCGCTTAACCTATTGAAATATATGTTATTAAATTGTAAAATTATCGCAATATATATCCGTTTCATGTGACCGTGAATTTATAAACCGAATTTGCTAAAAGACTTTGTATAGGGAATTTCATTGCCTACGGACGCCCAAAACAAAGTCATCCTTTGTGTTAGTAAATGAAAGTAAGCCATGCATACGGTCTTGTATTACTAAGCAGTCAGTGTTCAATCAGGCGTGATTTCAGGTAAAACCAGAACCATGATTAAATCCATCGACGCTGAAAATGTTTTCGCTAACTTGCTACAATTGACTAACCATTAAAACGGGTCTTCCAAGGACGAGATATTTTTATTTTTGGTTTTCTAAACTTTGGCATAGTGCTCGGCCGAACGAACATGTGGAAACTTCGCTTATACGCAATCGTACTCGATATTCGCAACAAAAATTAAAACGTAGTTAAGAAAATTTAAAATCTAATAATATATTCAACAATTATTTTTTTAAAACAAATTCGAATATTCGAATAAACCTATTTTATTATCTCATCATCATCAAAGAGCTGGGGCGTGCATTAGTAGTATCTTTTCCACTTATATGCTACAGAAAATATCATATTTCTATTTAAGCCGTCTGCTTAGCTATAATAAAACATTTTCATTCACCCATTTGCAAATGACCCTATTCCAAACCTACTTAACATACTATCAACATATCAAGCTTCATTCCAAAATCAACATTAAATTACAATATAATGATACCTCCTCGGAACCATTCCGAAACAAAAATAGATTTATCTCTCACACACCACAATAAATCTACACACTTTACAAATATAAAAGAAATGGTATTAAGCACTCTTCAAAAATACAATGATTGCACACACGCATACACAGACGGAGCAAAATCTACAGCAGGCGGCGAGAATTCACCAGCAGCTTGCTCTTACCAAATTGATAATATACTACTCTCAATCCGACTAAGCGATGGATGCACTTCTTTGGATGCAGAGTTGTATGGAATTATGTAATTCAGTACATCAGATCAGCTGTTGTACTTCCATGTCGAAAAGCATTGGTTATAACAGACTCCCTCAACTCTCTGCAACTAATATGCCGTCAAGACAATAAAAATACCATAATATTAGAAATCCAACATAATCTACACACACTACATAAGGAAGGAAGGGAAATCCGCTTTCTTTGGATCCCAAGTCACATTGAGATGCACGGTAGTGATAAAGTAGACCTTGAAGCTCGCTCTATGGTACTTTCACCGGTACCATAACACTCACCACCTCCATCCACATTAGTACACATACTAGTAAACAGGAGTGGACCACCGACTGGACCTCGCAAACAACCTTCCTTAGGAGCATGAAATCAACCATAGAACCTTGGTGGCCTCCAGATGGCACAAGCAGAAAAGAATACGGTACCCTAAACCGTCTACGTGTGGGTCATACAGCCATATCGCATAATTATCTTTATACCAAAAGCCCTCCACCAACAAACTGCCCCCTATGCGGACATTCAACAGAACCAATAGTCATACACTTAATTTACAACTGCCAAACACTCACACCACACAGGCTAAAACACAAAATACAGGGCCCGTTACACAAAATACTCTCAAACAACCCTCAAGGCTTTTGCAAGAGAAAGCGGACTCCTAGCATACATATAAACTAAATACACGTCTCCTTATGCTGTAATAACCCAGTTACAAACGGCATATGGAGATTTACATGATATTAAAAAAAAAAAATTATCACCATCGTGAAGGCATTGTTTTCATTGTCAAATGTTGTGGCTATCCCATTGTACATTGACTAATATTCAAGGGCCACTAATGATTGAGGTACCGTCGCCTTCTCCGTGATAATTTATAGTTACTCTATAAAGTAACTACGCTACTGTGGTATTATATTTAGATGACTGAACGTTGCATTAGTTAATGCGTCAAATATTTGGATGGCATTGTCGAAAAGGGTAAAAAATAAATAATAATAAATAAAAATGTACGCGTTGCTAAATAAATCTCTAACTAATGTTTCAACTATCAAATATCTAGGCACCAATCTTGACGACAACTGTACATAAAAAAATTAAGTACAATCAAGAACAAGCAAGACAAATGACCATTTGATGATCCGTAATTCGTTCGACGGATGATAGGAGAACCAGGGAACTTCAAAAATAAAATCGATTTCTTACTCGTAGCAAGAAGTATTCACGTAGTAAGTGTTCACACACTACTAGGGAAGACCTCTGATAATTCATCGCTGTCTCGTCTATAAATTGTGAGGCTGAGTTATTCGTAAACAAATATATTTCTGTGCTAGTCCAGACGTTCCGATTAAATAAAACGCTAACGAGATTTAAGAAAGAGTTCTCAGGAGATAAGGCAGATGCGCCTAAATTTTAATGCGAGAGAATCGAGTTTTCCGAAGGTGTTGCGATAAAGTACTACATATATTTTATATATATATGTGTGTGTGTGTGTGTGAGTTTGTAAGATACATAATAAAATCGTTACAATTTGATTTTGGTTTCGGGAGCTGGAAAAATTTAATGAAGTGATTGGGTTATGACGATTCAGTTAGAAATCGTAAAGTGAATGCTCCGTCGTCGTTACGACTACCGAGTAGAACTGTAAATCGAATGGAAGGTATGACCGATTTTTTTCACATTTATATTACGCCATTTTGAACTATAATTCTTTTTTTCTTTGAGCTTTGTGGAGGTTTACTTTTTGATAAACGTAAAGCTGAATTAGGGGATACTTTCGACGAATCGGGAAACCGTTTTCAATTTTACTCCATCAGTTCGTCTATTTCTATTATGTTTACACGTATGGGTCTTATATATACCTGTAGTATATTTTATAAGTATGAAAGGGGATTTATGGGCTAGAGGAATACTATAAAAATATAGCTTCTATACATATATATGTATACACACACATATATTAAGATATATGCGCACGTATTTATTTATATGTCTGTGCGTTATGTTGTAAGAGTATTGGAACATAGTCGGTCGATTTATTATTAATACGTTGTATGTTGTTGGAAAATCGTCATAAAAAGGATCGAAAGTTTTCGGTCGAATAAATATTATTCGGAGCGTCGTTATATTTTCAAAATTTAGACGATGCCGCCGGCGTACTTCTGTGTGTTTCTCTATTTTTATAAAACAACTCGTACAGAATAAAAACCGAAGAAAATATAATAATTCGTACAGTTGATCAGAGTTAAACAAAAAATTTTCTAGGCTCGTTTTTCTGTCATCCTTTATAAAATCTGCTTATTTCTGAAATATCTGCTCAGCTTAAATGCATGTGTATACGTATAATATATATGTTCGTGTGTAAATATGTCCATATATATATATATATATATATATATATATATATATATATATATATATATGGACATATGTTTCTTCATGTCACAATATTCGTGTCAAAATTGAAATATGTAAATTTGGTCGACAATTTTTTTTTTTTTTTTTTTTTGTAATTCTTTTTCTATTTTCATATATTTTACATTTTGGGCTTTTACAATTTCCGACGTACATCGCATTATATGAACAAATTTGCAAAGCAACCTTGCTTCCTAGTAATGATAACTAGAACCATCTTGTGGTGATTATATATATATATATATATATAGTAAAACTTCTTTTAATCGTCATTCTCTGTTATCCGCTACTGTAGAAACAAATCGTCTTCGTCTTCGGTACAAAAGAAGCTTCCTTGAAAGTTTACTGTCATCTGACAGTGTAACAACGGTTAAAGATTTTTGGAAAAATTACAACACTAAGGACTTAATTCTTTAATGTTGCCAGTACATGGGTCGACCTTACAATGTTAAACCTACAGAATGGTCGGAATAAACTATGGCCTGAACGTAGCGAAACAACGGGGGATGGTTAGTGTTGACGAAATCGCGAAGCTTTGTAAAAACCGTCTGTTCAACAAAGACACACTAACAACTGGAGAAGTAACAGTTTGATTGGAGTTTTCGACTGATGAAGATATTGTATTTAACGTTCAGCACTAATAATAGTAAAATTGACGATGGTGAAGAATCAAAATGCTTTCGAAATTCAGCAAACAACCATTCGGAAGCTGAAATTAACAAGTGCATCGATTGGTCTGAAAGACAAGATGAGAAAAACTTTAGAACAGATTCTACTTGTCGAAAAAAAACTACG
This sequence comes from Coronaproctus castanopsis, assembly GCA_032883995.1. Taxonomy (NCBI): domain Eukaryota; kingdom Metazoa; phylum Arthropoda; class Insecta; order Hemiptera; family Monophlebidae; genus Coronaproctus; species Coronaproctus castanopsis. The sequence continues at coordinate 221,248,734 of CM065053.1, forward strand.
GAACATCGCCGTAAAGAAAGCTCGAGTTGGAAAGGAACAGAAGAACATTAGCGATTCTTTTAAGATGTAAATAATTTGACGTACAGTTTTTCTTTGTAATTGTACTATATTGCACTGTGTTTTACTAAATTTCTAAATAAAAATACAGTATTCTAAACGATATCCAATTGAACATACATATATATTTTTTTCTATATATATATATATATATATATATATATATATATATATATATATATATATATATATATAATATTTATAATGTGTAATGAAGTTTCTGTTATCCGTCTATTCGGTTATCCGTCACAGGTCTGGTCCCGAGGGTGATGGATAAAAGAAGTTTTACTAATATATATATATAAAGGCCTTGATATGCCCAATACATAAAAAAGAAGAAAAAACAGATATGAATAATTACAGAGGAATTTCGCTTCTGCCAATAACGTATAAAATCTTTTCGAAAGCTATCCTCCGAAGGCTAGAAGCACAGGTGGAAAAACAACTGGGCGAGTATCAAAGTGGTTTCCGTAAGGGAGGATGCTGTGCGGAGCAGATATTGAATCTTAAATTATTATTGAATTACAAAAAATTAATAGGAGGCAGCATAGTAGTTACGTTCGTCGATTTTGAAGGCATACGATTCAGTTGAACATCCTGGAAGAATTTGGAGTCGTTGAAAAGTTACGATCTCTAATCGAAGAAACATTAACGGATACAGGATCCAAAATTAAATTTCGAAATGAAGTCTCCGAACCGTTTAAAGTAGAGGGGACGGATTGTCGTCAGTATTATTTAATTTTGTTTTGGAAAAGGTAATACGGGAGTGGAGGAAGTGTTCAGAACAGGAAGGAATCAAGAAAGTGGCCATTGGAAGGAAGAAGAATAACCTACAGATTGACTGCCTCGCGTTTGCAGACGATCTAGAATTGTTGTCAGAAAATATAGATGCCAGACGCCAAGTTGAAATATTAAGCATTATGGCAGCAAGGGTCGGACTGGAAATATCTTTTGAGAAAACAAAATTTATGACCAATGATAAAAATGCTCCTAACATTATAAAAGTTAAGAATAGAATAATCAAAAGAGTAGAAGAATTTAAATATCTTGGAGAAATGATTCAAGTGAAAGCGGGAGATAAAAAATCGATGCTGGAACGAAAACATAGATTGGAAATGGCTTTCCAACTAACAAGGGGCGCATATAATAAAAGGTCAATATCCAGATATGCCAAAATAAGACACTATAACACGGTCATTAAACCATAGTGCCTGTATTTGAACTCTAACAAAGAAATACAGCAATTAGAAGTCAAAGGGAAGGAAAATAATACGAAAAATATTGGACTCTAGAGAGGGTGAAGAATATTGGGAATTAAGAAGCAACAGAGAAATATATGAAACAATAGAAAATGCTAAAGAAGAGTCGCCTTTTACGGGCACATAAAAAGAATGGACAACAACCGTCTTACAAAAAAGGTGTTTGACTTTTTTGACAACAATTCGAAAAGTAGACTGCCATGGATGGTACAAGTTAAAAGGGATGTGGAATATATGGCAATATCTGATAAAGAAATAAAAGATAGAAGCAAGTTTAGACATAGGATCCAATCTTTCCAAGAATTCCATGAACCTGCAACTAAAAAGACAGGGCGAACGTGGACAGAAGAAAGGAAGAAGACACATTCGAAAATGATGAAAATTGGTTAACACAAAAAAAAAAAAAACGAAAAGAAAAGACAGGATGCCACGAGACGGTGATAAAGAAGACGGCGCGAACATGGACGGAAGAAAGAAAAAAGACTCATTCGAAACGGATGAAAGAATACTGGACAAAGAAACGGGAAGAACAGAATTGAGTTATGACTAACATCGTGCCAATAGCTTTTTCGTGGTTTATAGATGGCCAAAATTGAATATAAAAAAAATATATATATATATAATATGAAACGAAATTAATTAAACAAAAATTTATTTTCGAATTCAGTTTAAAAAACCAAAGCGTCCGGTAAAGCGGACAAACGTTTCGAAAACGTTATTATTTGAGCACAGTTGATTTTTTAAAATTATAAATTATTAATATTTCACTAATCAGTTTTTATTTTTAATTGTATATGGAGTCTCATGAAACACACATTAATCACTTATCGTATTGTTATTATTATACTTAAAACAATATTGTATACATTTTGTACGATTATCAGTAATATTGACTATAAGGTAGGTATGAAAATAATTTGCTCAAAGCTCGAAAGATTTCCTATAGTTAGTAATATTAACAATTATTTTTGTCAAAAACATCGAACAGCGGAATAAAATTATATATATTTTTTTTTCGAAATAATATAAATATATTTAAATTATTTTTTAAAAACGTTAATTTTATTTAGATATTTTTTGATAAAAATAATTTGAAAATGTTGATATCATTATAATAATTATTATTTAAAATATTTCCAAAATGTTCTGAAATCCGACTGAATTAGTAATTTTGAATAAGAAATATGTGAAACTATAAAAATTTGTTTATATCATAAATTATGAGTACATTGAGAACCTAAGTAGAGATAGTAAAACACTACAGTATACGCCAACGACCATACCAAGTTAAATGCACTCACCGAAGTTAAGCAACGTCGGGCCCAGTTAGTACTTGGATGGGTGACTACAGTATACGAAATTACGGATTTATTAACTATACACATACAAATATTACACTTTTACTTAAAAATTTGCCGTTATAAGAAATAATTAATTGTTTCTAAAAATGTAATTCTCCGAATTGGCCACGTTTATCACTTAGAATAAGATGATAATAGCTTCTTTCTACATCTGCCGATGTATTTGTACGCGTTAATTTCAGTAGGACTAACTTATTTCTCTCCTTTTCTTTCAACTACGAAATTACTTATTTTTCTTTAAGTTAATATATTCGGTATTCTTTTCTTCTTATCCTGAGGAATTTGCTCCCTCTTACCAGGAATTTTGATCATTGTTCTGAAATGCACTTTCCGCAATTTCTATTTGTTCAAAGAAAGACAATTCTCGCTTTTCCAATTTCGTAATTGAGACTTCTAAACCGGACGTATATGATTTGACGAATGTCAAATCAGTCATCGTGGCATACGACCTTACAAACTTTTCTACTTCTACGCGACTAAAAATCGAAAATTAAGAAAAAAAATTCATCAATGGTTTTTTTGTTTCAACATGCGAAAAAGGTTTAAAAAAAAGTACAAATCATCATTTTCGTAGTTTTTTCGACATTTATTTAAATTTCGGCCTTTATTTTGTTTTCGACACTTCTGGGCGGAATAAAATTTGATTTGCAGAATCAGTGAACTCCAATTCGAATTTGTCTGCGATTAGATCTTCTGTAGCGTGTAGCAAAATGGTTCGGCAAATGACGAGAAGTCCGCATTCTAGTTATCATAATTAACCAACAATAAATACACAAATTTAGAACGAACAACCGATGATATTTTCCTTAGAAACGACGTTATTGATAAACTAAGAAGCATTATTATTATTATTATTATTATTGCTCTTTAAGAGATTGTTATCTTTACGACTAAAAAAATAGTCGAAATAAACTAATTATATGGGAAAACCCCTTATATTTCTTCCTATTTACAACGCTGCCACAAAGTTTCTATAATTCGGTTAGAAAACGTGGATTTTATATACACACACACACACACACATATATATATATATATATATATATATATATATATGCGTGTGTATGTGAATTTATACACGTATACATTTACATCCGTTATAAACACGCACGTGTGATTAATATTTCTCCTTCGGTATGATATCGGTGAATCATCTACCAAACTTTTTTTTCCTGAAATAATTTAAGTTAATAATTTTTTCTTGTTGTATTTATAATTCCTTCATAATTAGTGAGGAATATCAATCAGTATCAATGAATATATTTATTTCAATACAAAATTCTATAAATTATGAAGAATTTATATGTCCATATATGCCAAGTATCCTTAAACCTTAGCAGCTAAATACAACTAAATGACTTTACAAAACTAAAGAAATAATAAAGCAAATAACAGTAAAATAACAATAGGAAAATTTAGAAAAAAAAAAAAAAAACTATTAGCACTTGCATATTAAATTTAGTTTAACTTGTATAAAAATATGAAAAATAAAAAAATCGTAACACAAATCTGATCGTATACATCAGAAATCGATTGGTACGACGATGCTTATATCTGGTGTAACGCATGCTGAGATAAAACATAGTGTAATCCCCGATTACCTTAATTAAATTATTGTCACGATACATTTATCATAAAATTTCTTTGATAATTTATAAATATGATCATAAATATGAGGAATATTTTGCGTGGAATACATGTATTGTATTTTAGTCCATCGAGGAGCATTTAATGATATTCTACAACATCGATTTTGCATTATCTGGATTTTTTTGTAAGTACTAGACACTGAACACCAGATCGGACAAAATTTAATAGATAAATAAATACGAATAAATAAATCCATCGACCCATTCCAAAGTTTACACACGGCTTTTCGTTCGCATTTGGATTATAATTTTTTTAGTCCTTATGAAAAATTTTTTTTTTTTTTTATTAAGAATTTTACTAGTAACTTATCGAGGATTATAATAACACGAATGAAAAAAAAAAATCTGGAAGTACATGTAGAATATACAAATTAACAGGTTGATGAGGAAAGCCAATTAATTTTCGAGTTGATGGGATTTTATTTAATTATTAATATATTTAGGCGGCGTGTTTAAACAGGTGGGGTTATACGTCACCGTGACGTTCAAATGCTAAATATGTTTCGCTAATGCGTATTGTAATATTAAATTAATGTTATTGAATAGGAAGAAAGTATGTTGATTTTTACAGTACAACGTTGTAGTGAAAATGTTGAAGAGGCTGAGGAGTTGTATGTAAAAGGAGTAAAATTAAACTAGTCGGAATAGGAACATGATTTGTGTGATAACATGAATGTATTTTTCACGCGAATTACAAGCACGCTTGACTTTATTATATACATATATTATATATATATGTATGCTTGTCGTAATAGTATGATTGATTCACCTTTCTTCGCGTACTATATGAGGGGATATTCATCGGTTTGCGAATTAACATTTATCATCACTGTGGTATTTTGCTTGTAATAAAATCATCTTCCCGACAGAAGTTAATTTTCGTCGGTATATTAGACTAATTCACACGCGGTTTTGTTCGTTTTAGTCACCGAATATCGAGTTTTTCGATTCTTCAGCTTATTTATTTCGATATTTATATGTGTTTGTACTCTTTGCTGATATTTTCCACTCATTATTTCGATCACTTCCGATATCTCTAGAACTCCGAGATCGCGATAGATAACTGCATTCGTTATTGCTCGCACAACATCCGTAGCCAAATATAGGTTTGGATTAATTGATTATAAAGTAAAAGTTTATTACTTAACAAAATCGTACTTCTTTGGTTTAATAACTAATACATTTCAGCTATTTTTGCTTTTATAACCTTTTTCTTGGCGATGCGAATTCTCCACGTCAGCTTTTCATCTAAGTATATATGCCAAGCTACTTAGCACATGTGTCGGTGGATACCACCGTTTCTCCATTTATCCATTATCGGTTGATAACTTATTTCGCTGTTGGTAAAATTGACATGGACCGATTTACACTTTTATTTAGCTTAATTCCTCAATACCTAGTCTATTTTAAGACTCCATCATAATCAAAAACAGCGTTTATGAATTACAGAAACTAATAAGTACGATAATACAAACAACGACGGTACAATGAAATACCAAACATGCTCAATTAGTTGTTTCGGCGGTATATTGTCATAATAAAATCTAAATCTTTTCTATTTCGGCACACTAGGAAAAAAAATTCATTACCAGTGGCGATTACATGTGAAACATCCTAATTGGGCGTCTAAGAAAATTCTAACCGGGTGCAAGCAACTACTACAAGCGATTAATAAACATGATTGGGAGTGTTGCTTTGGTGGTGAACCTACATATTGACCGTCAGATAAAAATACAATATTATCAGATCTACTTAACTTTTTTTTTTTTTTTTTTTTTTTTTTTTAATAACTAAAGGAATAGCTCAAGGGAATATAGATATGATTTTTCAACGAATCATTCTCCTGTTTTTTTAACAGTTAGTTGTACTCTAATTTTAAATAAACAAAGTTGAGGTCCTAATAGAACTGATCCGGAAATTTTCAGAAATGAATTAGATAAACGATTGAATTTGAAGATACGATTGAAGAATGAGAATGAAATAGATTTGGCTATAGAAGAATTTAATATATCAAGCAACGATGATTTCTACACTTCAAACATGAAAAAAAAACCATTGCAAATCAGATTTTATTTCCGTATCTCCAGGATAGCCTCTTTAAACCTTAGACAGCTATGGATTGAAAGTGTAAAGTAAATTTCTCTACCATACCGCTCGTTTCAATGACACAGGTTTATTCATTTCGTTTTGAAATGTATTTTAACAACTGTCGGCTTCTTCTAATCGCTATCTATATGTTTATGCATATTTTTTTCTCCCGTATTTTCCGCATTTATCCTCGGAATTGTTTTTTTGTGTTTTTTTCCCCATTATTTTCATCCGAAAGTTCGTTGAAATGGGCAACATCCACGTCTTATATTCAGAGAGTTAAAGTAAACTTTGTCGATAATTCATTCTGGCGGGAGGAAATGTAACGCGATGAAATGGATATACCACCGTTAGGACCGCGATAGGACTGATTCGTGGATAGGTTACGTAATTTGCTTTAGCGGCAACAACTTTATATAAACTTTAAAACGGAAGAATTTTCTTTATGCATTATTTTAGCTTGTCCATTTCTGGCTTTTCTTGCTTCTTCTTAGAATCGGTGAGTTTAGTTCTTATCGTTAAATACGTTTTGCGTGTATATTATTACTATATTCTATCTTTATCTATTTCTCCGTGTGTACACGGCCTTGATATTTTTCCTTTTTCACTATCTCTCTTGCTGTTTATATATATGTATATATATATATATATATATATATATATATATATATATATATATATATATATATATATATATATATATTAGTCTCTTTACGACGCCCACTGTGGAAAATCGATTAATTTTCTACCTGAATAGCTGTACAACGCTCAGTTACTACTACAACTATTATATTACTTACGTGTATTATCTATATTTACACTAACGGTTAAATTTGTCGAGCAACAACTTCGATATATTATTTTCGGTCGAGATGTATACGCGCCAGTGTGTATAATAGGAGCCTTTGTATTATACTGTTTGCGTTGAATCTTCCAAGTATTTTGGCTAGTTGCAGTTGTTATCGTTAGTTTTGTACGTGCCCTATTGTTGTTCGTTTCCTTTAACGATGAAACTTTTTAAGCGTGAAATATACGATGTATCCCTCGATAGCGATGTTTTTCTCTTATAGTTTAAACAATTTTACAGTCCCTAACGTATATCTTTATTACTGAAGCTTTTTTCTGTAGATTTTCGCTTAATCGGCCGTATGAATAAAACTTCCGACTGACCGAATCACTATAAACCGTGATTTACCACCACTACTACTACTACTAGTGGATTATTTGAAATGATGGATTGAGACAGACGGACAAACAGACTTAACAAAAATGGTAGTGTAAAAAAATGTTCGAATTATGCGAAAAATAACGGAATTAGGAAATAAATAAATGAATTGGTAAAATGTATATTTTTTCAAAAAGTATTTCTGTAATGTTTTCTCGGGTGATATATATTTAATTTAACGTAATAAAATGAAAATTGTTAAAAAAAATGAGCAATTTACTTGTTTCACTGACTACAGCAATAATTTAGTTATTTTGTTGTGTTGTTTTTTTAAATACATTTGCTTGCATTATTTTTTTTAAATCGTAACTATAAGCATAAATATTGTGCGAGACATTTGTTCGGATAATTAAACTAAACTGTTGTCTTTGACTTCTTTAATTGTATCGAAGCATGTTTTTAAATAATTATGGATCAATATCTGGTTCAGTAAGACATAAACGAATTAAACAGCGATGTGCGCGATCAATCGTTAGAATTATTGATGGCTTCTGTCTATATTATTTATACACCGTTAAATGGAGTTGGGCGGGATACATCGCGCGACAACACGATGACGGGTGGACCAAACGTATGACTTGACAATCGTCGTAGAGAAAGCACACGACTAGGTGGAGTGATGATATTGTGAAATGGACAGGAATTAATTGAATTCGAGCCGCACATCACAAGATAAAAGACTGGAAATATTCGGTGAACACAGTGGGTTGATATAGGCGTATCGGTGTTAGCGTAATAAATATTTATTTTTCGTTTTTTTACTTTTGAATTGCAATTACGTTATGCTCGTTTGCGTGCTGGTTTTCTTTGAATTTATTAACATTTCTTTGGGATTAAACGATTATTTTAAAAGGACAGTGTCTGATTATTTCGTGTGCCGATTTTTTTGTTAGTAATAATTCGTCAACGAGATTTAAATTGAGAAAATCAAGAAAATGTTTTTAAAAAAGAAGCGTAAACAGAATAAAATGTAAATACGCGAGTTTATGTATATATATATATATAATATACTAATGCTTTTTTATTGCAGGAATCGAAGAACTGCGAGACAATAAATAGATGATAATGTATTCATATTTGAGAGTATTGAGGAAAACACGATAAAAGTGTGAAGCGAATAAAGACTATTATATTCCCGCTACTACGGTCTAATACGCGGTCATGGTTGGGAATAAATTTTTATTTGTGAATTCCAGTCAGATAAATGTAAGTGTACATATAAAAACGACAATTGCAATATCAAACAAAAACGGTTAAGTCGTTCGATATGGAGGAATAAATTGACCGAGATGATACGCAGACAAACTACTTCATCGATGTTATAAAAGAAAGAAACGTGCTGGTAATGCTTTTTTTAAAGCTTTTAACTGAGTCATATGATATTTTCTAAATTTTCAATACGTTCTATCGATCTGGAAATGAAGATGTATATATATAAAATGATAATAATTTTTTCCTAGTTTCTGAGTATGAGAGCTGCTTTCATTAGGAATGTGAAACTGAACCAATACGATGTTTACTTATGAATCCATAAACATGGTAATAATATTCATTAGTAATGTCCGTACTTGGGATGAGCATTTTTTTGTACGTATTGGTTGAACAGTTCTGTTTTAGTCGCCATTAAACCACAACAAAGATTGCAAGTGTCGACTAACGCCTTCCGTTGATTATAGTTTTGCCCCCAAGAAATTTTTCTCTGATCTTTTTGAGCAGTTGTTGGATCATCGGTGAGCACGTTCTTGAATCGTATTCTTGATCTTCCGGGGCATATAGCTTAGCAAGTACTCTCGTATTTGAAAATATAGGTGCGGTTTATTGGCAAACATCTAGGTATAAAACTAGCTTAAGTTTATTCATAGTGAAAAATAATTATTTGTTATATATCGTTTTTATTACTATTGATTTTTTTTTTGTTGTGTCTCTGAAGATGGTGTAAATACTGAAAAGCTGTGTTGAAGTTTAATTATATAAAGCTTTATCGTTTTTATATATCCGTACGCGTAAATACGATATAAAAATTTGTAAATAAAGTTTAGAATAGACTCAACAAGCTCATGATGGTGTTTCTTTTGAGTCACTAAAAAAGTTACCGGAAATTTTTTTTACTGTCTTCGTTCACGTTTTAAATAAAATTTGGCAAACTAAATCGATTCCAAATTCTTGGATTCTTTTTGTTATCGTCCTTGTACCTACGAAAAATGCATCATTTAGATCAATTTCATTAACCTTTTGTTTTAGGAAAATTTGTGAATCCGTTATAGGTTTGCGTCTCAACTGGTGGTTAGAGTATAACGAAATTCTCCCAACTAACATGTATGGTTTTCGAAATAATACTAGCACATTGGATTGGGTGGTTTATTTATGAACGCTTTTAATAATTTATATAATAAATTATTGTCCCTAGGAATTCCGCAGCATTGTTGCCACTTCATTTGTATACTATTTTCGCAACGTTATATTCTAATAAGTACATTTTCGACCACCTCAGGATTCTTCTCTTAGTCCGATTCTTTTTAATTTATATATTTCAGAACTAGTACATGTTCCTTCGTATTCTAAAACTTTCCTCTATGCTGATGATATTGCGGTATTTATTTCCAATACAACACTTTCCGACGCCGTATGTAACATTAATATTGATATTGAATTAATTGAACGAGTACTTTTTAAGTTGGGTACTCAGGCTGTGGCGAATAACAACCTCAGCATGCTCTGGATCGTATAACCGAATGGACGACGGATTGGAAAATTCAATTAAATAAACAGAAATCCGTGCACGTCACTTTCTCTTTACGCAATCGTGATCCTTGTTACATGGTCCATATAAACAATCAGCAAGTTCCAATTGCAAATTCTGCGAAATACTTAGGTATGCATCTGGATACAAAATTAACTTGGAGAACCCATATTGATCATAAAGCTGTCCAAATAAGAGACAAAATACGCAAATGTACTGGCTCGTTTGACGGCACCCTAAAATGAAGTTGGGGAATAAATTGTTAATATATAACACCATCATAAGTCCTATATGGAAATATGGGATACAAATATGGGGATGTACTAAAGCATCGAATCGTAAAATAATTCAGACATCTCAGAATAAGTTTCTTCGACTAATTACTAATGCTCGCTAGTTCTAACGAAATGATGCACTCCATGCAGATTTACAGATCAAATGGGTCATTGAGAAGACTTCATCATCATCTGAATCCGGAGGCATTGGCACTTTTGCCCACAGATCGTGACTTAAAAAGGCGTAAGCGTTTCAAACCTACTGACTTGGTTGTTACTAAGTAACATACGTAGTGGATTAAACCTCTACATATGCTGAACAATCATGATTGCTGCCTATTTAAAATAAAGTTTAAGATTGCAGAAAGGAAGTAGCTGTCCTAAAAAAAAAAAAACTTAAGTGTCCCGAAATGTACGGCAGTGGTTTTTACATACAGGCATTACACAGTTAATAACTTCTCTATCACAACAGAAAATGGTGTTATTCTCTTTTGCAAATCAGTTCAGTATTTAAGTATTACTTTGGATACGCGTTTGACATGGCGGTTACATATTGGCGGGGTGATCCTTTCATACTCTTAACTATTTATAGATTGTTAATTCGACCTAAAATGGAGTATAGTTGTATGTTTTATGGATCGGCATCTGAATCATTATTAAATAAGCTTGATCGGGTACAAAACGAGTGTGTTAGGCTTTGTATTGGTGCAGCTACAAGCACTCCGATATCGGCATCAATGGCAGAGTGTAAAGTTTTGACGGATTTATTTAGCACTAAAACTCTTGATTATGAACATAGATTTTTTTCCGCTATACAAATTTATTCTATCACATTTACTCCAACTGGCTGTTTTCAAATAACAAGATGCCCCTGCTGGCTTCAGTTATACTTAGATTGGAAGAATTTCAGTCACAAACTATGCGAATTCGTATACCCATCCAATTTATATTACCGTATTAATACAATTTTTCCAATAAAAGAACATCTTTCTTTCCCGAGAACCACGTTCTTTATCCTCCGCCATTGATCCGGGCTACATTTAATAATATTATTGCAAAAAATTTTCGTACGCACACCCTTATTTATACAGATGGATCGAAGTCGGCTCAGGGAACTGGAACAGCAGTTTACATCCCATCTCTTAATACTAGCAGGGCATACAAATTATCTGATCTTTGTTCCGCATTTACAGCTGAATGTGTGGCAGTATTTCTTTCCTTGTCATTCTTAATTAATGCGAATCTTCCAGATAATTATCTCATTATCACCGACTCACAAAGTATTTTTAAGGCTATAGAAAACAGAGGAAAGGTGTCAGATTCATTGATTTCATTCATCATGTTGAAACTTAATTCGAATGCCCTTCATTAATAACATTATGCTCTGAACTGTACCTTAAATTATTGCGCGCGTCTCGTAATGGCTCTCCTTATAACATACTGTCCCTTCTTCACCTTGATAATTTACATCTGTTTCGGGACATAGCGATATTTCTAGAGAAGCTGTTCGAGTTTTTAGAAATATGAGTTGGGAATTACAGTACCACGTTGGGTAGGCTGTAAGGGCATCCCCATTAAAAAAAACAACATACTATGGTCTTTGCTCATTGAGCTTAATCTATAAATCATTCGTCCATTTTATTATATAGTCTAGAGCATGTTCAAGATTTTTTGTTGCTTCAGCTTGGGAGTCACTTATTGACAATATTGCTATGTCATGAGCAAACATTTTTGATGTAGCCGGTATATCTATCGTGTATAGGAAATACAAGATGGGTCCTAAAACACTTTCTTACGGTACTATCGCTTGGATTGGATAAAATGAGGATTTTGCATCTTCATAAGATACATAGAACTTCCGGTTTGATAAGTATGATGTCTGCCACACACTCTGGTACTCAGTTTGGAAACACGGCCTTGATGCCATACTCGGTCAAATGCCTAAGTGTATCTTAAAGTGGAAGTAAGAACAGATGTTTTTATATGTAAAACGTAATTTATGTATGGCAGTATCGAATTTATTATAAATTTGTTTTGCGATAAACGTTAATCATTTATTCATTTATTTATTGGCGGTTTGAGTAAACTATTACACTTAAAAAGCGTATAAGGAAGTCTAACCGAAGAGTCTGTAATGTTATTAAGATCGTGGTAGTGAGAAATTCATAAAAAATCTATTGTCTTATCTGAAAAGAAGTATATCTAAAGATATGAGATAAAGCATGAATTACAAACTGTCTCGTCGAAGGAATTAAACATCTTTCCATTTCTCTTTGTCTAAGGCGAAATCATTATTGGCAAAATGAACGAACATCGTTCGTGATTATATAAAAGTTGCCTGTAATAATAATATGAAATCGTTAAAGCGATGTGTATATATTTTTATGAATGAAGCTAGAAATATTTTATTCCAGCTGTATACGCGTTAGTTTATAAAGTGGTCGGGTATTCGCAGTTTTTTTGGCTACGTCCCAACTGGCACGTATAAGCTGAAATAACTTCAAGTATTTTGAACCCATCGTCTTACCTGTATTTATGCGTTATGTTTACATAAATTGATAAACTCTTAAACAACTGCGTAATTATGATTTTTTATTTTCGTGTTATTTTACGGTGAAAGTTGTAATAATAAATATATGTAATTTTATTGTTAAAAACGCGTTTATTTAATTTAGCAATTGCTGCTGATGCTCGGTTACATCTGTAGTTAATTTCTTCATACATTTTTGATGTAGACGATATATAACCTCCTAGATATGGGAAATACTGAACTTGTTTTATAGGTATGGAATGTCCACGGGCGTAACATCTTGTTTGCGCGTAGTATAGGATTGCGATAAAATTTTTGTTTTATCAACATTAATTTTCAGTCCTAGTCCTTAATATACCGTGTTGAAACACAATAGAATGTCTTGTATGTCTCTTAAATTGTGCGCAGCAATAACACAGTCGTCAGCATAATGCACGTCCGTAATGTAGCATGTAGCGCGCTCTGACATTGATTTGAATCGTTTTAAGTTGCTGAGACCGCCGTCATAACAAAACCTTATACCGGTACCACTCTGCATTAATTATCGATCTAAAATGATCATGAACGCAGTAGTGATACAAGTAAACAGAGTTGGTGCCAAAACACATCCTTGTCTAACGCCAGAATTTACATCAAAACTTGGTGTGTGTTGCTTTCCAAACTGAACATTACATATATCATTGGAGTAGAAGGACGATATTAAATTAAGAAACTTTATTGGCCATCCAATTTTTTTTTAAATTGTCCATAATGCATTTCTATTGGCTGAATCAAATGCTTTTGGGATGTCCACAAATGCCAGATGTAGGTCTTTTTTTGTTCCATGCATTTCTCTTGAATCTGTCGCAGAGTAAATATCATATCTGTAGTTCTCCTTTGTGATCTAAATCCTGCTTGTTTTCTAGTATTATACCGTCAACAACGCGATTAAGTCTGTTGGCTAGTAATCTACCAGAATTTTGCTCGCAGTTGTTGTTAAAGCTATATCGCGGTAGTTAATGCAATCAAACTTGTCGCCTTTATTTTTATATATATTTACAATCGTAGATTTTCGAAAATCATTTGGCACAATTTCTGTTAACCATATTTTTTGTATTAGTTTATGGACTAATTCTGCAATTATATCTCCTCCGTGTTTGTATAGTTCAGCAGATAATTCGTCAATTCCAGGGGCTTTATTGTTTGGCATTTCCTTAATTGTCTGTCGTATTTTTTCTAACCGTGGAGTCTCTTCTACTTTCTTGTTAGTAGGATAATCAGGAATTGTTTTAATCATGCTCCAGTCAACATCATTGGTTTTGTTTAACAATTCTTTATAATATTCCATCATCTAATGCTGATATCTTCATCACGTTGTATCAGTTCTCCATTCATGTTCCTGATTGCATTAGGTCTCTTAGTTATCGGTCCGTATACTATTTTTAAACTATCGTAAAATTTCTTATAGTCTTTTATATCATTGTAATAATTTAGTTCTTCACATTTGTCTAGCGACCATTTACTTCTTAATTCTCTAGTTTTGCGTTGCACACATCTTTTAACTTCTTTATATTTTTCCACTGCTGTATTTGACTTCAATGTGCTTAACATGGCTTCATGTGCTTTTATTTTCAAGTAGTTCTGATATTTCACTTTGGTGTTTAGTAAACCAGTCTAAGTTATTATTTTTTTTTTGTGCCGCAGACGTCTTAGCCTACATTCAAAAGCAGTTTTTTAATATAAGTCGAAAGTTCTTCAACACTACATAAGTCACTATCGATTTTATTATTCAGATATATGCCTTTTATTTTTATTAAAAGTTTTACTTGATTATATTTATTCTTTAAGCATGCAGCATTTAATCTGATTTTTTAATTTTTGGTTCCGTCACTATATTACGATAGAAGCGTCTTTTATTGATTTTAATTTGTAATTTACAAAAGCACAAGCCTATAATCTGTCCAGAAATCCGTTCCACGATATACCCTGGTAAGCATAACTTTTGAAATATCTGATTGTTTCACAATTATATAATCCAGCAGATGCCAATATTTCGAGCGTGGATGTTGCCATGTGGTTTTATATTTTTTCTTCAATCTAAATAATGTATTCGTAATGACCAAATCGTACTCTGTACACAATTCCAAGAGGGAATTTCCATTTTCATTTCGGTTTCCAACTCCATGTTTGCCTAGTACACCAGGCCACAGTAGGTGACTATTTCCAACACGAACATTGAAGTCTCCTAGTAGTATTATTTTATCTGTCTTGGGTACTTTTCTTAGGACGGCTCTTAGCTGATAGTAGAATTTTTCCTTTTCATGATTTGGTGCATACACAGATATTATTGTCAAATCTTGTGCTTTATCTAACTGTAATCGGAGTGTAATCATTCTGTTATTTACTCTACTCGGAGACTTTTAATCTGCCAATCAAGCTGTTTTTAATTGCAAAACCTACACCGTCCATTCTCGACTTTACGCTATCGGCTCCTTTTCAGTAGAAAGTGTAATCATTTTCTGTAAGGTGTACTCCACCTGTTAACCTGGTTTCACTGAGAACAACAATATCAACATTATATCTGCTGAGCTCTACCGCAAGTAATACCGTTCTTCGCTCAGGACGAGTTAAATTTCCATCATCCAATAAGGTACGTATGTTCCATGTTCCAATCCGAAGTTCAACTTTTTATCTTTAATGTTTCGATCGCGTGAGTTGGGATTCCTCCGATTGCGGTAAATCGGGCAGGTTTTAGCTAAGATGAACCATTTTTAGACCACCTTTTCTAGGTCTGTCCCTTGACGTAAGTCAAGCAGGGCGATCTTTAAATAGAGCTGCTTAGTCGCAATAACTGCTGTCGGACCTGTCTGTCATCTTACATCCAGAACAGAAACGACCAAAGGTCATTGCCGCCTCCATGCAAAGCTATGTGCAACCACATATGTTTTTTATCCAGTGGCAACCACAGAAACATAATGCGGCTTATGCTGAGAAATAAGGAGAGGGAATCAAAAGAAAAGGCCGATAAGAAGAAAGAAGGAAGGAAGGAAAAGGAAAAGGACATACCACCATTTTGTGGTGGCAACCTAGCCCTTAGATCAATATTCTATCCGCAAGGCAGCGGTGTTTTACTGAGGAGGTAACGGTGTAGGGTTTTTACGGCGAACCAAACTCGCCGAGGAAGAGACAGTCTTAGGATTATGCAGACTTTTAGTAGACAGTGCGTGAAGCTGTCCATCTTGCATCCTCGTGTCTCCTTACCCTGTCACTACTGGAACTACCTACATGAGGCTTTCCGCCAATAGCCGCTGTTGGTTTGCGACTGATTATTCGACTGACGTCTTATTCGCATCTAATCTACATATCTGTAGGTCGTTCCATTATCCGCCACCTGTGGACGCATCTCCGGATCCTTGAGAGCATCTGTACAAGTACACGTGCCCCCAAGGGGGGATGTATATTGCGGGTATCTCTTCACCTTATACAGTGTGATCCCGGGGAATGGCACTGTTTCATATTTCAATAAAGCTTGGCAGATTTATAAAAATATTATACAGTGATATAATCGAAATTATTAACCCTCTTAGATGGATAATATATTATATGCAGGGCAAATGCATGGTGAGTGCAGTATAACTGTTGATGAAGTTCAGAACGAAATACCGCGGGGACATTCGAATAAGACATGGTTCAGATTGCAATTGATACGTACAGTGTGGAATGGTCCTTATGTAGTTTAAGTTATAACTATAATTGTTCAAATCATAATGTATTGATGAGTGATACATATGAATATAACTATCTTCTTATTTCTCTCCTTAATATATATATATATATATATATATATATATATATATATATATATATATATATATATATATATAAAATAAAGCTCGTTTTTGCGGTAACTGCATGATAATATTCAACAAATTTCTAAACATTATTTATAGTACAATATTCAGTCGTTATATTCGGCTATCAGCTTTGACAGTTCGTTACAAGAATGATGAACATCGCCGCGTTCAAACTGAAACAGATGTGTAATAAATAACCATTACGAAAATTCTCTATTGACGTGTTTGTAAAAATGATTTACGATATCGTATTTAATTTATAAACTTGAAAATATTACCTGCTGCCATCCTTTATTTATAAATTAAATAATGCGAATTCTTGATTTGCTATTTGTATATTTCTCTAAATTTTATTAATTGATTACTAACACAAATTTTAATATATTTTAATAATAATATCCGATCACCATTTTTTAATTATTTCGTTCGGTTTACGCCGCTCAGTTATTAATAGCTAAACGTGTTGTGTGTGTGAGTGTGTAATAAATTTATCGATTATTTTTTTCGGTATAAACATGCGGTATTTACGAACTAATTAAATCCTAATTACTAAATCGGTGTAAACATTTGAAAAATAATTCAGTAGTCGAATTGAGATAGAACGAATCTTCAAGTTCTATTCTATCGCTTTTGTCAATAGTCAGTTTTTGGCTGGTGGAATCCTATACGGAACTGAAACGGAAGCTAACTGAGTCGCGAACAAAAAATTAATTAAAGCATCCGGACACTGCAGAAGGTACAGAAATTTATCGCTATATTTAATTAAATCTCATCGGTAATTGCCGGCTCGTTAGTATTCGGCGAGCGTTGTTAACTTTTGAACGCTTGCTGCAAAATTGCGCAGCGACAGTTTGGAGATATAAATTAAAAAAAAAAAACACACAAAAAAACGAAATAGTAAAATACGCAGAGAAGTTTAAATTTTCGGACAAACGAAATGGTTTAATTTAAAATCTAACTTTTTCGTTGACGATGGAGGATGACCTATATCCATTAGTGGACAGAGAAACGTGGGGCGTTATATAGGGTGACCGAGAGATGATTTGAATAGCGCAATTGGTAACACTGCTACAACGTAAACCGTGTGCTCCACGGTTAGTGTACACACGGGAGATTCAATTTTGTCCAGTTTCAGTTATCACGACATCCTATAACGGGAAAAACGCGCGTTTTGCGTGGAACGTTATTTTCGGCGTGAATCGATCACCAGTTCAAAGAGAGTTTCGAAAAGAATTCAATAAGAACCGCGTTTACGAAACAAGTCCACGAAATATGGAAAATTTGAAAATTCGAATTTCTGAAGAGAATTCGAAAATTCAGAGCGACCTCTGCTCGAAAAAGCCATCGAAAATTTTTTACAGACTTAATGAATGCATTGTTGCAAATAGTGATCATTTGAACGATATTGTTTCCCACAAATGATTGTAAAATAAAATTTCATTCAAAAATTTTGGCCGAGTAGTTTTTAAGTTTTTCAAAAAACAACAAAACCGTTCGTCTTCTCTGGTTCACCGTATCGGTTGTTACGTATGTATTCACGTAACACGATCATCAAATCTAATATTGTAATATTATAATATAGGAAGTGTTCTTCTGATTGGATAAATCGATTAAGTCTCGGCCAATCATACGATGATTCGATGTTGAAATCCGGTCGGCGTCGCGTAAAAAATTATCTTATTAGTCGTGTTCGTGCTCAGTTTGTGGATTTATTTGAAAAACAGAAATAGGGCTTTCCACGCACACGAGAATTTAGCGATAATTTCAAATCTTTCGAGATGCAGATTTCGATTATCCGTCAAATAATAAAGGCTACTTGACGCGATGAAAAGAAGGCGAATTAGGTTTTATGGTCACATAAAGTGATCGAACCCAGCACGGTCCGAATATTCATTTACATTCAGAATTTGAAGAACAAATGGAAATGGCTCGAGGAGGTAGAAAGTGATTTAGATGAAGTTGGCATTGAACCAAGTGGCATCGAAGATCGTCATCTATTGAGGAAAAAACTAGCAGGATATGGCAAGTTTAAAGACAGCCCAAAATTGTGCACAGGCAAAAACGTGGACCAAAAGAAGGAACGAACAACATCGACAACGATGCGGCAATTCTGTATACAGAAGAAATAAAAAACAAAAATAAATTAAACAGTTGATATAACGTAGTCCCAAGTTGGCGTATTCGAATATATATATATATATATATATATACACGTAATGTTTCTGGTTAATTCGAAAGTCCGTAATGGACATCGCCGAAATGAGATGCTGGTTAACTATAAAATTGTTACAAATAAGGTGAATGAATAGAGACATTTTCACCTTAAAAAATTCTTGTTCCTGATGGGATCCGAAAACTGGTTATACCAACAGATCACGAAAGAGATATCACAACCACACAATCTTCATTTTATATATATATATTCATACTCATAATAAAATAATATTTATTATTAATGAAGTATTTGTATTAATTAGTATTGATATTATTATTACATTTATTATTAATTGAGTTCTATATATTTGTATATATGAATTTAAATCTATGATAATTATTGGTTTATATATATTTCACCGACGATGTTTGCTTGACACAATCACGTCGCGATATCGATAATTTTGTTAAGAATTAACTTTATGGTTTATTAATTTTATTGTATATAGTATATTTATTTTATTTGAATACAAAATTTTATAAATCATGAAGAATTTATTTGTTTGGTTTGACATTATCGATGCCAAGTTTATTAAGAGTTTGATAATCTCGCATCCTCGTTGACAATTTATTCAAAATTTGTAGTATATAAATTATTATTGGTATTTTAATGGATTAATTATTTATCGTGGTATATTGTTTTATCATGCGTAAATACGGCTTGTATAAAAGATTTAGTATTGCGCGTACCAAAATTAATGAAAACTATCAATTATATAAATTATCTTTTTGATCAAAATACATATTTACATTCACAATAATTCCATCAATAGGTTTTATTTAAATATATCCTGTCGTGATTCTCCCTAGTCTGCTATTATATATATATTTAGAAGGACAGATGAATG
This sequence comes from Coronaproctus castanopsis, assembly GCA_032883995.1. Lineage (NCBI taxonomy): Eukaryota > Metazoa > Arthropoda > Insecta > Hemiptera > Monophlebidae > Coronaproctus > Coronaproctus castanopsis. The sequence goes on from CM065053.1 coordinate 221,268,813, forward strand.
GGAAACGCAGAAAGGGAAGACCAAGAAAGCAATATACACAGCAACTAATAGAAGACACTGGTAGCACAGGATATACGGATATTAAGAGGAAAACAGAAAACCGTCAGTTGTGAAAGAAATTAGCAAACCAGTCTTAGAACTGATGACTACATGATGATGATATATATATAACAAATTGGCTTTTTTTTTTGTTTTTTCAGACTGCATTTTAATATAGTTTTTAGTATTTGCCTTTGAATAGTTTCAGCATATGGATATGGAAGGAAGTTAATATTAATCTATATAGAGTCGTATTCTGTTCTTGTTTTCTACATATTCGATGTTTATTCATATATGGAAAATATACTGCCTTGTGCGCGTATTTTGACTTATCCTCTTTTACATATATAATTTTTTTTGCATTGTTACTATTTTAATGGAAAAATTTTAAAAGGTTCAAGCAGACATTCGTATTTAGGATGAAATTTTTTAACCTATTTTATTTATTTCAACTTTTTTGCTTCTAGGATCTTGAATAGGATAGTAAGGGAATACCGCATTATATATATTATATATATATATATATATATGTGTGTGTGTGTGTGTGTGTGTGTGGTGTAGATAATGAGGAAACGCCTACGGCAAATCGTCCCGAAAAAAAGCTGCTCTTGATAATATTTCATTAGATTAAAAATTCCGTATTTCGTCTTGGTTTTTGTGTTCTCGTGTGTGGCTGGTTTAATCTCATTTCGTTCCTTACGGCGTTAGATGTTTTTTTGACGGGAAGTTTTAACCGTTAAAAAGCTGAAGCCGCGTAGAAAACCTTCAAATTAAAATGGCTTTGTTTAATCTTTTTTCTACTTTTCTCCTTTACTCCTTTACTTTTTTCTTTTTGTCTTATTACGTTCCTCCATTTCTATATCCGCTTTTAGTATTCTTTTACTTCACGCCATTCCAAATTTTCTGATCTTCTTGTCTATCTTGTTATCACTTTCGACGTTTTATATATATATATATATATATATATATATATATATATATATATATATTAGTGTGTGTACGATAGTGCATGATGTGGGTTCGTCCGAATCCGAATTCGCCAGTGCTTACTATTCGGCTAGTCTAACTTAACGTCTCCTGCGTCGCTTAGTTAGTTAGAAAAGATAACGAATTTTCTCTTCTTTCGCGTTTGTAACAAAAGTTACCCCGCAAAATTTCCTCCGCCGTTTAGGTAGGTATTCATAATAATGATACTTGTTGCGTTTCTTTTTTTCCTGTTTGGAAGCTTTCATTTCCCCCTTTTTTCCGGTTTTGTTTTTCTCTATTTATCTCGTACCACTGTTTGATTTTCTTTTTCACTCCTTTTTTCTTTTTTTTTCGCTTTTTTTTTCAGCTTTTTTTTCATTACCTTCCCAGTTAGTTTCGTTTTGGTAGTTCGACGTTGGTGTTAATACTATTCTTGTGTAATAGTAACAACTGGCTCTCGCGCAAAATGTTTATTATCCAATAAGGGAACCTAAGGTGTGTGTGTGTGCGTATGAATTTGTATGCGCGAAAAGGATTAGCACGAGTTCGAGGGGTTGGAAAGCTGGAATGGTGTGCTGTTCGAACTATTTTCGAAAGCTGGGGCGCGTCTGTTCATCGTGGTTTCGATGGCTAATAGCGGATGTTGTCGTTTAAACTCACTTTATCGTGTTTAATCATTCATTCGAAGTGCTTCGCGTTGCCGTAGAATTCTTTCCGTACTAATTAACGTGGATTCGAAAAATTTCTAGAATTACGGCGTAATAATAGTAATAAGCAAAAATAAAAACAGGTAAGATTAATTTGACGTGATTTAAATTTTTTAAGAAATTGTATTATTCCTATTGAAAAAGATAACTCCTTTTGCGTAGATAGCGATTTTTTATAAATGCCATGCCTTATTACTTGCGTTATTTGTAACTCTATATCTAAATTTTTTTTGTTAATGGGAAAAACAACTTATTATTTATTACACACAATTATATATACATATATATATATGTGTGTGTGTGTTGTTATATATGTGCGTGTGTATACATAAATATAATCTCCGTTGGAGTTTAATAAGAAATATTCTTTATTATGTATACGAAAAGAAAGATTATTACGTAATAATGTCTGACGACCCCACCGTGTTCATACCGTTTCGATGCAGAAATACCGTAGAACACAATAGCTGTGAGTTGCATCTAGTCAAATTTCTGTAATTAAAATTTGAACACAGTTGATTAAGTTAAATTCTAATGTTGCGTCGAAAAGTGACGCTGCATTTTTAAATCAAGCTGATTTTTTTTTTCATAGATATATTAAATTTTGTATCAGTGAATTTCGAAATATTTAGAGATCGACTTTATTCAAACCGTTGGCAATTATATTATATTATTATATATATAATATATCAACGTTACTTTCGTTACTTTTTAAATAATAGCGATACATTTAAATTCAATAAATAAGCGAGTGCGTACGTACTGAATTTCGTTGTTTCCTTAACAATGTGGATTGTAGTGATTTAAAAAAAATGAACAACAAAAAAGTACTTAAAATCACTAAATTTTGATATAAAAAGATCACAAACATTTCGGCTGTTAAGCTATTATCAAGTGAACATAAAATATAAAAAATATAAGTAAAAATATGTACAATTTATAACATGTATAAAGGAAGAAAACAAAATTTTAATTGCCATAGCTGAGTGATTAGAAATTTTCATTTAAAATTGAAGCATTTCTATTACAAATATTAACGAGTCTACAATGAATGAAATTTTAAGAATTCAGAGGCAGTTAAGTTAGCTCTTTGTATTATTCATGTTTGCAATAACGGTTGTAACCGGGATTTTAGCCGCCAAAATGTTTACAAACCTGTTAGTTGAATAAGAAAATATTCCTAGAGCAATGTCATACGACATTTGACGTGGACTTAATAATATCAAAAAATTTTGAAAATCACACTAAAGCGATTATTTTAAATATCTGACAGGAAAGTCGGGATAACCAGAGTAAAGGTAGATAAACGTAGGAATTATTATAAGATACGAATATAATATTTAGATTTAAGAAATTATTCAGAATAAATGTTTATATTAAGTCACGTATCGATTGGTTATGGTGGTTCTGAGAAGTATTTAGAATATTTTAAAATTGTGTCATCTAATATTTGATAATATCGCGAACTCGTTTTGTCCGATTCATAATGGGATTTTTTTTATTTGAATATTTTTGTACCTGGGACATTATTTAGACGGTTATACTATCGAAAATGAAATTATTCTTAACGGTTTAAAAGTGTCAAATGGCAGAGCGTTCGTTAATTAATTCGGTATCGTAATTTAATGGATATCATGACTATTATATTACAGCATCTTAAAATTTCTCTCTACCCTATATTCGATTAGTAGCTATCCGTTTACATTCAAAAATTAACATTTTTAATTCCGATCATATCCGTCCATTATTCCCTGTACTTGTCTGTCGTCTAATAAATCGTAGCATGGAATGCTCGTTACGCATAGTATGACCAAAAAAATCCTTTATAAAACATCGCTGACCAGTCGTGCTTGATGTCGAGATTACGCAAAATTAAAGTTTCGCTGTCCAGGGAATCCATAGCGTGTGTCTTCGAATCCACATATTATAACTACCGATAATACGTTGTTTATTTTAATTAAATATATTGCTATTAAATTAAAATATGAATATGACGGCCACTGTGAACTTGCGATAGTCGAAGTTACGATTATAGTACACACACATTTAAATACATTTATATCGAACAAATTTTATTATAGCAAATTAGTTTTAAATAATGCTGTATATGTTATTTAAAACTTAATAGATGTTTTTAAAATTATTATTTTTCTTCTGAAATTTTAGTTTTTCTTATTTATTGTTTTTCTTCATTTGGAGTCAAATGTAACGTAATAATTATTATTCATTTAGTCTTTTTTTTGTACTATGTTCATGATTCAATTTTTTTTTTTTACTGCGATGATCAACAAATAACATTGTGTTGTACACGTATATATACAAAATTTTTGGTTCTAATGTGTTGAACTTTTCAATAAATTATTTTACCAATTCTTTATTTCAAACGAAGATAATTTTTACTTCACTATTTTACGTTAATTTAATTTTAATTTCATGAAGCAAATGCGGTATTTTTCGATTTAATGACTTTTATTTTACTGAGATACTAAAATAGTTATAGACTTTTAACATGAATATATATATATATAGCGCTTCTGTTTCTTCTATTTTCATTCAAGTCCGAGCATGAGTCCCTCTTTATTACCGATGCCAGTGTTTGTGTCGCATGTGTGAAAGTAACTCGATACGGTAATATCGCTTCTAACAGTACACTTTTTACGCCTTTTGTGTATTGTAGTGATGTTTGTTAATTTTCGAACCATATTAGTTCAATATGCCTAATTTTTTATTCTGCTTCTTCATCATTTTTCGCTTGCATGCAGAAGTACCAGAATAAAATTTCAGTTTTATTAAAGTTGATGCTAAGTCCAAAATCTCTGTATGTACGTTCCAGACATTTTTTCTTACAGATCATCTACTTTATCAGTTACCAAAACATAGTCATCTGTGTACGGCAGGTATGTTAATCTGAAGATTTTGTATATTCTCTTGTGAATTAAATTTCGCGAGGTTATATAATCCACCATCAGTACGATATTTTATTTCAACTCCTCTTTTAGTTGCAGTTTATGTCTGTGAGTGTAGTTAAACCAGCATCACATATTATAGCTGCTTTAGTTTGATCACGAAGTTGCTTTAAAAGACATACCATTTTTGGTAGACAGTTACTTTAAGAAATGACCATAATGCTTGTCTATTAACAGAATCAAAGGTTTTTTTTTTTTTTAACGTCGGTGAATGCCATATAAAGCGTAGATGTCTGTTCTCTATTTTTTCAATTAAGTGTCAAAGTAAATATCATATTTATGACACTTCGCCACAATTACTCACGAGAATTAGGTAGGGAGTTGATTAAATACTTAAGTTTTTCTAGTAGGATTTTACTAAATACTTTACTTGCCGTACACTATACCTTTTGTAATTTGCGCGGTCGGCTTTGTCACCCTTGTTTTTAAAGATTGGGATTATTGCTCCTTCTTTTTCTTCATTCCATATTTTAATGAAGAGGGTATGGAGATAGTTCGCGATGTATTTTCCTCCGTTTTTATATATGTCAGCTGGTATACCATCAAGTCCAGGGGATTTGTTGTTTTTCATACATTTGATAGCATTATTCACCTTCTTTAAAGAGGCAGATTCATCTAACATTTTGTTTGCTGCTTTTATTAGAACAATTTGCAATGCATGCATATTAACATCGTTGTTATTGTTTAGCTGTTTTTAAAAATATTCTTCCCAACTTTTCTAACCCCCTTGGCAGTTGCAGATTAGATTTCCTAAAGCGTATTTGACCGCTGTTTCCGTTGATATTTCGGTCCGTATAAGACTTTAATTGCTCAATAAAATCTTCGAGATTCATTGTGGTCAGCTAAGAAGACATGGATTTCATACAATTTTTTTTTAAATTTTCTGGTCTCTCTTTATGCTTAAGCTTTTGCTATTTTAAAGACATCATGTTTATTCTTGTTGTTTTATCCGACTACCTCTTAATAAATGTTTGCTTTTTGTCATCCAATAGTTTCTTAATGTCTCTAGTTTTGTCCGTGAACTAATCTTGCTGCTGTTTCTTCTTATATCCCAAAATATCCTGGCATATATCTTTATTTTTGCTGCAATTTTATTTCATTTCTTTAATTGCTTTTTTGAGTTCTGCATTATTTGTTGTTTAACATCGTTAAGTTGTATAATTTATGTTGCTGGGTATTAGACTGCTTTGAATGATAATATAAACATTTTGTAAATTGGAATTACAAGTGCATCACAAAGTGGTCTTTTCGAATTACACTTTTCCAGAAGTCTGAATTTTATCATACTCTAGCATTAAAGTCTCCTAGGATAATAATATTGCCTTTTGCATACGGTTTATTTAATACATTTTGGAGTTCTTCATAGAATTGTGCGTTTTCTTTATCTGTACTTTTCAATGTTGGTGCCTATGCACTAACGACCATGGTCTCCTGATTATTTGGAAAACGTAGTTTCATATACATAATGTGATCATTAATTCCAATTGGTTCTTCTGTAATATAAGTAATTATCATTGTACTGATATCGATTCCTACACCTCATTCATGTTTTTTGATGTTACTGTGCCTTTCTAGTATAATGTATATCACGGTACGTTACTTTTCTTCATCTGCCAGCCTTGTCTCGCTTAATGCTGCAATATATATTTTGTATCTTTTCAACTAATGTAATTTCCAATCTCATAATTGATAGATGCTTATTGTCTTAAAGTGTTCTAACATTTCATACTGCAAAGTTCCATGTTTTCCAACGTTTTACCAATGTCATTTTGTTAACAGTTTACAAATGTGTTCTCTCCGGGTGAGTGCGTGCCTAATAGACGCGTAACACAAAAGACTGTCCACTGCCTGACTTGCCGGGTAAAGAATAAGAATAACAAGCATTTTTTATTGACATAAATTCATTAAAAGTACAAAAGCACAAAATAATAAGAAATTATAATATCCTTACCGCTAATAAACAAAATTCTTTATGTAATAAATCTTATAGTATATTTACTAGATTACAGATATAAATATATAAAAGTTCGGCCAATAGACTCAGCATTCATTTTCATTTGCGGTAGTTTTATACACGGTATATAGACTACACGGTAGGTATCACGCGCATACCGGCTGGCAACTACTACGTCATTGGTACCCAACTAGACTCCGCCTCTGTATAGAAGAAATATCGCGTGAACACGATTTTTGGTTAAATTGTGGTTTTTTAATTAGTTTAGTTTTTATTTTTTAAATTTTGTTTTATTTCCTCTTCTACATAAATAATTTATTTTAATATCGTATTAATTGCAGCTGTGTTACCACTTCTCACAATTAGTTTAGTGCTGTTTCATTTTTAAAATAATTCAAACAGTAAATAATATCTTTAAATCGTGACTTTTGGGGAGTATATACATGCGTGCATTTGAAGATACACAGACTTATTACTTTATGAACATTTAACATTTTAAATAATAAAATGTAACAAAAATCTAGGTGCATAAAGAAATGTCTCACTCGCCGAATTGTAGTTAGTGTAACTTGATTAATTTATTCCTCTTTTTCGTCCGTCGTTGGTATTTTTGTTTCCGTGAGTTGTTCTTTTACTGGACTTTTCCTTGTTCAGCGTCTTAATCCTGATAAATGTTCGTGTTCTAACATAACACGAAATGGCGAATAGTCGAAATTGCACAACTTTAAGCTCGCGTGAAAGCTCGAATTTCGACTTTGACGTACTTGCCGTAAGAATAAGTCTTGTAGGAAATTTATTAAGCTTTCGATCGATACCAAATTCGACCGGTTTTACTCAAAATTAATATACGAAAAACCCGATTTTCGAAAAAATTGTCGAAATTTCGAAAAATCAAATTTTTACTTTGAATTTTTGCTACGGGTATTAGGGTCGGTCTTATCGAAAAATCGTCTTCTACAAAGTCGATAGATATTTTATCCTAGTTTCGAAAACCGCCGTCCGGAATTCAATAGCTATAATAGCCGATTTTTCAGGGCGGTTTCAAGGTGAAAAAGTCGATTTTCGACCCGCACTTCGAACCCATTTTACGAGCCCATTATTCGAGATAGCCCAAAACGGACTCGACCACGCGAAAGAGCGTGCCCGAATTAGTCAAACGCGCTAATCTTCGACGGTGGTCGTAACACTTTGGTCGAAAAACACCTCCCTATATAAGCTTCTTATAGGCTTCGTAGGGGTCATACCTGCGAACTGACCGGCCGGACTTTCCTCGTAATATATATATATATAATTATATTAAATATAAATCTTATGTTATTAGACATTTATATATTATTAATTAATATATGTATATATCCTATTATAAATATATAACTAGAAGAATATTAAAAATAGCAAAAAAAAAGCATCAAAAATACAATAAAAAGGAAAAATAAATTAAAAAAGCTTTTTTAAAAAAATAAAAAACATTAAAAAATTAAAAAAAGAATGCAAAAACATGATTTTTAACGTTTTTTTTTACGTCAAGAGCGTTCGGGCCTTGACCGGACGCCGTCAGTGTTTTCATTACGTCCGAATTCTTATTAATGCTAATGTCGTGGTTATTGTTAGTCTTTTTCCATATTGTATATAATGCTTATCCATTGTTCGGTTGGATTCATTAAAGCACCCCTCGATATTGTAGCGAGCCAGCCCATTTGTTTAGGTGGATTGAATTCTTTTGGATGGCCGTATTCAAAAGCAATATCTAACCCTCGTTTTTTCATTCGATATGCAACATAACCAGCTAGCATTTTTAACAAATCTTTCTTTTCACCGTGAACCTAGTCCAATTTTTCATCATCATCATCAGAGTCCCCGTTTAATTTGTTTTTCACTGCGTTCATTATCATTATGTGACTTAAACTCAGTCAAAGTTGGTATCATGAAATGAGGAATGGAATCCTTTTTTTAATATATTTTTCGTGTTGTTCTCAAGTAATTCTGATTGCAGATCACGTTCGAAATCATTTCCATTAAAATGAAAAGAGCATACGCGAGCACTTTCAATATTGAAGTTGTCATTCCTTCTGCTCATATGCGACCACTGCTTTCGAAGAACTTTATCTTTAGGAAACGGATGAAAGCTAATACCTAATTTATGAGCATCTCGGCTATGATTACAACACCCGAAAATAGCACAACAAGGCATAATATAAATGTTAATAAGATAATAAAAAATTTAACCAACTTATGTGCGAAAGGTCTATATCAAAGAATTAGTGAGATAGTAATTAGAAATAAAATACTTTAAATGATAAAATTAGGAATTCTGCACTAAAAAATAAGAAAATGCCATAAACACAAATCAAAAATCGGGCGAAATAATACGAAACAACGCCACAGAAATAACGAAATGAGTCGTTCTATAACAAAACTGGATTTGTGATGGGTACCAACTACGTAACAATCTCGTTTGACTACTGCGCACCTAGTTCGTGATACCTACCTTGTACTTCTATTTACCTTGGTTTTATATTTATATGCTTAAAACATTGTGATAGATAAATTTTTAAGGGATATCAACGCACTTAGGAACACAGTAGTTGGAGCGCAAACAACTTCCATGATGCCATTTCCATTCTGAATACAGTAGCAAGGCAAGCCGAAACGACCGATATGATCAGAACAGCGCGATTTCTCGCAGGCTGTTTGTGGATAAGAGAAAGATGAATATTAGGATAAAGTAGAAAGAATAACAAATTAGTAAGGAAACGCCATGAGAAGAAAAAGAAAAGAAAAAGAACCGCTATTGTTAGATTTGTTTAGTCTTTACATAAACATCGTGAACGCAAGGAAACGGGTTGTTACAAGGACGCAATTTAGAATTTTTGCAGACTGTTAATAGATAGGTCCTCAAGCTGTCCATCTGCATCCTCGTGTCTCCCTGTTCTGTCATTACTGGAATCGTCTGCTAGAGATTCCACCAGTAGCCGCTCTTGTTTCGCGGCTGCTTATTGGCTATTTGCAGCTGACCAGTATATATATTGGTCATTTTACTATCACCGCCTGTGAACACGCACCGTTTTGGTTAGAGCTCTATAATTCTAGACAGTAAGTTATTTATGTTCACAAATTAAATTCAATTATGTTTAATAAAATTTTAGCTAAGCAAAGGAAGCTCGTGCTTAGTGTTGGCTCTTTATATAGAACTGTTTCAACCTTAGCTGCATCACTTATTACATGGATATTGCCCACTAACTTAAAGTATTTTCAAATAGGCTTTGATCTCAGAGTTCAATGGGTTCATTAATAAATTGATTACAATTAAAACTAATGTAAACGATTCTTTTTATTCTCATGTTGGTTACGAGTTAAATTATAATTTATGAAATTGTAACGATTCCGTTAATAAGAAAATTAATGTAAAAATTTTAGAATTATGGCGGAATAGAGATGTATTCATATAGTTTTGCATGGTAGGACTTCAAGTTTTTTCACAATATTTAAAATAGATTTACGATTAAAGATGATTTTTAGATGTAAATTTTTTTCGAGTCAGGTTATGTCTGCATATGATAATTTCGGAGAGTATTTTAAGCGTTTTGCCATGAGACCATCTAACTCTTATCTATATTGTAGTTCTCACAATCATACGATTGAACATTTTCCGGTAGTAAATAATTTATATGTAATTAATAATTATGTGGGATTAAATTTAGACGACGTTTAAGTCATTTAACCATTATGTTAACATTGCTATGAGTATAAGTATTGTGTTTTATAAACAAATTAATATATCAAAATAAATAAATAAATAAATATATAAATAAATATATATATATATATATATATATATAATTCTAGGCAATGAGTTTTTAGATTTTCATGGTTATCATATATTTAGTATTTTCAATAAATTTGAAAAAATGCGTGAAATGTAAAGATTTTTTAAAAAATAAACAAGAAAAAAGATAAAACCACTAAACATTTTATAAAAATAACAAAGCTTTTCAGTTTTCATAAATTGTATATCTAAATTAGTATTTTTATATTTCATATTTTTTATACATTGTATATATTTATATTGTTTTGTTTTTCATTCTATGATCAGTTGATAATGGCTTAATAGCCGAAAAATATTTTTTCTTTGAAATTTTGAAAATTAATTTCTTAAAGTTTACTGATTTTTAAGTACTCTGACGAATTTATTTTTTAAGATCTCTTTTTTCAATAAACAACTGCGTACACACACATACACCCACATTATATATATATCCTCTTCTATGTTCAACATTTGGTGATGATCACGACTATTGTAGACTTGGTTCTTGCTGGCTCCTGTTCTTATTTCGAACATTCGTACGATTTCCGCATATAAACTAGCTACGATATTTTTCTTCTTGGTGGTCTTTTGCCCTCTATTTTACCATTTGAATAAACTGAAGTACGTGACACTTCTCCTGATGTCTGGATATATGGATAAACTATTGCAGTATTCTAGAGTGATTTATATATATATATATATATATATATATATATATATGAGAAAGAGTGAGAGAGATCGAGAAATAGAAAGTAAGAAGGTGCACAAAACACGCACACACACTCATATATATAAACTTATTAGAGATTCTCTTTTAATTAACAATCTAATTAATTTATTATATACAGTTGTAGGATATTATATTTATGTTATGAAAATCAATACGTTTATATATAAATGTATGTATGAATGTTCGCGTACATGCTTACGGGGATATTTCCTGCAAGATTTATATTTAACTTGAGCTTTTCATTGGGGTACTTCGAAAATGTTTTACCATTATAATTCACTCATTCATCATAAACGACCTAATCAAATTCTCGTACGTCGAGGCAACTACCTTACTTCATTCGGAACCCTATGCTAATAGTTCTGATGCACGCTTTCGACATTCGCTTTCCTTTCTATCTGCACACGTTTCAATATATCTATTCGCCAAATCCTTCTGTTATTCTTCTCATCCTGTTTAGGTTTACTACTGAGCAATTTATTATCTTTGTGGTGTACCCATATATATATTTTCTCTGTATCTTCTCAATCAATTTCCTTTTTCCTTTTCACGTGTCTTTATATTTTTATCCATAGGCTTTACTAACTTTATTCTGTGCGCTTTCTTAATGCTACACACGTATATCAATTTGACGGTTAATATTCTGTCGTATCGTTTAAATTATAGACGGATCAATTTAATCTTTTCAAACTTCGAATTATATGAACCTAATATTTATTCGTTTATACATATATATATATATATATATATATATATATATATATATATATATATATAAATATATATATATATATAATCTTCATCATCAATAACTCTTTTCGAACGTAGTGACACTATTGATTACAGCAAGCGAACATGTTCATTGGCTATGTAGTTCTGTCTGCTGTCAGATCTGTCAGCTCACGTAGTGACGAAGCACCGATAGTTGTTTTTACTATATCCTTTTCGGCGACCTTCTACTATTCCTGTCACAATCATTTTTTTTTAAATCCATTTATGTGTCCAGCGGAGTCTGTTATTCGTTTTTGTACAATATTTTGAAGCATGTTATCCACTTTGGGTCCTTGCAGTATCGAACGGTTGTTTTTTTTCGCCGTCCATATAATTCTGAGCATTCGTCTCCGACAATACATTTCAAATGCGTGAATGTACTGCCCGTGAATCTTCTTAAGAGTCCAGCATTCTGCCACATAGAATAAAAGAGAGAACATCGGTATATTCATGGGACGCACTTTTGTGTTCATTGCTATATCGTGCCTCTTGCATATTTTTGATAGCTGTGATAGTGCCTATCATTATTCTGCGTTTAATTTCTTCCGTTGAACTACCATCTTCTGTAATCAGCGTTCCTAAGTACTCAAGTCTATCAACTACTTATAAATCGCTTAAACATCTTGGATTTTGTTTACCATAGTTTTCATTAGGAATCCGTACTCTTTGCTTATGTTTTCCAGTTTTAAGAAGACAACCAAGTAGTATTACGATGTCGTCTGCATATTGCAGGTTATTGATTAATTTTCATGTAATATTTACACCATCATTCCATTTTTTTGAAGTTCTTTGAATTATCCACTCACCGTAAATATTGTACAGTATCGGACTTAGTATACAGACTGCCGTAGTCCCTTCTCTGCTTTGAATTTGTACGTTAATTTATTACCTACTTTAACTTTACCGTCATTTAATAAGACTGATTAAATGATGCGGTATCCAAAAGCGTTTAATGTTGTCATAGCTATTCCCATTAGACATAGTCGAATAATCAATGAAACATAAGTACACTGTGACATTAAATTCTCCGAATTTCTCGATTATTTGTTTTAAGTTCATTATTTGAAATCATGTGGTTATGAAATCCGATTGTTCTGGTAATATTTATGGTAGTGTATATAGTGTGTGTGGGTGCGTCTTGTTGGTAACTCTTTCGGTTCTACTCTCGCGACCTGATTTCGATTCACATCAAAGTCAAATTTTTTTATACAGTAAGAAAAAATGCTTATCCTAATAGAAATATTTCTACCGAGGAATGTATCTAAATGTTGCTATTGTAACGATAATGGCTTAATGTTCTTCTGCTCGCACGACCTAAATTCGAATTCCATCGCTAACAAAATTTTTCATGATAGGAAGGGATCAGCTCAGCAGATATTTGTTCAATTTGTCCATAAATGAGCACCAAAGTAATATTGTTGTCATGTTTGAAGCGCAGCTTAGAAGTCTTTGAGTTGACAAGAACCATTTAGACGACGATACTCTACATTTTTTAATTATGCCGTGAAACCTTCGTTATTTTTTTACTTTATATATATATATATATATATATATATATATATATATATATACACAGAAAATGTCGCGGTGGAGTAGTTGCTAGAGTGCTCGACCGTCAACACCAACTCAGGATAGAAATTTTTTCATCATTATGTAATTCTAAATTGTCACAGTTTTCCATCATTATGTAATTCTAAATTGTCACAGAAAATCAATTACCTAATATAATAACTTTTTGTTAAGTCGTAACGTTCGGAATCAAATAATTTGATGATGATTATGTATATATATATGTATATAAATGTTTTATATGTATACATGTGTATGTATGTATGTACGTATATTATATATAATATATGATATTTTGAAACGTATGGACTGTAATGATTTTTATATCAATAACCAGAAAGGAGTTAAAATCACTTCTCTATTAAACCTTTATTAGGTGAACATGTGATAAAGTCACACAATCTGCAATCGGAAATACAACATTTGTGCATAAACGTACCAAAAGAACAGAAAATAAAAATAAATAAGAATTTCTGTCTAATGTAAAAATTGATTTTTATAATATACTTCTTAGAACTATTTCTTCGCCAAAATTTATCATTAAATTTAATAAATAATTTTTATCTCTTTCTTTTACCATTTCCATTTTTACAGAGTATTTTTCCCTTTTTATAATGTTTTAGTGTACGTAAAATTTTATAATTTTTGTAAATATTATTAATTTTTGTGTTTTAAATCTTTACATTATTGTCCATATGACGATTTTTCATGCATTAAATGTTCTTTAAAGCTTATTGTGAATTGTCTGTTAGTTTCTCCTACTTTTTCACATTGATTACAATTTAATTTATATACATCTAAATTTTTTAATATATATATATATATATATATATATATATATATATATATATATATATATATATATATATATATATATATAAGCAAAATAATCAGTTTACTAGATTCGAAAATTAATATTATTAATCACAAAATTGAAAGAGAGAGAAAGAAAGTTCTTTACTTGAAATTATCGCAAAATCCACTACCTAAAAGTTGAACTGTCTTTCCTCCCTTCGTTCCAATTTCTTTTAAACGAATGTCACGTGGGACCACTAAAGATAGTGTTTTAAAATGTATCAATTATTTAATGGCATTTACCCTATTCATTTCACCATATATCTTCTTGCGGGGTAATCAAATGGATATTTTGCTGAATTTTAAGTATTTCTCGATTTCAACTATTTACGAATTTCATCTTAGCCTTCTAACCTTGTTAATTTTTTACGCCATATACAGGTTGACTGAGATAAGGGCTTTGTTGTTTTTTGAATAACTGAAGAACAACTTGACCAAAATTTTTGAATGAAATTTAATTTAAAAATAGGAAAGCGAGAGATTAGCTTACAGACATTTGTGGAACACAATATCGTTCGGATGATGGGCATTTACAACGATATATTCATTCGGCATTTTTACAAAATTTTCGAAGATTTTTTCGAGCACAGGTCGCTGAATTTTTGAAATTTCTTCAGATATTTAAGTTTTCAGATCTTCCAGATCTCGTAGATGTGTTTCGTAACGCGGCTCTTAATGTATCTCCACAAAAAAAAGCGGAACTTTAAATTCTTTTCGAAATTCTCTTGGCACTATCCATTCACGCAGAAAATAATGTTCCATCCAAAACGCGCGCTTCTTCTCGTTATATTTTACGATTACGCGTGTAATTTTTTAAAGATGAAAAAAAAATGTTTGACTAAAATTTTTCCGTTGATTAAATTTCTTCAGTCGAAATCTCGATAAAGCGAACGAGTACGAAAAGGAAAATAAAATTTTTGTTTAACTCAGTAAAATGCCAGCACATCACATTTACCAATCGGCAAGTAACGTGTTCAAAGTTGAAAATGGACGACACTGAAATTCCGCAGGTAAAAATTAACACGCTACTTGGGTTTCTTCATAGATAGGAGACTGACACGAGGTTATCACGTGGCCCAGACAAAAGAAACTGTGATTACTCGCGCCAGACTGTTACACACCTGTTGCTGTATCAGGTCTAAATTTGAATGTTAAAAGAAAGTTTTATTTAACAATCATTGCGCCGATCTGGATGTATGGAATCGAGCTGTATGGTATACCACATGTAAAAGTAATCTATTAGGGGGATACAACAGCAGCAGTTACGTCCGCGCCGATATACGTCTCTAATTTAACACTGTTATATACATACCATCTATTCAAGAAATTTACGTTTGAACAGTACAAAAGAATTTCGAGAAACTACAAAAAAGTATAAATCCGAACATTAAGCAGAGTGTATACTATAACATTGCTGGACAATCCTCAGAGACGATTGAAAAAACGAAAATGGTGTTGAGACGCTCTACCTATTACCTGTATATGAGAACTTTGAGTCAACATGATTTAATCTTATCCTCAATCCTCTCAGGCTAGTCAGCTCATTGGAGTCGTTAGTCTAATAGTTACTTCTCCCTTTATCTTTCCTATCTTCCTCTTAATTCCTTTTCTAATTATCAGCACTACAACGAGAAAAAAAAAACAATTTTACGCGAGTGAAGTTGTAAGTATATAATTATTATTTAAAAGTATAATTTATATTATATGAAAAATATGACGTGTACGTAGGAATTAAATGAATTAACGACGACGGAATTCAATTTTAATTGATGTCGATTATATACTTCTTGTGAAATACTTACAAAATTTTGATTATTATTACTATTATTATTATTTTGTTTCGTTATTAAATATGATTTTAATTAACGAACGTGTGTAATGGGTTTTTTCTTCTACGAATAAGATGATAATGATGATAATAATTATTATATATTATAGAAAATTGTGTTAGAAACGTGCTAATAAAGATACACAGTTTTCTAAAATTGAAATTACAGCGTAGGACGCTCTAAAACGGCATCTTCTCGTCTACGACGTGTCGGATGTCGACAATTTATATTGTTTGTGCGTGTGTCTGAAAAAAAGAAACAAGAGGACAAATTCTACTTTGATTGCAGTAGTCCGGATTTCCTAATTAAATTAAGGTCGTTAACATTAGCGTCGGTCTATGTCCGGCGTGTATATATTGTTAACTTTTACCACTTTAATTCTCCGTCCTCCGACACCAGTCTGTTACGTCACCATTTTGTCGCGACACTGTCATTTTTTTAATTTTAATACATTTTCATTATCATTATTATTTTACGCTATATTACGTATGACAACTTTGGTCTAACCTTTCGATCTTTCTAATAAATTTCGCTGTTGAACTTGCCCTTTAACATGAAGAATAATTGATCATATATTATATATATGTATATATATATATAACTATTTTTTTTCCGAAATTTATTAGAATCAACGACAGAATACTGACCATATTAAAATTGTTTAACGTGATATCAGTGAAATTTCGATCGTATCGATAAAAATTATTTCTTATGTATTGTGTACGCGTATACAAAATATTTATATATTATATACATATGTGTGTATGGAATAAATATTACGCGATTTTTCGGTAAATGTATCATATTTTATTCTTACTTCATTTTCGAATGCCATAACAAGAATTTCTTACGGTAAAAAACGCTTTTACCAACTCGCGTATTCGTGTCTAACTGTTTGATAAATATGTACGAACAACTTGTTTGGAAGTGAAGAAAAGATGACGAGATGCTAAAACAAAAAAACACCAGGAAGTCTAGCTTAGTTGACTCCATACTAATTTTCGGATTAATAGTAATCGTTCAATCGTCGTCCTATCTATTTATATATATCGCTTGTTTAGTTCATCGTCTCCTATCGGAGTATGGCAGTGACGTGAAATTCAACTTGGCTTAAATGAACTTCTTCCGTCCTGCGCCTTGCTGAGCAAATCGATAGTCTTTGACTGTGCCCACTATTTCATATTACAATCGATTCTTCTTGTTACGGGTTTTTCTTTTAGCTTCAATTTTTCCTCGACGTAATTAGCTGCGATCAATATTGCTCCTCGTAACACGTTATATGCCCCAAATATCTGATCTTTTCTAAATTCTTCGCTTCATCGGTTAATTTCGGCATTTATGCGTTAGTTACGCGATCCACGTACACTATTCGTAACATTTAATACATCTAAAAAGAGGACAGAAATCATTAATGGAAATGAAACATTTGATGCTAATATAGTCTTGCTTTACATAAAAGGCATTGCAAATAAAATTGAAATTGCTAGCGGAAAAAATATTAAACCAGTGTTTAATACCTACCGAAAAAATGGAAATGTGATTAGAAGTGCCAATGATAATTTACAGTGGGCACAAGTTCCAGGTGTGTATTGTATTCGGTGTTCATGTGAAAAGTGTTCGTCAAACAAAAAGGCTAGTGGATGTTTGCATTAAGTAGCATATAGCGGAATAAGAACTAAAAAATGCACCGTGTCCGATCACATTAAGCTAGGTCATGTAATCAAGTTCAATGATGTCTCAATTTTCGCTAGAGTGGATAAATATCACGCAAGATTGGTACGAGAAGCTGTCGAAATTAGTAAATATCGAGGTAATTTCAATAGGAGAGACGATGGCGTTCGTTTGAGTGATATTTACAATCCTTTCTTAAGTCAAATTACAAAAAAATACACGAAGAAAAATAAAACAATGCAAAAAATACAAACCAATCAGCAGCTCGAGACGGTCCTCTAACAACCAATCAAATCCATGCTACCGATATTAGTGGTCATAGCAGTTACAGGTATCGCCTGAGAAACAGCACGGGGCCACTCAAAGGTGTATTTCCTGCGATAATCCAGTTAGTTGATGTTTTGCCTCGATAATGGACTGTAAACATGTTCGAAACGTCGGCTTTTCAAAATAATGATGAAGTATCTATCGAAAGTTTTTTTAATTGTAATATTAATAATCATACCGTAAGAAGGACAAACTCGCATCCATCTATTTGCTTGCAATATATGGATGCAAATTATTTTTGACGTCCAGACCTGTAATTTGTTCAGTAGTTGGTCAAGTGTTAACGAAATCGTAACGAATATTGAACCGTATATATTGGCTCTAAAGAGCTGTGCTTTGTCTACATAAATGCCCTTCCAGCCGGTGCAATCCTAACGTTTATTTCTTTCATAGTGCTTGCATTTCTGGGTGCTAGTGCGCTGGTAACCTGCGTTTTTTGGGTACTACCGTATCACTGTAGTTTTCTAATGCGATAGCGTATATTGATACGTTCCAATTATTCCACGGATGAATTTGAATGGAAAATTCGACGTAATAAAGTTAAGACATTTCGTCGACAATCTATCTCCGCATCTTACATAATCCGTATGTAATTTGTTGATTTTGCGAAAAAAAGAAAATCTAAACTGAAATTATAATTAAATTTATTAATTCGTTCGCTGAAAATAGGTAAAAATAGTTGATAAAATTTACGATTTTAATCAGTTAAAAAAAAAATGTTTACTGCCTGCCATGATATTTTTGAAATCTAGGCTCACATTTAAATCGAACATGGTGCGCCGGTATTTAACGTTTTGTTAATATTATCCGTTTAACAGTTGGCTCTCGATCACTATTTCGTTTTGCCATCACTTAGCCAATTTTTGTTTTCTATTCTTATTACACAAAAGAGCATATTGACCGCCATCGTGGAACGTTCATTCTAATAGTTGACCCACTTCGTAGTTAAACTGGCTGTTGACCCGCTTTTGTTTTGAAAACATAGATAAACCAAATATTCACAACACTTTTTTCTGGGTCATAACAGTTAATTTTTTATGTTCACTATACACATATTGTTTTATTATTCCTTTTTTATTGTAATATTCTTAGCAGAAACAACATTCCATTAACACGATGTAGAGCGCATTATACATATATATATGTATGTGTGTGTGTGTGTGTTTGTACAGATTGTACGCGTGAAAGCAATATTTCTTGATGTTTTGTTTAATATATATAATATATATATGTCATCATCATCATTTAGTCGTAACTTCACGTAGGAGTATCGTGATTAAGGTAACAGTTTCATTATTTCCTGCTTCCATCCTGGACGATCTTCGGCATCATGAACGCATTTTGAAAATGACATCCGAGCTGCAGCAGTCACTGCATGTCCATTTAATTGGTACTCTGCCTTCTGGCCGCACACCATTCATTCTTCCGATAACTATTGTTCTTTCGATTCCGTCATGTTTTCGTATGATGTGATCAAAAAATCTTATAATACGTGCGAGAACTTCCGTTGTTAATCTGCGGGTTGGACGAATTTCTTCCAAAATAGACGTATTAGTACGCTTTTCCATCCACAAAACTCGAAGGAGCCGCCTCCAGCACCATATTTCGAAACTATTTATGCGATTTTGTTCGGACTTTCTGATCGTCCACATTTCTGAACCATATAGAAATATTGAAAAAACCAGAGTGCGTACAAGTTGAATTTTTGTATTTTTCGTAACAGAGGAATCTTTCCATATCCGTGTTAGTTTAACCATCGCACTCCGTGCTAGTTGAATTCTTCTCTTGATCTCACCTTCAGATCCGCCTTTACTTTCCAACAAGGATCCCAAATAAACGAAATTTTCTACCGTTTCATAACCAGGAATGGTTTTATGTTTTTCCTTTATTGTATTCTTCCGATCAATTACCATTAACTTAGTTTTTCCATTATTTATTTGTAGACCATAGCATTTACTTTTATATCTTCTAATTTCTTCAACAATCGTTGCATTTTTTCCATATTAGGTGCTAACAATGCTATATCGTCAGCAAACCGTAAATTTGTAACTTTGAGTCCTCCGATAGAAACGCCTTCATCCCAATCCTCTAAAACTTTTCTCATTATATGTTCTCCGTATAAATTAAACAATATGGGTGAAAGTACACATCCTTGTTTTACACCTTTCTTTACAGTAAATTCTTCGGCCTGTGTACCGAGTTATAGCTTTATGATATTTTGGTTGTGCTCATATAGTTTTTGAATCAGATGTACAATGTGCTTTGAGGTACCCATCTCCATCAATATTTCCCAGAGTTTGCTCCAGATTACATTATCGAAAGCCTTTCGATAATCAATGAAACACAGCGCTTTAGGCACATTGTACTCTCTTGATTTCTCTATTAATTGTCTCATATTTCGGATCTGCTCCCGTGTGCTTCGTCCTTTACCGAATCCAGCTTGTTCTTTAGCAGTTTGTTCGCTCATTTTTCCGCGAATACGATTGTTAAGAATTCGTAACATTACTTTACTAGCGTGCGGTAATAGAAAAATGGTTCGATAATTTAGTTCTCTTTCCTTTCTTATATAGAGGAATATATATAGATTTACACCATTCATGTGGCCATTCTGTAGTTTTCCATATGGTGTTACATATAGAATGCAGTATCTGCACGCCTACTTCTCCAGTATTTTTTAGGACTTCTGCTGGTATTCCATCAACGCCCACAGCTTTATTGTTTTTTAAATAATTAATAGCTTCTATGACTTCGCTTTTTAGTACTTGTTCTATTTTTAATAATTCTGTCAGCGGTTGCGAGATTGCCAGTGTTCGTTCATCATCATGATAATATAAAGATCGGCAATAATTTCTCCATACTTCCGCTACTTCTTTATTTTCTGTTCTAATAATACCTTTTTCATCTTCAATCATCCAATTCCTAGTTTGAAAATCCCCTGATAATAGTTTTACTTTTTTGTACAAATCCTTTAGTTCCACATTCTCCGCGTGGGATTGGATTTCTTTACATATATTTTTGATGTACGTATTTTTATGCATGCATTATGTTATATTTACATGTGTATTTAAGTGCGTTATTCTCGATGAAATAAAAACCACAAAAAAATCACTAATTAACTTATTGGAATTTCATAAGGAAACGTACAAAAATTTCGTCCGTCCAAATAAATACTATCATTTATAAAATTACCATTCATTTTTAGTAATCTTACTACATAAATAAAAGCTGACATGCTTCTCAGCAGGAGAATATGCATGTTCAAGCTAGGGTGGTTAGTTCATACTAAGAAGTTAGATATAGTATTAAATGATGCATACAGAGTACCGAATACCTCAGGCCAACAAACGTAGATTTTACTAATTATCTATATGAGCGCGAATATTTATATTATCAGTACTTATCTATATTGGGGCTGTATAAAAACAGAATATTGTAAATTTGAATCGAAATCTGAAATTATTATAAACGGAAAATTTGCATGAAGAGAATTATTCGCGCAAAAAAAGTTTATATAAATGAATACCATGTGAACTAAATTTGTTATTTGGCTTTAGTGAGTTCAACTTTCGTCTTCCACTATAAACGGTTTGTCATCTATATATCGCCAAGTAACAACAATTCTTTCGCGTTCTACTCGAATGATTTAAAATCCCGTTCTTACAGTAAAAATGTCTCTCGCCAATCAGCCTGGTAGTCGGTAAATAAATACAATCCTTGCCCAGGCTGTGTCGTTTGGTCGTCCTCAATCAACTGTCTGATTGATGAGGATCGCTGAAACGATATCTTCGTAATAACTTTCGGATAGGCACACACACCCATATATATATATATATATATAAACGATTCTAAAACTGAATAATCGGCACGCAAATTATTTAAACAAAAATTTACTATTTAATTATTTTTCTGCATAGGAAAATTTTAATTTTTCTTTTTTTATGTGTTTGCTATATAGTGAATTAAATTTGAATAATTATTGAATCTGCTATCTGAAATCTGTTGTTTCATTCGTATCTGACTAGAAGTGTTAATTCCGAAGATTAATTGATTAAATGGAGATTAAAATGTTTATCAACTAAATCCTTATGTAAACTATTTATGATGTTCCTTATACTAGTCCACTCAAATTAAAATTAACGATATCTTTGTAGCTGCTTGGTGTAGTTAATAACCGTTTCATCAGTTTAAGTCACCATTGACGACATTCGTCTATCTGTGAAAATATTATTTAATCGATTTCTATATAAAATACTTATTAATTACGTAGTTTTATCCTTGGTGCGACATCATTTTATTGATTCAAAATTGATTTTATTTTTAATTTATTAGTAGTGAGTGACAATTATAAGAAATACGACTTATTATTTTCCTGGAAACTATATCCCAATGTATATATATATATATATATATATATATATATAATACCGTGGTGGCTCAGTTGCCAGGGTGCTCGACTATTAAACCGACAATTAACCGCAGTGTGGCATGAAGTTTTCTACTATCACAACTTTTTAAATTATCACAGAGACTGCAGTGGCACTCCATTCCGTTGTAATACCATGTGTATGGGTTTCTGCGTTGCATTGGTGCCTTTGATGCTAGCCCATTTTTTTATGCAAAGGTAATGTACATTCGGAAACGAACAATAGGGACGAAACGATGATGATGATGGCGTGTATATATTATATATGTGTTATGATGATAAATATGGCCATGTTAGATCCGTTTTATATTTGATCCCCATATATATCTAAGTGTGGTTTTTCCTTTGCTTCGTCTTCCGTTCGTTATTCCTTTTAAAACTGTCGTCCATTCTAAATGTCTGATCAGATGTCCAACCATTCAGTTTCTTCTTATGTTGATCGTGTTCTGAATTTCTTTATCTCGCATAAAACTTCTTCATTAGTAGTTTTACTCGTACATCTTCAACATCCGTCACCAACACCACATTTTAAACGCAGGGAGCTTATCATTTTCTGTTTTTAATATCATATATGTTTTTGGTCTATATGACGCCTACTCTAGATAAAATTGTTTATAAACCGCTTTCTGGTATTAATTGGTAGGTTTATTGATATCGACAAAGATTTTTTCACAAATGGGTTTTTTACGAGAGCTCTTTTTATATCCTTTATGTGCTTCGACCATTTGATGATATTATACTTTCTAAATATGAAAGTTACGTTGTTTGATTTATGCTCTGGTTATTCAGAAGATGTTTATACTTTGTTTGCCGCACTTTGTGCACACCTATTTCTGTGATCTTTTTGATGCTTGTATTCACTCAACGCTTTTCTCGTAGAGTTTTCTTTAGAGGTTTCCGCCATTATTGCTACATCGTCAGCGAATTTGTATCGTATTACGTATTTTACCATTTAACTTTTTCCATTATTCTATTAATGAGTGTAGTCTATGTGACGCACCAACTAATCAGAGTTAACTTACTTTTAAATTGATTTTACAATAATCTTCATTTATAAAACTAATTTTAAAATTAATTCTTCCTCAAAATTGATCATATTATTTAATAAATTATTACTATTTCTATGTTTAATTATTTGTAGTTTTGCGAATGCTTTTCTTCTTCTAATTTTATATTCAACGTGCAAAATTTTGGTATTATATTTTATATTTTCTACATTATGTTTTCTTTTCTCTCTGCAGTGTTTACCATTAGGTGACTTGTGGTCATTTTCGTTTTTATAGGATGCTAAGTGTTCTCTTGATCTATTATTTATTTGTCGCCCAGTAGACAGATAGATAAAAAGCGTATTTACAAAATAAATTGATGTTACCAAAAAAAAAAAAAAAACGAATTTAATAATATAACGCATTCCGAACACAATTCTTTCTACGTATATTAGTTTTACCCAGTTGCTAGTTTAACTAAAATAAAAATACAGGAAAAACCACTAACAAAACCTGCATATCGCCTATGTAAAACTTATTACAGTGTTCAGTTTATTAAAATTTTGTCATATTTCATTCTCTTCTAATGCAAATTCATTTAAATATTCTTCTATTATTATTTATCGTTATCTTGATATTGTATATTTAAAGGTTTTTAAGAATTTGTAAGTGTATTTCCCTATATATTTAATTGGTGAGAGGGGAATCTTAAATAATTATCTTTTTCTGTAGTGGTTGTTATTATTTGGTTTGTTCCATAATTGATCTATTATATTCGGATTGTAATTAGTTGCTATGGCTACTTGCTTAATAATATTTTTTTCTTTATTAAGTTTGTTGTTACTTAAAATAATTTTACTTCTATTACAGTAGTTTCTTTACTTTATGTGATTTTAGCATCATTACATCTGTTTGTGTTTGTTTTCTGTTTATATCAATATATACTATATTATTGTTTATGTTGATTTTTAAATTTAATAAATTTATACTTTTACTACCTATTTCTACCGTAAATTAAATGTTTCGATTAATATTTAATTCTATTACAAATTTATTTAGTTCTGTAGTTTTTAACTTGTTATTCCAAATAATTAAGTCATCTACATATCTAATTTAAAAAAATTTATATCGTTTTTAAATATATCGTTCTCTTCATATGTTATGTTTTATAGTTTATTCATATGTATTTCGGCTAATTGTTCCTTTCTAAATAATATTCCATTGCCTCCTAAATATAACTGTTAAACAGTATCAATGAAAGATTGCAACCTTAGCGTACATTCACCTATCTTTGCTTTTTGTTTACTTGTAATTACTGATTTATTTCTATGCAATTGAAAAAGTAGTCGCCGACCTTTGAAGTCTATGACTTGTTTCCTTAGTGAGCTGAAACAGTTTATTCCAATCTACATAGTGGAAGGCTTCGCCTAAATATCTACAAATGCGATATAGACCGCTTTTCTTATTTTGTTTGCTTTCTCAACAATCAAACGCAGGGAAAGTATACCTTCCTTGCGCTTTTTTTCATCCTGAAACCGAACTCATTATCCTTGAGATTATTTCCATAGCCATATATATATATATATGAGTATGATTTTTTTTAATATATATATAATAGAAGTTACCTACGGCTTCACCCGTGTAATTTTTTTTTAAATATAACATCATTGTCTCTTTCTTTTAACAATTTTATATATTAGTATAGTATACGTGTATATATATATCTTTCTCCTCTGTTATTCGGCCACGCCCCTAAACATAATATGGTGTCTATTGCGGGTGTTGGTAATGAAGATGCATTCGAACCGGAAAACGTGTTAAATTTTAAACGATTTGGCAGAGATATCGCTGTTTACTACATTTGAAATATTAAATTATTGTAATTTCTGTCGTATTTGTGATATCAAAACGAATCCGATAATATAGACTATAAGTTGTGTGAATTTCACCATTATTGCTTTAATAGTTTTTCAGTAACAGACAGACAGACAAAAATTTTTAAAAATAGATTTTCTGTTTATGTGTGATAAAAATGCCCAATGCAGTGAATATAATGAAAATATTCGCAAATCACAGATGCTGTAGTTTTATATATTAGTATAGATAGTATAGATAATGTGATTTTATATATTAGATAGATATAGATGAGTGAAAGAGAGAGCGGAATTTGTGCATCATCATCTTAGGTTCGATTTTTTTATATATATGTATGTAGGCTAAGCTATGGCGAATGACGCGAACGCCTGGATGTGTATTATTTCAAAATCGAATCTAGCCTGGGGGATGCTGGTTCTTCTCGACTGACAAAAGTTACTTCATCGACCGACAGTGGTTGGTCGTTCAGATGATAAATGAAGCTTCTCCATTTACAAAGGCGATTGGATCTTATTTTATATGTAGTTTCGAACCAAAACTGAAACAGATAAACGGATGTTATCGACTAGTTAAAGGCTACGATGTGTGTGTTGGTTCGTTATAAGGGGGACGACTGTTACTATTAGCTATATAAGGGTTTTGTGGTTTAACGAAGTTATCGAAATTGTTGTTATTGCCCCTTTTAAAAGAGACTATATATGTATGTATGTATGTAATCTATTTTTCTCTATGCGTTTGTTCGATGAAACTACTCGGAATCCCATAAAGTTTGATGAAAGTTCATCTCGTACAGAGTTTAATAAAGTTAGCCTCTCGTCGGCGAAAGCTTGCATTATTCTCATACTAACTTTAATCCGGATAATTCGAACAAAACTGCATAAAGCTTTCACACACTCACACACATATATATACATATATATATATATATATAATATTTCATTTGGTGCTTCAATTAAATTTGTTATTGTGTTAAATAAAGATGACGAAATCTCAGTAGTATTATATACAGATATAAGGGTCTTTTATTCCCCTTAATATTGTTATGGACGACTACATTTTATATATATATACATATATATGAATGATGTGTTATATTCTCCTTAATATTGTTATGGAAGACTGTATACATATATATGTTCCTGTATGTGCGTTATCTACACATATTGTGGTTAGTATTTCCCATCGGCTATCTGTATTCGATGCGGTTTGTAATATACATCGTAAATTTTTAATCAAGTCAAAGTTCTCGAATATTACTTCACTTCACACTCTTCGGAACATATAACAAACTTATTTTGATACTACTCCTCGAAATCGACGATAAAATCTTTAATCATAAGCATTCGCCCTTATAATTTGTTAAAATGTTGAGTTATTATTATCGTGTTTGCACGCGTGGCTCATTTTGTTAACGCTCGTACGCTGTAGGAAGGTAAAGTGCAGCGCATCATTATAAATTATATAAATTGATGAGTTAAACGACTGACGTAACGGAATGCAATCATTTTCGACGTAGATTATAAAATGATCGTATTCATACACGTTGTGAAGGTCATGTATATGGTAACTCAGAGAAGGCGGACAGTTTTGGTTTTTGAATAGCGCAGTTGGTAACACTCACATGCACCACGTATAGTGTATAAGAAAATGACGTTCCACACAAAACGCTCTTGTTATAGGAGCTATGGTAACTGAAACTGAACAAAAACGAATCTCTCATGTGCACTAAACATGGAGTACGCGGTTTACGTTGTAGCAGTGCTACCAACTGCGCTATTTGAAAAACAAACTCGTCCTTCTTCTCGGGTCACTCTATAGTATTTTATCCTGCATTCCCGAAGCTTCCAGATTTTCCATATATATGATATATTGTTCCATTATTTTTTATTTGTCCCACGCAAATTTGCTATACTTTCTTTAACAAGCTTAATTAAGAATATAAATCGGATCGAGCCGAATTTTGCTCCAAATGTTTATAATGTTTCATTTTTCTTTTTTTAATTTAAACGTAGTTTTATAATATAAAAACGCAGTTGTACCATATTAATTTTCATTTAGTGTTAACGAGTAATTACAGTTATTAACACTAAATAAAAATTAATATGATTCATCTACGTTTCCATCTTTTTTTAATTAACATATTATAAAATTGCGTCTAAATAAAAAAAAAAAATGTAAACATTATAAACAACTTTAAGCACACAAACGAAAGTGAATGCAATAACGAGCGTACAGGTACGTTAATTAAGTCGCTTTGTATTTTATAATCGAGATGAAATACATGTCGGGCTTGTTTGAATTTAGAATATATATCAAACATTTGAATTTTCGAAACTATTAAAAAAATCACTTTTACAATAAATTTATTAAGAAACGCTTCTTTAAACGATCGCTGAAACATATTAAAATTTTGTTTTATTAAATTCACAGCATATGCGTAATAAATTTTAGCGCTCGGTATATTGTATTGTAGTGCGTTAAACGTTTGTTACTTTGTATACGAAGATAGGTGAACGCTACATTATAAGAAGAATTAATTATTACTTAGTCATAAACAACGTATATCACTCCGATGCGGCGGTTTTCGAAGCTTTTCCAAAGTTAACCAGTTAGTATTCGCGTAGGTTTATTTTATTAAAGTTGTTTTAGTGGGTGTGTGGTTTACAATTTTTCGAAGATGTTAAATTAATATTTGTAATATAGACGAACGCTTTTATATATATATATATATATATATATATATATATATATATATATATATATATATATAAGGATCTGTTCTTGGTCCGGTTTTGTGGAATATTTTATATTCTAATGTACATGCTAAATTAAGAAATATGTATGAAGGTCTGAAATCGTACAGCTACGCTGACGACTTACTTTTAGTGTACAATTTAGATATATGTTCTAAATTAAATCTTTCGACTCACATAAATAGATATAATGAAGTAATTGGTAAACTTAAAACAATAGCGAACTTTTTAAACCTTAAGTTTGAAATTAGCAAGTCTCAAATTATGATTGTAACTGATCGTGATAAAAATATTGTACAAATTTTATGTAATAATATTGAAATGAATGAATGGATATATATTTGTGCGTTGGATTAGTATACGTTTAGCTGGAAAATTACACGGAAGGTGTTTTATCGATTATTAAAATCCGGCAAATTTGATGCGGCCCCTGATTTTCAAGTTAAAACGTGAAAAGGAATCCTTTTTTTTTTTTTATGACGCTTCACATTTCACAATCAGTTCAAGTTTTACTTCAAAGTTTATTTTAGAAAGGCAGTCTTCGTTTCATTTTTTTATTACAATTTTTCCCGTTGCAGGCTTTGTATTTCTCGGTAATACGTATCGATGATATTCCTTCTGTTTTATTTTTAATGGCGGTATTATACGTAGTAACGTCATCTGTGTAAACTTTGACAGGAATCTCTCTTAGCTGTAGCGAGTAAAGAGAGAGAAAAAAAGAAAAGTATGAATAGACCGATGGTGGATGTCATTTATATTTGTCAATGACATTTTTGTCAACGGAGCACGATGTAAAGACAATTGACATCATCTCGAAAGAAGTTTAACTTTTCCTTTATCGTTAGGTACGTAAGCGTCAATTTTTCATTCCATTTTTTCGATCGACTAGGCCTTTCTCTTTACTGTTACTATTACGGCTATTATTATTATTATTATTATTATTATTATCAGGATTGTCTTGTTTTTCTTCTTCCGGCCGAATCTAGAAAAGGTTGTTATTGTTGTCATCGACGACGTCCAAATAGGAAATAATCTGACGACGGGTATAGAAGATTTATGGAGGTCGTTTTGTAAACCAGAAGTAATTCCCATTTACGGCTGATTGATATTCGTACCTTTTTCTAT
This sequence comes from Coronaproctus castanopsis, assembly GCA_032883995.1. Classification (NCBI taxonomy): domain Eukaryota; kingdom Metazoa; phylum Arthropoda; class Insecta; order Hemiptera; family Monophlebidae; genus Coronaproctus; species Coronaproctus castanopsis. The sequence continues at coordinate 221,298,164 of CM065053.1, forward strand.
TTCTGTGTTCGTACACGACATTTGTGATATTGCTTTCAGAACGAGAGACGTTTTAAACTGTTATATCAGAGTATTATTATTATTATTATACTCGTGTTCCCTTTTATCATTTTATTTCCGATTGCCGCTTTTGTTTTATCCGATAAAGTTTTCTTTCTATCTACAAATTCATTATACTACTACTAGGCCTGTTATCGTAATGAACCTACTATACCGCTCAATTTTTCGTCGTATAGCCGTTAATAATTTAAATTCGGACAAACGTTAAATAAACGATGCCATATTTACGCGAAGCCTATTTTACAATTTAAGAGCTCGTTAGCGGTAATGGCTTAGCGTTCGGCTAGCGCGATCTAAGTTTGAATTCCCATCAGGAGCGTGAATTGAAAAAAATAAAAACGAAACCTTTAGCCAATTCAGCTGTGCACGTTTATTTGGTCGGTAAATTAGTACTATAGCTTGCTGAGAAAATAAACGAGCCGGGAAAATCGGTTTTCCAAAGAGATGCATCGTCCTTCAATCTAGGTCGTATATCGCGATATTCGGATCAACTAGCATGAGCTAGGTCATCTAACCCTATCGACTTTCGAATGGTAGGACTGCGCTTAGTTATTTAAAAATGTTGTCGTTATATTCGATAATAGAAGTCGATGGTAAAATGAAATGCAATAATTTTTTAATAATTTACTTCGATATATTTGTTGTAGGTTTGAAGACGTGCGGATGTCGAAAAGAAAAAATTAAAGTAAGAATTTTTTGAATACTTCAATTTTTTTTTGTACGCGTGTATTTTTTTTTAACCGATAAAGAATAGTGGAAGTATTTTCGCAGGTATCGCTATTATTTTGAATTTTAAAATTCGTAGATTTTATATGTTAAGCAAAAACATTTCACGTATTTCTTATTCAAAATTACTAATTCAGCCGGATTTCAGAACATTTTGGAAATATTTTAAATAATTTTTCCCAAAATATTCCGCAGTCGATACCATCAAAGGCAATGTAAGAAATACACATATAAAACATTTCTGGTAATTCATATATAAAAAAAGATGTAATAATTTTGTTGCGTGCTTGAAAATGACGTAACTGTAGAAAAGCTTCGCGATTAAAAACTTTTAGTGATTGTGTTTTATTTTGTTCGGTTTATTATTACATTGTTATAGTTCGAGTTTTAATTCATTTTTCGCTTGTTCTAATTTTTAGTTGTATAATATATACTCGTATTTTATATATATATAATGTAGTCCATTAAAGTCTAAAAATGTTGAATCAGATTTTGCAAGGTAGCATGTATACGTCTGGTGGATTATTTGATATGAATGATTTGAATAGTTCGGATAAACTCGCTTCACGAAATAAAATATTGAGACATCGTCTGTATATATAACTCACCCTTGCGGGCTAACACCCCAAGATACAGTACGCTATTCATGGGGGCAACCTTCATTTTTGTGTTCACGCAGTGTTTTTTGAAGGATATCAAGGTTAACTCTGAGGTACGTGAGACATTCATTAAAATCCAATTTTGTTCCTTTTCATGTTACTTCTAGGTGTCTGTTATCGTCCCTGTCTGAAAAGCGGTGAACTGAGTTTTTTTATTTTCTTTCAGGTGATTCTGTGAGTGGTATTCTTCCAATTTTCCTACAGTACTGGAGAGTTCTTATCAGTTAGTTGTGCAGTTGTCTGAGATCAGATATCACACGTTATGTACTACCCCAACTCTGTTACATGAACTATTCAATATTAATTTCGTAATCCAGTCTAAATCGAATATATTTGCGCAGACCTTTTATTCTCGTTTTCTTGCCTGTGCAATATAACTTAAAATAGCAACACCCAATCGCGAAAAACATTATCTAATTGTTATTCAAAGAATAAATTACCTTCGCGAAAACTATCTAGGAAATGAATTAGCTGATCTTGTTTATATCGTATTTCACGGAGCTAGTTAAAATATATTTAAAAAATAAATGGTGCACAATTTGTCATGAACTGTCCACATTGAATAATCTCCGCTCAATTCGCCCGTCTACAGATCAATGGAATACATCACTGAAGATGGACAGATTAGAGGAGGTGTCATTATGTCGATTGCACATTGGAAACGCTAAATTTTCTCACTCCTTCATCCTCGATAAATCCTCTTGTTCCATCACTCCAATCTCTCTTCAACACATTCTCATAGAATGCTAGAAGTTTTATCTCATCTATTGGTCAACAAGTGCACCTCCTGAAAAACATGTAGTAGCCGTGCCCACTGACCAGCGTTATAGTACATAACACGTTAATGGATAATAGTAAAAGTAATCTAAAAGTTTAAAAAAAAAAAAACATTTTTCACTAACATCGCAACTTGCGAATTTTCCCGTAAGTAATGATGCTGCAAGCGAGAAATAGATGTTAACGCGGTTGACTGTGTTTAAAAATGACGGGAAGGCCAGATATTATATCTCTGGTTACGGTTTGCGTCCCGTTTTTAGTACATAGATAAAATATTCCGTTTAGTTATCCGAGTCGAACGACCTTGATTAAATGCAGCAATGGCGAGGTTAAAGGGAACCTTTAATTAAAATAGAAATTAGGCTTCGACCTGCCGTTGATGATGATAATGTTAGTTTAGGATGTACGTTAATTAATACGATGTTGCCGGTCCAAATTAATTCGTCTGCTACTCCTACGACGGCTGTATGTTCGATATAGTTTTGTCTTGACAGATTGAAATTTTGCTTAATAAAGAAGGAGAACAACACTCGTCGTTACTAGTCGATTTTGTCGATGTGTTAAATATTAAAATTTGCGTTTGATTTTAGAATTGTCGCTACTTTACGAAAATTTTCCTAATCTTCGATATTAATTAATGTTTATTTTCAAATCTAAACCGATTGAGTCGACTTGAACGAATTTTTAAGTTATCGAGGGGACTTCATAATTTAGTGAACGATCGTTAGTGTCCTTTTAATTAATAATTATACAATACTTAATCATATTTTTCGCTCTTCTTCCTTCTTATTATTATGCATGTGTTTATGCGGATCTACATATTTTATATATATGTATTGTGCGTGTATGCGTCATATCGAACGTGCTTACGTTCTATATAACGTATAGCCCCGGAGAACATTGACGGTTTTGTTTTTTGAATAGCTCAGTTGATAACACACGCAAACCGCGTGCTCCACGTTTAGTGTACACACGAGAGATTCGTTTTTGTTCAGTTTCAGTTATCCATGACATCTTATAACGAGAAAGAGCGCGTGTTTTATGTTGAACGTTATTTTCGACGTGACTCGCAAGGAGAGTTTTGAAAAGAATTCCAAATTATACTTTTTTTTTGTGGGGATACCTTAAGAGCCACGTTTACGAAACACGTGTACGAGATCTGGAAGACATGAAAACTCGGATTTCTGAAGAAATTTCAAAAATTCATATGCTCGAAAAATATTCGAAAATTTAGTATGAATGAATGTATTGTTACAAATGGGTGAATCATATTATCTTCCACTAATGATTGTAAGCTAATCTGTCGTTTTCCTATTTTTAAATAAAATTTTATTCAAACACTTTGGTCTAGTAGTTTTTGAGTTATTAAAAAAACAACAAAACCGTCTGTCTTCTCTGGATCACCCTGTATATATATATATATATATATATATATATATATATATATATATATATATATATATATATATATATATCCTTCTTCTTGATCGATTACCCCATCGGGGTGTCGTGATCATGACTTTGCCAATAAGGATGAATTAACTAAACTTCTCCAATATTCCCGATCCAAGGCTCGGTGACTGCACATCTGTACATTTAATCTTGTATAAGACCTAGAATACCATTGAACCATCGTGTTCTAGGTCTTATTTTTTCCATTGTGGTCTACAACAACCGACACTCTATTCTATTTTCTTTCCCCATAAGATGTCAAAAAAATTTCATCTTGCGACTAAGCACTGTTTTAGATAATCGAATGCGCGTCCCGATTTTCCGCGCAATACGGTAACATTCGATATCTTTGCCGTCTACGGTATTTTGAGCAGCCTTCTCCAGCACCACATTTGAAAGTTGTCTATCCGGTTCAGTGTTGTCTTTTTTAATGTTCATGTCTTCGCTGTGTATAATAAAATCGAAAAAACAACTGTAGGGACTAACTTTATTTTGGTGCATTTTTTATAGAACCATCTTTCCATATCTTCTGTAATTTAGACATAGTGCCGCGAGCGATTTGTATACGGCGTTTCACTTCTCCTTCTGAGTCACCTTTATTATCTATCAAGGATCCTAGATACACGAATTTATCCACTATTTTATATCCAAAAACATCATATCCTTCCCTGTGCATTACATTTGTTCCATCTATTACCATTATTTTTTGTTTTATCATTATTTATACTGAAACCATATGAAAGACCAATAACCCTTAGTTTCTCTAATAGTTCTCTCAAATGAGTCATCAAGGTTTGCGGCGATCAATGTTATATCATCTGCGTATCGCAGAATCGCGTATTTATACCCTCCTACTGATATTCCGCCCTTCCATTGATGCAGCACCTTTCGCGTGATATGTTCGGAGTATAGGTTAAATAATATGGGTGACAATATATACATCCTTGTCGGACCCCTTCCCTCGTATGGAATTTTTTACTTTGTATTTCTTTGTCAATTCTGACGATGTTACTATTATTTTCATATAAATTTGGTATCAGGTTAACCATATAGCACATAGAACTACTGTGGTATGTCGTGTTTGCGAGATTTTTCTATTATTAGTCTTAGATTCATTATTTATTCGCTGGTACCACGTCCTTCCATAAAACCCACTTGCTTTTCCGCAATTTGATTATCCAATAATCGATTAATCCGATTTTTCAGAATACGTAGCATTATTTTGCTAATATGTGGAATGAGAGAAATTATTCTATAATTCTCGCATTTTGTTCTTACTCTTTTTTTTGAACAGAGGGACATATATAGATTTGCACCAGTCTTTCGGCCATTTTCCAAACTTCCAAATGGAATTACATTTCTACTCCTGTCAGCTTTATGACTTCAGCAGGTATTCCGTTTATTCCAACCGCCTTGCTGTTTCTTGGGTACTTTATAGCTTGTTCTATTTCTGCTTTCAGAATATCTGGTTCATGGCCATCTACCTGTTCCCTTATTTGTATGTCAGTGTGATCATATAATTCTTAGAAGTAGTGCCTCCACACCACTGCAGCTTCATGACGGTTAGTGACTAATTGTTTTTGCCTATTCTCAACGGCCCATGAGCTTGTTTTAAACATCTTGAATTTTTATACAGTTCATTAGGTTCATTTTTATCTTCATGGTTTTGTATATATTCACATATGGAACTAATAAATTTATATATATATATATATATATATATATATATATATATATATATATATATATATACGCACGTGTATGTATGTATGTATGTATTTGAATGTCTGTAATAATTTATTCGTTGTTAGACGAAATTAATTTGGATACATCTGTTTCATTGGCAAGTAAAAATTCGATTATAATTTCAGTTGCTGCGGAATTCTTACTTATTAGAGAAGTTTCTCGCATGCATGAAATATATACATTTATATTGCACACGATCACATACGCACACATATATATACATATATATATATATATATATATATAATACGCTGTGAGCTTATAATAATAATAATAATAATAATAATAATAATAATAATAATAATAATAAATGTGTTGATTGTATTAGTAGTAACGATACTAGGTGCAGCAGTGAATGCAGTAGTAGTGGTAGAAGGCTCATACTGATAGTAGTAATGCCATTAGTGATGACTTCTATTTCCAATTTCATTGTCTTCTTTGGGCTTTTCCGACGAAATTCTTTAACTTATCATCTTGATCATCGTCGTCATTTGTCGGGAAAATGGGATTTTGCGAACGAAGTCGTTGGAAGATAGTTGTAAAGTTTTCAAATGTTAAGGAAGTTTCCAAATTGAAGAAAGTTCGGCGGGTTGGTTTTGACAGGTAAAATTCTTTTACAATTCCAGTCGTATAGCCTATACATTTTCCCGAAAGATAATGTAACGCCGTGTGTGTGTTGCGCGGCATTGACAATCTTCCTTTTGAATGCCAGCCCAAGGATTATTTCTTCCATACGACACGAATAAATTTTTTCATTTGTCGATATGTCTGTACTAAGTTATGAAATCTTCTAGCTACAGTTCGTCATTCCTTCGAATTGTGAGTTGTATCTTTTTCTTGTACAATATACATCTTCGTAATATATCAGTTTTCGAACGATTGCATATTTTTTCCTTTTTCACTTGGTTTTATCTTGAAATTTCGCTTTCAGGCACTCGCTTCTCTCAATCTTTTCATCATTATTATTATTATTACTTTGGAATAGTTTTCAAAATTGTCGATTCGAATAGCAATTTTTATTTAATCGACAGCGAAATATCACGGCTCTTTTTACCGGTAGCGAATGCAAATTTACACCAGTTACGACGCTGCATGGTTAACATTAAGGATGTGCCGATAAAGTTGTTAAAACGATGTGTATTTGGAATTTTACATGCTTTCGGAATATTTAAACTGCTGTCTATGAATATCTATAAAATATTTCTATACGATACTTGGGATATATGTGTATGTGTTAATGCGATGATTTGGCTATATATGTTTAAAAAAAAAAACGAAAATATTTTCAATTGCTAATTCGTAATATGTGCACTCTATTAATAACTATCCATTTCACTACCTCTGGTTTCATTTTTCGTATTTATCTCAGATGTTAAGCCTATATGTGGACGAATGAATAAACCTTCCTCGTTGCTGAGCTTTTCTTTATCTTCCTAATATATTTGTGGCTCTCTGTTAGTTGCTTTACAGCAGATTTCCCAATTTTGTTCATTTTCCCCCAGCTATGATCGTTTCGATTTATTCCCGATTTCTCGAAATCAACCGCAATGACGTCATTATATCTCAAATTTCACTACCAATTCACCGATCAGTGTTTAATAGAGTCGTGCACTCGCGTTCATTTTTTGTGATAATTCCTTATACACGTACTTTCTTATTCTCGCTAACGGGAGTGTTCAACCCTCTCCTGTAGTGTTTATCTAATCTATGTGATAAACGGAAGTAAGTCAGATGTCGGTTACTTTCCTAAAATATAATTTAAGGGATTACAATAAAACAGATTATTCGAGAGATAAGCTCTTTGCTTTGTCTAAGCATTTTGACAACATCGATAAGGAACTAGAAAATATCCTGGTTGGTTTCTAAAACAAAAGTAATTAAGGATATAAAACAAATGAAATAATTAATTTTACACTTCTTGAAAAATCAGTTTGAGTTTAGATGCAACTATTCTTCTGAGATGGCAATTAGAAAACTTTATGACATTATTGTTTTTGGGATAGACAATAACTTGATAAGCGTAGCAATAACTTTTGATGTCGAGGGTGCGTTTGACAATTGTAAGCACCCTAAATTTTCAAAATTCTGAAACATAACTTTGTAAATCCTTACTAAATAAATACTATTATTAATCATTTAACCAATAGGAAAGTTACAATATCGTCCGATAAAATTACTGTATACAAAAACATTTCCTGTGGAGTACCTCAAGGTTCTACATTAGGGCCGACTCTGTGGAATTTTTTATATTCGCATGTACATAATAATTTAGAAATATTTACTGTTGAAAATGGATAGCCCAATTTATTAGTTTTGTGGATGACCTATGCGCCGTAATTAATCTTAAGAGTGCTTTAGAAATTTATAATGTCAGAAATATTTGTAAGAAGCTTCTAATTACTTTTGATCAACTTGGCCTCGAATTTTCTGTTGGGAAATTATGGTAATTAGTAACAGACAGATTTCTAAATTTAAAGTGAACTTAAGAAAATTAATTTTAATTTATAATAAACCATTACCTGTGGTTAAATCCTTTAAATATCTAGAAATTATTCTAGATAATAAATTAAAATTTGATAAACATGTAAAATTCCTTCTGGATAAAGCTAATAAAAGATTTTACATGCTCCTCCTAATTTAGGTGGAGTTAAATATAAAGGAAGAGTTATTATTTACAAATGAGTAATAGAATCAATTTTGTAATTATTGCTCAAGCATATATGCACATAAAATAAATTCAAATATTTTAAATAAAATCCTGGCTAAGCAAAGGAAACTTTTGCTTAGTGTTGGTTCGTTATATAGAACTGTGTCTACTAACTATGGCAAGCTCCAGTTATTACTGGGATCCTGCCTACTAACCTTAGTCTTTTTAAATCAGCTTTAATTTCTGAGTTTAAAATGTTTAAAATATATAACGATGAACTTAACTTACTTAAAACTAACGTATTAGAATCTTTTATATCTCAATTTAGTATTGAGTTAAATTACATTTAATAGCGAGAATTCTTTCATTAAGGAAATTAACATAATTATATTTGATTTATGGTAGAAAAGATGGAGAAATAGTTTGCATGGTAGAACAACTTTTAAGTTCTTTAATAGCATAGAAAATAGATTTAACGTCATAGACCAGTTAAAGATCTATTCCAGTCAAGCGCTATCTGGGCACGGCATTTCGTTTCATATTTTAAAAGTTTGTATATAAGATCATCAGATATTTGTTTATTTTGCGGCATCGATTCGGTTGATTATTTTACCGGAGATGTTTGTAGAATTAACAATTTTTGTGGCTCACTTGTGAATGATCAAATAGTAATGAATAACCCAGTAGGTTTAAATATTGATAATATTAACTTGTTTAATCGTTATGTCCATATCGCTTTGCATAGAAGTATAAGTTAAATATAAGTAAAATATTGCTGTGACTAAACTAATGTATCGCATATAAATAACAAATAGTTTAGATTGCGGAATGTAGTGATTTTTTATTACTTTAATTACAAAAATCAGTTAAAATCACTAAAACTTTATTTTCTTGAATTTCACAAAGCTTTTCGGCAACTACGCCATTATCAAGCGATATTTAAATTTAGATAAAAATAAAGATTTAAAAATAAAAACACAAAATATACATTTAAATATTATTATACTTATATTTAAATTTATATTTTGTGTTTTTATTTTTAAATCTTTATTTTTATCTAAATTTAAATATCGCTTGATAATGGCGTAGTTGCTGAAAAGCTTTGTGAAATTCAAGAAAATAAAGTTTTAGTGGACTTAACTGATTTTTGTAATTAGAGAAATAACAAATATACAAATGCATGTATAAAAATAAATAATAAAAAAAAATCTCAACTTTGTCCAGCCTAACGGTATTTTCCTATTTTTTAAAACTTTGTGAAACCATACACGGATCGCACTACATCCATTTAGATCGTTTTGCTGTTTAAAAGTTACGCTATTGCGTTGAATCACGATGTATTTAATACTTGCATTCATTGGTATTACAAGTTACCAGAAGGATTTTCCATAGGATTTTGAAAAGATTCCTTGTTTTCTTATTATTGACCACGTTTCGGCCTCAAATTTATTGTGTGCTGCGTTCGTATTCCTTATGCGAGCAGAAATTTCACAATCATGATTAGCTTCTAAAGCTAGCAATTTAAGGAACTCTACCTGTCCTTGACCAGGTACCGCTTAATTTAAAGTCGGGTGCTTCTCAATTCATCTGTATGATTCCCGTTTTACTCTTATTTATCACAAGTCCGAAATCATTATATGTTTCCGCCAGCTGCAACATTATACTCCGGAGTTCATCTGCTTTGTTCGCTAGACATTATGCAGCAGTCATCGACATACTGAAGACGATCAAGCTTAAAAAAGCGGTTACAGCTTTCTTGTATTTAATTATATTATATAATCTCCCACGTAGAAACAAAATTTAATATCTCCCTACCATCCATTATTCTGCGCTTAAACACTGGCATTAATTTCGGATTCCTCTACACGTCCGGTATCATATTGACTACTGTATAGTATAAATTGCAACAGGATAGGTGGACAGCCGGTAGCTTTCAGACACAAAGCTTCTCTGTTAACGGAATTAAAACGGTTTCTTGACAACTATAAAATTAAAGTACTGTCATCTTCTCCATCGGCTGTCTTAATATAAAAACCGTGTCAAAAACACTGCGATTTTTAATTCCGTATTGTTGTTCGGGTAGGTATGCATGTTTCGATTCTTTCTTAGAAAAGCTATAATTCCCGCAAACCGCTTCATCTTGCTTTATTTTCATAGATCGAAATTATGACTGCTTATTTAAAATCCTTTGATACTAAATTTTTTCGCACACTACGTTGAAAAGTATGTTCGTCTTATTCCCGATGTTGAATACATCGGTAGAAATTCCAGTTCTTTAAACACTTTATTGGTTTTTACAACGAAATGATTTATTTTTTATTTGAAAGGTCCGTATATGTCATTATGTATGGAATATCACAACATAATTCAAATATGTCCACCACGGAATTTCACTCAATTTTCAATGACATTGTCGCCACATCGATCTCTTTATTAGCGATATCATTGGTAGTGTTGACTTTATTAAGGTCGTTAGTCGATTACATATTGGCATAGATCTGCGACTTTAGTAAACCCCATACGAAAAGGTCTATCTTGGTAGCCAATTTTTTTTTAGATCGTTCGTGCAGAATATTCATCGTGACGTCCACTACTTGAAATGATGATTTCTCATTTGAAACAGAGCTGCCGTAATCGACCTACATATATATATTTAGGTTTTGAAAACAGTCAATGTTTTTTTTTTAGCTACAATTTTTTTCTTTTCTTTCTCGTTTTGTAAAAGTGACCTAGATGAATTAAAGTACTTAAAAGAGAACTATTTTGTATTCGATGGAAAAGGATAAAATATCTCTCTCGAATTAAAGAGAAATTAAAGCTGTAAAATTTTCAGTCGTGATCCCAACCTATGTTTTTTTTTTTTTTTTTTAATTGCTATGGTTCAGCGGTCAACAACGCAGGTGCTTCCTCACGAATTATACATACGTGCGTTAAAGCTATGTACGCGGAAAGTTAAAGTTTTGCCCTATTTTGAATTTTTACTTTGAACTGAACCACTTGGTGTTCGATGTAACTCTCTTTTGAATAGTTATAAACGGTGGGCACACGTACATATATATATATATATATATATATATATATATTATATATATATATATGTATGTATGTATTTATACATATCGTAAAGTGTGTTCTCAGCTGCTCGTCACTGTTTCCATTTTCTAGCTTGACGGTAGTAGTTGCACTAACGAATAATTCTTTTAGATTGCTGCTGCTACGCTAAATTGACTGCATCCGCTTTTTCTCTTCATCGACCTGTCCGTAGACGTGTTTAAACACGTTCGTAATACACTAAATATGTATGTCCGTTTTTATCAGTGTAGTCGTCCCGTTTGTTTGTATATTTTGGAAAATTTAAATTTCCTCTACTATCGTATATTTTTCGAAACTTTTCCAAGTTTTTCTCAGTTTTTCTTTCTACCTGTATTTTTTTCACTTTGTTTCGCGCGTTATTATTATTATTATTTTTCATTACGTTTTTAACTTTCTCCGTTTGTTTTCCCGGGTTATTTAATTCTCGACGCGAGTTGAATTCCATTTTGAAAGTTTTCATCAGCTTTAAACTTGTCGGACTTTTACCAATGGTCGAGATAAAGACTTTGTGTACTTTTCATTCTCGTTTTGTTTTCTGTTACATTTTGTGTTTTATTATTTTTCTTTTAACTTTATTATATACGCTTCGGAGAGATAATTTAGACTCTCGGAATATTTTTCATTCAAACTACTACATCTTAAATCTGAAAATGCTTATCCGAAAAACTTTTCCGATGCGACGGCTGTATAATAAAATTTTTTCTCCTTAAAATAGGAAATAATTTTTACATCGTTTCGTGATATACTGTTGGATATTTTTATTAAATGTGTTTTTTTTTTTAATTTTATCATTACCTGTCATTACTTTTTTCAACGGCATATATTTGATATATATATACACACACACAATACAAATAATACACGAATTCATCGCAATTGCGCATCCCCCACCGTCCTATTCTGTTCGTGTTTTATATTATATGTTCCGTCGAGTTTTCGCTAGTCGACCGATCTATACCATTATACAATATATTCATTTTACAATATTATTTGTACAGATATATAGTAAATATCAAATTTATAAAATTTACATACACACTCCCACACGTACGGCATTTCTTGTAACTTGGTATAGACGCCTGGGACACTTAAGATGTAAGAAGTGACAAAGAGATATCAACTAGAATTAGTTTAGCGAAAATAGCTTTCAATAAAAAAAGATTTTTACTAACTTCATGAAATTTAAAAGTAGAAACTATTGTTAAATTACACGTATGGAGCATACTGATGTATAGATCGGAAATTTGGACGATCAACCGCTAATGTATAAAAAAATAGAGACCTTCGAAACTTAGTGCAGGACGTAGATTACAGTAAATTAGTTGGACCGAAAACGTTACAAACGAAAAAGTTTTTAAAAACAATAAAGCAATCAAGGAGCTTAATTCAGAAATTAAAAAGTAGAATGGTTAAATGGATAGGTCACTTATATCGACACAATCCGAGTTTCGTCTAATTGGAAGGAAAACGATACAGAGGAAGACCGAGCAGTAAGTACATAGATGAAATAATAAATGACACGGGAGCAACAAGTTATGCAAACCTTAAAAGAAGGACAGAACGAAGATAATTTTAGTTGAACTCGCTAAGATCGTGAGGCATAAAGGTTATTCACCAATCCTAAGGATATTTTAAATTTATTGCTATCACTCGTCGCACAACTTTGTATTCGCTGTCAATTGTTATTTATTTTATTTTATATAATAATAATAATTACGCAAAATGTTACGATCTTCCATCTCATATTATTCCGTTTATATTATCCATCTTGTAACCGCCGTTTTAGCCTCTGCTTTAGTCATCCAATCTTTTTTTTTCTTTTGATATTTCTTTCGGCATTTGATTTAATAATTTCGACATTACGTATTTGTCAGTTTGTTCACTGTATTTTGGCCGCCCCGTGTTACCACCGAACGTATATTATCTATTCGTTTTCTATAGTTCATATTTTATCTGCGTGTTTTCGTTTAAATCGATGTTTTTATTATTATTTTACCGGTAACAAGTACCATAAATAACGATGATCACGATAAATTTAGCATATTAATTTAATGTCTCTAACGAGACATTAGTTTGCGAATAGTAATTAAAGATACGAGAGTAATATGTATGTAATGATTAAAATGCTTTGTAGACGTATGGAATTAATGAAGTGATATAATAAAGAAATATGTCGCGCAATATAATTCCGGTTTATAGAAATCGGGAGAGTATATTTCCTTCTCAGTAGTATTCTGGTTGGATTGCCTGGAAGTTCTAATGAGTGCATTCTGGCAATATTTAGGATTGCTGTTGTGTTTGAGTTTGTTAAATAGTTTTTCGTACTGGCTAATGTAAATATACTGGACAAATGAAACATTTAAATCTTTATACACGGTTAAATTAAAAACGTAGGATTACACCTAAGTATCTTCGACTGCTGCTGCTGCATTCAGATTACATGCACTAGTTGATCCATATAATTCAATAACATACCGCCAAATCGGTGCAATCATAGTGAAATAAATGCGTCTTTTAGTTTTTAAATTCAAAGTCGACTAGCGGACATAGTGACTCAGCGCGAGTGATGATAGCATTTCGAATTTGCTCCATTCGATCCAGATACATTCCGAAATAGCGTATGAAATCAACTTATGGAGTTATGTCATTATTAATTATTATTGGTGTATATTTAACTGATCTATTTGTAAACATAATATGTTGACACTTCGTGATTTAAACCGTATTCGCCAACATCGAGCTTATTGAACTGCTCCTCGATGCAGGTGATTCTGAAGAGTAGAGTTTCCGAAGATGGCTGAACTGCGAATGTGGCTCGTATTGTTTGATCAGTGGTTGGTAAATCTGCTACGTAGATAGAAGCCAGCTGAGACCCAAGCAGACTCTGCATATTCCTTCGAATAAAAATTATCTATCCATTATTGTTCCGCCAGTTAAATATGACTGAAGTAACATGTAAAGATCATAAGGAAGGATTTGTTTCGATTTGAGAAGTAGTCCAGCAGACTTTATCAAACGTCCGGGCCACATCCAAAAAACAGCAGAAGATACTTATTTTTTCTAGTGTTGAAGAGATAGCATCGACCAGTCTACGGCACTGTTTAATCGTGAAGTGCTTAATACGGAAACTGAACTAGTGATTCGGTATCATTTCATTACTCTTTATAATAATCGGACGTATACGACTTAGAATTAGTTACTCGAGGACATTAGATAACGAATTAAGTAAACTGATAGGCCTGTACGAGGTTATACGAGTTTGCGACCAATTATCATTAATTTTTCCACGTTTTGGGGAAATATCCGATTCGCAATATTACGTTAAAAACGTGGCATAACAGAATTGCTGATGTTCTTGAAATACATCTTTAGGAGTAAAGAATTTGTCATTTACATTAGAAGTAAAGGATACTTTTGTTGAAGATCGTGAGATGACGAACTATTTGTGAGAAGAGTCACGATACGGAGTAAATACTATGTTGAGGAGTTCTGCAAATACGTTCGTTTCATGTTCATCACGGCTCAATTATTATTGAATTTTATATTGAATGGCTCCGTCTATTTGATTCAGTAATTTTTTCTATTTCACCATAAAGATCTGTTGTCAATGTTCATATACTGAGATAGTGTTTCATTTTTATACTGACGAATTTTGTTCTTTAATTCCGTCTGTAGTTAGTTGTACGTAGAATTTTTTCAATGATAGAAAACGAATTCGCTGCCATTTTTTGTAGCTGCTCGAGTTTTCCGTATTAAGATTCTTATTTGAACTCGGACGTAATCATTTTTTTGTCACTATTTAAAACTGTTATCAGTTTAACTGTTGCACGCGTGTAAATTTTTTTAACGTAGTAATCAACTATGAAATTTAAAATCTTCTTAATATCTCAAATATTTAATTACCCTAATTAACTTTCTGATATAATAATAGCAAAGTTATTGTATATACTTGATTACTAAAAATAGTTAAAATCACTAAATTTATTTTTAATTATGCGAAGCTTTTCGGCATTTACGCCATTGACAAGCTATATACAGTTAAAATTAATTAATATAAAATCATAACATATTAATTTAAAACTAAGTTTACAATTTTACACAAAAATGAATTATGAATACTTTAGACTCTTGTATAAATAAAAATCACTACATTCCACAATCAATAACTTTATGGAAAGTTATTGTATCTGTAATTTTCAGTATGAAATTACTGTACAATGAGGAATTTCTCAGCGCTATTTCCTGGGTCTTCTTTTATGGAACATATAATATATATATAAAATTTAAAATTTTTGCAATATGTTCATGATATTGTAACGACCGTTTATAATAATTAACCTACGGTGCTATAATGCATCTGAAATCTTTATATATGAACTTTATATATATATATATATATATATATATATATATATATATATATATATATCTATATGTTGCGAAAATTCGTTATTTTTAATTTAAACCACGATAACGTGAGATGACGATCTCTCATCTTGAATCTGAAAATAAGCATCGTATTCGAATTACCGGTGCTATGAATATATATAAGTATAATATATATTTTATATGTGTGATTATTATTATTATCTTAATCATGAAGTATTAATGAAGACATAAGATGTTTTACGATATTCATGAAGAGACGAAAGTAATTTACAATTAATCTGGAGTATAGTAATAGTAATTTATCGGAGTGTACTGATTTTAAATACTTAGGAACCATTCTAAGTTTTTTTTTTTTATTTTAATGCGACATACATTGAAAACGAGCATCTATTTTAACTAATATTTTTTATAAACTCTATAACGTTAATCGTAATTATAACTCTGTATGCAAGTAATAATGCCGTTTAAAATTTGAATTATATCCACGGTTTATTACAAGTTAAAACGTAACGTTTTTATAAATAAATCGGAGCAAGGCTATCATTCCTAGCTTTTAAATACAGAACTACTGTCTGTTAGTTGACAATTATAAAGTATAATGTTAAATATAACATAGATAATACTAAAAGAATTTATTGCCGACCTGGTGTTGGGATGATTTGCCAATATGAAAACTGATATCGTTTTGAGGGGGCGTCAGCTGCTTAAATCTTTTTATTCGATGTATTATCGTATTCTGCTCAGCTTGCTAAAAAGTTGATACTGTCCTCAATCAAGCATGTAGAATAGTTACAGGTTGCCTAAGACCAACGCAAATAGAGAATTTATATAAATTAAGCGGCATCACACCGCCAAATATATGCGGGATATGGCAGCAAAAAAAAAAAAAAAAATTAAAAACATCTCACGACAACCGTCATACACTTTGTGGCTACAAGAAACTTGCTAATAAACGGCTGAAATCTAGAAATAGCTTTCTACCGACAGCCGAGTAGTCGAAGAATTTGAACAGGATCGGAAAACGGAATATGCTTCTAGCGGGTACAGATCTGAATTATAACTTATGGAAAACTTTAAATCGAATTCGAAGTGGAACACAGTGCACAAAATTTAACTTAAGTGGGTGAGGAATAATCCAAGGTGGTCGTTGTGAATGTAGTGAAATTCAGAATTTAACTCTAGTATAATTAGGAAGTTTGACTCCATCAAACAATATGATGATATTAACGTAGAAACATTAACTGTTTTAAAATATTGGTCGAAGAAAGGACTATAATAACCGACTCGATACAATATAATAATAATAATAATAGACAATACTTTCGGTAAATTTTCATCTGTCTCAAATAAATGTAGATGTAAAAATCAAATAATACATATATAATATCCCCGAGAAAAATACGGACGAAACGTCGTGTTCCACTATGCATCATAGTGTTTAATTCAGTATATTTCGATTTCAAAAAAAGCTTTTGATAAGTGACATATGTCTACAAAAAAATATTATTTGTCCCGCAAATTTCAATACCGATACGAGATCAAATACACGGCATTAAAAACAATTTTCACGATGTATGGGACTTAAACTGGAGCATATCCTCACCATTAACAACCTCTGAAACATCAAGTCAACCACAGCTTCGTGGAATATAACCATATTAACACGACAGAATGACGTTGTGCTAACGCGGTTTAGTATTAGTCATACCGCACTAACATATAAGTACTTATTAGAAAAGAAAATGCGACCAATATGCTGCCATTGTGAACAAGGACCATTAACAGTCGAACACATTCCAATATCGTGCATACCACTTCAAAAAAAAATCCATCCCAGTCGCTGTATCTCAGTACCCACACAGCACTTTCCGGAGAAACATAAAAACACCATCCAATTTCTGAAAACAATAAACATATATCCTCCCATTTGAATAATTAGCCTCGGTGTCTCTAACCTAAGTTGTGGTACACGGCACTTTAAAAAATTTATATATATATATGTGTGTGTGTGTGTGAAACATAACACAAGTTGTTACAAAAATATTAAATAAATAATAATACTTTACAAGCCACTATTTCACCTTACATGAATGCGATAATCAATGTTATACTCTCATGATGAATCTAGGATTCAATTTGATAATGGGAGAATCAATAAGGCAATAATTAACAAATAGGAGAAGAACACAATGTACTTAGGATCTTTCCAGTATAACGAGGTACCGAAACAAATAAAATAAATATTTCTTAAATTAATTGTAAACGTAGACGAAGAACTAATAATGGAATACATATCATATAGTATGGGTCCAAATAGAGTTATAGCCTCAATGAATAAATGTGATACCTGAAATGATGTACGTTTTGCATGTACATTTATACTTTATAGTATTCGTTGGTTATTGTATCTTTTTCTCTTTTTCTTATCGATTTTTTTTTTTATTCGAGGAAAATGATTAAAAATGAAATTTATTTACAATTATTATTTGAGTCGCTTAAATTATTTTATTCTTACAGATATTAATTATTATTTTTTTTGTACATGTGGTAGTAGAATCATATATATATATATATATATATATATATATATATATATATATATATATATATATATATATATATATATATGTGCAAGAGGTATAATATCTGTATTTACTTGTAAGTGTATATGAGTATTTAAACGTAAGTTTACCTATCGATATACACGAATGTACGTATAATATGATCGTAATTATCATATAACGCGAAAATTATTTTAAATATTATGTTTTTCTCGCTATAAATTATCCGATTTATCTGTATATACGGGTCTGATATTTAATAAGCAAATAATGTATCATCTTACGTCACGTCAAAATTATAGCTCATTAACCTTGAATACCGGATATCTTTAAAAGAGAATATGATATAAAAGATTAGTATATCAACTGTCGGTCAATAATAATACATATAAAAATTGTTATTACTTAAGTACTAACAAATATTATTTATATATGGTATCTACTATTGTATGTACGTATTATTTCCTAGTTAGTAAAAAATTTACTAAGACAATGGACTCGTATTTGAGAATACTTTACGAAATATTTTTGTTTATTTATTTCGGTGATATTCATCCTCTCCTAAAAATTATAAAATTTATTTATCAATTATTTGGCATTTTTGAAACATAACGATTTTAATATATCAAGATTAATTAATAAACATTCATTAATAATGTGTAAAAAAATTATGACCTGCCTGATGTAGCTTATAAGCAATTTTTATATATATATCGTTTCAATGATGACACTTCGAGTTAATTTTCGAGTCAGTCGAATCAATTGGGGAAGATCTACTAATGATGATTAGCGATTTAATCTTCCTAATCGTCAGTAGTTGATTTAAGTTATATTCAAGTCCGGAAGTAGGTTATTATTACACAGACACCATAGTTTACTATTATTTTCAGTATTTTTGACTGACATCGCTGCACAATTTTGATGTTTGATACCAGGTTGTATCCAAAGTGATACATCAAATTTTCATATCGACTTGATAACTGCATTATGCGCTAACAATTTTGATCTCAAACGTAATTCGAATGTTTTACGCAACAGAGTACATATTTCTAAGTTTAATATTTATCTTCCTAATCATGGTCTTAATATGTTCTCCTCAGTTTAAGCGGCGCTCAAGATACATCCCCCATTGGATAATTAAGATCAACCGGTGAACATGTCTTCTGCCTAGTTTAAATGTGGCGTACAGTGACTTGATAATCGTGCCTACTTGTTTAGTTCTGGTTTCTCTGACGTTCCTATCGAATCGCTGACTCTTGCGAAGAATGTATTATCAACAAATGCTGCGACCTCAGTGTCTGCCTCAATTGAGAGATTGTGTGTGTGTGTGTGTGTACAGGAAAAAGTAATCGGTCCTAAAATGGAACCTTGTGGAACACCCGTCTGAACAGAATAAAATTTGAATACATCAGTTCCGAATATGATCTCAAAAAAAATCTGTCTGTTATATACGAGGTACATCAATACGCGGTCAAAGACCCTAGTCGTATTTGGGAAAAATTTAGGACAATACTGTTAACAACCTGTGATGTATCGCTATACTCTGTGAACTAAACCCAAACTGGTAGTCTGGAATCATGTTTTGTAACCGTTTTGTTAAATCTTAGTAATGTTTTTTTAAATATCTTTTGATACTAACGATAAAATTCTTATAAGTCCGTGTGATGAAACTTCACTGGTCGGTTTTCCTCGTTTTTGTGTCATTAAAAATTTGAACATCTCAGTAATCAGATCGAATTCTGTAACTTTATGCATTGATAAGTTTTACTTTCGAAAAGGATAACAGTTTTATCGGAGATGACGTTGGGAAAGCTGCGGCTTAATCACATTTTACTTGTATATAAAAAGGCTTTGACACAACATTTTGATGTTTGAAGTAGTTAAAGACCTCCAAATGTAATACAGTTAATCTCATTTTAATAGATTTTTGATATGGTACAAAGTGCCTCAAGGAGGTGAAAACATAATGTAATATTTTGTACACATAATTTTGCTCGCATTATAATTATAAGGTACACTGCGACTGAAAGGGTTAAATTGTACCTGTTAAGTTGCTACATATTGAATATAGATATTGTATGATGAATAGTATCATAATTTTGAGTAATTGATGAGAAAAATATTTTTAGAAACTTTTTTACCTGTTTTTAACCAATTAACAATTTAAATGTATCCCTACCGACCCTATATCCGTACGCATACCCTAAGTTTCCTCTCCAACAGTCCTCAATTATTCTTTCAATTATACATTTCCTTTCCTGCTTAGTCTATTCATAATTTACGAATGGAGTGATTATTTATATTCGATCAGTACACATTTTTCAAAAGTTCATTAAGTTGAAGAGAAAAATGTTGTTAGTTTTTTAAATTCTTACTTAAATTTAAAAAGAAAAATTAAATTCTTGTCTGAGTGAATATTTTTACCTTACATTCATGAATTATTAAAGACAGTTAAAAAATGTTGAGTTGGAAATAAGTTTTGCCTCTTCTTTTTGTTTCATAAATATAAAAATATATTTTCAGTTATATTTATCGATATATATATATATATATATATATATATATATATATATATATATATATATATATATATATATATATATATATATATATATAATTTTAACGTTCCACATGTTGATAACTAGATTAATGAGAGGGATTAGATAATGAGTAGAAGGTTGTAAGCTTACTGCAAGATTTCGGTTAGCGAGGGAAAAATCCAGCAGTAAGATGGTGAGTTGAGCTGGAAAGACGTGACAGAAGTGTTAAGTTTGTCTTCTTCCGATCCATAGTAAGCTACGTTAGGCTCAAAAACCTTGCGTTTGTTTGGCGCTTCAATTGATTACGTGCCTGAACAATAACGTCTGTTGGAATTAGAAGGTTTAGAATTGATACTAGAATATCAACCACGGTGCTCGGTTCTACTTTTTTTATGATCTGGCTTCCACATCATTGTTACTATCTCTGTATAAGGTGTAACTTGGGTGTGGATTTTTTCAATTAAATAATACTGAAATTTGTATTTATTCTAAAGAAAGTGAATGCGGATTGATAAAATGAGAATCTTACATTTGAGTTCCATAACGACAATTTCTATAGTACGAGGATTGTAAATAGCTGATCAATCAACACGTTAAACAACGTCTATACGTTCAAAAGTAAATCTATATCCATGCTTTTGTTAAATTCGTTCGCACGATTGTTCGAGTGATAATTTCTAGTTAATTGTTACAAATTTTAATTTTAAGTTTGTAACTATCAACGAACATTGAAAATATAAATTCTTACAAATTTTTCATTGATGAGGTTCATTA
The DNA here is from genome assembly GCA_032883995.1 of Coronaproctus castanopsis. Lineage (NCBI taxonomy): Eukaryota > Metazoa > Arthropoda > Insecta > Hemiptera > Monophlebidae > Coronaproctus > Coronaproctus castanopsis. Next base: position 221,319,588 of record CM065053.1, read on the forward strand.
TTATATATATATATATATGTGTGTGTGTGTGAACAGACGAAAATTAATATCACGATACAGATATACACACACACACATATATATATACGTACGTGTTTCCTAAATACGGTTGGTTTTATAAATTTATCCCTCTTTTTTTTTTAATTTTATTTTTCGAAAAAAAAAAAATCGACTTCTGCTTTTATTTTTTTATATAAACAAGATGGGTGTTATTTCGGTTACATGGTTCAGGATGAGCTTTAAAATGAGAAGAACGCTCAGCATGATGACGTAGGATTTGACCTCCTGATGTGAAACCAGAATTCCAATTTCTATGTGAGCTTTTCAGTTGGCTCCCGTATTTTTTGCGTCATTTGTTAACTTTACTACTCTGTTGGTAATTACTGAAATATGTTGCCATACCGTTGTTTCGTGTTACGTATGGGCTTGCTTACTACACTTGAACTAGCGCATGTACACATATGCGTAGGAAGGTATGACACTAAAATACACGGAAACTAGGTCAGGGGGATTAATGTAGTGACGTTAGTTCCTAAACTAATATCCAATTGGATATTGTATTTACATATTAGTATACGTAAAGCGTGTTTCTGTGTACATAATATATTTAAACTTAAAAGGACAGCACCTCTGTCCGTAGTTTGTTTGAAATTGTTGCGCTTTGCTTCTCGCACAATTTCCACCTTGTCATTTAAATAATCTCTCTCTCTCTGGCTTATTATATGAAATAATCTGTTGTTATTTGGAAGTTTATCCCTTCGTTTATACATAATATTCCATCGTTGAATTAGGGATCACAGTGTCGTAGATAATAGGATTTTCTAAAGTTGGTCAAAAATTGAGTTCGTAATAAGTCCGCCAACGTCGTTTATCGCGTTAAAACTTGCTGTTATGAGTATTATTACATCCTGCGTGGGTACAGAATATTATTCGAAAATACTTAACTAAAATTTTGTATGAAAACCAAAATTTATATTATGTTGTCCGTTAGTTTCGAAAGAATTTGTAATATAATAATCATGGTAAGAAATTGTAGTTACCGTCAAACAATAAATAGTTGAAAAAATGCTACAATAAAGCTTGTAGAAATGATGAAAAACTTTCGCGAAAACTGTGTGTTTTAATTTAATATGTAAAGAACAAAGATCGCGCTTTGAAGAAAAAAATGAAGTAGTTCAATAACATAGTTGTAAAATGAAACGGAAATAACATTTCATAATTTGTTATCTTCTATTTGGTTCGACCTAAATTTTACCACTCCTCAGCTAAAATTTTAGCTTTGTCATTTAACTTCAATGATATCCTGCAGAGTGCATTTTGTTGGATTCATGTTACATATTATGCTGCAACGTCTGTCGTTTTCCATATAACGCTTCTGTTCTTTCGCCAGGCCCAACTTCGTCATTCGTACGAGCGCAGCCTGCTCGTATTCGATTTATTGTATGCCATATTGGTCGTCTCTCTTTATGTCCTGATGCTAGTGTTTCCTTAGGCGTCCTAAGGGAATTTAGTAGAATTTTTTATTCCACTGTACTGTCCGGTCTTTTTTCAGTTTTAATTCGTTGGTTTTTTTCATAAAGTTGGATTTGGTGTTAGTCTGTATGCTACTTTAGTTTGGCTATACATTGGATGCCTCGTATAATGGCATTGAGCAGTCCTTTCTTTTGTCCGCTATTATACGACGTACAATATTTGGCGTACTATCCTGCTTAAAATTATTTTAACTTTTCGCTCGTTACAGTTTTCTCTAACAATAAATTTTTGTGAGTCATATTGAAAGAATATGTGGTTACTGATGTCTTAAGTAAGTTCCTGTATATTTGAATGTCATTTCATTATGGCAAATAATGAAAAATAATTTTTTATGCGTAAAGAAGACATAAAAATAGTACAAATTCGTAGATTATAAGACTTATTATCTGATTAAAAGTTGAATATATTGGAGAGTAGTGATTTTCTAATTAATTATAAACAAACAAAATAAAACACAATCACTAAAATTTTTTTTTTTTTATTTTTTTTTTAATCGCGAAGCTTTTCGACAGTTACGTCATTTTCAAACGCGAACTAAAATTATTACATCTTTTTTTATATATGAAAAACCAGAAATATTTATATAACGACAACTTAAAATTTGATATACATATTTCACTAGCCAAACATAATTTCAATTATAGGTTAATTTACAATAAATTTCATTTATAAAACAGATTTTTGAAAAAATCTTCATCAAAATTGATAAATATCTCCCAAACCTGGATCAGGTTTTATTAAAAGTTGAATATATTGGAGAGTAGTGATTTTCTAATTAATTATAAACAAATAAAATAAAACACAATCACTAAAAGTTTTTTTTTTTTTTTTTTTTTTAATTCTGGTTTTTCATACATAAAAAAAGATGTAATAATTTTAGTTCGCGCTTGAAAATGACGTAACTGTCGAAAAGCTTCGCGATTAAAAAACTTTTAGTGATTGTGTTTTATTTTGTTTGTTTATAATTAATTAGAAAATCACTACTCTCCAATATATTCAACTTTTAATAAAACCTGATCCAGGTTTGGGAGATATTTATCAATTTTGATGAAGATTTTTTCAAAAATCTGTTTTATAAATGAAATTTATTGTAAATTAACCTATAATTGAAATTATGTTTGGCTAGTGAAATATGTATATCAAATTTTAAGTTGTCGTTATATAGATATTTCTGGTTTTTCATATATAAAAAAATATGTAATAATTTTAGTTCGCGCTTGAAAATGACGTAACTGTCGAAAAGCTTCGCGATTAAAAAAAAAAACTTTTAGTGATTGTGTTTTATTTTGTTTGTTTATAATTTATTATCTGATTGTGTGTTTTGTATATTTTTCCATCTAAAGGATCACAAAAAATGGGGAAGAACGTGTTTTCAAGCGGGACCCTTAACGGGAAGACGCTGGGAACAAAAAAAATCTGCTTTCTCTTCATTTTCCACATTTTATTCCATGAAAGCAGAGAGTCCAGTGGCAAAATCATACTGTGGAATCAGCATATTGCTCAAATGGATTCTATTTGTGTCATCTGTAGGTTCTATTGTAAACAGTGTACGCGTTGCGATTTCGTTTCGTTTAACTTAATACGCTAGTATAAAGTCCATGCAGCGACAAGCACGCTGTAAGCCATTGTTAGCTTTCTTTTGGCTACCGCCTTATGTCCAAAATAGCGGTATCATCCACAAACGTGGTCGTGATTGCACATTTATGTATCGGTACATCACTTGTAAACAAAAAATACAGTAATGGCCCCAGGAGGCTTCCGTGTGAAATAGCTGCCCAAATCAAGTAGAACGATGATTTATCCTCTTGTTGCGCAGCACAGAACTGTTTGTCCATCTGAAATTTTAAAAATTGTGCAGAATTTCACGAAAAAACCCAATTTCGTACAAAATTGTGATATAAATTTAAACGCCAATAATCAGATCTTTATAATATCATTATAAGACAACGTGTGAAATATCTACTTATCCTAATAATGAAATACGAATCTATAATTATTTTAATGTTCATTTTAAAAAGCCATGTTCCATATATATGTATATATATTTTTTCTTCTTCGTCGTCGTTGTCTGTTTTCAGACGTCGTGAGCATTTTTTAAACTATTTTTCACCATTCATTCCGATTCTGGGTCGTTTCTGATATATATATATATATCATTTATCTTTTCTTTACAATGATATAAGTATATGCGTGTATGTGTGTATTACATTTTTTATAATTATTGTAGTTATTATTATTACTTTTTACTTTGCAAACATATCTTCTTTTTTTTTAGTCGTTTTCTGAACATTTTCTGCTGATACAAATAAACAGCAAGTATGAATAGTCATGTTTTTGTGTGTTTATTTGCCCACTTTAACAGGCTGTTCTATGCGACGTCTACTCCTCCTTCATTAACAAGGAGTTTCTCATAGCCTCTTTTTTGGACATCAAGGGAGCTTTTGATAATGTCTCTCTCGCTGTTTTATACAACGCAATTTTAAAAATTGGAATTTTCGTTAATATGACCAAATTACTATGTAAACTTTTTTCTAATAGATCTTTAATCTTCTTAAATCCACTTTCTAACCTCACTGTTGCACGTATTTCTTATAAAGGATTGGCCAAGCATCAGCTTTGATCTTTTTTAATATTTATGTTTTGGCAGTTTTTAATTGCCTAACTGGGATGTCTTCCAGAGTTTTGTCTTATGCTGATGATTTCATATTATACACATCTCACCAGAATCTCCACGAAGCCGTTAATAATATTCAATTATCTATTTCTGTGCTTTGTAATATTTTTCAAAATATTAATCTCCTTTTATTTCTTATAAATCAAGTGTTCATGTTTTTACACCGGCCACTTAGTTATACCAATTTCCAAATCAATATTTATAATCAGTCAATTCCATTTGCTAAAAAAGTCAATTCATTGGTTTGACACCTGGATTCCAGATTAACCTGGACGTCTCATGTAACCGCTCTATCTACTCAGCTTATGACGATTTACAGTCCATTAAAAGCTATTAGGAACTTCTTGTAGAGAGGAGATCCTGTCAGTTTAAGTTTGTTATTCAGGTCCTTCATAAGATCTAGACTAGATTATGGCTCAATATTTTATAGAGGGAATACTCGCATCTAAAAAACTAAGGATTGTCTTCAGGACATTGGTTTGGGGCTTATTAAGGCAATCTTCGTTCTTGCCCTATAGTATGCCCCCAAATCGAGACTTTTGACTCCATTATTACATTATAGAAGAATATACTTGATAGATAAATTCTTAACCAAATATTGTAATCTTCAAAATCATGCTCTCATAGATAATATCTTGTATCTTTACAGTAACTAGAAATTTGTTGACTCCAAAATTCCTCTTCTTGCCAAACGGATTTTCCGATATGTTGCATATAACCCTGCACTAATTCCAGTTTTTCTTTCTATATATTTTAATCTTTCCTACAACATCAATCTAATTAATATAGACATTGATATTCGCATCTGTCAAGAATTAATTAAACTTAATTTATAACCTGAAATAATCAATTATCGTTTCCATTCTATTACTGAAACAAAGTATCCTAGATATATTCAGATTTTCACCGATAGATCTAAGTTACGAGGATCTAATGAGAATGTGTGTGTCGGGTTTTTTTTTTGCGAATTTATGTACTCAGCAGTTTTCTTTACCTCCTTTCATATATACAGCGGATCTGTTAGCGATTGATAAGGCATGTGAATATGTTATAAATTTTTTTTGTATCTCCTATATTGATATTGGCTCTGATAGCCTTAGTGCACTTTCGCCTATTCAAGGAAGTAGTTTTAATTATAAGACTCGCCCTTTTGGAAATTAAGGCGAAATTAAAAAAAAAATTCCGATCACAACTTTCCGCAGATTTGTCACTGTTATATGTAGGCTACGTTTTAGTCATTTTAGAGTAACTTTGAACTTCAATCTTATAAATCCTCCTTATGTTCATTGTACCAATCATAGTAGCGTTAATATTACAGAAGATATTAATGATTAATTTTTTTAGCTGTGAGTGGTTCGAACATAGACGTATGGATTTGCTTCATAAGCTATTCTCTCTTATTGTTTTCCCTCCTTACTGTATTCTTATCCTTGTTATGTTTTAATGTTTGTGTTTTAATAGTATTATTTAAATTCTAGTATTAATCACATTTTAACAGTTAGTTTTTCTTTTAGGAGTAATTTTCCTCTTCCCCTTTTTATCTTTTCTTTTCTTTTGATCATCCTCTCTTGTTATATTACAATATTTTATAGTTTCTTCTCATCCTTTAGTTTAATTTAATTCATCCGTTTATATTTATTTATGAATTATTTTTTGCTCTTTCTTCGGTCAAATTGTATGTACAGCCAGACCATTAAAAAAAAAAAAATTATGCGTAATTTTGTTAACACACGCACACACTTAAATATATTATAGTTAACTTGGTGTTTATTTTACGCCTTCCTCATTTAATTATCTACCAGCTATAAGCTGCTCAAATTTCGCTTATGCGAAATTCTGTATTTTACATTATCCGCCAATATTTGTTTTTTACTATTGTTTATGTGTTCGATATTTATTTCTAAATATCGATACGTGTGTACTTTACGTTTCGTATTCGTGGAAAATTAACTCGAGTTTTTGCTAATGCAAACAGGAAAAGTCCCTCGCGAGATAGCTCTCTGTCGAATAGTTTGCGATTATTCAGCTTTGTTATTTTAAAATGCTACATTTGTAACTACGTAAAAGTTGTGTGTTTATTTATTTAACCTTCAGACCCTATTCAAAAATTCGGCTTTTAACATTTCTTCACATTCGTTATCCACGAAAGAGGGAGGTATAGATGAAAAAATATTTTGCTCGTATCGGTCGTTCGTCTATATATGCTTTTGAGCTTTTTGTTTATTTTCCGTTCGATAAATTTTTCATAATTTTATCTGTTTTTGTTTTTGTTTTTTTATTATTTTTAAAAATATGTTGTTTTTTTAGTTCGGCTTTCCGAATATTTTTTGTCAGTACCGATAAAATCAATTATAGAAAATGCCCTGTCCGAGCACTAAAGCGAGTAACTTTCGTAGATGATACAAAAACTAACGACGATATCTTTAGCGATTATTAAGAATTTTGCGCATTTTCATGTAATTGTTGGAAAGAAAGTGCGATAAGTTTGAGTCTGTAGCGTATGTTATTATTGGCTGCTTTTAAACGGTAGATTACTTCAAGATTTAGATGTTTATTCGTTTAACGTATGAACGCTATCTTTTACCAATTATACGTAATATATTTATTAAACTCGATATTTAGTTTTTCCATTTGGCGATAGAGCGAGATGATTTTTCGTCATCATCGTGTAACTATTACGATGTATTATCGACCGCCAAGTTTTAATATTGATCGATATATTTTCGATTTATTTTTATCGAATTTTCAGATACTAATCGTCGGTTATTACATATAATTGGCTTCTAAATCGGAAAATTATTCTCGGTTATTTTTCCATTTAATAAATGTAATATATAATTTTAAGAAATTTAAGAAGAGATTATAGATAATTTTATTTTTTTAAATAATCTAACTTTTAAATTACAAATTATTTTGTATATATATATTTTTTTAAATTAACATTTTCTTGTAACTAATTATCCAGCGTTTCGCAACAGTGAATTAGTAAATCCATATTAAAAAAAAAGTCGTATTATGAACAGGCACAATCCGTTAGCCGAAAATATAAACATTTCATTATTGAAAAAAAACCTCATACATTTCTCAGAGTTTTGTAATGACATCATGTTTCATTTACATTAAATATGCATCTGAAACATGGACTCTAAACGCAGAGAGTATTAGACGTTTAAATGCTTTTGAAATGTGGACGTTAAGAAGAATGTGGCGAATACCGTGGACGGCGAAGATAACGAACAAAGAAGTACTACAACGGAGTGGAATGGAGAAGATGAACGTCGTAGAAGATATTGAAAAGAGGAAGAAAAAGTACCTAGCGCACAAAATAAGAGAAAAAAAAATATTTACGATGGCTGTTCAAGGAAAAATACAAGGAAACAAGACGCGAGGAAGGATATGATGACAACCAGCTTCGATAGAAGGAAAATGACAGAAATTATCGAATCAACTAGAAAAAGGGAAATATAGATCACTGTTGATGTATGCCATCTTCTGACAAGAAGAAGCTACAAGATGATATATATATATATATATATATATATATATATATATATATCATTATCATAAAAGTCATATCACGGAGAATCTCACATCAGTATCCTATATAATTACTGCCTTGAATTCTAGCTCATTTTGTACGCAAAAATAGCATAAATGAGTTAGTCATGATGATGATGTATATATATTATTAACCAATCTGCGAAACCAAGCGTACCCGTTGATGTAATGGTTTTCCGACCAATTATTTTATTTGGTCAATATATCTCAATGGAGTTCTTCAGCGTCTTTTCACGCCTTCCATTTTATCTTGTATAATCAATTTCTCTAGACCACCATTCTTTAGGATCTGATCGGCATATCTAACAGTCCTTTGCTAAACTACATCGTTATGTTTAACTCTTGAAGTATTTTAGCCGTCTACGATATTATCAACATTCCTCTCCAGCAATACATTTCAGAAGCGTTTATATTTTTTATGTAATTTTTCTTCAGCATCGGTTACATATGATACACATTACTAATATATTAATTATGTCGTGGTTTTTCCAGATTTGGTCAAGCATCGATATTGCTGTCTTTGCAATTGCAGTACGCCTTTTAATTTATTCGCTGCATCCATCTGTATTGGTAATAAATGTTCCGAGATATATATACTTTCTACTATTTGTAATCCTTCGATATGTTGTACATGGTCATTTCTATCAAGTCTATCAATAATATTTTTTTTTTTTTTTTATTTATTTCTAATCCAACTTCTATACTTATGACCTTTACTTTGTAAAGATGCTGTTTCAACTTGGGAATTAATCAGCGTATTTTGAGTTATTTATTCGTTTTCCTTCAATTTTCACGACGCCATTCTACGCTTATTTATAGTTCATAAAACAAAATATAATCTTGACAATTAAATATATATATATATCATTATCATAAAAGTCATATCACGGAGAATCTCACATCAGTATCCTATATAATTACTGCCTTGAATTCTAGCTCATTTTGTACGCAAAAATAGCATAAATGAGTTAGTCATGATGATGATGTATATATATTATTAACCAATCTGCGAAACCAAGCGTACCCGTTGATGTAATGGTTTTCCGACCAATTATTTTATTTGGTCAATATATCTCAATGGAGTTCTTCAGCGTCTTTTCACGCCTTCCATTTTATCTTGTATAATCAATTTCTCTAGACCACCATTCTTTAGGATCTGATCGGCATATCTAACAGTCCTTTGCTAAACTACATCGTTATGTTTAACTCTTGAAGTATTTTAGCCGTCTACGATATTATCAACATTCCTCTCCAGCAATACATTTCAGAAGCGTTTATATTTTTTATGTAATTTTTCTTCAGCATCGGTTACATATGATACACATTACTAATATATTAATTATGTCGTGGTTTTTCCAGATTTGGTCAAGCATCGATATTGCTGTCTTTGCAATTGCAGTACGCCTTTTAATTTATTCGCTGCATCCATCTGTATTGGTAATAAATGTTCCGAGATATATATACTTTCTACTATTTGTAATCCTTCGATATGTTGTACATGGTCATTTCTATCAAGTCTATCAATAATATTTTTTTTTTTTTTTTTTATTTATTTCTAATCCAACTTCTATACTTATGACCTTTACTTTGTAAAGATGCTGTTTCAACTTGGGAATTAATCAGCGTATTTTGAGTTATTTATTCGTTTTCCTTCAATTTTCACGACGCCATTCTACGCTTATTTATAGTTCATAAAACAAAATATAATCTTGACAATTAAATATATATATATATCATTATCATAAAAGTCATATCACGGAGAATCTCACATCAGTATCCTATATAATTACTGCCTTGAATTCTAGCTCATTTTGTACGCAAAAATAGCATAAATGAGTTAGTCATGATGATGATGTATATATATTATTAACCAATCTGCGAAACCAAGCGTACCCGTTGATGTAATGGTTTTCCGACCAATTATTTTATTTGGTCAATATATCTCAATGGAGTTCTTCAGCGTCTTTTCACGCCTTCCATTTTATCTTGTATAATCAATTTCTCTAGACCACCATTCTTTAGGATCTGATCGGCATATCTAACAGTCCTTTGCTAAACTACATCGTTATGTTTAACTCTTGAAGTATTTTAGCCGTCTACGATATTATCAACATTCCTCTCCAGCAATACATTTCAGAAGCGTTTATATTTTTTATGTAATTTTTCTTCAGCATCGGTTACATATGATACACATTACTAATATATTAATTATGTCGTGGTTTTTCCAGATTTGGTCAAGCATCGATATTGCTGTCTTTGCAATTGCAGTACGCCTTTTAATTTATTCGCTGCATCCATCTGTATTGGTAATAAATGTTCCGAGATATATATATACTTTCTACTATTTGTAATCCTTCGATATGTTGTACATGGTCATTTCTATCAAGTCTATCAATAATATTTTTTTTTTTTTTTTTATTTATTTCTAATCCAACTTCTATACTTATGACCTTTACTTTGTAAAGATGCTGTTTCAACTTGGGAATTAATCAGCGTATTTTGAGTTATTTATTCGTTTTCCTTCAATTTTCACGACGCCATTCTACGCTTATTTATAGTTCATAAAACAAAATATAACCTTGACAATTAAGTTCTATACACTTTTCAGTTATCTGTGTAAAAAGGTTTACTCGTGAGTTTCTCTCCTTGGCGTAAATCCAGCTTGTTCTTGTTGAAATTTTGCGAAAATAGGTATGTTTAATTTTTGGAGTATAATATATGGCATTTACTCGTACCCTATAGTTGTTACAAATGTCGTGTGCTCCTTTTTGTGTGTATAGGTACGTAGATTAATTTAATCCAGTTACGACCGTTTAAAAGAAATCTAGTAACCTATACGTTTGTTGCGAGTCGGTGTTTTAATTGCTCTGATTCGTTCGTAGGGGAAATTTAATTAAAAATAATTTAAGGATTCGGAAATCAATGTACATTTTACGTAGAAGAAACGAATAATAGCAAAAATTATTTATATATATCATTCTAATTTTACAACACATACGAGATAATCGATTTAATTGCCGTAAATATAATCATATATTGTTTTTATATATTTACGCAGGTCTCGGGTTTATAATATTTGAATATATTAAAATATTACTTTCATAATCGAACACTTACCTATAATTTTACGGTACTATACTTTTACATACCTTAGTACAATCGACTATATTCCATGTTATATGGATTGGGTATCTTCATCATATGTAGCTACTGTTGTCTGTTAGTCCATTACAGTTTTGTTTCATTATATAAATATATATATATAGGGTTCCATCAGCTTAAAATTTGGTAGGAGACCTGGCGATTCTTTCGACAAGAAGATTGATGGTGTATCGGCCAAACAATGCATCACGTGTAAGCCAATATGGGATGTTGCCTTCCCACCTATATATACATATATATAATATGCATTGTTACAAACTTGTTTACACTTTTTGTAAATATAAAATAACGCCTTCTAACTGTAATAGAACCCATACATATATATATATATATATATATATATATATATATATATATATATATATATATATATATATATATATATATTATTCTTAATGATATTTCGACGTGTTCAGTTTTTTAAAAGACACTTCCTTTTTCCTTTTTCCTTTAGTTGAATTAATTTTTGACGTTTTAAAGTTTTTTGTGTGTTTTTTTTCAATTATGTCTAATATAGGTTGTTTTTTTTTTCGTGTTTTCAGATTTTAACGGCAATCGAGTCGAACACGAAAGTTTGCATAAGCGCAATCGGAGGTCGTCGCTTCAGTAGCGGGTAGTTTATCGGCTATCGAAGTGGCTGTATTAACATTATCGCGGCGCGTTCGTTTATTATCTATACGATGATCATCGACCGTATCTTCTCTGCCGCCTTAATCGACCTTGCAACGACGTATTCCTATTGAATATATATTATATATATATATATATATGTAAAGACGGCGACTAGTAGTATTGTTGTGTGTCGCGAATAGGTCTCGTCTTCATACTAAACTATTATACACATATATATGTGGTAGTAATGTGTATACTGTATTAGGTTGACAACAACGTCGCGGCGACACCTCCTCTTAAAAATCGCGATAGTCTAATATTCGCATGACTGACTTCGTACGTTAGTTAGTCGACGTATATCGCGTAACGGATATTATCGGGCACGTTGTTTTCGCATTTTTCCGGAATTTTTCACATCGGTCGGTTAAATAGAACGGTAAAAATGGTCGAGCGTTTAATTCCGTCAGAATTTTCCTCCTCCGACATTTTCCGCCTGTAAGCGAACCTTATCTTCCTGGCGTTCTATATTTTTTGATACATTTCGACAGATTTTAATTTCAACGTTGAAAGACGTCGTCGATATCCAATCGGTGCTAGGTAAGTTTCGTTATATATTTATTAATAAGTATTTTTGAAAAACGACCGTATTTTCTTTTTTAAATGTTTTAATTCGTTTAATTATAATAATATTAATAATTAATAATAATTATTATTCCCTTTTTCTTCAAGTATAAACAACGATTTACTTACTACGTAATTTTTTTCAAATTAAATTTCTCAATCCATTGCCCCCCTCCCTTATTACACTAAACGGAATTGCCATCTGTTTACAATCCTTTTTTTTAGTACTGGCTGTAGGTATTATTATTTTTTTTATTTATTTAGAATGCGCTGCTCAATGCATTCCTATTATCCTCGACAAATTATTATAATAATAAACCGGAAGGTTTAAATAATTAGAACGAGAGAGACGTATGCTTGTCGGTGACTTTGTCTCTTTTTCTCGCTCGTTCTTTATAATAATTATTTTCGAAAATATTTGGATATAGTTGTTATTTTTTTTTAAATTTAACCTTCTAAATCTACTCAGTCGGTTTATGATGAATTCAAATTAACAAACGCGTAATAATGAACGCAACTTGTTTTTATCAGACACTAATTAATAGTTCCTAATTAATAGTATTAACAATTAACGTTAACATCTTGTTAGTAGTAGTATATATATTTATGATTTTTGTTTGATTTGAATTTACTCGTAGCTAAAATTGATTACAACCCGTTTACGCCTTCTCGTTCATTCTACTGGTTACTATGATTATTATTAGTTTAAATTGTTCGACGTTCACCCAGAAATAATTTTATTAGTTTTTCTCCGTTATAAATATTTAATTTATCGATAATATAATAATCTTCGATACATTGCGATGATTGTCCGTTCGATTATTAATGGCCAGAAAATAACAATGTTCGTACCGATTTTATGATTTAATCGTTATTATTGTATTTTATTTTTGACATTTTTGTTATTTAAATGATTTGACTACTTTTTAATGGAGTATTTTGATAGTTTTGTCTAATTACGAATATTTGTTGAACTTAAGCTTCGATGAATTCGTATTATTTCGGCGTGGTGCGACAGACAACTGCTGAAAATATCTTCTACGGAGTAAATCAAAAACAGGGGTATATATTTCAAAGAGTGAAAGAAGAGACGAGGTAGTATGACTGGCCTGGGTAATAAATTTAACTGATGACAAAATAAACGGAAAACGAGCGAACAGAAGACCAAGAACAAAATTTATGAAAAGCATACTAAAGAAAATAAAATATGCTGGGACAAAAAAATTGACCTACGACAGAAAGTTATTACATGACAGTCACGTTGCCAACCAACCTAATGGTTAAGGAAATGAAGAAGGAAAAGAAGTAATTTGTATACATTCTAAGAAAACTTTAAAAAAATAATAATAATAATACTTAAACAGGTACGTTTTAAATTATTATTATAATTTGGACGATAAATAATTAATTTTTTTCATTTGGTGACCTAGAAATTTTATTACGAATCTAACGTATATATATATATATATAATCATCCGTATATATATATATATATATATATATACGGATGATTCGTAGCTCAATATATAGATAAGTTACACCTGCAATTCAACAAACATGTTAAACAAATAACCTTTCAAGAATTTTTTGATATATTTATTAACAATTAAAGCTTGAAAAAACATCGTAACTTATTGTTTTTATGAATATTTACTTGGTATTTAAATAAAATAATATAATTTATTATGAAACATTAAACATATGTATATTAATCCGAATAGGACAACTTACGACCACGGCATTTAAACTGTTTAATTTCTTTTTGTTTTGATTTCTTCTGCATCCAAAATTTCTGCATTCGCTCTCAATATTGTTCTTTTCTTTCTTCGGTCCACTTTTTGTATGTACGCAATTTCGGCTTGTCTTTAAATTTGCCATATTCCGCTAGTTTCTTTCTCAATGGATAATGGGCTTCGATATCACCCGATTCAACCCCGGCTTCGTTCAAATCACATTTTATCTCCTCGAACCATTTCCATTTGTTCTTCAGACTCTGCGTGTAATCAAATATTCGGTTAATTAGACTTGTTGATTTCGACCGCGTTATATGACCATAAAACTTATTTCGCTTTCTTTTCAATGCGTCAATCACCCAGCACGAATATTTGTATATTTCTTCATTAAATCTTTGCCTATATTCTTCGTTTAATTAGGCCTAACATTCTTCGCAATACCTTCCTTTCTTTTTTATTTAGTTCTCGATCATCCTCATATATATATATATATATATATATATATATATATATATATATATATATATATATATATATATATATATAGAGAGAGAGAGAGAGAGAGAGAGAGAGAGATGGATAGATAGAATAGTCGTTAAATAGGATATTGTGATCAGGAAAAACCATACACAATCATTTTACTCAACTAACGTTTGTCGATTGTTAACCTGCTACGTGCAGTTGGTGTAGTTACTTTAGGTTGCATTAGATGTAATATTTGATACGACCGTCTTTGATATCGTATTCCACTGCTCTGTTTTTTCCTAGGTGAAGTGGCTTCTTCATCAGTTTTCCTATTTCCTTCACATATGATCAAACTAGCGCGATATTCGTATTTGTATTATAGACATCAAATTACATTCCTCGATTATCATTTGTAATGCTATCATTTAGGCCACGATATTTTTCAACAATAAACCATAATTCGAAGGCTCGTATTTTATTTTCTTCTTTCCTATTAATAGTTTATGATTAGCAACCCTGTGACTAGTAATTATGTTAGACTATCCTTTCGAGTAGTTATTAACACTGTATCATACCTACATGATTGATAATCCCTTATTCCGCCGATTGGAAAACCATGGCACCCAGCTAGAACCTTTCTTATAATTAGTTCGCCACAATTAGCGGAGATAAAATATGTTTTTTGTCTTACACCACGTTTTTGTAACAGTTTCGACCGTATAACATTTACCGCTGCTTCACTGTCCTTGTAAAGATTATCAATAAAACATAGCAGATTCTCAGGTGCTCAAGGTTGTGTACGTATATCCGCATCTTTCCCCGTTTAATACAATCGAATGCTTTGGCGTAATCGATGGAAGTTAAATAAACTAGTATATTCTTTTGATTGTTCTTTTATTTTCCGTATATTATATTAAATATTTGTTCTTTGATACGAACGGCCTTTCTGAAACCATTTTAATCTTCAGAAATATCGTTCATGATAACGGCTCGTAGTCTATTATTCAATATATTAATAGAATATATATATATATATATATATATATATATATATATATATATATATATATATAAAATGTTACATTTGTTTCTGAGAAATATACGTCGATCAAATATGCTCGTTTATTTGAAAATATTAATGTTTTAAAACACAATTTTAAAATAAATGACGACTTTGGAACATAACTCGTACTAAAATGTATGGGCTATTTCGATAAAATATCATCGTGGCTTGTAAAATATTCAGTTCACGAATTATCCGGGTGAAGATTTATCTATCGTGAACGTGGTATAGTTAATCCTAATATTTTTGTTAAATTCTACATTCGCGCATAGGAACACGTTGATGTAAAAGTATTATTCCTCCATTTTATATATATTAGTTGACGAACAGCAACGGATTAGAAGTTTGGAGTGAGATTCATCTATTAACAGATAATGACATATTGTAATATTTTCATATATATATATATACATATGGATTATGTGCATATATATATATACATATTTTATTTTATGGTTTGAAAGCATGGATGATAGATAAAAACACGGAAAACCGATTACAGACTTTTGCGGAACCTGGTGTTGGAGGAGGACGGAAAGAACAGTGTGAGCAGAGAAAATTAACATCAAAGAAGTATTTAGATGAATCTTTGAAAATAGAAGTTAATTAAGAAAATTTAAAAAAAAACACGTGATACAAGTGGGTAGGTCATATTTCTGGACGTATTGAATATTTAACACAAATAATTGAGGGCACCTTAGAAGAGAAAATATTAAAAGGAAGGTTGAGAATAAAATATATCAAACAAATACAACGCGATGTACAAACAAAAGTATATAGTAAATGAAAAAATGGCGCTATGCTGTACACGATCTTAACAAAATTTAGAAATTATGATGATGATGATGTGATATATATTTTATATGTTGTTATTGTTGTTGTTGAAGAATGCGTAAAATGGACGTGTTTGGAGGATGTGAAGAAATCTCTTCATCAAAAAGTATATCATTATTGTTATATGCGGGATTCTAGATAAAACAGATCTAGTTATTTAAAATATTAGAATTTTTTACAAATTATTTGTAATTCTAATAACAGAGTATGGTAAAGCGTTCAAAATTATATACGTAATGTTTTATTTTCTAATTACTTATCGTTATGGCTACGAGATTGGTCGTTTTAAGGACCTGATCGATGGCCGGATGAAAAGATGAGATATCATCTATTGTTCTTGTTTGGGTAAATGGTGGAAGAGAAAGATAATATTAAGTATTCTGAAGAAGTTGTACATTTTCCCGTCTAAATGATTATGACGCGAACGTGATACAGCCTGAAGAATGACCGATGTTTAAATCGTGTTGTTCAATAATCGAAATTGTAGCCGGTCCCGGTCGTTTGTTATGGCGTAATATATCGATTTTCCTTTTTCGATTATAAATAACGACGTACGCTTATTTCCGGCTGCTAGCTTATGCTGTTAACGTCGTAATAATGCGTGATTTGTATACGTATTATGTATATATATATATATATATATATATATATATATATATATATATATATATATATATATATATATATATATAAACCTGAAAGTTTTCCTATTAAACTATTTGTATTTATTCATTCATTAACCAATCTTGTCATATGAAAAGAAATACATTCCTCGCATCTTTTTGCACGCGTGAATATTTTCGATTAGATTTTTTTTTATTTATTTACGCGGTTTCCTTTCATGGTGTGCGTGGTAAAAAATTGTAATGTTTAAAATGTTTCTCATTTGCCACCGATATATATTGTAAACCCTGCCATAAGCTATATACTATATACTATATATATATATAAAATCATAATTTTACATTCCAAGATTGTGCGTTGATCTTATTGTGTTTATTTAATTGTAATACTTATATATATATATATATATATATATATATATATATATATATATATAAATATTTTAATATACGGTTATGCTGGATAACGTTAGATAAATATCGTCACTAGATTTACGTAATAGTGCGTATATATATATATATATGTATATATATTGTTAAAGAAATATTCCCCTTAAATAGAATCGAAAATGTTAGTAAATATAGACTTTTTTATATTACATACTGAATATAACCAGATTTGACCGCTCTAGTTTTTTTTTTTTTTTTGTGGGAGATACCTTAAGAGTGGCCTTTACGAAACACGTCCACGAGATCTAGAAGACCAGAAAATTCGGATTTATGAAGAAATGTCAAAAATTCAGCGACCTATGTTCGAAATAGTGTTCGAAAATGTTGTAAAAAGACTGAATGAGTGTATTATTAGAAATGGCGGTCATCTGAACGATATTGTGTTCTACAAATAATTATTAGCTAATCTCTCGTTTTCATATTTTTAAATAAAATTTCATTCAAACGTTTTGGTCGAATAATTTTTGAGTTATTTAAAAAATAAAACCGTCCGTCTTCTCCGGGTCGTCCTCATTGAAGTTGAAAACAAAATATGCATCCATTTATGGTTTATTTATCATCGTGTATATTTCTATTCTTCTACCGTCGATATTATAAAACGAGATTGTATTTAATTTACTAATTGTTGATTAAACTACGTAAACGATATTATACTTTATAAACAAACAATATGTAGCAGACCTTCTTTGTAAGAATTTTTTCTACAAAATAATTTTATGTCATGTAATAAGCATATACTATATGTATTTCTCGGATGACCTGGAATATTGTCCGTTGTTACCGAATTGAATTTTTTTTGCGATATCATCTCTACTTATTTACAATATGACCGTTATATACGGAAAATACCGGAACTTTAAAAATGAAAAATTACCTATTTAAAATATATATATATGTATATATATAACGTACATAGTTCGAAGTATTTGAGTCGCGTGTATGTAAACTAAAATAAAAAATTCTATTTGCGTCATAAGAAAAAATTATTTGTTTTTTCTTGTTCTTTCTCTCTTCAACCTAATGGTTGGTGGATATTAAAATGAACATGTCACACCTGTTTTTCGTGAACATGCTTTTATGGCGACATTACTTTCACAGTTTTTTACTTGTTTAATATATCCAAGTCTTGGTTTGCCTTTAATCCCTCTTTCATTCGTCATCCCTTCGATTACAGTTCTTATTCATTCTGAATGTCTAATCAGAAGTCCAACCATATCATTTCTTCTCATGTTGATCGTCTTCTCGTACACGGTATCTTTAACATCCAACGCCAACGCCATATTTCAAACGCGCGGAGTTTATCATTTTCTCTTTTTACAATCGTCCGTGATATAACGCCATACTCCAGATAAAGCTTTTTATAAAATGTTTTTTTTTTTTTAACATTTTCTGACAATTTTTTTGATACGAGCAATCGTTTTTTCATAAAAACGTTTTCCGCAAGAGCTATTCTTGTCTTTAGATATTTCGTACTACTACTGTTTGATAATATTATACTTCCTAAATATCATTTACTCGATGTGTGCTCTGATGATTCGAATGAATATTTGTTCTTTATTTTTCGCTTTTTAAATACGTCATTACTTTACTTTTTTTTTTGTACTTCTATTCATTTTGCATATTTTTGTAGAGCTTCACTTAACATATTTAAAGATTCTTGCATTCCTTTTATTAATTTTTATATAGTTGAAAAAGTAGTTTGTCGATCCCTGAAGTCTCTGCCTTGTTTCTTCAATGATCCGAATAGTATATTCCAATCCACATGATCGAAAGCTTTTTCAGTGATTAAAAGTAGGAAGAGTATAGCTTCTTTTGCTCCTTTGTTCTTCCTTAAACTAAACTGATCCTCATTGAGGTTATTTTTAGTTTTTACGATCCTCGCCAGAATTTTGAGAGTACGGGACGATTCAGTTCTATTATGATTTTTTGGTATAGCGGCCAACCAACCATGCTCAAAATCTTTCGGAATGTTTCCTTTCGTATATATATTTCATTTAATAAATTAAATATTATGTTTTTAGTTTTGTCACTTAATAATTTAAGCGGTTCTTCAAGAATTTAATCAACTCCTACTTCTTGATTAGTATGCTTTAGTTCGATTAGAGCTCTTTCGAATTCACATTTTAATATAGGCGGACCCTTCTATTGTTCTTGTAGTTCGGCTTCTTGTTTTAAAATTGAATCATCGATTGGATTAAGTCTTCAATATATTGTTTCCATTTGTTTTGAATGTCCTTATCATCGACTAACAGCTTGCCGTCCGTGTCTCTTAAAGTAGTTTCTTCCTTTTACTTGCGAAGTGTCTTCTAATATCGATTTTCCATATTATCTATAGTTTTAAACCGTTCGCCAATCAATTTTTTCTTAGTTTTTCGAATTGTTTACCATATTTCGACATTTCTTATATTCATGCTGGTTATTATTTATCCTTCTTAATTTCATTAGTTGTTATATTTCTTTAATTATCCCTGCCTTATAAATGTTTTTTTTTCTCATAAAAATTAAAGTCCGGGAGTAATTTTTAATTATAATTACGATAGACACATTCGGAGGGGGAATATTCGTGGTTGAACTGTTTTAAGAAGCTTTTTGTAAAACAAAAATGCAACCAAAAATTTATTTCTATAAAATAAAGTATTTTATCCCATTAGGAAATAACAATAATAATGATAGACATTCCGAGAGAGAGAGTGTTCGTGGTTAAACCGTTTAAGAGGTTTTTTTTTTTTGTCGTAAAAAACCATTTATAATTACGTGTACGTGTTTTATCTACCCCCGTTATAATATGTACAAAACTCGGCTGAATTATATACGATATTTCGTGTTGCGCTGTTCCGGGAGATGTTGAACAATGGAAAATTCCTAAATTAAACGGGGCCTGCACATACACGTCGTGTAACATTACCCGCGTTTTATTCAAACGTCCTCAGAGACTGCGTGCGCTATGTCAGTCATAAATGTGCGTCATGAGCCGCTTGCCTGCCTACTTGATGGGTTTTCTTTTGTCCTCAAATGCGATGTCGACGACGAGACTACAATCGTGTGATAAAGATGAGTTTCGTAGCACGAGTGCATAATTTGGATTATGAAGCGGATTATAATGGAAAAAAAACTTAACCACTAAAGAGAGAGATGTTTGCTAGAGAAAACGCGAGAAAGTGTAAATACGTCGTGGAGATGGCGTTGAGATTATGTTACTCGTTGAGAAACGCTAAGTAATTAATTATAATTGCAGAACCTACGGACGACATAACCTTCGTAATAAAATGTCTTACAAAAAAGTTCAAACGAAAATAGAAATTTCTCAGTTGGAAATTGTAATTTTCAGCTTTTAAATTATTTTTTTAGGTTTGTTTTTTTTTCAAATTTTGTTTTTTTATTTAACGAAAAACATTCTTCGTGTTTTGCCTAATTACCGCCGCCATTAGTATTAAATTCTGCGCGCCGACATTTTATTTACGAACGTTTTAAACGAAGTAGCGAAATACTTCGATCGATGCTTAAAATTTCAAAGCACCTGCGACGAAATATTTAGAAGAAAAACCCCCCCTAATACTTGGAAGTGACGATAATGATGTTGATTATTATTACTTTAGTCGGAGGGGAGGTTTCTTGTACAAAAGTTGGACGGCTAAATGATTAATGCGCGAAAATTTAAGCTTCGAAATATTTCTCATTGAAAATTAGAAGTAACATTCCATTCTGTTTGTTTCGCGTACCATCATTCTATCTTATCTAACTGTTATATATATATATATATGTGTGTTCTTCACGAATTGTTATCTATGAATTAGTGACTTGGGAATAGCGGGATTTACCACGTCATCTTCTTTCGATAAAATAATTACTAATCGGAATATGCGTTACTTTAGAAATTTCGAAATATTATTCCGCATTAAATGAAAATTTACGCGAATAGAAGAAGAAAACGCTCTTTATTTTCTGTGCGGTTCCGCTGCTCTATACACTAAAACGAGCGGAACGGAGCTGGTGGTGAGAATACGGCAAAAGTTATAGTTGCATTTTTCCGTAATTTTATTGACGGTCAATCTGAAAAATCCGATATGGAAAATGTTACCATGACCGTGACGAATTTAACCTGTACTTCAGCGCTCCCAAAATGGATAGAATGATTAAAAATGAATGGATTATCGTAGTTTTTTTATAACTATAATGAAATTTGATGCTTTCTCTTCGACCCCCGATAACACCTCTCCTAATCTAGATCGGCAAAAACTGTTCGAACGAAAAAAACGTCCGCGAATTGTCGCTACAAATCTAGCCACCAGCCACTACTCTGTTGCAACCCCTTATGCCTTTTTGTGTAACATTTTTCCTCGAAATTTTCTCCAGAATGGAAAATGTTCGTTGATGTTTGTAGCATATTAATAATAAGATTATGTAATGTACTTGCGTGTTACATTTCCACTGTACAGTACTGTAATACATTTGTGCACTTACAGCTGTGTTTATTCATTGCGCAAAGAACAAAACTCAAAGAGAAAAATAGAACTGTTATTAAAAATAAATGAGCGTGAGCGCTCCGCTCGTTTAAAAGTGCGTGCACATTTTTTGCTGCAGAGCACAACGCTAATATTTCGTATTTCAAAATCACGTTTGTTTGTGTTCGCGTTGAAATAAATACAACGAATGTCAATATCTAAGAAGATGTTAACCTTTTCACTCTTACAATGGTCAACTATATGGTTTTACTATTATTATTATTAATACACGAAATCGGAGTATTTAACACAAAAATGTCTAAATTTATCAACCATTTCACATACACTTCAACATCATTAATTTGGAAAAAATTAAAATATACGCGAACCTTAACCACTCTCTTCTTCTGTCATTTTATTAATATACGATCAGACCATCACCGTTCCATTAGAAGTTGCAAATTATTTAGCAAAATATTTTAGTACACATTCTATCCATTGACACTTCATTCCGCTTCAATCACAACCTGGACAATAACTGACTAAAATTTATATTGATAATCCATATAATTAGACTATAACACAAAATCTTCAGCCTCCGGGTCCAACATTCACTTCTGTTCAAGCACCTCCCTAATTATGTCAGGATAGGTCTTCATCAAATATACAACCATATATAGGCAACAATGTAAATTTCTTTAGAATAGAAATTGTATGCTCTAGTACCGTACCTTATCTCTAAAAGAAAAAAAACCCTAACCAGACATTAGATATCTACCACCTTATTTCCCTAACTACTTACTTAGGTAAACTTATGGAAAAAATGGTTAACCGTCGACTCCTGCACATCTTTGAATTATTAAACCTTCTTTCTCCCTTCTAAACGGATGACCGTCAAGGTAAATCATCTCTCGATGATCTTCTATTTTGACAGAGAAAAATTTTGACTTACTTTTCTGCGAAACAACAAACATATTCTTTATTGTTTGATATTGAGAAAGCGCATGAGAGAGTAAAGCGTATGAGAGAGTGAAGCGTAATGGTCTGTTGACAAAACTAAACCAAGTGAGAATAAAAGGAAATCTGTTCTCAAATACACCACAAATTTCTTGCATGAGAGGATAACCGAGTTAAAATTTTTCTTCACCTTTGCCTGCTCGAAATTGAAGGTTCTCCCTTAGCCTTACCCTTTTATTATTCTACATTAATCGTATTTCTACATTGACTCAACCTACACTCTCAATACGATTGTTTTTTGATGGCATAAACATCTCACACAAGAATCCCCTAATTGCCCACCAAGTTATTTAAAAATCACTCACTCGAATGTTGGACCATCGATACCTCTTCTTCAAAAACACACCTCATTATATTTCACGGCAAACGAAACATTACCCTCTTTTCTCCGTTACTACTTTATTAATAATCTGATAATCCTCTTTAAAGGAAACAAAATTCTTACGTCTTCTTTTCGACTCACAGTTGGCTTGGTGACCTCATATAGCACAGCTTAAGGCTAAATGTTTGAATTTGTTAAATCCTTAAGTATCTTTCTAAACCAACTTATAACATAAATGTCGAACTACTAATAAATTTCTACGAATCATCATTCTTTCTAGATTAAAAACTATCCGTGTGAAATTTACTCAAAAACTACTTCAACGCATAGATACCATTCACTTACTCTATCGTCCGTTTAATCTTTGACGCTTACCGCACATCGCCGTCTGTGAGCGTGCGTTCCGTACTCAAGGAACTCCCTGTACATAATCATATAGAATAGCTAACATTTACACAAATGCTTCGTTCCACATATCTATATGCGACTATTCTCCTAAATTCCCACTTTATCCTTTCCTTCATCCTACAACCATTTTAAATAATTTAATAGCCTAACCAGTTACACACGGGATTATAAAAGATAAAAAAAAATGAATAACACAAAATTGAAAAGTATACTTGTTTGATTTATATATTTTACATATCGTTTCGAGTGAATCACATTTCGATTATACAATTATTACGAATCGAATGTGTATGTAGTGGTACATCTCCATTCGCTTCAGTTTATTTATTTCCTGCATTGCTAAGCATCGAGTTATCGAAAACGTATGTTTTTGCAAATTCGGACGTCTATATAGGAATTATTAATTAGTAATTTTGTCATATGCGAGAATTACGTTCGCAATAAGATTAGAATCATGGAAATAGTGTTTTTAACTTAGGATGTGATACGTTAATTTTATTTCATGATCCGAATTTTATAGACAAAATTTGATGTTGTGACTGAAATGATTAAGCAACACAACCCGTATCGGTTAACACGAGAAGAAAAAGATGAATATTATTATAAACGCGATCGTATAAATATCGATGTTTTTCATTTCGATCGCGAACGACTGACACGTCGAGGAGATTCTAGATTCTAGTAGACGGTTTATTTGGTACGAAACTTTGAAAAGTTGGGCAAAGTTCGAACGATTAACTTTCATAAGTAGTTCGAATAGAACAAACGTCGGACGTGACTTTTCTCTTAAAACGCGTAAACTAGTTAATACCCACACGAAGTATGAAAAATACATATTTGTGTGTGTGCGCGCGCGCGAACTTGGTAGTTTAATTTAAAAAGGTAGTTTTCCACTCCATTTATTCGAACCTTTTAGTTCCGTCGGCAAAAAAACAAAACGATTACGATTGGGGAAATTTTTAAATTCGATAAAGTTCGCATCTTTCTCGGTACCTATACTAGATTGAATTAGTTTTCCGAAGTTTGTTAGTGCTTTACAGTCGCCTTTCTTCCAACTATTCTTTCGTTTGTTTGTTTAATTTGTCGCGGAACTACCAAAAGCTCAACCTTTGTTTGACGGGTGTGACGTTCAAACTAAATGGCGTCACTTTAGACGAATTTAACGCTGTTTAGTTCTAAATGTATTACGTCACGATAATATATTTTTTTTTTTTACACAGCAACTGCGTAGATGTACATCTTTCGATTTGAAATCTTTTTTCAATTATATAAATTTCCTCATCAGATGCAATACATATCTATTAGTGTTTATTTATCCACACGAACATATCTACAGCACAAAACAGAAACACATATATAGTCGAGTAGCTCTGAGTAGTAAAACGAAATCCGTGCGACGCGACAATATGCGGTTACCAAACGCTTCTTTCAGTACTGCGAGCGTTTCTACCGAACAATGACACGTCGCACCATCTTGTTGAAACCATGTACGGTCTCCAGACAACGACGAAGTGAAGGAAGCAAAAACGTGTTTATTATTTCGATATAGCGCGTTCCGTTAACAGTACTAGTGAAAAAATGATGCTCCACGGGTACGAACCATTTTTTTTTTGTCCAGGACACGTTTTTTCCCATCGCTGAAACTCGAAAGTTTTCAACCCACCTTAAAATCGTATTGCGGGATAGTACAGGTTTACACTACGTAACTTTGAATTCTTTTCGAAACTCACTTTGTACTGTAGTGATCAATTCACGCTGGAAATAACGTTCCACGCAAAATACGCGCTCCTTTTCGTTATAGGAAGCTCGGATGACTAGAACTGAACAAAAACTAATGTTTCCAATAAACGTGGAGCACGCTCTTTCTGTTGTATCAGTGTTACCAGCTGAAAACAGAACCGTCCATCTTTGTTGGTCCATCATCTATATGAAGTTATAAAAGTATAAATCATTAATAACGGTTGGGCGGCGATATGTAATTTCGCAAAAATAAATTTATTATATCGACATCTCTAATAGAGTTAGATAAACTCTATTGGTCGAATTGGAATAAGAAAGATTTTTTATTCCGTTTACTTACTTTATTACAGAGAAATGTCGTGATTATAACATTCCTGCGGTATTATGCTTTGTTGATTATACACAAAGGCTTTCGATTGTGTCAGATGGAGTTATTTAATAACTATTCTTATGGAAATGAACGTACCAGGACGCCCGTAATTAAATTAGTGGAAAGTTCATAAGATAACAGTGAAATGAAAATCAGAATCGCAGGTGAATAGTCTACATGGCGTTCGACAAGGACATATCTTGTCACCTCAACTTTTCAATATCTATGAACACTATATTACGAGGGAAAATTTGGACGAATGGAACGATGTTATTTCCATCGGTGGCAGGAAAATTTCTAATGCGAGATATGCATACGATAATACATTATAGGCAAAATCCGAAAAAGAAATAAAGCAGTTAATTATACGTGTTAAATAAGTTACGAGAGACATACATCTAAAATCAATAATAAGGTTTTTAGTAGAATATGAAAAAGTGAATTTTACAATCCTTGATTACCGCCAATGTAGGTTGCTCAGATGAAATTGAACGAATTGATTTAGGCAAGACTGCAATGATACAATTGAAACATATAATTCGTAACAAAAGTGGTCTATTGGATAAGTAACGCATTGTGTTGCATTTGAAATATGGATATGGCGACGAATGTAGTAGACTGAAAGAAGAACAAATCTCTCGATACGGACAGAAGTAGATGAACCGATAGAATTAGACAAATTGTGGAAAATACGAATCCACCAATTTTTCACACATCTTGTAAGGGGGGAAATTTAAACATATATTACCCTTGTAATGTACTTGGTGCGAAAGAAAGAGATAGAGTGCCTCCTCGTAGGACTGATGGCTTGCCGAATGAATTTAGTACAGTAGCAACAGCAGCCACTACAACTCGGAACCGGAATCTATGGTGAGCATTGACAGGTCATCCGAATATTCAAATGCTTAAAGGTGTGGGATAAGGACGCTATTCTTGTTTAACCTCTATTTGGAAAAGATCTTTAAGATAGTATTAACGGACGAGAATCCTGGAATTAATGTAAATAAAAAAATAATGTCAAACATAAGATATGCGGATGATTCGGGCATCTTGAGGAGATTTGATAGACTTACAGCGAGTGTGATAAATAAACTAAACAAGATAGGGCAGGAATTTTGAGTTAAAATTAACGTGCCCGAAACAAAATTTATCGTGGTTACTTGCTCACAAATTGCGGGCGAGGCACTATATATAAACGGAATAACAGTAGAATAAATAGAGACATTCAAATATTTGGGCTCAGTAATTAATTGCAGAATATGTTGTGAAGAAGAAATTAGAATCCGATTTGGAGGAACCAAAAATGTATTCCGAAGACTCAGTAATGTATTTCTGCAAACAAAGTTCCCTTTACATATAATATTAAAAATCATTAATTGCTATATATACGAGGCTTGACAATTAAGTAATAAGACTGACGTTATAAAAGCCGTATATTTAAAAATTATTTACCAATTCTTTAATCCCCTTCGAAGTACTCCCCTTAGGCAGCTATACACAAAGCCCAGCGATTTTTCCACGCTTGCTAACATTTTTGGAACTCTTCAACTGAAATGTCCTTGAGTACCCTCGTCACGAACGTTTGGATCTCCTCAATCGACTCAAAATGGGTCCCTTTGACCACCGATTTCACTTTGGGGAATAGGAAAAAGTCGCAGGGGGACATATCGGGCGAATAAGGCGGCTGCGGCAACAGGGTGATTTCTTTGGAGGTCAAATACTGCGAAACCTTGAAAGCAGTGTGGCACGGCGCATTGTCATGATGAAGGATCCAAGTGTTTGCGATTTCTGGACGCACCCGGAGAACTCGTTTTCGCAATTTTTCGAGTACCTCGCAGTAGAAATGTTGATTTACGGTCTGCCCATGTGGTACGAATTCTTTGTGGACGATTCCGCGGCTGTCGAAGAAGGTAATGATCATTGTTTTCACCTTCGACTTGTTCACGCGAGCTTTTTTCGGATGCGGGTCGTTTGGAGACAGCCACTGCAAGCTTTGACGCTTGGTTTCTGGATCATATTGAAAGAACCAACTTTCATTACCTGTAATTACTCGATCAAACAGCGTGGGATCGTTTTCAACTTGCTCCAGACAGTCTTCTGCGACATCCATTCGATGCTGTTTTTGCTCAGTAGTGAAGTTTTTTGGGACCATTTTTGCACACAACTTCCTCATCCCGAAATCGTTCGTTATAATTTGACGAACGGTTTCACGATGAATACCGACTTCAGATGCCAACATTCGAACCGTCAGACGGCGATCTCGCGGATTAGGGCGCGCACGCGCAGCGCATTCTCGTCGGTTCGCACTGCGACTGGTCTCCCTACTCTCTCTTCATCTTCCACATTCTCACGACCCTCCTTGAACTTCTTGTGCAAAAACACCTGAGTACGACTAAGAGAGAAGCACTACCATACACCTTCAATATTTTGGAATACGTTTCTTTACCGGTTTCGCCCAATTTCGCACAAAATTTTATCGCGACGCGTTGCTCTAAATTTCGTTCTTCCATTTTCGTGACGAGCACTAAAAACACACGTTCACTTAACACGGCACAGCGGACGAACTACTGCAGCTGGAGCGACCGTAAACATGCCGTTGGAAAGGGGAAGGATGCCGCTACACACCATAAAAATTTCAAGGTCGCAGTGTTACCACAAGCGCGGCAATAAAAGTCAGTCTTATTACTTAATTGTCGAGCCTCGTATATGGCCGGTACTACTATACGATGTGGAGACATGGTCGGATAAAGAAGAGATCTGAAAAGCAGCTAATGACAATGGAAATATGGTTCCTGCGATGTCTGCTGAAGATACCTTGGACGAAAAAAAAAAAAGTAACAAATGCGGAAGCATTGAAAAGAGCATCAGCTAGTAGAGAACTGTGAAATATCGTACAGAAAAGAAAAATTGCGTATTTCGATTACATAATTCGCGAAGCAAATATTACAAGGTAGAATGGAAGGAAAACAGCCAACAAGTAGAAGGAAGTTCGGATTGATAGTAAACAGGACTGGACTGAAATAACAGACATTGGAGAGTTGATAGAAGCAGCAAGAAATATAAAATCAACCAACGCACGAAGGACGTAGGGCACTAGAAGAAAAAGGAAAACTATAGGGTGATTCAGAGAAGACGGCGGTTTTGTTGTTTTTTGAATAACTCAAAAAATTTTGGAATGAAATTTTATTTAAAAACAGAAAAACCAGAGATTAACTTACATTGTGGAACACAATATCGTTCAAACTTTTGTGAAACACAATATCGTTCTTTATAAAGACTTTTTCGAGCATAGTTCGTTGAATTTTTGAAATTTCTTCTCATGTCTCCCAGATCTCGTGGACGTGTTTCGTAAACGCGGCTCTTAAGGTATCTCCATAAAAAAACCGCGTAACTTTGAATTCTTTTCGAAACTCATCACCTGCACTATTCAAAAAACAAAATCGTCCGTCTTCGCTGGGTCACCCTATATATTACAAGGTAGAATGGAAGGAAAACGGCCAACAGGTAAAAAGAAGTTCGGATGGATAATGAACATAAGAGACTGGAACGGAATAAAAGAAATTGTAGAGTTGGTGGAAGCAGGAAGAAATATAACATCACCCATCTTATCGAGGACAGAAGAAAAATAAGAATAATTTTACTTACTAGTCATTACCGGAATTTAATGGCATAGTTGAAATCTTTTTTCGATTACACCGAAATCGGTAATGCGATAAGTTCAAAGATTTAAATTGCACTACCAACAAAGTACCGCGCTGTTTAAAATCTTCCGTCGTCTAAAAGTAGATGTGATATAGAGTGAGTTCGGGTTTATCGGTAGATTTATACTATTAATGAAGAATCATCTCGCTTTAATAAGTTTTATTGTCCCATAGATGCTTTAGGAGAAAATTTCGTCTTTAAAAAAAAAAAACAACAAAAAAACCAACAGTTAGAAAAATAAAACCGAACAGATCATCCGCAATTTTATCCGTTCCCTAATGGTCGTTTTCTATTATTATTATTATTATTATTATTATTATTATTATTATTTACTTACTTTTTCGTGGGCTTCCGAAATTAAAGCTCCGTGTGCAACAAACTCGTGTTGAACGATACGTGACTTGTATAAGACGTATTCCGTAATTAATTTTTTTCTATTTCACGTTATCCGGGTTCAAAAAAAAAAGAAAACAAAACTATAGTAGTTAAACTTTAGAAATGAAAATAGCTTTCAGAGGGAAAAGGTTAATTTAGCGAGGAAGCTTATTTACGAAAGTAAGACCGGAGACATTTTTCAAGGAAATCGTTAAAAAAAAATCCTTACTTACCGAGATTACGAACGCACATTTTTCTCCACTATATATATTTTTTTTTGTGTGTGTGTGTATAGTGTGAAAGGTACCGAACTGGGACGTTGGTTCAGTTTTAAGAGTACCGTCTTCCTAATGATACGATGAGGATAGGTTAACGTAATAAAAGATGCGTTTCCCAGGTTCCTAATTAATGCTGATATTTTTCATTTTTATTCTGCAGGGATTTCTATGTTTCTCTCTCCGTCTGTCTCTGTCTCTGTATGTATATATATATATATATATATATATATATATATATATATATATACATATATAATATTTTCCTATTGTCTTTATTTCTCGTATTTTCTTTACTGCGATCTTAGAAATATATATTTATATATAAATATATATATATATATGTATACATCCATTTATTTTTGAATATATATGTGTGCGTGTATTTTGTATATGTAGATAATGTATACATATATATATATATCGAAATTGGGACAATTTTATGATTCTGTTTCTGAGAATTTAAGCGTGTCATTTTCGTAATTCTTTTGTTCCAATTTTTCTTGTTTTCCGTTTTCATTCGCTAATTACTAAATTTTCTTCTTTCCGAGTTCCTTTTCCTCCGATGCTTCCAATTTATTATTATTATTATTATTATTATTTCTATTATACCGGCTCGTCTATAGTATTATTTTGCTTCCGTCTAAAGTTTCAGTTCGCTGAAATCGTTTTCATTTTTTTTTTTTTTTTAGCTTAAATCGCAGAGTCGCTAGTCTAGGGGGGTGGTAAACGAAATAAAATTGTTGTAACTTACTTTAGACGCGAATTACTGGGCTGTTCTTATTTAATTTTTCATCTCTTTTCGTGACGTCGTTTCTTTGTTGTTTTTTTTTTTTTTTTTTTATTCCAAGTTGTTTAAGAAAACGACGTTTCGTATAAACGAGAAACGTAACTTAATTTGCATAATATAATTGAATCTTACGCTACGCGAACAAACCAACCAATTTACTTTCTAGAGACGGTTATTTGCCACACCACCACTTCCATCGTTTCTTGACCCTTTCTTTATACGTTTATCCCTGTCTATTCCGCCATATATTTTATATTTATTTATATACATATTGTATGTATATTTTATATATATATTTCTATTTTATTGTCCGTTAATTTTGCGCGCGGAAAATAATTTGAACACTTTTCTTCCTTAAACCCCCCACCCAGCCGAGAAATAGGCCACAAGTTTTTCAACCGTCGTTAACGTCTACTATTCTGTTCCTATTGCCGCTTCGTCGAATTTCTTCGAAAACGAAATCTTTATATTATTACTTAATATTATTATTATTATTATTATTATTTAGAAGAAATTCGAAAATTTTCGTTCATTTATAAAAAATAATTGAATAATGAAGAGAAAAAGTGTCATTTGCAGACGCGTATTAATTTCGATTGTCGGTCATTTCTGTCAAAATCGATTGTACCGTCAGATTTTCCAGTCATCGTGACAATCTGTACGAAATGAATATATATATTATTTACCAATAACTTCCAAAATGAATATATATATTATTTACCAATAACTTCCAAAATAAAAGTCTTTTTTTAAATAACGATAGTGTACTCTATCGTTATTTAAAAGAAGACTTTATTTTTTTATAAAAATAAATTATATACATTTATGCAAATGTTATCGTCACATTTTCAAATTATCGCATATATATAAAAAACTGATATCGTACAGCAAACATTCTATAATTCCTGTCATATTTATTATGTATATATATAGAAATATATAAATATAGATATGTCTTATCTTATTAATCATGCCATTCACATATATATATATATATATATATATATATATATATACTCGGACATCTCGGCAACAGCCTAATAATTCGGAGTAAATTTGAATAATAATTTAAAAGGACCTATATGAAAATTGCGAATTTTGAAATTTTGACACTGGACCCTGAGTATACATTTTAGAAATTTCTGTTGTTTTTTTTTTCGTCGTCTTTTTTGTCTATACTTTTCTAAATATACTTTAAAAGTTTCAGCTCGATCGTATTAACCGTTCGAAATGTTATAACCTTTGAAATTTGCTTTTTACCGCATGTGTGTTGGTAAATATAATTAAAATTTTACATTTAGGATACCGTTTTGATTTAAATTATCGAATCTTCCGCAAATATTTTGTCACGAATGAAACAATTCTTTTAAGGAAAAAATCCGACCAACATATTCTTGACATTTTAAATTATTTTCTGTAAATTTCTGTAACAAAGTTATATTTATGTGGAGTTAAAGTTAATGGTTTTTAATGGTGTGTGTGATTCGTAGCTAATTTTAAATTTTATATCTTATACATGCATATATATATATATATATATATATATATATATATATATATATATATATATATATATATATATGAAAAACCTGCTCATCAGAAGGGAGGTAAGTCTCGGATTACGTATTATAATGTTAAAGTATTACGTCTTCTCAATCCTTCTGTTTTATAAATAATATTTTCTGTAAGTTTCTGTAACAAAGTTCTACACGATTGAGATAGTTATATTTATGTGTAGTTGTGTGTGATTCGTACCTAATTTTAAATTTTATACCTTATACATACATACATACATACATATACATTACAATGAAAAACCTGCGCACCATAAGGGAAGTAAGTCTCGGATGTATTAGAATGTTAAAATGTTACGTCTTCTCAGTCCTTCTGGGTTTTATAAATAATAAGTTTATTGTGTGTATTAAGGATTGATTTCCTATTAAACATGGGATATATGGAAGAAATGTTAGCATTCGTATTAATATAGTTAATATGTTTAGTGAAGTTAAGTTTGTTGCCAAAAACAACACCTAAATATCGAATCTGATTAATTAATGGTGTTTCCCGACACCATCAGATTATTTATCAAATTTGGTCGTCCGCGTATAAAGAAAATTTTTCGGTTTTCGATGGATTGAAACTGATTTTCCACTTATTATAATATCTGAGAATACGCGTGATATGCCGATTTGAAGTCTGTTCTGGATAGTGGCTGATCTAAATGTACTACAAAACCGCATCATCTGTATAGAGTGCCACTTGTGCATTCGGTACTTCTGGCAAATCATATAAATATAATGTGAAAAAGAAAGGTCGCAACACACTTCCTTGCGGAACACCCCTTAAACACGTCTTAATTGAAGAAACTGAATCACCAACACTTACATAAAAAGTTCTATTGCGTAAATACTAATTAATTTAATTAAATAAGGGGGAAATTTACATTTAAAAATTCCCGTGAACCATGTAGTATCAAATGCTTTAGCAACGTCAAAGAGCACCATATCATTGTGCTTATTACAATTAAAATTATGTGCTAAAAAAATATCATTTCGTGTATTTAGTTAATTTTATTATAAACTTATATCGAAAATTTATGTGCCGTCATCTACAGTTTTCGTGATATTGCTATTTATCGAGATGGAAACAAAATTTGATCCCTACTTTTCTTCATATTCGTCAGATAGCACTGGCGATTTTTTTTTTCAATAATAAACAAATTTAGTTATTATAGTAGCATATATATATGTGTGTATGTGTGTGTATGTATGTATAATGAGCAACCTAATGTTAACTTTTTATTATTACTTAATACTGAATAACGAGAAATTTTTGTCATCTCAAACGACGTTAAAACTAATTTTCATTTCAATCCACTTCTAATCGTGTATTAAGTATTAAAGGAATCACAATGACCACGGTAAAATGTACGCAAAGATGAGTTGTATCTCCTAGTGTGTTCAATTAACAACCGTTGACAACAATCGGTAAAATATATTTTAAAAATGTTTGTAAATAATCACAATACAGAAAGAATGGCAATAAATGCTACCGTTTAATACTTGGCCGTTTGAATATATATATATATATATAAATTAATGGATATGAAACAGTACACAGATATATATTTTTTGGTTTTGCTTGTTGAAGATTGCGGTTCTTGAACAAGTGAAATAAAACGGCGGAGCCAGCTGGCACGGAACGCCATGAGCAGATTAAACAGAATATGGTGCGACACATCAGTCACAAACACGGTAAAGAAGGATTTAGTACGTTGTTTGGTTTTCCAGTATTTACATACGCGTCAGAGACAGACGGTGAAAGCAAAGGACAAGCAACGAATCAATAGCTTTGAAATGTGGGTATGGCGACGTATGCTTCGAATACCCTGGACAGCAAAGCGAACGAACGTCTCCATTTTGAATAAACTGGACGTTAAGCGTAGGCTATCTAGTGATATTTCGTTAAGTATGGTGCGTTTTTTCGGGCATATCATGCGCCGCTAGAAATAATTGGTGGAAGAATACGGTGGACTCGTCCACGCGGCAGGGTAAACATCAAATGGACAGATACCATCCGGAACGTTTTAAAGAAATCAATTACAGACTGCAAATCGGACAGAGTGGCGGAAAGAAGTTGAAGAGGCTGTATTGTAATGGTCACGACATTCCTTCGGGAAATTACGACCACAGAAGAAGAAGATATTCAACATCATTGGTCGTAATCCACCTTAGGGAGCCTGTGACTACGACTCATGTTCTAGCTTGTTGTACTAATTTTCACCATCAATCTCGGTCTTCAGATTCTCGTGCACATTGTATCAACGACTTTCCGTACGACATCAATCCGTCGAGTGTATGGCCGTTATATATATATAAGAGCCTTACTAAAGGGACAGTTAAAAGTATCAGGAAAACCCAAACGACTCACGAGAGAATTGTCCTTGGAATCAAGCTCAAAGATCGCAAGACGGTTACATGTGGAGCGGATCGCCAGGCTAAAATAGGAATGGATCGGACATTTGGCAAGATAAGAGGATGAAAGATGGACTAAGCGGATATTACAGTGGTGACTATTTGGCAGCCAACGTCGGTGAGGGAGGCATATGGCTGGGTGGCGAAATGATATTGTTAAATAGGGCAGGAACAATTGGATCCGAGCCGCACAAGATAAAAGTCGTTGGAAAAGTATGGGAACTGCCTACACGCAGCAGTGGGTTGATATAGGCATATCACGATATATATATATATATATTACGCGTGTCGGGGAAAAATAATAATAATAACTCGAAATAAAAAATAATATCGTTCAATTTTCAATCCATTAAACGAAATAGTTTTTACTTTAATTTTTATAGACCGAAAAATTTGTGAGAAAAGAGATAATTGGAAACAGGCTGGGTATTAACCGTGGGGAAGTTTTTCATTTTGCGAAAAGCTTAAAATGTACTTTTTGAAAATTGCGACCATCTTCCTGTTCTTAAACTTTTCCTTATGTAAACTCATTAAACAAAATTAAAAGATGAGAAATGTGCGAGCGATGATTAAGCTCTATCTTCGTTTTGTTCATCTTTTATTTTTCAACTTTCTACGTTCATTTTATCTCGTTTAAAAGTCTTCTTCGCAACCTATTTACTTATCTTTCGCGAAAGTTCATCACTATTATTATACTAACCTTATACCGTTACTATTACTACTACAACTACAACTACCGTTACTACTATTATGGTTTCTTCTATTCTTGAGGAAAAAATTGTCAAAATTTACAGAATCATTTCTATATAACCCGAAAGTTATACTGAATTGAAATTAAGAATAAAAAAGTTATTGTCGTTTATTTCCCATTTATTTCGTTTCCGTTTATAACGGTCTATATTTGACGCAATTTTTTCGTACATATTATACTGATTACATGAGAAATTTATATAATCCAAAATATGTATATATATACATATAAAGCCTCTCGTCAAATATCGACCGAAGACCTTCCACCCATAAATACATGAACAATATTATATAACGTATAAACACGCGTACCGGACACCTATAAACAATAATTATAATTAGACATAGTTATGAACACCGTATAATTGGCACGTTTTCTTCCATTCCGTTCTATCCGAGCTTAATTGCAACCAAGTAGAACCCATCCACTTGAAGCCAACCTTAACGATTGTCTACCTACACTTCTTTTATAGTAATCTGGAATCCATTTGGTTACATTTACGGCCAAACCATCCCGACGAATCATGTAACCAGCTCAGTTTCATTTTAGGCTGACTGCCCTCTTCGCAATGTCCCCTTAGTTTTGGTTTTATGTCTTACGATTTCCAAAAACGAATTCGGTTAATTCTTCTAATTCTAAATACAGATCTGTTCATTGCTCTCTGTACACGACTAATTTTGTGAATTTTACCACGTTTGACTGTCATACAGCAAAACTGTACGACGCATTTTTTAAAGTTGCTTTTAGGTTAATTTTTCAGCTTCAATTTTTTGAAATTCCTTTTAAGCTCCAAAATTTGTTCCGTGCTGCAGTAATTCTTTTTGCCATTTCTTTGTCCATCCAATCGTCAAATGATAAGCACTGGCCTAAATAAATTACTTCCTGCACATATTCCAATTCTTGTCCATTAAGTCGATTTTTTTCTGGTGTATTGTTAGTGAGGAGCTTTGTTTTGTGAGAGTTTATCTCTAAACCTAGATTTCTATAATTAGGGTGTAATTCTTCTAACATTATTGAAAGTTCGTTTGCAGATACTGCAAATAGAATTATGTCGTCTTTAAATCTAAGATTAGATAAATATTGTCCATTGATATTTATTCCTTTAGTTTCCCAGTTTAATTTTCTTAAAGCAAATTCAAGTAATGTATTGATAGTGCAGGAAAAATTGGATTACCTTGTTTTGTTCCTCTGAATTGTTTAAATTAAATATTCTACTATCTTCTTCATATTTCCTTAATTACATTTGTATATTTTGTTTCTACGCTTGCATGTTGTACAGCATCTTTATCAAAAACTTTACTGAAATCTATTAGAACGATATATAACTTCAAATTCTATTCGCGACTTTTTTATATTAGTTGATTAACTATATGAATATTATCAATAAACCAACCAATCCAGCTTGTGTTTGCGGATGTATTCATTTAGTACTGTACATATATATATATATATATATTATTACGAAATGGACCCTCTTTACTCGTGATACAACTATCCCGTTGTCGTGGACGCTAATTTATTACGAAATAGTTCTCTCTCTTAACTCGTCCTTCTCTGCCAACTTAATGCACACGAGTTTAAATCTTCTCGCTCTGACTGACAATTCAATTACAGAATTAGATGGCAGACAATCTTTTCGGAATTAAAGGGATTTCGCAATAAGGATTAAAACAATATAAAAAATCGCGGTCGCCAGTGCCTATTAGGGCACGTTAAAATTATGATTATTTAATTAATTGAAAATTTATTTTTAATTTTTATTATTATTATTTAATGGACTATTATGCGACTAGATGTGAATGCCGTAATGTCTAACCCGGAACCCTGCGTGTGAAACCAGCAGCCGGTATCACTATTTTCAAAAATGAATGACTAGTAACGATAATTTAATTTAAACTATTCTATTTTACAGTTTTACACGTATATGGCAATTTAATACAAATAGTATTCACAATATAACTCACTTATAACACATAATTACAATTTCATTCACAATAAAAAAAAACATGTATTAAAATTATTAAAAAGATAATATATCATAAAGCAAATAATAAAAATCGTACGACCTTGTGGTACCACAGGTGTTGGCGATTGCTGACTCCAGATGTTGTTAAAATGTCCTACGCGACTGCCGACACTGTAGGTTCGTACTCGATGATCTGTACTTCTTCGAAATTACTATTTAAATTAGTTTCCTTTAAATTTCCACTTCTTTGCTACTATTTATTGAATGATAAATATATATATACAATTTTCTTTTACATTAATTTCAAAGTAAGAAGCAACTTTTCGTATTTATCTCGATGCCTCGTGATGTACGAGTACTACTAAAAGACTAGAATCAACAGTCGTCAACCATCATCGACGTAAAAGATATATCTCGACTAGAAAAATCGACAAGCTTAACGGATAAGAACAAAAGTACATGTATATCGAACGATAGGTTTTTATTCACACACACATATATATATAATACGCGACTACCGGTTGCGGGTTCTACCCGCCGTTATTCCCCGGTTATTCTTGCATAGCCTGGCGATCCGCATTTAATTAAATAATATTTATTATTTCCCAGGTTATTGCTTTCATCATTGTATTCATTGCTTATATGTTAAAACTTATCAGTTTTTGACGATCTAAAACTACCCTGATGGAAATACCTCGGTTATTGACCGATATTATATTACGTTAATCGTTGTCGAAACTTATTTTTACTTTTATTTTTATTTTATTATTATTTTTATTTTTTCATCAGTACCCCCATCGTCTTAGATCGTCATAATAATATATATATATATATATATATATATATTATAATATATATTATACATACATACATATATATATACATATATACATATATATATATATATATATATATATATATATATATATATATATATATATATATAATATATATTATACATACATATATATATATATAAAAAGTTGAATATATTGGAGAGTAGTGATTTTATTAATTAATTGTAAACGAACAAAATAAAACACAATCACTAAAAGTTTTTAATCGCGAAGCTTTTCGACAGTTACGTTATTTTAAAGCGCGAACTAAAATTATTACATCTTTTTTAAAGATGTAATAATTTTAGTTCGCGCTTGAAAATGACGTAACTGTCGAAAAGCAAAACTTTTAGTGATTGTGTTTTATTTTGTTCGTTTATAATTAATATATATATTTTACATATATATATGATAACGATGATGGAAGTAGAAGTGCCGTGGAGGTTGTATGAAGTACTTTTTACCTTAGGATGGAATTTGACGAATTGAAAATTACAGCACAAGTATAGTCTTACAAAGTAAAAAGGGTTCATTTATCACGTTGACGCATATGTCACTATCGTAATCGTCAGTAGTTATCACTATGTATCGTTACTATTAGTCCACTGATAACTTTTCGACACTAGTACCAATCTTCTGTCTGTCGTGTCTTTCAATGATCGATGTACGTTCTATTGGTCGTTTCTGGTGCCGGGCATTTTACTTAACTTGATCGTGGCCAACGTCTTGCACATTTTTACGTGATCGCATCTTGTAGCAATAATACGTGTTGATGAAGTACATGACTCATCCAACGCACTTTCGTCAACTTGATTTAATACTTCTTGATTCGATATTTTTCTATATACAAAACTTTCGTAATATTTGCGGCTGAAACTTGGACGCTTACGACAGCCACGTCGAAGAAGATTAAAGCATTTGAAATGTGAATTTATCGACGGCTTTTCAAGATCAGCTGGACGGAGAAAGTAACTAACGCAAAGGTACTGCGGCGTTTGCGAAAGCCACGGGAACAACTGTTGACCATAATTAAAAAGAGAAATATCGCATTAGTCATACGATGATAGGAGATAAATACGAACTAATACGGCTAATATTACAAGGAAAAATAGAAGGAGTACTAAAGCGTGGCAGACCGTGTATATCTTGGTTTGACAATATAAAAAGCTGGATAGGCATTAAAAATATAACAGAACTAACGGACGCAACAGAAGATTATTGAACACATTTGTCGCCAACGTTCGCTGAAGAAGAAAACTTTCGTCAATTGATCAAGAACGTTGGCAACATTACGTATCATTCAACGTCATATATATACACTTACGCATTCGCATGCCACGAGATGTCACTGCGTTCTCCGTGATAATTAAGAATTATATGACGATGAAAAACCTTACAATCTTTATGTCGCGAACTGGGAAAGAACCGACCGTCAAGTTGATAGTCGAGTGCTCTGGCAAGTACGCCATCGAAGAATGTAATATATTGAAAGGAATGCGTGTAAAGATGGTTTGAATTTATGTGTAGATGACGACGTATTATTTTCCCGATTGTAATATTCGTGTTTTGTGTTTGAAGTGCTTTATTGTAGAAAAATTAATATCGTTCGCGTGGCGTGTAGAGAAAAACAAAAAAAAACAATTTACGCGAAAAGAGCTTATCTTCAACATTTTGACTGTTCGTTAATGCGTGTAGTTTCACAGATGGCTACTTAAAATTTTGCAGCTGTTCTTATAATATTCCCGTTTCGTGTATATACTTAAACGTGTGTGTATGTATAAGTGACGACATTCGCTTATGTCGTCTTTTGAATATTTCTAAAGGAATTTAAAGCGTAAATTCCACGCGTCTAATGTTCGCCCCAATAAACACGAAAGCCCCTCGATGATGATGATGATGATGATAACTGTGCTAACGTAATCGCGGTAGCTTTTTTCTATTCCGTATATTTTTTTAAATATAGACAGACCTATTTGTGAAGTTAGACGACTTTGCAGCTGTACAGCGAACCTTTGAAGAAGGCGATGTCTAACAAACTGCTACGATGTTAAGGAATTTTCGATGAAAAGCGTAATAAAACACAACTCTCTTTTACTCTCGGTTAAATTTCTCGAAGCTAATTTCACTTCTGTCATTCAATTTTTCTCTTCGCTTATTGCGTCATTATTTTCACCCTTTCCGATGTGTTTTTTTTTTTTTTTGTACTTTGTATATTCGTCGTATAACGAGATTATTACGATGAATAATGACTTCACTGCGAATTTCGTACTTAGCATTAATGTAACGACGGTGCGTTCCACTCGAAGCTTCCATACGAGTATTTTCTCTGTACCCTTTATTAGTTAAAAGCTTTCCAAAGCGTATATATCAATAGATGACTCCTTCGACTAATTCGCCCTTGTCGTTCGAATTCTGATATTTTTCAGTTCACCGTAGTTCTTGATGTTCGCTTCTTTCTCTTGATCTTCCTTTCGGTCTGCGCGTGGGTATTTTTCCTTCTATAAAATCTTTCGGTAGGCTATCCCCACTTCATTCTTGTTTTTCTAATCGTTCTGAAGGGCGACCCTTCCTCCTGTACTCGGTTAAAAACTCCTTCATTCGTTATTTTATCAACTTACGAAATTTCAATTTTCTGTTTATCTTTTTCGTTTAAAGTCCGCGCGACCTAACGATACATTTTCGTAGTCCTATTTCTCAGGAACGTTTTTTTATTAAAAAAAAAAAATAATGTTTGTAGTTTCTCTGATGTGTGTATCTTTTCGTATAATTATCGTCGGCTGATGTCGTCGTTATTTTAAGTTGTTTCTCAAAATGATGACATCTACAAAAATCAAAGAATAAATATTGTCCTAAAGTGATCATAAGTAAAGTAACGGAATTCCCATATTTAGGAAGCATAATATCCTCAAATGATCGATGTATGAAAAATCTAAGGAGATGAATTCGCGAAAAATAAAAACGTTCCTTGTATATATATATAAACTATCAGTGAATACCAGAAAACATGTTGTATAAAGCTTTAGCTGCAGTATGGCGTTGTACGGAGCTGTATGGAGCGGAGACTTGGATGAGTT
Source organism: Coronaproctus castanopsis (assembly GCA_032883995.1). Lineage (NCBI taxonomy): Eukaryota > Metazoa > Arthropoda > Insecta > Hemiptera > Monophlebidae > Coronaproctus > Coronaproctus castanopsis. The sequence goes on from CM065053.1 coordinate 221,360,958, forward strand.
TAGAAAACGGTAAGCTCAGAGCATTCGAAATGTAGTACGGGGGGGGGTCAAATGTTAAGAATACCATTAACGAAGTTTTAGAACTAATAAATGAACGACGTGAATTAGAAAATACGATTTCAGAATTTTAATTGATTTTCTATAATCATTTACGGCGATTGAAGTAAGATTTAAGTGTCTCCCATCTTCAGTTACAGAGATTTCAAGTGTCATAAAGTTGTCAATCATATGTGCAGGTGAAAATTACTCCGCAAAAGCATCTGAAATAATATTTTACTACGCCAAGAAAAGTAGCCGATCATTACCTCTATGTTTAACAAAAGACCAAAAATTGTTAGTGTTCTTTTGAATACCAGCATCAGTATTAATAATGTAATCATCAAAACCATTCCTCATTAGCTCTTTAACTTCATCACGCTAATTGAAAGAATGACGAATAGAACACGAAGTAAAGGCAGACCACGAACTGGATATATAGACCAAATTAAAAATGAAGAAAATTATTCCGTTATAAATGCACCAGCATGCTTCCGTAGACAGATCTAATGCGCTATATTATACTCGCCCACCAATCGCAAGGTTGAGAAGGGAAAGAAGAGAATATATATATATATAATATATTAATTTCTCGCAGTGAACAGTATCTCGAATATTAAAATTGAAGTAATGATATTACGTTCTCCTAATTGCATTTAATTTTTTAAAATGAGATGCGAGGTGAAATTAATAAATATATATCTTATTCATAAGCACAACTGCTATATTACGCCGATACACTTTATTTTATTTATTTTTATTTATATATATATATATATATATATATATATATATATATATATATATATATATATATATAATAATAATAATAATTTTCTAACCCGTTGAGGATGGCCACGTTATTACGTTCCACCTAAGAGAGCTAGGTACATATATACTATGTGATTGGACAATTTGCAACGTTCTCACAAAACCCTCTCTTTGGTAGACTAAATAAGAAATGCCGCAATCGCCAGCACAGAATACTGTGCAAGAAAAAAATATTTATTTATTTTATTCACCGGAAACTAAGCTTCTTGGCGTGGAGTCAACAACTAATAAATATTTTTCTACGGAATGACTAGTGTACGTTACGAATTTAATACTATTTATTTTAATTATTATGATGGTTATTTTAATTTTACATGATTCAACATAAAAACAATTTACTAACAATTATTCACATTTCCATATAACATAATTCACACAATATATACATAAAATTCATTAAGACGTACAAAGAAAATATAAAATAACGTAACCTACCACCGGTGAGATCGATGGCGGCTTTCAAATCGTGGTGACTTATCCGATATTCCGCTCGTTGTATCTCCGTAGTAAGATAGTATTCAGCTGTTCCGAATTATTTTTTACTATTTCAAATTTAATTCATTATTTTGATTTTATTTGATCGCGGACGAATGTATTATGTGATAATTATTATAATTAAAATAAGCAATTATTCTGTTTATTATTCCGCTCGATCTCGTAACGGACGAGCAGTTCGATCCATTTACAACCTTTCGAACGTACTATCTCTTCCTAACAACGATACCGATTTTAATTATACTATATACGCTTATCTGGCACGTGCCTACTTACACATACATTTATATATATCTATACATATATATATATAACGCGATTATCTGTTGCTGGCTCCACGTGCGACTTGTTTCCTAGAATTTCCCCGTTAATCTGGGATTGATCATTACTATTATGTTCTACTTGTAACTTAATAGACGGATAATACCGATATATATCTATACTAATACGTCTCGCACGAGCCTATAACCTTCGCTAACCTGTATTATTTTCCAAAACTTTTTTATTTATTTTTATTTTTCTTATTTATAACAAATTTCTACAATACGCCCTAGTTATTAACACGCCGTTATATATATATATATATATATATATATATATATATATATATATATATATATATATAATATGTTTATTCTTTCGAGAGTCTTTTGAATATTAATTACGTACAGAGTGAAATTTATATTAATTTTACATTTTTTTATACCTCTTAATTTGGTTTATTAACACCGATATTCGTCATTATATCTGTGAATTCTAGTCATTATAAACGATATTTATTTCGTTTAATTTATGTATACTACGGGCACGTTTGATGAAATATTAATAAAGAATTTTATGTTAATTATAATCGTCATTAACGTCGAATCAGGTACTTCAAACACATTTTGTAATGGTACAAGAAAAAAACAAAAAAAAATTATACTCGCGCTTATATATTATATTCTGAACAGCACGATTGCCGATTTCACGAATAAATAAACAATTAATTATTTTTCACCAGTTAAGCAAGAACGTTGATAACGCTTCTCCTCATTAACGTCGTATATGAATTTACACACACACACACACACCCTCACACGGCTGCCCTAATAGACGCCATCAAGTTTATACGAAATTATACACGTACTTAAAGAGGTACACACAAACATATATATATATATATACATATACCTTGATGGGTTTTAACCCTGACGAGTAAAAATACGAACTTTTACATAACATACAAACACCGTCGCTTATTAAATGGCTCATCTTCTACAAACATATAGATACCGTAGAATATATATATATACATATATATCATACCGCATCGTATTTGTTCTCTGCCGGTGACCAGCCCATTGCACGTTATTTTAAGATAAAGAATGGAATAGCACTCGTGGTACTGACTGTATGCAACACAGGTACGCGCGCGTATTGCGTTGTACCGAGTGGTGTGCCAGGTCATTTCCGTAATAATTAATATTTATAATATATGATGATGGAAAACTTTGTCGCGATGCAGAATCGAGCCTGCGAGAGATAAAATCAGAATCAGCGATATTAAAACTCGTTAATATTGTTATTGAAATGTATTTCATCAACTAATTATGAGATATCGTGCAAATTACTACGGTATATCCGAAAGTATACATGGGCATATTGGATTAGTAATTTATGAAGAAATTATTTATAAAAGCAATTTTAATTCAGTTTTTTCCCTCTTCCCTGTGCGTTGCTTTCGCCATCTGGCCATTCTATATTGTTTTTAATTAATCGCTTGAATTAATTTATATTTTATATGATTATTTTAATATTTTTTATGTACTGACATAAGATATTTACCGGTTCTTGATCTGGTTTGCGCACAATCTGTAATAAGGTTATTGACATAGTCGTGTAAAATTATAGTAATTTTTTTATAAAATCTTTTCCGTGGTCACTCTATATTTCACATTGCCGAATAGTATGTTCACGCGAGCTAATTTCTTTCGCATAAATTACTCGGTATTATACCCGGTTTATGTAATGTTTCCGAAGTTCTTATACGTATTCGACATTCTCCGTCCAGTTTATTTGTAAACCACGTCTTGTTCTGTATCGTTTTTTGAATTTCAAAATATTTTCTCCCGATATTTTCACTGATCTTTTCATATTGCGTTTGCCATTTTATTATCTGCTTTATACGAGGTATATACTCTATCCATGGTATTTTATTTTTTTCTATTCTATTAATTTGGTTCATGTTTTTCCAGTTGCTCTATTCACTGTGTCCAGGTATCCATTTGAAATATATTTTATATATATATATATTTATATAGTTTATAAAATATTCGAGCTAGAAAATAGTCTATAGAAAAGTATACATTTGGCTACGGATTATTAATTGTAAACTTTTTTAATATTTTATAAATTACGTCTTATTTAACTATTCGTTCTCTTCGTTAGTAGTAAAATTATTTTACGACCGAATAAAAATCAAAAACATTTTTTTTTGTTGTATAAATTTCTAATCGTATATCGTATGCTATACAGCAAAAATATACGAAGTTGTATAATTTAAACTAATAATAATAAACGTTCCTTATACGTCACTCGATTCGTTATATATATATATATATATATATATATATATATATATATATATATATATATATATAATTTATTTGCAAAATTGGTTCTTGTCGAAATTATTAGTTACGAGGCAAATTTGAGATCATTTTATCGTTACGCATACGTTACAAGTTATCGCGTAGACTTGTAATCGCTAACTAAAATGTTGACGGCATTTAGGTGATTTTCAAACGAAAAAAAAATTTATTAGTTTCGTAACTTATTAGCGTGATTGGTTTTTAATTAATTTTTAATACTTCGAGGTTTTTTTTCTTACTTAGAAAGAAAAATTGTAAAATCGTTTACAGATTGCTTAGGCAAATGAAACGATTATGCTATACAGCAAAAATATACGAAGTTGTATAATTTAAACTAATAATAATAAACGTTCCTTATACGTCGCTCGATTCGTTATATATATATATATATATATATAAAATTTATTTGCAAAATTGGTTCTTGTCGAAATTATTAGTTACGAGGCGAATTTGAGATCATTTCATCGTTAAGCATACGTTAGAAGTTATCGCGCAGAGTTTTAATCGCTAACTAAAATGTTGACGGCATTTAGGTGATTTTCCAAAAAAAAAAAAATTATTAGTTTCTTAACTTATTAGCGTGATTGGTTTTTAATTAATTTTTAATACTTCGGGGTTTTTTTCTTACTTAGAAAGAAAAATTGTAAAATCGTTTACAGATTGCTTAGGCAAATGAAACGATATATTTCTTCTTGACGGGCTTTGCAATGGAAGAAATATCAGTTTTAAAAGAATAATTAAAACGTTATAGAAAAAATATGAGTACCGATAATAAGAATCGGAAAAACGAAGTGGAAATAAACTTAGGAAATGTAGTAAAAGATGGTTGTTTATGGTACGAGATTTTAAAGCGGAAAAATCGAAGACGACGTTCCGTTTTTGCAGATGAGACGTAACAATTGTTGAGCAACTTGAAGAATCCATATAACAATTCGCGAATTCAATTAAAAAAAGAAAACAGCACACTGTAAATGAAGGAAAAGCTTTCGTGAAAAATAGCTGATAGCGACGAATTGTGTAAGCGTAAAAATTAATGGAAAAAGATAAAAACGATTAAATTATTACAGATACCTTCGGAAGCAAAATAACTTAGAATGAAAGGGAGTGGTTATATAGAATTATAGTTCATTAAAAAATAGCTCTCGATAAAAATAAATCTTTACTAACCTCAAGAAACGTAAGATCGGAATCTGGGAAGAATTTCGTTTGGTCATATATATTGCTATGTATGGTCGGAGACGATCAACCGCCCCAAATGTATTAAATAATACAGATACTTTCGAAGGTTGGTATTAGTGTAGACTATAGAAAAAGAGTTAGACAGAGAAAAAACGACTAATAAAAAAAAAATGGTTTTCAAAAATGCTAGTCGAGGAGTTTAGTTCGAAAGTTTAAAAGGAACAGGATTTAATAAGCTACTTCATAATCCGATTTTTGTACGGGTAATTGAAGGAAAAAAATGGAAGAAAAGCGATAGACGAAGCTCGATAAAATGAATATATTTAACAAGGATACGGTAGCAACAATTTATACAAACTTAAAACGAAGTGTAGACACGAAGACAATTTTAGTTTTGAAGCTTAGTTTACTCACTACGATCGTGATTCGTTAAAGTTAACTAATCGACAGATTGAATGAATGAAGGTTTATATTCTTTTAACGAAATTAAAAATTTGTTTTTCGTTCAAAACACACGTACGTTTTATATTCCTTATTTGAACGAGTAATAATTGATTGCTCGTTTTTTTCGTACTAAATTCGGGTGACCGCCGTATAAATAATTTTAATCGTTTTCGTAGATTTTAAAATTTATTTGATTGTTTCTATTTTTTAATATTTTAATTTATTGCAACTTTTGCATTACTTCTTTCTGCGAGTTATTTTGAAACAATTAAAATCTGTTAAAAATCATATAAATGCATGAATGTATGTGTCTTGTGTGTATATTGTGCTTAGTCGAAAAATCAACATAAATATGTGTACTATAACCGAATACACAATTGCGAGTATCTAAAATTATCGCGAATTTTTATCGATAGTTTTCAGAAGGCTGCTACTATCTTTTACAAACATTTAAATTTACCATTCAACACACAGGAGACTGAAACTATATACTATCTATAAAGAGATTTCCAAAATCAATTCTAATGTTGTTCTTAAGAGCGTGTGTAATTCCTTGATCCAAATGATTAAAATATTTAAAGGTAACTTTGGACTAGTCACATAAACCGAGCTAGATAGTGCATACAAAATCGTCCGGATGTTTTTTCTCATATTTCATCGTCATATTTTAATACTACCAACAAAAAGTTGATTTACACTAATATAATTCGATCGTGGTTAACATATGCGTGTCCAGTTTGGGTTTAAATCGTCGACGATGCTTACAGAAGGCTATACAAGTGGTATAAAATTTGTGTTTCAGAATTATACACCCTTAGGTACGAAAAAAAAAAATGCAAACGACGCATAGACAATCGAACCGTTCGTTAATAAAGTTTCGGCAAAATTTTATTAGAATTATAAATTTCACGATAATGATTTAATCAACATAATTAGTGACTACGATGTGAACAGACACTACATTGTTAAAAATGACTTTTTAAAGTTCATTACATCAGTGTGTACTCGCAATACACAACTTATATAAACGATTTTTCGAAATATTTTTAAGGTTTTTTTTTTTTAATCTACAGAATTTAAGTTTTTTTTTTTAATTTTTTGGTAACTCCGATCCCCCCATAATTTGTGTCGTTCTAGGCCTGGTGACCCAGAGAAGACGGACGGTTTTGTTTTTCCGCAGTTTGTTATACTGCTATAACACAAACCACGTGCACCACGTTTAGTGTGCACAAGAGAGATTCGTTATTGTTCAGTTTCAGTTATCGTGGCATCCTATAACGAGAAGAAGCGCCCTTTTTGCGTGAAACGTTATTTCCAGCGTGAATTCATCACTAAAAGAGAGTTTCGAAAAGAATTCAAAGTTACACGATTCTTTTTGTGTGGGGATATCTTAAGAGCAGCGTTTACGAAACACATCCACGAGATCTGGAAGACCTGGAAACTCTGATTTCTGAAGAAATTTCAAAAATTCAGCGACTTATGCTCGAAAAAGTCTTTGCGAAGAATGAATGAATGTATTGTTGCAAATGGAGTTCATTTGAACGACATTGTATTCCGTAAATAATGATTGTAAGCTAATCTCTCGTTTTCCTATTTTCAAAATAAAATTTCATTCGAAAATTTTGGTCGAGTATTTTTTGAATTATTCAAAAAACGACAAAACCGTCTTCTCTGGTCATCCTATAGAAATAGTAATATTATTAATTAGTAAACAGTTTTTTTTCTTGCAATTTATTTAAGCCGTTTACATTGTATTTTTTTTTCAATACGTTTCGTTTTACTGAAGAATCGTGTCTTGGAATATTTTTTCTGTCTTCCTGATTTATTCTGCGCAATGAAGTCACATAATTAAAAAGTGTTCTCATAAAATTAAATTATAATTTACATCCGGTCGAGTCTGAAGAAGCATACGGTCCGATAAATTATTTTTAACGACGTTCACTTTGTCTTCGTACGATATGGCGTGTTGATTGGAAATTTATTGTTTTGGTACTTGACCGTTTATTTTAAATATGCATTTAATTATAATTGCGCGCCTAATATAAACTGGGCGTTAACTTTTAACTACACTAAATAAGTGTCGTTTCTAAGATAGCCGACGAAGTTGCCGTCTGAATATTCATATGAACACTGCTTACGAAGGTTGAAACTTTTATTTTCTATCGCGGCAACGAAAATCGCGGTTAGATGACGAAACGGCCATCATTGGGGTAGAGTTACGTTTGGGACACGAGAACGTTTATAAAGCATATAAACATTAATATTTTTATACGGGAATATTCGTGTAATATGAAGAACTAATTAGTATATATCTCCTTTTGCTGCAGAATCCCTTAACTTTTTAAGATGAAGATAATAAACATAACAGCGATGTTTTGTTTTTAAAGGTGATAAGATTAATGGATTAACGGTAGCTTAAAACAATCGCTATCATATATGTCAGTTTCAATTTTCGGTCTATGGAAGAGTAATATCGATTCTTAATCAGAAAATTTGATTATCAATTCCAAACGAATTTTCTAAGTGTTAACGATGGTCTAAGTATAGTGTGGTAATGATGAAGCCTTTACTTTGAAGCGTAGTAGACCGTAACAGTATTGAACATTAGAGCCGTCGTGACTTTGGTGTAACGCTTGAACGCGCACACGTTACATAAAACACTCTCTCTCTCTCTCTATATATATATATATATATAAAGTACGGATATAGTGTATTGGTGGCTGGTGAAAAATAACGCGTAATCCATATTAAAGGTTTAGTTACACCCCCCCCAATCAACGGTATATTAGTCGCCATATCATTTTGCAGCAGTAGTATTATTACCGAACGGAAGGCGTTTCCTATGTAATCTTCTGCAAGATTGCTCGATTGCAATGTGTAGGAATACGTTCATTCCCCATAATTCAAACATCCCTGACAAATGCTGGTCACGTAATCTCATCAAGATTGCGTGCCTGCCAAAAAATCGTAAGAAGCTATAACGTGTAAAATAATTTTCCGTTCTACTCTTACACCTCAGTAGTTGCAGCGCGTTATCGGTTAGGCCGGGTCGAAATTAATTTAATTTTCAAGTTATTGTTATCTTCGTCAGTCTCAAGACCTTATGTTATCATAGACTCGACCGTTTTCTCTAATGCTATTACCTTAGATATCACCACCTCTTTCGCTCTGTCAAAGTCTTTAACGTTAAAAACAGTCTCCTGTTGTGATTGATTACAGCGTTTGTTTTTCTTCAAATTCAGGAGAGCTTTCTTTAAGGAAACATTTTTTTCCCCTTATTGGGAAAATTAAAAGAGAAAGGTTGCCAGTCGACTAAACGAACTAGTAACCCTTTTTGATCTGTGCGACTCATCAAATTAACCTCTTTCCCTCTCTTACCCTCCTTCTTCGCTTTTCCTTTCTCTTTATCTATTTTGTATATATCACGCACACACACACACATACATATATATATATGCATGCGCGTGTGCGCGTTTATTGGAAATTCACTTTCTAGAAAAAATTATTTATTCCCGTTATTTCTTAATTAGATATTTTTCGTTCTTACGGTAACCTAATCCTGTTTTCTCTTCTGAATATGAAATATTTTTCGAATGTTAAATAATTTTGTTGTAATACGTAAGTTGCTCAACAGTTTACATTCACGATTTGTGTAAATAAAAAACGGTTACAAAAAGAAAAAAACGTATTTATAGTAGTTTTATCAACTACGCGATTTTCGAAAAAATTTAGAGTATTGGTGAACAAATAATTAACTTTATTTTAAGCATGTATACGACAGACAATAAATGGTTTTATTTTATAGCGTCAGTGAGATATCCATGTAAATTAGTAGTAGTAGTAGTAGTAGTAGTAGAATTTACTCGGAATAAATGTATTCAAATAGGTTGATATTTCATTAAAGAAGAAAATAAATTCTATGAACGTACGATTGAAATTATAACGTTCCTTTAGTATGATGGAGAATATAATAATAAATAATTTTATTCTGAATTAACGTTATTGATTTTTTTTAACGTGATAAGATCTGAAAAAAATCATGAATTGATTTATTTTAGTGTTCGACATATTACACCTTTGATGAATCGGTTTTGAACGTTAAGTTTTAAGGATTCATAAAGATAAGAAACGGTACAGTTACTAGAAAAAAAATTTTTTTTTTGTTTAAGCAGATAAAGCTTTTAATCATTTTCTAGTTAATTACCATCTTAGCGAGTTAATACTTTAGTTTATACTCTTGATAATGATGTAATGGTCGAAATGCTTTGAGCATTTAGTGATTTAATCTGGCGTTTTAGTTTGTTTAGATAAAGAAGATCATTATAGTGGATTATTTATATATATATCTTACCGGTAATCAATACCGGGTGGCCTGCCAGTGTCTTCCTTCATCAGCAAGCTCTTACTCCTATTTACTACAGCAATTCGGTGGATAGCTACGTTATTTACTTTGAGAGGTTTTCTCAAATTATATTAAACTATAATTCAGTGGCCAGAATTTCTTAAAGTAGAAAACATCTAGTCAACTCACCTACCCATCGGATTGTTGCAATAAACGAGAGCACTAACTTGATGATGTGGAAAAGGTTGTCAAACTACCCGGTATTGGTACTTGTTTAAAACGCGACCTTTATTGCCGGCTTGATATCAATTTTCGACTTGACAAAAATCGATTAGGTAATATCATTTTTGGACTTTCGAGTTAATGGTGCCTTCTTTACTCCTTACACACACACACACATATGTATATATATATTATATATTATTATATCGTATCCGGTCATAACCCTTTCTGCGACCAATATACCAGAAATTTTACAGTTTATTCATCAATATCGGAATGTAATTTATCTGCATCAAAGGTGCCTAATAGGTCCACTTGAATGTTCGTTATTCTATCGATTTTCATCCGCCATTTTCTCTTTGTTCAAGTTGTACTCGATTCGTGCCACTCCACTCCTTATTATGTTCAAGGCGAGCAACAGAGCAAAATTCAAATCGTTTCCTGTTGAAAGAGATTTCGTTACATTAATAGCGCTTTGAGTTCTCCAACCTTCTAGTCTTCCACACTTTGCAGATCAGCTCTTCGACTGTACCTAAAAGGCTACGTCTCGATTTTAATCTTCGGCTAGCAAGTCCTGTATAGCCATATAGTGGATGACGGTCATGTTTGTTATTTTCCATCGTTCTTTTTTTCCTGCTACATTACGTCTAATGTCAGGTGGTGCAATGCCACTATATTCGTACAACTTGTGTAGTGGTGTTGCTATTAAGCAGCCTATAATTATTCTACACGTTTCATTCAGAGCAACATTTACTTTCTTTGCATGTACCGAACGGCTCCAAATGGGCACGCATACTCTCCTGCTGAGTAGCAAGTGCTAGTGTTGATGTTCGCAGTACGTGTGGTTTTGCTCCCTGCTTACTGTTTATTAATTTCCGAATGATATTATTTCTTGTCATTATTTTCATTTTTGTTACTTCACAATGTCTTCTAAATGTTAACGCTCTATCTAATGTAACTCCTAAATACTAAGGGTTGTCGGCGTGGCTGAGTTTCATATCATTCCATGTGATTTTCAGTTGACGTTTAACTTCACTATTACGGAAGTGTAAGGTGCGTGTCTGAGTTTATGTTAAATTAAGTTTCAGTTCGTTAGCAACGTAATATTTATCGAGATCCTTGATCATTTCATTGAGGGTTTGTTCTAAAGCCTCGAATGTGTTATTCTGTACTATGAAGACAAGATCATTTGCAAAAATAAAATGTTTTGTAATTTCCCCAATTGGTTGATCATTGGTGTATATATTGAACAGTGTGGGGACCAATACGCTGCCCTGAGGCAATTCATTTTTTTGTTCTCTCCAAGCACTGTCTTTTCCATATGATATATAAAAATCTTCTATCTTTTAACAGCGTTGCAACTATTTGTGTAAATTTGAAGTCTCGGGTTACTTCGTATACCTTTCTAATAAGCATGCGATGAGAAATTGTATCAAAGACCGCCGTTAAGTCTACAAAGACGGCTCACGGAATGAGCCTCCACGTATGCTGCATTTTAACAAACGATTAAGATGAAAAATACAAAGCAGTTGGCGCTCCCCGGAAACAATATCATTATATCATTTATGATATTGGCCAATCATCCCATTTCCGTTCGAAAAATCCTATATATATATGTATATGGCGTAATGTTAATCAACCATCTTCGAACTTACTACAATTCTGTTCTTCTTCAAATTATGCATTTGTTATATCATTCTTCCTATACGTAACATGTTTATGTACATATCGCTTACATAAAACACAGATGTTGACACGTATTGGTAGATATTTACCTACATTTTAACCGATTGTTTTTTGTTTCATTCCCCCTTATTTGGGATTTCAGATACGAATTTCCCTAAGCGAATATTTCCTTTACTTTTCGTTATACACTAATGTATTCGTTAATGATGTTTCGAACCGGAAATCGTCAACTGACGAATATACCGATCTTTCTTTTTGGACTTAAAATACATACACAAATATTTTATTAAATTTCCCCCGTCAAATGTTATCAATATTATTTTACTGTCGTCGAGATAGCCGCCGAGTGGCTAGAGCACGGACTTTTATACGGAAGGTATCGAGTTTGAATACGATCGGCGGCGCACAAATTATTATCAAAAAATAAAAATATAAATAACCGTAATATTATAATCGCCTGGAAGACAATGCCAAATACCTGCGCGCTAGTAACCATCTAGTGCACTACAGAAACCTCGGAGCTTCATTTTGACAACAAAGCGAGTACAATCAGTTCTCCCGGATGTGTGTGTGGCTATGTATATTAACACCATATTATGATTGCTTCGTATACTACTTACACTGTAGAACAAAATATGTGTAAGTAAGTAATCGCCGACCTCCAATAAGGAGACGGCACTTAATGATGATGATGATTATTTTACTGTTCTTATTTGATATTTACTTTTCATTCCCACGGATTTTATTGTCTGGGTCTTTTTTTCCAAGACGCGTTTATTCTTCTATAGGCTTCGCAGGGTGTTATCGGCGAACTTACAAAAGTTTTTCTTTCTTTTTCTTCTTATTTCCAAAACCAAATTCGATTTAAAAAAAAAATGATTTTTTTATCGTCCGTCATAAACTATTTATCGTTCTGTTCTCGTTAACCTTGTAGCAAAATAAAATGGTCTTTCGACTCTCCATTAGTAGAAAATAACTCTGTAAACCATTATAGTCGTTAACAACGTAGTGTAGGTATGTAGTTATACTAGTCATACTAGTAGGTGGTTTTCATGCACCGTTAAATTCCGTTGTACTTAATCGGAGGTTCTTTGACTTTTTTTTTTCGAAGTTGCCATATTGAAAGCTCGCTCGATAGAGCGCGTTATTCGGTTCTTAATAAATTGCAAATGTTAATGACAACATAGATTCTATGCAGAATTTTGTATTTAATATATATATATATATATATATATATATATATATATATATATATATATATATATATATATATTAAAAAAATCGTTACAATTCATTTAATTCAGTGGGGAGTTGAAAATTATAGAAAACGTACATACCTAATTTCTATAATAGCTGTACTGTCGTTGGTAGGCAGTTGCAATGCTTAATATAACCTTGATGGTCGCCTTTCGATCTCGTAGATCAGGACGTAAAATAAATGATTTATTTTGAAAGAAATTTCGGACAATTTTAAATGAATATATAAACTTCTCCTAACTAATACGATATAACCCATCGTTAACATAGTGATTTTAATTGAAACAACTTTCCATGAATTTACTATTACAATCTAAAATTGCCACTTCGTCACCCGTATTTTACTTTATATTAAAATATTAAGCGAGATATTCGAATTAATTCTTACATATTTTATCGAATGTCCAAGTGATCAAAAATTAACGTATAGAAACTAGAACCCGTCTTGGATTTTAGAATATGTAACTTTATAATTCGTCCGTTAAAAACTTTAAATTATTGTAATTTTTGTCCTATTTGTGATATCAATGTGTAACAAAGCTTAGAACGAATCCGATAATATAGGTTATATTAAGCTGTGCGAATTTTATCATTATGCTTTAATACTTTTTTTAAGTTAAGTCGGAACAGACAGAAAAAATTAAAAAAAAAAAAAAATATTTTCTGTTTATGTGCGATAAAAATAACCGAATGGAGTAATTATAATGAAAATATTCGGAAATCACAGACACTACAGTTTTGTATATTAGTATAGAAGTATAGATAGTATAGATATATATATGATATGATGTCGCGGTGACATAATAGCTAGAGTTCTCACTGCTGTTAACTCGACGGTCGAGGATTCGGAACCAACTCGCGACATAAAAAAAAGTTTATAAAGTTTATTAAAACTTTCGTGGTTGTTTTCCATACGTCTAGAATTATTTTCGGTGAAAACCACGTCCTGATTATTCAAAAAACTTAACGTTTCGAATGGGCTTACACCACTCATCATCAGAAACGAACTAACTCGTTTCTGATGATGAGTGGTGTAAGCCCATTCGAAACGTTAAGTTTTTTGAATAATCAGGACGTGGTTTTCACCGAAAATAATTCTAGACGTAAGTTTATAAAGTTTTTCATTGTCATATAATTCTTAATTATTACGGAAAAAGTAGTGACACACCGATATGGATTCTCATCTGTGTTGTATATAATTAGTGCCTCGAATAGCCCATTTTGTACGATTACGTTGTAAAATACGAAAATAAATATGTCCTTAATATATCGTTCGGTAATTAGCAGAAAAATGGAACATGGAAATGATACGTCTCGTAACTTACCCAATTCATATCGACTGTTAAATGAATGTTTAATTATGGGATTATCGCGCCACCTACATATTTCCTGCTGTATTAATAATTACAGCAGCTTCTGTAGATTTTAATTCACTATATCGTCGATAGATGGGGCTAACCTTTTCATTGTTTCTTTATTCATTTTTATACGGAAAACTTTTCTTCTACATTCTCTACTCAACCTTATGGTTGACGAATATTAAGTCATATCTTCGGGAGCTGACACGTTCTTTTATGGCGACATAACTCCTTGAGTCTCCGACTGTCTCTATTTCGTCTTCCGTCCAATGTACCTTTCGTTAAAATTATCATCGATTCCGAATGTCCGGTCAGATTTTAATTTCTTCTCATCAACTTTTACTTTGTGATATTTTCGTTTTTTCGATTTTAAACTCTAATATAATCCGATGGGAAAGAACGTTTTCCAATCCTCTTCCCCGAATATTCATCGTACTGTGTACAATATCATGTATTGGGTATCATTATTCTTTTTCCGGGTGCAACACTCCAGCGTATAATTAAAAAAAAATAACCAATTTTTGTTCCGATGGGGCAATTAGTTTATAGCGTTGTCCGCTTCAGTTATATTTATTATGACACTAATTTTAAAATATAGCTATTCATACTCGGTTTTGTTTTTTGTGTTTTATAATATATTCTAGTAGACTATATATACCGTTAGCGTTATTATTGAAAGATTATATATGTATAAATGTGGAATAATTAATTCTTTATTAATTGATCTACTCCGTGTTTTTAAAAATAACTTCTTATTAAATTTAACGCGGGACATAAAAGCTTTGGAAAAAAATATGATCGAAATTTGTCAACCGAAAAGGTTTGAACTTACACGTTTGTCGGAATGCAAGCAATTTTGTACAACTGAAACTTGATAATATATAAATATATATATCTTTTGTTTCGATTTTCAACGGCGAATAAAACGAACCGAACTCAGCATGTCGGTCTTAATATTAGTACGGTGACCAGGGTAGTGGGAGAAAATTAATAAAAGAGACTGAATGTAGCTTAATATAGAGGAGGTAGGTCGACGGAATATATAGGAAGTGTGTAGGAGATTGATGTAAAAGAATAGAAATGAAAATTTCAAGAAGAAATAACGCGGTCGTGGAAGTGAAGAGAGAATTTTAAAATTTTTAATAAAATTTCTCCCGGTTATATTTTAGACGATGGGATTACTTTTCCGAAACGAGAGGTGCGACTATTGTCAATTGGTATTCGTTCGGCGTATTTTTTTTTTGTCACGCCGAGAAAAATCTTAACGTCGATAGAGAAAGACTGCCGACACAATTTTATTATTTCCGTGTCTATTGAAATATCGTACGAATTTTCTATTCAAGCGTCGTGCACAACCTGCAAATTAACAAACGCGCGTGAATGTATATATATATATATATATATATATATAAATGTATGTATGTACCGACGAATATCTTTATCGTAATATATGTATTTGCGTGGGTGTGGCGTGTTGCTATATATCTGTAATTATAGACGTATGCTCGTGTGAAATCAAATATCCGTATTTAGAATTCTTCGTTCAATTACACAGAATTTCTTCAAAGTAATCTTGCACATTTTACCGTCACAATGTGGTGAAAATTTAGCTGTCGCGTTTTTTTATGTCACTCTTAATCAGATCATAGCCGACGTTTTTCTTTCTTTTTTTTTTTATCGTTGATAAAATTTCGATCTTCCCAAGTGTATGCGATGTATGTTTGTGTGTGTGTATATATATATGTGTGTGTAAATAAATAACAGTTTCTGGATAGGGTATTATAAGGAAGGAAACTTTTCCTCTTGTTCATTTTCGCAATTTCTATAAATAGTACGACCCTGCAACTGATAGCATGAAACGTTTCGTAGACACTATCAAATAATTCGCCAACAATGACCTGAACTAATAATCGGCGGTTCTTGTATTCCGTTATACGTCCAAAATTTCCGAGAAAAATTGACACTAACGGTGTTCGGGAGGTGATACCAAAAATTTTCATATATATATGTGTATATATCACTGTCATATCATATTCTTTTATTATTTTTTAAATTACGAATCCGGAATCAAAACAATTTTCTTTGCCATGCAGATATAAATAATAATTAATTGATTGTGGTAATGGATTAATTTATCTACAATTTATTAATTTGTTATATATTAGAACAGCGACGTGTGTGTAACAAAATTCAGTGGTGAATCGGCAAGTTTATTGTAAATTAATTTATTGGGATTTATATGTATTGATTATAATTTTAGCCGGTTTATGATGTATTTTATTCAGAGTTTATTTGTGATTAACTAATGGATTATTTATTTATCAAATATTTATTTAATTCGGATTATAAATAGGTTTATCGTGTATGAATTAAAATTAACTATTTTAAAATGTTAATTTTCTCGATGTTTGATAGACGACACATTCTGTACAAAATTCCATATCGTGATATACCAAATTTATTAAAATTATTAACTATATAATTTATTTGTTTTCACCAATATATATATATATATATATATATATATGTGTGTGTGTGTGTGTGTGTGATGTATATATATGTTACTTCACTAACAGCTTTTATTTATATAGAGTCCGTCGTGATTCGTACGAATCTATTATAACAGATAGGTAAGAGTACGTGAATACCCGATCTAGTCGTTTTAGAGAATTTATCGAATAATATTAAATTTATACTGTTAAAATCGAAGAAATTTTGTATATCTTTTAATTTTGTATATTATTATTTGTACGGATTTTCTCCAATGGAGGCAGGAGCCATAATGAAAAAAACTGAATAGTAAAAAAGCACCGGAGTGTGATCTAATTACTACAAACATTCTTAAGAAACTTCCAAGAAAATCTCTAGCATTTCTGACATATGTGTATAATGCAATGCTAAAACTTCAGTATGTTCCGATACTATGGAAGTTTGTTAATATTAAAATGATATTAAAACCAGGTAAACCCCCAGAAAATATTACATCTTATCGACCCATCTCTCTCCTTCCAATGTTTTCTAAAGTCTTTTAAAAATTAATACAAAAAAGGCTCCAGAATATTATTGATCAAGAGAAGGCAATACCGAATCATCAATTTAGATTCCGCATTGGACACTCGACTGTACAGTAGGTTCATCGAGTTGTAAGCCAAATTGAACAGTGTCTTGAAGAATCTGCCCTATTTCTCGATGTGAAACAAGCCTTTGATATAGTTTGGCATCCAGGCCTTCTCTATAAATGCCAACACATCTTGCCACGGTAATATTATAATATTTTGAAATCACACTTGGAGGATCGATATTTTCAAGTAATAATTAATAATTGTCAATCATCTCTCCATAGGATTCAGGCTGGAGTACCTCAGGACAGTGTCCTGGGGCCACTCTTATACTCAGTATTTACGAGAGATATTCCAGAAAATACATTTATAGTAACCTTCGCTGATGATACCGTAATAGTAGCTTCACATGAGTGTCCTAGTGCGTCCACTCGGCATCTTACCAGATCGCTGAATGGTTCAGCATTTGGAAAATAGCAATTAACGTAGCTAAATGTAAACATTTATTATTTACTAAAAGAAAAATTGAACGCAAAAAACATCAAGTTTCGTTAAGTGGAACAACAATACTTCAAGGAGCTGCTCGCGATACCCTGGCGAGATTGGAAACTCAGGAAAATACGCTGGCAATAAGTTTGCAAGTTCAATCGGCGATTAGAAGGCTGAAGAGAAAACGTATTAGCGACTTCAGATAATGCTTTAGGGCTGCCATTATTCATAACTTGGTGTATTCGTGAAGGAAAGTGTTCCATCTATTTCTGTTTTATGCATTTCGCATCCAGTTTTTTCCGGCCATCTTTACTCTGTCGTCCTGCCAACGATCCATCCTACTCTACTATCGACCACTTTATAATGTTAGACATATCTCTATATTTTATTGTTATTTCTATCTTACTATGAAATTTCATAATTTCGACTTTTATAGATTTCGTCGATCGATTATTGTTGACAGACACGATGAATACCACTAACACACAACGCGATTCTATACTTATCATAGGTATTTTATTTAATCTACGTATGTTCTGTTTTTATTATTATGTTTGCATTAATTTTTTATTTTATTTATTTTAAATTTTTTGTTTACAGCCCTAATTATATATATATATATATATATATAATGTGTGCGCGTGTAATATTGTTTTCTCTTTGTATTTGCCAATTTGTACGTAACCTAGTAGGCTATCAACAAATCTTTGAAAGGAGACTCGTGACCTCGTCGATGGCAGGAATCCTCCAATCTTGAAAGATCATCTCATTGGTTACGTACCAAGGCATAACGGGATATGTCAATCTGAGGGTTTTGTTTTGAAACCGCTGGATGATCATTCGATTCGATTTTTTTGGGCATCTCCACAACGGTGCAGCGTAGATCCATATTGGTTTTAGCATAGTAATATTAAAAGCTCGTTTCGTAATGAAAGCTGCGATTGATATCCTATAAGCCAGTTACAGGTGCTTGTTATACAATACCGCTTCTTGAATGAACTGTAGATTAGTTTCAACGTATTCATATAAATATGTTTAAAATTGGGACACTTCGTGCCAACCAGGAAATAAAAAATGTTGTTAGAATTAAAATTTCATCTACCATGTAGTGAACATTGTGTCTGAAAGGGTTAAAAATGTTGCTGGCTGCGAATTGTTGCAGGACGATTTGTGCAGAATAACGACGTAAATTGATAATAACTATTTACCTTTTAATTATAAGAAATTGTCTCACAAGAAATAAATATTTGTTAGATTACACTATTTTAATGTAACCTGTGTTACGTATTTGAACATGAATCTGATACTATTGTTATTATTTATTATTCAACACTTTCGTAAGATTACAATTAGAATACGGATCTGTGGTTTCGGGACCTGTTCTACATACAATAAATTACTCAGTTACGAGGAATTACCTCTCACCGCACTTCAACGAAAGTAACTATTCCCGCTATCACTACTTCACGATAATCAGAATTTGTATCAATTAAGTAATTTAATATTAGTTTTTTAATTTATATTATTCATATTATTAAATACATATGCGCGTTACGAGTGCTATGAAATTAAATAATTAAATAACGACGAACAAGATTAAACACATGTACATATATACAAGTACTAGGAACATAAAATATAACTGAACAGTGCATCCGCGAACACTTCCCGACGACCGCAAGTGTAGATGACAAAGACAATTTAACGGTTAGCCTCTTGAGGTAGAATTAGTACAACTGAATATTGCTACTGACTAGATCGTGTATGTACATTTTAATATGGTTGTTAGCAATTATAACTGCAGTAATAAAATTTTCGTAAATAGTTATTTGTGTAAAATGTTTGTTTTTATATTATCTAGCATAATTACGAAATGTTCTATTTGAGCTTAGTCGAAAGAATTACTGTTGTTGTTGTTGTTAACTTGTAAAACGGAATGACCAGAAGTCTATAACTTATCTCTTATCTATGTTGTTACTTTATTTATCGAAATTAGACATCATTGTAACAAACAATATACATTTCCTTAATCAATTTATCGACTAATAACGCAACGATACAATTTTTTTATTTTATATTTCTATCTTTCTTTAGGATTTCTAAATATCGGCTCTATTATATCGGTTTCGTCGGTTATCCGTCGAAATGAATACTCAATAATAATGTTTTTATCTATTTTACCCCTGTACGTCTGTATACATATGTATGTGCATATATATATTATGTACATATGTATGTGGATATATACTGTATACACATATACATATATGTATATATATACTGTATACATACATAACATACATTTGTGTATATATATGTGTGTGTGTGCATATATTTATTGTGTAAGTCCATATCATCATCATCATAGTGCCATGCTTGTCTAATTGCATAGACGATCACTAATCTACTGTCTTGCGCCTGTCAATAATTGCTGTATGGAAGACGTGCTTGTACAAATGTTAATATTTTGCAAACAATCTGTCTTCCTTTCTCACAAGGACTTCTCTTTAAGGTGAAATATTTCATATTTTGTACGACTAATAATATGGTCGAAGTATGACACATTTCTCTGTATAATTTGATTTTTCTTTATTTGACATCTTGGCTGTCCAAGGGATTTTTAACATCCTTCCATCGAGCCACATTTCTATAACACCATACCTATTTAAGTGTGTTTTTTTTTTTTTTTTTAGTTAAAGGCGTTGATTCGATGGTGTACAACAGAATTGAATGAATATAATAAATATAACAACGAACAATATCTTGTTTTACACTAGGACTTAAGTGATCGAACATAATAAGTACTTCATGTTATTAATGGCTGCTCGAGCGTAGGTGTATCTGGCTTTAATTTCAACATCCACATCAAGTAACAACCAAAACCTTTCAATATTTTCATTATTTATAGTTACAGCGAGATCATGAACTTGTTTGCTAATTATCATCCATTTAGTTTTCTTTGTTTATGTATAGACCATAAATTATAGTAGTTTCATCGTACTTTCACATCAAATATTGTAGGTCTTGGTGATTATCTGCTAATATGACTGTGCCGTCTGCATAACGAATATTGTTAATGATTTTACCATTAATCTTTATTTCATACGGTTCGCTCATTGTGGCTTGTTTGACAATTTGTTCAGCATATAAGTTAAACAATAGAGGGGATAACACGCGACCTTGTCGTACGTCTCGTTTAACTTCGACATTTATCTTTGTCCCATTTATATTTAATACCAATTCTGCAATTTGATTCCAATATAATTGACTTATTATATTCAAGTCATTGTTATCAATTCCTGTTTTTCGAAGGATTTCGATCTACATGTGCTGAACGTTGTCGAATGCCTTTTCATAATCAACAAAGCATTTGAAGGCGCTTTTATTCATCTCCCTAGATTTCTGTATAACTACATGTAACGCGCTGTCAGTGCTCTCTAGTCTCATATCCAGCACGAAAACCAAACTGCCTTGTTAATAGATCATGTTCGCATTTTCTTTTAAATTTTAATATATGACTAACTAAGCTAGTTGTGTTTTCTAGTCACCGAATTCCGTTGGTTGTTGCTTCTTAGGAATCAGGACAAATGTAAACTTCAACCATTCTGAAGGAATCTCACCTGAGGTATAAATGTCATTAAAAAGAGTTGTTAGAATACTTTATGTGCTCCTCCTCCGATAAACGGATTAAATCTCCCGGTATCCAATCTGGTCCTACTTTCCTTAACTGTATTAAGGTAATTGCATGTTTTACTTCCGCTTTTAAGATTGAAGGGAAAATGTATTATGTGTGTAATTTTTATTAGGCTCCAATTTTCTCCAAACACACACATCTCGAACGTTTACCCGTTAATATTCGTTTTATTTAACGTCCGGGTTGCACGTTTAAAAGGCTACCACCGCACGTATAGATTCGATTTTTATCTGTGGATACGTTTTGATTCTCTCTGAAAATGCGTGTTGTACTCGAATCCTGTCGATAATTGATTTCGCTTCCTACTACGATACATATCTTGCGTTATACGCCAGAAGGAGCAGCTTCGTATCGTCGAATAGCGTTATTTTTAAATTTATTTTTCATTTACAACCGCGTCTTCCTCTCATTCACTCTTTTACCAGCGGTACCAATACGCCCTCCCTCGCTTCATTTAACCGCCTATCCTTAAACCGCGCGTCTCCTGTTCTACGCGGTCGTCCTATTTTAATACCCGGTTACCGTGGCAACTGTTATATACGTCACACTAATACAGTATTGACGTCACTGGAACGGCGTTAAGGGTTGTTGGGTAGTTTTTAGGTGAGAGTAGCGTACATCGCGGTTCAGCTTTACGATACAATTCTGCGAATCATCCCCTTTCGTTGTAATTTATGCTGACGTGGCATTCTGGCGCATGCGTTCTACGTTGTAACGAGATAGTTTCCTACTCGTGTTGTCGTTATTACTATTATTATTATTATTATTATCTTTATTAAACGCGTTCGTCTAATTTCCGAGGTCGTAATTCGAATATGTTTTTATTTTTTGTTTTTTTTCCTAAGGGTTGTTTATAATGATAGTGTCGTAGATATTCGAAAATAAAACTAAAATATATATATATACATATGTGCATGTATACATATATATAAAAGCTAATAATCAGCTGTACGGTTACGTTGTGTGATAAACGAGGGTGGGGGAATGAACGGAAGGACGCGGAGTGTCTCTGCGCTTTTATTCCCTTAAACTCAACTCAACAATATTCCCGGAACGTTCTTTATATTTTATACTTTACACTTTTTTATTTTTATACAGTCTGTATATGTATATGTATATTATGCGCGTACGAGTTAAGAACTACGGGTAATTCGTTTTATCTGTTCCGTCGAGGACACTGTTGCTGACGGATCGGTCATTGCGTTATCACGCGATGGATGACCACTTCGGTATCGTGACTACAATTGAAAATTCTGTTCGAATTTTAAGATATAAATATGACGTCGATACGAATGCTTTATCGATGATGAGTATGTAAAAACTGATTTTAATTTATTCATCGTCGTCGAAATAATAGAGTCGACGCAGAAATGAAGACGGTCGCATCTTCTATGAGAGCGTTATTCGGCTTCTGCAGTTGCAGCAAGGTAAGATCTAGTCACGGTATCTTATAACGTTTACGGATTTAACGCTCGTAGACGAATTTATATATTAGCAAACTTTAAATTTATTAGGTTCTGTTTTACCTAGATTATTTTTTAATCGTGTTTCACTTTCGCCAGCGGAATGTTTCTTAATTATTGACAACTGCCGTGATTTTTCCCCATTCGTATGTTAATAATTCGGAAGTTTAAGATGTTATGGTTTTTACAGCGTATACCAAGTTCCGGAGAGTTCTAGATTCTGCAAGATTTTTTTTTTGTTAAAAAAAACCACATGCATTTCGATAAAAATGAGTAGAAGTAATTTTTTTTTTGCGGAAAACAATATTTTTCGAGAAAATCAACATTTTGAAAAACTAAATCTTATTGTAGATTTCGATTTATTAGTGGATTCGGATACTGTTCCATTCTCGCTTTTTCCTTTAATTCTACTTCTAACTAGCCGAAATAAACCTGGCCGATTCTAACCTAACCAGATCTAGCCTAACCTGACTTATCAAAAGATTTCATTTATTTTAAAATCAGTTTTTAAGAATAGTGAAAATTGTCCGCGCATATCGGTGAGTAAATGTACCTATAATATAAGCTTATATTAAATAATTCTATAAAAATAATATATGATTCTTTCTTGCGTAAACTAGAATTCAGCTAGGGACGTTCATACCTGGGTAGAGGAATTAATTTATACACGGGACGCATATCTAGGTTCAATACCTCTGCTCTCGACATAAAGTTTTTCTGCATCACATAACTCTTAATTATCACGAAGAAGACAGTAACACCCCACTTCATAGAATGTGTGCGCGCGCAGCTACGTTATATTTTATATGTATATGTATATATATATATATATATATATATATATATATATATATATATATATACGTATGTATGTATGTATGTATAGAATAAAGTTGCTAGCCATAATGTTCGTAAACGAACAATACGATGATGATTATTTATTTTTATATATATATATATATATATGTGTGTATATGCAATTAATTTCTACATTTTATGTGAACAAACACATCTGGTGTATTCTAGGGGAAAAATAATTATTTAAAAATATAAATATGCAGTCAAAAAATTGTGTAAAATAACAACTTGGGGAAAGACAATATATTTTAATATACTGTAGAATGCATACGCTTAAGTTATAAGTACACGTTGTAAAATGTTTACGTAATTACGATTAATAATTGTACATAATAATTTAAAGTTTTAGGATTTTCATATTTATAAATACACGAAGGGGTTTCATAATTAGAAAATAAGGTTAGTTTTTCAGTATCGAAAGCTTATAAATATATAGAATAAGTAAACTTGAAATAAATTTGAAGCTTACTTATACTAGGCGGCAGATCGACGTTTATCCCGTAATAAAAAAGTCAATATTTAAGCGAAAAAATTATTTATTCTTAGATATAAACTTTTACATAATAATCTATAAATTTTCTAATATATATTTTTTTATTTTACTTGACCATTTTTAAAATATACTCATATATATGTCTCAGAACGATCGCTCAATATAAACGTGATATAAGTTAATTTAGCAATTTATGGAATAATATTTATTAGTAATTTCGATATAATGGCAAACTAAATATTTTATTTATTTATTTATTTATTTATTTATTTAGACTCATCTAAATAGGGTCAAAATTTAATTCAACGCTCAAGGAAAATTGTATTTTTCGTCGAGGTAGTTTTTTGTAAGTGAGGACGTTATATCGTAAATGTGTGGGAACCGTATTTTATTAACGGAACGATCCTATTCCTACTGTAGGTACTACCTGGCCGATCGAGCTGGCTCGTTTTTATTTATTTATTTTTATATATATATATATATATATATATATATATATAATATATATATTTGTAAATTCGCGTTTTTGCGAAAAATAGTAAGAATTATTCATATTCTTTAGTCGTTATCATCCTAAGGGATGTCGTGACTATATTTATACTATAGACTTCTTAATTGTTTCTCGCCATTGTATCCGATCTGTAGTTTGCATTTAACTAAAGATTGTCCAAGTACTATTTTGATCGTGTCCATCCATTTAGAGGGTACTCTGCCACGAGGACACTAGTTCCTTGCATTTGTCCCTCAATCTTACTCCGCAAAATATGGCCGAAAAATCGTGATATTCTTGATAGAATATCTTTAGACAGTCTACTTTTAATATCGAACTTCCGTAATATGGAAGAAAGGTTCGTTTTCTTCGCTGTTTCCGGAGTATAATGCGCCTCAAAACAAGCGCATATTTCGAAACTATCGATACGTTTCAATAGCGTCCAAGTTTCCGCTGCGTATACGAACACAAAAAACACCAAACATTGTACTAACTTCTTTTCCACTGCATTCGTGATGGTTGTGTCGCACCATATTCTGTTTAATCGACTCGCGTGATGATATTTCGAGATAAATGGATTCGTCTTTTTATTTCACCAGTTGAAGCGGAGATCAGAATTTTAAAAACCGTTACGTACTATTTTAATCGCGTACAATTTCGGTTCATCAATTTTCGAAGTTATAATCGAAAAATTCAGTTTGGAAATTATTTGGAGACCACCATTATTTTTTTTAGAAATGAATTTTTTAATTTTCCGATCGGATTTTTCTCCTATTAAAAATCAGTCTTTCGTATATTATGTTATGAAATTTGAATTGTATTTATTGACACATACACGGTAAAAAGAAATTTCTGAACTTATCGTTTATAACATCTTTAAAAACCTATATTATATATATATATATATATATTAAATTTAGTAACAAATTTCATTTTAAATGTTTAGTACTTGCCAATTGCATAGTCTAATAATAAGTAAGTAAAAGTAGAGCAAAACCTTATCATAACGATCATCCCAATTGGGTAGACGATAAAACGGAACTCCCTCGTAGGTAGCGGACTTAGATAGAACCCCTTAAATAGGTATGGAGAAAAAGTCGACGGTCCGAAAAGAATCGAAATTTCCAAAATTCATGAGGTGTGTACTAATCCAAAATTTCAAAATTTGTTATTTCTGTACAGGCCATTTTTAATTACTTAACGAATTACGCGGGTATGTAGAAAATTTCTTCCAAATCGTTGGAGCCGTTCCGGACATAGCCCAGTGTGTATATATATATATATATATGTGTGTGTGCGTTATTTGCTTTATTTTTCCTCGTGGCTAGGGTGTTAAGATTATTTTATTAAATTTAAACAACACGCGTAGTTGCGTAAGTGGTGTTGTAAATTAGTTAGCCGGAACTTGTTACATTAGCGTTTGTTCCGTCTAGAGTATGATATAACGAATTGCTGTTGTTATTGTGGTCGTCATCGTGGTCGGTGTTTTACATTTGATTAATTACATTTTACTTCGTTTTTACTGTTTATATACTATCTCTGACTCGAATGTTACGGTCACGCGAATGTGAAATTTAGTTCTTTTCTGACGTACGTTATATATCAAGTGTGGCGCTAGTTGCATAATGGCTTTTAATTTAATATTCCGTCCGATAAAAACACACACGCATACAATAGAAACCCGTTTTAATAAATAAATTAAATTTATCCCCAACCTCGTTTTTCGTTTATAAATGCTCTCAAGTTATTAAAAGTGAGTAAATACTAAATTAGAGAAAGAACAAAAAAAAAAATGATGAATTATTTATTACAGGAATAATCTAAATAAAAAATTCTTTTTGGATGTGTTTGAAAAAAGGACCGAAATAATTTTGAAAAAGTTTAGAAACGGTCGAGTTGCGTTTTTATAATTAAAATGTTATTGATTTTTTTTATCAACATTCGTAACGCATTATTAATATTACGTATATACGAACACGTGTTGACGACGTATTATAAACTTAATTTTTTAATTCGTGCACACGGGGCATGTGTAATTGTCGGCTGAGTTTTGGAGTTTTGTAAGTTTCTTTCTCGATCTGTGTTGGTATTTTAATTTGTGTATTAAACCGGGGCGTTTTATTTATTTGCTTGCTGTTTGCATGAATGTCAAAAGAGTTCATTAGTTGAAGAAGCTAATTTCGAGTGTATTTAATTAATTAAAATTATAATCAGCTAACCTGCTGCTCGCGGAATAAACCGTATTTACACTTAAATACGATTAATCAAATTATACATTATTTTATTACAAAATACATATTATATATCCTAAATTATTGAACGACTGAAAAAAAATAATATATATACCTGTATATATATATATATATATAATATAAAAGCTATCTCGGTAACGGCTCTAAAGGTTTGGATGAAATTTTCTACACACCTGTGTAATTTATTAAAAAGTGGCCTGTATAAGCTTATTTGCTTTTTATCGCATATGTGTTAGTGAATATAATTAAAATTTTATATCTCGGCTACCGTTTCATCTGATCTGACGGAAATATTTTTCAATCTACGAAAGAATTATTTTAAGGAAAAAATTAGAACTGAAATTTTTTATTTTTTTATTTTTATTTCTCCTCTAATCCAGAACTGATTAAAATGCAATCATCTGCTGGATTTTATGTAGGTATATATCAGGAGATGGAGGTTTTGCCTAAGCCGCCTTTGACCAATATTAGATTATACTCAAATCAGATGTATGATTCTTTTCAGTTTTAATCTTTTAGATATTTCTTCATTAAGTAGTTTAGCTGCCAATGGACTTGGATGATGTTGAAGTCTTGATAAGTATCTATGAACAGCCGATTTAATCTCCTCGGCGACATCTTAAAAAATTTATGCAACGAAATTCTACGCGATTAAAATAGTTGTGTATCGCTTTTTAATAGCTTACGATTCTTATCTAAATATATTTTCCGGAAAAGCACGATTTTACTTTAAAAAAAAAAAAAAACAGCAAAAACGCTTACTCAATTATTAAGTATGTTTACACGTGGTAAAGATGTATATAAATATTTGTATTAGTTAACTATATTATTAGTTACACATTTTGATATGGCGTCTACATTTATTTTGTTGATATTTTAACGGTTTGTTTATAGTGTTCGTTCATTTTTTTTTTTTTTTTGTATTTCTTTATTATACTGGGTTCATTCTAGAAATAAGTTTGAATCGATTTTATTATTGTTAATCGGATATGTACTGAGACGTGGAAGAATGATAGCCGACGCAGTAGAAAGCAAAATAGTGAGAAATTGAGTAGTAATACAGACATACGCCCGATGCAAGAGAATTGTGGATGCGATGCAAGGCGACTGTAAAACTAAAAATACACAACGATCTCTAAACCTGTCTGCACGGATGATCAAAGCAATATTCTAAAGCTGAACTGAATTATATTTTTTAAATTCTGTAAATAGTTTAACACGTAAAAATACAGATATTTTCATTAAATCGTTAGAACGCAGAAAAAACCGTATAAAACACGAAGGGTAACAACCGAAAGAAAGTGAATATTTTAGAAACACGTTTAAAGTAACAAATTCACTTTTAACTATATCTGTTACCGCTGATTTCTAGGTAAATTCGAATTTAATTATAAAACGAAACTATTCGCATTTTGTATATTTAATTTTAAAAAAATAAAATAAAGACCGGTCTTAGTACAATAAATAAAAAATTGACCTTATCGTAATCCGTTCAAGATTAACATATGCACGTGTCCAGTATTACATATATAATAGTACTTATAACAAATTACAAATAACACAAACACTTATCGCTGCAGAATTTCGCAGAACGCCGCACGATACGACAACATATTTTACTTATGTAATAAATTAAAACTTCCATAATATATACACCAGTAAAATATCTCAAAAATTGCATCAAAAGCGACAAAATAAGTTAATTAAAAAATTATAGGTAGTTACGATATATCTACGCGAACGTTACACTAAACGTAGACACCGTAGACTTTTAAGTACATATTTTTATAATTAATTTTATTTAAAAGTCAAATTACGCGATCTCGGTAGCTAATTGACGTCAACTCCTGTAATCTCTCTGAAATCTTTAATGCAGAATATCCATCACGGGTAACGCCGTCAAACTTGACACGGTGGTTTCATAATACCCCGCCAAAACGACAAGGCTGCCAGCATATTGACCCACTCTTATTGCGCGAACCCCTTTTTTTTCTTTGAACAACGTTAAATTACATACACAAATGAGTTTTACCTTTTTAATTATTTTGCTTATATTTTATGTTACTATTGTTTTTTTTTTTTACTTTAATTATTTTTTGTGAAATTTTTCCTGCAAAGTAGTGTATAAGTTATTTTATTTGTAAATTTAGCGTATACATATAAAATCACGATGTAAGAGTATCTAATAATTTTTTTTTTCGGAATGATAAACTTTTTTTTATCGAACTTTTTGTACTTACACATAATTTCAAATTTATAAAAAAAAATACCACTATAACCGGACTGGCTAATTCGTATAATAAAAATATACAATCAGGCGCCTTACGTGCGGAATAAGATAGGTGCGAACTTAAATTTCGTCTAATTTGTATACACACCAACTATTAACGGGACATGGGAAACTTTCTTAATGTTATATAAAATAATTTGAGCTCTTACTGGAAAAAGCAAACAGGAGATCTTATTATGTTCGAATGTTTGAAAAGCTTAAGATATTTAAAAAAAGAAAATTGATAAACAGCTAAAGTTGCCTTTTATATACTTTGCCTAAATTTAAACGTCGTCATCTAATGGTCCGTATGGAAAAACTGTGTAAAACTTTTCGTATACGTGCTCTTGTTTATATCTATATATATATATATATATATATATATATATATATATATATGCATATACTTTCAAGTATGCATATTGTGTCCGTATCTTCACAAATCGAATAAAATTTGCAATACTTGAATAAATATATTCTTCTTCTTTCGGGACGTATACGTTAACTGATGTTCATGATTATACTGACTATCCTATTCTTGTCCATCGCTGTTACGAGTGTAGTAGTGTTCGCATCGTGTTTACAGTTTTTTCGAGCTAAAATATTACTCTGACCTCTTACATCATTCATTTTTTCCTGTGGTTTCGATTATAGATCGTAAATAATGGAAATAATGGTCTAATGTTCGGACCAAAAAAAAGTTCATCCAACGGCAGAAAGGCAAAAACGTAAAACGTAGCGGTCCACTGAAAACAGGAGCACACTTCAACTACATCTCGGTGCCTTTGTATTACAAGGAGTGTATACTGTCATAATCGAACTATTTAATCATATCAGACTTATCAATATTGGATGGTATTCCATACTCGGGCAACTAGTAGACAAATGACGATGATGAAGAATATGATATCATTTTCGAATAATCGATATTTATATTAAACGACAAATCTTTTTTTTTAAAAATGCGTTTTTTTGTTTTTTTTTTTTTTTTTATTTCAAAATCCCTTAGACCGTAGTAGTAAAGAGTAAAATTAATGGCTCCTCCTAATATTTCCGGATCTGTTAGTTAACAATTCCTGTGCTCAGAAATGGAAATTATTATACGCGCGAATGAACTTGTAAACTTTTATAAGCGAGGTGTAAATAATTGCTCTGGTTATCGCTTCGATTTACAAGAAACTGTCACTTTATTGTTTTTTGCGCATCATTCACAAAATCTGAATGATAAAAGCCTGTACGTTAGCGACGTTGACGTATTCGAATTAATAACGCTAAATTACACAGACCGGTAGTTCGTATAGTAATTTTTCTTCTAAATTAAACTAATACTTTTCTGGTCTTTTTATGAAAATATATATATATATATATAATTTATAAGATATGTCTAAGATGTACTTTTTTTATATGAATTCTGTATATGACATTTTGAAAACTCGCTGCGTGTACCGGGTCCCTATCATTTCGGTTACTACGGTAGTCGTCTTTTCTTCGACGTATACATTATTTACTCCATTTGAATTATCTTAACAATTTAAAATTAATAACAATAATGATAAATTCTGTTTACTTTTAAAATTAATAACGATAATGATAAATTCTATTTTCATTCGAAACGTTAGTTCAATAATAGTATTTAGTCTCGTTTATGTTTCGATCATTGGCTGTAACTTACATTCTAAAGTATAGATTATTATATTTGTGTATGTACGTAGGTACGTATTATTAGTGTTTGGTTTGATAATTTTCTCCACAATTGACGATTTGCTGTTTTCCTTTTCATATATCCGGTGCTACCAGTGTCGCATATCCAGTGCTACCAGTGTCGCATATCCGATAGTGTCTTCTATTAGCTGTTGCATATATTGTTTTCTAGGCCTTTCCTTTCCTCGTTTTCCATCAATTATTCCTTCTTTAATTATCTTTTGTACACTATCGTGCCTTAGAATATGTCTCAATCACATTCACGCTTCGTTTTATTACTTTTTCCCATAATGTTCTTTCTTACCCAATTTTCTTTCGGACTTCTTCGTCAATTAGTTTATCTGTCCACCGTATTTTCAGCATTTTCCTGTAACACAACATTTCGAACGCTTCTACTCAGTGCCGTATTTCAAACAAATAAGGTTAAAAATGTTTTCCTCAGATTTATGTTTATACCCTTGTTTGTTAATGTATTCTTTCGATCGTAAAATACTTGCTTTGCTTGATTAATCCGGTTTTTAGTATCTAATCTTTCCCCCTCTGTTATTTCGATCTTCTAATCCATAATTTCCCGTTACTTTTGGGGTTATGCGTTTTCCTCTTCTACAATCGCATTCCAATATCTCAGCGAAATTAGACTTTCATCAACCTTGATTTTGTCTATGGCTTTTCCAATTTTTCGTATACTTTTTTTCAATCTCTACTCCATCTTCTGTTCAGGTAGACATATATACTTGCACAAGAACCGTTTCCTTAGGTTTCGTGTTAATTCTAATAAATATTATCTTTTCATTGTACATCCATATTGTTTTGACTAATTTATCCATATGTTTTCTCATTACAAAACCCACTCCAGCTATTTCATTGTTTGCTGCAGTGTGAATTATTCTGTATTCATCAGGCCAGAAATCACCGCACGCGGACCATCTTATTTCACTAACACCTAAAATATCAATTTCTACTCTTCTTATTTCTGCTTTTAAATTCTCCAACTTCCCACACATTTATTTAAGGTTCTCCAATTCCATGTTCTAATTTTTACAAATTATTTCGTCTTATTTCCTTGAACCACATGTCTTCTGAGGTACTCTCACCCGCAGATATAAACGGGGGTGTATTACCCCGGATTTTATTTTTACATCAGTCCAACACATCATACAGAGAAAAATTACAACCTGAGAACAAATAACGAGGTGGTTTTACTTTGCCCTCCTAATCGCAGTTCAGTTGTCGTATTTGACGATTTCTTTCTACGCCTCCTGAAGATCCAAATTAAGCCAATACATGATTTTTTTGGCCTAGGTCAAGCCTAAACCTTTGTGGCCAGTAGATTCTAATTTAAGGATTACATACTAAATTATAATTTTAAATAATAATTTTGCATACTTTATTATTCAAATTTTTACAATTCGTTTTATTTACAAACGTGTATTAAACTGCACCACCAGTTTAGGCTTAATCTGTGTACTTACTCCCCTTTACAATACTTTATAATACATAATAATCCACTTGTACATTCACATTTTCTCGGGTCGAGCACCAGTTTCACTCTTAGTCGTCGATAACTCTTGTAATTTAGGTGTACTAGATGCATAAATGTAAGAATAAACTATATATGATATATATATATATATATATATATATATATATATATATATATAAACATAATATACATACATATATCCTAAAGTAAGTAATAATAATTAAATTAACAAAACAAAATAAAATCGAAGTTAATCGCTAAAAATTTTTTTATTATATAAGCACGAAGCTTTTCGACTATAAAGTCATTTTCAAGCTATCGCTGAGACTTTATAGTCGAAAAGCTTCGCGCTTATATAATAAAAATTTTTTTAGTGATTAACTTCGATTTTATTTTGTTTTGTTAATTCATAAAATCACTACTCTCCAATACATCAACACTAATAATTAAAGCAATAATAATCAGTTCTATAATTAATTTTCGTATGCGATTCGGTAGAGATGTATGTCGTATTTTAAACAATTAAAACGCACTTTGTAATCAAATTGGTGAAACGATTCTGATTGTGTTTGGAAAGAGTAAGAAAGAAGTTTTTTTTTTTTTTTGTTTTTAGTTTAGTAACGAATCAACTTGGTTGATTGGACGGTTGAACGTTCGCGGTACATTAGTTAACCTGATTCGTACAATGACTTTAGCAGACATATTTCGTTCTCGTTTAAAATATTTGTATTCATGAAAGTACTCCACCATGACATGAGCTCTGGTCCGCACAACATTATGCACATGCAAAAGCTCAGCCGGTGGTTACACCGCACGAGCAACATTCAGTGATATAATGTTAACGAAAATCCGGAATACACTTGACGTAATCTTTATGACGGACGAGACGTATTTTTGATTGAATAGAAACGTTAAACAGAATCTTACGTATTCCTAGGAAAACCACACAACTTATCGAGGTTACGATAGGCTTGGAGTTGCGGATGACGGCACAGTTAAAGACGAGAGATGTTGAACGAATTTACGCGTCCCGAGCTGACATCACGAATGAAATTGTCATCCAGAATTAGTAGGAATGTTTGAAACAGTTTTATTTCGAGCAACGCCTACATAGTTCGGAAGTCACGCTTAGCCGATTTTTTCGTGTTTGATTTTTTTTTCTATTGCGATATTTAAAATTAAAAATATAAGAATACAAACTTCAGAGGTTCTACGTCATACCCCGATGCTTTAAAGCTGCCTAAAAAATTTTATTTCAAGACTTTGTAATTTTTTTTTTTTTTTTTATGCTCGCAATCTGCCTATCTGAGGCTATAAGCGGCGAAGATAGCATTTAACAAATATATTTATTTAGTGGAACGTGTCCCATCGGCCACAGCTCCTTATTTTATAACAGAACTATTTATGGGCGTTATAGCGTATTTACATTAATGTTTTTAAGCGTACGAATTCTGAACGATTTGTTGTCAGGTTCTGCGCCAGGTGGTTAATATGGTTTTCTAACCGTTGAATGTATTGTAAAATGTAATGAAAATCATAATTTAAGTGATATTATTTTTGAAACTAATAAACTGTCGAAATAATGTAAGTGTATGAGGGGCTACAATTTATTGAAATTCGATAAATATCTGCGTCCTTTAAATACTGGAAATTTTAAATTAAGTAGTAGTAGTATTTAATCTCACTTATATTTTGATTACGGACTGCGAAGTTACATTTTAAAGTGTAAATATATATATATGTGTGTGTGTGTATTTACGTAGAATTCTGACTTTTGTCAGAGAAAGCAGACTCCTAGCCTACATATAAACTAGGCACATGTCTTCCTTATGCTGTAATAACCCTGGTAGTTACAAACGTCATATGGAGATTTACATAATATTTTTTAAAAAAAAAAACTTTTCAATTAATTTTTGTAAAAATATCCGAAACGTTTGTTAAATAATTGTATTTATTTCTCTTTTATATTTTGATTGTCGACTATAAACTTACACAGAGAATATATATATATACATTTTTTTTAAAGCCTTTACAGCTTACCCAACGTGATATTGTGGGGACTATCTGCATATTAATCAATTATGCCGACTTCTCTAGAAACGTCGCTATATGGGGGGAATAATTGTAGATTATCTAGATAGAGAAGGGACCATACACTTATACGGCGGTGTAATACCCGAAGAACGTAGCAAGAGAGTGTAAAGCTCCGAACGCAAAGGCGTCACAGCAGAACATTAAAAAAAACATGAACGGGATTGTAGATTGCCTGTTCAAAATGTAGGGGATCGAAGGAGCTTTCTATAAGCTGCACACGGAACAGGCAACAAATTATGTCCAAATCGTAATCTACTGATGAGACGACTAATCTTCTTAAAGAAATAGAACTACGGAAGTTTGGGGAGAGACGGCTGGAGCTAATAGTAATAAGTGAAAGGTGATTGATTAATGCTCTCAGTGCACATATATATGCAATATATATATATATATATATATATATATATATATATATAATAAGGGTTGTATAAGTGTACACGTTTATGTATAAACTTTATTAATTCAAATATACGCGTGTATATAACCTCCCAATTATGAGCGTTGCTTACTTCCAAGTTATGAAATAGTGAAAAGCTAATTCTCTCTGTCTGTTGGTTGAAATAGACCTTTAAGGTCGTGAAGCTTAATTTCCAATAACAGTAACACTATTCTACCCATGATAAAAGTTGATTTGTAAATGAGTAACAATTTTGAACCGTAAGGAATCTTTATATTATTATTATTATTATCACGAAAGGTTGGCGCCTATTTGTAAATTTTTATTAAGACGTGATATTTTTTTAAATTATTTTTTAACTTTTGCGCATGTGATGAAAGTTCAAAAATACTTTAAACTGGAATGCATTTTTTCTCTGTATACTAGAGACAATAATATTACAAAATCGGCCAGTTAAATAAACTCTCTAAATATTCTCTAAAGATTCTTTTCATAATTCGTAATGAATCTCTGGTTTTATTCCCTAGAAGGTCGTGGAATTTACGTAATCGTGCTATTCAGCTCTATATACAGGCAGTTCGTGTTCTGCATATTCATGTTTCTTTTTTTTGTTATATCAGCCGTGCAAATCGAAATCCGTTTAAAATTTTACGGTATTTCCATCTGAAAATAAACTCGAGCGGCAGTTTTTCAGGTGGTTGACAATGCGCATTTCTCGTATATAATTTATTCCTCCACGGGGGGAAATCTTACAGCATTTTATTCGTTTGAAGTAAATTTAATATAGCCTGTTAAAATAGTATTTCTTCATTTAGTATCTTATGTATCCAATTCGGATATATATATATATATATTTATATTTATATTCCGGTATAACGAGATTACATCTTAAACATTGATTTTGTACATGTTGCAGATTCTTAAAATTAGAATTAGGTATAGAGCACTAAACTGGACAATAATAATAGTTTTATATAAAATTAACTTATTATTGATACTTTGAGATTTACTTTTAAAAAGCGGATAAATTGAATATATAGCTTTGTTAGCTTTTATAATAGCAGCAGCATTAATGTGCTTAAAACGTCAATTTTTTATCAAAAACTATGCCTAAGTAATGATCAGACCACTGAATAACATCCCCATTAATATTAATTTTATCGGGTAACAAAGTTCGTCTGTGGGTAAAAAGTGTTGGTTCAGTTTTTAAAGGATTGATGACAATTTACCATTTAGTGATATATTTCAAAACTTGTGAATATCCTTGTTATAATCTATTACCAGAAACGATTGAGATTTCACTTGAAATCTCACATGAGTTTATATATAAATCCTTAACTTGGGTAGAAACATAGGGTTTATGTATGGTACATAAATAAAATCTAATCATTCTACGACAAAATAATTAATATTAAGACATAATAAATGTTCATGTATATGTGTATGTATAAATAAGGAGATACCATCTATAAATCCTCTTCATTCTAGGAATCAGAGTACTACTTGTGTCCCAGTAAAACTGGATAGACATCTAAATTAATTGAAAAACGTTTTTACAGGAGAGTTATTGTTAAAGTTGGTGTATATATACATATACACATATATATAAAAAAGTTTTATTCATTTTTTTAGATTGGCGACAATGTCATTGGAATGGCGACTGATAGTCATGTTTATTATATAATGGCAGAAAATGAAGATACTTTACAGACCGTTATTTTTCCACAACAAACTACCGTCTCAGCATTTTTTGGTATGTGTATTTTTGTCTTTATATTTATGTTTTTATATTTAATATTTTACACGATGTCATTTTTAAAAGTATTTAACCACACATACACACGCACGCGCGCCGTGTATATATATATATGTATTATTTAAATTATGGCTGGTACATAATATTTTTAACCTGGTTTTATTATATTTATAAACGTTCATATAAGTAATATGTTGCTTTGAATGTATTTATGTACTTATTAAACTACATAAAAAGTTGAAAACTGGTGTAAACTTAAACATCAAATAGATGCGACTTAACATTACATAGATTTGTAAAGATGTGTTATCTCATGTTATTTTAATATGATGCCCTTAAGGAATATATATATATATATATATATATATATATATATATATATATATCAATCAATAGCCCGTATGGGGCACCATTATCTATGTTTTCCCAGATAACTGATAAGTCCAATTTTGTTTGGCGGTACACCGCTTTCCACAATCGTTGCATATGTAAACGCCTTCCGACGAGCTGTACTTTTCCGCGGCATCATGCTGATGTTTTCGTTGTTTTCGGTCGCTGTTTGTATTTTCTTTTTGGCGATACCAAGGCCATCTTTCACTATACGCTTCCAGGTTACTCGATCCTGAGCTAATTCTTCCCAGCTGCCTAGCTCTATACCGCATTCACTGAGTACAAGTCTCATATAATCCCTATACCTCCAGCGAGGACGTCCAATATGCCTTGTACCCAACGTCGTTTAGCTGAAGAGTACTTGTCTGGGGAGCCTGGTAGTGTTCATCCTTGCTACATGTCCGAGCCACCTCAAATTATTTTTGTAAAGCAGGAGATGGATCGATGTAGCATGTTCTCTTTGTAGCACGGTTATATTCGACACCCGATCCTGCCAGCGTATATGTAAAATTTTTCGCAAAATACGTTGCTGGAATTGCTCTAATTTTCGTATATTCCTCTTATATGGGTTTCCGAACCATACAACAATGTTGGTAAGACGACAGTCAGTTTAGTTGGTATCAATATATGTTTATTTCTAAATACTCTCCCATTTAGTTTATTAATTGCTGCCGAAGCTGCCTGTATTCTGCTCTGAACTTCGTTGTCTAGGCAAGTCTTGTCATTTAATCGGCTACAAAGGTAGTTGAAATTTTCCACGCATTCTATCGGTACATCATCTATTTTTAAAACAACTTCGCTCTGTACGTCATTCGTTGGTGAGAGCTGCAGTAGTATTTTTGTTTTCTTCTGGTTTATTGATAAGCCAAATCTTTTGTATACTCTTACTAGTACATCAATAGCGTCATGTAGATATTGTAAGGTGTGTGCCACCACAACACAATCGTCAGCGTATTGCAGGTCAAAAAGTTCCACAGTTGCCTTAAATCTACGAGTGTTAAAAAATCCACCATCAAATCGGCACTGCATTTCGATTTTTTCAGTCTGCAGCATGTTGAATATTACGTGGTATACAAAAGACATATATACCGAAAATAATGATGGAGCCAGAATACATCCTTGCTTTACACCAGAGTTGCTTCTGAACGATTCAGTTCTAAAACCTTCATGGATTACTGTATTTTCATTACGTTCATGCAACAGCGATAGAATTTCTACAAACTTTCGCTTATACGTGGCTTTAGCCATGCAATTCATTAGCAGCTGTCTATATAATGTATCGAACGCTTTATTAATATGAAGATTACGTACAAATCTACATTCTGTCGCGGCATTTTTCCTGCAGTTGTCTTAATGAAAATATATAATTTATAGTTCCGCGACCTGGGCGAAAGCCATTCTGCGTCTCAGGATAAATAATTTCGAGCACTGGAGCAATCCGATTGAGTATAATCCTAATATATATATACATATATATATATATATATATATATATATATATATATATATATATATATATATATATATATATATATATATATATATATATAAATTATTTAAGTAACCGTTTCTTTTTTGCATCATTCTTGGCTTTGCGTATAACAATATATATTAATATCGTTTACAGTTCTTTTGAAATTTGAAATATCACAATGCAAAGTGTTAATGAATAAAATGAATAAATAAACAAATATTTATTTGTATCTCGTTAATATCAAATCCAAATAACGTAAAAGTATGTACAACGAATGAAGAATAAGTTAAATAATGGTTTTAATTACATAAAAACTAAAATGATTTTACCACGACTCTTTTTGGTCGCAGTTAGCTCTATGCAGTACTAAACTTGTAATTACATAATAAGGTTAATTTAATTTACGTGGAATATTTAAATTCGAACAATATTTATATAACATATTATAAATAATCATCTAAAATTATCTAATCAGCGTTATTATACGTACACACACACCATTACGGGTTTTTTCACTTCCTCGAAATATTAACATATAATTATTATTTTTTTTTTAAATGTATATTGCAGTCTTAAACAAGCGTTTAAATAATCAATATATATTATTTATGTACATAAGTATTGTTCACATAACTAAATCGTTTGGCTTTAATCACATAAGGCATCCAACATCTGCTAGTGTGTCAAGCAAATGGGTTGCCTCAATATTTGGATGTATATAGAGTCGCTTTTCATGCTTGGTCTACGACTGAATAACCGTTCGGTTAATAGGCTTTACGCATACCCAAATTTGGATCCCATAGTTCCCAGATGGGTTTGATGATCGACTGGTAAAGTAGTCGTGTTCTGTAGAGATCTAGTTACGAATTTCTACCTAACGGCCACCACATTTGATGGACTTTAAATCAGATTTGTTCTCCTTTCTGTTTCGCGTGATGATGCTTCCGTGTTAAATGTGTATGAAGATACAGCCGTCCGAGATATTTAGCTGAATTCTTCTGCGGTATCTGCTGGTTATTGATGTAAACACTATACTGCGGATATAAATTATTTAGTTCTATTGTAATAATGTGCTATACTAGGCAAAATAGTCGAAAGCATTACATATACTTTTGGTAACTTAATAAAGAATGGTGGTAAACGATTAGTTTCTTTCTAACAGATATAACGGATTATTGAATATCGTTCATAGCCGAAACACGAGGCTCCGTTAAATATATTTTACTTTTATTTTTTAATCTTTCGATCGGTGGTAAGATTTCTTGAAAATTTATTTATTAGAATCGCGATGCTTTTAAATTTCCAATTCCCACTCTGAAATTCGTTGAATGATATTTATCGATTTTTGTTTTTTCGATTATTTCGGCGATAAATTTCTTCCTCGTGTTCACACTAGTCTTTAAATTATCGCTGTTCAATATCAATCATTCGTTACTACCTGCCATTTACTTATTACGTTTCGCTTATGATCTTCATTCAACGACTTTCTTTATTTTTATCAATCCTCGATTGATCACGCACATAGTGTATAATGTATTTAGTCGCGTCGTGTCATAATGACCCCCGTAAAAAGAATTCCGTAATTTTTTTCAAATAGAATTGAAAAAGTTCAAGCTTTACTATGCTTTTGCTTACAGTTACTAATTCCACAAAACCATAAATTTATTCCATATAAACGTGCATATAAGTACATTAAAATATTTCAACTTTTCTCGAGTGCAAAATTTATATTATAATCTATTTTTCTCTACAAGATATACATGTTAGGAAACTATTTACATAAGTGTCGTTTACACATGTAACACTGTGTATTGTCTCTACGTGGATCTGCTTTGTAGTAGGGAAGTGGATGGAGCTGCGCTGATACGTCAGAAATTTCCAAATATTCTCCTTCTTCTTGCAGATATAGTTCTTAACTTAGTTCATAAATGTTTCGTCCAATGATCCATATTTATATCTTTTAAGTTGATACGTAACATAGCTGTTGATGAAAATTCATTGCTATTACTATCGGAGAAGGTTATCATTTTTGGCAATAACTTATAAAATAGATAAAATAATTAACATAATAACAAAATGAAAATAAACCAAAAAGTTAAAAAAAAATCAACATATTATTTACAATTTTCAAAGTTCCTCTTGAAAAATGTATATCACGAGCAGTCGCGTGGGATCGGAATAGCTAATACAAAACGGACGTGAACGTTGCAATAATAAAAAACACACTGACTGGTAGCTAGTAAAGTATAAATAGACTACACAAAGAAGCAACACTCTCGTCAAACTAAAACATTTAAAAAAAAACAACTGATAAAAAAACAATAAATAGTCGATATGACCCCATGCGATTAAGGCTTTAATACAGTAATTTTTAATATTTTTTTTTATGATTTATTACATTATTATATTTATTAATGTAATCAATTTTTAAATATCAAAAATTTTATTATAATTAAAAATTTATCAATTTTTTTATGGGGTGGTTTCTCTATGAAATTACCGGTCCTTACAGGGACACAAATGTTAAAAAAACCACCAATTCGTTTTTGGGGCCGAAAATTGTAATTTTTAATATTTCTTTAATAGTTAATTACATTATATTATTATATTTGTTAATGTACTTAATTTTTAAATATCAAAAATTTTGTTATAATTAAAAATTTACCTATTTTCACATCACTGTACCTTAGAGAAGAGGCATAACTGGAAAAAACTACAAATTAAGTTTAGTCTCAATATATTATGTTACATTACAATTTATAAATATATATCCCTTTACCATTATCTTCCATAGAAAATGAATTAAAAAAAAAGCATCATATTTCACTAATATTTCAAAAATAAATAAAATGCGCATTACAAAATGCAGTAACCGTGCAATATAAAACTCAATTACAGATATTTTTATGTTATTACATAATAAAGAACGAATCTATTTATTATTTATCAAAAGAGATAATAAAATATTTGTAAAAGTGGAAAATGAAAAAATTACCAAGAAGAAACCTATGAAAAAAGCACATGAAAATTAGAAAAATCACAATATTTTGCGCTGTACGTTTCAATGTAAACAACAAGTATCAATAAATAATGTTAGATTCGTATTAGGAAAATTGAGGGGTTTTTTTCTGTTAGTGCAGCACTTATAATTAAGTTAGTTTGAAGTTGTTACCACTGGGACCTTTGCAAATGAAATTTGAAAAGGAGGTTGAAGCCACTGGGGCCGAAAGAATTAAGATTTAATATTCTGGAGCGCGTTTGTATTTTTAATTTCGTCTAGCCGTTTAGTTTTCTGCATTTTCTTTTGGCTATCTTTACCGATGAATCTAAATAAAATTTTTATTAATATTTTCCGTAGTTTTGCATTAATCTAAAAAAATATATTATTTTTAAACGAAATTACTCTTTAAAAAAGGTAATTATACTTTTTATCGTTATAGAATTGTTAAATACATTGAGGACTATCGATAAAGAAACAGAACGATGGAGAGTATTGGATTACAAAGGTTGTTTAGTACTTCCAGGTGCTTATGCGCTTCCAATAAACACTCCGGACACACCTTACACCGTTCGTGTGGTACCTAAGGCGGCTCTTTACAACGGTACACTATTCAAAGTAGTATAATTATATTAATATCTTAAAATAATTCCGAATAGAAAATATATTCAAAAATAAATGTTAATATAGTCCATTCGTATTTTTTTCGCTATATATATATATATATATATATATATATATATATATATATATATATATATATATATATTAAATGTGTTTTATTTACCGAATTATTAATGAGTCGTTATCTTTGTAATTGTACTTTTTTTTAAAAAATAAATTATCTATTTTCAGATGAATTACCGGAAGAATTACGGATGGATCTGGATATACTACAAAAGAGGTACGAATTCGTGTAATAATTTTTAATAGTTTTCTTAATAATTAAATACTTATTTTAAGGCTTAATTATAAATTATTGTTTTCCGAAAGACGCATTATAATTAAACCAACATTTTTTTATATTCAATTTTATCATTTGTTAATTTAATATTTATCACCTTTAATTTTTACAAAAATGAAAAACCTCAACTGTTTCTAATACGATAATATCCATTAAATTTATAGATTAAGTTTTTTATATCAACTTTAGACTGAATGAATTAAAGTTTTAAAAAAAAAATTATATTCAATTTTATCATTTGTTAATTTCACACATACCACCTTTAATTTTTGCAAAAAATAAAAAAATAAAAAAAAATTGACTTTTAATAATATCCATTAAACGTATAGATTTAGTTTTTTATATCAATAAAATGAATGAATTAAACTTTTCATTTTTTTTATTCAATTTTATTATTCGTTCATATTTACCACCTTTAATTTGTACATAAAGAAAACTCGACTCTTTCTAATGCGAATATCGATTAAATAAATTTAGTTTTTTATTTC
This sequence comes from Coronaproctus castanopsis, assembly GCA_032883995.1. Lineage (NCBI taxonomy): Eukaryota > Metazoa > Arthropoda > Insecta > Hemiptera > Monophlebidae > Coronaproctus > Coronaproctus castanopsis. Next base: position 221,404,253 of record CM065053.1, read on the forward strand.
AACTTTAATATGAATGAATCAAACTTTTCATTTTTTTTTTTTTTGTTAACAATTATGTGTAAAAGTTTTCATTTTGACATACGCGTGTAAAACGTGTAAATTTGTTCATTCGCTGTACATAAATGGTTCGCTTTTTTAAAAAAGTGTTTCAATTAGACATTCTTTGCTTATTTATAATAGAGAAAGATGATGAAAATTGGTAATAATCAATTTCAAAGTAATTATACCGGCAATATGTTTCATAACCTTTGTACTTTTGAATGATACTTCTTTGTTTTAAATTGTTCTATTCGTTGCTAAATAGTATTAAATTTAAACTTTAAAAAAAAAAAAAAGTATTAATGAGGATATTTACATACTGAATTTATTTTTCTCTGGACGTTTTGTAACTTTTCGATTTTTATTTCACAAACGCTACACACACATATATATATATATATATATATATATATATATAATAGTATGCAAATGCGACATATGAAATTCGTATAACGTTCTCACTATTACTCATACTGCTGTATAAATAAGTGTGTGACGATAATTTAAATATATGTTAGTCGTAGTGCTAAATTTATTTAAATTTTCTGCGTATTCTGTCGTGAATTCAATGTATAAAAAGAAGGAAGGCATCTTTTCGGATTATGTTTGAAATCCGGTAGTTGAATATAATGGGGGTAAGGTAACACACGGTATGGTTTTTATTAAACATCCCCATTTATCATCGCTGGTTTCTTTACTAGTCAAGCATATGGTGTATATAAATTTTTTGTTTATAGTCAGATTTAACCGACTCAATTCATCGCATTCCTGTATTGTGTTCTCTTTTGGTTTGAGACTGAATATATGAATATAATTATTCTAAAACAACTTACTATCTATCTTTGTCATTTTTAAAAGTATATTTTATATATATATGTGCGCGTGTGTATTTTATAAATCCTCCAGATATTTCTGAGAATTTATCGACAAACTTAGTTTATTTAAAATGCGACATTCTTTCATGTTTATCTAATTTATTTATTTTGAAGCAGTTGTATTTGTATTTAAATATCGATAGAAAACGAGTTGGGATTTGTTTTAACTTTTAGTGAAATATATATTTAAAATTAAATGTTTTATATATATATATATAATAGATATTTGAAAGATCAAATTATCGATAAATAACATCAGATTCGCTGTTATAACAAACACACGAAAAGGAGTGGAAAAGTTTCTCGAAGAGGTATACAGAAACGCGGAAGAATTGCGAATTAAAATTAACGCCGAAAACGCAAAATATATGAAAATACACAGTGACGTAATGAAACAAATGGTGAAAATATAGATAAAATATATCCTCCAAAACCAAGCATTACGCATTTGTATCGGAGCCTTCTGCACAAGTCCAATTATAAGCTTACACATCGAAAGTAACATACCATCGTTAAAAGACCGTCGAATTACGCTAGCACTCAAGTGTTACTTCAAACTCAGCATGAACAAAGCGCATCCTAATTATTATAAAACGTTTTCTCAAACTTGGAAAGGTCGTACACCAAAAACAATGAAGCACTGGGTCGACGGTGCAAGAATTACCATTCGCCAATTCAACATAATGCCGTTAACACCGAAATTGCCTAATCCACCCGAGCCCGTCATGGCAAAAAGCCAAACTTGAAGGCGATAAACACCTAAAAGCTAAACAGATACGATGCTCATTAGAACGTGCCAAACAAGAGCACTGGCCGACTTTAAACAGCAACAGGTTACGTCAGATCAAGCCGAAAATTGGGACCCGGATAGCATCGTACCGTACAAATAGGCGAGAAGAAGTGGCTCTATCGAGGATACGAATCGGTCACACTAGGCTAACGCACGGCCCACTGATCAGTGGTGTTATGCTCTTACTGGGTCAGCTCTCTGCACTAACGGCGGGACACATAATCACTGAATGTCGAAAATTCTAAAATCAAAGATGAGAGGCGTCAATTGCCGGACGCAGTGTAAACGAAGTGTTACAAGGCAAAGAAAACATGTCGTAGAAGCTAATAAATTTTTTAAACATATCGAACCTACTCGAGTTAATATAATTAAGAGTAATGTAATAATATTTACCTTTTCACTGTTTTCATAAATATAATATTTTAATTTATACTGTATCATGGACCCAAATGACCAGAGTAGTCGGGCATTGTTTAAATAAAATATATATATAAATATATCCTCTTTTAAATACGTAGGAAGCTGGTTAACGGAAAATCGTAATTCGGACAGAGGTCAAGTATAGAGGTCGTAGCGCGTTTTGAAAATTTAGAAGCATTACTGCGATGAAATAAATATGAAACTAAAACTGCGTCTTATCAGATGTTACATCCGACAAATAATGTTTATATACGATCATGGACGTTCACGGCAACCGCTTTAAAAAAAAATTGTACCTTTTGAAATTTGGATGTATAGACACGTATATTTAAAATAAGCAATAAGCAAGTCTTGCAACGTTTGCAAAATGAATTAATAGCGATTATTTAAAAAAATGTATAATAATGTACTTGGATACTACAATTGATATTGCAGAGAAGAATATCGAGAAAAGTGGGGACGCGGTAAGCCAAAGATGGAATAATGGATATGTAAAATACTAGACGGTGATTTACGAAATAAGAAAATTGACGGATATGGCCAGAAATCGAAGACTTTTTTTTTTTGGTCGCTTGACATGAATGAAGAAAATATATAAATTTAAAAATTCGAAAACGCCATTAAAAAACATTTTCCAAATTTGAAAATACGAAATGTTGATTGACTTTTCATTTTAATCAAGTAGAAAACGTAAAATAAAAAAGTAGTCCTTTATTTATTTTTAGAAAGGACTGAAGCCAACGAACCAAATAGTTATTAACGTACGTCAATCGATTATACTGTCCAATACCTGAACTATAAAATATTGAAATTATTCACTACTCGAAGACTACCTACATGCCTTACAAATCGCTAAGTAAATTCTCATTTTAGTTGAATATAAGAATATTTTTTTCCGTATGAACGACGATGTTCGACATGAAGAATTATATCTCATTTCGTCTGTACGTCTAGAGGCCGTAATGTGTAACTAAATTCTGTAATTATTTAGTTGCAAATTTGATTTAAAGAATAAAACTACTTTTTTATCGAATGAATACTTAATTAAACGAATTGCGCAGTTTATTAAAATTAAGCAGTTCGTACAGGTGGTTTTGAATAATTTACTGAAAATGTTATCGAATAAAAAATTATTACGTTTATTCGCAATATTTTCATTTATATTATTATCCTCATCATCATCATTATCTGTTATTATTGTGGGTTTGTTATTGATAGTAACATATTTTATTATTTACTGTTTGTAGTTGAAATTTTAATTTAATTTATTACTAGTGTAAAACCGTACATTTTAAAAATTGTTTAAGAAAAATATACATTAGAAAGATTGCATTCTTAACGAAAATCGTTTATTTTTCTAGAATTAACGAAATAAAAAACTTACTGCCGAGCGATGAACCGACTTCGTCGAATTGTTACGAAAACTTAAAGAACGATTTTGACTCATTCCGGAAAAAATTAGAAAGCGGAACAGTTTCGCCTAAGAAGAGTAAGTATATAGTCAGATTAAACCGTAGCGATTGTTTGTATATCGTAAAAAGAATAATAAAATAGTTTTCAATTGTTACCGATATATTATATTTATATCCATTCGAGTTGCCTCATTTGAAAATTTTATTAGCTCTTTTAAAAGGTGAAATTACTTTTGAATTCAGCCATTCGAACGTACTTTACTCTTATTATTATTATTATTATTATTATTATTATTAATTTTTTGTTTTATTTCTTCGATGAACGTCATATATTATATTTCGAATTGGTTTCCGTAATAGAATATTTTATATTTTATAAATTCAAGTGTATTGAAAAAAAGGCAAATTTTATTTAATATCGATATTATCATTTTAATTACAAAAATTAGTTAAAATCATGAAACGTTTATTTTCTCGAAAAAAATCACAAAGCTTTTCGGCAATTATTCCATTATCAAGTGATATTTAAATAAAAATAAAGATTTAAAAAATAAAAACAAAAATATGAATTTGTGATCTTAAATTTATATTTTTGTGTCACTGTCAGATTGTTTTAAGTATCTATTCTTCATTTTATACTTGTAAATTTGTGATCTTAAATTTATATTTTTGTGTTTTTATTTTTTAAATCTTTATTTTAATTTAAATATCACTTGATAATGGCGTAATTGCCGAAAAGCTTTAGGATTTTTTCAAGAAAATAAACGTTTAGTGATTTTAACTAATTTTTGTAAATAAATTGATAAAAAATTACTACATTCCACAATCTATATATATATATTATATTTATTATCATTGTATATATTTTCACATTTCGTATGCTTTACAAATCGTTTCTTAAAAAACAAAAAAAAAATTGCTTTCTCAATAATTTTATAATGTAATTATTAATTTTCAAGATTATATTAAAAAATATTTACAACAAATTGTGATTGAAAAATTTAAATTATTTTCTTTTAATCGTTAATTTCTCTTATATTTTAAAAAAAAATGGTACCGTAATATCGTTAATTATGTAGAAAAATTCATCGACTAATTCCGTTAAAAAGTTTTTACCGGTTTACGTCTGAATCGGACTTTTTAGTCTAAACATTATGCGACGTTATTGAAATCAGTTTGAAAGATTTGCGATTGTTATTCTTGTCTCGATGCCAATAAATACAATACATTAGAACTTGATGAAATGCTCGATTTTTTAGATGAAATTATTTCCGATTAAAAATTCGTTAATTTATATAATAGCGGTCGTTCTGAATTTTAGATTCGAATATCGCCGTGTATTCCTTGTTTCTTATAAATTAATTAATATTTTTGAAGCATACTCTAACTTAAATATGTATTATAAAGGAAAAGTACGTATAATGTTCAAAGTACATTATATCGACTATATACAAAACCATCGCGCTTTACCTTGTATAACGTTTATTCACGATACCGAGAATAATAATCTAAAGCATTGATTATTAATTCCTTTTTTTATTTGATATTTTTCGTAATAATTTTATTACATTATATACGTTGTTCAAATAGCATCAGTTATGGAAATGTCACCTGCGCATAGAAAACTGAAATATCGTAGATTAAGTAACAGTCGTCAGAAGGTGATATGGACAAAGTTCACGGATATATGGTGAGTTAATTTTACGACTTCGTTACGTCTTACTTAATCATTACGTTTAAATCCGGTTCCGAATAAATATAAATACTTAATTTCGTTAAACATAAATTCAGTAGTAAATTCAATAAGTAATTGAAAATAATTCAAGATTACAAATATTACTTTATAGGTTATGTTTTCGCATTAACGTAATATATTTGATATATATGTTTCGGATGATATAATTTACTTTTAAATAAACTAATTTGAAGATGGTAGAAAGAAATCGACAGTTTGAACTTAATTTTTTAAAGATTTGTATTGTAAGCTATGCGAGGAGGACTTGAATAATTGTATTTTAATGAATTATGGCACACATTAAGAATAATACAGTTTAATCGCTATAAAAGTTTTTTATTGCAGAACTTTGCGGCAGTTACGTCATTATCGAGCGTACACAGTAAATATTAATATAAATTACTTTTGAAATATTCATATAACGACGACTAATAATTTAATATACATATTTCACTACCCAGAAGTACAGACATTTTAAAATATATATACATATGTTAAGAAAAAAAAAGGTATAAAATAACGCCGTACGCCATAGTTGTGAGTATTAGACAGAGAAATATTAATTAATATTCGTAAATAATTATTATGCTTGCATTTTAAAATTGCTCGTGAACAGTATGTGTATTCGCCCGGGGGTACATTAGAGAAATAAAGAGAATTCATATTATGAAATTTTATTTTTGAGTTTTTTTCTTTAAAATTGAATTGAACGAACGCAAAAAAAAGTTTACGAATGCAAATAGTCAATAATAATCTTAAACAACGACTCATATACAGTATAAACGTGTCTATATGACACTCGTTGGCGGTGGTGATTATAGTAGAATGCTGCTCGATATGTTGAAATGAAATTTATGCTGTAGATTGTAGGATTTAATAATGACGCGCCTGTAGAACTTATGATGAATTAATGCGATCGGCCGAATACTCTGTACTGAGGTTAGTCGTGTAAAATCGGTTGATTCTCTTACTTAAGAATGCATTAACTTGTGAACACCCTTCAACTATCAGTGTGTGAAAAGACTTCAAACTGAAAACCGTTCAAATGATGAAGATCGAGCTATAGGATATCGACGACTTTTTTTTAACGAAATCATCGATAATATTATAAATTGTAGAAAGGTTATTAAATTTAGCAACTGTTGATCAAGATATGTTAATTTAATATGAACGGGAATTTCCCGGTAATTTATTTAAAGTATTAACGGGACATCTCAAAGTTAAAATCCGAATTGATTGTAAATGTAGAGCACTTCGACGTTACGTCATTATCTAGTTCACGAATTATATAAACATTTAGAAATCACTCTCGTTTTCAGCTTTAAAAATAATAAATACCTGTACACGATACACACTCGAAAGAAGGAAGACGTTCTGAATTATCTTATTGCTTCCACTGAAAAGAATGACCTAATATTTCACGATCGTGTTATAAACGAAGTTGATGTGACAAACGTATTTGAATAAATTATGGGTATAAAGGTGCAACTAGTGTACTTAAAAATAGTGTTTATTTTTCACGGTTAGATTGATATTAGTGAATTTTATGAAGTGTAGTGTTAATTACTAGTCTTAAACGGGGCGTGGTAGGAACCTCCACGCGGTGCCCCTGGAAACAGCGAGATAATTATGTGTAAAACAATGCAGAATTCGCTGGCTAATCCTACCAACCACGGTCAAAAGAAAAGGTCCTTTTCAGGACCAAAACCAAGTTTAACAGTAATGTCAATAAACATTGAAGGACTGACATCAGGAAAGGAGAATATTCTGTCTGAACTATGCAAGAAAACTAAATGCGATGTGCTCTGCATACAAGAAACACATTGGGAAACAAAATATAGGAAACCAAATGTATCCGGGATGAAACTGGCGATGGAAAGACCACACAAAAAATATGCAAGTGCTATATTTACTAGGCCAGACTTGGAAATTACATCAACTGGACGTACAGAAGAGAATGACATAGAAATAATCACAGTAGACATAGGGAAATGTAGTGTAACATCGGTTTATAAACCTCCAAACATACCCTTCAAGTTCGAGAAACCTGTGAACTATGGAAGTACGAGTACAAGTATTATAATTGGGGATTTCAATAGCCACAGCACGATGTGGGGATACTCAAAGAATAATGATGACGGAGAAGCTGTTGAAAACTGGGCAGAAATGAACTGCTTGAGTTTAGTTCACGATCCTAAATTACCTTCATCGTTTAATAGTGGTAGATGGCGGAGAGGATATAACCCGGATAACATTTTTGTGAGTGATAACATAAGGGACATGACCACTAAAGCAGTATTGGATCTCATACCGAAATCACAGCATCGGCCAATTCTATGTGAAGTAAATGCAGCAATAGTGCCGCGAAAAGTACCATTTAGAAGAAGATTTAATTTTAAAAAAGCAAAATGGATGGAATTTGCAAATGATTTGGATAAAAAGGTAGAAACAATAGAACCAACACCAGTCAACTATCATTATTTTGTGGAGGTCTTAAAAATAGTATCTAAAAGGCATATACCAAGAGGATGTCGCACTAATTATATAAAAGGATTATGTCAAGAAGCTATTGACAATCTAGAAGAATACTATAAAAGATATGAAACAAATCCTTTTGACGAAGCTACCATTGAAATGGGAGAAAATCTCATGGGAATAATAGCAGGAGAAAGGAAAAAAGAGTGGATTTCAACTATAGAAAATCTGGATATGTCGAAAAATAGTTACAAAGCTTGGAAACTGATAAAAAACATGAATAATGAAAAACTACAACCAAAAGAATATATAAATATTACACCAGACCAAATAGCAAATAAATTATTATTGAATGGAAAAATTAAAGGTAGAACAGATAAACCAAAACTGATATTGAAAACAACTGATAATATGAGCCAACTTGATGAACCGCTCAGAATGGATGAACTAGACAGGGCAATTAAGACAATGAAAGATTGGAAAGCACCCGGAGTCGATAACATAATGACGGAACAAATTAAACATATAGGACCTAAAGCTAAAAAATGGCTTCTGGATATGTTTAATAATTGCATTATCATGGACCGAATTCCTAAAGAATGGTTAAAATCGCATGTGGTTGCATTACTTAAACCGGGAAAAACCGCTATAGATGCTGGAAATTTTAGGCCTGTCTCTTTACTTTGCCATAGTTATAAAATATTTGAACGAATAATATTAAATAGAATAAGTGAAAAAATAGACTCAAAACTTATTAAACAGCAGGCCGGATTTAGAGCTGGAAGGTCATGCACAGCGCAAATCTTAAACCTGGTACAGGAAATAGAAAATGGATATGAACACAAAATGGTAACAGGGGCGACGTTCATAGATTTAAGCGCAGCATATGACACAGTAAATCATAGAATATTAACAAAAAAAATTTACGAGCTTACTGCCGACTACAAATTAACCAAAATCATTAGCACATTATTGAGGAATCGGCGATTCTATGTAACGCTACAAAACAAAAAGAGCAGATGGAGGAAACAGAACAACGGTTTACCACAAGGAAGCGTGCTTGCACCAATGTTGTTTAACATATATACTAATGATCAACCAATTGGAAGTTCAACAAAACACTTCATATGCTGATGATTTAGCTATTATAACTCAAGAGAAAACGTTTTGCGAGGTAGAAAATAATTTGAATGGAATACTGGAGACTATGGAAAAATACTATGCTAGCAATTACCTCAAACCGAATCCTAATAAGACCCAAGTATCGGCGTTTCATTTGAGAAATAAGGATGCAAAGCGTAAATTAAATGTTAAATGGCAAGGGATATTGCTGGAACATTGTGACAACCCAAAGTACTTAGGCGTTAAGTTGGATCGAGCCTTAACATTTAAAGAACACTGCGAAGATACCAAAAGAAAAATTGGCACAAGGAACGGTTTACTCCGAAAATTGATTGGCTCCACCTGGGGTGCAGATCCAAATGTATTAAGAACATCAGCTTTAGCTCTGTGTTATTCCGCAGGTGAATATGCTAGTGCAGTATGGCGGAATTCAGTACACGTAAAAAGAATTGATGTAGCACTACATGAAACCGATCGTATAGTTACAGGATGTTTGAAGCCGACACCGATCGATAAAGTAGAAATATTATCCGGCATAGCACCACCAGGTATAAGACGGGAAGTGATGGCTGGAAAGGAAAAAACAAAACAAGAACAAGATATAAGACATCCATTGAATGCAAAAGAAGCAGCAATAAGTCGACTCAAGTCAAGAAAGAGTTTTCTTAAAACAGCAAATGCTCTGACACAAACGCCGGAAATCACTAGGTTGGCGCTATGGAAAGGAAGGCTGAAAGAAAATCGATTAAAATTATGGGAACAACCGAACGAACATCTACCTCCCGGTAATAAATTGCCGTGGTCAACATGGAAAACTCTAAATAGAATAAGAACTATGACAGGTAGAACAGCAAAGAACATGAAACAGTGGAAAATTACAGATAATGACAGATGTGATTGTGGCATGGTACAAGATTCGGAGCACCTATTAACTTGCTCATTGCTGCCGGTGCGATGCGGGATGGAAGATATGACAAGAATAGACGGAATCTCGGACGATGCAGTTCAAATGGTAAAATATTGGGGAAAAAAAAGGAATATAAATGACCGACACGATAAGAAGAAGAAGAACTTTCTATGTTTCTCGGTTTTTTTGTATACCAGATTTTTGAAATTTTGTAGTTATTAATGGGCGCGTGATATTAATATTGTATTGAAAACGGAGGTCAAAAAATTGTGGGCATTGAAACATAAACAGTTCGATGTTGTGATCGACACCCGGAACGCACAAGTTGCAATAAGGGTGACTGACAAAATGGATGTAAATTGAGCCGAAAATTAGAATAATGGATTGTACGGAAGTCAAATAAATAAAAATGTTTTACTTATCGATAAGTTTTTACACTAAACTTACATATTCTAATAGTTAACGCGATGACTAATTATTGATTTTAAATTTTTATTTGTAATTAATCTTATAATGTCCGAATTTATTTATATGTGAAAAATTTGGATACTTACTAATACTTTTACTTATTTTATGTGCGACGGACAAAGAATTTTAGCGAGTACGCGTGAAAAAAAATTCGCGAACGGCCACTGTTCTTTAATATAAACATCGAACGTTGAATACATTTTGTAATGGAACAACACGTGCACATGGAAAAAATTTCACATTGTGACGACGTCTAAAATAACGAACAATCTGGTGAACCCCCCAAATGTTGACGTTGATCTACTTCAACACCGGAGTTAGATTTAAGTCTTATAATTTATTATGTCGAATAATAATTGTTTACCGATACGTAAATATTTTATCGCTAGTTTTGCTATAATATTATATCACCGTTATTAATATAATTTTTCCGCCTCGTTTTAATTACGCAGATTCTTAGCACCCTATTTGGAAATCATTACGGATAAGCTAGACGGAGATTTGAAATTGTATTCAATTAAAAATCGATCAGAAGTAAAAGCTATCCCCCCTTATATTAATAACATCCGAGCAACAATTTTTACCACTAAAGAGGTAGAGAGAAGATACGCGTTTACATAGGATTACGTTATAGATTAATGGGTAGCCGGGGACGAGTGTACCCTATTTTGTTAGAACCTTTCATTTAGTAGCACACTTTTTTCGGGACCGTTTATCGTCGTATTCTCAGCTAACCTTCACATTTATTATTCATTCCACGATCTGTATCTGTTGTTGACGAACTTAGAGCTATAAGACTAAGCACTGGTAGTTTATTCACCGCTAATGCAAGACATTTTCATACTTTGAAGATATAAGATTACGTAAAGATTTTTCTTGCGTTTTTTAATATATTTATTATGAAGGTCGTGTAAAGTATGATATATATTTCTCGGTAATATTTAATTATGCGGGTGGTTTTGAACTCGCCATCATGCGTAAAATATATACACAAAAAAAAATGAATATCATTTTTTAATGTCGGGTATTTGATATTTTTTAATTGTTGTATAATATGAATTTATTGTTTATACGTGATATAAACTACGCCGAAACGATTATTAATGTAATATTGAAATAGATTTTGTAAATGCATGATTTCACGAATTTTTACTAAGCAAATTAGAAGCTGAAAAATAAGAATTTAGCGGTACGAATTAATTTTATATATATATATATATATATATATATATATATATATATATATATATAAATACCGCTGCAACAAGGGTCAGACACACGGAGACAGCAGCTTTTAGATTAGATTGTATAGGTTGCATTTTTTCAAAAGAAGGTATGTTTTGAAGGATTAGCGGAAGAGAACTAGGCATGTTTAGGGAGGACCGAATATTTGTATATGAAGGACAGAGGATTAATATATGTAGGATAGTTAGTTGAGTGTTACAAAAATGACACAGAGGAGAGCTGACATGTTGCAAAAAATAATCGTGTGTTAACATGGTATGACTCATACGAAGGCGAGACAAAATCACTTAATTTCGTCTTTCAGGTATAGTGATCACTGATGGTTGCGGAACTGTTTTCAGAAGATGAAGCGAATTTGATTCCATTGAAATGGTGGCCCACTATCTCTGGATCTACTGCTTTTGAATGCCGGATATGAGGAGCGCTTGAATTAACAGGTGTTGGAATTTTCGGAACAGATCCCAGGAAGCACGATAATTTTTCTTTGTCGGCTCGCGCGCCGATGCCTAGATTCGCATGGCCTGGAATCCATGCTATGAAGATCTGGTTTTCCCTACTATGACAGTGCTCCATGATCAATTTTATGAACGAATTAATTTTTAAAATATACTGTTATTACTTCGATTAAGATACTTGTTTTTTATACGATAAATCTCCGGATCAATTATATAGGCGTGATTAATTAATTAATTTTTTCTTCACTTTTATATTTCATTTCCGTTAGTTTATTTAGAATGTTTTTCTACAAATGCAAACGTTATATTTTCTTATTACGTTTGAATACTGCAGTAACAAAACTTTCTCCGCGGAGATAATGCAGTGCTTACGTTTACCGTCATTTGACTGTACCGAGTGGTCGGACGAAGATATATTACTTATATTGCAACAGATGTTTTTGGATTTCGACTTCATATCAACCTACAACATAAATATGGTGACTTTGCGTAAATTTCTGTTTCAAGTGTATAAAAATTACAACACCGTTCCATTTCATAATTTTAGACATAGTTTCTGCGTCACTCAAATGGTAAGTTAAAATGAATGTACTTTTGATAATTCGCATTTATTTTTGAATAATTTTCCTTTTCTTCGACGTATTAAATGATAAAAATGTCGCGATCGTAATCGAATTAAATATATCGAGGCTGATTGAATTTGAGGAATTTTTCTCAATTCCATAAACAGTTGATAAATCATTTTCGTTATAATACAAATATTAGTTCTCTGAAATAAGCCCAAATCACGTAGTACGTGAGACTTTACAAGATGTATTTACAAGATGTATTTGTCTGTCGATAAGTGTAGGAATGGATTCCGCGCACGATTCTGTCCTGAACATTTTAAACCAGCAGAGGCGATCTTTAGTGGTTGCATTCGCTGAGTCGCCGAATTGTTAAAAAACTTGTTGCAGGGTGCTTGTTTACTTGTACATCAGGTTTGTCCAATTTTAGGAAATTATTTTTTCCTCGGTATACTTTCGTCAGATATTCATTCGATAATATGTGACTCCGTGAAAAATACTGTTTATCTAGTTTAGAAATTCATATGAAATGTTGGAAATGAATAAATTGAACACGTGAACAAAACAGCAGTGTAAAAACCACGGTTGGAACCATGCTGAAAACCTGTTAATGATTCCTATTGGCAGCGTTATCTGTAAAATTTTTCAATCTCTTTGTCGATATCGATATTGTTTTGTGCGAGTATTTTATGTAGTAATACAAGGAAACTTTTGCCTGTTGATTCGTCGTATGAAATTTAAAAAATCTTTCCTTTATTTCCACCTTGTACGCATAATAATGAACTAATTCATTGGTTCATCTAGCGAAGTATCTAACTGTACTGAAAACATATACCAGCTTCGCAAACTTCGGATTGACCGGTTAGCTAGTGTCGACTTCGGCGGCAAATACAGTGAAGAAAAGGATATGAATAGTGACAATTCGATAATTGAAGGCGGTTTGCGCTTATTTTATTCATTTTCAATTGAAAATTTCGTTTTTAATTTTTATATTTATACACAAGTAACATGTCGGCGATAAACGACCGGTACACCGATTATTTGTCCGGTATATCCGAGGCCAGGTCCGTCCGTATCAAATAGCATTTAGCGGTAGAAATTTTTGCATATCCATGTAGTATATATACTAAATATCGTTGCCGTTTTATCTTTATCAGAGTGGACCATACGATCGTAATGATGTAGTGGTGATAAATTTGACTTGGAATTCTTAAATATTTGAATTATTTTCCAGACTTTAATCTCTCACATATGAAGAGGATTTAGCAATTTCATGTGTTGTTACGGTTAATTCTATATATTATTACGGTTATCAATTAGTTTCTTCTTTTTAATTAGTCGCGTCAAACTGATTTTTAGTTGAAGGACGGCGGAATGTTTGGATTTTCCATCTATTTTTGATTTTAAATCTTATTAATTATTAATTTGCAAGGGAATTTAGCAATTGCGAAATAATCATTAATTTTAAGAATCGTCAGATTTGTTAGAATAATTTTAGTAAAGTATCGAGTTCGTCGTTTGTTTTAGCAGTATCGCAAAGCAAAGCGTTATTGGAAATATAATTACGAAATACATTTAAGTGTGCTTTATCGAATCGATATACGGAAGATGAAAGTAAAAACAATTAACGACCTATATCGTGAAAAACTGTAGCATTATGGTTAGAATTTAATTCGAATAACTGAGGACACACTATTGGCTAATGCAAAATCTAATACAAGGACGAAAATAGATGAGGCATAATATTTGAAAATTATCCTGTTAGATTATTCGCGACGCAAGCTCTATGGTGTGCATTGAAATCAGCTATTAAATGTCGTTAAAAAGTTCGAAATCCTCAATGGACAATAAACAGAGTGCACTACTACGTTTTAATTTTACTCACTTGAAAATAAACGCCGACAAATTCAGTTTTGTTTGAAGTAGGTAGTAGAAATAGGCTAATGAATTAGACATTTTTTTATTAATAAAGAAACACCGCCATCTCTTATATTTCTTCCAGATCTGCGGCCATTATAATCTAGACAATTTAAAAGTCCCGGAAATTTTAGTTTCATTGATACGTGCAATATGGATATATTTTATGATAATGAATATTGTTTACGTTATTTTTTTAATCGTATAATGAATATAAGTTTATTGTTCCGTCTAGATGTACGCTATGATTTTGAAATCTGATTTAAGAAGACTTATGGGTGATCTTGAAATTCTAGTCCTGCTTACAAGTTGTATATGTCATGATTTAGATCATCCTGGTTTCAATAATATATATCAGGTAGGTAAACAATTATATAATACGATATTCCATTTTTTTTTTGCGATACATTAATTTAACTGTTGTATTTTGTGTATGTGTGTACATACCTAAAAAAAAAGTTATAACCCGTTTCAATAAGTAATTTGATATAACGTGGAACAGGATTTACTTGAAACTAAAACTAGTTTAATACCACTATATAAGTAGTATATTTTAATATAATAATCAGTGCCGCACCCACGGGGTTACCGAGCTTAATCCCCCCAGAGGGCTTAGAAAAGTATAAAATACATATCAAGAAGGCGCGTAAATTATAAGCTCCAAACAATTTCGCAGCTAAAATGATAGTTGAAACAGAATTTGAAAGAACTCGTCTTTTCTTTTTCTTTTTTTTAATTCTGTGTATATGCGCAACTGTTTAGAAAAACAATAAGTGTGTTTGCTGAATAAGCATAGCTGGAGGAGTGTTTTAATGAAGGCACTCCCGATAACAATGTACATCCTAGCCGTTCAACATATCTCGAGGTCAACGGCGCTCTAATCTTCTGTTGTCTGGTAATTGACGTTCTGCCAATGCCGCTATAAAGACATCATTATTGCTGGTTAGCTTGTTGTGGAATTTTCTGTATCTAGTCTTTACAACCTCTGTTATTATTGATACATTCAAATCCTGATGGATGATTTTATTTGATACGAACCACGGAACATTAATTATCTAACTTAAGATTTTTGACTGCGTGCATTGTGTGCGCTTCATATTTCACGGCTTGCACGAACCCTATAATTCTGATCCATACAGTAGAGTGAATCATTTTGATAATCGAACTGATGATCGGGAACGACAATTTGTTTACGTAGTATTGGATAAAGGCGTTTTAATATTAATTTCTCTAATACCTTTCCTAAAATAGGTAGTAATCTGATTGCCCGGTATGATGATACTTCCTGATAATATTTATTAGGTTGAAGTACCATTTTAATGATCAAAAACTTCCATTCAAGCGGAAAATACATTTCTCGTAATGTCGAGTTTTATATATATATATATATATATATATATATATATATATATATATATGTGTGTGTATATATATATGTGTGTGTGTGAGTAGGAGGATAGCTCGTTTTGGTAGATTTTTAAGAATTTCAGAACTGATGGAATCAAATTCAGAGCTTTTTTAGTTTTCAAGCGTTGTATTATGTATTTTACATCAACTGGACTCAATGATGTGAAAGTTGGTGATAATTGGAGTGGTGCATTCAGCTCCTGTGAAATGTGCATAGCATGTTGATTATCAAAATTGTCCTGATGAGGAGTAAATACTTGAGAGATATTTTGAAAAAGTTGCAGATTTCAATTCAGGTGTATTCCAAGAATCATTATCTAACTACAATGGATGAGAACCTTCTTGATAGTTAAGCATACTTTTTACAGTTCGCCATAAACTTTTATTTGTTGCTGATAAGGATGAGGTGTAGTTTGTTTTGCCTGCCAAATTTTGTTACACATTCGGCTGTGTATATTTTATTCATTTTTATTCTGTTTTTTTTTTTTTTTTTTTTTTGGGGGGGGGATGTTTGAGCCCACCCCAGATACAAATCTTGGGTGCGCCACTGATAATAATAATGCAAAATATAGTATGAAAATTTTTATTTTTATTAGTAAAACTGATTACGGAATAACTATAAAATTGAAATAAAATATAATTATAAATCGCGAATACAATTAAACTAACGTTATCAAAATGTTCGAAGTAGGTGGGTAAAGAATACAATTTAAAATATTTAATTCAAACAGCGGGGATACGCGTAATTTTATGTTTACTGCACATTTTGTCTGGCTATATGAACTTGAGACGATTTTAAGACATTTTCTTTCTTATTTGTTTCTTAAGTGATAATTTTTTTCAAATTATATTTCGTTTTTTTATATAATTTTAAAAATCGCACCGAAATTTTTCGTAATTGGAACAGAATCTTTAATAATCGAATAAAAATTAATATGACAGAACAAGCTCTCATAAATCTAGAGAATGTATCGAAGAATAAAAAAATGGCGGTAGAGCTTAGGAAAAGAATTTCACGATGTTATGTGTGGTTTGTATTAAGACCATCAACGCCGAATGCAAGATATTAAACGCTTAGGATCTCGATGACAGGTCTTAATTTTAACAAGAAAGTTTAGTCGATGCAACCTAGAAAGACTGACAATCGTTGAAGACATCAAGAAAGGAACACGAATTCTCTGAAATCCAGCAAGTATGAGGAAAAGAATAGAATATGTAACATTAAACATCGGAATTTGGCAAAACCAATGCCTTAATAAATGCAAGCAGACTCGAGAAATATGTTCGATTGTCCTCGATGTGCAACCTCCCATATAAGCGGATGCTTCAAAATTACGATGACGAAGATGATAAATACCTTAATGGTGACTAACATTCATTCGAGAAGATATATTTCGATTTAATAATGCGTAATCTTTTAATAATATCGCATTTACGTGAAATAAATATACTCGCTGTGTTACAAAAAGTACAGGGCGTAAAATATAGCGTGATAAGTGTACGAAGTTCAGTTCGCAATCTAAAAATATCGTTGTCCTGTTTAATCAGATGGGAGAACTATAAAATTTTTCCAAAGTTATAACCGTTTGTTACGACTCGAGGATGTAATATAATGATTATAGTATTCACTTTAGTTTCAGCACTTAATGAAACTCTGGGAACAGACGTGAAGTGTACACGACAGTCGCCTCTTACTAGGTACCAGCAATTGCAACTGTCGCATCCTAGATTTCCACGGTTCTACTTTTTTTAAACTTTTAAGTAAAGAGGAATTGTAATTATCAGCAGATTGCGGTTCGGGCATTACTTATTACCGGATCGTCTGCTGCTTATACAGCTTACAGAAACTCCTTACTGCCCTCTACATGCTGGACGTGCAAAATCCTGATCATGTGTTCTTCGAATGCCCTTCTTTAACACATTACGCCCAGAACTGTACTACTTAAATTTAATGGTCTTCCTTATAATGTATTGTCCCTTCTTCATATTGAGAATTTACATCTATTTCCGGAAATAGTGATATTTCTAGAGAAGTTGTCCCGAGTTTTTTATAAATATGAGTTAGCAAGTAAATTATCACGTTGGATAGACTATAAGGGCATTCCCCCCCCCCCCCCAAAAAAAGTAATTTTCTTATATCAGTCTGTTTCCAAACATATAATTTTTTGTAGGGTTTTTATTCGTTCTTTGGTAATAAATTTGCAGCAAAATAACGATTGATCTATTGTATATAACTTTGTAAACTTTAAGCGATTGTATTTATATATATAAACCTGTAATTAATTTATAAAGAATTATTTTATTTTGTTTTGTTAATAATTATTTCGTAGATTAACGCGCGTACCGAATTAGCGATTAGATACAATGACATATCTCCGTTAGAAAATCATCATTGTTCGATGGCGTTCCGTATATTAGATTTGCCAGATTGTAACATTTTTGAAAATTGTAGCTCAGATTTATTCCGCACAATTCGAGAAGGAATTATAAGATGTATACTAGCCACTGATATGGCCAGACATAATGAAATTTTAGCACAGTTCAAAGAATATTTAGAGGACGGTTTCAATTTTACTAACCGCGCACACATCAACCTGGTAATTTAATTGTATATTTTAACAAGGCGACAACGATAATAATTATAATTTAAGCGCTGTAATCCTAAGTATTAAAATGGGAAAGTACTTAAAATTAATAATAAAATAAGATCGATTAATCAAAAAATAAACTAATTAGGAAATTATAATTCTAAATAAAATGGAAATCTTATAGTATAACTTGAATTTTTGTAAACACGTAGAATACGTTATTAATAAAATTAAAAGGGTTTTTTTATTTCAGTATTTTGTTGAATTAATATATAAAAAAAGGATAATTTTATAAAAAGCTATTGTTGGGTAGATAAAAAGGAATTATTAAAACCACGAAGAAAATTTTTGAATACGAGTGCATCTGGATATAGCGCACAGTTTCTTATATTCCGGCCAATGTAATAGCATATGTGTAAATTGATTATAAATTACAACTTATAAATAATATTAAAAATCTAAAACAAAAAAAAAGGAATTAACATTTTTAATAAAAAAAAAAGCCAGAATAAATTAAAAACCTGCAATTACATCTCGTGGTGAACTAAATATATTCGATTAAGCTTTCATTTTGCGTAATATTTAACTGGTCGTGGCGTTACCGTACTTATTTCAAACGTTTTTAAATAGAAAACATACAAATATGTTAAGATTGTAATAAAGAGGTTGGTGAGTCCTTTCATGTGCTCGCGAATGTGCAAAATTTCAAGAAAAAAGCTAAGAAGAAGAAAATTGCAGAATCGCAATGGATTGAACCGAAGGTGCACCTTTCTTCAAGAGCCAAACTGAAATACGGAACACGGCGTTCACTAAACAAACAAAAAATAATGGTTGATCGAACAGGGGTCAGCGAATTTCTGACAGTTCTTCTTCTACATGTGGGGAGGAGCAAACTATTTATAGGTGCGAATTCAATGACCCACTACAACTGTATAGAAACATCGTCGCATTTGCAGAATACTGGACAAACATCCCTTCACTTCAATTGTTTGGACACATCGCAAGAGATGGAGATAACAGAATAGAAAAGACGGTATTGTTAGGAAAAATGCCAAACAAGAGAAGAAAAGGACAACCACCATTACGATGGATAGACACCGTAAAAGATCGACTGGGTACAATGAAAAGAGCTATATCGGTGTCACAGAACCGAACACAATGGACATGTATTTGTCACATAACAGTCATACTAACTAGGAAGAAAGAAGAAGGACAAACATCGTTGCATTGAGATCCTTACACGAAGAAGAAGCAATAATACACCACGTATAAAATGATTGAATAAATGTGTAAGAACAGTTTTTAGTTTTCTTAGAATTTTTTTTTTATTATTTCACAATAATCGGACTTAAGTCTTAATCATCGAAATTACCCATTGTATATACTATTTTCATATAATCATACATATGATAACAAAAGAACAGTGAAAAAAAAAAAGGAAAGAAAAAATAAATAAAAAACTAGAAATTACTTCGATTTATGATGAAAAGTAGTGACTTTCAGTGGCGGCTCGTGGGTTTTCGAAGCGGAGGGGCTGAAAGTTTTACCTAGTTGAATTTTTTTTAAATAAAAAACATACACCTAGGCTACCATTTCATAAAAACTTAAAATTCTAAATTTTCTAAACAAAAATAAAATTTAGAATCGGCCATTCTAAGAAAATTTTAAAAAATGTGTAATTTCAAAGCACTTACTTCAAAATTTATTTGTATATGAAGTCCATACGACTGTTTTTAATTTTTGCGAACCGGTCAGTTACCTTGCTGTGGAAGTTAGGAATTGTATCGATAAGAGTTTTCTCAATACTTATCATGGCAAGCGCAGAAACTCTGTCTTCCAGCATTGTACTCCGTAAATATGTTTTAATTCTTTTCAATGAAGAAAAACACCTTTCCGCTTCAGCAGTTGTCATATGAGACGATAACAAAATTTTCATCAAAACATATACTTCACCGAGTGTTTTGTAAAAACCGGTGTTTCGAAACAATTAGTGGAGTTGCGCAACTCCCGATGCAAGGGAAAATTCTGAATTTCTTTCGTATAGAACAGAAAGTTCAGTTTGCAAACGATTTTTATTTAGCATGGGATATGCCTGGCAAGTTTCGTTAAATTCTTGAAAAGGAAATTGCCTGCAGTACGTTTCAAATTTCTCTTGTAACAGCAACTTTCCTGCAGATAGATGATCAGTAAATTCGTATTGTGTCACAAAACTTCTTTGACAGCGGCGTTTCGATTTTCATCACATTTTCTCTTACGAGATACGGGCATAGAATCAGTATTTGTGGACACCAAGTTTTCGAAATTCGTTTCTCTGATTAAAGAAATTGCGCGATAAAAATTTTCCAGTGATGAAAAAGCGCTCGAAGAATTAATGTTGCGATTTTGAAATGCATCGTATAGTAAATCAACGTGTGGCATAATAGGATGGAAGACGCCAAGCCAAAATATAAAGTTGTTGTCATTGAGAAGATGAAGAAGACCGGATGCTTCATTAACCGTTTGGGTATTATTTGAATTCTGCAATTTTTCGAAACATTCTTTCAGCTGTTCAATGTTTTCAAAAACTGTATTTACGACTCTTGAATTGAAATTCCATCTTGTATTGGAACCACGTGGAATTCTTCTTGACACACAATTTTCAAGCTCAGCTAATCTCTGAGAAGAACGCGAAAAAAATGCTGGAATTCCTGACAAGCTACTAAAAAAGATGCATACTTCTCTATTAGTTGAAACTGATTTACTCATTACTAAATTTAATTGATGGCATAGCAATGAATGAAATGGGCATTTGCGTGTTTCTTTTACTATTTTTTGAACACCGCCACGGCCTCCGCTCATAACTGCAGCGCCATCATAAGTTTGAGCAATTAGTTTCCCAGTATTATCTTTTAAAACAATTTTCAACTGCTCCAAAATCTGTTTCGATTATCCTTCTGCATCTTGTGACTCAGGGTTATAAAATCCCCAGAATCTTTCGAATATGGTTCCATTGAATTCGTAACGAAAAACAATACCTCCTGTGTTTTCTCAGAGATATCAGTCGTATCATCGGACATAACAGCCAAAAATTGAGCTTGTTCAATTTCATTAGAAATTTCAGTTCGACAAATGTCTAACATACAATCCAACAATTCATTTTGAATTGTTTTTGAGTTAGCTTTAAACACTGTAGAATTTTCAAAATGCACTTTCAAATTTTCATCCAATTTCCCTGCGAAATTTAACAGTCCTCGAAAAATACCAGGATTATCGGAATCCGCTTTTTCATTATGTCCTCGTAGCGGAAGTTCAAATTTACCGCAAAATATCAGGCAGTCGATGATTTTTGATAAAATATCCCTGTTCTTTTTGACGTTTTCATTGAATTTTCTGATATTTAATTTATACGCTTCACTTACCTGTGTCGCGATATTAATTTTTCCCAGCATACCAAAATCTATCGAATTTTTTATATGTTGTGCTGAATTTTCGCGTTTCTTGATTTTTTCATTCAAATGTTTCAAGTCTACCACACCAGTTTGAGTCCAAGAAATTTCACCGCCAAAAAGTAGACAAGGAAAACAAAAAAAAGCGTTTTTAATTTCACAACCGCAAAGCCAGTCACATTTTGAATAAATATCCGCTTTAAATTTTCTTTCAAAAGTATTGTTTCGGCTAGATGACGTTTGTATAATATTCAATTGCGGAGTCGGCCTCCCACGAGCCTTAACGTTACACTTTTCTGCAAACGATAACCGCGAAAATTTGTTATTCAGCAAACATGAAACCGAATTCAATTCACTTTCACGAAAATCGCTATTTCCAGCCATAATTAAAGTTAACCTTTCTACCAAAACAATCGAAGTAATAAAATCCTTATAAATAAATATATTTATTTAATCAATAAAACATAAGTAAATGAGCAACAATAATAGAAGAACGCGCGCGTCAACATTTCATTCTGCAGTTGGAATATTAATCTTGAAATACAAGTCTACTGGCTGGGCTGGTTTTCGTGCAGCCCGAACACGGGCAAAAAAAGAACTATTGCGCACGCGCCTTTACCATTGTCCGGTACCGTTTCCACGCACTTTATGTTTCCTAAACACGTGAACGAGAGCTGTATTGGGCTGGTTTTTGTGCAGCCCGAACGCGGTTAAAAAGAAACCACTGCGCATGCGCCTTTAACATCGTTTTCTCGCGGAATCACGCTTTTTATGTTTCCTAAACGTGACAACAAGAGCTGCATCATACGTAGCCCTCACCAACGTTTTAGAATGAGCATTCAAAGAGAAAAAATTACTTTTTTAAACGAAATTTCAAAATTTTGGATAATTTTAATTGATTTTTGAATATGAAAAAAAAATTATACTGGTAATTTTTGTAGGTGGGGCTGCAGCCCTTATGCACGAGCCGCCACTGCTTAAACTAAAATCATTCATTGTTTACGTATAATTTAATTAATGTCCAGACTGTTAAAACCCAGTGTCGATGACAAAAATTTATTACATGGTATATCTTCAAAACTTTATACTACAATCATTCGTTGTCAACAGAAAAATGTTCTAAACGCGGTTTCGAAGTAAAAATGGGTCTTTCAACTGTATAAGATGGTTTTCCAATAATCAGTGTTAATTAAAAGGAGACAGGCTTAAATTTTCGAATTATGGATATCTTATAATATTTAATTATTCGATGTCGTACGTTATGTTTTGCAATGTATATTTTTTTATTGTTGTTTTAGTTGTGTATGGTTTTGATTAAAGTAGCGGACATATCAAACGAAGCACGTCCGATGAACGTCGCTGAACCATGGTTAGATAAACTTTTTAAGGTACCTCTATGAATAGTGGAATATTTTAAAACTGTTTATTTATTAATATTTCGCTCCGATTTAATCCTCATTTATTTTACATTTATAGGAATTTTTCGCACAAAGCGACGCGGAAAAGAGGGAAGGATTGCCGATCACACCGTTCATGGATCGAGACAAAATAACGAAACCGTCGTCGCAGTGCAGCTTCATTGGTTTTGTCTTACTGCCATTGTTCGAAGCACTTATTCTGCTTTTCCCGGAACTAGATGTTCGTTTATTTTCCCGTCATTTATATATTACATTATTATTATTATTAATTGTAGTTTTTACAGTATTTGTTTTGTTATTTAAGCATAGGCTATCGCGAATCATTTATTTCATTGTTTGTTTGTTTGTTTTTTTAGATAAATTAGTTATATGAAAATATTACTAGACAGACTGAATAAGATAAGCGCGAAATATGTATTAAAATTAAATAGAAATAAAACGAAACTGATGGTAGTTGATCGAGGAAAGGTAACTGATACTGATAAACGAATCGAAGGATATGAAACAGTACAAACAAAGTTATGTATATTTGGCAGCTTTTATCGAGGAAAGGCGCTTCAACCGATGAAATAAAAACGCGAATCCATTTTGCTGGAAATATCACGAGTCGATTAAACTGAGTACGGTGTGATGAATGCAGGAAATTAGCGCAGTGTTTGGTGTTTTTACGTTCGCATACACAGGGGAAACCTGGACGCTGAAAGCTAAAGATATGCAATGTATCGATAGTTTCAAAATGTGATTTGGAGGCATACGCTATGTATACCCCGGATAGCGAATGAAATAAATCTTTCCATATTACGGAAGATCGATACTGTCCAAAGATGTTCTATCAAGAATATAGCGATTTTTCAGCAAATGCAGCGATTAATAATTGAGGAGGAGCTCGTCCTCGTAGCAGAGTACCCTCTAAGCGGGCAAAAAACTACACATCGGATACAATGGTGGTGTGTAGTATAAATATAGTCACGACATTCATCATAGGGCTAATAACTAAAGAGAAAGACAGGTCGATGATAATGTTAAATTTGTAGAGTAATCTTTTTACGTTTGTTGAAAATGAAATATTTTACGGAAGTTGCTCATTTTTCGAATTAAAACATAGACTGTGTGTAGAATGGTCATTTTTTAATTATGTATTAATAAGTCGTTAACACACACTGTGATATTTAATTAATCTTGGAATTTCTATGCGATTTACTTGATTATTTCCTATAGGAAATGATCGTGAAGCCTGTACGCTATGCTTTGGAATATTACCGCAAATTAAATGACGCGGCAAAAGATGAACAGCGTCAGCAACGTAAATCGGTTGTCACTTTAGAGGCGTGTCCATCTAATCAAACTAGTCCAAGCTCTCCGGGTCCGGTAACTAATACATCGTTGACTCCTTCTGAACCAGCAAACAAAATCCCTTTGCAGGTATATTTTTTTATTATTATTTCTATTTGATCACACATGATCGCTATAAAGATCACTTTTAGAAAACATTTCGTTTTGAAAGATCTATGTATTTTAAAGTTTCTTCATTTTCTTCATGTCGGCTTTATCGTTCTCATAACTGTTCATCCAATCCTTCAGTACACATTCCGTGTTTACTGGAAACTTATTTTATTATAGTCACCGTTTGAAAATTCGTCCATTAACTAATTCGTCTTTAAGATTCCAAAAAACTCGCCTATAATACACGATAACACCGCTGGGACGAAAGTTTCAGGTGACTCTTAAATGTTTTGAACTGAAAACACGTATTTGCACGTTACTGACATATTTCAACAAATGTTTTACGTTGAACTGTTTGTTATTGTAATTAATTTCTTCTTCTTCGTTACAAAAACATAATCAAATTATAAGCAGCTACATTTCGAGCATTGTCATTTACTAAGTATAAATCGATCTCATTACAACTTACCGGACGTGCAGAGCATTTTCGAAGATGAGCCACACCCTGGTATTGCACCGTATTCACATCTAGCGTCATTAGAGCATCTCCATCTTCGCAGGTCAGCTTTGCACCGTCCTACATTAGGCCTTATTCTATTCGAGGTTTTCCACAGCTCCCACGTGAAGTCTGCTCCGTTGGCTAGTTTTTCCGGTGGACATTCATTAGCGTTACTCATTGTCATTCGCCATTTGTACAGTTTTTCGTGTGTTTGACGTTCTCTGTAATTTTTCTATACATTTCAGAAAGCTTTTTTTCAACATTTAAGTCACCATTTAATAGGCTTTTGGTCATACTGGGTGAGATTTTTCATTCATTTGCCATTTTTCCCCATATTTCATGCAACTTCCAGCCGTATGTTTGGAGGAGCAATTCCAGCTAACTGATATATTTTCTTTATATTTATAGACTTTAGACATCCAGTCAACATTCTGCAATCTTATCGTCTATGGACACATAAAATTTTCTGTCCTTTAATATTGTAGATGCAATTTTGGTATTTGATAATCTTTACACAGTTTATATAGTTTGCACTTTTAGTAACTTGCGGTTAACTGTATAATATGTCATTGTCAGGTCTATGAACATAGCTCCTGAACGAGGCCTTTTTGATAGTCATCCTCGAGTAAGGTTCAGTATTTGACCTGTACACAATCGTCCAGGTTTAAACCGATCTTTTCACATCAATCAGTTTGACATCAATAATATCTATTATTCTGTTCAGTAATATTTTATCGAAAAGTTTTGTATGTGTGGCATGTAATTAATAAAATATAGTTATACTTTTTTTACTAATTGTAACCAAATATATTATCAGGGTGTCAAACTTTACAACATAGGTAAGCTACCATTTACCGGCGTTTTAATTCATTTTTTGAGAAACGTCTTAATCTGTATGAAACTCCATATTAAACTATTTCGATTATATGTGTTCGTTTGAATTTATTTTCTTGCGCACAAATATTAAAAACTTATTCTCGATACGCGTATGATTTAAAAATGTATTCGTAATATATACAAGTATTATATAAGGTTACCCAAAGAAAACGGACGGTTTTTTTTTTAATAGCGCAGTTGGTAAGACTCCTACAACGCAAACCGCGTGCTCCAAGATTCGTTTTTGTCTAGTTATAATTATCATGGCATCCTATAACGAGGAGCGCGTTTTGATGGAACCTTATTTTCCGACAGTGCAAAGTGAGTTTCGAAAAGAATTCAAAGTTACGCAATTAGCGGGGATATCTTAAGAGTCGCCTTTACGAAACACGTCCACAAGATCTGGAAGACCTGAAAACTCGGATTTCTGAAGAAATTTCGAAAATTCAGCGACCTATGCTCCAAAAAGTTGTAAAGACTGAATTAATGTTTGTTGCAAATGGCTGTCATTTAAACGATATTGCGTTGCACAAATGATTGTAAACGAATCTTTCGTTTTCAAATTTTTAAATAAAATTTCATTAAAAAATTTTGGTCCAGTAATTTTTGAGTTATTCGAAAACAACAAAACCGTCCGCCTTCTCTGGGTCACCCTATATATTGAAAATTATATATTAAAGAATTTTTTTACAACGAATATTTTCATACAAATTTTGTCATCTTTTATATTTCATCAGTATAATTTATAACATAGTTTTTATCGAACATAACTACTTAGTAGTATTTATGTAACTTTTATTAACGCTTTATGTCTTCCCCGAGAAATGTTTTCTCGTTGTCTATGTATTTCAGGTTTTTATTAAATTCAAGTTGTTCACGACAATAAATTTGTCATGGCTTTTTTAAAACGAAATAAATATTTAATTATCGGAAATTATTCGAACATTTGTAAAATTATTGACACATTTATTTGTGAATAATAGGCTCCGTTTATTAGTTATAAATTTGATATTATTAATATATTTTTATGATGTCGGTAAGTCGTTTAAAACATATTTCTATGAATATTTGCTATCAGAAATCGCAAGAAGAAGCTTCGTTATCTGACGAAGCTCATAGCTTGCAAGAGTTAGATGAAGAGGAAGAAGAGGAAACAGTAACGGAAGTCGCTGTATCCGAAAAGACATTAAAATTCAAAATTTCAACTGAAAGGTTAGCATTTATTTACAATTAAATAATTATATATTTTCCATAAACGTACAATATATTTTGATTACACACATACCACACACACATATATATATATATGTGTATGAATGTAATTAAAGTAATTTGATTATTGCTTTAAATCATATTGCTGTAATTTATTATGCGTAAAACAGGAAAGGGGACTATTTGGTATATTTACCACTTTTGGCTTCGCTTGTAAATATATTATTTCGCGTGGATTTTTTTATAATTATCATGTTTTTGTTCTTTTTTGACCACAATTGACAGTGATAACATACTATCATATTTTTATTAACTCATTTCCCAATGGAAAATAGTCAACGCCTATGTATATATTATCCCTACTACTTTAAACAACTATGTATGCACAGTTGATACCACCTCCCTTGCCTACATACACGGATCAGGTGTGGAAAGCACAAGTATTGATAATATTGAATACTTAATGTTTATTTTTTGCTTCCGATAACAATGCATTGGTACCCACTCCATACCGTGTATACGGGCTAGGGGAGAGTAAATTCCAAACAGAGTATTCATTTCGACCATTACGTCCACAACCGAAGTACGCTTCCATATACATGCCATAGTTATGTAGGATCAATAATATCTCGCGTCCATGTTCTTTTTAATCTTCTACGTGGATTACTAGGCAACACTGGCTTATACATGCTCGATATTTCTATGTTTCGGTTATTTTTTAATTCGCTAAAAAACTTCCTGTATCGGTTGATATAGTGTACTCACGCACATACTCTATCTCCAAATCATGGTGTAGCGAAATTATGGAATCAAAGTATAGAGCGTTGGCCATTGAGCGAAGTATCTTTGACGATAGCGAATAATATCATTGATTTTTACTGGCGCACAAGACCTTCTATTCAGTGTAAATGTTATTTGACGTTTTTTTTCAATATTGATTTTAATTTTCCATTTAGTGGCCCATGAGCTAATGTTATTTAGATGTTCCTGGACTATGACAGATGCGTATATTGGACTCTCACGTGTTGCTAAAATACAGATGTCGTTAGCAAAAGTAGTCAACAGCGTATTTTTCATGACCGGTATATCCGCTGTATAAATTGAAAACAGCAACGGTCCTAGTACACTACCTTGTGGAACAGATGCTTGAATTGCATATTTCTTCGACAATACTGAATTCAGCTCAACTTGAAAGAACCGATCGGATAGACAACTTTGTAATAATTTGTAAATATCATTTGGCATTGATTCTTTCAGCTTATATAAAAGTCCGTGATGCCAAACACGATCGAATGCTTTCTATACATGAAGGAAAATACAATTGCAGTATTGTTTCCTTTCGAGAAACGTGGCAATACGATAGGAAATTTTGTGTACGTGATGAATAGCGGAATGTACACTACAAAATTCAAATTGATGATTAGGGATTACATCATTATAGATTACTGTATTCATTATACGCGTCTTTATTATGATTTCGAAAGTTTTGGATATGACACTTAATAGACTTATTGGTATATAAGAAGACGGTTGGGTTAGGATTTTATTTGGTTCTAGAATTAATTATTGCTTCTTTCCACTTTTGTGGATAATAACCAGTTCTCAGTATCGACTTGTATATATATATATGTTAACAATAGGATTGTTTTTGGTGGAAGCTTCTTTAATATTTCACCTGTTACCCTATCATTACCAGGTGCTTTTCTTGATGGTAATTTGTTTATAACTTTCTGCTCTTCACATGGTGTAATATATTTAGACAGTAAATTTTGTACAATCAATTGATCATGCTGGTAATCAACTAGATCTTTGTGCGGTTGAAAATTATTATATAAGTATCTGTCAAATGTTTCAGCTTTATTTTTGTCAGTTTTAGCCCATTTTCCATTTTGAGTGGGTGCTATTTATGCAACTGTTTTAAGTACAATTTTGTTACCTTCCAAACGGAGTTGTCTTTCAGGTTTAACGAGGAAAAGAAGTTTATATATTTTTTTCATTATTAAAATCTTGTATTGATTTTCGTAAATGACGGTGCAGAGAGTTATACTCTCGCTTTTTACGTTGCCATCTGGATCTAGCGCATCGAACTTGTTGTATTCATTTTTTGAACTTAATCGGTATATTAAATTCATTTTTTATATTACACTGGTTATGTTTTGTTGATATATTACACCCATTATGTATATAATTTATAATTTTATCTATTGCCTGATCTACCTCTTTGTCGTTTTTTAAACGAATTTTAAGATCTGTATTCTGGTTCATGTTCTTATCGTTAAATTGAATAGCCTCATATTTTTCTTGCATTTGCGCATCTTTTGCGTTATCATTTTCATCCTCATCCGTAGTCAAAATGATTTTATAGTTCGCTTTTATGTAGTAATAGTTCTCGGTACTTGTTTTGTTACAATCTTAAATCGTGATTATAATAATAATAATAATAAAATACAACGAAATTCTTAAACCGGTGTGTTCCACTAAATTTTTATTTTTCGTTTGCACTGAAAATATTACATAATCATTTGTAGAATGTGGAACGTAATGATTTTTATTCAAATAAACAATAAAAAAGAAATTAAAATCACTAATAGGTTTTTATGAAAAATCGCAAACCTTTTCAACTGTTAGACCATTATCAAATGAATTTTTGAAAAAAGATAAAAATATAAATTTAAGATTACAATTCACAAAAAATTAACATACTGAAGAATAATATTAATAAAACAATCTGACCTAAGTTTTATTAATACTGTTCTTCAGTTTGCTGATTTTTTGTGAATTGCAATCTTAAATTTGTATTTTTTCATTTTATATTTTTAATATTTTTTAAATATTCACTTGATTAATGGCCTAACACCCCGAAAAGCTTTGTGATTTTTCATTAAAAAAAAAAAAAAACCGTTTAGTGATTTTAACTTCTATTTTGCTATAAAAATGATAATAACGTATTTAAATATATTTATGAATTATTAACACGATGGAGAGACTGAATGATATACAGCGTTTGCATTTGATAACAGTTTTATTAATTTTAGTTCTGGTAGCAAAAGTCACCCGGGTAGTCGCAAAGGTAGCCGCGAAAAAGGACAAGATGTTGAATTATCTCGTTCTTATCGCTATGAAAGGTCTAATCGTACCAGTGATAGCGGAGGTGATAAACGTAGCTGGTCGTCTAGTGAAAATACTAGCAGTGCTGAAGATAAGAGGTATATTTCACTTCATGCATTGTCAACTGCATTACATAATAATATATAATACTTTATAAGTAAAAAATACCTAATCCATTTTATTAAAAATTAACAATTCGTATTATTAATTATTCGATACATCATCTTCTATCTATAATATTAATAAGACAGTGTGCTGAGAAGATTAGGATCTGCAAAGATTTCACATTCTTTAGGATATAGCTATAGAAGATAGTTATAATTACAATTTTTTTGAAGTTATAGTAGTAGTAGCGGTAGTAGTAGTAGTTGAGTAGTTATTTAGTTATTAATGGCGTTAGTAATATACACCGTTGACATCGTAATAATAGTTGCAATAGTCATAAAAAAAAAAGTTTGTAAGTAGGTGTATATATATGTGTGTGTGTGTATGTATATATTTAAAAATACGTAATAGTAATAATAATACAGAATATTCCGTGAAATTATTTAATAGTATAACTTTTGAGTAAAATTTAATTGAAATAATAAAAAAATCTGAATAGAGAAATTCTTTTCCAGAATAAAAATAATCAAATAGCGTATCAAAGGATATTCAATGCAGATATTCTACAAGGATCTATTCTTGCACCTACCCTATTCAATATTGCGTTGGCCAGCGTACATAATAATAATACCGAAAATTATAAAAATGTGACTCTTTTTCCTAATTGCAGGAATAAATAATACTGAAGACATAGACATTCTTCAGATAACTCAGAACTTTAATAACGTTAATAATGAACTTATGAATGTTGGACTCAGTTCAAATCCGAAGAAAATAAATTTCATACTAATAACTAGGAAACGTAGAAAACACGAAATTAAAAGTAGAATAAAGTTAGAATTGGAACTGATTAATAAGCTACTTAAAATAAGCAAATTGAAATATTTGGACATATACATTGATGAAAATCTTCATTTTAGTAAGCACGTTGATTACATTATGAACAAAATTTAAAAATACTAAGTACGTCTCTACAACAGCTTTAGTTGAACAGGAAAATTTCTTTACTCCAGATCGATTATGGAATACGGTCCCTCGATTTATTATCTTAATATTTCGGTGGGAATAAAAAAAGAGAACATCAAAATGGAACAGAAGAAATGATCTTAAACATAATATCTGCATATAGAATAGTCTCCTAGGACCGCTTGCTACGTATCAGGAATTATGCTAAACGAGATAAAAACGAAAAGGAAAACGAAAAACATCAAAAGTAATAAGATAATGAGAATACAGAAATTAAAAAAAGTGAAACAAAAATACCCGGAGAATTGACAAAACATTTATGAGGAAGAACTAAGAATAAGAATTGAGAATAGACAGAAGAATAAACTAATCAATCCAGATTTCTTTTTAACACGGTTTTTATCGGAACGTAGAAATTTTGCTGGCTACCTAAAAAAATGTATGCTTAACAAATAATGATAAATGCACAGAATGCAGAATCAAAATTGATTCGCTATACTGTACCAAATTCAAGTACATAACAGCTGAATAGAACCATGGAAGAAAACTGGTTCAAGAATCAAAACAATACAATTAATACACTTTAAGTTGTATATCCACAATATTAAAGGAAAAGTAAAAAATATGATATTTTCAGTTTTTCTCTTTTGGATACGTTGTAAGTAGAGGAGAGATACGGATAAAGCATTATGATCAAACAGTCTTCTACTACAATATTACGTTTTGTCTGTATTTATTTATATAAATATCTATTCTTAAATAAAGAGAATATTTATATTATGGTATGGAAATTAAGCACAATTCTGATAATAGCTTACGTCAAAATGAATTTAGAGTGTATTATTAAAACATTTTAAATTATTAAATGGCTGATGGTTTTTTTTTTCTAATCCAGATATGTTTTTATTTATTTTTTATGTATATTTTTGCCATTTACGCGTAAAATATGGAAAATATACATTTAAAAATTAACAAAAATAGGTTTAATAATCTATAAAACAAATTATAAGTAATATATTACAGTTTGATGTTTACGTATGTTCAACACGCGTGTATATATTTATATCGATTTTGCAAACGGGTTTTAATTTACTTTTGAGAATGAAATATTCAAATTATATAGTTGATGCACTTTTGTCAAAAAATTATAGTGAAATTATCAGTTATTATTTTTCCTATATTAAATAAATAAATTTCTCATAATTTATAATATTTAACTCAAAGGGTTTATACTCAAGGTGAGAACTGATTCAACTGGTGTCGAGGTATACCATGAAAATTCGTTGTAACTATACTATATACGAACTCGGTATAATTTTTTTAATCAATAATATGAACTCGTATAATTCTGAATCGATAATGTTTAAAAAAGAAACATTCGTAAAAATATGTGGAACTGGAAAATATAATTCGTTCAGGTTAGTTTACACGGTAAATTAGCGTTATCTCATATCATATAAATTTTAAAAAATTGGAACCGTTTACTATGTTACTGATATAATTCTCTTTCGAATTACCGGATTAATAAATTCTCGCGTTAGATTAATCGAATTAAAACATATTATTTGCGAATTTTATTTATATTGAAAGTAGTTCCCAACTGTAAATAAAAGTAATAATCAAATAACCATAATGCGCATGGTTTTTTTTCATTATTACGTTTAGAAGCGATAATTGCGCTATACCAGAAAGAACTCGCCATCACAGCATGTTCTGTCCAAATACTTCTATTCCGGAATGCTCGTTAGAGCATTTAACTAGTATTAGTACGCAAAGTGATAAAAGCCAAAAATCAGCACCAGCGGCCACAACAGTTGGGATAGCCGCTGATTCGGTCAGTACTTCGTCGAAAACAGAAACGGAACAATCGAAACAACCATCAACTTCCACACGAAATAGTCCAGATTTAAAACGTCTGATGAATCGAGTTGTTCGAGATTTCAGAGGAAACCGTAGCAAAATTGTGAATGGAGTTAAAAACGAAGAGTCCAACTCAAAAGGTTAGTATATATATATATATATATATATATATATATATATATATATATATATATATATATATATATATATATATATATATATATAAAATATATATAATTAAAAATTTTTAAAAGACGTGAAGAATAATAATAAATAAAAAAAATGAATGTTCGATAAAAATAAGTAATGAAATGGTATAGTAAACGTGAAATAAATTAATCGTATTATAGAAAAATAACATTTCCGTGATTTTTACATCTACAGTGCGTATGCACCCCTTTTCTACCCATCTCTTTATAAATCTATCAGGACCAATGTTAGAGGTATAGTTTAATAATTTAGAGAAATTGTAAATAAAAAATTATTGTAATTTCCATTAACAGTAATATAATTTTTTATTCTTTATAACTATATAGTTAATTTAATTTTGTAAAAATCGGTCGATTGCAAATATATGTTTTGACATTTTCCCCTCACGAAGTTCGCTTGGTTAAAATAAAACGCCGATCATTATAAAGTAAAATATATATATATATATATATATATATATATATATATATATATATATATATATATATGATGGAAATTTTAAAATTTATATATTTAACTATAATATACTTTCTAAAAATAACCAATTTAAAAAAATTATTATAAACTAAACAAATAATGTTTATAAGTAGTAAATAATTTTTCTGTAATTTATTGTATCTAATTTCCGTGGACGCAAACTACCTTTATAGTCGTGCGTCCTAAAATTAAAATATAATAATATAAAACAAAAAACTTATTTAAAACTATTTAACTCTACAGTGCATAATGTTGTTAATATGCAACTTTATGCATTATGGTGATGTACTTGTAAGAAAAGTTTTATTAAATGTAATCCGGTATTTTTAACTATAGGTTTTAATGCAATCCCATGTTTTTAACTATGGACTTAAATACAATCCTTTCATCATTATTAAGCGCATATATATATATATATATATATATATATATATATATATATATATATATATATATATATATATATGATGAATTGTCGTTATATCTCATAGGACGTCGCGATCATGATAATCCAATTAACTCGTAATTTTTTTTTTACTGGTGTCCATTTCCAACCTGCTGCATGCTGTTAATGTTATTTTTTGGTACATTAAATCCGATATTTGATCTGACCATCTTCGATGTAACCTTCCTTTTTGTCTTTTACCGAGTGGTGTTGCTTCCAATATTAGTTTTTCTATTTGCAGATCATTTTGTCTAGCAATATGACCAAAATAGCACAAAATTTGTATCTATATTATAGACAATAAACTACATTTTTCGCCTATTCTTTGCACGACTATCTTATTCGTGATCTTTTCGGTCCACGATATTCTTAAAAGCCTCCGGCAACACCGTAGCTCGAAAGCTTGCATTTCCTTTTCTTCTTTTCTATTAATAGTCTAAGATGCGCAACCATATGTGAAAATAGAAAAAATTAACGACTTCATAATTCGTTTTCATACTTTAGTTAACCTATGAACTAGCGCGCCACTCGTATTAATTCTTTTAATTTCACTTATACAATAGTCGTCGCTGGATATCAAAGAATCCTAATATATGAAATCTTTCACTATTTGGAATCTGTTTATATCTAAATAAACTGCTTCCTTATAATGATCATAATTTTTGTTTTTAAATGTTTATTTGAAGCCCGAAAGTACTACTCACAGTCTGCAAAATGATGTTAGACTATCTTTTGAAGTAGTTATTAACACTGTGTCATCAGCGTATCTCAAATTGGAAATTCGTTTTCGCCAAATAGGAAAACCTTCGTCGCATTTAATTAAAATCTTCCTCCAAATAAGTTCGCCATAAGCATTAAATAACAATGGAGATAATATGCATCCTTATCTAACACCACGTTTTATATTAAACGGTTTGTACATATATTATTATCTACATTTACGGACCCTTTACTGTCCTTGTAAAGGCTCTCAATGAGGAATATTAAAAGTTCCAAATGAACTTGTTCCAAGTTCATCCCCATAATTTTTTCCATTTAAAAGGCTTTGACACAATCAATGAAAGCGAGATCAGCGGGCATGTTGTATCCTCCTGATTTTTCAATTATCTGTCGCAGATTAAATATGTGTTCCACCAACGCCCTTTCTGAAACCTTTTTTTATATATTTGTATACTATTTAATGCATAATGTTGTGTACATACAACAAGAGTTTATGGTTTTCCTGAATATTAGATTGGATATATGATTGCAGTTTTATTTTTCAATTATTGTACAACGGGATTTAATTAAAATATTTTTTTTTCTTATGCACTGTAGGGTTAATTATAAATCGAAATTCGCGAAATTATCCAATTAAGAATAAATTTAATCTTTAAAAAAAAAAAACAATTATACCGAGAATTCGCGCATTTCGCATTCAGTGGTTTCGTACTCTACATTTGTAGCTAATTTATATATTTAATATTATCATAGTGCCATACGCATTTACTGCGTATGAGCTATCATCTCGCTGCTTCCACGAGTTCGGCAAATATTGTGCGTCTAGCCGTGTATTGATGTATATTTCTCGTCCATGATGTTTTTCTTCGTCCTCTACTTCTTCTTCCACCAAGTTTTTCTTTGATAATTGTTCTTAATAGTTCATATGCCCTTTTTCTGACGATATGAAAATTGCTTGATTTTAATTATGTCCAAAATTCTCCTTCACGTATTGACTTGCTTCAGCACCATCTTGTTCTTCACCTTCTATGTCCATGATATCTTTATACTTCTTCTATATAACCATATTTCACACGACTGCAAATGTTTCAATGTTTTTTCTGTGTACGTCGCTAAGTTCCATATAACAGGATTGAATAAATGTAACATCTTATGAAATCTTGTATGATTTTCAACTTTAAAAATCTATCTTGTAAGTAAATTTTATATTCTTCCAAAATCTTGTTTTACTTGAGTGCATCTTCTTCTGACTTTTACATCCAGATTCATATCTTCTTTTATATTTATGCCAGTACGGTCATATGGATGCCAGTTGTATGCAGTGCGAAAAGTAATGTAAAAATAATACAGACATTTCAGAATAAAACTCTGAGAATACTTGCAGATGCCCCTTGGTACGTAAGCAATGAGACACTACACCGTGATCTAAATGTACCATATGCGCCAGAGGTCATTAAGAAAACAGCAAAGAAGCATGCTGATAGGTTGGATAGACATACCAACTGGACAGCAATTATCCTACTGGATAATCTGAAGGAGGTTCGCCGGCTACAACGGACGAAACCACTAGACTTACAGTTAATGACACGCAATAAATAATATGAACACTAATTAGCTACACCATCAATGGATGGGGCTATAAGTGATGAAATTGAATTTTCTTTGATAATATCTGCTGACGGTCTAGACAGGCTAGGTGTAAACCATAGCAGGAAAAAAAATATAACACCCCACCCCAGGTATTTAAATTCTTTATCTTTACCATTAATAAAGTTTTTATGTCCTGCTTACAATCATCAGCTTTGTTTAATACTCGTTAATTAATAAACCATATGTCTTTTCGTTTTTATTGATTTTCTCAACTAATTTCTGCAGGTCTTCTAAGGATGTGGCCAGTATGGCAGCATCACGAGCGTATCGAATATTATTTATTCGTCTCGTTATAATACGTATATATTAAAAAAGAAAGGTGACAAAATAAATAAACACTTACCTGACTGCATGTTTTATGGGTCGGCATCCTGGCTAATCAAATTTTGGTAGTTTGATTATAATATAATTGTCGTTCGGTTTTTTCGCCATACTCGTTGATTCCTTAAAAAAAAAAAAATATATAAGTTAGATAGTATTAATTAATTCGTATATAACATCGTATTTTTCGTTTAGTATCACACAAAATTTTATTTTTTCCCCTTTTTAGATATCTAAAAATATATGTCGAAATATCCCTTTAAAAAATTATTTCCTCACGTAGAACAAATTTCTTGATGTAAAATTTATTTATATTATTCCCTTATATCCATACAGAATACCACTTTTATTAATTTATTTTTCTGAAAACGAATAAAATGACGGAAATACCAAGTTTTCAATAAGGCTGGTCATTAGTTTTATTATTGTTCGTAATTATGATTGTTCTTTCTTATGTTTCCTTTGCAAGGATTAATTTTATATATTCGTCCCATATATTTTATAATGAGCATCTAACCATTTTATCAAAAAAAAAAAAAAAAAAAACAAACACGTATAAATCTCATTAGAATACTCGCAGGTTCGACTTGGGGTGAAAACTCAGAATCTCTTCATTATCACATGTATACTATTGTTCATCAGTCGAGTGTAATAGCTATCATGTTAAAATAGTAGATGTAATATATTAAACGAAGCACTCCGAATCATATCATGAAACGCTTAAAATCTACACCAGTTATGTGACTTTCAGTATTAGCTAAAAAATAGCTCCCGCTGTATTTAGATTATTCGGAGATAGAAATAAATTTCAGATGTACTCCGAACTGCCAATCTCTGAAGAAATAAAGTCCGTACCGTTAGGGCAAAAACACACTTAGCGGTTTGACCGCCGCGTTTATCGAGTCGGTTTTAAATGCGTAAAACACATTCGTCGGTTTTCTAGCGTTTTTAAAGCGGTAATCCCGCCTGTCGGTTTCTTGGCGTTTTATATATTTACCAGGAAAAACGGAATATAAAATGAACAGGAATCTAAAACCTACAACAAATTCCTACTTAGTTGTCGACCCAAGAAAAGGAAGTTAAAAGAATAAACAATGGGGTATAACGATATCTGCTGAGTGCCAGTGCAGAAATCTAAGACAAACAATACAGCATATATTAGAAGATTGTAGTGAATTTTGCACCTGTAAGTTTAACATTAGAAGATGACACAAACTTAACAACGGACCCATCAAATTTAAAGAGTTATGATGGGAATTATAAATAACGGACAATTATACGATACAAAGAAGAAGATTGTAAAATTTTACAAACACGAAAATGTTTCTATTTTTAAATTTCTTACGTTATATATATATATATATATATATATATATATATATATATATATATATATATATATATATATGTGTTAATTCCGCAGTTTTCGTTAATTTACGAAATTATGTTTAAATTATTGCAAATCTGTTTATCTTTATTGCGATTATTAAAACAGTTATATAATAAAGTTTCGATTTATTCGCGTCTAATATTTCGTGAAATTATCGAAAAAAAAAAAATTTTTTATATAAAATTTCGATAATTTTATGAATATTGCATCAATTCGACACTTATTCCTCAGCTAAAAATGCGAATTAACAAAATACTAAATAATGTACATACGATGATTATACGCGCAGAAATGTTTTTGCATGATATATTATACATTAAAGGATAAACAATATTTTACAGTATCTCCATTATCCTCTAAGATGATTCTAGTACAATTTCCACTTTACTCTCCTTAAGTCTAATAATTTCTTTCCTTTAATATAATTTACAAGCTAATCTCTTACGCGCTGCTGCCCCGGTTGCTATCATCATGATAAATATCTATAAAGTATAATTACCGGCTAAATGAAACAACAAAAAACATATATTTTTGTCGGTTATGATCGATTTTATTTCTTTACTAAATGTTGACCTTCTATTTCAGCGTGTCAGTTAATATAATAAGACTCGCATTTTCCGTTTATATAAAAGGTAAGAAAATTTCGGCTATTATATAAATTCAGAGTTAGTATTTGTATATTATGTACAATTATATTCGTTTGAACAGTGTGAAATGTAGTAATTAAAAAATAGTCGCTAAATTTTTATACGACAAAGCTTTTCGCCTATTAATACATTATCAAGTGGACATATAAAAAATATAAAATAAAAACATTTAAAAATACTTAATTTAGATGTACAATATATTACAGAAAATAACAAAGTGAAAAATCGGTTAATTATAAAATTGAACGTAATAGCGAATATTGTAACGCAATCAACAAATCATCAATATAAAATTGATACGTAAACAATTTCTCTAAATAGTCAGAAAAATAAAATCTTTCCGTTTTATATTTCTGATTCATTTATTGTGTTGTTTATACCACATTCATTATTAGATTATTTTATAAATGTTTTTCTAATATTGGCACGTCTATAAATTAAGTACTTTTATTTTATTTTTTCCTTTCTCATTTTTTATAAATTCTATATTTTTTTTTTATATCCGCTTATTAATAATGCCTTAATAGCCGAAAAGCTTCGTAGTCTTTTTATATACAAATTTTAGTGATTTTCATTAGTTTTTCGTTGTTTAAAAATGATATACGTGTTAATTCATTTACGTTGTAATCATTTCAGGCGCGTTATTTTACACCAATTTTTTTATTAATTATATTTTTTCTACCGACGATTCAAACGTAATTTGTTAATCTTTACATTTTGTACTATTGATATTGAACTATAACCTGTATAAGATAAACGATAATTATGTGTTTTTTTTTTTTATAACTTAGTCTTTTTTCATTTTTTATCGGTATAAAACCAAACAGCCCGCAATTACGAACTTATTAAACAGAATTCTGCATGATACCTCTATTTTAAATTATAATATATAAACAACAAAATAACTTATAGGGTGGAAAAAATCACCCATGAAGTATGATGATGAATCTTGTTCGAAACGATAAACTTTTAAAAATTGACGACGCCACAATATTACGAACTCGCGTCCGGAAGATAATTTTAAAACTTTTACATCGATAAGTTATTTTAAGTATATATACGCAGAAAAAAATGTTTCGTATTCAAGTAAATTTGTTATTATTATTGA
Source organism: Coronaproctus castanopsis (assembly GCA_032883995.1). Lineage (NCBI taxonomy): Eukaryota > Metazoa > Arthropoda > Insecta > Hemiptera > Monophlebidae > Coronaproctus > Coronaproctus castanopsis. The sequence goes on from CM065053.1 coordinate 221,444,554, forward strand.
TTTATAATTGTGCTACTCGCAGACAATTTTACGATTTCACGCTTTACATAATAAAGCACGAAAATTCACGTTACGCCATTTATAATAAAAATCGTAACAATATGAACGATTTCGATGTAAATGGATAAAATTTCACTGTAAAAAATAAATAAAATGTAACAAGCATTTTTTTTACCCAGACAATTTTAATCGGAACTAAATTAAAAAGCGTTCACCGTATTCACTTATATACTTTTATTAAAATGCGAAAACCGTATATTTACATTAGATAGTGTCGATCATATTTTAAAAAGTGTCGAATGTGTAACGATATTTAAAAAATAACGAAAAAGAAGTTAAAATCACTTTAAATGAGAAATCACTAAGCTTTTCGGCTGTTAAGCCATTACAAAGCGAATATATATATATATATATATATATATATATATATATATATATATATATATAATGTAAAAAATATTAAATTTCGATATACAATATACAAAAATTAGCCGAGTGAAAAAACTATATTTATAAAATAATCTGATAGTGAATGTGGTAAATAATACAATCAACAATCGATAATATATAATTTATACATAAACAATAATACCGATATTTTGAAAAGTTTTGAATGTAGTTATTTTTAAAAAATAAACAACAAAAAATGAGTTAAAATAATTAAAAAAATTTTCTTTAGAAAAATCACAAAATTTTTTGGCTATATTAAGCCATTCTCAAGTGGACGTTAGAAAAAAATGAAATGTAAAAATACATACAATTGATAAAAAAAAAAACATAAAATACTTAATTTAGATGTACAATATTACAAAAATTAGCAAAATGAAAACCCAGCTATACAATAATCCGATAGCGAATGTGATTCTACACTATCGGATTATTTTATAAATAATCCGGTTTTTCACTTTTGCTAATTTTTCTAATATCGTATATCTAAATTAAGTATTTTATAATTTTTATTATTATTATTTTATTTTTTTAAAATAAATTGTAACCCAAGGTAAACACTGGCTCCTTATGAACTGAAGAAAGAAAAAACTACACAGTGAAGATTGGAAGAAAGGAAGAAGATGACAACGTAGTCCATATTAGTGGATAATTGGATATAATAATAATAATAATAATATGTGTATGTGTGTGTTGCGCGCACATGTAATTTACAGAGCTCGCAAATTTAGTCGAGAGAGTACGATAGATTTTCAGACTTAATATCAACGGTATTTCATTTCAGATGACAAAAACGCTTCTACTAATCGGTCTCAGCAACAGCCGCATAAAGAACAGAAATCATCCGGTTGGATGTCATCTTTATTACAGAACATGAAGTTAAAAAGTTCTCACGATACCGATACTCATAATTAATTATTCCCCATATTTACCATTACGTTCGTCGTCATTATTAATAAAGTTATGAACGCCATTCGCGCATTATTCGAACTAATATTAATGCAATTTCGACATTTTAAATTAAAAATTGACGAAACTTTTTAATCTAGGAAAAAAAAATAGATTTCGTATTTAAAAGTCACGTATATTATATTATTATCGTGTGTGTGTGCGCGTGCGTGTAAGTGACATTTTAATGCACGAAAACTATATTTGTATCCTTCTTCTATTATTTTCTTTTTTGTTTGGACAAAGTTCATATATTATTGCTTAACGTAATACGTGTATATTTTTTTCTGTTATGTCTCTTTAATATCGTTAATCTCCGCTATTGAATTAACGTAAAAGATCCCTATATAATGTTTTATAAAATACACCAATAATAAACAGAATTTATAATTCTTCATTGTTTATAAAAGTTAATTCGATTTACGCGTTTCAATATTTTAGTTTTAAATTGTACTCATAAATTATATATATATATATATATATATATATATATATATATATATATATATATATATATATATATATATATAGTAAATACATTCGTACGTATATGATCAAGCCTGCCGAAGGCGTGTTACTTTTCGCTCTCTGTATTATTTTTTATGTAGATATTTATGATCATCCTATTTCGTTAATTTGAAACTAGAAAGCTATAATCAATTCAATTCATCATATTTGTAATATTTACTCGCTGTTCATGAGGGTATATTTAATTAATTTTCTCGAAATTAATTTGTAAGACTGTCGCATCTCTTTGCATTAATTTAAGTGTAATAATTTTTGAACGCGATTAAATTCTTTTCTTTTTTTTTTTGACGCAGCTTATTACTTGATCAAGTTTAAGAACTATATAAATGTATATCTTTCGAAGTATTTAAATATATATATATATTTGTGTGTGTATGTAGAGAAAAACGTGTAGTTTCGTTCTTTCAAAGTATGGCTATGTAATTATGTAACTTTAAAAATTGAATTATATCTGTTCCTTTCATTAATATATGTTATATGTGTACTTTCCTCGTACATTTTTTTTTTTTTTAATATAAAATAACAATTTTTATATCAATATTGTCTTCAAATCAGTTAGGCTCTTGAATTTGTGTTAAAAACGAAATATTTTGCTGACTATTTTTATAAGTGCGTTTAATGAATACGTTTATCAATGTTATATAGGATCCTACATCCTCGTAATGCCGTCTTTAATTAAAGTTAATACCAATATTATCATTTTATGATATAAAAAAGATTGGCTATCAAATTTTCGAAAAATGTAACATTAAAACTTGAATAAAATAATGCGAGTTAAATATAAAAAAAAAAATTGTAATTTTTAATTATCTATAATTTTACACTGTGGATTGTGAAAATAACTAATTCAGATTTAAAGAAAAAATTTTAAAATACCCGATAAAAAATTTAACTTTTAAAAATATATATATTTTTTTCAATGACTCGCTTTATAGATATAGAATAATTTCAGATAAATGTAAATTTAGTACTTATTTAAAACAATTTTTCTTCACAACAAAAATTAACCAAAAAAACATCAAAAATACGAAATTAAAAGGCGGAAATTTAACGCACTCTATTTGAAATCTTTACGATGTTTCTTCGGCAATATGCAGATTTTTTAAAAATAATTTTCATCGTATTAGCTTCACTAAAGTATTTTGATATTTTTATAAAAGACGCTTTTGATGTTATAAGTTATATGACAGTACCGATTATAATGAACTGTGGTAAATCTAGATTGAATGTTAAACCCGAAGTCACCGATTTTATAGTTTCATTCGAACTTTTCCTTAGAAATTTTTCAAATAGATGGAAAATTAAAGGTAATACGATTAATTTAAATAAATCATTTTAGTGGAATATTTACCTTATTTTCTTATATATATATATATATATATATATATATATATATATATATATATATATATATATATATATATATATATATTTGTACATCATCTATATGTGGGAATAGAGTCGCCACGTAAGTTTCGATGTAGGTATTTAAAAAATTAATTATCTGTATAAGTATTGGACTTTAAATTCTTAACTATTTCTTTTTTTTTTAAATGGGGGTGCCTTTACAGCTTACCCAACATGATGCTGTGGGGGACTATCTACATCTTAGTCAACCATGCTGACTTCTCTAGAAATGTCGCTATATGGGGGAATAATTGTAGACTATCCAGATACAGAAGAGACGATGCATTATACGGAGGTATAATACTCAAAGAACGTAGCAAGACATGGTAAAGCTCCGAACGCAACGGCGCCACAGTAGAGCATTTAAAAAAGACATGATCGGGGTTGCAGACTGTCTGTTCAGAATGGAAGGGACAGAAGTGGCTTTCTCTAAGCTACATATGGAAAAGACGGTCAGGCAACAAATTATGTCCAAATCGTAGTCTACTGATGAGTACAATTCCCTTACGACTAATCTTCTTAAAGAGATAGAACCACGGGAGTTTGGGAAGCGAGGATCGTCCTAAATATCTAGGAGTCACTCTGGATAAATCCTTGACTTTCAGAAAGTACTACAAAATAACGAAGATGAAGGTTGCAGTTAGGACAAATTTAATATGCAAATCAGTAGGCAGTAGCTGGGGGTGCTAATCCACACGTGCTACGAACATCCTAATTAACATTTTGTTATTCTGTTGGAGAATATGCGTTCCTGTTTTTGAGCCGTTCAGCACATGCAAAAAAAAGGTGGATGTAGGTTTAAATCAAGCTTGCAGATTGATAACCGGTTGTTTGCGATCAACACATTTGGATAAATTATATGAACTTGGCGGTATCGCCCCCACCAGACATATGCAAGAAAAGAAAGATCGAAAGTATGAATATGATGAATTAGCAGAACAAGTTCAGACATAGTTTTCTAAGAACTGTCGGGAAACTGAAAAGCACTTCGGACTTAGCAAAACATCAGGCATAGACTAGAAGAGAGCTGGGAAGAACAAAGCTAATCGCTGTCTAGTGACAACTAATTAAAATACAGCCTTTGGAAAACAATGAACCGACTAAGAAGTGAAACAGCGCGGACTAAGTATAATTTGAAGAAATGAAATATAGTAGACTGCAACAGATGCAACTACAAGGGAGTGCAGGATCATGATCACCTATTCAATTGGGTAAATATGAACTGGAAAATAATTCACAACAGAGTAATAGTTTTTATTGAATATTGGGCATCATCTAAGATATAAGTTACTCAATTTATAGTTTTTATAGTATTTATAGTTTATGTGGTCGACCGGATACGCAAAAATATATATAATGCTACATACACACACACACATATATATATATATATAAATATTACAATCTTAGAAATAATTCTAAATAATAATTATAATTAATGAATTTGATTACTGCCCGTAACAAAGACAGCCCGCTGGCTAGACTTGACTATTTATACATATATACTAGTCAATATTTATTATGTCACTAGATCATTGGCTTTAGGACGTCTTATATCTTGATCAGTAGGTAAGAGTACTGAGACTTCTGGATTCGGATGATTACAGAGTCTTTTATCATGTTGGTAAGCTAAATCTCTTAAATCGGTGTGCAATAATTTGTTTTGTTGAAAATACAAAGGAATTTATTTTGAATCACTTGATTTGGACTCCTGCTTTAAATTATAAGTTTATAGTCAGTTACCAAAATATAAGTATGTGTAAATACTATTTAATGTTCGACATATTTATCAAATTAATCATATAATTTAATATTATTATTCCTTAAATATTCATTGATCTAAAATCACTAAAATAAATTTAATTAAGGCAATGACATCACAAGAAATAATATTAACTAAAGGAAAGTTTTGTATAGTCAAGAATCATTTATTGATTTTAAATAACTATTTTTTAACATCTTAATAAAATAAAAATTTATTTTTACAAAAAAGTAGAACCTGCTTTTTATAGTTTAATCCTATTTAAGTACTTATTATATAATTTTAACAACACATATTTTAAAAGTATGATGCAACTATGCACAACAGTCTGCATGACAACGTTGTTCAAAACTGAGTCACTACATTCTCCAATCACAGAGATTTCTTCCTGCAGCTTCTCTAATTGGTCGACCATTTCATTCACTGATAATAATTGTGCAATCTCAGTCCTGTATGGTTATCATTTTGAAGTTGTTCAGTCAGTATGTTCGAAGTGTTATTGCAGTAAAAATTAGAGATGGACAAAATGACTCTTTTCAAATACCGGATCAGAACCATTCATTCAGCTAGCTCTTTTTCATGACTCACCGTTCACCTCAAATTAATGGATTCATACTTAAATCTAAAGTGATGGTTTATCATTCACATTGATCAATGATTTGTTAATGAAAATTATGTATGTAAATGAGCAATATATCAATTTTTATTGTATTTTCTGTGTCCATGGTTCGAAGCATTCATAAAACAGACAATATATTAAAATTACATTTATAGGAAATTTCTAATTGTGATAAAGTTACAAAAGTTTATTCTTACAAAAAAATTCAGTTTACAGAAAATAAACAACATATTAATCAATACAACTTTTGAAACAAAAATGAAAAGCGTGCTAATTAAATTGACACAAAATACAATACAACTTGCATGATCAAAATAAAACAACAATACAACAGGAACACATTAAACTTCGCTATATTCAAAAACAAAATTTTTTTCATTTTACTGGAGTTGAGACGGTTTCTTTTTTCAGTGCATATTTTACCTGCTTATATACGCTCGCATGGCACTGAAGTAGCTGGAATACACAATCTTTTAAAAACTAGTTCATTACAAGCATGCTATGGATCTTGTGTTCTAGATATCATACTGCAGATTCATCCCTTGGAGCTGATTTAGAGTTTCATCAAACTCCTTCCAAATAGATATATTTTCACTCAATGTTGTGACACATGATGTTTGGGAAGTTTGGTGATTACTTTGTTAGGCAATCAAGACTTTCATTTTTGATACAACATTGTTATAACATTTCTGGAATGTAATTTCTTCAGAAAATCCCTGCTTTTTAAATCGGGGGATCCAATAGCCTCGCTAGCAGTATTAATTCATTGTTTGCTGTAAACCCAAAACCGTTTTCACAGTCCTTTAAGCAATTCAGTTGTCAACTGAACTATTTCTGGAGGAAAATCTCTATTTTTTTCTTCATAAAATAAAAAGGGATTGCTTTACTTCATCAACTATTTTGTAAATTGACAATCGAATATCATTTTTCACAACAAGATTTAATGAATGAGGAAAACAGGGAAGATGGCGAAAGTTTAAAAACTCATATTTGAAGCATTATCTGTAATTATTGCTGTGATTTTATAAAGGATTTAAAAGTTTTTTCAAGCATCATTTATCCAAGCAGCAATATTATCATATGTATGCCTGCCTTCAAACTGAGAACGTTCTAATATATGATTATATATATATATATATATATATATATATATATATATATATATATATATATATATATATATATATATATATATATATATAATCGGTATGATTTAATTTTAAATGTATATGTATAATTTAATTTATTTATTATACGAGAATAATAATGATGAAAATCAATCTGCTCTAATGTTTTTTTACAACTTTTATAAAACATTTTTATTACTTTGCATAATTGTGATATGTTGATGTGTTGATGTGTTGACAGTGTTGTAATTATTCCATTATGCAAAAAGTAATATAACTTTTAATTTTCATCATTATTATTTTTATACTTATTACCAAACAAAAAAGCAAACAATAATGGTGATATAAATAATTGATTAAGTTTGTTTTACTTAACTACAACTGTTGGGCGCATATACCTGTTAAACAGTTTGACATATTTTATAAAACTTCTTAAATAATTTATATAAATATAAATACACTATTAATTTAAATTTATATAAACGATAAAGTTGGATAGGTCTAAGTTAAATAATAAATTTAAAAATGATATAAACAGAAATAAAAAGTCAATGAATTGCATTAGTAATGAGAAATTACACCGTCCAAGACATAAAAATAAAAATGTTACAAATCAAAAAAGAATATTTACCATGAATTCAAAAAAAGCAAGATGTTATTAAAAAATACATCAAATTTGAAGAAGTTGGAACGATTGTTAATTTTAAAAAATTTGGCCTCATGAAAGAAGTAGAATAGTTAGGTTATTAATTAACCAAAAGAAATAGTAAAGATAAAATTAAATTTGATAGGTCTAATTTAAGGAATGAAATAAAAAATAATGTAAAGAGATTTAAAGCATAAATGTCTAATTAAAGAATCTTATTAATAAAAATGAATAAAAAAATTGTATATAATTACTATGTAGTACTATATACATGTTATTTAGTCGCACATAAACATAAAATCGGCTTAGCCCGATTGCCAAAGTGTCTCAAAATTCCCCCTCTCAAATCTTATCCTCACAAACCTCATCCTCAACTTTGTTGTATTATCAAATCGCAAAAACCAAAATTATACCAGTAACATAATTTGACTATCCTGCTGAAGAGCAAGATATCATTTTCAATTGTATTTTAGATCACAAACTATGTGGATACCTTATCGCTAATAAAGATCTCGTTGAAGCCCCCTTAATATTATTGCAGCTGCTAAAGTTAATCGTAATAGAATTATTATCCACCTAAAAGATTCCTCGTTAGTTGAGTATTTCATGATATAGCACGCTGGTTTCAAAATTGGAGACAACTTTATTAAATGTACAAGACAAAAGACTCCAGCTAAACGAATAATGTTATCAAATATCCTGCGAAACGTTACAACAAAATTTTACAAGATTATGTCGTTAAAAATTTACAACTGGAAATCATAGCTGATATTGCCATGTCAACTATTTGGCCATATTATTAGCTGGCGAAGACAGGTCTACATTACCACCAATATTGAACCTACCTGGATCATTTCTGATGATTGTACCACTGAAGTGGGTAACTCTGAAATTGACGCTCAAGGAGAAATTAGCACTCCACTTACACAAATGGGAAATGCTGGGAAAACCTCAGTTGAAGACTTCCAACCTCCTAACCCCAAAAGATCACCACCATCCACTTCATCCTCAACAGATAACTCTTCAGTGTCAATGGATATTGATGAAAAGTAATCCATACCCACAGAAGCGAAGGAAGAATAAGGAAAAAAAGGCACAAAAAGCAAAAACTTAAAAATACAAGCGACTCCAGAAATCTACCGCTATTTGTAATAGAAGAAAAGCTCTGAAAAAACTAAAAGCCGCTCCATCCTTGGAAAATCATATTAGCTATCAAAAACTTCTTGCTAAAGCACGATATACATTTAAACAAGGAAATGAAACTCGTGGCAGAAATTTGTAAAGACTATAAACTGTTCCACCTTTGCAAACACAGTCTGGAAAAAAATGCCTCATCGTTTGTGAAGTTTATAGCTCTCCAGTCCAGCAAATCGAACTTTTCATCAGAAGCACTCATTCACAAGAACAACCTCATTGCCATAAGACTAGATTTTTATTCTGGAAATGAAAATCCTTATAACTGCTCTATTATATTTGAAGAATTACAAAAGTATTAAAAAACAGAAACCAACTGCAGTTGAACCAGATAGCATCCACGCCTACATAATTCAAAATATCCCGGAATCAGCTGTTCTTCTATTGGTGTCAATTTTTAACCACATCGGGGAAACGAATACCTTCCCTGATTTATGAAAAATCTCGCAAATCATTCCGATTTGTAAACCAAATAAAACGTCAATGCTACTAGATAGTTATCGTCCTATCTCACTAATTAACGTCATGTGCAAAGTTCTAGAACGGATTATAAATGCAAGATTACTGCGGTTCATCGAATCTGACAACCTTTTGGCTGAATCACAATATGGATTGAGAGCGAGCAGATTAACAATCGACCAATTGATTTTTCTCAAACAGCCCATACAAACATCATTTATTCGTAAAAACCATCTACTGGTAGTATTCTTTGGCATATCCACAGCTTTCAATAACACCTGGAAAGAAAAAATTATAAAAACCATTCATTGTTGGAGAGTTTGCGAACATCTAGCATACTTTGTCAGAAATTTCCTTTTAAACCGCAAATTCCGCATTCGACTAGGATCATTCAAATCAACAACCCGAGATTCACAGAATGCTACCCCTCAGGGCTCCATTCTGAGTACTACCCTCTTTAACATAACCATAAATGATATGTCAGAACAAATCTGTCCACTTGTCCAATGCACTTTATTCACAGATGATCTAGCGATCTTCATTAGAATATGTGATAAACTCTGATCCTCATTTCTATCATGCTCAGACTCACTAACTGCCCACTTACCTCTCTTCAAAAATATAACTGTCCTCATCAACATCTAGTAGCCATAGAAACACGCTCTTCGTGATATAAATGCTCGTGTTTCGTTCGTGTGGATTCCATCACATTGGAATTCAGGGAAATACGCTCGTGGATATTGCAGCAAAAGAAGGCTCACTGTTCTTTCCGGTACCACACATCAAAATACCACCAAGGGATCTTCAACCACATGTAATGAAGAAGCTATTAGAGATATAGCAAGAACAGCGGATCTCCAAGCACGAATAAACTATGCCAAATTCGAGACACTATCCAACCATGGAACACATCATTATCGGCCAATAGAAGGAATGAAATATTTATCACAAGATTCCGCCCAGGACATTCCAAACTCACTAGACACCTCCTATCAAATCAACCTCTCCAAATATGTTCACTGAAATTCCAATGTTACAATCCAATGCCTACTCGTTAGCTGACCAATTTATAATTAATACCAAGCCAAATTCTTCAATCATCCACCCTCTCTGAAATTCTGTCTGATCATCATGCTAAAGTTGAACGTCTCCTTCTTTTCCTCAAGATCACCAACTTATTTCAATCGATTTAACTCTTATATTTTTATGCCTCTGGCCTAGGCGGCAGTACAGGGCATGTCAACAAAGAAGAAAAAGAACAAAAACTTCTATGAATAAAAATGGAATGTTTCAAATTCCAAAATAATAACTACCAGGAACTTAAAAAGAAATGATTTCAGACAAGATCTTAATAGTAACATTAAATTAAAAGAAATTAGAATGATTTCCAATTTTAAAAAATATGAGTTCGAGAAAGAACGAGCTAAATTCTTAGGTTATATATTAACAAAAACTGCCCTAAGTGTGACTGAAGAGAAAAAGCAGAAAAAAGGTAATTGATTTAGTGTACACAGGACCGTATTGAATAAAGAAATGTAGAAATAATTGCTTCCACATCTTAAAAAATGTAGAAATAATGAAAAAATAAATCTGTTGGGCAAATAATGTAACATGAAGATATTATTTATTTATATTCTTTGTAATTGAGGATGCAAAATTAATTGGAATTATGAAACTATATAAAATTAAAATTAATATAAAAATATAGCATGTCTATATGTAAGAAATAATTTTTAATTGTTTGTCAACAAATATGAATATTATTCAAGTTATATTTCTATCTACATGCATGTGTGAGTAGGATCAAAATATAAAATGTAACAAATATATGAAAATCGATCAATAAAATTTGAGAAAATAAATATAGTAATTTATATTAAAAGAAGAAAATTTGTCGTAAATTAGTAATCATTGATTACATTTTTATTAACATAATTATGTATGTTTATGAAATAATAATACCTATATTAGTTTTGATAAGGAATATATTAATTGTTAATTTCATGTATGTATTAATAGAGAAATTTTAGGGATAAAATAATAATTAACATGTTGCAAATTATCATTTGATATTGTTTGTATCTTGTAATATAGAATGTAAAAAAGAAAAATAAATTTACATGAAATATGCACGTGTGCACACTATAAAAAAAACAGTAGTAGTGCATACAGGTATACATATTTGAAAATGCGTGTAAACAGATACCTACTAAAATTCTTAATTATAAATTGTGTTGAATATGAATAAATCTTATAAAAATATAAGGAAAGAAATAGGGATACTATTAATTAATTAGGCGAATACTTAAATAAATAAATCTTTTTATAAGTGTAAATTAATTAATTTACATAAAGAGAACAACAATGTACAAAATTAATCTTATGTGTGTAATTACATATATTTAAATGATAATAAGAATAATGACAATAAATACCACAGCTAGGGTCAAAATAAAATTATAACAAATAAAAGTAATTTATACAGCCTATAAAAACAGTGTCGAGAAAATATTAAGCCTAAACTAGTTGAATTATATGTATAACAAAAGAAAAAGATCGCAGAAACTAATTTATGACTTATAAAATTATATTCAATTTTATGGTATGATAATTTTATTGCATAAAATATTGACCTCAATGAGCAGGACCGCTGAATACTACATTAATGTATAAATTAATTATTAATACCAATTATGTAAGATATTTGTTTAATAAATAGCATAATGAAGTCCTAGTATACCAGAAGTATTGATGTTTATACGTAATTCGATCAATATGTATGCTGAAAAATCCAGAAGAAGATATATACTTTCCAGAACCGAAAGAAGAAGACATCAAATAATTTAAGGAGTAGCTCCACTATTTAAAAAAATTAAAAAATGTTGATCATATATATTTCTGCATATATTTTTTCTTTTAAATAGAACAATAACAATATAATTTTCAAGAATTTATAAGCGATTAAAAATTTCGAGAATTTTAAATAAAAGGAAATAAAATGAACTCACTATCATATTAAAAAATATTTATGCTTTCAGTTTGTATTACCACACGAAAATATAAAAGTAAAAAAAACCTAGAGGAGTTAAAATAATTAATATGTGTTATTTCCGAATCAAAAATGTTATCGGAAACGTAATTAGTAAATTCGATCAAATGACCTAAGAAAAATTATTTTATACCGCCTCTGCTACCCAAGAGGGTTAAAATTATTTTATACCGCCTCTGCTACCCAAGAGGTTTGCTACCCAACGGGGGTAGTGCCTATTTTTGGGAAGTTGTTGGGGTTTAATTGTGATTAAATACCGTTCAAATAGTGCAGGGGCTCTGACGAGTAAAACAAAAAAAGTTTCACCCAAATCCGACTAAAATTCGCCAAACCCGCCCTTTGAATGGGCTCCGCAAGTGGGAAGTCTACATAAAACAAAAATATCGTTAATTTATATATATTTTTCCTGAAATTTGCCATCGGATAAAACCAAATTCGTCGAAATGACGTCATACTGCAGTTGCTGTTGAACTTAAGACACGCCCGCTTTCCTGAGATTAATTTTTGCTATAGAAATTTTCCATCGGATAAAACCAAATTTGTCGAAATGACGTCATACTGCAGTTGCTGTTGAACTTCGTCCGCCGCTATAAAAGGTTATTTATATACGCGCGTGTTATATATATAAATTAAATTCGTCGAATATCTCCATTCTTAAGCGATTTATAGCGCAAAAAACCTAATATATATTGATGATTAATATATATATCTACTAACCCGCTGACCAATTATGCCTGAAAAAATGTTGAAAAATCGAAAATCAAATTTTAAACTCGCGATTTCTCGTTACCGGTTAATTTTTAAAACATTTACGTTAGGACATAAATTATAGATCTCGATATCTACTTTCTTTTAAGTTCAATCTGAACCCCCTATCTATCATAGGGGCCGTAAAAATGGCGCAAAACCCCAAAACCCTTTAACCGCAATTTGCTCGACGAGTATTCGCTATAAAAATACGCGAATATCATCGTTAGACGCGTATTTTAATCGCGCGTAACTTTTGTTGGAATGATTTTCTCAAATTGCGAATAGTTCGCGAATTATTGTGAAAAATCGAAATTTCGAAAAAATCCCCCTTTTGAAATTTTCGGGTTTGGTTTGAAATTTTTTTTCGCGGGGTTTTCGCTTTTTACCATAGATCTTATACAGTAACGACTATTTCCGAAGTCGGAATCGTTTAAAAATGTTTACGTCGCTCGCTATGCCTCGCCAAAGGTGGCGATAGTTCGCTACCAGGAAAATGCCAGATAAACCGAATTGTTCCGGAAGTTGGGTGCATCGTACGAGTATCGACCAAGAGACCGAAAAGATAGCCGATAGGGTTTAGTAAAAAATGACGAGGGCTTTTTTCGAGTTAGGGCCTGTTTTTTTTTACAGCGATTTCGGTAAAAAAGTCAATTCCGCCTACGTTAAAATGGCCAACTTCGACCTCGCCTAAAGGTCGGTTGTTGACGTTTGGCGAAAATTTTCCTACATATTATTTCAACGGAGAATGTCGACTTTCGATCGATAACGAATTCGATCGCGGTTAATTAAAGAGAAACGTCGGAAAAAGCGGATTTTTCAGAAAATGGACGAAATTTCCAAAATCGAAACTTCGACTTTGATTTTTGCTAACGGCCTAACGGTCGGACCTTTCGAAAAATCACCTTCTACGAACGTTATAGCGTCGGGAGTCTAGTTTCGAGAAAGTCCGGCCCCAACGCTTTAGCTCGAATAGCCGATTTTATAGACGATTTAAAGTGAAAAAAGTCGATTTTGTAGCCCGGAGAAAGCATCAAATTTCCTTATAGATATATAATTTGAATAAGACAATTATTAGTTTAAACCGCCATATTTTGTTTCTAGATAAAAAGACAACGAAAGTCAATAACATACAACATACAAGTCGATGTGTATATGTGTGTGTGTGTAATAGTTTATTTAAGGAACGCCATACGGAAAACAGAATCACAAGATCAATGGAAATTATAATTGCTTTGTATACTACTTACACTATACAACAAAATGACCGAACACGAAAATGGTGCCCGGCGCCACCAAGGCTATAATTCCGCTGAATCAGCATTTCACCAGGAGCTAGGTCTCCCCCGTTTTTCAGATAATCATAATAAACATTTTGCAATAATAATTATAAACATCTTACAATAATAATAATAAACATCTATCAGAAAAATAATTTAAAAAAATAAAAACCTTGGAGAGAAAAATAATTATTTTAGTCTGAAAAAAAAAATATTTTTGTCAGGTTATATATATAATATATATATATATATGTGTGTGTGTTGTGTGTGTGTGAGTGTGTGTGTATGTGCGTATATACATGGGTCTGTACGTACTTGTCAGATGTGTGGATATACGCATACATGATTTTCATATGTATTAAATATTACGATAGTATACAAAATTTCAATTATTTTTTTATTCGAATAGTGTGTGAATGACAATTTATCTTTTTATTTATAATTGATTTCACATAAAAATATTTTTAATAATCTAATAAAGAAAGATCATCCTTCTTTCAGACGTACATATATATAATGCAAATTTTCCGTAAGTTTTTTTTTTTGTTTCTATTTTTACTTATATTTCTATCAGTATAACATAAAATGTTTAAAATCGTGAATAATTTTTATTTTGCTTGTATCAGATATTTAAATGATTACCTTAATAACCCGGTGATAGATACAAACATATTAAATAAAGTTGCGTGTTATACATTTATCACACCTTATGCATATAAATGAGGTCTCTTGTATTTACATATTTAAATATATATACATATATATATATATATATATATATATATATATATATATATATATATATATATATCAGACATCTCAGTAATAATAAATTCGTATAAAATTTTTTACATACACGTAATGTATTGATTAATTTAAAATAACCTATATTGAAATAACGTTTTGGAAATTTGGGCCTGACTCCGAACAGACCGATTGTTATTCGAACGAATATAGCAAGCTTACAAATTTGCTCTTTACTTGAAATACACTGGTAACTGTAATTAAGATATTAAATCTCGAGCACCGTTTCAATTTTCGGTATCGGATGTTCCAGAAATATTTTATAATCTATTAAAAAATTATTATCAGGAAAAAATTCAGTCAAAAAATTCTCATATTCAGTTTTAAGTACATAATTTTTTCTAATAATTACTATTTGTATCCAGCGTACAAAATTAAATGAAAGAATAAATTAAAGTTGACACAATGCATTATTTTGGTATTAACTAATAAACAAATGGTAATATAGGCTATTTTTTTCTCTGCGCTGCATAATTATGTCTTTAAAGAAGTAAACGAAGTATTCTATGACTTTAAATTTAATTAAATTGTTAATAAAAGTAATATACTTTTTTTTAATATATATAGTATTATATATATGTAAAACATTTCGTCGATATTATTAAGAAATAAAAATAATCATTCATACATATATATAGTGATTCATGAAATTGTGAAGAAAATTCACAGTGAAATACAAACAAAAAATAAGCCGTGGATCTCCGAGGCAACATTCAAACTAATTAATGAGAGGAATTAAATAAAAAACGAGAAAACTAATGAATTTGTGAAAAAATAACAACACTCACAAAAAATTGAAGCTTATGATCTATATAAGAAAATTAAATGGTTAAGTAATACTTTCAAAACAAGAACGTTGACAATAAAAGATCAAAATGGAACGAAATTAACTGTAAAGTCAGAAATAGCAGAAAGATGGCGCCAGTATTGTCAAAACCTTATGTACAACAATGAAATATACTTGAAAGTATACGAAGAACTTTTGTTAAAAACTAGTTCGTATAAACAAAAAAATGACCCGAATAGTCCGCGCTTGAAAAGTAGTATAGGACATAAATATAACGTCATAATTAAGCCGATTTTAATTAAAGATAATATTTTTTAAAAACGTCGAAAAAACTGGTGCAGGATTACAAAGAATACGTATAGTGAAACAATATCGACGAATTGTTAGACAGATTGTGTATATTATATGGTGAAGTAAAAGCCGGTAATAATAACCCTTTAATAATTAACGAAATTATAAACATTTTACAAGAATTTAAAGAAGAGGATGGATTACCAAAAAAGACTAGAAAAAATCGTGCAAATTCTACCCGTCAAAAAAGGTAGTGGACTGATTAACGATATAATCGACAAATTACCTTTGGAGGCTCATTTACCGGGCGGTTATCAATATGCCGGTCGTGGTACTAACCTTGATTTGAAATTAGAAAAAAAAGTCAAACCTAAAAATAAATTAGACGAAGCGGTCATGTATAACGATATAGCGTATTCCAAGTCAAAAAATTTGGACGACAGACATAAAGCAGATTTACAACTGGAAAATAAAGTGTGGAAACGTGTATTCGCTAAAGATTCCAATTTAGCCGAAAAAGCTAATGCGTGGCTTGTAACAAACGCTATGAAAGCCCAAAAAGTTGTCGGTGCTGGTTACATCAAACATCCGGTTAACATAAGCATGGAACAAGGGAAACTTATTGCGAAAACCAATAAACCCGTGACTTTGAAAATAAATAAAACGAGAAATAAAGATTCCGTAATGAACGAAACGTAATTACCGTTAACCGAATATCAAATTAAAAGGATTAAAAAAGATTTACCTATAAAATTATCGGATAAACAACTTGAATATATAAAAGTATGTGGTTTCTTACTGGCTTTGCTCGCCACTGCACCGGCTGTAGCTGCTGTAGGGTCGTTAATAACCAACGCTATAAACACGTATAATAATAAGAAAGCAAACGATAAGTTAATAGAAGAACGAATACGTCATAATAAACCGATGGAAGGCGAAAGACTATACGTCAATAAAAAACCTAAAGACGGTACAGGAATATATGTAAATAAAAAACCTAAAGAAGGTAACGGACTTTACTAAGAGTATATAAAAAAAAAGCATCCCGATTAAACCGTTGAGTAACGTAGAATTGATGAAATACGCCCAAAATATTCCACACTTTAGAGGTACTTTTATAAGAGATAAATTATCGAAAAACCCGTTAGACGTAGAGACGGCCATAATTAATTTAGATAACTATGATGGTCCGGGAACTCACTGGGTATTTTACAGAAAAATAGGAATTGTTGTAAATTATTACGATTCTTTCGGGGTAATACCACCGTACGAATTACTAAGGTATTGGGGCCCTAATTGCGTGGGATTTTACAATTACGAAGTAAATCAAAATATGGATCAAGTTATATGCGGTCATCTATGTTTAAAATGTTTATACGATGCAAGTAACATTAAGGAATAGTATATATAGATCGAGCGATAGAAGAATTAAACGCTTTATCGATATTACGGTAATTACTTTTGCATAACCATCAATTTTTCGGCCGTTTTTAAACGACTTAATTTTATTCGGAAACGACTATCTTAAACGACTCAATTTGTTTCGGGCGTTTTTAAACGACTATTTACGGTATAAATAACGATTATTGATCTAGAAAATGGCTCCTAATAATAAACAAAGTGATCATATACGATTTTTTTGTAGTAGTAAGTGTTTTGCGATAGTGAACCGGTTGGCGATCGGCGCTATGGTACCGGGACCGTATATGGGCGGCCGGCCATAGGGAATTTAAGAACCGTGTTCTCTATGAAAATTGAAGGATAAATGTAAAATCACAATAACAAAAATAGCAACATGAAATATAAGAGGGCTTAACCATCAAGGCAAAAACTTGGTATAGTAGAGAATATTACTAAAGAAATAGCGATAGTTGGCATAGCCGAGAAGCACTGGAAACAGAGTGAACATTTTGTATCAACTAGCGGTAACTTGATAATATGTTCAAGCAATGAAAACGAATTCAGTAAACGGAGTAGCGATAATAATAAATTCAGCGATATCATCAGGATTACTGTGATATGAAACAATAAGTGATCGTGTTATATCAGTGAAAATAAAAGGAAGCCAGTAAATATAAATATTATTCAAATATACGCACCAACAACTCAAGGGTCAGATGAAGAAATGGAAGAGTTTTATGATGAGCTACGCACGGCGGTAAAAAAAGTTCCTAACAGAGAAATATTACTAGTAATAGGTGACTTTAACGCAAAAATAGGAACCACCAAAAACGATAATCACCTAAGATCTACTGTTGGAAAATATGGCTTAGGAGATAGGAACAAAAGTAGGAAATGCTAATCGATTTTTGTTCAGAAAACAACCTATTTGCAATGACTTCAAATTTCAACCATCACAAGCGACGACTTTACACATGGATTTCACCAAATAGACAAACCGGAAACTAAATATATTATGTACTTTTATGCGAACAAGGTGGAGATCTTCGATAAAATATGTGAAGACATACCCAGGATTAAATTGTGGCAGTGACCACAAGGCTTTAAAAAAAGCCGGCAATTAAAAGCTAAACTCCTCGCATGTACGAAAATAATAATATAACGGCCAATGAATTATGGAGAGAATATCAGTGATTCATGAAATTGTGAAGAAAATTCACAGTGAAATATAAACAAAAAATAAGCCGTGGATCTCCGTGGCAACATTCAAACTAATTAATGAGAGGAATGAAATAAAAAACGGGAAAACTAATCACATAACAGATTCAAATGATTATGAGGATCTTAATAAAGTAATAAATAAAGAAATACAAAGTGATAGGAACAATTACATAATAGGAATTTGTGAAGAAATAGAACAACACTCACAAAAAAAATGAAGCTTATGATCGATATAAGAAAATTAAATGGTTAAGTAATACTTTCAAAACAAGAACGTTGACAATAAAAGATCAAAATGGAACGAAATTAACTGTAAATTCAGAAATAGCAGAAAGATGGCGCTAGTATTGTCAAAACCTTATGTACAACAATGAAATATCAGTGTTAATGCAGGACTTTGAGCTTGAACCGCCAATTATGAAAGCTGAAATAGAAGTCACATTAAAGAAACTAAAAGATTGAAAGACAGTAGGAGTAGATGGTAGAGCTGATGCTGAAAGCAACGGAAGAATCAGGAATAAAGGTATTGCATATGATTTGTCAAAACATATGGGAAACTGGCAGCTGCCCAGAAGAGTGGACAAAATTAGTATACGTACCACTACACAAAAAGGGCCCTACAGAAGATTGTGGAAACTACCGCACAATATCATTGATTATTATACCAGTAAAATACTACTATATGTATTACAAAACCGGCTTAAATACTATCTCCTACCACAAATTTCGGAAGAACAAGCTGAGTTTGTACCAGGTAAAGGCACACGTGAACAGCAATTAAATATAAGAAAAATAATAAAAAAATGCAACAAATATAACATTCGAGGACTGCTTTGTTTTTTAGAAAACCAGAAAGCTTTTGACAACATCAAGTGGACGAAAATGTGGCAAATATTACTAGAAATGGGAACACCGAGGCATCTAATTTATTTAATTCAATAGTTGTACTTAAATAATAAGGGTTTTAGTAAACTGGAGAACGAAAAATTGAAAGAGTTTTCAGCAAGAAAGGGAGTACAATAAGATTGCTGTATTTCACCGATTGTATTCAACATCTATGGGGAACAGATTGTAAGAAAAACGATGGAAGGATAGCAAGGAGGGATATCTGTCAGAGAGAAAAAAATTACAAATATTAGATTTACAGACGACACTGTATTACTGGCTAGCACAAAGCAAGAAATGTTTGAATTACTATCAAGAATAGATGTGGTCAGTAAACAAGCAGGCTTTATACTGAATAAATATAAATGTTCAATGCTCATCATTGACAAAGAAAACAGAATACAACAAACACTGACTCTGCTACGAGATATTGAAATTAAAGATAAATTAATTTATTTGGGTGCGTGCATATCCAAAAATGGTGGATAGAAGAAGAAATAAGGAGACGGTTAGCTCTTGCAAATATTGGGATTGGTAAACTCAATTGTATATGAAAAAAAAAAAAAAAAAAAACTGTTACTCCTTTAAGTGTTAATTTTCTCCATAGTGACATACGGCTTAGAAACCTGGACGATATGAGGAAGAATCTGGAAGCTTTTTAAATGAAATGATCCAGAACAATTTTAAGGATCCCACGGATGGTGTACAGAACAAATGATTCTGATTTAAAAGAACTGAAAATCGAACCCACTGAGCAATTAGATCCACTGAAAGGCACATGATACGCTTCTTTGGTCAATACAAGCAAATGAGCTGGAGAAAACAATTCTGCAAGGAAAGGTTAATAGAGAAAGAAGACAAGATAGACCAATGAGACTTTACATTGATCAGACCAAAAGGTTATCTAGATCAGACATACAGCAAATCATGAATCCAGTGGAGAATCGATATAAATGGCGACGTCTTTTAACTTGCATCAAATAAAGTCATGACATGACGATTGGGTAACGAAACGAGAATATATATATATATATATATATATATATATATATATATATATATATATATATATATATATATATGTGTGTGTGTGTGTGTGTGTGTGTGTGTATATATATGTATGTATGTATGTATGTATGTATATATATATATATATATATATATATATATATATATATATATATATAGTGATTATGACTGTGAAATATTATTCTGTATAAAAGAAGTTCTACTAAAAGTGATGAGTAATGAACTATGAGCATTATAAGTTTTTTTTTTAAATGAAGGAGACTAGAAAACTTATTTGTATTTTTGAGCTTTACAATTTAAACATTCTCAAAATTAAACTTTTTTTAGGTGAATCTGTTCGATTTCGAATATTCCTGAGAATTGAATTCAAAATGTCTCATTTTTGAAAGGACCTCTGTAGGATAAACGTCTCAAAATGATTTATTTGTGACGAAATTTTTAGAGAAGTGGATAAAATTGAATAGTCTCAATGAGTGATATGTGAATATATAGTTGTATTATGAACATTGCACATACATATACATATATAATATATATACAGTGTGTGAATATTATTCATTTGTAACACCTTCAAATTTCATCTTCCGACACCTGCACATTGCTAGAGTAATCTGAAGCAAGTTTAAAATTTGCAGGCTTTTATTTTAACACATCTTATGCCTGTGAATAACTCCTTCCAAAACCTGCACTTCTTCCAAAGTAATATTCAAAAAATGTATACTTAATATTCTAATTTAACGCCTGCAAACTTCAACTTCCGACATCTGCACATCACTAAAGTAATCCCAAGTAAGTTTATAATTTGCAGGTGTTTATTTTAACACATCTAACGCCTGCAAACAACCCCTTTCGACACCTGCATATCGTCCAAAGTAATATTCAAATAGCAAGTACATATGTAACGCCTGCAAATTTTACCTTTCGACACCTGCACATCACTAAAGTAATCCCAAGTATGTTTATAATATGCGGGCTTTTTTAACATATTTAACGCCTGCAAATAATCCTTTTCGACACCTGCATATCTTCCAAGGTGATATTGAGTATTCACAAAATTTGCAGGCATTTAAAAATGAATATTTTTACATTTAAAAGTTGAATGGATTTTGGCCATTATAGTATAATACCGAGAAGTGTATGTTACCTGTCAACATCCAAAGACCTCTGACTATATATAAGCAGTATAATTCTGACTATAGGATTACTATTATGTATCGATTGCCAATCGATCGACTCGCAGCTTTCACTATCAATGTTAAAATACCATAACGATTTAAATTGCTTCTACAGCATGGAAATTGAAAAGATGATTACTTTGTTTCCTTGCAAAAATCATAAAAACAGCAGAAAAGAAAGGAAACAGTGAACAAGACTCTCCAATAAATTCAACATTATATACAAATATATATGCATACATATATGCCTTAAAGGACTATTAAAGGGGTGAGTTTTCCCTGCTAAATACAGAGCGATTTTACTGCTAAATACAGAGCAATTTTACTGCTAAATACAGAGCGATTTTGCTGCTAAATATGGAGCAATTTTGCTGCTAAATATGGAGCAATTCTATTATATTGTAAGTGATTATTGACTAATGGTGAAGCTGCATTACTGTGATGGAGTGATTTTACTGCTAATGGAGCGATTTTATTCTCTCCTTGTAATGTGAAACTGAGCGATTTTATTGTCTCGTATTTATGCTAATCATCGATTTTATTGTCTCATTTTTTATTGTAATGAGCAATTTTATTGTCTTTTCTCATGGGGAAATGACATGGGTTTTCTGATTGATTTATTTATTTTCTTTCTTCTCTGCTGATTTACTTTTAGGATGATTTTTCGCAAGGAAACAAACGATTTAAATCATTATGGTATTTTAACATTGACAGCTAAAAAGCTGCAAGTTGTACAACAGCAATCGATTACATAATAGTAATCCTATAGTCAGAATTATACTGCTTATATATAGTTAGAGGTCTTTAAGATGTTGACAGGTAACATACACTTCTCGGTATTATACTATAATGGCCAAAATCCGTTCAACCTTTAACTGTAAAAATATTCATTTTTAAATGCCTGCAAATTTTGTGAATACTCAATATCACCTTGGAAGATATGCAGGTGTCGGAAAGGATTATTTGCAGGCGTTAAATATGTTTAAAAAGCCCGCATATAATAAACATACTTGGGATTACTTTAGTGATGTGCAGGTGTCGAAAGGTAAAATTTGCAGGCGTTACATATGTACTTGCTATTTGAATATTACTTTGGACAATATGCAGGTGTCAAAAGGGGTTGTTTGCAGGCGTTAGATGTGTTAAAATAAACACCTGCAAATTATAAACTTACTTGGGATTACTTTAGTGAGGTGCAGATGTCGGAAGTTGAAGTTTGCAGGCGTTAAATTAGAATATTAAGTATACATTTTTGAATATTACTTTGGAAGAAGTGAGGTTTTGGAAGGAATTATTCACAGGCATAAGATGTGTTAAAATAAAAGCCTGCAAATTTTAAACTTACTTCAGATTACTCTAGCAATGTGCAGGTGTCGGAAGATGAAATTTGAAGGTGTTACAAATGAATAATATTTACACACTGTATATATATTATATATGTATATGTGTGTGCAATGTTCATAATACAACTATATATTCACATATCACTCATTGGGACTATTCAATTTTATTCACTTCTCTAAAAATTTCGTCACGAATAAATCATTTTGAGACGTTTATCCTACAGAGGTCCTTTCAAAAATGAGACATTTTGAATTCAATTCTCAGGAGTATTCGAAATCGAACAGATTCACCTAAAAAAGTTTAATTTTGAGAATGTTTAAATTGTAAAGCTCAAAAATACAAATAAGTTTTCTAGTCTCCTTTATTTAAAAAAAAAAAATTATAATGCTCATAGTTCATTACTCATCACTTTTAGTAGAACTTCTTTTATACAGAATAATATTTCACAGTCATAATCACTGTATATATATATATATATATATATATATATATATATATATATATATATATATATATATATACATACATATATATACACACACACACATATATATTCTCGTTTCATTATCCAATCCTGATGTCGTGACCTTATTTGATGCAAGTTAAAAGACGTCGCCATTTATATCGATTCTCCGCTGGATTCATGATTTGCTGTATATCTGATCTACATAACCTTTTGGTCTGATCAATGTAAAGGCTCATTGGTCTATCTTGTCCCCTTTCCCTATTAAGCAGAATTGTTTTCTCCAGCTCATTTGCTTGTATTACATGACCAAAGAAGCGTATCATGTGCCTTTCAATGGATCTTTGTTATGTACTTACATAAGTAAATATCAGAAAAGCTTTATTAGGATATTTTAATGAAACGAACATGAATTTAGAAGTTAAATTAATCAAAAACCGATCACTTCACATAAATTAATAAACAATGAAAAATCACATGTCGCATCAGTAACGTTACCTGCAAGATGATTTCCAATAGACTGACTGAACCACTTGAAATGTTAACTACACAAGGCTAGGATTGCGCAATAATTAATGATTCCATATTATCAGGATTTACTTGGGATATTCCGGTATCGTATTCGAACACCCAGTACATACTAATAGGTTTCCAGAAAGAAAAAAATATTTTGACCTACGATTTATTAAATTTAGAAAACGTTCAAATTTTATTGAATAATAACGTTTATTATCCGAGAGAAAAAAATTGAATTTGAAATAAAGCGAAAATAAATGTTCTAATCTATTTTAAATGATTAAAAATTTTTAAAGCTTCTTATTAAGATTTACACGAAAATCCTATGGTCGACTATACTACGTATCAAAATATGTACCGGTTATTGCTATAGATTATTCGTATCAACTGAACGTTATAAAAGAATCGCTGATTAATATTAAAGTATTATTTAATTATCAAGATAACGTACCGTCGAACGTGACGATTCATTGCGTGTTAATCATGGACGATAATGCCGTATACAATCCTCTGAATAACAGAGTAATTTATATATATATATATACGTAATTTATTAAGAGAAGAATATTTAACGAATGGGAAGGCGGAATTTCGATAGGAGTAACAGTAATTAATAATCTAAGATACGTGGACGATTTAATCGTTAAATATTCCTCTCTTAATAAATTACGTATATATATATATATAATAAAGGAGAGCGTGCATAGCCCTATCTTACTCTGCTTTCCACTTTCAATCCATCGGGTACTATTACTTTCGTTCGAATCGTGGCTGAGCTGCCCTTGTATAATTGTTTAATGGGATATATTAGATGTTAGAAGTTCCTATAATTTCCAAGATGTTCCACAGCTTCATCCATTTGACGGAATCGAAAGCATTGTAGAAGTTAACAAAAGCACACGTACATCTTTACATCAAATTCTCGTGGTTTTTCAATTAATTGTCATGCATTAATTATCTGCTCCCTAACACCTTTCCCTAGAATAAATTCTCTCTGCTCTTGTGAAATTTCTTTTAATAAATGTGGTTTTAGTCTTTCATTAATTATTGTCAACATAATTTTGCTCGCGTGCGACGTTAAGGCTATTAGTCTGTAATTTCTGCAATCGATTGTCGGTCCTTTTTTATGTATAGGTAATAGGTATGATGATGGAATGGCACCATTCCATTGATCAAACGCCTGTCCTCCATATTTTACTATATAGTGTATATATAATATCTGGGTTCGGGTTGACGTTAGACGAAAGTAGACGTGGGGATCTATCATTTAATTTATTACGTAAATGTTACCAAAATTAACAGGTAAAGAGAAATCGCGAGTGTAAAATTTGATTTGGATTTTGAAAAATTTTCGACCAATTTTTGGCGGGCCGATTCTACAATGCTTTTATATATATTTTAATTTTTTATAATGTGAAATGTAGTGATTTTTTTATAAAAATATACAGCTGTACTACTGTCTTCGTCCAATACACGGCAGGCATACAAACCCTTTAAAACGTTCTTACCTTATTAATTGAACGCGTGCGCATTATGCACAATACGTTACCGCGCGTGTTGTACACTTTACCACTTCAAAGACAACTAGCGCGGCTCAGTATGTTACCGTCTGGTTGCTTAATAATTATATATATATATATATATATATATATATAAGTGTGTGTAAGTAGAATGCTCGGTAACCGCACGACAGATAAAATCGCAGCGCCCCATATATATATATATTATACGTTAATATAATTTATATAAAAATATGTATTATACGCAAATATCCATAATCACATTTGAAAATTAATTTTAAGAAACTCTCTGCTATCACAACATGCGCGTGTGTATATCAATTTTTGAATTTTCAGCTACCACCACAATTGCTTGATATTACACAATATTTATATGGGTATATATAATACATATTAGGCTAAAATGTTCTACTTACAAATTTTCAAATACTCTACCATCACATGATTTTTTTACTATAGAACTTTCTATTAGATGGAAGCTAAATCGCGAAAATGACGCAATACCGTTGAGATTGTTCCACTCCATATACAAATATATCTTGCGTTTTTAATCAAATTCGAAAATTACTACTCACTTCATGCATATGTATGTATAAATTAATCCCCTGATATTACGCTAAATTATATATATTTTCACCTGCGCATACGTGACGTAAACGTGTGATGATTATATATATATATATATATATATATATATATATATATATATACATATATATATATATATATATATATATATAGAGAGAGAGAGAGAGAGAGAGAGAGAGAGTGAGAGAAAGAGAGATCCGCCACAAAAAGAGAGAGAACTGGGATCAATTCCCCCGGGCGGCCACAAATGAAAGAGGTCTCCCAAAACCTTTAAAAGTTAGTTTTTGGGGAGAAACCCCAATATAAATACATTTTTTTAATATATATTTGAAGTATAATACAAAAGGGTAAAAATTACAGTTTGTTCAAAGCCCATCCATTTAAGTTTATAGAAAACACGCGTCTCTTTCAGTCAGAATATTAAAAATATTGCGCTAATTACATGAAAATACCAGTATAATTTTGAACGACACGTTTTATTATATAATTATTTATATTTTTGGGAAATATGTACTTTCGTCTTTAGGTACATGGATATATATACATAAATGTAATATAGACATGTAATATGTGTGAGTGAGTGTGTGTAGAATAAGTATACTTTTCAAAGATAACAACAAAAAAGTGTAATAGATTTAACATTGGCTACTGTTAAAGTAGCAGATCTAGTTGAGTAATGGAAACTTAATTACGAATTAAACGTTAGCTATCATTACTATGTTATCTTTTATATAAATATAGCTACTCATAGAACATGGGATAATGATATCAAAGTTATTAGCTACAACAGGTTAACCATACATTTAAGAAAACACAACTTACCACACTGGAGTAAAAATTGTAATTAGCAACGATGAAATTGATAAAATAATCACACATTTGAAAACTAAAGGTGGCTTCAGGCAGATACAAAATACTCAATGGATTCATTAAAAAAATTTACAACCTACTCACGTGTGTTATTCCTAACGTATTAATGTACTTATTGAATACAACTGCACTACCCTGCGATACGGAACTTGAGCAAAACCAAAGGCATTCGACAGCTTAGATCTAAATAAGATTATTTTATTATTGCAAGATTTAATATTACTTGAATTAGGTATGTACTCTAAAAAAAAATTGTAGTGTAAGTACTATAAGGGTCTGTGTTAGGGCCTTTTTTGTGGAACATAGTGTTCTCCCAAATTTAAAAAATACCTTTACCTTATAACGTGAAGATATTTACCTTCGTTGATGATACAGCCACAATAATCTGAGACAAAAGTGAGGTTCCACTAGGAAAAAAATTATGCGAAGTATACCACGCAATAAATAACTGATTATGGTCAGTCAACATGAGAATCAATGATTCGAAGTCAACAAAAAGTAAAAAGTTAAATTTATCTCAATATGGTTACATTCGATTTGTAACACAAACTAAATACTTAGGAGTATAAATTGACAAAAATTTGAAATTTAATAACCACTTTAATTATATTATAACCAAAATCAGCAAATTTATGAGAGTATGACGTGTTTTCTACAACTTTCATGTAAGTCATACTTTCCTATCTCATGAATCGTCGCGAAAAAATCGATAGTCGAGAAAAAGCAGAAAGGTGCTTTTTTGAAATTTTCGGGTTCAGATTGAGATTTTTTACGCGGTTTTTCACATCTACACGATAGAGTTATAATAGAAAATCAGATCGGCGAAGACTAAATCGTTTAAAAACGTTTACATCATGCGCAATAAATTCGAGGGTAACATAGTATTCGTAATGGGCACACGTACAAATATGATAAATAAGAAAGTTTTAAACCGGTTGTATGTCTGACGTAACTGCTGACCAAAAATCGTTCACAGAATTTTTAAAAATCGAAAACGGAATTTTAAGTTCGCGATTACTGGCTACCTAATCTAGATAAATGTACATTATTACATTAATAATAGACCTCGATGTCTACTTTCGTCTAACGTAAGCCTGAACTCCCTATCTATCATACGACCCTTAAAAACGGCCCAAAACCGGTAAACCCTTTAACCCCCATTTTATCGATGGTATTTTGTTTAAAAATACGACTGTAACGTTATAGCACGCGTATTTCAGTACCGCTTAACTTTTGTATAAACACTTTTCCGCGATTTCGAATCGATCGCGAATTATTGTGAAAAAAGTTGAATTTGAGAAAAATCGCAAGTGTGGTCATTGACATTTTTGGGTTCGGGTTGAAATTTTTTTCGCAAGTTTTTCGCTTTATACGATAGATCTTATATAGAAATGACGATTTCAAGAGTAAAATTATTTTAAAATAATAACGTCGCGCGCTATGCCCTGCCAAAGGTGGCAAGTCAGTAATTTTTAAAAATTCGTAGCTCGAGACCTATCGATCGTAATGAAAAACTGTTTTCCATTTCTAACTCGTCATTTTAATATCTCGTAAATCGATTCCATAGAAATGTTTCAAAAATCAAAATTCAAAAAGTCACCCCTTCAAAACCCACGAAATTTTTTTTTTCGAATTACAACGACGACTTTATTTAATACGTTTTTCTATGCATATCTAATTAGGAAATATGAAATAATTTTAATAATAATCAGGCTGGCAACGTCTTATTTAGTACTTCTATACAAAATAATATACAAATATTAACACCACGAGAACCTACATACTTCCACCACCTCGCTCTCGACCTAATAATATTGATTTATTTCTAGTCAAAAATATCAATACAACGCTCCCCATTTCAGTCAACTGTTTATCCTCCGATCATAACCCAATATTTATAATTGTCAAAACTGGCAACATATTGCAACAACCAGTAGGTAAAACATTTAATTTTAAAAATGCGAACTGGAATTTATTTAAGCGTCATATTTCTGATAATATAAACTTAAACCTGCCTATTTCTGATACTGACAACATTGACCACTGTCTCACCACTCTGACGAACTTGATTCATGAATCCCTTTCTGTTCCTATTAAGCAGAATGTTTCGCCTATATCTTCGATCCCTTCATATATAACTTCCAATAATTAAAATCAAAAATATTGTCAGAAGATCCTATACTAAAAGTCGGTCACGTACTGATTCACAAAATCAATTTTCGATTTTAGTTCGTTATTTACTAAATAAACATAATAATGAAAAGTTTAGTAAAATAATATTTTTTTTTTTAAATTGGGCTTCCACAGCGGTTTACCCATTACAAAAAATAATAAATAATAGCCTTAATATGTAACTATACAAGTATTCTACAGTCTATAATAAACTTATATAAGTAAATGTAAATGTCCAAGTTGCGGATGGAGAGAAGGAAAGGAATATTGACTGGGAAAGGAACGTGTACTGAGATGAGTTGATTGTATAAAGTAGAATGAGAAGAGAGGTAGTGAGAACATTCTAGAAAAATGTGATTTGCATCAGCGGTGCAGTGAATGTCTGCAGGATGAGAACAGAAAGGAGATGAGATAAGGTGCATACGAAACAGTGAAGCAGGTAACCGATTTTTTCCGAATCGCAGCCTACACATGGTAATAATAAAATTGCGAAGTAGACTAACATGTAATGGGACATTGTAAAACCAGGGAAAACAAGGGAGATCCGGTTGGAGTAGTTTGAACTGTGATGTGGTATATGGGTTATTCCAAAGAGTTTTCCAGTATTCTTTATGAGCTGTTTTAATAAGTGAGAGAAGATCGATACAGGGAGTATAAGCAATAAGTAAACTAAGAGGGGAGAAGAATTTGGCGTAGTAATCAGCAAGAAGGTTCCCTGTGATACCAGCATGACCAGGAACCTATGTAAATTTAACAGTGATTCCGACGCCCTGTAATAGAGTGATATGATTAAGAATTTTGAGTATTATGGGAGAGCAATGTGGATTAAAAAGAGAAAACTGCAAGGCAGAGAGACAACTTCTAGAATCAGTAAATATTACGACTTTTTCCGATAATTGATTGAGTTGTATAAAGCGGAGAGATTGAAGAATAGCTACCGACTCAGCTGTAAAAATAGAACACATTTTTAAAAGTGTAAATTTTTAACAATACCTAAAGAAGGAATAACAAAAGCAGCTCCTACGTAATTGTTAGATTTAGAACCATCTGTATAAATGGGGAGAAAATCAGAACAATTTTCAGAAATATAGAATGA
The DNA here is from genome assembly GCA_032883995.1 of Coronaproctus castanopsis. NCBI lineage: Eukaryota > Metazoa > Arthropoda > Insecta > Hemiptera > Monophlebidae > Coronaproctus > Coronaproctus castanopsis. Next base: position 221,474,929 of record CM065053.1, read on the forward strand.
GAAAAAGGCGTTGGCAACAGAGGATGGAACTGAAGCTTTGAAGGTTTTGAAAGAATCTAAATCTATATCAAAGACTGTATCATTATTAGCGAAAGGAAAATTTAAAAAACTTGAGGGTACAGAAGGAAGTATTAAGTCACTGTATCTTGAAAGATGATGAGCAGAGAGACATAATATTGGACGTCGATTGAGAGAAAATCTCCATTGCCGGAAAATATCGTGGAAAAGAGGAAATAATGATGATGTGTTAGCTGAAAAGCAGTTGATCATGAATTTGTCAGCTAAATATGTTCGCCGCACTGATAAAGGAGGGACTTTTGCCTCCACCTCTAATGCTGATATAGGAGTAGAAACAACAGCCCCTAGAGCCAAACGCAGACATATGTTTTGAAGTTTGTCCAAAGTAGAAATAAATCTTGAGGGAGAGTTGGCAAATAAAAAACTACCGTAATCCATGACACTGCGGATGAAAGATTTATACAGAAGAATTAAAACAAGAGGATTACCTCCAAAGGTAGTGTGGGAAAGAGATTTTAGTAGGTTAATACGTTTGCAAACTTTAGAGTGGACAGCCTCGATATGACTACGCCAGTTGCGTTTATAATCCAGATGGATACCTAAATATTTGTAGGATGTAGAGAATGGAATGTTGTGATTGTCAACAAGTAGACCATTTAAAGAATGGTTAATGCGTCTATAAGAGAATACAACAGCGACACATTTATGAGGAGAAAGAGAAAAACCCAAGTTTCGTAAACAAATAGTAGTACGATCTAATGTATTGTTTAGTAGCTGTATGCCAGCTGTAAGATCGGCATTAGTCCCATAAAGCACAATGTCGTCGGCATAAGATAAAATATTGGTGTGAACATAAGTACAGACCTGGAAAAGTTTGGATATGTATATATTGCCTTGGGGTAAGCTTAAATGAACAATCCGAATAAGAGGGTCAGAGATAGAAGAATGTTTGAAAATCAGAACCCGATTAGTAAATAAATTACACATGGCCTTGACAAAAAATGAAGGAATCCCTAAGGAGTAGAGGGTATCATATAGCGTTGAAAGAGAAATAGAGTCGAAAGCACTTTTAATGTCTAGAAAACAAGCGACAAGGTACTTTTTAGATATGTACGACTTGTATATATCAGCAACCAGATGAGAAACGCAATGTAGAGAGCTTATATTATTCCGAAAACCGAACATTCCCTGAGGATACAACTTATTATTTTCTAACCACCAAACAATTCTGTTTTTTAATATTTTTTCATAAGTTTTACGTAAACAGGAGGACGATAAGATGTATTTCCATGGGAAGAGTTTTCTTTGTTAACTGGAACCACAAGAAAACGAGACTAGCTTTCAGGGTAGGAACCAGTGGTAAGAAAATGATTGAAGCAATTTAGCAGGATGAGAATAGCAGAATGAGGAAGGTTATTTAATATTTTGTATGTAATTCCATCGCAACCAGGAGAAGAAACTTTTTTGTTGAGGAGAGCCTGCTTAATTTCGGATAAACTTATAGAGGAAGATGGAAAATTTGAATCAAAAATTGAAGATTGAATAGGCGTAGAGAAATAGAGCTCTGACTGATTAGGAACATACGAAGGAGCGACCGTATCAACAAAATGTGTGAATGTTTCAGTAGTTAGGGGAGAGATATAGTTCGAAGAGGAAGATTTACTAGCAAATAATTTAGCTTTGTTCCAGATGAAAGAAGAAGTTTGAGTACGATTTATAGAACATACTAGGTTCTTCCAAGCCTGCCTTTTCTTGGTTAGGAGAAAATGACGAGTAATGGCTTCACGGTTTTTAAACAAAATGAAATCCGAAGTACAGCGACTACGCCGAAATTGTTTGAAGTAATTGCTTAGGATATTTTGCTGATTATAACAGGAATAATCCCACCAGGGGGGAAGAGGAGATTGAGCGTTAGACGGTTTAAGGAAAAAAGCATAATATTGAAGAGCTGAGTTAAGGAGCACCATAAATTTATTGTACAGAGGAGTATCAAAAATCGTAACAGTAAGTAAAGGAGAGCATAAGGAATCTAATAATGAAGAAAAATTACCAATATTACGATCGGGAAGTAGCCAGGGATACGAATATAGACTATTATTATGAAAAATGGGACTAGATTGAAACTGAATGGAAAACACAATAGGAAGGTGATCGCTACCCAAGGGAATAGCTTTAACCTCCCAGTCTGCCAGGAGAGCTAAGTTATTAGAAATTAAAGATAAATCAAGAGCGTTGGAGGGTCTATGCCTTGAAGGTATAGTAGTATGACGGCCGTCATTGATAACCGTTAGGTTTGTTGCGTTAATAATGTCCAGCATATACTCTCCTGCTGAATTATTTGCAGTACTGCCCCACTCAAATGCTGAGCATTAAAATCGCCACCACATATTACAGAAGAGTTTATAGGAAATGCATTAATTAGATTGATAAAGTTATCTTTATTAAAGAGCTGGTTCGGGGGACAGTAAAAGGAACAGACATATATTGGTTTGTCTAAGAATTTTATATACAGACACAGACGGTTGCAATTACTATCAACGATAACAGGATCGATAGGTAGTAAGGAGTGAGGAATATGATTTTGAACCAAAATAGCAGCACCCCCATATCCATCACATCTATCATCACGAAAACATTGATAACCAGAAATTGAAAAGTTCAAGGAGGAGGAGAGCCAAGTTTCAGATAACAAGATGATGTGACAAGGAATTGTAGCGAGAAAAGATTCAAAACCTACTTTGTTTTTTGAGACACTGCGGCTATTCCACTGAAGGACTCTTAAGGTTAATTTGTGATTAATACCTGACATAAACTAAGCCTTGAAGGGAGGAACAGACTGTTTGGAGGATAGCGGAAATAATAAGTTACAGATATCTCAAAACAAAAGGAGAGAAGAGATCTCAGTACAATATGAGAAGGAGATAAATATGTAGACGGATACATGGTAAATAATAATAAAAGTAAGGACACATAAAAAAGGAACAAAAAACATACACATGCGCATACGTACGCACTTGCGAACAATCGTTCACCAAATGAACAAATACATATATTCACCCAAACATTACAATCAACATACATACTCACACATACATTCACACATACATTCACACATACATTCACACAAACATACAGTAAGAACAGAAAAATTAAGACAAAGTAAAAATAATTAATTGAAAATAAGAAACAGGAGCAAGCGGTGTGTTCAAGTTCTCTTCTTGGTGGTGGTGGCTTTAGGCTGATTTGTTTTGTTTCTACGCTGAATGTTGTTAGCACCCGAGTGAATAGTCGAACGAGGAGTATCGGAAGAGGAAGAAGATGTTATCGACGAACGTTTCAGACTCTGCTGTGGTCGGATTGCCGAATCATGTTTTTTTGCGGAAATGTTGACATGTGATATATTTTTGGAAGCTGATGATAAGCCGGATCCATTGGTAAATCCAGAGAGTTTACCTGATGGAAAGGATAGGAGGTGATTGTAAGAAGGGAAGGAGGGAGAAGGAGAATGTGATGAAGCACGATAATGAGAACTACGCTTGTTAGGATAAGGATTGGAGGGATGGTTATTATTTGAGCGTGCAACATCGGAATAAGAAAACGCGGTAGTAACAGAACTGTGCTTTTTCTTCTCAATAGCCTCTGCTCGCGTAACGTTATCATATGCCATAATTTTTTGTATATCATATTGTTGCACATAATAAGGACAAACTCTATCATTCGAACGATGATTTCCCTTGCAATTAACGCAAGTTATGGATAAGGTTTGATCCATGGAGACATCACAAGAAGTAGATGAATGATTATTATGGCATGTTAAGCATCGTGGCTGCGATCGACAAAAGCGATGTGTCCAAATCGTAGACAGTTTAAACACTGACGCGGAGGTCGAATACTCGGTTGTACAAAAAATCGTAATTTGTATATATAGAGATACTCCGGTAAGTTATTCCCGACAAACTTCACTTCAACCGCGGTAGTAGGTGTATAAGAATTATTCAGCCTGCGTGTTATCCTACGTACAGATGCGACTGAGATACTGCATTCACTTTCTTGTAGTATCTCGTCTTCGGTTAAGTCTATTTGCACACCACGTATGACTCCGAATCTAAAGACCAAGCTAGTAGGTATGTACGCTTTGAATTCACTGTCATTGGATATGGATAATAAAAAGGAATTGGCGTGATGTAGGGTATTGAATACGCTTTTAATTTTATCGCGTCCATTCCTTTGAAAGTAGGCTAAACCTTCAAATTTAGATAAACGTTTGCAAATAGAAATAGGATGATTGCCGTTCTTTGATTCCAAAATAGTAACGAAAGGACCATTATGAACACCGGGTATAAATAATTGTGGAGAGCTGGCAGCATTATTAACCGAGTTATTATTACCCATAACATCACGATTATTATAATTATTAATATTATTGTTAATATTATTAATGTTATTATCATTGTTAATATTATTATTATTATTATTATTATCATTATGATTGTTCCGTACGTAATAAGGATTATTAGTGCCCGTAGTATACAAATTGTCCGATGTAACGTTACACGATCTAATATCGCTATTGTTAATCGGTACAGAATAATTAATACCTGACGACTGGTCGGGTGGGAAAACCCCACCCGGGCTCGCTTCGTTCATCGCGGAGAAAACAACAGCGAACTTCGACGAAACGACAAAATAAGAAAAAAAAAAAAAGAATAAAAATAAAATAAAAATGAACTGATAAAATGAAAAAAGAAACTAACAAGTTAAGGAACGCGCAAGATAAGACACGATCGATATTACACGCGTAAAAATAATTTCTAACCTTTCTGTTAAAAATAATAGCCTTTGGAAGATATGTAAACAATATACACAACATCACGAAACACTTCCCCCAATTCATCATCCTCATACTAACACATATGCATATAATAATACCCATAAAGCAGAATTGCTTGCTGCACGCTACTTTGAGGTACACAACAGAAATATCCATTTAACCTTCAAGCTATCAGAAGAACAAAGTACATAAAGTGGTCAATAGATTTATCGCATCACCTCAGATAACAACTAATATTAAATTTACTTCTCCCAAAGAAGTTTTTACATATGTAAAATCAACAAAGAAGAAAAACTCGGTAGGTCACGATGGTATCCAATCTACTGTCATTAAAATGCTACCTCAAAAAGCCATCGTCCAGTTAACTAATTTGATTAATGCAATGTTTAAATTCGGGTACTTCCCTTCCAGTTGGAAAATGGCTAAAATAATTCCACTACCAAAACACAGTAAAGATTGCTCTCAGATAGACAATATCCGTCCAATCAGCTTGCCTGGCAATCTTAACAAAATCGCTGAAAAAATTATTCTGAAAAGATTATGTGACTTCACTAATTCTAATACAGTAAAATCCGCTTAATGTGATCGCAAATGTCCGAGGGGATATCGATAACATTAAGCGGCTGATAACATTAAGCGAAAAAAAAATCGAGTTGAAAAAATTTTTTTTATTGCACGTACATATATCACATACTTGATTCTAGCTTTGAAGTACATACCACAAAGTGCGTTTGATAAAATAGATACGTAGGTTAATATGATTAGGCATTACTTACCCTTCGGAAGGTAACGTGTCAAAGAACTTTGTTTCAAATTCTGAACGAGTAAATTTTTAACAAGTTTTTCTGACGCATAAGTATCATTGAAATTATCAACAGTGCCTCTGCACTGCACAAATCGTCGAATGGTTGCGAGGGCATCTATAACTTCTTTGTGAGAGGGTACACTATTTTCATTTTCCATTTCCTCCTCTGATGATGAAAGCTCTTCGTCGTCGTGATTTAAAATGTTGTCGCATACATCTTTTTCAGTCACAGGAGCAGCAGTAGTCAAATTGGAATCAATATCGAGCCATTCTTCAAATTCGACTTGCAACAAGTCATCGGGAAAAGGGAGTTCACAAAGCACTTCGACCTGTTCTGATTTTGGAACGAATCCTCCTTTTTTGAAGCAGTTAGAAATTGTTAATTTAGTAACTGAATCCCAGCCATGCTTCAAGAGATGGAGAGCTGATAGAAGATCAGTTTTCGTACTTAATTCGGCCGCCGATAAGCCTTGCATGTTGCCTTCGATCTGTTCCAAAACTCGTTGTCTCATTTCGTTGCGATAGTACGCCTTTAGGGTCCTAATTACGCCTTGATCTAACGGCTGAATTAATGAGGTGGTATTCGGCGGCATAAAAACAATTTTAATGTGGCGTAAAGTTAGGTCGACATTATGACTGTATACGAAGACGATTTGTTATCAACTTCGTTATATGCATAATTGTAGGTACACATTCAATCAAAGAAGATAAGAAACGAGATTTATTGAAAAACCTGCTCTGATTGCGATAACAATAAACGACGTCTTGATCACATAAAAGGGGGAAATTTGTGTGTAAAAAGGACAAGAAATCGGGACCGAAGCATTTTGATAACATTAACCGAATGATAACAATATCCGGCTTCACATTAAGCGGATTCTACTGTACTATAATACCTAGTAGTCAATTTGGACTTCAACCAAAACATTCCACAACACAACAGATAGCACGAGTTGCTGACTCTATCACAGATAATTTTAATTTCAATAAACATACTGGGAAGTTGTTATTTGATGTGGCAAAAGCTTTCGACACAACCTGACACGACTGTATTATCTACAAAATGATTGCTACCCGGTTTCCCAATTATCTAATTAAACTGATTAATAGTTACTTAAGTAATAGATCATTTTATACCATTATAAATAATGCGAAATCAAGTAGCAAATCCTGTTCTACCGGCGTACCTCAAGGTAGCGTATGGGGCCATTCTTATTTACATTTTTCATGTATGATTTCCCGCATATAAATAACATTGAGGTTGCCTCATACGCTTATGACACAGCGTTGTTCGGCAGTTCCTACAGGCCACGTGCTATCAACAATAGGTTACAATCTGGTGTTGATCGTGTAATTAAGTATTTTTCTAAATGGCAAATTGCTCTTAATCCTTCCAAAATGAAAGCAATTTTCTTCACTCGTCGAAGACCATTTTTACCGACCAGACTTCACATCAGTAGCGCTGATATAGAATGGTCTGACCAGATACGCTACCTTGGTGTCATTTTAGACAAGTTACCCTTTTCCAACCATATTGACCATGCATCATTGAAGACAAACAGAGAAATTTGTTCAATCTACCCCATTTTCAATCATAAATCTCGCTTAAATATTAATAATAAACTAATAATCTACAAGTCAATCATTAGGCATATTTTAACATATTCTTGTCCAGTTTGGTCTTCAGTCTCAAATGTTAGTTTTAATAGACTGCAATTAGTCCAAACTCGATGTCTTAGATGTATCCTCAATGTCCCCCGTATACACTAAAATTTCATATATGCATAGTGCTCTGCAGGTACCATATGTAAAATACTATATCCTCAAACTATACCAAAAAATTTTCTCAATTGTAGTGCGCACTGTAATAATTTACTTCCAGCAATACGAAATTACGATTCCAGGGAACTAAGTATTAGATATACTAAGTGTATAAGCATCGGCGCATTAAACATAATGTATTATTCTCATAACGTTATAATTTGTTTGCTTTTGTTTCCATCACTTATAAATGATATTACATATTCGTTATATAATTAAACTTATTATTTTTTAAATCATCTATTGAATTTGTGACGGGTTTTTTGTCTGATTTTTCCATCAATACTATTTAAATCTTGTATATTTATTATTTACCAGTTTACATTATTAGAATTTTTACTTTCATAAATGGAGAGGGCATTTGTTCCGGTACATTTATTAAATATTATTATAACTTTTTAATATAATGTCAAATATACGCGTTTTTACATTTTTTTTTACATTTACTATATTATTATTTATTATTATTATTATTATTTTATTACTATAACTATTATATGAGCGCGGCTAACAAATCGTACTGGCGGTGTGTGTCGTGTAGAGGAAAGACTCACGATACCACTAAACTTTCTGCATCTCCTGCTAGGCATTCAGATGAAGAAAGTATGATTAGGGCTGAATTTAAACCCATAAATGATAGAATGACTGAAGTGTTAAAATCTGTTGCTTTCCATTCGGCTAAATTTGACGAATTAGTAGGGGAGGTAAGAAAATATAGGGAAGAAGTAGTAGAATTAAAAAAGGAGGTCATAAGCCTCAAAAAAGAGAACATCGAACTGCGTGGGAGATTGGATGACGCGGAGTAATATAGCCGTAAAAATAATTTAATTATTAGTAACGTGCCGTTTAGTAGGGAGGAGAATGTTTATGAAGTAGTTAAAAAAAAAAAATTGGATCTGTCATTGGTTGCAATGTGGATGATTCGGACATCGACGTTTGTCATCGTTTGCCTCGACCGTCAAGAGGTGAAAATTCTGGTATAGTAGTAAAATTTTGTCGACGTGTGTTAAAACACAAATTTCTTGAAAAACGTCGATCTGTAAAACTATCTACTGGCCTACTTAATATGCGTTCAGATATCAATAGTGGGGCAGGCGATATACCTATATACCTGAATGATCATTTAACGCCTGCACGTTCTGCGCTTTATAAGGCGGCACGTGAACTTCGTCATTATGGGTATAAATTCGTGTGAATCAAAGACTGTAAAATTTTCGTGCGTAAATCGGAAGAGCACAAGGCTCAACAAATAAAGAATATTGACCAAGTCGAATTGTTGAAATCTTCTTAGTTTTTAAGAATTAAGGTAAAGTTAATTATTAGAAATGATAGATTGTGTATGTGATTGTATAGGTAATACTAGTATATATATATATGTATTCTGTTCAAATTAATGTATCACTAACTGATGTAAATATGTACTTATATGTATATTTATATATGAGCTGTGTACGTGTTTCTTGTTATATTTTGTTAAATTTAAGTGCGTATTGTTTACCGTAAATACAAATGCAATTAATGTGTGTAAATGGCTGTGCAAATGCATGAGTATTGACCATGAGTGTACTGCTTGTTTCATATAGGGAAGGTTGTAAATCGTGTGTATAAGAATTGAGTATTCCGATGAATGTGGGTAATATTAAATTATTGGTATTGAACGTGCGTAGTCTTTGTAAGAATTATGATCAGTTTATGGTATATTTATATGAGAGTGATGTTTGTCATGATATTATTGTGCTAACTGAAACTTGGTTACATGAGGCAGAAATAACGCGACGCTATATAACTGGTTATAATCATGTTGCTTGGTGTAGACAAAATAAGCGTTCTGGAGGTGTACTTTCATATATTAAGGAGGATATAAAGTTTCATACCATAGATACAGCACTGATAAGTGCTAATATAGTTCACATATCAGTTCAACTAGATGGAGCATCTTTATAGATTCTGCGAATTACATCGTTCCTTGTTTTTGAGTGATATAAGTCATTTATTTGATATATCATCTGACCTTGTGGTAGTGGCTGGTGATATGAATAATTTATTTAACGAGAAAGATTCTGCTGATTATTTAAATTTATTTTCTTCTAAGGGTTTTGTAAATATTATCGATAAACCTACTTATCAGCGTACAAGCACTGAGTATGAATCCTGTTTGGATCATGTTTTAATTCGTGGCTTAAATAATAAAAATATTGATATTTTTTTTTTTTTTTTTTTTTAAATATTTGCTAATTTACAACTAGCTCTATAGGCTATTAAGTAAATGTAATATCTCAGTAACATATGGCTTGTTAAAGAATCCTGTCCAGTGACAGGATCTCATACAATATGTATACGGAATGTATACTTTATACTAGATCCATAAATTTTGTTCTCTTTAATCTGCGAATTACTGCAGAGTTATCTAACAGTGCAACTGCCATATTATTCGGATGTGACTCCAGTCTTGCGGCATGATTTTTAGATATTAATCACCGCATTTGTGAAGTTGATTTTTCAGATCATCGTACTTTGTCCGTGTCGCTTAGCTTAGCGGCAAGGCGGCTGTTAATGTTTGAAGATAATGGGTATTCGTTAGATAAGCACTTATTACGGGATAATTTTTATTCACTCGACTTAGGTCCTTTATATATTTCTAGAGCGAATATAGATGAAAAGTTTAAATGGTTTGTATTTAGAATAAGTAAATGTATATTAAAAAGTAAAAAAATCAGGATGGTAAAAAAAGTTTTGCCCGTAAACGATTGCCCTGGATAACGAATTATCTTGTTGGAATGACTCGTTCAAAAAATGCTTTATATAGACAAACTAGGTTATATCCACTAGACATAAGTTTATATCAAAAGTATAAAGCTATGTCAAAGAAAGTTCAAGTTGCGGTTAGAAAGGCTAAATTTGAATACTATACTAGACTTTTGGATAAAGATAACCCGAAAAATTATTGGGGTATTGTAAATCAAGTTATTGGTAAACATAAATCAAAAATAAATGAAATACGGCATTGTGATTCAGATATTTTGGTCGAAGGAATCGAAAAGCCAGTTTCTAGTATATTTAATAATTACTTCAAAGATAGTGTGGTGAAATTAGTTGATAGGTCCGGCGAGGATATCCATAAAACGAACGGTGGAAAAAGACTGTTTTTAACTAATTCTTTCACTTTCTTTGGGTTTACCTGTGATGATGTTAGGAATGCTATTTTATCATTACATAACAAGTTTTCTTTCGGTTTTGATCAGTTGTCAATAATTATTATTAAGGAACACTTGAATTTCTTTGTACTTCCCTTGAGGTTTTTATTTAATGAATCATTTGCCACAGGAAAATTTCCAGATATTTTGAAATTAGGTGTTATAACGCCCGTACATAAGTCTGAGTTAAAGACTGACATTACGAACTACAGACCTATATGTATTCTTTCATCACTATCTAAAGTTTTTGAAAAATGTGTTAAACAAATCATATTACATTACTTAATGGGAATTAATTTTTTAGCCCTAATCAATTTGGTTTCCTACCTAATAGGAGTATAAATGACGCTCTATTTGAACATAACTCTTATATTGCTGATAATTTGGAGGATTAATGTGTAAATTATTATGAGTAAAGTCAAGTTAAGCGATCAAGCTTTATCAATAATCCTGTGGAATGCGAATGGTCTCCATCATAAGAAACATGGTGTCTTCTTACATCGAATCGAGTTGATGTCGTTCTGTTAACTGAAACGCACATTATTTACATTCCAGGATATAAATGTTATCACGCAACCCACCCTTCCAACACCGCGATGGGTGCTGCTGCTGTCCTGGTTAAGGCTAATATTAAGCAATACCTACGTTTTACTCGCCATACCGAAGCGTACTAAGCAGTTATAAACACTTTTGACAATGAAGGAATAATGGTAACTTCAGTTTATTGCCACCCAAATTACTATATCCCGAATGACGAATTTCTGAATTTACTTCGTCATCAAGGCAAAATCTTTATTTGCGGGGGCGATTATAACGCTAAGCACGTCCGTTTTGGATCAAGATTGCAAACAAAACGTGGAGTTCAACTGTTTAATTTAAATCAGAAACTACACTTAGACATAGTTTCACATTTTTCACCAACATATTGGCCTAAGCACATTAATCGTCAACCGGATTTATTGGATTTTTACTTCATTAAAGGATTATGTAATATTCATAAATTATGCTACACTCTTCCTGACTTATCATCTGACTACATACCAGTATCTCAATAAAATACCCTCTATATGAAAAACAAAGGGCACACCTCCAACAAATCAACAAACTGGATCGAATTTGGGAATCTTGTCGCGGGAAGAATCGATTTAAAACTAAAGGTAAAAGCACCCGACGATATTGATTCAGCAGTTGATTACTTGACAGATATCATTCAAGATAGTTGTAAGAAATGTACACAATATAACTCAACTTTGAATAGTAATAATTGCGCTATATTACCCCTGCAAATCCATAAACTGATCAGTATGAGAAGAAAAGCTAGGAAAAATTGCAACACAGCAGATATCCGTCTAATTATTACGCATACAAAGAACTTTCCAAGCCGTTAAAAGAGGCTATTGATAAATATAACAATGCGCGTTATCATTATTATTTGTCAACCTTAACTAGCGCAGACTCCTCTGTCTGGAAAGCAGTGAGGACATTAACAAAAAAAGTCGGCTCCTTCTTATCATCTGAGGAAACCCGATGGAACATGGGCGAACACTAATAATGAGAAAGCTGTTATTGTTGCAGATTATTTTGAGAACCAATTTAAACCTCATAGTTTGGATAATCCCTTACATACTGAGAAAGTTATGCAACAAAATACCAGAGTTATTCGGTATTGTCCAAATTATAAATACTATATTACACCAAACAAGCTACATTCTTGCATTATAAACCTACAAAATAAAAAAACCCCGGGAGAAGATGGTATTACAAAATAACATCCTAAAACATCTACCTCAAAAAGGTCTTCTCCTACTCCTTTACATTTATAATTCGATGATGCGACTATCTTACTTTCCGAGAAGATGGAAACATTCAATAATTATACCAATTCATAAATATGGAAAACCGGTTTCTGACGTTTCATCATACCGACAAATAAGTTTATTGGATACGTTTGGGAAACTATTTGAGAAATTACTTCACCCAATTCTTTGCGGTATTAAGAACGAGATTGTTTTACTTCCGGATCATCAATTCAGATTTCGAACTAAGCACTCGGCTGTTTACCAGTGTCGTACAGTTGTCGACGCAATCGAGTCGATTTTGCAGCGCAAATTATACTGTTCAGCGGTGTTTCTGGATGTAGCCAGGGCATTCGATCGCGTCTGGCATGAAGGGCTGCTCTACAAGATCAATGAGATTTTTCCGCTTGAAATATACTTTCTTTTAAAATCCTACCTCAACAGTAGATCATTTCAAGTCAAAATAGGCAAAGCTGTATCTACTCCGCGAATGATTATGGCATCAGCCCCTCAAGGAAGCGTCCTAGGCCTTCTTTTATACAACATATATATGACAGATATACCGACCACAATATTCACTATTCAGGCTACTTTAGCGGATGATGTTGCTATTTTGGCTAGTCATGAAGACCCCCGCGAAGCGTCAAGATATATACAGAGACACTTACTATTAACTGAACAATGGACCCGAAAGTGGAAAGTTGAAATAAATAACCTTAAGTCATCGCATGTCACTTTCACAACTAGACGACAGAATTGCCCGTCAGTTACATATTGCAGTCGAATGATACCAACAGCGGCAGAAGTTAAATATTTAGGATTAACATTCGATCGAAGATTAACTTGGGGACCACACGTCATAAATACGCGGAAAAAGCTGACGCTTCTACTGCACCAATTGTATTCGTTAATACGGCGCAAATGTCAACTTCGTCTTGCAAACAAAGTCCTCTTATACAACACAGTAATTGCTCCTATCTGGAAATATGGTCTTGAGGTGTACGGTTCGACGTCCAAAACCAACCTAAATAAGATACAATCGTTTCAGTCGAAGGTTTTAAGGATTATGACAAATGCACCATTTTATGTTCGTAACGATATCATTCATCATGACCTTGGAATACCAACCGTTGCAACAAATCACAGACAATGCATACGGCACCAATGAAAATCCAAATCAGCTAATATCACGAATGTCGACAACACATCTTCCAGATAACCCTGTCAGACGTCTTAAAAAAGGTCAATGTCGGGATGCACTTACGTCATCATAAAATGGAGGAAGAATAAATATAAATCGCTATAACAAAACATATTATCCATTGCGATATGTTGTTTATTTGATATTATTCTCTTTTTTTTTCGCAGTTGTGTTTATAATCTTCATATAGATTGGTACACAAAAAAAAAAAAAATAATAAAAAAAAATAAAAACATATGATTATCCTGAATCATAAGACTATTGTTATTTTCGTTCTTTTCCTAATGAATTACTATGTTATTCAGAAGGTTGTATGCGGCTTTATCGTCCTAACACACAATTAATCATTTCATTCAACGGCACGTTATCCCGCCAATTAAATACTACTTTAATACTAATTTTAATAAATCATAGGTCGAAATATTTTTTTCTTTATGGAAACCTATTAGTACATACTTGGTTTTCGAATATGATAACAGGATATCCCAAGTAAATTCAGTCCCAGATGAAATCGTTGTAATCGTTGTACCTTGGTATAACCAAATTCTGTATAGTAGTTCTTAGTCCGTATTATTTAAAATTTCTTTTCTAACTCGCATTTCTTGCTTCATCGATAATTTTATTTGAGGCATTCTCCATGTTATATCTCTTAATGAAATAAAATATTTGTCTCTATCGGTCGTTGAAATCTTTTCTAGCATGTCTACCTTTATCGTCGATCTATAATGTCAATTTTTGAGGAATACGATATAGAAAATTCTTATAATTTTCGAAAAATGCCATTATCGAACTTACAAGTATACCGACTGAATAAACATTGTTCCAATACACAAAAGTCATAAAAAAAGTAAACAATACGCTGTATGGTGGTCTGAAAATTGCAAATTGTTAATAAAAAATAAGAACAGCTTACTAGCAAAATATAAACGCCAACCAACTATTGATAATCTAATAAAATTTTAAAAAGCCAGATCTGTTGTTCGGACCCGTATACGAGAAGCAAAACTTAATCACTGAAAAAAATTCGTTGAACAATAAATGTTTCCACTCCATCCGATAAATTATGGCAACAAATTAAGAAACTAACAACAAACGCACAGTACAATCCATCACAGCTGTGAAATCAGGTTTACACATAACAGATAATAAATTAGAAATAGTTAATATTTTGGTTGAACATTTCTATATGGTATCATCAAATAATAATTATTCTAAGGAATTAAAAAAATTAAATATTCAGAAGAAAATAACTAAACGCTTAATTTCGATTCCGTGACTAAAACAGCTGCTGGGCCAGATGGAATTCATATAACCATGATCAAACATTTCAATCCAGAATCAAAAAATGCTATCCTGCATGTTTTCAATATGTTGTGGCACAATCACACCTTACCAGAGAAGTGGAGAGAGTCCTATTTAATACCAGTGCTCAAACCAAATAAAAATGTTTTAGATCCGGCTAGCTATAGACCCATCTCGCTCACAAATACTCTGTAAACTACTAGAAAAAATTATTAATAACAGACTAATTTGGCAGCTAGAAAACCAAAAATTGTTAGATCCCTTATAATTCGGTTTCAGGAAACAAAGAAGTACACAAGATCTACTGATTAAGCTAACCTCTGAAATTCAAGAAAATTTAGTACATAATAAAATTACAACGGTAGGAAAAAGCTTTCGACAAATTATGGAAGCACCAAATACTACTAACTCTAAACCGATGGGGATTTAAGGGAAATTTGCCCATATTTATAAAAAAAATTTTACATAACCGAAAAGTTCGCGTCAAACTAAACAATTATATATCAGATATAAAAATTCAAGAAAATGGTACCCTCAAGGTTCTATAATTAGTCCTACATTATTTATAACAGCCATGACAAATATCCAACAATATATACCATCTCCAGTTAATTATTGTATTTATGCTGAAGATGTTTCAATATATTATTCACATCGCGAACTAAAATTGATAGAATCTTTACTTTAAAACACCATAAATGATCTCAATCAGTGGGCGCCATATCGCAGTGTTTTTCAAAAACAAAACATATCTCATTCAGTACAAAATGTAATCGCAATACACTTCACTTACAAATAGGCTCCAGGGAATTAATAAACACAGACACCTTACAGATACTAGGATTAACTTTAGATAGAAAGTTAAATTGGAAAGAAATCAAAAATTAAATATGTTGAATTTGCTCAATCATTCATCTTGGGGATCGGATAGAAAAACTCTAATAAAATTATATAAATCGTATATATTAAACAGATTAGATTATAGTAGCATAATGATAGCGTCCCTCATACCACATTAAAAAACCTTAACATAATTCAAAACACAGCCCTTAAAATAGCCCTAAAAGCCTTTTATACGAACTCTAGTACAGCTTTGCATAATATTGATGCTTAAATATCACACCAGATTACTTTCCCGTCCACTTAACCCGGTCGATAACATTGTAACAGCAAATCGATCTCACGATCTGTTCAAACATAAACCAAAATCATTCAAACCCCTAGCAGACCGTACAAATAATCTACTGGAAACACTTCAATATTCATTACCAAAACTAAAAACAAACAATCTTCCTAAACTGCCACCTTGGACAAAAGTTTCAGTTACCATAAACACCGAATTAATTAAGTACAAAAAAAACTTAACCTCTCCAGAACTTTTAAAATATAAATTCTACGATATTCTCAAATAAAAATATCCTACATATATACAAATATACACCGATGCATTTAAAATTTACAAATAAAACTACTTCCGTTTACTCGGTAAATAACGAACCTTATATTTTTGATCTTCCTACAGAAACTTCTGTTTACACAGCCGAAATTATAGCAATATACAAAGCCTTAAAATACATTACAAAACATTCACATCCAAATAAATATATAATATGTACCGACTCATTTAGCGCATTACAACATATGTAACATCAAATTAAAATTACAAACATTAACACTATTAATCTAAAATATATTATCCATAAACTAACTTCAGCAAACAACCAGCTGGCGTTTATATGGACTCTGGCACACTCGGGAATTACAGGAAATGAAGCCATATATATAGCAACTAGAACGTATAGAAAAAATCTAAATACAGTTAAATCCATACGCACGTTCGACTTGCACGCATTGATATTACAAAAAATCACAAAACTATATCAACAACATTGGGAAACTTACTGCACTCACGCACACCTTTATCAGATTAAACCAAAATTAGGACACTATATAACATCGGCACAAAAAATTACACGAGAAGAAGTAGCATTAGCTAGATTGCGTATAGGACACACAAGGTTCACATCACAGCACTTGCTGAATGGTGATCCTTCACCAAAATGCTCCACATGTAATACTCAATTAACAATAGAACATGTGCTATTAGAATGTAAACAATATGATAATCCAAGAAATATTTACAAACTCACAAATAAAACAATAAAAACAATATTACAGGGTAATCCCCAAATAATTGAAAAACTCCTAAAATTTCTCACAGTTACAGGCCTAATTCATAATACATAAAGTATACACAGACGCAAATGATCTCAGTAATCGAGCGTATTTAAATAAAAAAAAATAAAAAAAAATGAATTTTTGAATATCGTTGTAATGTGTACAAATAAAAAAGCTCAGACAGAAATCCGTCACAAGTAAAAAAGAAATTGTGGTTTTTGTTGCACTAATGTATGCAAGAGGTGTTCTTGGTCGTTGTGATATGCCACTAAAAATGTATAACTATTATTATGCGTATTTGTGTCGTATGAAAGTACAACTACTGATCATAAATTTACTCAAAACATATTTTGTAAAAATATGTTTGAAATAGATATAAAAAATTATCAAATATTTTGTTATAATGTAATGTGTATATATATAAAATCAGTTGTAAATATTAATTTAATAAATATTGATATGAATAAACACACAATTATAGTATTACTTCTTAATTTCAGATTAAAATTATAACAGTAACTCAACATAAATATGACATGAATCAATTTTGACTTATTCCGTCATTATAGGTAGTAACAAGTTTCAATCCTAGTGCTTACGCAGATGTTTAGGAGCATTTCTGTTACCACTGTACCTGCTCTCGAGATGGAGGCAAAGGTTCCCCCTCTGTCCGTCCGAAGAATGTTTCTGTCAAATAAATTTTTTCTAAAAGCATTCACTCATATCGCCACCTCTTTGTACATTCGATTTGAAATTTTTCACAACTGGCGTTTCTCTATACTTCGACGTCCTTTATTATGTCATTCCTCTGGTCATCTTTCCAGGTACAGTGATATTCTTCTTCCATCCTACCCGTCTCCCTTTTTTACAATTCCTTTCGAGTATAATACCGTTAGCCTTAATATCAACATACAACTGTCTTCCTCATTTAAGAACAATGTTCTACCACTAGCCGCCAATTATAATTTTTACTCCTTGATTAATAGAAACTATCCTAACTCTCTTATAATTTTCACTGATGGCTCGAAGTGCACTTTTTCAGTCGGAGCTGCATTCGTAATCCCCGCTCTCAACATTTCAAAAAAATTTACCTTTAATAGAATATGCTCCATTTTTACTGCAGAAACTACAGCTATTCTCTGCGATATGTATCTGTAAATCGCCCATCTACTAATATTCTGATCCTCTCCGATTCTAAAAGTTGTTTGCTGGCATTACAGCACTCACAGCTCAACTCTCGTTTACCATCAATTATTTACAAAATTTCTAATTACATATACCGATTAAACTCTCTCGGTGTAGAGTTAAATTTGTTTGGATCCCCAGGCATAGCGGTATCCACGGCAATAATCTAGCTGATCATTTAGTCACTTCAACGGTTAGATTAGGTACTTTTTTGTTTTATACTCCTCCTATAGATCTCCTAGCGTACATTAAATATATGCATAAGGAATAGTGGAAAAATCTGTGGTCCGATCCATTTACTACAAAGCATTATAAATCCATTCAATCCGACATACCTTCTAATCCATGGTTCTACAATATTAAAGTTGAAACTATCAAATTTAGAGGTTTTATTACTACCATTTGTAGACTGAGACTCGGCTGTAGTCGCCTTCCTGCTTCGTTACACAAGTTGAAACTTATTAGTTCTCCTAACTGCTCTCATCCTATGGATACCCATTTAGTGGCCGATGCAGACCATGTTATCCTAAAGTGTTCCCATCATAGTAATTTTCGTGTTGCATTTTATCAAGCTCTTCACAACCGTAAAGTTCCGCTTCCTATAAATATTGCAATATTGCATTTCTCTTAGTTTTTCAAAATGCTGAAGTATATACGGCCCTATACTCCTATATTTTAGATTCTGGTATCATTATTTAATTTTACACATCCCTACATTACTTCTTACTCTGCCTAATTTATAAGTAGCCCTTTCTTATTCATTCTATAATATACAGGCATGGGTAAACTGTATGGAAGCACACCCCCCCACAAAAAAAAAGTTTAAAACAGAGATAAAATGTAAAAAATAGTAATAAAGAGATAGTAAGAAACAGAGAGAAAGGGGACGGGAGGGTATACTTAGATAAAAGGGAAAGGAAGAAAAACTATATAAAATTTTTGAAATGAAACTGCTATTGGTTCATTGTATACAGGGAGCTAATCCATAAAACGATCGAGCGAGCCAAAGGTTTATACACATAGGAACATAGGCAGGCCTATTCACAGTGTAGTCTGGCTCCTCCTCTCTTTCCCGATGCTGGACTCATATACATGTATATTTAGTTTACATACATACATACAAAACACATGCAGAAATTGTAACAGACATGTGTGTGTGTGTGTATACATCGGCATATCACTCTCCCTCTTTCTCTCTCTCTCTCTCTCTCTCTCTCTCTATATATATATATATGCGTTAAAATTTTTTGCGTTCGTATTATTTCATGACTATCCATTATTTCGTTCAAATCTTTGCTTCACGAAGGATGTGTGTGCGACATAGATTTGAGAACGAAAACATGTGTCATTGTTACGTCCTGTTAAGTATAGAGGACAGTGCGTTCCTTTTCTTTTGTGAATTTTGTACAAAATTGTTGAGTTTATTAAATAAGTGACTTTTTGGGGATAAGTTTCACTTCTTCCTGCACCTTGAGGCACAAAGTTTCTTTTTAATATACTAAGATTCTAATAAAAATATTGAAGTCCATATCTGTATGTACGCATTAGGGTTCCCACAAAATATCTATCTATATATCTGTCTATATATATATGCACATATATATATATCCGGTCGTTATTTCGGTCCCGCCCCTAACACAACAAAACGTGTTTTGTTTTGCATATGCTAGTAGTGAAGATAAAGCACACGTAAGAACCAGGACGAATGGAAATATGTAAGATTAATTATTTTGATCTTAAGTGTAAATTACTTAGACTTTAAAAACCACTTGGTCCAAAAGCAATTATTTCATAAAGAAATTATGCAAAAATTCATTTAAAAATAAAGGTTTTATTTCTCAACAAGAAGGTTTATTTAATAAATTTATTATCGGAGATTTATCATTACAATAATTCTAATAATCGATTCATGTTATGTTAAATATAAATTGTCTATGCCTAGCCTCTTTCAAACGATTCTGTTTTAGACACACAAATTTTTTATGCATATTATCAGTTTTATCGTAAGTATTATTACATACCGACTTAATTTTATTTATTTCCTCATAAATTTGATCCAATTTATCCATCACTTTGCTGTCCATTTTCATGAACAAATATTTATCAGTTTAAATATTAACTATAAAAATGTTATGAATGATTATAAATGTTATCTAGATTATTGAACCTTCAAACAGTAGTAGTTAATCATATTTATATTTTAGGAACTTATTATAAACTTATACTTTAATATAATTTTTATAAATACGTGAAAATTTAGGAAGTATTATTTACACATATTCATGATGATTAACTTAAATTTGAAACTATAAAGTATATGTAAGTATACAATGTATCTAGCAAGACATGTATACATACACATATTGTACTAATATATCAAACTGTAGTGTCTGACTGATTTGAAAATATGTTCATTATAATCATTGCATTGGGCTATTTTTATCACACATAAACAGAAGATCTATTTTTCAAATTTTTTGTCTGTCTGTCTGTTCCAATTTAACTCAAATACTATTGAAGCAATAATGATAAAATTCGCAAAGCTTATAACCTATATTATCGGATTTATTCTAAGCTTTGTTTCACATTGATATCACAAATATGATAGAAATTACAATAATTTAAAGTTCTAAAAGGTAGGAGAAAGCGATATCTCTGTGAAATCGTTTAAAATTTAACACGTTTTCCGGTTCGAATGTACCGTCACTACCAACATCCGCCATACAAACCACGATTTGTTGCATTAGGGGCGTGTCTGAAATAACGGATATATATATATATATATATATATATATATATATATATATATATATATATATAAAGAAAGAGACAGCGATATTGTAATAATGACACTAATAGAAAAATGTAAAGAATATCTATACTTAGGAATAGTGGATTTGGAAAAGGTTTTGACTCAGTAAACTTCCGAGGAATTTTAAAAGCACTAGGCAAACATCGGGGTAAATAAGTAATATATAGACTTCTTTGACTCCATAAACTTCCAAGTTAAAAGTACTAGAAAACAGCACGGTAAATAAGCAATATATATACTTGATACAAAATATGTACGAATTAACTATGGCACAAATACAACTACACGATGTAACAGGAAAATATCAGATCAAGAAGGTAGTGAGACAAGAAATACTTTTTCGCCGAAGTTATTTAATGGCACTCCCGAATTGGCCTTAAGAAAGCTACAGTAGGAAACCAACGGTATAAATATAAATTGAAAAAATATAAATCATCTTCGTTTTGCGGACGACATCATATTAATAGAAAAAAATTAAGATCAACTCCAGAAAATTATGCTGGAATTAGAAAAAGCGCTGAACGAGATTGGTTTGAGAATAAACCTAGGGAAAACGAAAGTTGTAAAATATGAAGAAGACGACGGAAACAACATGAATATAAATTTAAAACAAGGTGCCGTGGAAACGGTAGATACCTTCATATACTTACGGAAAATATTTGGAATGGGAAAAAATTGACATACACACGAGGTTAAAAGAAGAATTCAACTCGGATGGATTGTGTTTGGTACAATGAAAATGATTCTACAAAGCAAAATTAGTCCAGCGAACCGAGCTAAACTGTTCAATCAATGCATCATACGAGAGCTGAGCTATGGAGCAGAAACTCATAACAATAGAATTGGTGGATAAGATCGGAAAAGCAGGAAGCATTGCTGGGAATAAGGTTGGGTGACAGAATTATAAACTCCGACATAAAATACCGGGTTTGAAGACATTGCAACCAAGATTGCAACAATCAAATGGAACTGAGCAGGGCATGTAGCACGACTGACTGATGGAAGATGGATAAAGGAATTATTAAGCTGGCGGTAGGAAACAAGGGAGATCCCCAAGAAGATGGTCGGATGACATAATAAAACAGGCAGGTCATACATAGATGCGCGAAGCTCAAAATAGACAATGGAAAAATTAGCGAGGGCCCTACACCAAGCATTGGTGTCATAGGACATAAAGAAGAAAGAATATATATATATATATATATATATATATATATACACATATAATCAGCATAATTTAATATAATGAATGTAATAATGTTGTAAATTAATCTATTTTAACATTTTTTGCAAGTTTCATAATATATTTTTATTACTTTACATAATTGTGATTTGTTGCTATGTTGACAGGGCTCTAACTATTTCATTATTTAAAAAGTAATATAAATACATTGTTAAATGTTATCGCAATAATTTTTATATTTTTAATCTCTTACCAAACAAAAAGCAAGTACAAATGGCAATATTAATAATTCTGTGAGTAGTATATAATTGGCAGGTTCCATCGCTTACAATGTATATTATTTTCATGTATTTAATCCATAGGTTATACTAAGTGTGTTTTATTTGGCTACAAATGTTTGTATGTTTGATGCATATGCCTGTTAAATAGTTTGACATATTCTGCTTTGCAAACAATTTAAAATTTTATAATCACTTCCATAAAAAAAAAATAAACAGATTAATGTGTATTTTGTAAAATATATAATAGTAACAACATACATAATTTATTTAAAAAAGGAATTATACCTTATAAATATATATTACTGTATTTACTGGCATAAGACGTGAATCTGAAATTTTAACTTCAGTTTTTGAACAAAAATAAATGTATTGTATAATCCCAATGAATTTTTCTTAAGTGTTTTTTTTTTAATTTTCATTGCTATCGCTTTTTGAATCTTCTGCAATGTCCGATGGAGCATGATCATCTTCATTGTTCCATACGGCACAATCTTCAGTTCCATCTAAGCTATTTGAAAGGCAGCATTTCTTGAAGCTCTTCACAACCAAATCATTTGAAATAAGATCCCATGCAGCCAAGGTCCACTCGCATATTAATGTCAAACAAGAGTCGTTTTGTGGAATGCAGTGGCCATCCACTCAAAATAAAAATGTTTCAAATGGGCTTTGAATGACCGATTAATACAGGCTTGAGTAATGGTGTCATTTCAGTAGAAATATAAACTTGCACTGTTTTATCTTCTCAATGCATTTTTTTCACATTATCTGTTACATGCCCCCCCAAAACTGTTCAATGCTAACATACTTTTCGGTTTTAAAAGAGCAACAGATCGCTGCTCTCACGCACATTTTATCCACTCTAAAACTAGCGAGTTATCTTCCATACTTTTTCTTGGTACCTAATAACAGGCAAATTTTCACCCTTCAGTAAGATTTTTCTTTTACATATAATAAATGATAGAAGATTTTTCCATCTGCAAGTACTCTCAACATGACTGTACACCGCTGTCTTTCATAGCCACAAGTACACACACTAATCCCTTATTGGCAGTTTGTGCCTATTCATAAAACAATTTACCCATCCTCGACTTGATTTAAAATTAGATATTTCAAGTTCTCTTACAATTTGTGGGGCTTTTAATTGTGTCATTTCTATCGTAACAGCAAACCCTTGCTCGTGTCTATGTTGAATGTAAGAATAAAGCCACACTTCTACTGGGGTAAACTTCAGAATTCAGTCGCGAAATGCTCTTCTATTTTTGTTACCATTCATGAGCTTCTCTTTTTTCTTTCTTCAATCTTTTATACATGATTCCATAATATCATGTTGACGGCCTGTCGCACGATTACCGACTTCCTCACCCATTCAAACAACTTTTAATTTTTCACTAACTGTAAACGAACGCAAACGTTTTACTGAACCCATTTTAACTAACAAGGAAACCACACAATACACTTTTGTTAGTCTAAATCAAAGTAGATAAGATTTAATTATCTGACAAGGTTGTTATTGCGCGTGTTTAGTTATTGTTTTCGTGAATAAAGTTCGTATCTATTCTGAATCGAATCGTACGGTTTTTATTTTCTCGAACGTGTTTCTTATCTCTTTTCTTATCGCGGTATATGTTCCGTATTTATTAACTCAGCCGTGATGCGGCCCCCTCCAGCGTATACCGTAGATAATTCATCATCTACGACAACGTCAAATTTACTCACTACAACTGAAGATTTACCATCATCATCATTCTCTTCAACCGACAACACAATGACTGCGTCGTCTTCCAATACACTTGGCTCTTTAACAGGTATAAATTCTTATAATTCTACGTTACCAAGCGTACAATCGAATATATATCCTTCCTCAAATCGTAATAATACTCGTCATTCCGCCCAAAATACTAATATTCCGTCAGTATCTAATCACTCTATAAACAAATCTTACGCAGATAAAATTAAACAGCAGATTAAAATTATTCCGCTTACTGAATTTCAATATCCCCAAGAGGATCAAGGTCTAATATTTCCCCATCTTGAAGGTAGTTTATTAAAATCCTATTTCCGTGCTCTACTACCAATGATAGGCAATCCTAAAAATATCATCGCCGGTTCACGCATAAGTGCTAACAGAGTCTTGATTTTCTTGAAAACATCAGACATTACAACCAGTTTTTTTAAAAACGGTGGAACCATTCAAGTTAATAATCAAATCCTAAAAGCCCACCGCCTATCTTCTCCAACAAAGAAAATAATATTATCAAATGTTTCTCCTATACTACCAAATATTATCTTACAACAACACCTCACTAATGTCCTCGGCTTAAAACTAGTGTCTCCGATCTCAATTCTTCGTGTTGACCCCTCAGATTCTGATTTTGGTCACATTATAAGCTGGAGAAGACAATTCTATATAACACATCTTGAAGAAGTTACTCTACCTCCCTATTTCAGTATATCGTACAGAAATCATGATTATAGAATTTTTATATCAACCGATGATTCGCTTTGCTCTATTTGCAAAGAAAAAAATCATAAAGCAGCAGACTGCCCAAATTTCTTCAACCTTGCTCCTGATGCCCAGAAGTTCAATGTTGTACCAACTTATAACTCTGTCTCTCCAACCCAGACTAATGATAATCCCTCCCATATCGATGTTTCAAATATGTTTCATGATCAACCCAATGAAATGATAAACATTTCGAGTAGGGCATCTACTGAACACGTCCATACAATCATTTCTTTACCAGAAACATCGGTCAATACAGAATCTACTCCTGTTGATAATCAAGAAACGTCTTCTTCATCTATTCCTAATAACCCACGTTCAACGACAGTAATCAATTCACTTAATACTGCGCACCAACACAATATCAAAGAAAGCATGCAAGATACTTTTAAAAGACAAATCTCTGACTCACCCCCGTCTTCAATTGAAGGCATAAACAAAGACCCTGTAGAAAATTCTAATTTTTCCATTCCTCATGATCGGCCAAAAAAGAAAAAAAAAACACCAACACCTAAAAAAGACTCGATCGATCAATCTCAGAAACAATCTCCTGAGATGGGTGCAAATATAAATCAAATTAACACATGTGTTCAAACTAAATCTTCAATTAAGCAGCTTCTTCAACCAATCGAGCAAATAATTACTACCAAATTTCAGGCCAAAGAATACCCACTGAACTTTACTAATTTCTGTCTCCTAATGGACATGGTTAGTGATCTAAGTGACCCGCTACCAACAATCACAGAATTTACAACAGACACTGAAGGTATCATTCGGATGTTGAAACAAAACTACCATACACTGACAAATAGGTCAATGAAGATTAGATTCACAAAGTTGAAGAAACGCTTACATCTTGCTTTGTCACCTAATCATGAATCCATTACACCTTCTTCAGCCGAATCCTCAGACTCCATTGATATTTGTTAAAATGATAAATCTAATTTCCTGGAACTGCGCAGGTGTCTTCTCTCATTTTGAGGATTTGCAGCTGCTTACTTCTACATATAGTCCCTTAGCTATAGCTTTACAAGAAACCCACTTAAAAAGCTCTCAAAATCTCCAACTTATTTCTTATAATATTCTCCAAAGCG
This sequence comes from Coronaproctus castanopsis, assembly GCA_032883995.1. NCBI lineage: Eukaryota > Metazoa > Arthropoda > Insecta > Hemiptera > Monophlebidae > Coronaproctus > Coronaproctus castanopsis. Next base: position 221,501,133 of record CM065053.1, read on the forward strand.
AGCCATCCCCACCTCACCTACATGCGCGGGGTGGTATCCTGCTTGCAATTCGATCAGATATTTATTTTGAAAAACTCTCTGTGACATCACCCATACTATTCATTGCAGTTAAAATATTTATTCCATACAAAATTACAATATGCAACATTTACTCCACCCCTAACGATAAGTTTACATTTGCTGAACTATTCTCATTGATTGATACTCTTGAACCCCCTTTATCATAATGGGCGACTTCAACGCTCACTCTCCAACCTGGAATAGTAAATTATACAATAAAAAAAGGGCACATTATTGAAGATTTAATTTCTCATTTTAACCTAATTCTTCACAATACTGAACCAACTCATTATAGCTTTGCTTATAAGACATGGTCAACATTAGATTTAATTCTATCCTCTCCTTCTTTAGCTTCTGTTTTAAATGTATTTAATCACACTGATCTAGCTGGAAGTGACCATGTTCCACTTATTATGCATTTTCCATCACATACTACTTCTGTAAGCTCGATTAATAGATTGAATTATCACAAAACAGACTGGACCCGATATTATGAAATGTGCTTAACTGCTTTTCCATCAGAGTGCAATAACAGGATGACAGATTCTGAACAAAGAGTAACACATTTTACTAACATATTGTTACAGTTCGCTCACTTATGCTCTCCTCAAGTGACTAATCGTGCCTTTCATAATAAACCGATCCCATGGTGGAATACTGATTGTAAGTCAGCTATATGAAATCGTCGGAAAGCGCTTAAACAATTAAAAACTTCTCCCACTACGGAAAATTATATACGGTTTAAACGACTTCGCGCCAAAGCTAAATACACACTAAAAAATGCAAAAAAATCTGCCTGGTGTAAGTATGTCTCAACTATAACACCATCCACCTCATCTAGAACAGTCTGGAACAAAGTTAGAGCTATAGAAGGGAAGTCAGCACATTTCACTCCCTCTTATATTAAGGTTTTAAATAAAGTTATTATTAATCGTTATCAGATTGCTGAGCATTTTGTAGATCATTTTGCGGCTAATTCAAGTAATTCTAATTTATCGCCTATATTTCGTCAGCACAAAAGCCTCCCTGAGTTAGAATCAATAAATTACTCATCTGATAATAATGAACAATACAACCAGTTAATAACTATGAATGAACTCAATATAGCAATTTTACGCATGAAAGTTAGTGCCTGTGGACTAGACAGTTTTCACATTCAGCTGTTGAAAAATGCACCGAAACAAATTTTGTCTGAGCTCCTAAGCATTTTTAATACAATATGGACCTCGGGTAATTTTCCCACATTATGGAAGAAGGCGTTAGTAATACCAATTCTGAAACCTGACAAAAATCCAGTTTCCCCTGATTCCTATAGGCCAATTTCCCTCACTTCAGTCCTCGGTAAAGTTTTCGAAAAAATAATAGCAGCGCGATTGGTCTGGCAATTAGAACAGGGAAATTATCTTTCTAAAATGCAGTGCGGTTTCGACCTGGTCGGTCTACAATTGACCAGGCTTTGTTTCTCCAGAATGAAATTTCTTTGGTCATAACTCGGCATATGCATCTCTTAACAGTCTTTCTAGACATAAGTAAAGCATTCGACTGCACATGGAAATATAAAATTATTCAGACTCTCCATCAATGGAACTTTCATGGACGCCTTCTAAACATTATAATCAGTTTTCTAGAAAATCGATCATGCCAAGTTCGTCTTCATGACACTGTTTCCTCATCTCGACTTCTGGAAAATGGCGTGCCTCAGGGATCTGTTCTTAGTCCAGTGCTTTTCAATGTTGCTATCAATGACGTCATTGACAAAGTTGTAGCTCCTGTCAAATGTATTCTATTCGCTGATGATCTGGCACTGCTTCTACCATGTTCTGATGTTTCCTTAGGCTCAATGGTATTGCAGCAAACGCTCGATGAATTACACCAATAGACACTGAAATCGGGTTTTCAATTCTCAGTACACAAGTCTACTGCTATACATTTTTGCCATAAACGGGGGTGTAAACATACTATCGAGGTTAAACTCAACAACAATGTAATTCCCACGGAAGAAATGGTTAAATATTTGGGGCTCATGTTTGACAACAGGCTACTATGGAAACATCATATTTATGCTATAAAGAAAAAGGTCATACAAAAACTGAACTTACTGCGTAAATTAGCTTATTCAAGCTATGGTGCAGACACACAATCCTTATTATCTATTTACAACGCTATCATCCTTTCTAGAATCGAATATGGGGCTGTAGTTTATGCTAGTGCCAGGCCATATATTTTGCAATCTTTAGAGACTATAAATACTACTGCGCTAAGAATGTGCAGTGGTGCATTTCGTACCACTCCAACATCCAGTCTCATCAATGATCTTGGCCTCATGAGTCTAAAATTTCGTCGTCTTTTCCAATCATCTTCATTCTATATTCACCTCAAGGTCGTCTACAATCTACCGATCAGCAATTCCCTGATAAACACTCCTTTAACTGCCAATCAAAATTGCAACTTCTTTCACCGTGTCAATACACTTCTGCGCAACCTTGTCATTCATCTACCTCCAATTTACTGCAGTTATATCGCCGCAATACCACCATGGATTTCACTCGAATTGGATGTAAACCTTTCATTGCTACCACCTGCACAGCGATCAGACATGGCATCCATTCTTCATCGGTATAAGAATATGCTAATATACTATACTGATGGGTCTAAATTACTGGATAGGGTTGGCTGTGCTGTTTCTACAGCTAGCAAAATTCTCATATGCTACTCACTGCCACCGTACTTTTCAATTCTTTCAGCTGAGTTATATGCTATCAAGCTAGCAATTGTGTACATAATTGAAAATCTTGCAATATATTCTCAGCAATCGGCAATATTTTCCGACTCAAGTGCAGCTTTAAAGTCAATCGCTAAATATTGGAACAATAATCAACATCAAATTGCTAAAGAAATTATTCAATTGTTGGAATCAATGGAACCCTCTCATTGACCAATGTTTGTCTGGATACCAGGTCATTCACAATTTCCTGGAAATGATTTAGCTGATCGAGCAGCAAAGGAAGCGTCCTCTATGTACCCCTACATAAATCTATCCAGTCCTTGTGAAGATGTGTACGGTATCGTCACCATGAAGCTAAAGAACAGATGGAAATCTATGTGGACTTCCACGCCTAACTCAAACAGTTAAGAAATATTAAATCGGATACAAGCCACTGGAAAACACCTTCTAATTTATCCAGAAAAGAAGAAATTACTTTGAGACGGCTCCGATTCGGCCATACATTAATAACACATGGGCATTTATTAAGGCGTGAATCTCCTGCCAGATGTTCCTGTGGACACTGGAAAATCACTGTCAAACATCTTTTGTTAGATTGTACTACTTACAACTCTCAACGTTCCCAACTAACATTACCAACAACAATTAAAGGCCTGCTAAACTCAAATGGCAACACATACCTTCAAGTTCTCCGCTTCTTATACAATACTGGTCTCTTCAATATGATCTGAGATCTTCTCATCTGTGCCTCCAGCCTAGTAGCAGTACATGGCACATTAATGGGAAAATAATAATAATAATAATCAAAGTAGATATAAAGAATGTTGAGATAAAATTTTATAGCTATTCACTACAATGGAAGTGACTCAGCATTAACTTTATCATTTGCCGTATACCGGATGTGATTCACCGACTATACAATACACTCTTACATTACCGGTACTATCGTATATTAGACCTTAGATATAATGTACTGGGTTCTAATTTGAACAACTACGCGTACCTTACTTTTTAATGCTACATTTTACAAAAAAAGTTACGTGTCTTACGCCAGTAAATACGGTATTACCGAATATAACATAGTATTAGTGATATTTATTGTATGTTAAAAACTAAATTATGACTAATAAAGTGATTAAACTATGGAATCAGAATAAGGAATTAACGTTATAAATTTAAATGAATTGTCCCAATTTTCATAATGTACAATTTGTTATTTAGCATGTTAATTATTTATAAAAAATTTGGCATACATAAATTTTTGTGTGAATTATTATTAAATTGTATTTGGTCCAACGTTTTTAACTTATATACCCTTCTTTAACCAAAAATAGGTTAGAAACCTTAAAATTATCTCGTTAATATCACAAAATTGTTTATTTTCTTCGAATTTGCCGAATAGTTCACACTTAAATATGTGTTTGTCATTTTGTATTAGTCCGCATTTGCATTTATCATCTTCCGCTAATCCCCATTTCTTTAAATTATGTTTCGCTTCTTATTATGTTTAAGGTTCGCCACAAGATGTAATCTAAATAGAAGCTGCTGGAAGAAATTCATCTACATTTACACCATTTGTACTTTCAGTTCTCCATGCTTCCAATGTTGCAAACTTGGTAGAGTCTTTCAGTTTATTAACTGTTTGGAGTAAGCTATGTCTACCTCTCGGAGTAGTCCTTCATAGTTGTGGAATGGGTGGCGACCGTCATTAGCTTTTCTTTCTTGGCTGCCATGCTGCGTCTAATATCCAGTGGTGCAATTCCACTAAGTGCATACATGTTAGTTATGGGCGTAGCTTTGAGACAACCAGTAATGATTCTGCACGTTTCATTTAGTGCAACGTCTATCATTCTTGAGTGTGCAGAACGACCCTAAATTGGGTACGTGTATTCCCCTGTTGAATAGCAGAGTGCCAGTGATGATGTGCATAAAATATGTGATTTAACACCAATTTGGTGATAGTTAATTTTCGGATAAGACTATTTCTCGTCACTATCTTCATTTTTGTTATTTTGCAGTGTCTCTTGAATGTTAACGATCTGTCTAATACAACCCCCAGGTATTTGGGATGATAAACGTTTTCAAGCTTTCATCCATTCCACATGATGTGTAGCTGGTGTATAACTTCCCGATTTCAGAGGTGGAAACAGCATTTTAGTTTTCACTTGGTTTAACTTGAGTTGGTTAACCTTATAATATACATCGAGTTCTTTAGTCATGTTACTGAGATTTTCCTCTACTGCTTCGAAAGCATTATTTTGAGCTATAAAAGCAAGATCATCTGGAAAAATAAAATTGTTTGTGGTTTCTCCAATAGATTGATCATTATAGATATTAAATAATGTTGGAGCCAGCATGCTACCCTGCGGCAATCCATTTTTCTGTTTCCTCCAAGCGCTAGTTTTGTCATTTAATGTCATGTAGAAACGTCTATCGTTTAACAGCATTGATATTATCTGCATAAATTTATAGTCTTTCGTTGTCTGGCAGTGGCGACTCGTGGTTAAAAAATCTAGCGGTTGCAATTACACCTCCCACTCTCAAACATATCACACACAACATTTTGTAACAAACAATATCGCAAGGTAACATTAATAATGTTAAAGGACAAAGTGTAATACAAACACAAGAACCATTTAAAACCGTAATCGGAAAAACTAAAAATTATTAAGTTAGATTATCGATCCCAAGATAAAAAAATTGTAATATTAAACCGAAATATATTAAAAATTTATTTCCACATGAATAAGTACAAAATTTATACAATTAGAAAAGTATAGAAATTTTTAATATACTAAAACAAAACAATTCAATAAACTCTATGTATAATAGTCTAATTTTTTCACAATTTACACAAAACAATCCTCTGAAAATAAAATGATAAACTGCCCTGTAAATAATAACGCTCCAGTAAGGAAAAAATTCTAAGTATATCAACATAGGCCAGTAATAATACGAACAACATAAACTGGAGAGAGGTAATGAAACAATTCACACACGGAAATGTACACAGTAAAAGAAAGAAACGCCGATAGAAATTCGAAGAACAAAACCTAATCTCAGAAAGAGATGGAATAAAAGTAGTAGACTTGTAGTATGCGCACGCAATCGCACCTACGTGTTATGAACAACACAATGAAAAAACTATTCCTTGGTGTCAAATGTGTGTACTTTAAGGGCTCTGGTTGCAAAATGACTGCAACATTCGCCTACATAGTCCTGTGTAGAATCTACATACATAGTAGCATTACGCACAAAATATTCATATAACTCTGTATCAGGCTTTTCAATGCCTTCTTCAGGTTGCATGGAGCATGTAACTACCAACCGTTATAACTAGTCATTTCAAATTAGATACAACAATTTCTGAATAACCACGTACAAAAAAGAAAAAACAATTTATTAATAAAAGTAACACGATATATTAATAAACCCGAGTTTACGTTTCAAGCAACATGCCGTGCCCATCATCAGAACTAAACAAAAAAAATTATATAGTCATTTCAAAGCATTTTTTAAAAGATTTTTAACTTTGTATAATATATTCTTGAAAAATATATAATTAAAATTTACTTATTTTGTTTAATCTTTATAAAATAATTAGTACTTTTACATCATCAATTTTTATGCTGTTACCGATATTTCTGGCGGTTATGCAACCATGCAACCATTATGTACAAACCGCCACTGTTGTCTGGTATACTTTCTTAATGAGTATGTGATGAGAGATGGTATTGAATGCAACCGTTAGGTCTATAAAGACAGCACCAGTAACTTTTTCCTTCTCGAACCCATATTATATGTGTTGTGTTAAATTTATTATTTGTCTGGTACAGGACTTTCCTATCCTGAAATCTGCTTGTTGGGGTATAATTTACGCTTCGATAGTTTTGGATATTCTATTCAGGACGACTCTCTCAAATATTTTATAAAGGTGACACAGAAGAGATATGGACGACAGCTATTAACATCGTTCAAAATCATTCCCTAGCTTTGGTATAGATAGTTTATCTAGACAACAGTTATATGGATCAAGTATCCATTTCCTTCGCAACGTTTTGTGTGAATTAGAAAACATTATTATAATAAATGTTTTCTTTTCGATTAAATTGTTCAAGAATCTTTTGAATAAACTATTATTAAATATAAAATATCAGTATAATTTTCCTTATTATTCGATATATATATATATTATATATATATATATATATATATATATATATATATATATATATATATATATAAATGCACAACAACTTGATTCAATTGTACATGTATAGGTATGTATAAATTTTATTCAATTCATTATATGGCTGTAATAATGGGAGTAATAATGATTTAAATTCATCTAACTTCATGTTTTATAAAACATTTTTCGGAACACATAGTTACACGATTATTATTATAGATTACCCATTATTATTTCTAATTGATTTGTTTTCAAAGTGAATTATTTTATTGATTTGTTGATATTTTTACGATGATCTAACAGTTTGATTACTTTATTATATAAAAAGCAATATAAATAAAATTTTAATTATCATCGCAATTAGTTTTATTTTTTTAATACATATGGTAAATTAATAATTGATATCGATCACTGGAAATTGATGATATTCGAAAATATAATAGGAACATAATGAAAGTTACATTTTTGATTTGTGCCATGGATGTACATTTTTCATCGCTTACTCTATAAAATCAAAATAGTAATAGTGGTATATAAATAATTCTGATATACATAAATGGTATATAATTGATAGCTTTAGAGAATATATTATTTTCAGCATTTAATTCAGCGGGTATTGGTGTTTTATTTAGCTACACTATAAAATTTTGCAAGTTGCAAATAAAAATTTATTTTATTGTGGTTTTATTTATTTAAAATTTAAAAATAATACATTATAAGTGTTAAAATACAAATATCTTTGTCGTATTGAATAAATTACAATCTACTATACAGATAATTTGTTTGTTGTTTTTTAAAATTTTAAATTATTCGCTTTACCGAAAAAGTTGGCTTAATTTATACAAATATAACATGAATTAAAATTTATATAAATATCAATTTAATATTTAAAAAAAAAAAACAATATGACGGTTTAGAAAATAAGTCAGCGAAACAAGCTATATTTGAAATGTGCAAACGATTAAAGTTATACAGATTAAAGGGAAAAAACACCCAATTGTGGCAGGACCAGGATCGTTTAATATTTTGAATGTATTTATAGAAAAGTGTATTTTCAAGAATTTATAAAATAAAGTTAACAAAGGACGTCAAAGTTATCGATGACCTAGCTATGAGAACTGCAAATAACAGTGAAATAAATATGGAAAGAAACATACGTAACGCAAATAAAGAAGTTAAATTACAAAAATTAAACATTCTTAATTTAAAGTGCGTAACATATATAACGTATATAGTGATAATTCAAAACAACCAAAAATTCTAAAATCATTTCCATAACGTATAAATAAAATAAACAAATACGTGTGCATATTTAATCAACTGTACAATAATAATAATAGATATAATTTTAAAAAAGAAGTTATACTTTATAAATCTATAATAATATAATATCGAACCTAACATATAGTAATAGTATTTATTATAATATGTTAAACACTAAATTATAGTAATTAAAACAATAACAAAATATGTGGAGTAAGAATAAGTGCTTAGGGTACAAATACTTTCCAAATTTAAATGAACGACTTAAAAATAAACAGTTCATATTAATTTTTATAATATACAATTTATCGCTGGTCATTAAATATATTTTTAAAAAATTGATACAACTGAAACTGAAAACTGTAAGGACACGATTTTTCATGTGTTACAAGAGTGTAATTGTGAAGAGATTGTATTACATTATAGTATAGAGGAGTTCGGAAATGACATTAGAACTTACAATACAATAGTTATAATAGCATAAAATTGCATACTTCAACGGGCACACTTTAATAAAAAAGACAGCGTTTACGGTTATACAGAGTATAACTTCATTCTTCACATGCAGTGTTATCTTGAAATTATTTTTGTAATCTGGAGAAAATGTCATTAGTGCAAATGCACTAAAGGGTACAATAAACAAATGGTTTTTCTTTTACAAATTTCAGTTACATAAATTACAATTAATTCTTCTTTTGTATATACACGTGTCTATTTTTATATAACGTTACGTGTCGTTTCAAATATCGTAATCCGATTTGTAAAAAAATATCTACATTGAATAATGTTAAGATTAAAGTATACATGGATGAACGAAAATTTAACTACTTCATTCATAAAAAAAAAAGCAAGATCGAAATATTAATTTATATAAATACATATACATAATATAAATAACTTTCCATACTTGTAACTTACCAAATATTCTTTTCTATATTTCGATTCTTCATGAAGCAAAATAACAATAAATATAATTGAGATATTAAATCACAAATTAATAGTTCATTAAATCGAATAATGACGAAACCGCGAAACCGAAAGTAATTTATGTGATACAAATTATCAGATATAAGATATTCATTTGCATTATAATATAATAATGAAATATCCAATCTTAAATAAACTTTAAAACTATCATTAAAACGCATCAACACGCGGAATTAAACTGACCGATATTTACAAGTAGTTACAAACTTACAAGCAATGACCGTCAATTACGTAATTATGGGATTCACAAAAAAATTTGACAACTAGTTTAATAGTTATTAGGTGGTAACACTGTGGTACAGAATACAGAGTTAAGTTATCAGGGTTTATTATAATTTGTTTGATTTTTCTGTTCCGGTTCGTACTTTAATTAAGATATTATAGAAATGGTGATCAAGATGCATATCGGAATCATTAAAACAAAGCTAAATAATTATAATTATAAAACTGTGAATAGAGTTCGCGGCGGTTTATGTGAAAAGTACAAATAGGCAAGAACGTATATGTTATTTAATATATACGTTTTGGAAATAAAGTAGTAAATTAAAATGGACGTGACAAAATTTCCGATATCACAATTTAATGTAAAATTAATGATGTAAAAGAATTAGCAGATTATTGGGAGAGATGAAAAAGATGTATAAATTTGTACTTTATATTTAGAAAATAACGGATGCTAAACAATAACAATCCAAAGTATTATATTTTTTTTGTAGTTTAGATTTACAGGGTATTTATTGTAATCAACTGAATTATGAAATAGTATATGAAAAAATTGATATATATATGAACATACTTGTAAAATTTTAGATAAATAATTTATACCGAACATAAACCCAATTTATGAGGGGCATATTTTTCAACATGTGAAACAATTGTTAAATGAAATTATTGATTAATTCATAACTAAGTTAAGGGAGCAATTAAAAAGTTGTGACAATGGTAATAAAAAAGAATTCATTATTGATCAAGTCATAGCAGACTGTAGAGGAATTATGTAAACTTTTATTAGAGAATTGTAAAGTAAATTTATAAGAAACTAAAAATTTAGCCAGGACATTAGAAGCAGGTCAATCGAAACTATATAGACCAATTAAGGAAAGCATCTCAAAAGCAACCATTTAATTGGTCATAACAAGATGCAGCCGATTTTGAAGTTATAAAACAATTGCTTTATAATGAAACAAGTTTAATTCTGTTTAATCCAGAACTGAAAATGATGATAATAGCAGATGCCAGTCTAGTAGGATTAGGAGCAATGATATTACAAGAACAAGAAGATATAGTTTGTTATCTGTTAGTCAACGCTTGCCACCAGTTTTAAGAAGATACTCACAAACAGAGAAAAAAGCACTTGCATTAGTATTTGTCTATGAACAGTTAAAATTGTACCTGACAGGTCGGTAATTTATATTAATCGCTAACCATAAACCATTAGAAATAATTTTTGGAAAAGTTCAAAACCATATGTAAGATTAGAGCATTGTCTATTATGCTTAGAGGGCCTGAAGTATCAAATACAATACTTAAAAAGAAAATATAATAGTGCAGATCTACTTTCAAGATTGTTACAAACAGATCCAAAATTAAAAACAATAAATGATATGTTCTTTCCCAAGCTAGCACTACAGCCCATTCAATTTTGTGTAAATCAGAAAGAAATACAAAAGAATAATGTACTAGGCACAGTAATGCAGGAATTGAAGACAAGTTCAACAGTCAGCATGAAGCCATATTCACACATAGTGGAGGAATTAGGAATTGCAAAAGGAGTATTACTAAAAATATTGTGACTAGTAATACCAAAAATTAAAAAAAAATCGGTATTAGAAAATGCTCATGAGAGTCACCCATATATTACAAAAATGAAAGAAAGATAAAGTTTGATGGCCAAGAATAGATCAGGATGGAGAAAATTTGTTTGAAATGGCTGTTTGAAAGTATCATACATTCAGACAATCAAAGAAATGCATAGAAAAATCTTGCCAGATGATCCATGGTAGGAGATTGCAATTGATTGCAGAAGTTCAATTGTAACAATAAAGACAGGTGATACATCATAAAAACCATATAAAAAGATATATCGGAAAAGAAGATGATGTAAAAATGCAGGAGAAGCATCCACATGAAATGTAAATGTAGTCAACAATGGAAGGTCAATCAGATGAAGAAGAAATAAATATGCATCCATAAAGGATAAGAACTAAACCAAAATATTTGGATCATTTTGTCTTAAGAGATAAACATTAATGAAATTAAAATTACTTATTTATATATACGTTATGTAAGTTTATTTCAGGGACTCAAATAAATAAAAAAGGAAAAGTTGAGATGTAATTTATTAATTATTGGGAGATAACACTGTAATATACAGTTGAGTGGTAAAAGTTTATTATTATTTGTTTCGTTTTTCGTAGCAGTGTAGTTTAATTAAGATATTATACTGGAAAAGTTATTATTGAAGATGAACACCTGAAACTATTAAAAAAAAAGTAGCATAGGAAGTATTTTTTATATAGAAAAAGAAGCAGTATAGTGGCGAAGGAAGGAAATGAAAGAGTTAATTAAGATCCTATACATTTGCTTGTATAAACGCATAAAATGACCATTTAATTTTTTTTGTTAAGTGAAAATATATCCAACCTATTTTTAAACAAATATACGTTGGTTGAACTATTGTAAGTGCGTACAGCAAATTTTAAGAAATGGTCTATACTATTCTGGTTTAACGACACAATAGTTCTATTTTAAAAATTAACCCTCCCTTGAACTTTATATATATATCTTAAACGATATCAAAATTTAAGTTAAAGCTACAATAGCGACCATGAATATAAACACGACGAATCAAAGTATGTAATATTAATTGTTTTCGATTTTAAGTTGTAAATTACTTAGACTTTAAAAACCGCTTGGTCCGAGCGAAGCGAGCTAGCTTAAATATTTATTAAACAATTAACTTTAAAATATTCTAATAGTTCTCGTATTTAATCCATAAAGAAATTTTTATTGATACCAACACATTATAGTATATATTATACAAATAACTGAGAACCAAGATACATATGAATAACAAAACATTCGAAACGAACAGACCCTTAAAGGAATGAATACTTTGATTACTTTTGGCTAATGATTATGTATTCTTTCAAGTCTTAAGTAGAATAGAATAACATAAAGCTTAACACAATATGCTGGGAAATTATTATTAATTAAATATTATTAATTTTTTTAATAGAAATATAACACGTTAGTGTGTTAATGGTTTAAGTGTAACTTTTAACGTTGCGTGTATAAATTCAGTAAATTAAAAATTACTAAATTATAAGTTGGATGATTAAAAAAAGTGTGACGTACAATGTTGTAGTTCTTATTTTCTTATAATTTTTCAGATATAAATGATAAAACAATTAATAAATTGTTTAAAGCAATTAGTAAATTCTAATACATTAATAACTGACCTACCTACTCTATATTCTATTTGTCATTACTGCACAGTGAGAGATATACAGGTACAAAATTACAGATAGTAATAATGCACTTGGAATCTACAGAATTCGAAAGGAAAGAAGAAACAAAATAGTGAAAAGTAATGAATTCGTTAGAAATTAAGTACTCATTATTTCAGGTAAACGCGAGTAAAGAATATTGTGATATTCATTGATTACTTTTCGCCCATCACTAATTGTTTGTATTTTGTGCGGTAATTTGGTTCGCGTTTTAAATATGGAGGTAGTTAATATTTTTTTTTACAAATTGTGTGCCGACAGATAATGTTTACTAGATAAATTACTTTAAATGCTCCTACCCTATATTATATAATGATGTGAGAAGTATCAATGGTTTGTCATGGCGTTATGAAAATGATATCCAAAGTCATAATAAACGAGAACTTTGCAACATTTTTGTATCATTTCGAAGTGGTGCCTTCATTGAGCATTCCCACTTGTGAAATTATAATATTTGTCAGCCTGTGGGCTCCTTAACTCTGATTGCACTACGATTAGAGATGTGCCAAAATCATGAATAGATTGATTCATACGGGTGTGTTATCTTTATATTTAAAAAGATTCGAACAAAAATCATTTTAATAGTAATGATTGGTAGTGAAAATTTCCTCCCTTGCGGAAATCTGTTGTATTACGTACAGTAAAGTGGGTATACTTGGGACACTGGTCTAACATGGGACAATATAGTAGCATCTTGATTATTAACTAGTCACACTGGAACTAATTAATGTAGAACAGTGAAAATGACTTTTTGCGAAGAAGATGTTTCTCCATAATTCATGTTTTAATTTTTTACTGTTATAAATGTTTTGTGATTGTAAATTAACTGTGTTGTTTAAGTGTATTTTTTCTCACCGAAACTTTGCCTTATTTGTATTTATAAACCGAGGTAAGAAGTTTGAAATATATTGTTTCATGTTAAGTTATGTATGTAAATAATATATACTGGTTCTTTGGGCAATTATTATTTTTTTATTGCCGTTGTTCGCATAAGAGAAATGTCCCAAGTTGCCCCGTACTTAATTTTACCTTATCATAATACTCTAATTTTTAATTAAATGTTTTATAAATCTTAATCGTTTAAGTTTGTTTAATTGTGTAGTACATAGAAGAGTGTGTGGTTCAAGACAGTATCATGACTCTACTGAAGAGAAAGTTAAACATGTAGTTAAACTTTTACAAGAGCGCAAGTTATCATAACGAGAAGCAGAGAAACGTTTTAGTGTACCAAAATCAACATTACAGCGATGAATGAAGGGTAGGTTCTTCCTAAGGTTTTTTAGTGCCTAATTTGCCTAATTAGCCATTTACTAATTTCAATTTAATTTATGCGGTATGTTTTTGTAGGTATTCTTTTTAAAATCCCATTAAATTTAACTGTTGGATTTAATTTTTATTTTTTTCATCACTATGAAATTAGACATGCTTTCTAAATAATGCTCATTTTTTTTAAATATAACTGTATTACTTTTTTTTTATTATTTTTTTTTAACGTGCCTTATACTGCTTCTAAGGCCAGAGGAACGGAAAGATAGTTTATTAAGGAGAGAAGGTTGGATAAAGGAAAGTTATAAATTTAGATTCAGCAGATGGTGAATACTGTAAAATTTCGTTAGAGAGGATGCAAGTCCAACAGTAAAAGACATGATAAGAGAATGTGAGGTATAGTAAGGGGTATGTTACATGACGAGCATAACGGTGCACTCTGGCCTAGAAAGAAATGCTTGTGTGTAATAAGTGTGTGTCCACAGTGTATGCGGAAAAGAGCGACTTCATATTTTCTATTGAAATGTTCCAACCCAGTTTCATTCTTCCGATCCGTAGTGAACTGCGGTAGACATGAGAATCTTGCCACTGTTTGACACTGCAGTTGACTGCGTACTTGATCCATGAAGCCTTTTGCTGGAATTGGTCGGTTTTGGAGCTGGTACCAGGATGGCGGATTCTTTAGCTGTTTTATTGACCATTGTATTCAGTCCGACTTCCTTATGACCCGGTATCAACATCACAGTTATTTCTTCTTTATAAGATGCACTAAAGGATGCTGAAGTTTGAATTTTTTCTGGAGACAGCGAATAGAGCTGAGCGAATCTGTGCAGATGAGGATCTTACATTTAAGCTCTGCCGCGGCGATTTCAATAGCGTATAGAGTGCATATAATTCAGTAGTCAATACGCTAAACATCTGTGGGAGGGGACAACGTACGACATTATTATGGTAGAGGATTGCGCATCTACTCGAATGTTCAAGTTTGGCACCATCTGTGTAAATAACTTCACGTCCTTCATATTTTCGAGCTGCGGTATGAAAAGCCTCACTTATGGAGAGGCATGTTGGCTTATTATATTGTGAAAGGATAGATACATCAAATTGAATTGGGCTGTGTAGATATGGAGAAATGGAATGCGAATGGATGGTATCGAGTGTAGGGAGGGGAAATAGATTTAAATGCTTGAGAATGGAATTCGTTTGTTCCTGAAACAAGAGATTGGTATATGGGAATTTATGGTCAGGTGGTGTCGATATCGGTAGATTAGGTATTGTATGAAGATGTGAAAGGAAACTGAGTAATAGATCATGATTGTGTAATTGAATAGGCAATTCTATTGCATCATAAAATAGATTGGATGTAGGAGTGGATGTATTACCTTTGCCAGTTTTATATCTTCTCAAATTGGTTCTTTTTTCTTTTTACATTAATTTATAATTTATGTTATATGGTTTTTATTTGTTGTATTTTGATTTTTTCATAAATTTTATTATGACATCATTTTTGTTCTTAAGTTATTTTCTGTATTTTCATTTGCATCTTAAACCACAATTCATAACTATTTTTCTCAATATTTGTTGATTTAGATTATTATTTATATTATTTATTAAACTTATATTTAATAAATATAAATTTGTGACGTGTGTTCTTAAACTTAGCATTTTGTTTTCATATTAAATTTGTTAGGTTCTTATTTACAAAGTCATATCATTTTTTTGTTTAATGTTTTATATATACATATATCCTAATACTGATAAAATTAATTCATATTTCCTTCTACAATGAACAATTGAATTTTTAAATAATTAAGTACAGAATACAAATGAGCTATTTTCAACTTGACCAATGTTATCTTTGCTTTTTGTTTAATATTTTGTGCTATTTTACTTTTATTATTAATAGTTACTTTGCTTTTATTTAATCTCTATTTAGAAAAGATCTTTAAGACAGCGTTGGTAGATGAAAAAGCTGGAATTAAAGTAAACGGAGAAATAATTTCAAATATAAGATATGCGGATGATTCGGTCATCTTGGCTGGAAATATGGAGGACCTACAGAGATTGATAAATAAACTCAGTAAAATAGGGCAAGAATTTGGAATTAAAATCAATGTGCCCAAAACAAAATTTATGGTAGTCACCCGTTCGCAATTTGCAGACGAGGCACTATATATAAATGGAAAAGCAATTGAAAAGGTGGAAAAATTCAAATACTTGGGATCAATGATCAATTGTAAATTAGACTGTGATGAAGAAATTAGAATAAGATGTGGAATAGCCAAAGACGTGTTCAGAAAACTCAGTAACGTATTACTGCAATCAAAGTTCCCTCTACCCGTACGATTAAAGGTTATTAATTGTTATGTATGGCCGGTGCTACTATATGGAGCAGAGACGTGGTCTATAAAGAAGATGTCGGAAAAACGGCTTTTGGCAGTGGAAATATGGTTCTTGAGATGATTGCTGAAGATACCTTGGACAGAAAAAGTAACAAACAAGGAAGTCCTAAAAAGAGCAGCGGTTAACTGAGAGAACATCATACAGAAAAGGAAAATTGCGTATTTTGGACACATAATTAGGGGAGAAGAATACCGCATTTTGCAAACCATACTGCAAGACAGAATAGAAAGAAAGCGGCCAAGAGGCAGGAAGAAGATGGAATGGATAATGAACATAAAGAATTGGACAGGAATAAATTATATTGGAAATTTGGTGAAAGCAGCAAGAAGCAGAACATTAAAATTAGTCGACGCGTCAAAGACGTAGGGCACTACAAAGAAGAAGAAGAAAAATTATGAATTATATAAACACTTATAATTAAACACAAATATTTACCTTAGTTATACTAATTTCAGTATAATTTTAAAGTATCAGTAATAAAAAAATTAATTTACATTTTTTGATGGCTACTTCTATTATTGTATATTTATAATCTCTTCTTTTTCTTCTTTATTAGCCATTTTTAATCCACTGTAGGATGTAGGCATCTTCCTTGTTTTCATGTGATCCTATCTTGACCCACCAGTCCTTGTCTGTCTTTCTAATATCGTCTTCCCACCGTGTACGTGCTTGACCCCTTACTCTTTTATTTGTTGGATTCCATGTAGTTGTTCTGACCGTCCATCTGTTATCATTGGATCTCCTGTCATCTCCGTTTGGTTTTTAAAATTTCTCGGACAGTGGGACAAAGAAAAATTAAAAAAAAAAACATAATTATTTATGATGAGAGAGAGAGAGATAGAGAGATAAACAAGGTATTTTATAAGTGCATAATTATCATTTAATTAAAAAACATAATCCTACTAGCATTTAAAGATATTAAAAGTGAAACGAAAAAATGATTTGTCAGGATATTTCAACGAAGTAAGTGTTGTGAATCATAAGGACTACCGAATTTAGGACATTGCATATCCTGACGCCTGCGCCGAATTTAGGATGTGAGACTCCCGCCGAGACAGAAGTTCAAAATTAAATTCGTAATAACTTTATTAAGCGACGGACGATGAACAATACCTTTCGGTACATCGAGTAATACGAGTCTGACTTCGTACGAACGAATTATCTTATTTATATAAAATACGTACGTGACACACGTGGATCGACGAAACGTAATATCGAAAACAGATATCGATTTTGAATATTAATGTTAATATTCGTAATAGAAATAAAAGTGTTAATAACGATGATCATAATAATTTCCTTAATGCAACTAATGCATTTGTACAATAATAATAATGTTAATAATAATGATAATATGTGCTTTTGACGAAATATCTTATGAACTTAGGATCCATTACCAAAAGTGCATTTAATGTAGAGCGATGAGTGCATTATCTCGTAGGTTAATAGCGATAGACGAATCACGACGAAATCGTAGTGTGATTGATATTGAGCAGACGCGACATCTACCTAATACGCTTTCGTAATTAGATAAATAATTATATATTCGAACTTAAAGTAACGGACGTCGTAAACTAGGAGATGTGATATCGTTCTATAATAATAGTACGCGTAGAATGAGATAGTCGTTATACATGGTTCCAGAATTAAGATCTAGAGAATTCGTGATAACATATGGTTTCCTGAAAATGACGTGAAAAAGGTTATTTTAGAGTAAAAATAGTACATATGAATACATAACATAAGTATATATATATACATACCGTTATGTAGGGTCTAAAAAGATTGTTATCTGCGTAATAATGTTAATAGGTGGTGATGTACGATAATAATAATAAGATTAGAAACAGACATATAACAACTGGTGCACGGTTCGGATACTAAGTTAATCAAATATGGTATTGGAGAGAATTGAAAAGATATTATACATAGAAATGTTTAGTAATGAACACGTACTGAATAGAATAAAGAAACATTAATAAGGATCCTAAAAAACTAAAATGTATTTAATATATGTTTAGAAATAAAGAGTATGTAACACAAATGATAGAAGAAAAAAAAACAAGAAGAATAAAAAACTAAGGAAAATATAAAGCAAATGCAAATAAATTCTAATGGCCATAATGATAGGTTATTTTTTAATAAATTTATTCTTATATATTTATTAATTTAGAATGAAGGATATTCAATCATCGATAAGTTGACATAATACCAGACACACACATATATATGTTTGTGTGTGTTTATGTTTATATATAGATATTACACAAAAGAGGTTTCCCTGCAATAAGTATATAGCAAAGAGAAATCCGTGCGATGTGACAACATGCGGTTACCAAAGTTTCTTTCAGTATTGCGAGTCTGCCGAACAGTAACACGTCGCATCATCTTGTTGAAAACATGTATGGCCCAGACAACAACGAAGTGAGAGAAGCAAAAATGAGTTTATCATCTTGATATAGCGCGTTTCGTTGACAGTACCAGTGAAAAAATAAGGCCCCATCATTACTCATTTTGCCACTGCAGTCAGATGGTTACTCGCTCACTTTACGACGGGTTCTGTTTAATTGAATTCGGCTTAGTCGGTTTGGATTCGGACCAGTAGCGACAGTTCCGTTTGTTTACAAATCCGGATAGCTGAAAATGAGCTTCACAAAAGATTGTTTAAATCGATCTCTTCGTCTTAGATTTTTTTCAGCAAAAAGTTTTCGATGTGCATGGTCGGTACTTTTTAATTCCCGAGTTATTACCAGTTTATAAGGATGAAATTTCAAGTCTTCCAGCAATATACGGCGAACAGATTCTTCCAATAGGTTTAAAGAAACATCATACCGACGAGCAGAGCGTCGGGAACTCGGAATGATCGCTGCCCAAACTCGATCGGATGTTTGTGGAGGTATGAACGTTTTTTTTTTTTTTTATCCGTTGTAGAAGCTGTTTCTCAAAAGTTTTCAACCCATCTTAAAATTGAATTGCAACATGGTGCAGGTTTACACCCGCGTTTCTTTTTGGAACTCTCTTTGCACTGTCGTGATAGATTCACACCAAAAATAACGTTCATGAAAAATGCGTGTTCCTTCTCCTTATAGGATACCATGATAACTGAAACTGGGGACAAAAATGAATCTCTCGTGTGTACATTATACTTGGATCACGCGGTTTGCATTGTAGCAGTGTTACCAACTGCACTATTAAAAAAATAAAACCGTCCGCCTTCTTTGGGTCACTCTATACATGAGGTTCGCATTATGGTTATATTTTCTTTATGTGGGCTAAAAATTGTATATTTTGTTTTAAAAAATGTTTAAATCATCAAGCAATGAAAGCAAGATTCCAGGAAGAAAATTATATGAATGATCTAAAATATCGTTTATGGATGTAATAAAGGAAACGACCGTATAGAAGCAAATTTAATGCTAAATAAAAACCATATTTTATGGCGGCCAATCGTGTTAGGCAAATCAGCCAGTTAGCTATTATATGATGATGATAAATCAGGTAATGTTAATTATGATTGATATTCGTTTTACATTACATTTAAATCAGATAATACCGTGTTCGATTGTACATTGGATTTAATTATAATAACGATATATGAAGAACTTTTGTAATTTTAAATGTTTATAAAGTAAAGAAATATAAAATGTATTTAAGTAGTTGAACAGTACTAGGATGTTTTGTTTTTGCCTATCTATGGGGCTTAATGTTAAAGTAGAAGATAATTTTCAAATTTCGTTTGTTTTTTTTTAAATTGTTGATTAATTAAAATGAGAATTATTATATTTTAATTGTTCATATATTGAAAACATACTGACTAATAGAAAATAAATGATTTTAGACATGTTTTATTGATTTTAAGAGTTGACACATTTAAATATTTTGAGCTTGGAAGATTAGAACGATTATTAATCGTCATAAAATTATCAAACTCCATCATAAGTTAGTAGGATAAGTTAACAATCATTAAGATCGTAGAAACCACGATGAAAGATTATTATTTCTATATAATCTTCCAAGAAGCAAAAAGTCGATGGACTATCATAGAGCAGCGTCATGACTCCAATCCTGTTTAACATCTATACAAGTGATTAACCAATAAGAAATGAATCGAAACATTTCCCATATAGATGACCTTGCTGTAACAGCTCAGGATGATAACTGCAGTGAACTAGAAAATAAATGAAATATAATCTTAAAACAGGTAAATAAATACTAGACGCAGAATAATCTCATACCGAGCCCTAACAAGACATAAATATGTGCCGTTCGCTTAAAGAATGCTATGACCAAGGAGAAATTAAAAATCCGATGGTGAGGGATAGAACTCGAACGTAAAGACTAAAGAAAATATTTAGGAGTCACATTAGATAGATTCCTCAATTACAGAGGCCTTTGCAGAAATATTAAACAAAAAAAAACTGTATGCCTCGGGGCGCAGGGAAAAAGTGAAATTTAAAGACGTTTTCAAAAAGACACTTATTCAATAAACTCGCGATTTTGTACAAGTGAATACCGACAGATCTCAACAGTTAGTTAAAGAAGTATTTACGAGCTCTATGAGAAGATTTTTTCAACGCTTCGCAAATCACATCAATCTGTTAGTAGGTAATATTTCACAGAATAACACACGATTCACAAAAATTGAACTGACAGACAAACTGAACCGGGATTTATTTCATAGATACTAATTTATATAACTAAATCTATACTAAAACAAGGAATAGCGAGCGAAGCGGTTCCATCATAGCTTTATTAATATCAATGATACATCTTGTTCAAGTAGATTGCACACAGATAAGACGTTTAAAAAAATGAGTGTTATCTATTTAAATTTTTTGGATGCAACTCGAAAAATACAGATAAAATTAAATTTGGCTGATACGATTACGTCTCAGTTGATGATTTCTTTCGTTTTATAACTGTAATTTGTAAAAATTTTAGTTCTCTTTGCCGTAGCATTGCATGAAGTATGTACGTTTAATAGTACCAGATTATTTCTGTCTAATTCTTTTAGAACTTTTGCGGTGTTAACCCGGTACTTTTTGGCCATTTATTCGTATTAGACTATCAATTTTATTTAGTGACGTTCACCATGATAATGCAAGTTTGAATTTAATGATGTATCATCAGGGTGTGATTTAAATATATCAGCGAAATATTTCCCAAACAATTAAAGAAATCAGCAACTTTTTCAAGATCATCATTTGTCACCGGCATGTGTAATGTTCGAAGGGGAATTCCATACAGCTGGACAAATTTCCATAACTATTGATGCAACTGATGATTTTGATATACGAAATGAGAAAGTCGCGTTGTCTAAATGATATCAAAATTGACAAAAATGTGAAATAAAATTTTTTATGAAAAGCGGAACAACATCAAAAATTACTATTATATACAACATTAAAACGCGTCTAAGTTACGATTTCGTTTCGATATGCCATGTCTAGAGCATAACACGATGCGTGCAGAACGACAAAAATGGTTTCGACAAAACGCATCGCACATTAATCCGATAAATTTCAAAGGAAATACAGAAGAAAAAATACACGTGAAATTTATCGTGATAGCTTTTTAGCGAATTACCCAAAACTTCGCTTGGATGAAAATGCATTCTATCAATATAAAAAAAAAAGGCAAATATTTACGTTTGATTACATTGTTGATCAAATAAGAGTACATTGTACTTATCGCGTAACAAATTTTCAAACCCCAATTTATGTTGAGGAACTATTTTGTTATCTTTGAGATATGTATATAAAGTAATTTTTGATGTTTTACTTTCCAAAAAAAATTTTATTCCACATTTTTATCAACTGGGAACAATTGGCTTTCTAATTTCGGATATCAAAATCATCAATTACATCAATAGTTATCGAAGTTTGTGAAGCCGTATGAAATTCCCTTCAAACATTACATATGCCGGTGCCAAATGTTGACGATTATGGAAAAGTGGGTGATTTCTTTAAAAATTTAATTCTCCTAATTGTTTAGGTAGTTTAGATGGTAAGCGCATTAAAATTAAATGTCCAATCCAGTCAGGCAGTATGTTTTATAATTATAAACAGTTTTTTTTTTTCAACAGTATTAATCGCAATTGTTCAACCGAAACATCGATTTTTAACGATAGATGTAGATGCATATGGTGATTCTGGTTTATTCTTCAATTCAGCAATATATCGTAATATCGAAAATGGATCTAGTATTACCAAAAGATAAATAATTACCTAACAGTGACTTGAAAGCGCCATTTGTTTTTATAGCGGATGAAGCTTTTCTATTAAGAACATATTTACTAAGACCATACATAAAAACAATGAAGCTGCATTATAATTTAATTATCGATTATCTAGGGCTAATGCTTTTGGAATATGTTGCGCTAAATTTAGATTATTAAAATCAAGTGAAACAAATGATTACACATAATATAATCATTGATAAAGATGAACCACGGATAGTTACCGACAGTAATTTAAATAACCATAATTTATAAGTTTCAACACAACGAAACTAAATTTGTCTATATGGATATACACCAAAATATACATAATAATGTTTTTCATTAAGGTTAATAATTTAAGATATATCTAAATTAACTGAATGTAGAAATTACAATTCATGTATAGCAATATTTAATATATACTTAAAATTGATCCAATAGATCTATGATATATGGTTAAAAAATCTTAAACGATTAAAAATACATTATCTACACGGCCGTTTTTGTTCTTAATTCTATTAAATTTTGAATTTTATTACGTATCCTCAATTGTTGTATGGAATCTATTTTTTTTTTTTAAGTACGGTAATAGCGATTTAAAAACAGCAAATTTGGATCTCTGGTTTTTCTAATAATTTCTTCTTTATATTTATTAATATTTTTTCCACATTTGAATTCTCCGTTTTTTTGGGTTTTGTTTAGTAACCTGAATATTTTGCTCTTGTTCAGACTTATCTTCAGCTTCTGAACTTATTTCGTTTAGAAAATAATCATATTGTCTTCACAACTGTATTAAACAAATTTCTCGTGACAAAATACAAAGGTCAGATTTTGGTTCTATTTTTAATTCGATTGTATCCGTATATTTCCTTCTGTCACTCATGGTGTACACGAATATTTTAAAAATAACACGATTTATTTTTTAATTTATTTTACAAACAAGTCCACAAATTGCACCACTTCTTTCTGCAATGTTCTGAATTTTTTTTTAACCATAATTGCCAATGACTTACTTGGCATAACTATGATACGCCTGTGTAAATCCTTTTCATGTTAATCATATATACTACATAAATTAAATAACCAATATTATAAATGCTATATACTTGATCTCTATCTATTATTATTCTATCATTATATTTCTCTTTTATTTTTGTTCCATAAGACATTACGTTTTTGAACGTCCGAAATCAGCTTTCCCATTTTTCTCAGCAGAAATAAAATAACACAAAAAGAGGAATTCAAACGATGCGAGTAAAATGAAATATTTTAATTAAAATAATTGAGTGCGTTTCGATAGTCGTATGTTTGAATCGAGCATGTTGGACAACACCATCCAAATGTTTTTTGTCGCCAGTCGCTAGTATAAATATGTTGTAACATTTTATTTAAAAAAAAAAAAACTTAAATAATGTAATTATAGATTTCTAAGAGTAGAGCCATGAGATAACAATGCACACAAAAATGCGTGTTATGAACTCGCTGGTGTTCTCCGTATTCCTATATGCATCAGAATGCTGGACAATGAAAAACAACGCGTTAATGCGGTTGAAATGCACTGCTAGAGGCGAATGCAGAATACCATGGACTGCAAAAAATTCATTTATCTCTCCATGAATAATAATTGTTTCAAAGCATTTAACACAGAATAAAATGGATTTTTATAATTTTAATTTGCCTTAATACCATATTAAATATAATTTGATATTTTTTTCTTCATATTCAATTTTGTTTACACGTATTAAAATATATTTAATAAATTGTAGTTATTTTTAATTATACTGACCTTGAAGAAATGTATTTATTTAAATCCAGAATTAAGAACAGTACTGTATTAAAACTTAACTAGCATAATTGCAACAGTCAAAATTTAGTATTCTAAATATTTTATTCAAAACTTATTTTTTAAATTACTTTTAGCTATGTTGAATGAAATCATTTTACAACTCTAAAATGGTCTTAGACGGCTTTCAGATCAGACAATAAACTTTAAATAAAAATGCCCAAATACTGGTTTCCCAAAATCACATCGGAAAATTCATTTGTTAATCTGTTCTTATAAATAAAAACAATAATGTTTCCACATACTTGTGACATGGGGTAATAAGAGATTAAACTTTTTGCAATATATTAATACATCTAAATTCAAGGATGAAAGTATAGTTTTATAGATACGATGTTTAGCAAATTTAAACTTCATTTTTCATTTGACTAGAGTGTAACAGTAGCTATTGTTTGATGAGCACAATTACTTATCATTTTTTAGCTTTTCTAAATTTTTGAAGATGTTTTAATCAATTTTTTTTTTAATTGTTCAAAACTTACGCTAAAACAAATGCTCTGTACACAATATAATACAGTAAAATAAAATTAGAAATATATTCTATATAGTTTATTTTTACATGGTAGAAAATGGAGACCTTTTACAAACATTTTCACAGATCGCAAATACAGATAATTTCAGTCGCCTAATTTATATAACACGCAACTGTAAAAAAGATGACACCTTCGATGCACCAATAAAAAAATATAACAAATAATAAATACCGAAGGGCATCTTTCTTTACAGTGTTGCTATAAAAACATTAAAACAAAAACAAAAAAAAAACACAGAAAAATCGATATTTGCGACCTCAAGTTTACATTAAAACATCATCGATACATTCTTACTTTAAACCGTGTCTTATATATATATATATGTATATTCGTCATTTAGCAGGAAAATTCCACTGCATTATTTGTTGAAATATTGATTACATTTAAAGTAATAGATGCTGATGCTTCGATGGTCAGGAAAGAGATGCAGTTCTCGATGTTTCCAAAAATGTTGTTCTCCGATTGTAATGTGATTTCAATGATGCTCTCCTTTTTTTCTGTTGTTTTAAATTCTTGGATATATTCATAAATAACCGTCACCAATTTTTTGCTATCGTATTTAAAATATTAATTAATAAAGTAGTAAAAAGTATTAATAAATTACGAGAATACACTTTGACACGTTTTTTTTTTCAACTGTGTTAAAGCTATTACAAAAAAAATCCCCATTGAATAAAAGAACATTTAAAACTTATATTTAGTTTATAAAATGATATGATATATGTATTTTAGAAACCGTTGTTAAATTTTTTGTAGGATAAAATTAAATTTCTCGATAAATAATCCTTTCGAAAATAAATAGAAAATAGAGATATACACGTTTTTCAATATTTCAAAAATATATTGTAGTATACAACAATTATTCAATTACTGTATAATAAGAATTAAATAGTCATCAAATAAATCAGCGCGGTGACCGTGAAATACTAAGATGAAATATATAGTAGTCGCCAATTATTGTTTGTAATTATTACATTTTTATCTGACATCGGTATTCGAAGCAGATACCGATAAATAATATCATATCATTTCTAAATATTTTTGCATTTTTCCTTCAAAACGAACAAACAGGTGATTTCTAATATAAAGTGTGAATAACGAGATATACCCATTAATTTAATTAAATTAAAATTATAACATATTTAATGTCGCTGTAATCGCAGAAAAAATATGTTCTCGACATATTAAAATAAATTAT
Source organism: Coronaproctus castanopsis (assembly GCA_032883995.1). Lineage (NCBI taxonomy): Eukaryota > Metazoa > Arthropoda > Insecta > Hemiptera > Monophlebidae > Coronaproctus > Coronaproctus castanopsis. Next base: position 221,527,329 of record CM065053.1, read on the forward strand.
ATACGCATTATTAAACGCGCACATCGATTCAAGCTATGTAAATAGAAAAGAAAAATGTTCTTGTCAAATGATGCCATAACCGGCCTTTAGAAAATATACTGCCAAAAATCAAAATCGAATAATTTACTCGTTCAAAAATATAATGGAATATAACTCGTCAAAATATTTTCCTATAAAGTAATAAATCTTAATAAATAGAATAAAATCGGTAAATTTAACCGACATGTTGATCACCACGAAGCAAAGTAAGGAAGAATGTCTAAGTATTACATCAGACAACTAATTATTTGACATATCCGGTTTACATAAAGAATGTTCATTATTTTGTAAGATCACTACACAATAGAAGTATATTGCAACATTTTCTATTTTTAACGTCGTATGCACAATAGGATGATCGATCAAAAACGAAATCAAGTTATTATCTAGCACATATTTATATCAGCTATATATTGAGCGAAGATAAAATAAAAGTTATTATATAATAGGTAAAATTTTAATAAAATTGCGAACGATTACACAAGTAATCGACTCGAAGAGAATGCCCATTGCAGTTTAAAAATATTTTAATAAGGTATACGGTGGTAATCATAAGTAAACATACGTGTACAAAGCATTAAATTGATTCGACGGTAAAGTTTTTAAATTTATTACGAAACATCGTACAAATTTTCTTTGTAATGAATACGAGATTTAGATAAGAAGTCTATAAATAACACGACCGTTTTTGCTGGTAAACACTTTGTATCAACGTACAAATTCTGATGTCTTTTCAAATAGTTTTCAACACAAATCAGACGGCGATATATAAATTTCCATTTTAAATTAATTAAAGCGCAGTTCGATAATATTTATCTTATCTAGGTTAACTATGTATTGTATCGTTAAGTAATTTTTAACTCTAGAAATAAGTCAGATAACATTACGTTCATTTGAAAAACGAAATATAGAAATTTCTTAACGAGCAATTTTAACATGTTTCATACAAATACAATCTAACTTTGCATATTGTACACGTATGATTTTTGTTTTTTTGTTTTTTTTTTTTTGTAAACAACAAATCCCCAACAACATTTTTCAGGAAAGTGCGGTATTTTAAATAACGAAAAAAATTCGCATTGAGTTATATAACAAGAATTAACGGTAAAATACTCAAATAATAACAAAGTAATAACTGATATATATAGTATATAGAAAAACAAGGCACATTTTTTTTTTAACTTCTCGTACAAAATAAATATCAACAAACAATTAAAAACGTTAAACATAGGATTTAATTTTTAATCAGGTACTTGCGCTTAGATGTTTCGAATTATATAATTATTACCAAATGCCGTTCAGATTTCTGTTAACAGAATCAAATATGTTTAAAAAAAAACAATATACCATACGGGTAAATATTCAAACAAAACCATAATAAAGTGGTAAATAAAACGCGCGTACGCGTTTTATATTACAAATGTCGTAAATCAGTGGTGTATAAGACGGTTGTTCTATAGGTTACATCATATTTAATAGATGTGTTTGACAATGACGGATTCTAAACATGAGAATTTCAATATGAGGAACACGGGAGGACTGAATATATTAAAAGCGGAATTAAATTACTTCTATGTAACGTAAAAGACAACCGGAGGTACTACGTAATTTGTTAATAATATTGGACGTTGGAAATAAACGGATTTCTGGACTGATCATTTTAGAATCAAGGAAACGATTAGATAAGTGACCGAATTGAAATTATTTATTATTAATCGTAACCATTTCGATGACATCTCCATATTATTCCACACGTAGCATATACATACTACGTGTCGCAACTTCACTCAATATATATATATATACATAAAGTAATATATACAAATAATAAATACATATATAAAAAAATTAACAAAATTCGTAACAAAATATCAAAAATAAAATAAATAGGGTAATAAAATAACGATTAAATTTCCACTTTTAAATAGTTCCTCGGTGGTTGTTTCCGTCGCGTGTAGGTACGTGTATTATTCTTATGCATTGATGGTCATTTCCGGGTGAGTAGATGGAGTTTCGAAAATTTTTATTTTTGATATTCCGCGAACAAAACAACATACAACTTGGACTAAGTAAAATGTTGATTGCTCCACGGATCTCCATCGTAGATCAACACAGATGATAAGTACGTGTCAAAAATGGTACGCGTCTGGGTACAAATCGCAAATTAATGCGATAAATGTCAAAATCAGTTATGTTGGAAGTTTTCCATTTGCCGTAGAGTCTGTTACTACTGAGCAAATGGACGGACTCTTTTTAACGGGTACTATTGTTGTGCATCAATAGGACCCCGAGGTCGGGGCACCCGATTGATAGGACCCGTGCTAATCATGGATCGTATACGACGTTGAGCTGACTGTAACAGATTAATATAATATTAATAAAAATTAAAATTTTTATTCGTCATAGTGTATGAATTTTGCATAACGTAGTTACAGGTTTTTTAGTTTTAAAATCAATATCACGAAAATTTCCTCGCAGAATACCTTCTTTCGCAAAAATTAAATTAACGGGTTGATTGGATAATAGAATTTTTTAAATTTTATATGATAAAGAGTATTTATTATTACTACATCGTATTATTTATATAAGGAATCTGTAAATAGTTACACCGAACTCGGAGATGAAATAAGTCAATTTTATTTTGGAAAATTTGTATCGCGTAAACAAGTTTTTTTTTGATAAAAATAATCAATAGAAAATCAATTTAATTATTTAAATTATTAATAACGGCGTTGAACATATTAAACATATTTTAGAAAACATAGCTAATTTTTCATTTAAAAGGTAATATATTCCACTAATTCTAACTCATTTCAAAATAAGCTAACACATTTTCTGAAAATATTTTGTATTTTTAGTAAAAACAGGATATTTAGAAATCAGACACGTTTGTTAAAATGTTTAACTAATTTTTAATAGTTTTCCGAATTAAAAAATATAAACTTTCGCCGGTATATTCTGAATTACAAATATACCATTTGTTTTAAAAGAATTTTATATTGCGGGCTCTTCTTTGACGCGAAAATAATAAATCGAAGAAATAAAAAAAAAAAGTAACAACATTGAAATTGTACCTGTACTGAAAGAAAGTGACCGATAATATGAACGGTAGTCATTTCTTCATCATTAGATGGTGCTGGATTATTTGCGTTATGTTCTGGCAACTTTATATTTGCACCGGTTATTCGTTGCAATTCTCTTACATTATGACCACCTTTTCCGATAATTCGACCCACCTGATTAGATGGCACTAGAATCTCCACCGTTAAACGTACTTCTTCCATACCATTATTGAAACCTTCTTCACGCATTTTTTCGAAAATCATATACTGCGCCTAAACATGTTTTATGTCTTTTATGTGTTTATGTATATAACATTCATTTCATCGCTAAATTTAAAATCAAGCACAGTAATAAAAACGTGTTAATATCTAAACTGTTAAACTATGAATTACTTTATATTTAAAGATGCTACTCCAAAAGTTAGTTTTCTTAAACCAGTTTTTCTAGTCAAACACCTAATCATAATTATATTCTTTCGTTGTTCGAAATACTCACTTTCCATTGAGCTTCAGGAAGTCCGACTATAGTAACTTTTCTTTCATTACTATCGGGTATTTTTTCATTTTCGGCGGTGGCTATTTTTATACTGGCATTACTGAATCTAATCATGTTTTTAATTTGGGAACCTTTCGTACCAATTATAGCTCCAACCGCTTGATTAGGAATATATAAATAAACTGTTTCCTACATATGAAAATAGAATTAAGATATATGATAAATTAGGAACATATATAACTGGGAATTAAACACCGATCATTTAAAATCCCTTAAAATTAAAAACAATTACAAAAATTTTACCTGCGCATCGACTGGCGGAACAGCATTACTGTACGTAGGTGGCGGGGGGCCTGGTTGATAAATAGGGGGATACGGGATAGGACTTGCGCCGTATAACTGTGTTTGATAATTAGGCGGGCCACTTCTGGGATTATAACCTAACCCAGGTGTTGCCATTACAGTCATAGGTGGTATGCCAGGGAACATTAACGACTGCGGCTGTATGAAAAAAAAAAACAAAAAAACATTTATGGAAAACAGGTACTTATTGATCTTAAATAACCTCAAATATCGTACGAATTATACACATTTATTAAGCAAACACGTACATGCATTTGCACTTGTAAATTACATGATGTACTTTTGTTAAATTTATGGAAATTGGTATAAGTTTCAATTTACGATCATTAGTTTTTAGCGCTAATAAAGTTATGTTTAATAATTAAAATTTTTTCAAAAATAATAAATCACGATGTGCAACTTTATGCGCATCGTCCACTTTAATTAACTCCAGTTCAAATGCTAGTTTCAACCCGTTCGACAAAACAACTAAAACCGAAAACACAATGACAAATTACGACGTAATTGTACGTTATTAATCTTTAGATTGATTAGGACCGCTTGGACAAATCTTTCTATGCTTCTTTTCTTACTTACGAATTCATAAAATATTAAATACTTTTACCTCATTATCGAGAATGCAACATAATTCGATTAATTACTTACAGCCATAGCCTGCATATCACTTTCATAGCTTTGTCGTAATTTTGCACTTATTAATGATTCCGCTTTCGCCATATTATCAATAGTACCTTTGACAGTTATAATGCGTTCCAAATTAAATGTATTTAATTCTCCTAAATTTCTAAATGCGAAAACATCGAATTTTAGGTTCGCTGGAACTAGGCTAAAAGAAAGCAAATTACAAAATGAATAGCATCTAACGATCTTTAAACCTAGTCAATATTTAACAATAATCTAACGTATCGAACAAAACGAACAGGAAATAAAAATAGATTATTACGTATATGTTTTAATAATGCGGTACGACCGTATACAAGAACAATGACATTGTAGGTGAGGGGAATAGGTACTAAAATTCGACGACTGATAATATTAAATATAACATTATATACCTGGAAACCGCTATCTTGGTTTCGGTTTCTTGCATTATACGCTTAATCGTATTACCACCTTTGCCGATAATACGCCCAATTAGATTATTATGTGCGAGAATTTTCAAGGTAATATCACTGAAAATATAAATCAATATCGAAATTATTTTACTTTTATACCTGAAAACGGAAGAAACATCAAAATATTATTTAAAACATCATTTAAATTAAAGAAAATTATTTATATATAAACTCACGATTTGCTAGTGTTCGAAGCTTCTTGCTGCATTACTTCTAAAATTTTTTTACAAGCATTTGTACAGTTTTCAGGATTTCCATAAATAGTGATAGCTTTTTCAACCGAGCCCATATTATCTTTTCTGTGTACATCTACCCTGCTTGTAAGTACAATAAACAACATGTTAACACATTCTCATCGTACACACATATAAACTAATATATTTCAACAGCTACTTATTATTAACACGATCGGTTGATTTAGTTATTATACGACTATTTCCCACGAGGGTATTCCATTTTCTGATTCACAGAAAGATTAGGGGGAAAAAAAGGACAAAATTCAGTTATTTTTACATTCTCAAATGATAAAAATATTTAACAGGTGTCGTGATCGTTATTTGAATTTGTCAATGTACGTAAAGTCAATTTTTGCTGACATTTCAGATAAAAATAATGCTACATATTACGAAATGTTCGCATAAAGCATAATAATTTTCAAGAATTAAAAATATTTAAGTTTAGCAACTTCAACGTGTAATTTAACTTAATCATTACGTCACGCAGAAATATTTTCAATTCAGAATTACGCAACCTAAAATAGCGACGATGAACACAAGTTGTTTCGTATTTAAAGTATCGATACATCTACATAACATTAAGTTTATTACTATATGCGGAATTTCTTAATATAAACAAGAATAAACACTTCGTTAAAACGTCAATATAATAATCGCAATTCTTATCATAAGATTTTGTTTTCATAATACACGCGTGCTGTGTTAGCGCATATTTTTCTTTTGTATATTATATATAAAGCTTAGAATGTTAAAATTCGTCGACTTTTTTTTTTTTTTCGGTATACCAATCATTCAAATAAAATAAATAATTTTCTAATGAAAAATATCGTTATATAAATACAAACCTGGCTCTCGTCTGTTGCGTTATTTGACGTATAGTAGAACCTTGTCTACCTATAATGGCACCAACCATTTCACTGGGGACTAAAATTCGTAACGGAAAATCATTTTGACGAGTAAAGGTACCAAATCCAGGTACGCCGCGTGCATTACGCGGACCTCCTGGTCCTCTGGCTTTCCGATCCATCTGAGGTTCGGCTTTTAATTTAAGACCTTGATATACAAAGTTATTTAAAGTAGTCAGCGCTCTGAAACATTCAAAGGTAAATGATAATTACAGACAGTATCCTAAAAATGAAACAAGGTCAGTGGTAGCAAATTTATTAATCGCTTTAATATAAATCAACAGAAATTTCGCAAAACCGACAGACAACGAAGTCCAACTCTCGACATATACGTAATACTAAGTTTACTATTTAATACACAAAAATTATTTTTTTTTTTTAATAAATAATAATTGACCTCTGCGTTTGGACGTGAAAAAATACTATTCCAATAACGTCGAATTTACAGTTTATTAACAAAGATTCCAGAAAAAATAAAATGCGACAAAATAGGACATTATTTAAAACATCACGATAGATATGAAGTCAAATGGACTTCATTATTTGAAAAATTTATACCGGATGAGATATGTACCGTATTAAAAAGAATAATGTCGCGTTTTTGACTTAAGTTACGAAAACAGTGTTGGTTCTGATTATAAGAAGAAATGCTATAAAAGGTAAAAATATGCTACTATTCACAATACAGTTCCAAACGAGAATTTAGTTAAACATGTGGATTTCTTGCATAAAACTTTTGTCTCGGTATTTGTCAGATTACAAAGTGGTCATAACTGTAATCATCTTGCCAAGTTAGGGATCATCAGAAGTGGAATTTGTGAAGATGTAATATTGAAGATAGTATCGAACATAAGATTTTGTTATTGCCTCAAATATAAGAATACAGATAGCTTTCTGTCTGAACTTTTATTGACAAAGAATACTCCAGTAATACTTATTGTGGATCTGCGTCAATTATATAATTTCATTAAGGCCAATAATAAAAATTCATGATCCGAACAGTCCACTTAATCCGATCGAAAAAGGAATATGCGTCAATTATATAATTTCATTAAGGCCAATAATAAAAATTCACGATCCGAACAGTCCACCTAGTCTGATCAAAAAAAGGAAGAAAAAATTGTTTTCGTATACTTATTTTACTTCTGGGATTTCTTACTCTTAAAAATTACAAAACGACGAACTTCATTTTCAACACACTTGAAAGTCTCAAAACAAAATGTTTGTAAATATGACACAACCAAGTTATCAGGATAATTTTAGTATAACGCTGAATCCCCCCATATTCAGCCGTCCCATGTTTCGTGGTTTGTTTTCGTATACTATCGATTTCAGATACCGTTACACAAACATAAATTTAAAAATGATCGCGCGAAATTAAACGGTTCCTAAACATTCTTAAAATAATCGTTATTTCAGCGACATCCTGTTGTATGGATGGTAGCTCAGGTTTTCAATAAAGTACTTATCCAATAAAATATAAATTTTTTGCGTGCATAATTTAATTTTAAAATAAGATATATAATAAATGGAAATTATAAAATACTATCAAGAAATATTGTACAAAATTAAATTATACATTAACTGGATATACAATCATGTTAATATACTTTTAGTCAAAAATACCTTTTTTCTTATTTCTGATTTACTAATTTAATATATAATTTTGAAAATAAGCACAAAGGTTGTACGGAATGTTCAAAATTGTAAAGGTAGCGAATAACCAAATTCTAAATTTATATATTAAATATTAAAAATAATAATAATAATAATAAAAATGCGTATACAAAGTTAATTTGATTTTTAAGTTACAGTTGAAAATTGCACCCATAAAAATAACGTAACTTTGAATACGTTGTATTTACAGACTGACTGAGAAAAATATATAAAGAAACAAAAAGAATGTGAATTTGTATACATACTGTTGAGCTTGTTCTGGCGTATCAAATACAACACGTACAACTTGTGTTGGACCATCCCTCCGGTTAATTTTCTCACAATTTTGTACGGTTCCATAAGATGTTAACATATTTTCTATTTCTTCGAGTGGTACATTACTAGGAACATTTGAAAGAACTATCTTTGTATTGTTGCTGCAACATATAACATTATTCATGTACGTAAATGGACAATGTTACATCAAAGTGATCATGGTAGAATCGATTAAAACATTTTCACATTTTACATTTATTCGCGCATATAATCAATATATTTATTACTCGTATAATCTTTTATTTCATCATCGACAACAGGTTTACAATTTTCCACAGCTAACTAACGTTAATACCATTCTTAATATAGGATTACAATCAATTTATTGACAATTGAGATTGCAAGATAACAGATAACTGGATTTTATATGCAGTTCTTATATGTTCATTCATAGATACAGTATTTTCGAGTCCAATTTTTGCAGTCAATTAACGAGAGAGAAAACTACAAAAATGTTTCAGCAGCCACCTGTTGCATAGTTTACATTTTATAATGACCATACAAGTTTAGTCGACGTGATATTTAAAAAATATATAAACCAAAAAAGTTAAACATAACTAAAAAGTTTTGATTTTAATACCACACAAAAAAAAGAATTACAAAAAAATAGAAACAAATCAAAACGTAACAGGCGTAAATAGTGCATTTTACAACTTTATTTATATATTGTGTACCGATAAAAGTAATCGCGATCAAGATTACCTTAATTTAACGCCAACCGTGGAAATATATAAATCTTACTGTTGCTATTATTACGTACGAAAAATATACCTGTTTAGAAAATATTTAATACCGAGTTTTTACAACAGATGGCGGTAACGTTCATTACAAAAAAAAAAAAAAAAATAGATACGTATTATAAAGCGTGTTTGTATAGTAAACGCCCAATTTTTAAAAATCAACATTTAAATACCTGTCAGATAAATTCTCATGCTGCATCTTGTTTGTAAATCATCACTAACAAAAGGCATATAAATCTGGATACATCTAATTCATAATTCCACGAATTACTTAAAATTTATTGAAAACATTTTGTTACAAGTTTCGCCGTTCAACCATGCGAGTAAAACAAAAAACATTTCTTTCGAAGTTAAAAAATAAAGCCATAAATACAAATTTTTAATAAACAAAACAAATACGAAAACTTCCACGAAAACAAACCGCCATCTTTTAAATAATGTTACGCGAATGAAATGTAACTTGATCGATCATAAAGTGCAAACAACACAACAGCCGGCCGGCAATTGCGACAGTCGCCATTTTATTTCTTACGTCACAAAGAAGGATTACAGTGTTGCCAACGCGAAGAATCGTATATGTGAAAGGATTAACATTCAATTGGAACTAGACCGCCATATTTATATAGACGTTTATGATTCGGAAAATTTATCCACGATGGTCAATAATTTTTACCCACTAAACATTTCGAGCATAAAATTTTATGATAAAAAAATTAATATTTTTTAAATCATACGGTGGGATAAAAAAATTACTTGATTTCTACGGAATAAACCTAGTTTAGATTTTGTTGAAAAAATGTTATCATAAGAAAGCTGTTATTTTATTAGTCTTACATATACTAATTTTATTTTAATTAAAGTTATAAAATTGTGTATAGAAACTTATAAAATCCCTGTGAAATATACAAGAAACTTCGAAAAAACATTCCTAAAGCCGTATATTACGTAAACTTTAACATAATTGTAACTTATCTCGGTAAGTTATCGTGAAAATTAAAGCTTTAAGAGAAAAAGTTTTATACCTCGTTTAGTCCCAGTTTAAATGTTTTCTAAAAGACAAATTAAAATAACAAGAGATTAAAATCGTCCAAAAAATATTACTATTAGTTTATAACACACAATTTTATATACAAAAAATTAGTAATATTTTATTACTATTTTTGGGGGTCATTTTCCAAATTCTGATTAAATTTTAACTCAACATAAGAGTAGTAAACATTTAATGAAAGGTTCGGGGGGATAGAGAGGGAATTTTTTTTATCATGATCGTGATTAAATATTACAATACGTTAATTGAATCCATTTTTTAAACCTATATCGTTTCTATCTCATAGGGAAAATTGTTTTTTAGGATGTTTGACTACTCCTCAGATCACACTAAATTGTTTTGGTTTATAATCACTAAAAAATATAGGACCAAAATTGGTTTCGACAAATTCTGAAAGAAAAATTGTAAACATCCATTCGAAAATAAAATTTCAATTTCATTAATTGCGATGTGAGCTATCGTTAATGTTTGATAAAAAATTATTTTTTATATTTGACCAACGAATATATAATTAAAATTCGATTAGTTATGCCTAATTATAAAGAAAAATCTCGTAAAAATCATAAACTCCGCTACAGGAACAATTCATAATTTATAAAATAGGTTTATATTACTGTTATAAAAAATTAATGACTGAAATAAAATTCATAATAGCCAGATAAAGGTAAAAGGAAAAATTCTTTATAATTCGAAATAAACACTATCACGTATTTAATAAACTTTAAACGAATATTGACTAAAAGTATGAATATGATCGTAACGCAAAGAAGCGATTAACTACAATATAAAACTGACAAAATGGCATTCATTAATGTAATCTTTATAGTTGATGAGAATGGCATCCCTAAATGCACAAGTAAAACGCTGTATATACATACATATACAGACAGACATAATGTTATCAAAGATTGATTTACATAATATGCATATTGTATACGCCAAAATCAAATCGTTTTCATTATGTCGAATTTACACAATATAATTAAAAAATTAATTACCAGTGCGTAATTAATTTAACAATCGTACATTAAAGTGTACACTAAGCTGAACGAAAGAGTGATTTCGTAGTTTAAGGTAGAAAATTGTTCAATTATATCAGAAAATCACACCACGACTAATTTCAATTAGGACATCTAAGAGCACAAACATTAACTTACTAGAAAGTTTAATAACCAACAATAATTCCTTAGAGAGGTGTTTATCGATGATAATTAATATCATGTTTAAAAGTAATTAAGATATCATAGAAAATAAATGCTGTATAATGCAATTAACAAGAATAATTCGACTTGCCATCAATGAAAATAAAATTGATAGGGACAGAATTAAAAACATACCAGGTGCATAAACAACACCGCCGCTTGATTGCAAACATCAACTTTTTTTTATTTCAAAATGAAAAACAAGACGCGTTTTATATATATATATATATGTATGTATTCAAATCGAAAAAACTGTTCTTTTATGTAATGCTAAAACAATAGCGTTTTGTTAAAACTGAGATTCTTATAATTACAAAGAAATCAATACTTTTATCTTCAAAGTTAGCCGATCTCTAAAAGTCTGTATTCATTACACTTGAAATTAAATTTGTTAACTATTATCACATATTGAATAACACAAATTTACTGAAAAGGTCATTTACAAAAACTATTTTATATCTAATAAATTATAATTTTGTTATCTTATATAAATAGGCGAAGGCATTAATTTATTCAACGAAGTACTGATGTAAAAAGTATAATGGTTCATTATATTCACGAAAATTAATCGCATACAATCATCAAAATGAGCTAGTACTTTATTAACTTTTAATAGACATATGTGTAACATACACACACATATCAGTAATATATATATATATAAAAAATACAGCAGAATAGTTTTAAGAATTCTTACAAAGCTCGTAAAAATTTAGTGATACATACGAAAATTAAAAAACCTAAACGATAAACCAACCCTTGTAATACGGGTAAATTCTATCAATAATTCGCTTGATATTCTCAATATTCACTCTTCGTATAGTTTTAACGTAATTTTTAAAAAATAAAATGTAAAAGTACATTTTACTTAAATAATTTTTAATAAGATTTTTTAAAATAAATTTGTAAATTATGTACGTAAATGTATTTAAAAAAAAAAAAAAAAAAACATAAAATACCGAAAAAATATAACGGAGATTAGTAGACGCATTTTTTATATCAAATTATAAACATATTTGTGAACAACACCTTTATAAGGATGAAAATTCGGATAAAAAATAAAATTGTACATTTTAAATTCGTGATTTACCCAATATAAGGCAGACGTTAAATTTTAGATATGCAACAATGTAAGAATCCGTACGTAACTACTTAAAATCAGCGAAAACATAAATAGAAGAATTTATACTAAAAATTAAATAAAATTTTGTCAAGTAACTATAAATTAACGTCCGGAAGAGATACCTAAGATTTTACATAATTGTGTGAGGGTTGGTTATTTTATAATAATAATAATAAACACAAAACATAAAGCATAATTTTACAATAAACATTTTATAGTTTTTTTTTTTTTTTTTTTTACATAAATAAATATCCAATATTTCCATTTTGTACAAAATACAATCTCTGTTCTCATTTTCTACCCCTTAGATTACAACAATCCTCACTCAAAATCTAATCAAATATGTTAAACACACATACATTTACTAATAATTCTTCTTATTTTTCGGGTAGAGAAGTTAAGAGCATGGCGAGGTTAGGGGTTGTATGAATAATGAATGTGGAATTATAGGAGTAAGTAGGGTTGGTGTATGTCTGGAGGATATTCTTCTGCTTCATAAAATTTATGGGTGTCGATCGAAGAGCGCCTAAAACTAACCTTAGAGCTGAGTGGTGAATTGGATTTAATAATGTTAGTACTGATTGTTTAGCTGATGAATAAGCCGGGAAACCATAATCGCATTTAGATTTTATTAGTGAGCGATAAATTCTCAAAACTATGTTTTGTCTGCGCCATATGTTGTGTGAGACAGCTTCCTAAGAAGGTTTAATCGTCGAGAACATTCGGTTTTCAAGTGGTTGATGTTTCTATTTTTTCCCCCATCAAATATCAGACCTACTTATGTGGTGGATGATGTAAAATTTAATATTTTGTTATCCAAGATAATTGAGCACAATGGCGAATACAGCAGAAGTACATTACTTTGGTTTTTGTGGGTGAAAAGGATAATCTATTTTTTTTTGACCAGTTTTTGAGCTTAGTAGTGACTTCTTGAAGGACTGTTTCGCCTGTTCTGAAGTAGTTAGATCGGACAAATATTGTCAAATCGTCAGAAAATAGGGACTTGAACACTAAAGGAGTTATTTCTTCAACAATAGAGTTTATTGCGATGTTAAACAGTGTTGGGCTTAGAACCCAGCCTTGCAGCACACCTTCGATGATGATGATGATGTCATGAGGGCTAGACACGGTGTTTCCTAGTCTAACAAAGAATGATGTTCCATATAAAAATTGTCATGCGTCCACGTATGTTCCATTTCAGTAGTTGCTGGATAATTTTTTGATGTTATTAGAATATGGCTGATACATGCTGCTTTCTTAAGAATGCTTCAATGATTGTATTTTGAATTTGTGATAAGTTTTTGCTTGTGTAGGACCCACTGTAATCGGGTATTTATAATTTTTCCAACGCCTTACAGAGGACAGAAATAGGTCTATAGCTCTCCAGCTGAGTTGGATTTTTATTTGATTTTAAAATTGGAATCACTTCTGCTATGCGCCATGAATCTGGGAAAGTACCAGTGAGGCAAAATTGGTTTAACAGTTCCAACAACAACAACATAGATTACTTTATTTGGAGAAAATTTAAGCATGTTAATATGAATTTTATCGCAGCCTACAGCTGCTGGTTTTGTATTCTGAATAGCGTGATGTACCTCTTCTAATGTCATTGCTTTATTATAAGGTTCGTGAGAATCATCATTAATAGAGTAAGCTGTGTGATTGATTGCAAATGCTTGTTTGAAGCAGCTGCCAACTGATTGGCAAATTCTGCGGTGGCTTGATTAGTGTTAATGATTTTAACATTGTTAACAATAATTAATGATGGTTTTTCCTTCGAGTGAGTTAATTTTATTCCATATCACTGAAGGGTGAATTTTGTATGTAATAGTTGAGGTGAATTCTTTCCATGATTGTTGTTTTGATTGCTTCAAGACAAATTTAGCCTTTGCTCGTTCTTTCCGGAAGGTAATATGATTTTCCATTGTAGGCTGGGCTTTGAGCAGCTTAAGTAACCTTCTTCTAGTCCTTACTGCCTCAGCACAATTTTTGTTCCATCAGGGGGATTCTTTTGCGTTTTTGAGATCCTTTATGCGAAGGATGAGTTGTGCAGCGGTAAGAGAGATTTACTAGATGACTTGAAAAGGTTTGAATTGCTAATTGTGGATTTATATTATTAGTAGCAAGAAGACATGTGTTTTTCCATAAATGAGAGTATGTTTCCCAATTTGTTTTTCGATAATTGCGATCAATTTTATGTGTGATACTATTTATGCGTTTCTTAATTAACCCTGTTATTAATATAGGGATCCTGCTAAGTCATGGTGGTAATAGACTGATATAGAGTTTGATCTGAGATGATCTAATGACTAGGTCTAAAGTTCGCCACTTTTTGTAAGTGAAATTATAACGAGTTGGATCAGAGTTCGGAACTGACAAGTTAAGGTTATATACAAAATCTTTTAAGACTTTTCCTCTACTACATGTGTACTGACCACCCCAATCACTATTCCTGCATGAGCAACGTTATTTAGGTATGGAACTTTTTTTACGGTTGAATAATGGGAAAGAGAAACGGTTTGTTGGGTTTGTAGACGCACTTCTTGGAGACATATTACTGAGGGTTCGTAATTTGAAATTAGGATTTTGAAGTCTTCGTAGTGCCTGTAGAAACGATTGCAGTTCCAGGAAAGACTATCTGGTTTAATATTCACCTTCGGGGATTTCATTCTCACTTTCAAGATGGGTTGCGAGGGCATTGATTATTTTTGTAAATCTTATTTTAGCTCCCCCGTGTCTTTGATTAGATTTATTAAGTCATGAATATCTGCATTGTATATTTTGGCGATTGCTATGTTTTGTTTGACACATGTCATAAAACAGAAAGAAATTTGAGGAGGAAATAGTAGTATTTTGGTTTTCCTTAAAATGGGGTTCTAAAGGATAACGGGAACTTTAAGGTAGGCTTGGAGTTTTGGCCTGATGAGGATCCCCAAAATGGAAAAACGTTCAATTATTAAACAGTAACGCAAATATTCCAGTCGTTAATGTCAGATCAAAACATGGCAAGAAAACAAAATTTTTTTTTTAATATTCAAGAACCCTTTCGCTCGAAAATAGAAAATGTAATAAACAAACTGAAGAACAAGAAATCATCAGTTTCAGACATAATAGTAGTCCACGTATGAAGAAATGAATATCAAATTATTACATGAAATATGCAATGAAATTTTGAGATATCGACAACCAATCAAAAGATTGGTTTGCAGCATTTTAAAAAACGAAATAAACAAGACTGCAGCAATTATAAAATAATTGCCTAATTGGTAACGATGCTGGTAAGATCATGCTTTATATAATCATGGAACGTCTAAAATCATACCTATCGCATCAGTATGCCTGGGGAAAGGTACACGAGAACAACTGCTTAATATTCTTGAGAAGGCCTATTAATATAACATTTCAATCACATTCTTTTTTTTTATATATATATATTATTATTATGTAAAGGATTTTGAATAAAGTGCACTGGAATACACTACGATCAGTATTCAAAGAGATTGGTGTCCTAGAACATCTAATTATTTTAACTAATAACTTAAATTCAAACATTGCTGTTTATATTAAGGTAAAAAAATAAGTATCAGAAAATTTTAAACCAAAAGCAAGCGTTAGAGAAAGGATAAATTCTAACCTGTAGACATATGGTGAATGGACAATTAGCTAGGTAACGGAAAACTGGAAAATGGATAATGACGGTAAAAAATAAATACTCTAAAATACGCTCACTAGTGCGAAAGAACTGGCAACACTACTAGATTCGTCGAAGTCTAATTTCACATTAAATTGACCAAAGTGTGCATAATAATTGTCGATAAAGCCGGAATTTTATTTAAAAGATTTAAGTTAATAATGGATATTAACCGACAAAATAGGATTATGTATCTCGATGCTTATATAACAAACAACAGGAATTGTGTAAGAAACCGAATGAAGAATAGGCTTGGCAAAAAGTCCTTTTGAGAAGCTTACAAAAATATGGAAGATCTGAAATAAATTGTCAGCTGAAAAGAGATTAATACAAATAGTAATATACTTAATATAATCAAAATTTCGCTACGGTTCAGAGTCCTGGACCATAACAGTAACATCAAGCATGAAAATTGAAGCTTTCGAATGATCTGCTATAGACGCATGCTAAAAATACCCTGGGACTGAACGTAGAACTAACCTTTAATTCTAGAATAACTACATATAGAGCCGAGACAACAGCTATTACCTATTATAATACGACAAAGTTTATCGGTCACGTAATAAAGCAGAACAGCTTGAAGCAGAAAAAGAGTCATAGAATGGCGTCCGATAAGACTCTCAGGCCCTATCGACACAATTACCCTACATTAATAAAATCTTGTAACAAAATGGCGGCATATGGGTCTTCAAATCACGATGGTTGAGAGGGACGGTAATTAAGAGTCTATTAATAACTCAAATATTTCACTGATTTTTCGATTTTAATTGAAGTTTTCAGAAAGCAGTATGTTATATGTGTGCTCGAGCCCACATATTGTGGAATACTGTTTTTCTTTCGCGACGCTCCTATTTGATTTGAAGCTATATAGAAACGGCCAAAACGCTAGAATAAATAAATTAGAACCGTTTCATCGAAAATATAGTATATAATTTGTCGTTATCGAGCATCCACCCCGAAAAATTTAATATTAGACTATTTAAAAAATATAGTTGAGTACGTATTTGAACAGTAAGACTAATCTTTCAATTACCTAATACCAATTTTATTTTCTATATTGTCTTTGGTTTCATCACGATGAAAATTAAATATTGCATCGACTGACTAATCGACATGATAAAATATATTTGCATATTATTGTTCATCGTGCCCACATTAATAAATGCATTAATCCAGTAGTTTCGTAGATCTGTTCTATACGATATTTTTACAAAATAGGGTTCACTCTTTGCCCGTGTTACAAAATGTTTCATAATTTCACATAAACTTGAAGAATACATTCGTCTATACTCGTGTAGTCGCGTCTTAAATTTTCCATATATAAATTATAGGTTCTTGTTTTCATGAGGAACGTCGCAAGATTACCCCGAAACGATTGCACCGACAGGAAAAAATAAATCACGAACGAACGCTAACGTAATAGAACGGATGAAACCGAATTTACTAGTCGAACAAAAAATACCTTACTTAAAGCAAATTATCGCAAAAACGTTGCGTCATAATTGATAATTAGCATTTTCTACGTTTATCAGTTTATATACACAACTTAAGTTTATGCGAAAATAATCAATTACGTAATTATAAATAATTCCGTTAATAACTGGTGCATATCTAAAGCGGATTTTAATTAGTATTCATACGAAAGAACGAGTTTTATTTTATAAGATGCAATTGTTTAGGTTTTTTTTTTTTTTTATTATTTTGTAATAACACGCATTTAAAATTTAATAGCCTAAATTCAATTCTGAGAAAATACTCGCGAATTTGTATCAACATTTTGGTCTAGCTCAATATTATATATTTCAAACAGTCCAAAGCAGATTTTTGAGTGTACATCACGACAATAACCGTTCGCACATTACAGTACTCATCAAACTCTGAATATTTACGAAATTCGCTAAAAAACGACTTTTGATATATTTTGTCTCGCTTCAGCCGTACAATTAACATTTCTCAATTTACCTTACAAAAAGTATAATGAACCTATATATTCAACAAACGAATATAGAATATCCATTACTCAAAATGATAATCTGCAAACAATTATTTTACCAGAATAAAATTTCTTATGTTGCAACTAATGAATAATACGACCGGAAATTAAGTCATATAGGTAAATTAGATTTATATCATTAAAATAAAACAAAATAATGTAAAAATACTTTCATTCCGTATCACGATATATTTAAAAAACATACTTTACTAGTTTCAGTGGCTACATCATCATCAGGATAAAATAAAAAACTTATATCGCTATCACTCAGTCCTGACGATGGTAGTACACTGTGATGCAGTAGAAGAGTATTTCGATTTTATTTTGTTCAATTCAAATATGTATCACTAAGGAAGCACCACAGAAATACATTTATATCGTTTTATACTATGCCCCGTACAATTTAGTTAAATTACACGTTGCTACAAGTTTTATCAACAAATATAGATTATAACACGCCCATTACTACTATGGTGCTCATAATTTCAACATCACTATTTTTGTTGTTTGCACATTATTAAAAAATGCCAGGAGGATGCGGTTTTATAACTTTAATTATAAGTTCTTATAATTCTCATACCGCCATGATTTTATGGATTAAACGATTATACTAGAGTCTATTCTTATCATATGTGCAAAACCAATATTATTTGCATGAATAGGTTTGCTAATGGTAGTGGACGTGATCAATTGTTAGTTTTGTAGCATAAATGAGACAGTCTCCTTGTAACATATTACTATTCTGCCGAGATTTTATATATATAGTTCATCCCAACTCCACTGGGTGCATCACTACTTCCGAGGAACGTGTCTACTCCTTATACCACGCGAGTAAGGTCATGGAACAATACCGTAGTTTCAGTATCTCTTTACTGTTAGTTCACAAATATTTAATAATCTCGTGGTTAGTGTCGTTTCTAGGAGGCAAATTTTCACAGTCCATGCCGACTTCTATAAACTATCGTGCTACTGAATTTATAATTTCATCGTTCATCTTTCTGAATGACTTTTCCTCAACTATGTCGACAGGGGTGATATTAATCACCACTGATAATTATCATAGTGGATTTTAAGGTTACTGTAATTATTCGCATAAATTGTTCAAGCGAAAAAACTTTTTTCTGCACGGAAACATTCTGCAACGAAAAAAAAGGGACCGATAGTATTTTAAACGATACGAGCGTGAGTCAACCTCCTTATCATATTACCCTTCATTTTCAGGTTCAGCGCGAATAAAATAGCTCCAAAAAAACAAATACAGAAAATTAATTTTTCAACTTACAAAATTATTATTTTTTTTTAAATTAATGAAAAGGATCAAGAGCAAGACTGAAATGTACATAGACAGATACAATGTAGTGTAAAATCCATGGAAGCGCGAAAAACATAGGGCTATAAAAATTAATAATTATCTATCAAAAAATTGAGTAATGATGATGAATCGAAAAGAAGAAATTACCATCCCAAATTTCTTAACGATCGCGAGATCTTATGAGCGTTAAAACCGGGTTATTTTTTAAACAAATGGTTACACTAATCGTAGTGTAGGAACGTGAATTGGACTAATTATGTTTAGACTAAAATAAAACTAACTCATATTAGAAATTAAAAAAGTAATGTTAGATAAATAGAGCTATACTAGAGTTTACCGTATACTGAATTAAGATAAGTGACGAATTAAGGTAGAAACAAATTTAAGACTGACACGAATCATTTAATATTTAATACATGTATCGTGTTTTTGAAGTAAATTTACATGCCAAATTGTGATATAAATATTTAATTTGAACATAAGGTAATACATAGTTTTCGTACATCAATAATAATTATTAAATAGAATATAAATTATTTTAATTATTAGATGTCGTATTCTTTAACCAAGACAATTTTTAAGCATAAAATAATCGTTAACCATTTTTGACACGTAGTAACTGCAATAATCGTACACACAAAAAAGACCATAACAGACGAGGTCTACAAATAAAATTATTAATCAAAAAATGGAAGGAGAAACGGAAATTTCACACATTAAAAATCGTAACTGCAGTGCAACTCTCTTCGTAATATTAACAAAGTATTTTATAAATAAATTGTAAAGACCCCTCCCCTATTAATTTTTATTAACTAATATATTCCCGAAAATGAAATATGCGAACCAAAACGAATTAAGTTTAAAATTGCTAAAATTTCTTATCTATTAAGAAATTATGGTTTAAACAGCATTAAAATCTACCACATTAAAGATAGTTCATTTAAAATTTCTTCAACGAATATTAATAAAATCAATGAAATAATATCGGTCGCCATAGTCGATGAGATAGACTACGTAAGAAATAAATGGTTCAAATTGTAAAAAAAGAATAAAAAAAAGTCTGACTAGATATGTTAACGGTCTTGTATATTGCACTTACTTATTTCCATAAGCGTATCCATTATATTCAGCAGACGATGAATTACCAATATGATTTTGACGGGGAGTAGTACCTTCATCCTCAACGTCATTTGGAGATGTCATATTTCTTAATGTTGTAAAAAATTTTGTTTAATCCAATTATATCGTTCTAATTTATTAACAAAATTTTACAATTAAATATTAATGAACGAATTCACTATCGCTGTATAAAAATTAAAAGTAAAATATGTCATCCAAAATTATAACACGACAAGTACATAGTTTAAAAAATATATACAAATACTTTACGCTTATCCAGTTCTGAACAAACCAATGTACTGAAAACTTAATATATACCTATAAAAAACCAGGATAAAAGTTCAATACCTTCGCATTTATCTCGTTAAACAACTATAATAACTGCCATAAATTTACGTTATAATAACTGCCCTAAATTTAAGTATACGATCGAATTTACACCTTCAGGCTCTGTAATATTGGTTATATTTCGTAGGAATGTATATATTGTCGAAATGATAGTTTTTTATTTTTAATAATCAATCTAGAACAGTTTCGTTAAAAATTGTATTTTGAAGCAGATGTCATATAACCGATGCACAATCACATTATTTCGCCTAATTTTAGTGTACAACGGAATATATACGTTTACATATATATAATTAGGATCTACGTGGTTTGTAAAATTAGAATATTTTGCTCTGGTCTATTAATTCGTTTTGCAATATCCCAATATGACCAAATTTGTTGGAAATTTTTGTCCTACATTTTATTTTTTTAAAAACAAAAATTGTTAACAATTTGTGTATACTGTTTGTAACAGCAAAGTTGAATATATTGTTCAACTATTATTCACAAAAAATTAGAATTTCTTGTTATATTTTTAAAATATCATAAATGGTAACATTTATATTTCCTAAATTAAGATTTTTCTATCATATATACCATTATATTAGAACAAAATTAATTTTCTTAACATTTTAAACGTAAAACATAAAATAACATTGGTATATAACATTAAATTTTATTGTCCCATATAGTTAAAAAAAAAAAAACTATTATTATTAGTAAGACGTATTGCTATAAATGGGAAGAAAATAGGGAACATTCTTTTAAAGTGCTTATTACTGAAAAATTGAAGAGGTTACAAAATAGTCGCTAATCCAAAGAAAAAGCAAATTCTAAATAATCAAGTTTCGACCTACTTCAACATGAATAAAATTAATATGAACTTATGAACGATGAACCATTCGAAATTACATTATACTTTATCGTGAAATCTAGAGATAGAATTATTTTAAGCATTTATTACTTTGTATTGGACACCGCATGATTAATTTTACTACATGAAATAAATATAAATACGAAATCACTGACGATTGAAAGAAACACAATCGTTTATGAAGTGGCGTTATATGTAGCCGTTTTATTTATTACGGATAAAAATAGCTGATTAAATAGATAAGGGAGTTATAATTTAATAATTTGGCATAAGTGGGAGAAGTATGACTATCAAAATAAACCTTGTGCAACAACCATGATTATTAATTTTATCTTATTAAAATGAACATTTAAAGGTAGCCGTTATTTAAAGATATTCCGATGTTATTCGGGTCAATTTAATGATAAGAAATTAGTTAAACGTTACAAGAAGGCGCCATTTATTAAAAAGTTTATAGTTATATTCTTTAATAAAAATGGGGATTTTTTGTCTTGAATTAAATAAAACACTAGAAACTTCCAGCATTATTTAGGAAAGTGCTAAATTAGGAAAAGTACGGATTTAATAATTCACAAAGCACGACTTTTATTTTAAAAAAGGATTTACTAAGTTGTTATAGGAAAATAAAAAAAATTTGAACAGTCTACGCACATTTTCTTTATTTAAAAAAAACTTGCGTTACGGCAATTAAATAACGTTTTAAACTGAAGTATGAATATATAAATAGTTAAATTTGACTAATTAACGTACAACACAAATACATGCATTTTGAAAATCCCACAAACACGAAAGAATAATACACAGTTCGTATATGGTAAAGTGAGTTTTTTTTTTATCGATATATCATTTCAATGAAATTTAAAAAAAAATTAAATGAAATCGTTAGTTCAATATTTCTAAAAAAGAAAATTAACTAAAATTATAACGTCAAATATTCCCACAATAGGCCGTCAGCGTGTAATATGGATAATTCTAAACCACTTTCATTAAAAATGTAATAATAATGGAAATAATTAATAACTAATTAATAACAAATCTTTTCAGCGGTTCATAACTTTATAAATGATGAATTATACATAATAATCACAAATAAATTATATACCATAACAATACCAGAAATAACATATGAAAAATATATACCTAACTAATATAATTAATACTGAATACATGTAGTTCAAGATTAAGATGGTTGACAACAGCTACTATTATAATAACCCACAATTTTCCCCACTAAAATTCACAATATATTATAAGAGGTAATGCAAACACGAAGTTGAAAATGAAAATAAAGCTTACGAGTTTATGAAATAAATATTTTACAGAATGGAAATCGAAAAACAATAGTGGTTCATCCTTAAAATTTCTTGCAAAATTTATTATATAAAAAAAAAAGTAATCGATTGAATAAACAATTATTTATTCTCCACCCTAATATTAATATTAAGGAAATATGTACATATATAATTAATTAAATAAAATAAATGATTGCTACCAAATAAAAAAAAAATACGTTTTGATTCATTGCAACTTAATCATTATGTTAATTGATTAAAATAACGCTATATTTAAAAATGATTGTCAGTTTACGAATTACGAAGCGCGTATGTATAACACATAATTGTATTCATGGCGATATTTTCAAATTAAACAGTTCAATTTAATGATACCTTATTAAATGTTCGTATAAAAATTATGATAAATTCGCCTCGAAATCAAGACAAAAATTGAAAGAGTTCCGGTACATTTTTTCCGATCATCAACAAACTGAACAAATTCATATATACATTCACAAATAAAAATAAATATATATATATATAAAAATTAAACTGTTCAGAACTGGAATAAAGCGTGTTGATTTGCACAGAAAAATAATCAAATAAAATTTTTATTTTAAATGCACGGGTATACGATTATTTACCTTTCCCACCTGTTGCTGTAATCACCAATATCTAAAACACGCGATTTTACGAGAACTATTTAATTCAAAAAATCATTATTGACACGACACCGAAACACAAATTTTTATTTCGTCTTACATATAAAAAAAAAAAAAAAACTACACGGTGAATTTATTAATTTTATTTTACATCGTAGAATAACCAATTTTTGAAATTATCGAAAGCCGAACTAGTGTCCACGTATCTAATAAAAAATATATATCACAACGAAAATATTTTTAAAATTTTAGGAATCGTTCAAATTTAAGGAGCGATAAAATTTAGAAATTAATATATATGTTATTCTTATGCACGCACATTAGAAAGAATACTACTGACTAAACGCACACAACGGTACCGAATTACGAAAAGACCGAACACGCGGCAAACAGCGCTAACCAATGACGAAGAGGTTAATAATGACGAAAAAGATGAACCAGCGAAGCAGGGTGATAACCGCATACACGACAAAGATGAAAAATGCGACAGATAAAAATAAAAGATAAAGAAAAAAAGAGACGCCACACGTTTGAAACTAAAACTGGACAAATACGTCGAGGTGTGTGTATATATATATATATAAATAAAAATGAAACGGTTTTATCGTCAGAGCACACACACAATCATAGCCCAACAATAGGAAAACATATTCCGAAGGGAGTATCCAAATTCATGTTCAACACGGTTGAAAGAGAAAAACGTGCGGGCGCGCGTTGTTGTGAATATAGCGTAGAAGTAATAGTGAGAGAATCATGAAGAAAGCAAGTGGAAAGTTAACTTAAAACACGACGCCAACAACTACTAACGTCATATTACTTTGAAACACTATTTCACAGTGACGGCAAACGCGAGTGCACAGGCGTAGGAGCCAAATTCTTTAATGAAAAACACGATGATAATGGTGATTATGACTCAAACGTTCAAGATACGGATAGATAGGAAGGAACGCGTACCAGTGTTGTATACGTGTTGTGTTGGCAGCGATAATCAGTGAGAAATTCGTCATAGTAGACTTCATCAATTAATAACAGGGGATAGTGTAATAGTGAATGTACACACGTATATAACCCAACAAAACAGGGCGTGTGTTAGTGTACGAGAGTATTCGGGAAGGCAATAAACGGTTAGTTAAGAAATAAATTCTTGGGAATTGGAAAACGCCGGAAAAAAATAAAAGACAATTTTGGTAACCACCGACTTAGTCGGTCGACAACAGCAACGACCGGTCAGGAATCCCACTTATACCGTACCGCACCGGATACGGAGAATCTATTAGTTAGGGATTCCCAAAAGTTTCAACAGGATGTATCCGTTTATTGACGAATTATTTCTTGTAGTACTACGTAAAAGATTATGTACGCTTAAAAAATGCGATGTTGCGAACAATATATATATATATACATTTATATATACATATATATACACATGTATATGTATAAAATTTAAAAAATTTAAATACAAAAATTCACAATTATTTTTTAAATTAGTATTACATAACGTATGAAACAAGCGATTTTTTTTATTGTTATTTATTGATTTGTATAGGATTAAATTCATAATTTATTCGAAGTAAAACTCATATCGCTACTTACATCTCTCCTATCATGAAACTGAAATGGGTATATTTTAAGAACGATGTCGACCCCAAAAATTTACTAATAACGGTTAATGGAAGGCGAATTAGCTCGCGTATCTTTATTTTTGTTTAAATTATTTACCCCGATTTTTTGGAATCCCCCTTCATAGTTATTATCCTCGTATTTAAGTACATAAAAATAAACATTGAGAAATTTAAAATCGCTAATCTTTTTTTCATAAAATCACAAAGCTTTCCTGCTATTAAGACATTATCAAGTGAACATAAAAATAAAATACATACAATATTATGTATGAAATATAGAACGTAAAAATACTGGATATACAGTTTAGAGAAAGTATCAAAATGAAAAATAGTATTAATAGATAGTGAACGTGGTAAACAACACAATCTACAATCATGAACATAAAATTAAACATAACAAAGAAGCATAGAAAATATAAATAAATAAGATCTGTCTAATGTAACTATTGATGAATTTTGATTCATTTTTATTTTCGACGCATTGTGTTATGTTTATATACAAATTTTACATAGATGATTGTGTAGATTGTGTTGTTCACCACATTCACTATCAGATTAGCATATAAATATTATTGTTCATTTTGCCAATTAGCATTTTTACACTTTATATATATATATATATATATATATATATATATATATATATATCATGTTCACTTGATAATGTACTAATAACCGAAAAGTTTTGCAGTTTTATAAAAAACGTCTAGACTTTTTTCTTTTTTAATCACTACATTCTACACATTTCGAATTATTAATTTTTGGCTCGTTAAATGTATGTTCTAGAGTAATCGAAGAGAAGCTTACGCCGGCCCTCTTGTTTATATTTTTATACATACTAAATTATTCTAGTTCTCCCTCTTCTCTTTTGAAAAATCATTTTAAAAAGAATCGTCTAATTTACCTTCAGAAACATTCGAAACATTAAAAAAAACCCATCCCCATAATTATAGTCGCTAGTTAAAACGATCTAATTCCCGTCGAAAGTTCGATCTCAAAAGATTTTCATTATCACCTAACTTGTTCGTTATCGCGGAAAAGACAGCGACGCTCCATATAATATGATATACGCGCTCATCAGCATCGCATATAATAATTTCTTGGAATGCTAGCACATTTTGTAGGTGAAAATAAAGTACAGCTTAGTCACGATGTTTGAATAAGGAGGTTTTTAAAATAGTCGATTAGAAACACCTTATAGCATAAACGGATTTATGATGAATTCTAAATCATTCATATTTATATACACGTGTATAATTAATTTAGTCGACACAGAGAATGACAAACAAAACGTACCACTGTATATTTATGCTCACAAATAGAAAAAACTTATACACGCCTGTGACGCATTAAGGACAACCCCGAATTTATCACTTGAGCGTACGTCACAAGAAAAAGGTACAATTTGATGATTTTATTTCCACATCGATTCAAAAATGTACAAATCGAATTTATAGGACATTTCCTCAAAACTGCGGACAATTAGAAAATTTAAAACTAAATAACATAGACGTACTTCAAAGGATTTATTTTCTATTTTTAAATACGTCGATGGTTCGACTTCATTGTATTCGTTTTCTTTCATACTAGAAGGGTAGAGATAATACATTTAGTAATAGTTCCGGGGTGTATTTTACTTTTATTTTAGCATAAATCTCGTTCGCGAAAAATTTAATGAGCTGTTGTTAAAAATTCTCGCCATTTTAGCGTTAGAAAATATGTACTACTTATTTCAAAGCGGATTAAAATTTTGATATTCTATCGTATACAAAGAACAACCGTTTTTTTTTTTTTATTATTATTTATATAATAACGTAGAATTCGTATTTTATTATATTCTTCGAACTGGAAACATTAAATACTAAGCAGAATCTTATTTTATTCTTTATATAACGTAAAATTCGCCTAACGAAAAACAAGGACTGGTTGGAAACTTTAAAAACTGTTTAATAGCGCCATTTAATCAGTCAGAATTAAAAGTTTGAGTAAAATTTCTCATAAAAGTTTGAGTAAAATTTCTCAGATGTCGGTTTGAGAATGGTGATTATTTCAAACTAGGATAAAGAGGATTAGGTTCAAAAATTTGTCCCGCTTATTTTTATTAACTGGAACATAATAGGTACGAACGTAATAAACTTTGAACGCTCATTTAACGGGTTAAATGAAAATAAACATTCCTCGCGTTTGTAAAAAAAAACACAACTTTCGTATTCAAGTTTACGTTTCATCAGTAAGAATAGAGACGCGGATCTATATATCTTTTACAAATTTTTGTTTTTGAGTTCTGGAATATATACTTTTAGATTTAAATTTTGCTTATATTTATTTTTATCTTTTGTTGGAAATATAGGTTTTCAGCTTTCGACGTGTAATCAATTTTACAAAACTTTTACTCACATCAACTCAAAGTTTAGAAATATAAATAAAAGAAATTTTATAAAAAATAAAATACGTTTGTTCGTTACAATACTATTAAAAAGTTTTCGTTATTTTCCTACACTGATTATATTATGACGATGATGATGATGATGATGATAAATATACGTCTACGAACAACTTGCGTGAATAAACGCTTGAAAAAGCGAAAACGCGTTTTCAAGGTTACCCGCTCGGGACGAAATACGTAGTCGTTCAATCACCGGTCGATAACGACAAGACGGCGCCCGTACAACCGACACCGACTGCTGGTTTCTCAATTTTCGATGGACTAATAAAAGTGAGCGGCAAAAAACGCCGCGCCATTTATACGATCAACGTGGCGAATGTGTTTTTGTTTTTATTATACGAGACAAAGGGTGTTATTTAAACATTTTTAATAAATAAATCGAAAATGGATTACTTAGATAGCGAATCGATAATCGCGGAAATACAAAAATATCCGTTTATTTACGATGTTAATCACAATTGTTACAAAAATTTGGTTTTAAAACGGGGTGCTTGGTTATCGATAGCGCAGTCCATTTTAGGAGATAAATGGGAAGATATGGACGAGAGTACACAAAGGAATATGGGTAAGCAATACCGCGAAGTAAATGTTTTCAAAGAAGTTAAAAAGAATGTACACGTGCGCATTATAAATATATATATATATATATATTTATAAACGGCATCGTTTTATCCTGTACAATATATAAATATAAACTTGATTAAACGAAAAGTACAATTATTTTAAATTTTGTTAAATCCGAATTTAAATGCTGTAAATTATTATTCAATATGAAATATGTAAACTCGAAATGTCATAAACGCAATTTTAAATCGCAAAAAACGATATCACGATCGCTAATTAAAAACTGTAGTTTTCAAGTTTTAATAAAAATTTTCGCGCAAAACGAAAAGCAGTTCCCATCGGTCTGCGAAGAATTCTGGTTAACCTGAAAATTAATATCGAACTACCAAGTGAATTACTAGATAGTTCTTTAATTCTTGTTTACATCGCACTTATTTCTATTTAATTACTGCTCTCATTCGGGTCATTTTTAAAGGAACCTTATTCCTTTTTTATAAATTATAGAACGTTTCAAATTTATAAGTCTCTCATCCCATATGCACATACATACAGAAAAAGTAATATTCTATATACAAAACTAAAACTATTCAACGTTTTATAATTATACCATCTACAACGAGAAAAAAAAAGTTAATGCAGTTATTTTCATTTCATTATGAAAATAACTGCATTTTTCATTAAGAAAATAATTGTGTAACGAATTTAGTTTATTAGTTTATGTCTCGCTGTTTGCTTGTATTTGTTAAAACATTGCATCTCTGTTAGAAATAATACATGCGCAATGGATTTCAATACATTGCATCTTATATTTCGCAGTATTATTCACGTATAAATAATAAAACTTTTGACCAATCTTAGAATCATTAAAACAGAATACAATGCGTAACTAATCTCGCTCTTTATCAAACTACTTAATGTATTTAAACATTTTCAATCGCCATTCTGTCAATATTCGCATCATTTATTTATATATTCGTATTTGTACTAATCGTCACACTTTTGTCGAAATTTACATTTTATTTATTAGTATACATATATTTCAAAAGTACAATTTTTCATTAATCGCAATTATTACGAATTAATGAAATAAAGGCTATAACGTTACTAATTTTCAGCCAAAGAAGCTCAAAAAAGATGGAAAAGTATAAAGGACAGTTACGTAAAAAATATAAAGAAAATACACAGACGGGGTAAGGTATCGGTAAAAGTCGTCAGACCATACATATTTCATAAACAGTTGTCGTTTCTCAAGCCCATCATTTTGAAAGATAAGTAAGTATCATAAAAAAACAGAAAAATACCACCATAAAAAAATATGTATTTCGCATTATTTTATTCATTTGCGTGAAAATCATTTTTCTGCGCAACTACTAATTGACGTTTACTAAATTGGTTTTATATAAATCTAGTCGTGATTCATTTAGTTTATAAAAAAAATAAATGAAAATTTGATTTCTTATAAAATAAAAATCTCATTAAAAACCGTTATTGAGTTTATATTATTAATCTCGTTATTAAAAAGATGGTTTTTTGTGGAGAGAGCACTCTTAACAACAGCCTTATGAAACTGTTTCATTATATTTTCACATATACACGTTTAGAATACAAAATTGTACTCTTCATTTTTAAAATTTATCGATTCAATATATATTTTAAAACAGGAGACGTTTGGTTTTTTTTTTAACGTCATTCCGTATATGTAGACAATTCGTAAATATAAAAGTCCACTTCAGTAGCTTATTTTATTAAGCTATAAGATAAGCTATATATATATATATATATATATATATGTATTTTTTAATTTTTAGATCATACGAAAATAAAAAAGTCCATCAACAGAATGATGACAATGTTGAGATTATAACATTGTCGAATTTATCTAATATTGAAAACGAGCCACAATGTTCCAACATGAAAAGGAAAAATATCGTCGAACGAGAAGCCGTCAATTTCGATAAAATTACTACGTACGAACCTAAACATAAAACCTGCGATCCGGACGAAATGTTTTTGTTGTCACAAATTCCGATGATTAAACGGCTAAATCCGTCCGAGAAATTAGACTTTCAAGTAAAATTTATGCAACTTTTGCAAACTTATACGCCATCGTTTAATTTATTAGATTCAAATGTTAATTCTCCTACGTCATCGAATAATTCCTCGTCTGAGATAATGACCGATCGTTAATATAAAAACGAGAAAAAAACATTAAGACCCGTGTCAGGTTGAATATAATAAAAATGAAAATAAAATTTGAATGTAATGAACGACGAAAATATTTTCTCCTATTTGTATATTATAATTGTAAGTACACAAATCAAACAGCTTCGTTAATTAATATAAAATTTTATATTTGTGGAATGTAGTCAAAAAATAAGCAACAAAAATGTAGTTGAAATCACTACATTTATATATATATATATATATAGACCACAACAAAACTTTCCGTCTATTAAACCATTATCAAGTGGATATAAAGATATAATATATATATATATATTTACACAATTTATTAAAAAAAATAAAAACAAAAAATAAAATTTAAGAAAATGAATTAATTATTTTTACATGTTCTTTTTTGTTTTTTTCCTTTTATATATATTTTTTAAAATAAATTTTACATATAGATACGTATATATTATATTTTTATATTTTATTTCTTATGTTTGCGGTTTTATTATATATAAATAAAAATGCAGTGATGTTGAGACTACTTTTTTGTTGTTTATTACACAAAATTATACATTTTATTGCACGAAATAATTAAAGAAAATAACTCCAGACGGTAAAAGTAATATTTTATATATAATTCTAGCTTTTTTGATAATTATCGATAACTTTTAATGTGTTATATAAATATTTTTTGGAATTAAATTCTGTACCAACCGAACTTTCCTTATTATGAAAATAGACAATTTTTTGAACATTAAAAGTTTTACGTCGATTAATGTGTTTAATTTACATTTGCGATGACATTTTACGAACAGCTTATGAAAATTAATGCCGAATTTTAGATACAAATTAAAAAGGAAATCAAGTCAACAATCGAAATATCCCGTTAAATTATAAATTTCAATATAGAATCGAGGACAAACGAAAAAATTTTTATAGGATAAACATTTGATTAGGAGCGAATTAACAGTTGTAAATATTAAAAGATATATTTGGCATATTATTATTATTTAGTCTTTACAAAATTTTCGAAGACTTTTTCGAGCATAGGTTGCTGAATTTCGGAATCTACTGTAATTCAGATTAGGATACTTTATTATTTCTTTATTTCCTCATTTCGGGGGGGAGGGGGTCTGCTCAATAGCCCCTCACTATATGCTCCAATGCTTTAATTGTATTCTTTACATTCTTCAATATACCTTTCCAATTTCGTTTAACAATATTCCTTATATACATTTTTACCCTGTTTAAGATAAAAAAAAACAATTTGTACAAAAGAATGATTTTTCCCTCCAATAACGCCTAACCTATATATATATATATATCTTCTTGTAGTGAGTGGATAATGAGAAGTGTCCTACAAGAATGGGAAGATGGTGTAAAAATTGCAGGAAAAGCAATCAATAACCTGCGATACGCGGACGATATTGTAATAATCGCCTCATCAGAACAAAAAATGGTCAGCCTCCTTGAAAAATTGGAAAGTATAAGTAAAGAACATGGATTATACATAAACAGGAAAAAGACCAAGATAATGATTATAGATGGCAACAGCCAATCACAGGATCCACAAAGTATAGATGGCTTACAAGTGGTTGATAGATTTGTATACTTAGGAACGCTAATCACAAAGGACGGAAGCTCAACAGAGGAAATTAAACTGAGAATAAAGATAGCAAAAATGGCGCTATTACAATTAACGAAAATATGGAAGAGCCATGAGATAACAATACACACAAAAATGCGTCTTATGAACTCGCTGGTGTTCTCTGTATTCCTATATGCATCAGAATGCTGGACAATGAAAAAGAGCGATACACAACGCATTAATGCGTTTGAAATGCACTGCTGGAGGCGAATGCTAAGGATACCATGGACTGCGAAAAAAACTAATTTGTCAATACTTCAAGAAATTAAGGTGGATCAGAGATTACAAACCGTGGTACAGAAACGAATAACATCATACACAGGACATATTATACGACAGAATGGATTGGAAAAAATGATTATGACGGGTATGGTAGAAGGTCGTAGGAAAAGAGGCAGGCCGAAACAAGATATATAGACAGAATTAAAAGAATCGCAGGCACCGCATCAATACGAGAAATGATGGACCGGGCAGCAGATCGAACTACATGGCGGCTAAAAACGTTCGTTTATGAGGATTCATAGGGTCACGATGCTCGAAACGAGCCACCGATGATGATGATGATATATATATATATATGTATATATATATGTATATATATATGTATATATATATAATATATATATACACGACACAAAATTCGATACGTCAAATAAGAGAAGGAAACAATGAATTCATGCTGGAAAACATGTATTATTTTAGATTTGCAAATAAATAAGCTTTCTGTGAAAGGCGAATTTAAGAAGGGAACAATAACGTTTTTTCGGTTAGATTAAATTTATGATTTTTAACTCACAAACCGTTTAAAATTCAGACACACACGTGTCACGTATATACACATTAATAACAGGAGGGTGTATAGACACTCTCAATATGAAAAATTATAAATTTATGTAATATTTTACATTTTTAAAGTACGAACCATAAACATTTCATACCATAAATTATAATATAAATCTAAAAAAACACACAGGCATTCTAAAAACAGTAAACCCATTTTTTAACAAAGTAAAAAATATATTTTACAAAAAAACATTATGTAAATTAACTGCCGGAAAAAAAAACTGATATTACTAAAATATCTATGAACATCGTCGTCTAAATATCTAGATCTTTATAACCATAAATACTGATAGATCTGAATCAAGTAATAAATTCAATATGGATATTCAGATATTAACTGAAACATTGTAACTAATTTTCAACTTGGGAATTATAGGTATTTCTATTACAGATTAACTAACGAAAAATTAAATAAATTTAACCGTTTCATTGACGCATTATCAATATAACTGGAGAATGTGAAAACATCATAATGTAATATTTTGTTTAATTATGTATGTATATATATATAGAATTGAAACATTTAATATCAATCAAATATATCCCCCTTATTGCGAAAATATGTTTTAAAAGTTTATGCACCGTATAGAGGGCATCATAACTGAAAAAGTTAAAGTGAGTATCGTTATCATTCGCGTTTTATTATAATTAAAATATCCCCCATGGTCTATTTCACAATAAATTTAAAAAATAATGCTTCAATGAATACTTACAAAGTACTCGTAGAATTGTCACTTCTTTATACTGCGTACTCATCATTGTATAACCTCATGAAATTCCGTTGATTGAGTTGTAAAAATTATACCAGTTACGAAAAATGTAAAATAATTTTTAAAAATTCGTAAATGAATCAACAAGAAATAAACACCGTATTATTCAAAACTATACGTGTAACAAACGAAAAGTTATAATGCATAAAAACTTTTTTAAAGTTATTTGTTATTAAAAGCGATATAAATTAAATAACCGGAAAAAATTATAAGAAAAATCAAAAAAATACACTATCACGAATAAGATAAGTATTAAAAAAAAAAAAAAAAACAGAAAAAACAAGATATAAATTAAGCGCAACAAAAACGTGTGCAATATACGGGCGCCTTTTATTCACATGGCAACTAAATTAGAAAGTTGGGTGCACGACTGCCTGACACACCCTTTGAAAGTTCACAACACAACTTTCAACTCAACCAACCAATGATAACGTACTTATCAACCCACCAACAATAAATTGGGGGATTAGTAGCGCGACATCATTTAAAAAAATTATTTATAAGCGCGTTTTTTATAAAAATGAATCCACGATAAATAAAATAAGTCTGCGTGTTTATCGTTTAAATTATATTTAACAAATATCTTATTACGGTAGATATATTTTAATATTTTAACGAATCAACCGAATATATCCAGTTAAGAAATATATATATTTCAAATGATATTTATAAAAATATTACGAGCCGAAGCCAAGGACGATCATATCTAAATATGACAAATACAAAAAAATACAATTTTACATTTTAGCAATCAGGAGAATTAAGAGTGAAGACGACATTTTACTAGTGAAATAAACAGTTCTTGTTAATTTACACGATACATATCCACTCTATCGTATTTTATTATCGCGTTTTTTTTTTTTTTTAATTTTTCTTCCTAGATTTGCAATATATTAGTTTAATTCTTGAAAATTCACTTACTATAACGAACATTTACCTAGCTTAGTCTGATAATAATTAAAAAATATTTAATATTTCCATTAGCCAACTTCGAACTAATAAGGATTTAAATAATTTTCAACGGTTAATAGGAAAGTGAAAAAAAGTAACATTATTCAGGTAGACGTGAAAATATGAGAAATGATACTTTTGTGTATATAACCATTAAATGTTAATTGTACCGTTAAGCACACAAAAACAGGCTGGAATAACGTCGCCACATACGAAGGTACAGTAAAATATAATAGACGCCCCTGGTTAAGGATTATATATAATATACCTGAAAGCATTACAATACAAAAGGTAGTTACTAGTTTATTTTCTGGAAACCTATGAATGAAATTCTTGGAAAAGAGGCAAACAACAGGGGTCGAGTAGGGATAACAGACCGGGTTTGTTCCAAAACGAAGAATAAAAATACTAGTTGTATTGTAATATAATTTTCTGAAACAGGTTTTTTGTTATTAGTTTGGTGTCTGATGTTAACTCTACAGACGGGATATTGAATATGACTGAAGGCAACCTTCTAAAAAATGATTTTAATTGTATTGATAGAATATAAATGCAACCTCAAAAGTGTAACACTACAAAGTACAAATAACTGTATTATATACATAAATGAACAAATGTAACTTTAATAACTCCTTTTAAGAAAAAAAAAAGAAAAAAAACATCAAGATTCTACAACCGATTATTTGTGTTAAATGATTATAATTCGTTCTATTGTAATTTATGTGACAGAACTTCGTCAGTTATCTGATAAATAATGGTATTATTTATAGTTTACGCTCTTATCGTGTTTCTATTATTCATATAAACGAGTTTATTTTTAAATAAGTTTAAAATTAAAATTAATTTAAATAATTTATTCTGTCAAATCACACACAGTATGAGTATTCTGCCGGGTTAGTAAATTATTAAAGTTTATTTTCTTAAATTTCACAAAGCCTTTTTTATATTTCATTTTATATTATGTTTTTTAAATCTTTATTTAAATATCGCTTGATAATGGCGTAGTTGCCGAAAAGCTTTGTGAAATTTAAGGAAATAAACTTTTAGTGATTTAAACGGATTTTTGTAATTAGTGAATTATTGGTTAATCTTTAACGAAGAGCCGTTTTACAATTTCAATAATCTTGATAATAATTAGCAAATTTTCGAAACGAGCTTTTCTCTAAGTACATATAGTTTTTTCCCATAACATTAAATTAATGAGAGCAACAACTAATAAAATTCAAAATATATCAAAAGAATATATTCAAAGTTACGTCGTTAAACAATAAAAAAAAAAACAGAGAAGATATTTGGCCGGTTCCGAAAAATATTTATTAACAGTGATATCGAGTAATGAACAAAAACGATTAACGCAAATTTATCACGATTACTAAACATATAGAATGTTATGGCTACTGAGTTGTTTAGCATCGACATCGGTCATTAACCCCTAACAAACAGGTCTGCGCATCTATACACTGGTAATAAAATATTCCGTGCGCGAATAACATTCATTCCATTGCTCGAGAAAGAAGTTGTGATAAAGCAGCAGTTGGCGTTATATTTATTGCAAATTTTTCTATCGGTGCAGTAATTCGTGTACGCATACAAAATCTGTTTCGTAAACTTAAACAACGAAATAAAATTTTACTTATGTTACAGAGATTAAATAGTTTTTGTATTTATCGTATAATTCCGGCCGAATAAAAATTTCCATTAATGAAATACAAAAATTATTCTCTACCAAGAAACAATTGAAACGTAATGTTGTTTTCATAAATTGAATATTAGAAGTACAAAACAAAATATGAACGAACGATTTACGCAACCAATAAGTTTAATTTTTATACGAGATTTAGATAATTATTTCAAAACATCTAAACGTTCAAAATAAGTAACTTTTAGTAGCAATATACGACTCTTCTAGATCAATTTAAATCAAAAACGCGAATTCAATTTTCAACGATGAATACAATTGCAGAGGTGACTAGATCGTATGTTGTCTGCGAAATCGACTTGAATGTTTATTTAACAACGTTGGAAATGTTAATATTTCAATGTATTTTATAGTATCGTATGGCTTACGAATTACGATAATATTTAAATAATTCCTCGACAACTGAATAAAAGAGAAGTAACTTTAAATTGTATAATAGCGCCAGCTCCAAAATTAACGTTCAGTCAACATTAATTATCGGTTTTACGTGAAAATTATTAACAATAGTACCGATTTAAAAAACGACAACGTCTAAAGTAAATGCTGAATGTACAGCTATTTTATATTCTCGAATCGGAAGAAATTTTAACCCCCGTGTATAATGTAGGCACACTCGACCACATTCTTCACAAAGAGAAATCTGTATTTCTCTCAGAAACAACATATATTCAACATCGTCCGATATTAAAAGAACACACAATATAGAAGGGGAAAATATAATGAAATACTTTCGTTATATACTAAAAATTAAAATTTCTCTCTAAATTTATATCTTAACAATATCTGTCCTTTAATCCTAAAAATTTTCCACACAATGTGGATAACGTAAGCAACTAAAACTTAAAATTCTATATGATTATATATATATATATATATATCATACGAAATCTAAATTATTTACAAATGTAGTCATATATTTGGATTGTATAAAACAGGCACGATAATTCAAACGGTGTATATTTTTCTTATTACCTGCTGTGATATTTATATCTGATTATCCCGGGGTTAATGGTTTTACTGTTGCGTTCACTTATTATCTTATTATTGAGGATTCATAAAATTTTCCATGTCTCAATTATATATATTTAACGAAGAACGAATTTCAAAGATCTTTCACATATAACTTTTTCATTTCATTCCATGTGTTAAAATAACGTAATATTATTTTTTAATTTCTGTTTAATATATGATTAGATACAACAAATTTCGACCTTAATTAAAAAAAAAAAAAAGTTTGAATTAAAATATTCAAATATAAGTACGCGTGTCCGCAATAGAAAGAACAACGACAATATGACATTACGTATTTCGATTATATGTGACCCAGAGAAGACGATCGGCTTTGTTTCTTCAATAGCGCAGTCGATAACACTGCTACAACACAACCCGCGTGTTCCACGTTTAGTGTACACACGAGAGGTTCGTTTTTGTCAAGTTTCAATTATTAATGGCATCCTATAACGAGAAAAAGCGCGTGTTATGCGCAAACGTTATTTTCGGCGTGAATTCGAAAAGAATTCAAAGTTATGCGATTTTTTGAGCGGATACCTTAAGAGCCACGTTTACGAAACACGTCCACGAGATCTGGACGACCTGAAAACTCGGATCTCTGAAAAGAAATTTCGAAAATTCAGCGACCCACGCTCGAAAATTTTGTAAAGGCTAAATGAATGTATTGCTGCAAAAATTTCATTCAAAAGCTTTGGTCGAGTAGTTATTCTAAAACCAAACAAAACCGTGCGTCTCATCTGGATCACCATATACTAGCGCATAGATGTAGGAAAATGAATCGCGAACATTGTCTACATGTTTTATAGATTACACGACTATATAAAACGCAAATATTAGTTTAGATACAGTCGACGTACGAATAATCCGTAATTTATATTGTAATCAAATAGTTGTAATCCGTTAGAGATGATATAGAAATAAAAAAATGTTACGATTCGGAAAGCATCTTTAAGAATGCCATCAAAACATACGACTATATTAAAAATCGAGATTACGGTATTCTGTCAAGAACGCGGATTAGAAGTAATCGTAGCAAAAACGAAGTGGATATAATTATGTAAAACGAGTTCAGAAAGAAGACGATCAAACCATAGGGACAAAAAAGAAAAAAAACCTAAAAATTGAGGGCACTTTTTGGAACCATAACGCGAAAAGATAATTATTCATCCCGTTCTATGTTTACAAAGTAGCGATTGTCAAACTTCGTTCAGAGATGGCGTAACTAGGAAGATTAAAATAGAAAATTATTCTAAAGGACGAAGGAAATACGTAAGGTGCAGTAACGAGTACATGAATTTCACATTTTAATATCGTTATCGTTACTCGTCGTTATCTGTTGCGAAAGCAACCAACCGAATAATTGATTATATTTATTTAAATCATACAATCATTAATGATTACCATACTTCTGATTTACAACTGCTTTATCAGATATTTTTAATATTCCATCTCTATCATTCAATTTTATAGATATTGCCACATACACACATATTTAGTATTTTTTAATTTATGCATCCTAATCTACACCGTAAAATGCTTTTTAACATTATCAGATTTAGAAAAATAATATTTTTCTCACTTTCGTATTAATTTTACTCGATAAGCAAAATATATATATATTTTTTCACTTTAAAAAATGAATTTCAACCACCATACTCTACTAGAGGACTTTTCTAGATTGCTGTTTTCCTTTATTTCTAGAAAACCGGAAATTGAACTAAATGTATGTATATTTTAATCGAATTAATTTTTTTTTTTCAGAAAAACATTATAAGGAAAGAAAAATACTAGAAGAAAAAAAATGGAATAAAACAGATAAATTTTATTCTATTCAACGATAAATTTTAATGAAGATTTATAAAATAAATTTAATCAATTTTTATACTAGAAATTTTTTATTTTTCCGACTATTTAGTGTAATTGTTTATGTACAAATTTTATATTGTTGATTCGTTGATTATGTTATTTGTCACAATGTCAGATAAACTCAAATCTGTTTTTTTTTTTTTGTAATATTGTACATCTAAATTAAATATATTTTTCCTTTATATTTTTCATGCATGTGATACTTTTATTTTTACTCGATAACGGCTTAATAGCCGAAAAGCTTTTTAGTATTTTTATATATAAAAATTTAGTGCTTTTAACTACTTTTTTTTTTTTTTTTTTTTAAATTACTAGATTCCACACTGTTCAAATTATGATTTTTTTCATCGAGATTATAAAAGAGCAACCGTAAACATATCCGAACATTCGGAAGATACCGCGATGTGACCGAATATTTTAAGCAAACAAAATCCAAGTTTTACATACGATACAAAAACCTTTCAAAACGTCATCTTTCACATCCACAAGCACGATTATACTTGAATGAAATCTATCTGTACTTTACACTCATTCAAGTCGATGGGAAAAAAATTTAGTTATGTTCATTCAGCGCAAAATATTCTAATGAAATTGTAAAAGGATTATCCACAATTATAATATAAAATCTATACTTTGAAAATTAAAAAAAAATATATATATATATAATTAAATGCAAAAATCTCTTTAAAGCTTACCGTTGTTGTTGTTGCTGTTGTTGTTTAGGACCGATATAATTATTGACAGGTGGCTCCGCTATAAGAGGTGATCCAGCATAATTGTTACCTGGACCAAATGTATACAAAAAACTTAATCAAAATTTATGAATTACGCGTATAAACACGACAGTCACATAAAGTTAACGTTGGCTGAAAGCAGTGAAATGGGAGAACGGACAAAATTTTTAGATATATTATTTAGGGCACCCATTTTATATTCATATTTGGTTGTTTTAGAAAATGTTTCACACCAACGAAATAAAAAACACATTCGTAACATATTTCTCAATTACAGGATCTTTGTAAATTTTCACAATTTTATTATTTAATTTATTAATTATATATAGATATAATTTTATTAATTAATAAATAAAGAAGAGAGAAACATAGGAAATGCTTGCGCAATATTAAAAAAATAATTTAAAAAAGTAATTTTCTAGTGAAGCACTGTTACACATCAACGCATTTTAAATTTAAAATTAATTCTGGTAAATTAATTATAATGAAATTTGTTTTAATTAACAATAAAAGTGAGTTACAATCGATAAAAATAAAACACTACAAAGAGCTTTCCACTGTTATCACTACTGAACAACTGATATCAAAACACTGCAATATAAAAACCGATAACTGCCCTCCATAGGCTTAAAAATAATAATAAAGGGGAAAACTCAAAGGCTTCACGTTGTTTTACATTTAACGATTCTAAATTTTGTTCTCATTATTAAAATAGACTATTATGATAAAAAAAAGAAATAGCCGCACTCACTGCTGTAAAATTATATTTTTGTTTCATGTAATAAAAATAAACATTTTAATTCAAACATCGACAAAAATCAGTAGCCGGACTGTAATACGATTTAATGGAAACAAATGTAATAAAGCAATCATCGAGATAATATCTGACTGTAAACATTAATAGTGAGTTATAATTACGTATAAATGGAATAAAATATGGAGATATATATATATATACATATATGTGTGTGTGTGTGTGCGCGAATGTTTACTATCATGATTCCGTCAGTTAACGAGCTAGATATATAAACACAAATCAGATTTCTTCAAAGTTTAAATTATATTTTTTAACATCTTCGTTTACACGTGTTCTAGAATACGCTTCAAAAATTAACGAGCTGCAAAACTTAAATGTCAGAATGAATAGGCAAAGGTAAAATCAAGTATACAAAATCTTTCCATTTAGATTGAATTTAATTAAGATTTAGTGTTCAAAAAATATTTTTAGTATATTATTAAAAATACGTTGATTAAAAACTGTACAGACCCAGTACAAAATTCATAGTTATAGTAAAATTTTATAACACGAAAATCGATAAGACTAAATAAATATATAACGATATAGAAATAATTCTGATAATTAAAACGGAAATATACGACACGACCGTGCAACTATGTCGTAGATTTTTCCTGAAATATAATCCTGCCATATTTTATTATTTTATCTTTTTTTTTTTTTTTTTTTTTTTTTTGAACACATTCAACAATTCAACTTTATCAAAATGTTGTCGCATAATCAATATTTCTATCACATATGTCAATATTTGAAATTATAAATCTGTTAATACGAATGTATCACCCAATCTAAAAACTATTAGTAAACGTTTTCAAAATTATTCTTCGACAACATCAAAGAATAAGTGTAACACACCTTACGGAATCAAAAATACAAATGATAAGACTAAAAAATACAAAGGTGAATAAATTCAACTTTGTAAATGAAACGTTCTTGCAAACATAGATTTCTCGTTCCGACATATTTACTGAGCATCATTTATCAGACATATCAATAAAAAATCATAATGAAACACTACGAACATCGTATTTTCCTACACAATGAAAATTTTCCCAAATTCTGAAGGCCCTAAAACCAGGCAAAGATGGTACTAAATTAGGCTCCCACAGACCGATCTCCCTATTACCGATACTAGCTAAACTACTTGAAAAATTATTTACGTACGAATTGATAAAATAATTTATGAACGATCTATCAATCCCTAACATCAGGTTGAATTTATCTAGGCACTCTACCATACAGCAGCTGCATAGAGTAGTAAATCTTATCCAAGATGGAATAGAACATGAGAAATATAACGAAGCTGTTTTTATCGACGTTACTAAGCCCTTTGATAAAATCAAACACAAGAGCCTGTTATACAAGTTCAAATTCGTTCTGCCTGAGAGACTTTACCAGTTAATGCGGTCATATCTAAGTAACAGGTCAAACAAGCTGGAGAACCACAGGCCGGTGTCCCAGGATCCATACTATACAATCTTTATACAGCAGACTTGCCGACGATTAAATCTGCTCAGGTAGCAATGTTTGCAGATGATACTGTGATAATCGCATCAGATAAAAATGCTAACATTGCCATTACGAAATTACAGTATAGTGCAGATACACAACAGTACAAACTTAC
This sequence comes from Coronaproctus castanopsis, assembly GCA_032883995.1. Lineage (NCBI taxonomy): Eukaryota > Metazoa > Arthropoda > Insecta > Hemiptera > Monophlebidae > Coronaproctus > Coronaproctus castanopsis. The sequence continues at coordinate 221,569,648 of CM065053.1, forward strand.
TATTAACTCGGATAAATCATCGCATATCACGTTCTCCAACATAAAATCACACAGCAAACTGGTGCTAATCAACAATAAAGCGATTCCAATGACCAATGAAGTGAAATATCTAGGAGTTTACATAGAACAACGACTAACATGGAGGTCGCATAACCAAAAGAAAAGAAATGAACCCGACATCCGGATGAAACAACTTTATTGACTATTACTCCAAAATGTCGCTGCAGAATCGTCTCCTAATATATGAAATCATACTACGTCCAGTATGGACGTACGCAGCGCATGTCTACTTGGGTTGCGCAAAGACGTCAAACTGATTATCCAGCATTTCTAGAACAAGGTGATGTGAATGCCATGTGTCCAATGAAGTCATACTTCGAAATTTGAAATCCGATTCAGTGGATGAAATTAGCCGGATGTTCGCACCAAAACATCTAATGCGGTTACAAAACTACCCAAAACAACTGGTAGTCGAACTTAACACATAGAACCGTCATCAAGACTCAAGCAAACTAAAATGAGAAACTTAATCCTGCAATCTTTTTGAGGGGACATATCATTGGATAAACTTCCTGCACGTGATTATATATATATTTTACATCATTTATTAGACATCCTCACTCTTGGCTAGTTATAAATTAGCCCAAATATAAGGGGAAAAATATACATAAATACATCCGCGCAAATACTAATTTAAATAAATTATTTTAGCACTGAATTCAGTATATCTTAAAGTGTTCTTCTTCTAGTGGTATCTCCTTGACAGGAGTTAGCCTACATCATGATATAGTACTATACCTGTCATCCTTTATTTTATCAACTACTTTTTTATTTTCTCCGAAACCGCTGGTTAAAATGATGTTATAGTACTGAAAAGAAATTAAAACGACACACACACACACACATATATATATATATATATCCGGAGTAACTAATAGAGAATAACATTTACGTGTACACATAATGCATTAACGTCATGTATACTGCAGAATCTATTATACCTATATTCTAATGTTCGTTGCACGATATGAATGTGGTTTAGCTTATATTTTCACAACTACGGTTAATAGGTTACATAATAAGTCAAATTATTTTTTAATAAAACCTTCAGATAAATTTTCAAAATGTCTGACGTGTTAATAATAACAATTTACTTAAATTGAAATCAAAAGTGATCAAAACAAACTTATTAAAAAATTGTTTAAATAAATAATTTTCTTTCACTGTAAAATTATTAAACATTTCGAAATAATTTATTCACATCAAAATTTTATTGTATGCATTGTATTTTAAAAAATTGCATGCGCAAAAAATATTCTGGTTGTGTTGGAAAGATGGGGGACCAAGTTTTCTTTTAAAAATCCAGTAATGAATAAATAAATCAACATGAGCTCTAAATAGTTGTTCAGTGGGCATACGCGATAATTTTGCAAAAATAATGATTTATGCGGGGCTACAAAAACGTTTTAGGTTCTCGCTTCCCGCCCAATATTCACTAAAACGCCCGATTTTTCCGTCCATTTTTTTAGGGAGCATATTTAAAATAGAAAGCAAACCTCGAAATTAAAATGAGTTAAAAATCCCTGAGGACCATATATTGGAAATGAAGGCCGTTATTTAAGTGATGTTATTTTTAAAACCAAGAACCTGTCGAAATAAAGTAAATACACGGAAAAAACTTCTTTCTCTTCCAACGAGACCAGTATCGTTTCCACAACTTGATTAATCCGAGGGGGGTGTATATATAATTCTTTGAAATACGGTACATATTTCTGTTACACTCTACATAATATAAAGACTAAATTAGTAATTTCAAGTGTATTAACTGATATAAAAAAGTAATGGAAGATTCTGATTTTTTTTATGTCGTAAAATAATTTCATCTTAATCATAAGTATTTGCTATAGAACGGTATAAAATTGAAAAGAAAAAATTGTCATAACATATTTTCTAGTATTTCTTTCACGATAATTGTTTACAGTTAATTTATTAGGTCATTTTACAAAAATGGGCAGACACACACACAAATCACTAATTTATATATAGTTTTCCAGATATTATTTTTTCATGTACATGTAATGTATATTTGCGAGAACATACATACCTTACTCTTATACGTGTATATATAAAGTAAGTGTTTTAATAACAAATGCATCTTTAAATAGTTTATATTTTTTAAGATTGTACTGGAGTAAATCAATTTCAACATGTATACTGACTATATATATATATATTTTTTATTATTATTATGTTCTTAATTACTAGGCAAGAGAGGCAACAATTAATTTAGGTATTATTTATTTATATAATAACTTGTGCAAGGTGGACCCAATGACCCATCCTGCTTACTAATCTAATATGTCATCTAAGACATGTTTATGTATATTTGTACATTCCTCTAAAAGAAAAAAATACTTCATCCAAACTTATATTAATTCTCTACTATTTTACTTAAAAAAGGGACACTAAACAAACGTTGAATCTAATAGTTTTTAAACATTGATACAGCAGAATAAGTTAAATGATTTCAAAAGATACTTAAAAATAATTTAAAACTAATTACTCACGACTATCAAGTAATTTCCCCGCTGATAAAAATAACGCTAAAATTTGCATAAACAAGCGTTAAATATGTGTTATTAAGAGACTATTAAAGAAATATAGTTGTGTAAGATTATTTATTTTACGTAACGGATGTGTGTCACTAAGAACATGAAGAGAAATACAACTTTGGTATATTAATTCCTTACAACCAACTTTTTTAACTTAATTTATTTTTCTATGTATTATATTTAAGCTCAGTAAATATCAACGTTAATAGACGTTATTAAAAAATCTCACGAATGACACATTCATGTGAATTGCAAATGATCAATCAATACGTGAATATCACATATAAACAAATTCGTTCTCAACCCAATTTCATTGTCGTTTAAAACGAATTCAATTATCAAATTAAAACTGAAGTTATTTGAGGATTATTTATTTATTTAAATTATTCAATCGTTACATTCGAGGAATACATTAATTAAACACATTTATTCCGTCAAACATAAGCACAGCGAACACACGCGTTTAATTCGCAAAACATAGCGGAAAACATCACATATTCTGTAAAAATATATTTGAAACTAATAATGGATAAACTTTTAAACCAAAAAACACAACACACGCGCACATATATATATATATATATATATATATATATAAACTGTTCTTGAATACAAAGTTGATGTTGCCATTAATTTCACTATACCAACTGTTTGCAATCTACCCCAGGTTTTCCAATTCTTTCCCACCTTGTTTAGTCGCATCATGTGACCTATTATTTTTATTGTCACAGTATCATTTTTTCAACAATTCTTCTAATTACTTTGATACAGATAGTTTTATTTCCAGTATTCGTCAATAACACCATGCTTCGAACGTCTTGAATCACCTCTTTTTATCCGTTTTATCTATTTAGGCTAATGTCAAATATGTACAGTTATAGCAATTTCTTTATAATGCCTGAACCGATATTTCTAGACGTCTGTAAATTTGTTTTATTAAATGATGCTTTAGCTGATACAACTTTGTTTCTTTAGTGTATGTGCGTAAATACATTTTCATTCTTTGTGGTTCCATCTCGTTTTGTTCAGACCACATAAAAAAATTTGTTCTAAAAATATTTTTTTATTTTTCATTTGTTTAATACTGTATGTGCAGATTTTGATTTTATTACTAATAGGATTGTTATATCATAAATGACAAATGAAATATATTTAAAAAAATGTGTATGTAAATCGTAAATTTTGACTTGTACCACATAAAAGTATTCTAAATGTTTCATGTATTTGTATAATGAACCTGATCTGTTTAGGAATTAAAATAATTAAATGAAGAATTATTTAAAAGAAATAGTATTTTTCCTCTATATCATAAATTCATACTTGCCAGAACAAATTGTAAAATTCTTTCGACATCTCTTACATATATATATATATATATTATATATATTTAAATTAACCTTTTGAGAATAAAAATATAAAATGTATAACATATCAACGCTTAAAAGTTTCGTGTCTAAGGAAAATTGTTTGAAATATGTAAATTAGCAAGGATATTTAAACAATTATTTGTTTATAAAAATTCCAAAGGTTAAAATTTCCAATATAAATATTCTAAACAATAAACATTTCTTATATATATATACATATATATATATATATACTGTGAAAGAAACAATTACTGAATAAAGCTTCTTAATTTCATTTGGCTATTCGATGTAAACAAGTAAAAATGCACTACGAATAAAGTTCATAAAATCTTAGCACAACTCAAAAGCATTACCAGGAGTATAAAATAAGATAAGTACTGTAATAAATACATAAGATCATACGTATATTTCAAATATTATTTCCATGACAAAACTTTATTTACTATGAGTTATAATTAACGTTAATATAAAGAATGTAGTTAGAAAAAGGTAAATTTATACTTTTCATATATATATGTATATAATAAATTATATACATATATATATATATATATATATGTACATTGATGAAAGAAAAATATTATTGAATTTTATTATTCAAAATGTTATTTCAATAACATCAATTTTAAGTATACTAATAGGGGTGAATGATAAAATATTCACGGTACGAAAATGTCATTTATCTGTTAATAAATTAACTTTTTTTCAATAATTATTTGAAATACGTAACAAATATAGTTTAAACTTTTATTCCATGTTAGTAAAAAGAATGTTATATTGTAACAATAAAAGCTATGATGTTATATAAAAATCACCAAAGTTCAACACATGAACTGATACTTAAAAACTGTTATCTAATAAGAAAATGTTTTGAGAATTCTTAATTTCAAGCATTTAAGTATTTTTAAATTTGTATTACACAAATGTTTGTGTTAATACAATGTACAGATTCATATTTGTAAACTTTGAAATATAAATTATGTAACACTTACGATTATAATTGTTCATACGCATCATTGAGGAAAAAGTTATTAGATGAAAATAAATAATAAGTGTCTAACTTGCTTAAATTCTACAATAGTGTTTTAAAATGTTAGCTTTTATAAGCAATCTTTTAGAGCACACCAAAATCTAACTTTGAGGTTAGTTTTTACCCGGTTTTTAGTTAATGGGAGACTATACGTGGAAAACAAAAAATTTCTTTCAACGTTTCCTTAGATCTCATAACCGGTATATAAATTTTAATAAAAAAGTTGTAACATCCTATTAATTTTAATACTGAAAGGTAATACAATATATTTGTACTTAATATATACTGTTTATAACTTACGGGTTATCAGTAGGTATATAGAAAATAATTAATTGCAGTATTAGTTTAATGTTAAAAAAATAAAAATTCAAAAAAAGGTTAAACATAAATTATATATATTAAAAATAACGTCGGATACTTAATGATACTTTATATAACAATTTTTAAATAAATTAAAACACCCTTTATTAACATGCACCTACTGGTCTAAGTGGATAAAATTATTTTAAAGAATGGGTTAAATACATAATTTGATATAATTACCAAAAATGTGCTATTCAAACTTTCAAACGGCACTATTATTTATATTATTTTTGATTTACACCGCACAATAAATATTAAATTTTGATACTTCGTTTCTGTAAGAATAAGTTTTATTTAAAATAATCCTAGATTATGAAATTCTTTACAGAAATAATTTACTTAATGAGAATATTTGGTTTCATCTGTAAAGAAAGTATTGATTAAAACAGATCATTTTTCAATTAAATTGTCTATCGCTCAGTAATTTATTTATCAATTATAAATTATTTAATTTCTTGAAGATTCGTGAATTATTAAAGGATATTGTAAAGACATTATTTAAAGGGAATAACAAAAGAAACACTACAAAAATAAGAATTTGTAATTAGTTTTATATATGTGACTATAATTGAGGTTTATTTGATAACCAATTTTGAAATGTTGTCAACCAAAATAACAGGATAATATGTTACATATATTTTGTTTAGAAGTGTATTTAACATTAAACATATTTATTCATGTATAAAAAATGAATAATTTATTAAAAAATAAATTATATTTACAGAATGAAAATAATTGCTGAAGGAACACTTGGTTTTATATAGTTATAACTACGAAACAATTTATTGTCTTACCTTCTTAAACGAATTCTCTGCTCAGATAATAAATAGTATTATTCAAAACGTTTAAATTCTGAAAATATTTAAAATGCTTATTGTTGTTTATCATTTAAATTAAAAACTACGGTTATTATATTATACTATATTTCTTTCTATATATTTAGACGCTGTTGAAGTCTATATAGAAAAGAAATACGAAAAACGAATAATAAATACTGTTGATGGGAAAATATTTCTTTTTATCATTAACTGATTGAATCTTTTCACAATATGCTATGAATCTAGTGACCAAAGTTGTGATCTATATGAAAGTATGATCTTCGGAACTATGTTTTAAACATAAAGTCATGAATGTTTAATTTTTTCAGTAAACAATTTAAATAATTATTTTTAATATACAAACATTTTACAAAAGTTATATTTATTAGAATCAAATATCTGCTATATGTTTCAGAAATAGGTACAAATACGATGTACAAATATAATGTAATTTGTGTTATTATGATAAATGTGTGACATGGAGATGGATAATAAATAAAGAATTTAATTATAGATATGAAGAAATACAAACTTTAAATTTATATTAATAAAAGTAACAGACGGGAATTTTAAACCTGTCTGGTAGAACAATACCATCAAAAGATAAATTGACTAAAAAAGAAGTAACAGTAAAGAGATAACAGTAAAAAAATAGCACTACAGTTGGCAATAAAACCGACATTTACCTGTACAAGCAAATATTTTTTTTTAATTATGAAAAATATGAAATCGTCCGCAATTTTACGATCAATCAAATATAAGGAAAACATGCTAACGGGAATGTACAATATTAAGTATATTGTGTGTTTAAATTGTCCATTATTTTAGTCCTTAAAATGAAATCATTTTTTATTACATATAAATTAAATAATATTATGATAAACATTTTATTAGAAATTTTAAAATAAAATAAACAAATAATTATTTAAATTTCTTGCAGAATAGAAACCTCTATGCATATATTAAACTGTGTTATACACGATTTTTCAATGAGCCTTCATGAATTGGTTTGTAAATAAGCTAAACGTTATAAAAAGTATTAACTAATATATATATATATATATATATATATTATATCTTCTTTTTCTCGTTTCGTTATCCGATCCGGATATTGTGACCTTATTTGATGCAAATTACAAGATGTTGCCATTTATAACTATTCTGCGCTAGATTCATGATTTGCTGTGTGTCTAATCTACATAACTTTTGATTTGATCAATGTAACGGCTCATCGGTCTACCTTACCTCCTTTTTTCATTAACCTTTCCTTACAGAATTGTTTTCTCCAGCCCATTTGCTCGTATTACATGACCAAAGAAGCCTAACATGCGTCTTTCAACGGATGGTACTAGTTGATCAGTGGGTTCGATTTTCAGTTCTTTTAAAACAGAATCATTTGTCCTGTGAGCCGTCCATGGCATTCTTAAAATTTTGTCGTATTCCCTCATTTCGAAAGCTTCAAGCTTCTTCCTCATCGATTTATTAATCGCCCAGGTTTCTGAGCCGTATGTCGCTATGGAGAAAATTAACGTTTTAATGAGTAACAGTTTTGTTGTTTTAGAGATCTTATGATTTTTCCACATACAATTGAGTTTCCCAATCCTGACATTTGTAAGAGCTAACAGTCTCCTTATTTCTTCTTATGATCCACTATTTTTGGATATACACGCACCCGAATAAATTCATTTATCTTTAATTTCAATATCTTCCAGCAGAGTCAGTGGTTGTTGGATTTTGTTTTCTTTAATATATATATATCATCATCATTATCATCGTAGTCGCTTCCCCTTTACAGGAGATTGGGTACATCCTTTCTCATATGCTGCGATTTCTGGCGTCTTTAATGATCTCCGTCAGGGTTCTGCTTGGTGAGTCATCCGGTGGATTTACCGTCATCAACTCCATCCGCTTTCTTCCTCTTGTGTGGCTTTCCCTGTATTTTTCCTTGTACTGCCAGCAGAAAGACTCCACCTTCACGGATTTTATGTGCTATGTATTTCCTTTTTCTGTTCTTAACATCATCTACCATGTTTTTCCGTTTTTCTCCTATTTTTGATAAAACTGCCACATTGTTTATGTAATCTTTCCATGAAATCCGGAGCAGTCTTCGGTAACACCACATCTCAAAAGCAGCAAGTTTCTCTCCGCACTTCACGCTCATAGTTCACGTTTTACAGACATAATAACATTTCATTATCTGCTTTCGTAGGGTGAGGTTCATCGTTCGATTTCCAAGAACTTTGCTTAGGTTATTGAAGGCCTTTTTCGCCATACCAATTCATGTCTTTATTTCCTTGTGGTCTCGACCATCGTTATTTATCAGCGTGCCAAGATATCTGAATTCATTTACATTTTCAATTTTTGTGTTCCAATTTTGATTATAACCTTCTTGTCGTCATTCTTTGTAAATTTCATCACTTTTGTTTTACCTACATTGATTTTCATTCCGTATCTTAAGCCAGCGCTATTTATTCGGTCGATCATCTTCTGCGCTTGCGTTTCTGTTTTAGCAATTATTACCTTATCGTCTGCGTAACTAATTTCGTTTATTCGTTCCCCATTGATCTTCAATCCCATTTTCCAATTCGCGCTTCTTTAATAATTTCGTCTGCATATATGTTGAACAGCCTTAGCGAGAGAGTACAGCCTTGCCTGACTCCTTTCTGTATATCGCATTTATTCCTTGAGTGCTCCGTTCCGATCTTTATATTAACGCTTTGACTCCAGTACAGATTATTGATAATTTTTAGGTTCTTATTATCGATATTATATTTCTTTAGGATTCTCATCAATTTCCCGTAATTGACACGATCAAATGCTTTTTCATAATCAATGAAGCACACAATGAGTTCCCTATTAGCATTTAATGTCCGTTGAATAATTACTTTCAGAACTCGTTCCTTTTTTTGCTACGAATCCGTAGTGGGTTCCACTTAGATTTTCATCTAACTTTCTTCCAATTCTGGCATTAATGATTGACAGTAAGAATTTAAGCACATGACTCATTAGCGCGATGGTTCTATGTTCTGAGCATTTTTGCGCATTATTTTTCTTTGGTAATGGCACGAGGTTTATCACTTTGAAGTCCTCGGGCAGCGTTCCTTCATCATATATTTTGTCCAGTATCTGTAAAATCCTTTTTTCATACGTCGGTGTTATGTGTCTGATTAAATCTACAGAAATAAGATCTTCCCCCACAGCTTTATGGTTTCTGGCTCTTGTAACAGCGTTTCTCAGCTCCCACATTTCAATTCGTGGCGATTTTTCTGCAGTTGAAGTTTTAATTTGAACAGGCCGTGTATCGTCCCTGTACAGTTCATCTATGTATTTTATCCAAATATATATATGTATGCTCCAGTCAGATTTTTAAAGAAAGATTAGCTTGTACATCATATTACTCAAAGTGTAAAACTTCAAATTATAAATATATTTCATACAAGATAGAAAAATTTTTCTAACCTCACTTATTGTTTTATCACTAAATAGTGTAAATGTCAGTGAAACCCCAAAATTGTATAAGTTTTTGTACGAGGTAATTAACATAAATTTCTAGATAATAGCCAATATACATATTCCATTAATTTTGGTATTTTTTTCAATTGGAAACTGTAACAATTATTCTTGAATAAATTCTTATTGCAACTAGAAACGATTATTACATAAAACAATAAAATTCGATTAAATAAATGAAAGTGAACATTTCTTTTATTATGGAATCAGCTTTAATCTTGAACTAAACAAAAGAAAGAAGGTTATGCGGAGATACCAAAATAATATTATGTTGACGAAGAACCCAAGGACGTTTGCACGTAGAGATTAGGTAGTTAAGCATTTTTTGTTTTTTAAATGTAAGCCATAGGTACTAAACAGATGCCATCGGTTGTTCAAACAAGGTTGCCTCCTGTTTAAGCACCCAGTCTTTTTGCAATTTTCTGTTATTGGTAATTTTCCTGATTTAAAAAGATTTTTTAAAATATTGTGACAATATATAAGAGAACAAAGTCTATTCGATAACTATAATTATGATATTAATTAATTACATATGAATGAATATATTTCATTACCAAACAAACATTATTTCGATTTTAAATTTTTATATAAATAGTTATTATTCATTGCAAAATTCTATTTTTGATCAAATAATTCGAAATTATATCCGAAAAGTTAATCAGCTAATTCATAAAACATTTTTTTATTATTTCCATTATAAATTATAATTATCGTAAGTTATTTTACTAGAATATAGTGGATTTCTGTATTTTCGAATGAATTATTGAAATACAAACAAATAGTCTTTAAAATAATGATTTTATTTTTCACTCACAGTTCCCAAATAATTATATTTAATATTTTTTAAAAAGTTATTATACCTTGAAAGTATTGAACATCAAGAATCAAAACATATATTTAATAGGTTGCTGTATACTATTTTATGAGTACGAAATCTAAAAACATAAATCCATAAAACGTGTAACTGACGAAATAAAAGTTACCCTATTGGAATGAATAAAAAGAAGAAAAATAGATAACACGATATGAAACAAGTTGAGATCCAAGAAAAAAAACGGAGCCGCCACATTCCAAGAATAGACAGGAAGGTTAGAATTTTAAACAAAACTTCCATCAAATCAAATAAATGCGATGCTACCTGTTTTAGGAAACACTGAAAATTCTAGGCGCATTTCTCAAATGGATTCGGTTAACGATTTCTAGGAAGGATCGCAATCTGTCTTTTTTTTTTTTTTATATACTAACACACTAGGTAAAGTATTATATAGCCAAGTAATACTAGGGGTTTCGGAGAGAGTATACGAGATATCCCATCATTCTATTGTGTGATCAGCTATTGCAACATCTGCTTCAAATCTCCCTTTTGTTAACAATACTTTTTCTTTTCTCTCGTTTGTCGGCCATTTTATTTATATCTTTAATTCTACTCTGTTACTTTCCCGTCTCTGTCCCACTTGTACGCAATAGATAAATGGATAAATCCGTATTTGAATAATAAACCTAAATATGGTATTCGCTTTTTTTAGTTTCTATAACAAATATGATAACAAAATGATAGAATATATTTAGGAAATAAATTTCAAATTCATTCGTTAACTTTTATTTTAGACAACTAATTTGCATTTTTATTTTCGTTAATCGTCGAAATTAGTTTAAATTTTTAACACGACAGATGCATGTTACCTCAAAAAACAGTAAAAATTTGTCTGTTAATAGTTTCGACATTTATGTTTACGAACACACTTTATTTTGTATGAGAGAATTTGATTTAATGATTATTCTGTTCGTCTGAATATAATTTATTTATTAGTAACTAAAAAAAAAAAAAAACAACACTGAAAGGAATAAATTTGAGTTTAAATTTATGTAGAGTAACAGATTTCTTTTAGTAAATACCGAGTAGATATAGAAAAAATTCGTTAAAATGGACTGTTCACATTTCGAATATCAGTGGGTTAAGCAGAATCCAACAAACGGACAATTAATATAAAATCCGGCTAGCAAGGTGCCAGGATTTGGTCTCAACAGAAAAGCATGATGCAATTTAAATCGCGCCAGAACCCACCAGAGTCGTTGCAAATAAACTGTCGGAAACGGAGCTCGAGATCCAAACGATGTCGCACTTTATCAATTCGTGTAAAGTAAATAGCTTTAATAAAGAACCGATTGTGTTACATTCACTACAGGAAAGCGCAGAAGACGGGCTGTCGAACGTAAATTTATAATGCAGGATATCTCTAAATAAGCAAGACGAACTACAAAAAATGACGAAATAAAATGAAACACTCATCGTGGTTTTTATGACAATCCACGCTTATTTAAGGAAAATCGACTATGTTTTTTAATTATATGTATGTGTGTACGTGTACACTTATAACATACAATATGTATGGTAAGAAGTACATTGACAAAAAAAAAAAAGAGAAAATGAACAAAAAGGCGAGTCGGTAAAATTTGCGATACTCTTCTCATAATTAATTGAAGTTGCTTCTTTATTAAAAACTGATAAATCGGCAAACGCACTCACACCTATATATCGTCGTATTGTTCATTGCCGAACGTCCTTAGCTATTGAACGTTTATTTTTACGTACAAAATTAGCTAGCATTCAAGACACTATTTATTATGATGTTATACGCAGTGTGGTGCCACTGTCTTCACCGTGATAATTAAGAATTAAATAATGATGAAAACTTTCTGCGTCGCGTATTGGGAACCCCCGACAGTCGAGTTGACACAGTCGAGCATTCTAGCAACTACGCCAGCGCGGCGTGATATACATCTATATAACTTTATTCCTACCTTTATCCTTCGAGAGGATGTAGCGGTGTTAAGGAACAGTCACATATATTATGCTCCGCAACATTGGCTTATCTTGAGCAGATATTAACGCTTTAACTAGGCAGTCCAGCTCGTTCTAGGTCTTTTTTTTTCTTATCCTTATTCACTGTCCCAGTGATTATTAGACCCCGGAGAGAATTTAAATGTCCCGTTACGTGTCCAAAAAAAAAACCCGAGAAATATGTTTATTACCCCTTTTTCGTAAACATCTATTCCGTTTTTCAAATACATATTTAATAGTTTTCCGGTTCGTCTACACGATATTCTTAATAACTTTTCTACATGTCCAGCTTTCAAACTCGTCTATTCTGCTTATACATTTAGAAGTAAGGAACCTGGTTCCACCCCGTATAAGTAGCTATTGGTAAGACTAGACAGTTTAGCAAATTTAAGGTTTTTGTTCAGTGTCAATGCTGTACCCTTCTAGATCTTTATACGTACACGCAAGCTCGTAATCTTATATATATATATATGAATAATTCATTGACCAGATAAATATTTAGTATGAAAGGGAACACATTTAAAATTATTCGAAAGAAAGCTAGATTTCAATTTTGACCAGTAAACTACGAAGCATGTTTCAACGTTCGGCTGTATGGCCCGCACTATACAATTGCACGTGGGAATCGCGTATTATCTATCATTCCGTTACCGCGCGTGATAAGCCTTTAAATTCCACGCATTTATTTCTGGCACTAACTTAAATGTTATACATACTGAAATATCGTAAAAAGGCGACGGGTGTTAAAAAAAAATGAACGCGTGCCATTCGTTCGTCGAATGCATTTTAAGAAACGCGAGAGTTTGTTCATTGTTCGACACTTGTAATACGAATTTTTCGATGCACACGATGCTACTTTGCATAATGCAATTGCACAAGGGGAAAATACATTTGTGAAAGAATATGCAAAAATACGAATAGCGTGTAGATGTGTCCTTTCTTTATTTACAGTAATACGTGAGACCAGGTACTGGGCGATATCCTTCCAGCAACCTGTACATCGTAATTGTACCTGCGGGACTGAAGGGATGGATGATATCGCGTGGCTTCCTACATTTCATTTCGAAATACCGAGATATATATATATATAAATATGTTTTATGCAAATTCGCGAAGTCCGATGTAAATCATTAATAAAGACGCCGGCTATTGCATTACTTTAATCCGCGCGGTCTGTTTGCAGAAAACTGGTTTTTGACACGCGCCTATCCGATTCGGCCAATCTTTATATTACTAAGTCTTTCGCAAATGTCCTTTGTAAAATTCGTCTATTATTTTTCGTCTCGTCTTAACACGTTTTCATCATTTCGGTTATTCCGTATTTGTAAGGGGGAGTTGTTCGCGGCGCTAAAGTCTTTGTCGAAGTTTAAGACTTGCAGCCAACATCAAATGAAAAGACTACTTATAAACAGACATATTCTTCATTTTCCTTTAGGTGGTATTACATATATGTGTATTATGCGTATATATATACACATGTGTAATATAGTGTTAATTTATCTTTTCACAACTGCTTCATCATTACATCTGCTTCATTGCTATATCATCGTCGCTATTTTACGTAACGAGGAACTGGTTTCGTTGTGATAAATTAACTCGTCATCGTCGAATATAATATTTCTCACTGTTTATCCACACTTCTTCTTTTGCGGATTAATTTCGGCAAGTATGGAAATTCCCGTAATACGTAAAACGAACGTGTCGTTTTTCTTGATTACCGTTTGAATATGAAAAAAAAAACAAACGAATATATTACTATTTGACAATATTTCACAATACTAAGCCAGAGATAAGGAAACGAGTGTAATGTTCAGATACTAGATTTACGTTGCAAATTGTAAAAATCAGGAGTTTTTAACGTGTAACCGTTGATTGTCTTGAATAAAGCCAAAAAAAAAAAATGTGTATATTTAACAATTAATTAAAAATAATGGTAAAGTTTTTACAATAACGTACAATAAACGTTCGGAATTGTCTATTTTTGAAAAAATAAAATTGCTTATAATTTAATATCAAATATACGCCGTACGATATTAACAATGGAAAAATTATGCGATCGACGCTTATTTCCGGCGAAGATGTGCTTAACGGAAAAATAGATTTTAGCGTTAAGTCTTTGTAAATAACGTGTTTTTGTACGAATTAACGATTGATTCAGGTAATTGCTGTCCGATTTGATAGATAACCTGATTTTTGTTATATATGTCATCTTTCGATCAGTAACTTTCTGTTGCTTACGTAACACAGGGTATCAATTAATATTTATAATGTCCTGAAATGAAGACGTTGAATCAACTCGGAATTTATGTTTAAACTACAATCCTGTCGTTTAAATCGAATGTAGCAGTCTGATTATTGAAGGGACGTTTAGATGTTCTGCCTAAGAGCTAATAAAATCGCCTGAATTTTTTAGTATAATTCCTTTTAGACTTGAATATGTGAACGCCAGACTTGTCCACGTGTAATTTGAAATAATTTATATCGTAGCGCTGACATTCCAACTTAGAAACGAAAAAAATTCAATTCCACAAAGGGAAATAAAAGCTGTTAACGAGAGCTGGATTAAATTAGCGAAAGAAAAAGTAAACGTAAATCGAAGGTGGTTCCAGAAAATCCATAGCTAATTCCTTCGAATGAGTACTTTTCCAGGGTTATTAAACACGGTCATCACTAAAATTCAACAATAATCGCGTTAACTATTGAAAAATGTAATACCTGGACGGATACATTGTTCTCAAGAAGCCAGACATAAAAATCTGACATATTACTAATTTCGGAAACATGTTTTACAGAGTGAAATTATCCTTATGTTAATAGATATAATGTGTACACAATTCGACACCAAGATAAAACAGCACATGATGGGACAGTTGTAATAATCAATTGTACTATTAACAATTACGAATTAGCCGAATAAAAGACTAATCAAAATTAGGCAATATATATATATTAGAATATTTGACACCCTTGGACTATTAACAATATTCGCAGCATGTTGCCCTTTCTGATATCAAATTAGACATGAAACGTTAGACCACCCATAATGTATAATTACCACATGATGTATGCGAATCAATCGGCAATCCCGCATACTAGAAATAAATCTCAATAAAATCTCGGATGTATTGGACATATTCATTTGTACTTGAATTTGATCACAATACATATAATAAAATTACTCTTAAGACTCTACATTAAATTATTGGCCAATAATTACAGCAATTAGTTCCATGATTAATCACAAACAAAAACAGTTCGCACGCTGCAACAAAAAAAAAAAAAAAAAAAAAAAAAAAAAACAGACGGAGTAACATTCAATAGTGGGTACACATAAATATTAACCACAAAATCCCAGTCAAATCTGCTAATAATATTGACGAGGCGGTAGAACTAAAATTATATCACTAGAACCAAAATTTAACATTAAAAAGATTTCTGAAAAACGAAAAATTAAGATGTATTCGGTAAAATACTAGTCTTAAATAAAATCATTAAAAAATTACAAAACTTACCGGTCACTGTTAGAAATGTTTTTATTCTTTTCCACATAAAAAACTTGAGACATCCATGTACAACTACAGATTACGTCGAAAAATTAGACAGTCCTGAAAAAAAAATAACACTTCCAGTACACGAGTGAAAAGTGGAAAAGAAAAATTGTCTGAATTATTTTTCCCAAAATTCTCCTTCACTAAATTGAAAGAGGAGAAAGTTAACAAATTTGTAACGGTCTGCTTTTTAAATAAAATACCGATAAAGTTCTTTAGGTATCTGAAATTAAAACGGTCAAACATTTAAAAGTAAAATCATCTTCAGTAACTTTCGATAAGAAATTTTTGTTGTGTGTAGCGTTTCTCAAACCTATCTGCATATATTCGGGATATCGGATGATAACAGAAAACTAAGTAAAATAGAACGATTCGAAAATATGATTGTTCTATGCTACACCCATAATGACGAGAGAAAGAAATATGCGGCCTTGCCTTCGGTCGACGAAGAAATTCGACGTCAGAGTACCCGGTACCAGACCCGACTTGAACGACATCCAAACAATTCAGTCACTACTTTATTAAACAGTGATTCAAACACGCAGAGTAAACAGACTTCGTGTCCCACAGTTGCGTACCTAACCTAAATTGACTAATATTATGAGTTAATTATTATTTTTTCAACGATGCTTACTCTTAATATATTAATTATGGGAAACATTAAGAAACATCAAGGGGCATATTTCCCATACACGTCATTACTTACACCCATCACAGATATTTTAAATATTTTGTCTGATTGTAGCTTAAAATAAACAATTTTAAAAAACTTTATTCTAGGTCTTTTATTCTCGCGTTCTTCTTCGCCGTATCGAAAGATCGAAGCATCGCTCTCACACGCTGCTTGTCCGAAAATTTGTAAAAGCAATGCTTTTCTCCGTCCAACTGAGGTACATGATTTAGATTGCAAGCGAATGAGAAACTACTACATGAAAAAATCTTCTCCATTATTAGTTGAAATCGGATTAGAGGAATAATTACATTTTCAGTCATTTATATTCGTCATCTTTGGAGCCACGTACATATTCGGTAAAATGTATTTTGAGGTGTGATAATTTCATCTAATTTGGACAATGACTTCTATAAAGAGTTAACGCGAGTCACTGATGTTTTCTCTAGTATAGCAAGCGAAATACGGAGAAATGGTCCAGCATACTTCCTTGCAGTTGTCGAATGTATTTATCAACAATCACTTTTTTTTTAAGGAAAAATAAATGAGCTTAATCTAACTTATAGGTACACCCGATCGCATATTTTTATTTTTCAATTTGCCATACTACGCAAAATACCTTGTTGAAGAGTATACGTCTTAAATTATTTATTAATTATTTCCTATATTATATATATAAATTTATAATTTGTCATATAACTTTCAGAATTTAGGCAATAACGCAATAAATTTATTATAAGAACCTATAACTTTTTTTTCTCTTTCAAATCATAACTATTTGAAAATGGGACTATCTGCGTACCTATCATATATAAACAAATAATTGTAAAGTGTATTGGGCAGTACTTTGACATAAAATTTTAGATTAAAAATAATTGAATTTGCGGATGACCAAACCGTAGTGGTTGTATCTACGAAGGCGATTAATAAAATTATGTAACAGCTCAATAGAATAGGAACGGAATTCCGTATGGAAATAAAATTATAACGATATCCCGTAATTATCGTTTCTTTATATTAAATTTAAAAATTGTTTTTTTTTTAAGCATATATATTTTTAGTTTAAATTAACGGACGATATTATCGAGAGGACATAATTGAAAATTGAATGAAACGAAGACTTCGCCGGAATTAAAAAGTTTATCGATGATACGCGTTAAAGATGAAATAATCACGAATTGAAGTGAAAAATTAGCAACAAAACGAACTGTTCGCAGTTGAAGCAGCGCCAACTTTACAGAAATCTTTATTTAAGATTTGAATCATTTATTTTCAGACTGATATCGCGATAAAACGGAATTAGAATTTCGAGTTTACGGAGTAATATATGATATAAATTTAATTTATCGAATTATACGCTGACGATATATGCGCGCTGGTTATTCCCGCCAAAAATCTCTAAAATTAATTTTCTAACGTAATTTTTTATCTACAAGCCGTAAAGAGTTAACGAAGTTGCGATGTTAAATATATATCCTGAGATAACTGTAATTACTGACGAGGTATTGGATATCTTTATAAATTAATTTTGTTTTATAATGTTTTGTTTTGATTAAATTTTTTAAAAACATAAAACATATTTATATTTTTAATTATACTATAAATATAAAATTATAATATAGAGCTACATCCCTTTTTTTCTTTTTTATTATTATTATTTTGTTAAATAGTGCATTCGTTTATTTATGCTTATTATAAACATAATATTATTTCTATTATTATTATTATTATCATATAAAATTGGATAATTCAATATTGACTATGACTAATGAAATGAAATACCTCGGAGTATTACTTGATATAAGATTAACGCATTCTCTTTATTTTTCTAAAAAGTTAAGAAAACTGAATTATTTGATTACCTAAAACAGTTTTTTTTTTTTTGCCGAAACATTTGAGACGATTGTATTTCGCATTATACCAGCCAGTTTTATCCTATAGTATAGCATTTTGGAGTGGTATGGCTAGATATAATAACGATGCGTTATTAGCAAATATGATCTTAATAGTATCTCCAAACTGTATAAACTGGAAATTCTGACTTTTGTACTAAAGAATTGTCATAAATTTAATATATCCATCGGTGTAGGAAAGACCAGATCAGCCGGAGAGTACCTCAGGCGGTGATTCCACGCCTCAATAAAACTCATACGAGATCTAACAATTGATCTTTTCAACTATAAACGACGGCGTTGAAAACTGTTAACATCGTTCAATTCTGAGTGAATAAAATAATAAATCGCACATAGTAAAAAACTGGATTGCCTTAACCGCAGTTAAGCACTAGCGTATTTTACTGTATAGTATTTAATATTTAGCGCGTGTGAAAGTACATATGTAAGATTTTAACTTTACAGCCTATATCAATAGGCGTTGTATACGTGTGATACAAATGTATGGATGTGGGAGTGTGTGTAGTATATATATATATATATAAGTATGCGCACAGCTAATGTTAATAAACTTAATAATTTTATGTGTAACTATTATTTAAAATGATTTTATTTGATTTATTATTGTCATATTCATATTAACGCCTCGCATGATATAATTATCGTAATGTGGATAAATGTGCGTGAATATATTGGTTGTTGTGGAAGCAAACGAGACGTACTCATTTTCACAGCCTATTTATTTAGTTATTAATTTTATAATTGATTAAAAACTTCAGCGTACGAAATTTACTTTTCGTTTAATCGTTATTATACCGTTATCATTAATTTATTTATAAAGTATGTTTTGTAATATTCCTCTTTAATTTTTTCCTTTTTTAAATAATTTAATCGTCAATTTTTTTATTTATAGATTAATATTTTACACGTTCACTTTGCTTGTTAATTAATGTTTTTCCGACGTTGATTTTTCGATTGTTTATTTAATCGCTATAGCGTTAAAGTTTTATTTATAGATTTGTATGTTTATACGTTCTGTATTATTTTTTTTTTTTTTTTTTAATATTTTTATCATTAATTTTTTGTATATAAAATATATTTTATGTTTAGTTGTTCTTTTTTTTCCTTATTTCGGGTAACACTGTGTATTATAAGACTGGTAAATTGTAAATTTATCCCTTACTCGCGCATTTATGCGCATAATCGATTTCCGTTGTATTCCGATGTGACTTTTAATTAGTTTCGTCGTATTTATTATTGAAATTAATAATTAAATTTGATTTGATTCGATTATTACTTTAAGCCAAGAGGTCTCGTCATTGAATCGGATACAACTCGGACGAGCCGTGTATTATTTCGGCATGCAGGATTACTTCGAAATATCCTCGAAGATAAAATTCAAGGAGAAAAAACTCGCGGAAGGCCGAGAATTTATAACAACTCGGTTATACGATGAATAAAGCCGCGGAAGACCGGGAAAGATTGTAGCTTACTATATGAATAAAGCCGCGGAAGACCGGGAAAGATTGTAGCTTACTATATGAATAAAGCCGCGGAAGACCGGGAAAGATTGTAGCTTACTATATGAATAAAGCCGCGGAAGACCGGGAAAGATTGTAGCTTACTATATGAATAAAGCCGCGGAAGACCGGGAAAGATTGTAGCTTACTATATGAATAAAGCCGCGGAAGACCGGGAAAGATTTAGCTTACTATATGAATAAAGCCGCGGAAGACCGGGAAAGATTGTAGCTTACTATCGCAGCAATATGCCATGCCACTAGTGAAGGATGACGAACGTGACGAATACTATTATTACGTTAATTTTATTTTTCGATAAAATTTATTATATATTTCTATCTCAGAGCACGGAAATCGGTAGGTACTCAGTTGTGTTACTACCCTAATAAAACTCTAAATTCTAGCCCCGATCGAAGAATAACCCGATTGCGTCTTGATTGCTAAATAAGAAAAACAGAAAAATCGATTTATTTTTTTATTACTTATAACTTTTTCAACTGTTTCGCAATTTCGATAAATCCAAAAATTAATATTATAATTTCTTCTATCCAGTTGTATAAATCACCGATACCGCTTACTACGACAAATCAGAACCACCCTTTTAACAATTCGTATACCGATTTTAAAGTCCAATTCATCCGCTTATATACTCTTCGAATGAAAATATCCGCCGTGTTTAATTTATGTTGGTATTAAAAAAAACGAAAAAAAAACATTAAAGGGGAATTGATTATCAAAGCGCGTGGTGTTTGCTTTAGAAGATAAATGGAAATAATGCGCCGGGACCGGGATCGACAAAATAGAAAAAAGTCTAGAGATGTATTCGATTCAGCCTCAACGAAATTAAACTAACCGTACGGTTATAATAATGATGACGATGGTGATGAGGGCGCATATTGTTTTTTCATCTTGTACGGTTGTAATTCGCGGAAAGGTTTAGGACGTATATACACGTTACCCTTCTGAAATCGTCATTGGACGCCCCTTAAGTTTGGCAACTTTAGAAGGGTAGAATATGCGACGTTGCCATATTTACCTCACTACGAATATAGTCTATATATACGCGCGCTAGAGAAAAAGGCAGGAATAAATAATGGTAATTCTGCCATCGCGTTTACGGGGCTGTCTTCTGGAGTACACGATTCACACATTTTACCAGCTCATAAAATAAACCGGGACGTTTTTTTTATAATTAACGAATTACTACGCTCAAGTTAAAAATCTATCGACACGAACAAAAATAAGCGTTAAAAGGATATTAAAAACAATTTAAAAAAAATAATACGACGAAACGTAGCATTTCACGATAAAATATTTAACATAAAATCGATTTGAAAAAAAAAAATAGACGAGAAAATTAAATCTTTATAAATTAATTTTAAACGAACAAATTGAAACTTTTCTTTTTTTATAATTAACTAATTAATTAGGTTTACGTTAAAAAGAAATCGATTAACCGTTTCACTTGCGTACACATGATACAATTTTGATGCGAAATTATCAATTTTATATAATAGTTTATTATATAATATTGTTCCTTAGGTGAACTGTAGATAAATATTTCACGTCAACCAGAAAATAAAAAGTTTTGTTAGCGTTAAAATTTCACGTACCGTATAATGGACATAATGTGGCTAAAACGATTTAGCAACAAAAAAGTACACTTATATAACAAAAAAAAAAAACTGAAAATAGTACTTCAGAAAATATGATATAAATTCGATAAAAATATTAATTCTCGTTTTAAAGATAAAATCGAAAGGCGAATTATTATACAAATACGATATTAGAGTTTTCTTTTCGATATGTAAACGTAAAAATAAAATTCGTTACAGAATAAGGTTAAAACGAAAAGTACTTACAATAGAACAAATTCAGGAGCAGGCCGGACATTTACATTTAATTTTTTAGTCTTATTTAATCCAATACCGACGATTTGTGAAATATAAGTAATTTTCGATTAATTCCGATGTATGATATCGAATGTATTATAAAAATCGGGTCTACTCTAATACGTCGTCGTTTTTAAAAATATTTATTAAAACGCAATAAATCGTGACGAACGTTTGAAAATTTATAACATTAAAATAATTATACAACGTTTTTGAATTATGATATATATATTAAAACGCATATTTTGTAAAATAAACAAAAATCAGTGCATGCACATTCGCACTCTCACACATCCCTTTAAAATTTATTACATTCTATCAAGCAGTTGCTTGTCGACGGATTTATATGTATTTATTCACTTTCTCTCGCATTCAATCTGTGCAAAATGTACAATTTGTCTTATAATCTAATTACTTATTTTATAATATCTATTTCAGCAATGTACAATTTGTCTTATTAATTAATCCTATATTGTTCGTTCATTCACACACGCACACGCACACTTTTTTATTTCTCAGTCACTCACATGTACACTAACAATTACTCTCATACATTTGTTTTTCTAATTTTAGTTTATTTCAGTTTATCGGGCTATCCTTTGTTTTTATATTCATGTCTTTCGCTATAAATTTTGTTCTGTTCCTTTCTTCATTGACTTAAATCGATGTATTAATGCGCTATTTCATTAAATATTTTCGTCTTATTGTAGCCGCCTTCTTATCTTTTGTTTTAAACAGGCTAGTATTTTTCCATGTAATATTTCATTCGGTATTTAACTGTTTCGCCATTATGTACCTATCGGTTTGTTCTCCATATTTTGTTTTCATTAGTGGCATTTTATATTTCAATGCCTTCCTTATGCTATATAATCTGACAATACATTTTTTCAACTCCCACACATTTTTGTTTAGTCGAATATTCCCACAATTTCACAAAGAAATATATACCTGTTATATTTAGCGCGTTTTGGGCTTTCGTAAGCTCATTTAATGATTCCTCACTCGTTTTAGATATTAGTCTGAAGCATTTCCTTTGAAGATTAACCCTACTGCGCATAACGTTACTAATAAGCAACAAATTCTACCACATGTTTACGCTTTGAAAATGTTACCGCTATGCAATAAATTACAGTCTTGTATAGATTAAAATTTGCGGGCAAAAATTTATTAACTGCAATCCCGTTTTTTAACTATAGGTTAAAATGTAATCGCGTGCTTAGGTTTTCTCATTACGATTCGCTATGTTTATATCAGACACACACGTAGTTACGCCGATGATAAGGTGATAATCGCTGAATCAGAATCGCAAATGCTGAACGTATAAATAATAAATAATGCAGGACGTACACATATTGAATGAAACGTAACATCGAAAAAACGAATATTATTAAATCTACGAGAAACAATTATAAGAAAGCTCGCGTAAAAATTAATAGAAAAAGCATAATGTTGATGAATTCGAATATTTAGGAGCGTTGATCACTAATGACGGAAGGGATAATAAAGAAATGAAAACAAGAATCGGCATAGCAAAAGCAGCTTTCAACAATTTCCGGAAAGTGCTTGATAATAGAAATATGAATATAAAGACACGAATTAGAATTATGAGACGCTATGCCTATTTCGAAATATCGCTCCGAAACGTGTGCAATAAGCGTAGAAGTCGAGAAAAGAAACTAAAGTTTCGAGATGTGTGCAGAGACTTGTGAATATATCGCGGAGAGATCACATTAATAACGCGTAGGTGAATCAAAAAACAACTGACAGAAGACATAGATAAGCAAAAGCGTAAATATCTCACGCATAAAATTCGGGAAAATTAATGGGAAAATCAACAACAAGAAAGAAACAATAAATGGTCGCAGGTAATTAGAATAGATAGCAACGGGAGTACAAAAAAAAGTATGAAGCTCCAACAGAGATGATCGACCTTGTGTCGAAACTCGATAATGTACGATCGAAAAGGTTAATACTTATAATTAAAACGTTTATTAATAATAAAACTACAGTAACATTTTACCGCGAGCTAAATCATACTTAAGATGAATTTTATTCAGAAATTCCAAAAGAAATACGAACTGAATTTTGAAATTAAATCATCTACATGTTTTCACGCGTAGTCCCAGTTAACACGCTATCGTATTTTCTTTACTTTATTATTATTTTATCTTATTCGTACCTAAATCTCGCGTAAGGAGACCGCCATGGAAGAACAGGTCAAATTCTGAAGCTGACTAAAAATACGACCGTGGAAACTATTGACCGCATAGTTACAAAATATTCGAGGAAAACGCTGCAAGAGGGATCTTACCTAGGATGTTAAAGAACGCCTGAACTTGAACCTATAGTACGATTTTAGAATAACCTACGCCCATGGATTAAAAGTAAATACCTATATAAACTATAAGTCTTATTACTAAGCAGAGTATACATTGTACTTTATTTCTAGAAATAAGCGTTCATACCTCTGTAGTTTTAGCTGGCTCGAATTATCGCTGTTACTATTATCATCATTATTACGTTTCCCCACTATTTCCTTTCTTCCTACCTAATTTACAACATATTTTCATCAACATCGTGCGAAGTTGTTTAAAACCGTCTTACACGTTCGTTATTGTTTATTCGTTGATTATAGTGCGGAAATTTTAAGAAGAACCTTGTTATATCGGCTATAAGAAATAGTCGATAAATGTGTTGCAACAGTTGTCGATGGGCAGGAACGATACACGCTCCCTTACCCCTCAGGGAAAAACGTCACTCGTAATACTAACAATAGGAATAGCGGTGGTAATGATACTCTCGATACACATAATAGTGTTAACGATAATACCTGTAATAATAATAATAATAATAAAAGAAATAAATAATATTTACAACGTTGGTAACTTACAGCGGTCGTACTAGTATACTGGTAGTAGTATTAATAACGATAATAAACGAAATAATCTCGTGAAATTTAGCGACCCTTCCGATATATCGTTATGGACGAAATTATAGTAGTCCGTACTGATCGAATAGAATCGAATATTCAAAAAATTATTTCAGACCGTTTTGCGCGATGGACGTAAGCAGTCCACAAATTCATCGGGAGAAACTTCAATGTCTTCCCCGTCTGTATGTATTATTCCGAATGATTTTCAGAGTTCTGCTGTAGTTCGGATAGAGGGAAACAATAACAATATAGGATATCTACATCCTACGTTTTTATGTCCTGTTATAACTAGATGGAGTTTCGCGTACGTATCAAGTCAAGCTCCTCAATTTATTATACCATATTTTTACCTTTTTAATAAACAGAATTCACTACAGTCCGCATCCTTCTACATTACGCGTGGCCACATTTACTAATATTACCTTCAAAAGGTTTACACTACACACCCTTATTTATACAGATGGATCAAAGTCGAGAAATGGGAGCAGAAGTGTTCATTCCAGCTTTCATTACCAGTAACATGTACAAATTATGCCAATAATGTTCGATATTTAGTGCTGAATGTGCAGCAGTACTACAAGCCTTATCAATTCTAACGGGCTTAAATCTTCGCCGAAATTACCTTATTATTTCCGACTCGAAAAGTATGGTGACGCCTATAGACAATAAATGGAATGTATCAGACACATTAACTCGATTAGTTTTGCTACAACTTAATAATTTGGAACGTGCGGGAATATTTGGGTCCTTCTTGTGGATGCCGGATTATAAAGGTATTCCAAACAATTAATTTGTTGACTCATCTGCTAAAGACGCGTCATCTAGTGGCGTCTGGTTAGTCTCTTACAACGATATCATTCACTCTGTTCAGCCGGATCATAAGGGTTATTAGGAACTGATATAAGAGCATTAGTCAATCACCTCTCACCTACTACTATCAACTTCAACCGTTTCTCCCAAAACGTCCGTGGTTCTATTTCTTTAAGAAGATTAATTTCACTCATCCAGTAGATTACGATTTGGACATTACTTGTTACCGGATCGTCATTTCCATATACAACTTAGAAAAAGTCTTCTCTAAACAGGCAGTCTGCAATCTCGATCATGTTTTTTTTTTATGCTGTGGCACCGTTACGTCCGAGCTTCACCTTATCTTACTATGTTCTCGATACCTCCGTATAATGTATCGTCCCTTCTTCATTTGGATAATCCATAATTATTCTGCATCTTTGATTAAAATATCGGGTGACTCAGAGAAGATAGACGGTTTTGTTTTTTGAATAACAGAAAAATTACAGGGCCAAAATTTTTCGATGAAATTTTATTTAAAAATAGGAAAACGAGAGATTAGCTTACAATTATTTGTGAAATTCACGTTCAAAGCAAAACGGCGCTTCTTCTCGTTATAGGATGCCACGATAACTGAAACTTGACAAAAAAAAGAATCAAATGTGGAGAGCACACGGTTTGCGTTGTAGCAGCGTTATGCGCTATTTAAACAACAAAACCGCCCGCCTTCTCAGGGTCACCCTAGTCCCCACAGTATCACGTTGGGTATGCCGTACAAGCATCCTCATTTAATTATAAACAAGTTACATACCGTTAAACGGGAAAATTACAACTAATACTTAATATAATAATTTACAGAGTTTTTTTGTACTTTTACTGTATAATAATCTTTTCTAACAGCTTTAAGTTCACTTTAAGATTATTAACAGATTTTAAGTCACGTAGTAATATAATCGTATCCAGCAAACGCTTTTATCTTTCGCTTTGTAGCAATCATTTAAATATACTTATTATTCATATATTTGTCAAATTTAGTAAAATAGAATTAAAAATATATATAATTAATCACTTGTCATATAAAGAGTTTGTAATACTGACCTGCAATATATAAATTACGAACGAAATAATTTCAGATATAAATAAATAAAACTCCATGGGATTAACACACAACACATACACACACACATATATATATATATATATATATATATATATATATATCATCGGAATAGCCGAGTTTCTAAGAGCACGGACTTATATACGGAAGGTACCGGGTTCGAATAGGATCCACGATGCAAAAATATCATTATTAGAAAATAAAAATATAAATAATCCTAATATTCATTGCAAACCAGCACGCACAACACCGCATGCGCGCTACTAATAATATAATACACTACAAAAACAGGCGGGGCTGCACTGTATCGTGACAACAAAGCGATTGTGTGTATGTGTGTTTAACTGTGCTATTGCAATAATTATTTTGCACGCTACTTACACTATACAACAAAATATGTATAGATAAGTAATCGCATAAATTGTCGACGAACCTAGCGGTTGACGATCAATGAAAGCATTTAATAAATGAAATATTCCGATACAAAAATTTTTAACAACTATATAATTCCGTATATGAAAAAAATTAAAGAGATTCTACACGAATTTTCTTACCACGAGCATAAATGTCCGTTCATTGGGTAAACTAGTTCATTTGTACTTCCCTATATTCATAAAATGAACATTTATAAAGTTACTTTTGAAAGAATGTAACGATTTAACGATTCTAATTTAAAATTATTATATACTATAATTATTTTTTAAATTAAATTCTCGAAATTGTTTAGACGTTGAGGTCACGGTATACGCAGTTCGACGATCGAGCAGCTTTTTAAAATACGTACGGAATTTTAAAAGGAATGCGACATATGGGAAGTGTAATAAACTCCTTATTTAGTTATATACATTTTTACATTTAATCAGATCGGTCAAAGAATCTAAAATATTCGTCAATATATATATATATATATATAAAACCTTAAATACTAACTCAACTGTGTTACAATTCTCAGAGATGCTCACTAGGCACGATAAAGTTTCGATCTTACTTATTTAGTTCTAAGCTCGTTGATATTTCGTAGCAGTGGTGGATGGGCAACACTGACCTCATCGGGTGAAGCCGTGAATCACGAAAAAATATTCCACACGTTCTGCTGACGACGTGATACTGCTAGTACCAACACGTTATCGCATTATGTAGTATATTACCGTATAACAAATTAAAAGTAAAATGGTTAACTGATTATGAGCCCATCTGTTTCTGTTTCGTTAATTCAATAGACGATTCGAAATATCTTATTTTTGATGGTTCCGTTTTTTCCGGACATTCGCGATATCTGGCGGAGCACCGCGACCGATCATTAAAAAGAAAATGTTCATCGCATATGTCAAAAACCCATCGGTGACATATAGTAGGGGTTCTTTTCGCTGAATACGTATCGTCACTGTCGTTGCAAGTAACGATATCATTATGTTTCGAAAATCGAACAAGCCGTCCCGTTCCGAATGATATACTCCGCCAATGCCGTATTTGCAATAATGGCGGTTTGTTAAATTAACAGCGGAATTATTTTTAACACGATTTTCTTCTGTTTCGATATAATATTCCGCAATTATTTTACGAAGGTGGTATACGAATTTATTTTATTTTTATTTAATCGTATCAATCGTGCAAAATTACGAATTTTTTTTTATTGTATCCCTGCTATAATCTACGCCTAGCCTGTCTAGGCTATCAGTAGTTGTTATCATAGGTGATTAAAATTTAGTCACTTATAGCCCCATCCATTGATGTTGTAGCTAGTTAGTGTTCACATATGCAAAATTACGAATGAATGTGGTATTAAGCCATAGCATCATCTACGAGACAATGTAAGCGATAAACGAATGTTACACGTACCCATCAGATGTGCGATTGTCCGATTTCCCCGCATTTACAAAGAAAGCAGTTTTCATTTCCACATTTTTTACAACGCCCTCAATTAGTTCGAATGCGATTAAGATTGCACCTATCGTTTAATTTTTTGCGCGTGCTCCCTTGGTTTTTACATTTTCTAGGTTTAAAAATATTTCTTTTTTAACGGCAAAGAAAATTTCTTTTGATTTCCCGTTTATCCGGTGCCATTGTCGGGCCCACCACTTAAACTTAAAAGCTCGGGGAAAAAATATGATTGGGTCCCTTTTAATACGTAAAAAAACATGACACCTAGTACTTCTAAAAATAATTAAAAAATAATTAAATATTAATAATAAATTAAGAAATATAAAATACTCCATCAATCCTCGTTCGTAGATTTTAGACTGTATGTTAAATAAGACTATAATTAAAAGAAATGTGTGGCAAGTAGGGCGTGAAGTGAATTTCAATGATAAATAATTAACCTCCCTATGAATGATGAGCAGCTGTTTTTGTTGCTTTTATTATGATAATCAGGTCAATCAATAACATTCGAATTATTTATGCGTCTAAAGATATAACGTGATATTTGAAACTTATTACTGTTGTTTTTAAATGTAAGTTATTGTACTGTATTCCGTATTTTTTAACAAATTATGAGTAGAGACATAGTTTGTAGGATCCTGCCGACAAACTGCATAGATAGGATACTTAAATGTAAACCTCGCATATATTAAAAAAAAAAACATTAACGAGTAGTTAAACAATGTATATTTACATTTATGTTTCGAACTAAAACGTTATCCCGGTTTTCCACTTTGGTAGGCCTGAACATTATTTAACCCAAAAACCTACATTATTGCTGGCTGAAAGTTTTGTAATTTTGACAAATGTGAATTTTCTTAACCGTCATTTAATAAGATCTCGCTTTAATCTCACTTTATAATCCTTGAAAATGAGCTTCATCACTCATTAAAAGATTGTTTAAATCGATCTATTCGTCTCCAATTTTTTTCAGCATCGTTTCAGCAAAAAAATTTCGTTGTGCATGGTCGGGGTACTTTTTAATTCCTGAGTTATTACCAGTTTGTAAGTATGCAATTTCTAGTCTTCCAGCCGTATACGGTGAACAGATTCTCTCGACAGGTTTAAAGAAGCAGTTTGACGACTAGCAGAGCCGTCCGGGACTCCGAATGATCTCGCTGCCCGAACTCGATCGACGTTAAATAAGGGTACGATTGTTTTCTTTTATCCGTTGCAGAAAACACGCAAAAATAACGTTCTGTGATTCTGTGCGTTGTAGCAGTGTCATCAACTGCGCTATTCAAAAAAAATGTCCGTTTTCTCTGGGTCACCCTGTATATATCTCCGCGTATAAAATGTTCATTATTTATTTAAAAGTGTCCTATAGTCGCAGAGCGGACATCGATAATGTGTAATATATAATAACTTTTTTCAGATAAGTGATGCACTATTTTAAGTTGTGACCATCGGTATTGTCTGATGGTTCGATGTGGACGTTAATTGCAGTAGATCACACACCAACACACACACGATTCATTTGTTTTAGCCGTTAAGATTATATATAATATTCGTTTTTTTTTTGTTTTTTTTTTTAATATATCTGGTTATCAGCTGATATTGACTTAAATTTTTGAATTTTGGTAACAATTTTGCCTAATTCGACGCAAATATTTAATTATAAAATGATTTAGAATATTAACTTTTTTTTTTTTAAAAAAGAAAATTTCGATTTTCATTTCTCATACATATATATATATATATATATATATATATTAAAGACGAATCCCACAATTATCAAAACTGCCTATAAAGAATATTAGGAAACAACGTGGTTAGTTCCTCACAGTGTTTACCAAACCAAACTACCTACATCTCTATTCCTTAATTTTATAAACGCAATATTTCTATTAAAAAGGATACCTAAGTTATTTCGTTGCTATATGCAGGTTACTTCCCGGTAATAATCAGCTTCCACATTCTTTCTCTATTTTAATACCGTATTCACTCGTCCGTTCCGTTCTTGATATCTGATGTCCATGATGTCTTCTTCGAATGTTCATACCTAACCTTCTTACCGAATCTATACAACTAATTAATTCTTCTCACTGCTCATTTTTGCATATTGCTTTTCCTATTAATGTATCCTACTTAATAATTCTCGTTTTTTATCGTGTTTAATTAATATGTTATTTCGTCATCTGTTTTTTTTCGTTTATCCTACCACTTAATATCTTATTATTTATGTTTCAAAGCGTATATTTATAATTTTACGACAATACAAGTAGTATAAGTTAGTGTATATATGATCATCGTTCCGGTCACTGTGTCGACTACGCTGTAGCCACGCATTTCTTATTTATTTCTCCCGAACAAATCCTCAATAAATCTATAGCGATACAAAGTAGATCGGAATAGACAAACAAAACTCGGAGAATGAAAGGCTAGTTTTAGAAAAAGGAAGATCTGGTCCGGAACAAATAATGAATTTGAAACTAATAATGGCATACAGAACGTTGAGATGCAAAAACATAGTCGTAACTTTTTAAGGAAGCATATAATTCTGTAGATAGAAAAAATCGTTTAACATATTAAACGAAACTTATCGCCCTCATTAAGCAAACATTGACAACCACGGTATGAAAAATTAAATTATTAGAAATATCGGAACATTTTAAAATACAGAACAGGAATAGGTGATGGAAAATCGTATTCTAGGAAAGATGGTCATAGAATAGAGAATTAGAGGGGCAAAGGATAGTCAGGAGATTATGCTATCGGAAATAACACAAATGAAATAGAAATCGTTTGTTTAGTCAGACGATTTAGCGATTTTGTTAGATAATATGAAATACGCAATAGAACAAGTAGATATTTTTAAAAGAAGAAGCAGAAAAGATGTAGAATTATAAATTTAACGATCTATATAACTAACAATAGAAAAGCTCCGACGTATATGAGAACAAATTCCGGGAAGGTTCAACGAAATTCAAATATTTCAGTTGAATGCGCTGGACAATAAAAATAGAAAAAGTGAGAAAAATGGAAATTGTATTTCAAGTAATGAAAAATTTATACATAAAAAAAAATCGGTGTGTACAAATACAAAAATACGACACACTACTTAAACCGGAATGTCTCATAGATCGAACAGAGTTAATGAGATCGAAAAGAAAGAAAGATCACGAGAAAAACCTTCGGAGGACCAAAATACGAAAACGATATTTCGAAATTCAGATAGTCGAGAAAATATCGGATACCACGAGTAAACAAATAGTAGTGTATTTTATGGTCATCTTAAGACTAAAAAAAGAGATATTCTACTTTTTTTAAAAATCCAAATACGAGAATACGTCGCGTTTTACAAGTTAAGAAAGAGTTTTAATAGAAAAGGAAGAGATTCGAAGCAGATGAATATTTATGAAAAAATCGAAAATTTCGTAAAGAAAAATAAAAGATTAACATTTCGAAGAAGTTATTACGGATTAATAGGAAAAGTAAATCATTTCAACGAACAAACGTAATTACTGCATTTAAATCCGAGATCGAAACAAACAGCATCGAACGAACGAAGAACATTTTAAATTTTAATTTATTAACGGTGACTAATTAATTTGATTAATTCATGCGCCACTACTGTGGAGGCACAGATGAGAAGAATAATTAGGAGGTACTTGCGGCGATTCGAGTTTAGTAGGCCTGTAATTGTTGTTGGTAATGCTAGTTGAGAACGTTGACAGATGAAAAAAGCGTACACTAGCAGAAGATGTTTGACAGTAATTTGTCCACAGCAACAACTGGCAGGAGGTTCACGCTTTAACAAAAATGTCCACGTGTTATTAACGTGTGGCCGAATCGGTTTCTCAAAGTTAATTCCGCTTTTCTCGATAAATTAGAAGCTCTACTCCAGCGAGTTGTGCCAGATTTTATGTTCCTTAACTCGTTCGAGTTAGGATGTGAACAATAGATTTCGCCTTTTAGTTTAGTGGCGATGACTATGCATCTTCACGAGAGATGGATAAATTGAGGTAAGAGTACGCATAGGATGCTACTTTCGCTGTTTTGAATTCATTTCCTGAAAATTTTTAAATGACCCGGAATCCAGACATTGGTCAATGAGAGGATTCCACTGATTCTAATAATTGAATCATTTCTTTAGCAATTGGACATTATTATTCCGATATTTAGCGATTGAAGTTAAGGCTGTATTTGAGTCGGAAAATATTGTGCAAACTGCTGAGAATACATAGTAAGATTTTCATTTATAATTTAGCTGAAAAAATGGAAAAATACGGTGGCAGTAAGTAGCGTATGAGGATTTTGCCTAGCGGTAGAAACAGCACAGCCAACTGTGTCCACCGATTTAGATAGTATATTAGCATGTTTTTATACCGATGAAGAATGGATTGATCGAATCCAATTAGAGCGAAGTTCGTGGAAGTATCGCGGCGATATAATCGCGATAAATTGGAGGTACACGAATGGTAAGTACAAAAGTGTGTTGACACGGTGAAAAAAGTTGCAATTTCGATTGATAAAGGAGCGTTCTTCTGGGAATTGCTGATCGGCAGCTTAGAAACGATCTTGTGGCGAATATAGAATGAGGAAGAGAAGAGACGATGAAATTTTATACTCACGAGGCCAAGATCGTTAATGAGACTGACTGTTGGCGTGTGGTCACAACATATTCTTAATTAGTATTTATCTAACGAGATTGTAAGTGAGATGGCTTGATACTAGCGTAAACTACAGCTCCATATTCAATTCTAGAAAGGATGGTGCCGACGTAAATAGATAATAAGGATACGACACGGTATAACATTTGACGTCGCGAATGTTCGTCCGGAGCGATAGTTATATAAGGTGTTTTCACGTTTTGTAATATCGATTTAAAACGACTAGTGTAAATCAGTTATTACAGAAAGAGACATCTTTCTTGCCTGCATTTCGGATTTTATTAAAATATAGATGGCGCGATAATAAGATATAGAACGACGTTTGATATATATTTATCGAGGCGAATTATTTAATTTAATTAGTTATTAATTTAAAAAAGTAATAATAAATAAAGTATAAAAATTCGGGCGTATTTATCGGATTAATAATTGAAAGCGTATACGTACATTTACCGGATGTACGACCGACGACCGCATCGATTTAAAAATACCGGTTACTAGGTCGTTTACCAAACTTGGCATTTATTCGCCGGATTCATACTAGAACCGACGGGACAATTAAAATCTCGAGAAAATGTTCGCTGATTAGAAAGCGATCCGATTATTCTTATCCTATTCGGGCAGTGCGTACCGGTTTCAACTTGTAGTTTCAAAGTTTCCGTTCGATATTTACCGCACCAAACGCTAGCCATACTCAACCAGAACATTTGACGCGAATTATATCGTAATAAATTCGGCAATCGTCGTTCTTCGACCGAATTATTTTTCATCCATTCGTCGTAAGCCGCGTACGCTACTCGAACTCCGTTATTATCCGCTATATTTTCGCCTTGCGTAACGTAACCGTTTATCTAAGGATTAGTAAACATATCGACGTACTTTAAAACTGACGTATGTACGTGAATTATCGAAGCTGAAACTCTTCCGCCAATACATCGAATACGATAAAATTTATTCGTTCGCGCATAAAACGACATACACAACATTCATAGCTTAGTATCGATAAAGCAGAGAGAGGCAACTCAATTACAAAGTTGGAGTAATTATAAAATATTAAGTTATTTCTTCGCCGCAGGAAACACGACTGAAAAAACAACCTAAAAACAGGGTACGTTATAAAATGTTACCGACTATAAAGCTAAACAATTCTAAAGAGCGATGTAAAACTATGAAATAACGGGAATATGATAATAACTCTAATAAAAACGACGATGTCTGTAAGGCGTATAGTCATCGAGATTACGTTAATAAAATCATTATCGCGAAATTTACAATTATTATAATAAAATTATTAAACGAACGAGTGAATATCTGGAAAGTTTAAAATTATCCATACATCTCTAACGAATGTTTTTGTAACTAGGAACATTTGATATATTGTACCGCACGTAATCTTCTGTAAGTACTGTTCGGGAATTGAAGCCCAAACTAGACACGCATATGTTAACCTCGGTATAGTAGTGTAAATCAACTTTTCCTCGGCAGTATTAACATATACCCCCCCCCGATGAAATATATAGGGAAAAGCGATCGGATGATTTTGTATAGCTCAGTTTATACGGCTGGTGAAGATCAGTCGTATCGTCATTGTTATATATTTCTACTTAGATAGCGATCTCGCGGATGAACCTAAACGTTCTGTTCAATCGATCCTCCGAGTGGGAATCCCACCAGGAACGAAAACTTAAATATTCTAGCTCAATTGATCGGTAAATAAGTACCGGCTTCTTCGAGAAGAAAGAATATCGGGTTAATCCGAATGTTTCATTCGACTGGTCCTCTTTTAATATTTATACTGACGATGATCAATTATTCCCTATCCACTTAATGCGACTTCACTCCTACATACTGTTACGAAATAAGAACTTTTCATAACTATGTATATATATATATATATATATAGTTATTTGGGACGCAGATGGCTTTAGACTTTTCAAATTAGACGAAATGTTTAATTATGATTCATAAATTAAGTACTTAAATGAAACCATTACTGAAACGTATAGCGGACTCACAATGAGTAGAAACGTATACAAGACTAATTTAGACGAATATTTTAAAATTGCTAATGGAGAAAATGTTAAATATCAAGTCCGTTAATAAGTTAAGAAATAATACCGGGCCAATTTTTTGTCTAAAACACACGATATCCAGTTAATAAATATGTTCCTTGACTTCTATTAATAAGAATTACGTATCATCGAAAGAAGAATTGAAACAAATTAGTCAAATAGCTTTATCGAACGTACAACGGAGTCCGAGTCTAGGAGCTGTGCTTGCAAAGCGTTAAAATGCGAAGATCGCTGTATTATTAAATTGTTTTATTTTTTTTAGAGTATTTTTTCAAAACTAGGCGTACACATTTAATTTTGTTTCCAATTATTTTTTAGGGTAGGTTTTCAAGCGAAAACAGAAAACTAAAATTAAAATAGTTAAGGATAAAAATTAAAAAGAAACAATTATTTTCGAGGTAAAAAATATTGCGAAACGCTGGAAGTGGAAGAATTTAAAGAGGTCATAAATATGAAGGATTATATCGAGAACGAAGAATGATTAGATCCGAATGCGACAAGATCAATAATAATTTGTGTACAATTGAACAGGAACGTATATCTCTGTATATATAAATCAATGAATCACATACATCTCTATACATAAATGACTTCATTATGTATCCGTACCGAATAGTGTTGCCACTCATACAAGAACTATATATATTAACAAAAAACAAAAGTTAAGAATTAAAGTATATTAAATTTCAGTAAAAAATTAACAAAAAAAAAAAAAATAAATAAATAAAACTTACTAACAAAAATATACAATGCATTTATATAGTATACATCAACGGGAAAACTTCTAGTGAAGTTAATATGAAAGTATCGTAAGCACCTTAATAAAACGGATTACGATTCAAGCTTCACTGTTTGTATTTTTTATATCTTAATGATTCATAGTTATAGTTTACTATTACTTTGATAGCGTGACAAGTGGATTACTGTTGCATCTGTTGTAGAAACTTTTGGACTAGCTCTCTCTCTCTCACACACACACACTATATATATATATATATATGTATATATACGCATTATCTTGTATATAGGATAAATGTAATATAACTTGTATTTTTTTAACTTTCGTATATCTAGGTGCATTAAATATCATTTTTTGGAACAATTATATTGGACTATTTGAAGTTTTTTTTGTACGCGTATACAAGTATACGGCGAATAAATGATTTATTTCTTATGCTTATGATTTATATAACTTTCAAAATTCATTCTTTTGTCTGAGATAACATCTAAATATTTAACCTCATTTCTCCAGTTTATAATAAAAATTATTCAGCGCGATTTCACAAGTAATTAACGGCCTTCTTCTGGAAATAATATAGCTTCAGTTTTGAAAGAATACGCAGTAAGTTTCGTTTTGACTAGAAAAGTCCGATTTTTAATAAAGGACTTTTGAAGACGATTTTCTACGACGTTGAATTCTATAAGATGACATGTACAAAACAACGTCATCAACATAGAGTATTGTATATAAGGGAGAGGCCAAGGTAGGAACAAATCACAGAAAATAAATGACTGTTATCGGTCACTTCATTAACGACAGATTATATAAGATGACCCAGAGAAGATATACGGTTTCGTTGTTTATTTTTTATAAAACTACTCGACCAAAATTTTTGAATTGAAATTTTATTTAAAAATAAGAAAACGAGAGATTAGTTTACAGTCATTTGTGGAACAGAATATCGTTCAGAAGACCGCCATTTGCAACAATACATTCATTCCATCTTTACAGACTTTTTGAAGACTTTTTCGAGCATACGTCGCTGAATTTTTGAAATTTCTTCAGAGATCCGAGTTTTCAGGTCTTCCAGATCTGGTGGACGTGTTTGGTAAACGTGGCTGTAAAGTATCCACACACAAAAAAAAATCAAAAAATCGCGTAACTTTGAATTCTTCTCGAAACTCTCTTTGTACTTTCCTGATCGATGCACACTGAAATATTATGTTTAACGTAAAACGCGCGCTCCTTCTCGTTATAGGATGCCATGATAATTAGAACTGAACAAAAACGAATCTCTCGCATGCATACTAAACGTGAAGAACACGGTTTGGGTTGTAGTAGTCTTACCAACTGCGCTATTCAAAAAACAAAACCGTTCATCTTCTCTCGGTCACCTTATACAAGAAGTTCATCACCACCAATTCTGTATAGCGCGCGCTCTTGCGTCGCATATAATTAATTGAATGCTCGCCTAGTTTGTAATGGAAAAATAACATACACGAACGACACGACAATAATGATAAGAACGATTATGATGCTTAATATGTATATATATATATATTATATATATACATATATATATATATATATATATATATATATATATATATATATAGTCGCGCAAATCATTGAATAATTGTGTTGTTATCGCACGCTTTAAAAATTTTATGAAACATTATTAAAAAGCGCCTAAAACTGATCCTGGAAAGACGACTGTTTAATATACGTATAGAAGAAACAATCGAAAGTAGTATAAGTAAACGGGATATAAACCAACTACATATTTACTAATGAGCTTAATCAAAGAAAAATATAAATCAAATGCTATCAGTTATATATGAGAAGAATTAGTGAAATTGAAAATAAGCATCATTAAAATTTACACGAAAATAATTAAATTCAGCGGAAACAAACGTAAAAATACAAGATATTCCATTAGACACTAACAGAAATAAGTTACCTGAGAGGTATAATGATATAAGATAAAATGACTGTAACAGACGTTAAAAGATGAATAGACAAATAAGATAGACCATGCAACGAACAAGAAGTCAATATTAACAAATAGGAAAATTAGTTAGACGTTCAAAAATTTTTTTGCAAAAAGCTCGGAATGTACTAAATTATGGTTGTAAAAATTCGCGACTAAATGCTCAAGCTAAAAAAATAAACTTACCTCGATTTTGGAGATTGCGCCGAAGAGCAGAAAATGAAATGAATGTAAGAAAAAACACGAATAAATTTAATAAGTCGCATTTAAAAACGGAAAGTGAAACTCCCGTATATGTACTAGGGGTATAAATTTTATGAGGAAAACGATAGAACAAATTACAGGTTAAGAGTATTTTTATAGTTGACAATATTTATGACGAATTAAATATAAACAAATACGCGGAACTATGGATATGGATAAAACAAAATTGTTTCGATTACAAGGCGTTTCCTTAATTAAAAAATAATCGCAGTTTCAATTCATTTTATTAATACCGGTTAATATAATTTGTCGATACGCAATATTTATTAGCGACATTAGTAATAATTTAAATTATTATATTACACAATTATAGAAGTTAAGTTATTACAGGGGGAAAAAGAACTTAATATTATTAAGCAGGTGTGGTTTAAAACAAGGTAATTGATTAATTCGCAAAACGAATACAACAAATTTAGTATTTAAATTTAAATAATAATGATAAGAATTTTTTCAAATAAAAAGTATATAGAACACACGAATATTATTTACTCACGTTTAAACCAACTTCGTTCACCGTATAATTACTATATTGATTTATGATGCATTTTGTTTTATCCAAATATCGCTTCCAAGTTTCGTCATTCCACCATTTGGCCAAATTTCCGTTTTCATCATATTGACTTCCCTTGATAGATAAATATTCTATATATATATATGAATAATAAATATATTTAAATAATGGGGAATATCGAAATTTAATATACGTTACGAATATAATATCGTGAACTTTTATTTATACTTCAACATTGTTTTGAAAAATTTTTAAAATGCCACAACTAACTCGCTTGATTAGATAAAATGTTCAAAATAATTTTTAATCTTTAAAATTTCACATTCATTAGATATAAGTGAAGCACCACAATGAAGATGTAATACAGCGAGTAATGTACTTTCTAAAAATAACAGATTGAAAAAAATTATTATAAACTAAACAAATAATAAGTAGTAAATTATTTTTCCGTAATTTATTGTATGTAATTTCCGTGGACGCAAATGACCTTTGTAGTCGAGCGTCCTAAAATAAAAATATAATAAATAAATAAATAAAAAATAGGTTCTTCTCCTGTTAAGTACTCAATCGGAAGAAGGGAGTTTTTTAAGGAGCTAATTACCATTAACAGAATATTACTTTATTTTATATAAAAATTATAAATATGAATATAACTACGTATTTACTTCTCGTACGAAATAACTGCTGCTCTCTATTTATTCCGTGTATGATATACGGATTTATCCTATAGATAGCGCTTTCAGGTTTGAAAGTTGATTTTTTTAAACAATAGGTTTTTTTCCGAACTAAGAATTTTAAATCAACGGTTATATGATTTATAAAACTATTTTATACGGACGCATTAAATTTATTACAAGGATCATATTTATTACCTATTCACATTTAAAAGCCGCCGTCTTAACAATACAATTTTGTCAAATAATCAAAACGCAAACATTAAATTAACAAATTAATAGTTATTTCTTTTAAAATACAGCGTCACGTTTCACGATTTACTAATTAATCGATAGAAAACGAGCTTATTACTTTGTCATCGAAGGCGTGTGTTACTTCGTGACCAATTATAAATCCAATCGCTCCATAGTTTAAGTACTTCGGCCTATTAATCGAAAAGAAATGATGCTGTAAAATACCGGCTGGAAATTCTGAAAAACAGATAAACGTAAACAAGTACAAAAAAAAAAAAAGAATTAATATATAACTCGTGTTGTATCGCCTTTCTTGAACTGTTGCATATACCAAGATTTAAAATTAAAATTGCGGAAAATAACTAAAATTTAAACGAACAAATTTTATCTCCACGATAAATTTAATCGGTTTCGACCATCACTAATCCCCGTATCATTCGGATACGATATAAGGTAAAAAAAAAAATATTTTTAAAGTACATAATTAAAACTTTAATTAAGGTTTTTTATATCATTAGGTTAAGACTTTAACAGATAAAGTAAATAACATATTTATATTAGAAATAATAAATTTTAAAGAAATATACGGCATAAGATTCGCAAAATGAGACTTAAATATTACGAGAGAGTACAGAAATATTCCGAAGAAAGATATAGAGGAAAAAAGTTAATAGGGAGCAGTCGACCATGAACGACACACGTTTATATAGTCTTAAAAGAAGACGGAACACCCACGTATTCGGAATTAAAGAAGAAAACGTAAGAAAAGTTTTTATGGAAACCATTTGTGGCATGTTGTGGAACAGCCTAGGGGTTAAAACAGTGTGACATATGTATATAAATAAAAGTATATAACTAAGTTTATTTCTGAGGAGTTTATTTAACGCAAAATTTTGTTATTTTTTTGTACGCATTTTCCACAAAATATTGTTTAGAAGAAGAAGAATAAATATATATTTACAAAACATATAAACAAAATCATGAATACACGAATAATTGAATAATTAAGAATGTTAAGTACCTTTTATATATATATATATATATATATATATATATATATATATATATATATATATATATATATATATATACCTTGTTAACTTACTAATGTACAACGACATCTAATGTATATGTGATAGAATTAAAATTTAAAGTTTAAACTTTTAAGTACATGAAAAAATTTAAAAAACCTGCAAGGAAACAATAAAAATGTGAATTATAATTAGAACTTAGGTAAGGAGGGAAAACAACGTAGTAAATAGGAAAATAATTCTTAAACAATCTATGTTTAATTCTGCGGTGTTTGTATTTAAAATATCGTACGGTGAGACTATGTCGCAATCGCTTATAGTGTTAATTAATGCGCTGTAACGCATTATACAATTATGGCAAAATTTACTAGATAATTCGTTTATACAAGTAAGCGTATCTAAAAGGTTAAGCCGCGAATGCGTATCACGCAATTTAGTACATCTACGGGCGTTTAATACTGCAGCAGTGGTTTTGTAACGGCTGTAATCTTTTACGAGTACTGTTGGAAACCGAAAACCAAAAACAGGGCAGTCGTATGTTAATCGGGGTAGTAGACGTGTATAATAACTTTTCGTTTGAAATCGATAAAAAAGAATGACGATTAAAAATTGGTGAGAGTATTGAGCGCTCAATGCAGTTAGTAATATTGTCATTGAACGATAAGAATCTAATATGACTCCTACGTATCGAACTTGCGTCGACCACTGAATACATTTACCATCGTAAAAAGTATTGTTAATTTTCTTAAAAGTAATCGTATATTATTAAACACGTTCATTAAAACATAATTTAATTAATAATATTATTTCCGAATGCGTTCCGTACATAGGAAAAATAATAAGAAAAATTAAAGACGAGAGTACAACGTAGCGGAACACAATTTAACCGCTGATTGAAGATGACCAGTTCCTCGTTACTTGGAAAGAAGATGAAAACGTTATAAGTTGAAAAAAAAATCAGCACGCGATATACTTACGTATACTGTTTTCTCCTAGACTATACATCGCGTTAACCGTATCAGTTTGACTATGAGTTCTCCAGTCTGTTTTATTGACGGGTTGTCGTAATTTAGCGAACGAATAA
This sequence comes from Coronaproctus castanopsis, assembly GCA_032883995.1. Classification (NCBI taxonomy): domain Eukaryota; kingdom Metazoa; phylum Arthropoda; class Insecta; order Hemiptera; family Monophlebidae; genus Coronaproctus; species Coronaproctus castanopsis. Next base: position 221,611,664 of record CM065053.1, read on the forward strand.
TCGCTGGCGAATTTCGTTATGTTCAATGTCGCTCCGTAGTAATCCCCAGGTTCGATGTACAACTAAAATCAACATTTCCGCATTTCTTTCACAAACTACATACACAACCATCGTTATTACGCACACATTCATCCGCTTACACATCGTTTAGGTAAATAAAATTCAAACATACGGAAGAATATTTTCTTAAATAAACGAAATACAAAAATATTGTTATTTTCCAGAAAAAAATAACTTCAATTTTAAATTAGCTCGGAAATTTTAATTTGTCTTTCATCATTCGTTCCTCTATATCCATCATTATAGAAAATTGAAAATAAAACGTTCGAACGTATTTAAATATAACGAATTCTCCGGAAAACATCGTTTCGCTTTAATCGATAACAATTACGAACGTAATAATAAAAACAGACTTACGTTTTTATAAATCGACATAATATTGCTAACGTTAAGCAATTCATCCGGGTACGCGATATGATTTACCATAGCGTAAGCTTTCTTCAAGGCATTATTTCTGAAATATTCAGAAGAAATGTTGACATTACTCAATAAAATATATAACTAGCCCAAAATACAACAGCATCGAGTTTCGTTTATTAGCAAAAATGCGAACTTTGTTAGTGAATACCGCTCGTATTCTTCGCCGACGAGTGTTTTTCCTCGATAATGACGCGTTTAAAGAATGAATCGTGCGAACATTAGTCGACTGAACATTAATCAACTATGTGCTTTTTGCATCTTATCGTGTTGTAATTTTTACTGTTTTCAATCGGAATTTTTTTCACGTTCTTAGTTTTCGATTTTCAGTTTTTTGTTTTTTTTTTGTGTTTTTTATAATTTTTTTTTATTAATCTACGCGGGTCAGTAATGTGTTGTACTTTTTACATAAACAATTCAAGGGAAATTAGTAATGTTCAGTTTCCAAAATATAACTCTCGTAATATATATACAAAAGAAACAAAAAAAAACAAACAAGGCTTTATTGTTTCTAGCATGCATGATATAAAGGTAATTGATGAAGAAAGAAATAAAACAGAAATAATTATCGATTATAATTAAAAAAAAAAGGGAGTGTTGATACCTGTGGCGCTCCTTATTTTGTCCAAAGGACAACAAGATGTTCGCTTTTAGCTCTTTTTTATGTTCTAATTAATTTCAAGCATAACAGAATTTTGTTAGTTCTAAACCGATCTGATCATAAAAAGAAGCATTTTAAAAAACAACAACTAGAAATGTGTTCAATGATTGAACATTAGGCAACTGGAGTCACAAATTTAAAACTTCCACGAGATATTCGCTGTTTCATATCGTCCGTCATTGCCAGCCAGCAATAAAAACTCAGATGAAACTCCTAAAAAAAAAAGGGTGATATTGTTGTATATGTGGAAGGAAGAAGAACACGTTCTTATTAGATATTAGGTATAATAAAAGATTGCAAACATAAAAATATTTATAAAAAAAAAAGTAAAGATGAAAAATTAAAAAAAAAAATTAATTACATATGAGGTTAAAAGAACGAAATAGAACGTGTTGCATCGTATTGTAATGAAGGACGCGCGTTTCTTAATGTAAACCAGATGCGTCGACAGTTTTTCAAATATACGGGAAAAAAATTATCTTTTTGGCCCTGTTTTCACCTTTTGGCTCTACAAATGGAAAATAAACTTATCAAAAATAAGGGATCTCGCGAATAGCTCAGCTACAAGGCAGTGATTCTCTACTTACGGCAGTTAATAGAAAAACAAGTTAGTAAAACAAAAAAAAAGTAATTCTATATTAAACTATTATAAAGCCTTCTACCGTGTATAATGGAACGATTAATTTTCGATGAAATGACATCACTAGAATATTTAATTTCATTAATTAAGAATCTATATATCACAATAACGGGCAGAGAAATTAGCTTTCACCTCTCAAATGAGAAAAGTATTGGAGTATGGAGTGGAAACAGAGATTAAAGAATGAAAGTATGATCACCGACGATGTCGAAAATATCATATAGAAAAAATAGCAAAGACCATGGATTAACGACTAATAGGAAAAGTCAAAAATGACGATGATAATTAGCAAATTTTTATAAGCTTCGAAGTGTTTTAAGCAACTACTTCTTACGACTTTATCGACTTAATCGATATTACATGAATTAAATTTTACATTTTCTTAGACGCCTTCTTAAAATGAGACTAAAGTAAGTGTCCATGTCATATAATTCGTGTCGACCTCTCTCAAATACTACTTTGTTTGTAATTCGATCCGCTCTCGTATTTAAATGATTAAAACCTACATCCACAATTACGTCGATTATTTGTAATCGTATTAAAAATTAAATAACGGGAAATCAATCGATATAATAAACAAAGCGAAATACTATCCGATGATTTTAATATTCAGTATTTTAAACATAACGTTTCACAGAACAAAGACTTATGAAGCAACCTGTTAAGAAACAAATTTACGGTGTATATAATTTTTAAAAATCAATCGTATTATCAGTCTGCACTAATACCTTGTTACGTTATCCATCCAGTCGATTTCTTCTAGCGTATTGTACATAGCCAGTCTTATATTCTGTACAATTTCCAAGGCTTCAGCCTTACCTTCGTTTTTAAAATATTCTTGAACGTATTTCGAGCCAGTCGCTATATGGAAACTACAAAAACGAGAACAATATATATATATATATATATATATATATATATATATATATATATATATATATATATTTAATTTTTTCATTAAATCTTAAAACGGGAAAATAAATTAATTCGTATACTTTTAAATTTACCTGCCAGTGGCCATATTAACGCATTGTACCCATCGGCTTATTTCGCTCGTCGTTCCACTAATGACGGAGATAAATTTTTGTTGTCTTTCCTTTATACTGCCACCGAGATAACTTATCGAACCTTGGACAGCACGCCATGCTAAATAATTAGCCTGCGTTCTATTAATCGAGCAAAATTATTAAATTTATTAATGTCGTTGCGTATATTATAATAAAAGAAGATCGCTATAAAATATAAATTCGTTTTAAAATCATTTTCAGAAATATAAAAATATTAATATAAACGATGATAAACGCGTTCATTTTTATTACGTAGAAAAATATATGTGTTTTTTTTTTTTAATATTTTGTTCTTCTTGTTTTAGAAACTTTTGCATTTCTTTTTTCAAATTTTCAGCGTATTCGTAGATGGATTAATGATCTGAGACAGTCTGTTCTATTGTATGTTTTTAGATTTTCATCATGATTTGGAAACAACGTCTATATAGTTTCTAAAATGATTAACACACGTATATAGTGGTCGAATTGATGAGTTAATGTATCCGTAAAACGAAATTATTCACAGCGCAATATTAAAAATCTTCGCTTCTACCTTTCCGAACGATGAGGTACATATTTATCCTCCTGATTGGCCGGTTAAAACTTCAACGTTCCGAAGATTCGATGTTCAAACCAAGATTTATCGAAAAAGTCGCTCAAATAAAATTACTCTAATAGGGTGGTAATTTTAAGTATAATCGTGTATTTTATCGACTCGGTGCAACGGGGCATATTTAAAATACATCTTAAACATCTATTTTGAATAATTCGGAATTTATTAAAGGTCTCTTTAGATACTGATATACCGGGCAGGTATAATGACGTGTATCATCTTGATGTTAATATTAAGGTGAGATTTATGATTAAAAAGCGAATATACGGAACGGACGGATTTATTTGTCGTAAGACTAATATTATTATTTTGAACGTCAATCTGCCGTCTACACCCAGATAGCGTACCAATCTATTTGAATAACCAGACTACCTGACAATATGTTGGGTCTTCTTCGGGTGAAAAAGATTCCACCAATTACGCGCTTTATTCTAACTGCGAATAGTGTCGGCGTATATACACACGTACACACAATTTATTATATATATATACACGATTATTACCGTTTCGGTGTAATTTGTAATAATTTTCCAAGACCATTTAAATAACGAGATGCTCTTATGATAATAATTTCAGATTTTTCAACTTTCTCAACGGGCGCTAAAATTTCGTTCACATATTCCAACCACGGTATAAATGGAAATTTTTCTTCAGCCTCTTCGATCGTCACGGCGTTGTAAAATTTTGTTAAATCTGCTCTGCTTTCTTCTCTCGGCGTTGTTATCTATTTCGTGGTTTTATTTTGTAATAAATGAAAAAACAAATTACAGACTTCGTTTAATACAGCGAGCGAATAAAAGTAATTATTATATAAACGTAATTGTTAAAGAATGAAAAAAAAAAACGTATACTGTATACTAAAAATAAGTTATTCGTATACGTTGTGGTCGGCTATTTATAAATCTGAAATAGTATTTAGAAAGAAAAGAAACCGGTCGACAAAAATAAATAAAATGAAAATCTTTTTTAATGCATAATTATAAAAACAATGGACTAGTTTCGCCCAGTTCTGATATTTTTCGTGAAACTAGTCTTAATTATCATCGATACTTATAAACAGTATATTTATTACGTTATTTACATTTAATATGTGTCACCGAGATAGCATTACTACATATATATATATATATTTTAAAATCGAATAACAATAGTACTCTACAAAGCGTTCCTCTTTATCCGGCGTCTCCATCACGAAGCTTAGCAATGTTATTTGTCCGCACGGTAAATCCGAACATTTCGATGAGCATGCGGCTGATCTATGGACAAAAGTCCTTCGTTCACGAGTACTGAAGCATTTTAATATTTTTTTTTTCCAAAAGTTTTCATTCTATAATGACACGTAGTTTCGTATTTGTGATATTTCACAGTATTAACTAGCGCGATTTCTTTTTTTTCATCGAATCCAATAATGTTCGGCACTTCGTCATTCTATTTAAAACTTTTCTTTTAAAATCCTCGCAATTTTCAACAGAATAATAATAATAAAAAGATAATTTACACAAATTAAACTGAAAGAAAAAAATTAAATTACGCGGAACCGGAATTATAATATCCTTACCGATAATAACCCAAATTCTTTATGTAACATTTCTTATAAATATAGTTACACTAGCCTGATGACGGATATAATTCGCGGGAAAAATTGTAGAAAACAAAAGCGCTCTCTATCGTATTAAACGTACAAAAATCAGCTTATTATTCGATAGAAAATAGTAATAATAGTAATAATTAAGATATATAATGTAATATATACAAGCCTATATAAATAATAGTACACGCATACACAGCCAGGGGGATTGGGGGATTGGGGACTGAACCACCTTGAAATCAATCTGATAAGAAAATATATACTCGTTGTTAAATGCAATTTTGCATTTGTTAAACATATTTTTTTATTTTTTTATTTTCATTTATTTAATTTAAATTTCAATGTTTTTGAGGTAAATAAATAGTTTTGTAATATAGGAGGTACTAGAAGAATTTTATAGATTTTAAATCTTAAATTTAGTTAAGTATTACTATGAATATTAACTAAATTCATCCAAAAATATAAAATCATTATTCATCGTTTATTTTTTTTATTGTATAACCATCTCTCTCTCTCTGTCCTCGATAACATACTACTAGTGTGTTCCAGTGACGTTAAATATTTCTGCCGTCTATTGCATCTGATAGAATTACATATTCGACGTCTAATAAGTATAAAAATAACTCTGGCGAGTTGGATTGCTTATTGGGATTTAACCTACTCGAGTTTTGGTTATTTACTTAAAGTTCAATTTAACTTGGGTTTAGTGTTATAATTTAGTTTCGTTTCAATCCCCCTATTCAACCAAGTCCGGCTACGTCACTGTGCACACATATATAGATAAAAGATTTGACAGATAACGTGTTATCAAATATTATTTTAATTTACAGTATATTATGTTTACTGTGCTTATACTTCGTGTACATAAACTGTATAGTTTCCTGAAATTCGCCGATCGTAGAGATATCAGAGCTCACGAGTTTATAGTAGTAGTAATACGATCTGGAGGAAAAGGTAAATTTAATATATTACGCATGTCCACAATTGTGGCAATACGTTTTGCACGATTATTAAATTACGATCGTTATAACAAACTTACATTGGACATCGCCATTTCGAACAATAGAACATCTTTCATCTCTTTTTCAGCGACCGAGCGATTAGCTCCTAAAATAACCGCTACATCGATCATATACTTGTAGTACGCGGCAACGATCGTATTGTTTAGCCCTTTGGAAAAATGTTCTCTTCTCAGTGTTAACGACGGTTCATTAATCTACGTGTACAAAAAAGAAAAACTATTATTAATAATTTTTTCCTACATTACGAATAAGTGCCGCAATTTTAAACACCTCTTAGTCTTCGGAACATTTATTTTGTACTTTTATAATTGTCCTTATCTGTTTGTTTCTTTAATGTTTAATATCGTCTTTTTCCGTATATATAAGCGAATAATATTATTTTTTTAGTTGTATCCGTAGATTTGTCTATACCGTATTTTGAAGAATTATCTAGTTTCGCATCATAGAAAAAAATATACAAATTTTTTAAAATTTAGAATATCATACGCATATAGTCCTAAATAATTTTTAACGTTACCCTACATAAATACAGTCATCAATTGCAGAATGCGCCATCAATAGTTTTATTTTAACTTATAAATATCGTGTTTTAAGGTTTAAGTGAAAACCGTAAAGCAAGACTACTTATATACACACGTACGTATGTTAGAAACCAAAAGTTTAATCACTTTCCAGGAAAGTTTACGCCTACCATTTTTTCTATGGCCAATAATTTCACCATATTGTACAAGATGGAAAAGGTGATATTTTTCTGGGTGTCCATGCATGTGTGCGTAGTATTTTAACTTTCTGGTTCGAACAGTATATCAGCTTGATTCGATATTTTATTCAGCACTTCTGTATCGGTCACGTGATGCAGATATGATATTTTTAACATTCCGCGATAAACGTACATCTCAAAAGCTTTAATTTTCAAAACCAGGAATGGTTTTATGTTTTTCCTTTATTATATTCCTCCGATCAATTACCATTAACTTAGTTTTTCCATTATTTATTTGCAGACCATAGCATTTACATATATTTTCTAATTTCTTCAATAATCGTCGGATGTTTTTATTAATATTAGGTGCTACCGATGCTATATCGTCAGCGTAAATTTGAAACTTTCGAGCCCTCCGATAGAAACACCTTCGTTCCAACCCTTCAAAACTTTCCTCATTATATGTTCTCCGTATAAATTAAAGAAAATAGGTGAAAGTATATATCCTTGTTTTACACTTTTTTTTTTACAATAAACTCATATCGAGTTCTAGACTTACAATATTCCGGTTGTGCTCATATAGTTTTTGAATCAGATGTGCTTTAAAATATTTCCCACAGTTTGCTCCGGATTACATTATCAAGAAAGCATTTCGATAATCAATGAAACACAGCACTATAGGCACATTGTACTCTCTTGATTTCTCTATTAATTGCCTCATATTTAGGATCTGTTCTCGCGTACTTCGTTCTTTAACGAATCCAGCTTGTTCTTTGGCAATTTGTTTGCTCATTTTTCCGCGGATACGATTGTTAAGGATTCGTAACATTACTTTGATAACGTACAACAATAGAGAAACGGATGTTTTAAAATTTAAATCAGCCTTATCGGAATTATTAAATAAAACCATTATGTTCTTTTATTTATATGAAATAATTTCATTACGAGATAAGTAACATTTAACCGGTCGCAACGTATTAAAATTTTACTTTAAATGATTCAAACTTAAAGCTCGGAAACTAGGAAAAAATAATGACAACATTTTGAAAATGAACGAATTGTTATGAGTAAATTAAATCAGAAAACGCAAAAACCTGAATTTTGTTGGTGGTCGAATTTTTTAAATCCGGCAGCACGGATAAATCCATAAAGTAATCGGCGCTGTAACCGACTTTTCGAAATTTATAAATCATTTGCATCCAGGTAAAATTATCATCTTTCCACTGGTCAGACTTCAGTATAACTGGCCATCCGCCTGTTTTCGATATGTAATGAAGTACTGGTTTTGTATCAAGTTGTACGATAGTATCTGAAAAATAATCAATATAAACGTGACACTTTTAAAAATTAAATTATGATTAAACATTTGGAAAATTTACAAACTGATTACGCTAAATTTCATAAACGTCATTATTATTATTATTAATTATTATTATTTCTTAATGAGATCATTTTCGGGTCATAAGTTTTGCAAATTCTCTTATGTTTTTAATTAGCACTGAGAAATGCGCTATATAAATAATGTTTGTATTTCATGAAGTCGTTATCACGAACATTATTAGCATCATAATTTGCCGCCGATAGTAGGTGTATCGGAGGGTTCATTTTATATATATATATATTCTTTTTATCATGTTTACATCTGATATATTTTTTGTTTTGATTTATGAATAAAAAACTTAGGATACCACGATTTCATTTTCATAAAAAAATTAGCGTTTAAGAAACAAACCTTTAAAAATGATTGTTCCACCATTATATATATATATATATATATATATATATATATATATATATATATATATATATATATATACAGACACACACAAAATTTGCAAATCGTTGATACAATCATTTACTACGAAAACGAAAGCTCAAATTAAAAACGAATAATAAGGCTGAAGAAAACGCTACAAAAATTGATGTCCAACGTATCGATGTATTCAAAATGTATTGTCGAAGACGAATATCGTTAGTATTGTGGATTATTAAAAGATCAAATTCAGCAGTTTAAGAAGTTAATGCGGATCAACGGGTTGATTTTGAAAAATTTATTGTAGTAGAAGTGATTGAAGGCTCTGGACAAAAAGAGTAAATCGTCAACCCACGGATGAAATTAATCGCCGTTACCACCCCATTGCAATATATATATATATATATATATATATATATATATATATATATATATATATAACGTCAAGTGTAACATAATCGTCAATTATACGTTTTAATTATAATTCGTAATTTCACGATACTCGAACGAGTACACGATTACAATAAAATGATGGATTAAATGTAATGTACTTTTCTTCTTCTTGTTACGTCATCACCGGTCGAAGGTCGGCGAGCATCAGAGTTACTAAATATCTCTGGACGTCACTTGGAGCTGAGGTGCTGATATTGGATACAGACTTCTCATATTTGCTTTCCAGGAAAGTTTACGCCTACCATTTTTTCTATGGCCAATAATTTCACCATATTGTACAAGATGGAAAAGGTGATATTTTTCTAGGTGTCCATGCATGTGTCCGTGGTATTTTAACTTTCTGGTTCGAACAGTATATCAGCTTGATTTGATATTTTATTCAGCACTTCTGTATTGGTCACGTGATGCAGATATGATATTTTTAGCATTCCGCGATAAACGTACATCTCAGAAGCTTTGATTTTTTTCTTTCTATAACTTTAGTAGTATTGACTAAATGTAACATCGGAGTAGACGTATTCGTAATTGTAATTTCAAATCCTTCCAATTCATCAAATTTTCCATGTTAATGAAAACTTTCCTCGCTTTCACTATTCGTGCTCTTATCTCTATTGATTGATTCGTTTCCTCGTGGAATCGGGTACCGAGATATTAAAATGTTGAAATTCGTTCAATCACCGTACCTTCGATAATTAATTTCATCTTCTTTATTGTTTTATCCCCTGTCTTCCCATGTACTGCCAGCCGTTTGATGATTTTGGTGATATTTATGTATAGTCCGTATCATGCGCTCATGTACGTTATACGATTTAATATGTCCTGTAAGTTCTCAAAGCTGTCTGCAACTAAAACGGTATCATCAGCATAACTGCTATTACACAAGTGCCCTGTCCCTATTGCTATACCGTCGTCCTCGTTCAAAGCACGTTTGAAAATCGACTCCGAGTAGATGTTAAATAGAATTGGAGACAGTATGCAGCCTTCACGGACACCCTTTTTAATTGAAATTTCTTCTGATTCTTCATTTTCACTTCTTATTAATGCGATTTGTTATAAACCTTCGAATAATTAATGCCAATTTGTTTAAATAGTTCCATCAGCTTATCATGTTTTTCGCGCAGTCGAAGGCTTTCTGATAGAGTTCATGACTTACATCCCGACAACGCTGAGCCCAATATGTTCAAAGCAAGATTGCTTCTTACGTTATCCATTACTAAATTCTAATTGATATGTTCCAACAATTACATCAAATTTTTTATAAATTTTTTGATGAATTATTTTTAAAAAGATCTTTAGCGTATGTATCATGAGGGTAGTCTCTACAGTCCCGGGCACTGGCGGTATCATAATAAAAGCAGATTTCAATCAATCCGTTGGTAAAATCCCTTTAGGCAGTACTGAATTGAAAAACTTTATGTATTATCGAGGTTTACTGTCTTATTAAGAGTTGCCAATAATGGCGGAATGATAAATTTATTTTATTTATTTAAATATTAAAGGGATGCAATTTAATTATAAATATTTCTACGATTATTTACATACTATATATATATATATATATAACGCGCAATTTATTTCTATTTCATACCAACAAAAATAAACTAGAAAACGCGTAAAAAGTTACTAACGTTTTTAGATATATACGTACACACACACACACACACACACGCTCGTATGCAGGTAGGAATAAGTGAGATAATTATAATAACGCTAAAAATCGTACCTTTTTTATTAAATTACATAAAAATAAAATTCAATATTTCCAATAATTAAACTATATATATATATATCGAAGGAAATTTTAATTAAAATAAAAAACAAATTAATTTCATATAATTACAAACGATTAAGACGAAGCGGAGTTATGTTTCTGTTCTCTACGATAATATGCGCGTAACTTTTGTTCTAACGGTTATATCCGCCAGATGACTAATTTTTTGTTAAAAGAATAACATAATTGATAATGTACATATTTTCACATACACACGCATACATATACACAACACACGTTTATACACGCAGCCAGATACGCTTCAATATACATTTCTTTTTTCGATTAATATTAACTCTTCGAAACGCCGATTGAAATTATCATCATCCTTATTATTTTTCAATAATATTATTTCGTTTTAAAATTTTTAAGCGGTACCTACCGATATCTGTACAAGATTTGTAAAGATTCTTCATACATCTAAAAGGTGCCGGCTCGTCTTTAGTAACCGGCTCCAACACGATAGTTCTCAATTGTTCCATTACAATGTCGGTTAACTCGTCGAATAAATTTGTTAGCGGCTTATCGCCCGGTACGACGGTATTGGCGACGTATTTTCCGCAAGCGAATTCGTAAAAATCATCGCACGGATCGGCGTTGCTGTTCATATTATTTAATAACAATTCGGCTGTTCGTAAAAAACAATATACCATCTCAATCAAATTATGATAATTTTTTTTATTTTATTTTATACGGGTATTATTGATTCTACCCAGAAAATGGATGATAAGTCTTATTAAATATATCTCTACTACAGGCTGATAATGGAATATAATCATGTATATGTTATTATTCTGTGAGCTAACTGCGATTAATAGAGGGATTCCTTTACTTATAATAGGTGACAGTAATTTTTCATCGGTACATTATATAATAACTGCAACTGAAAAATAGGTGGTTTTCATCGGCGTTCTGGTCTCCATTGCAAGGATGGATACGAAGATAACGTACGGAGTAGACAACATATAATACGGAAATCCTGTTTCCTATTAGGAAGATTGAAGAACCAAGGAATTATTAGAATCGAAGGTTGAATATTTTCGAATTAAATACCTCCAAGAACAGTTCCAAAATTCATCTCAGATAAAATGTCCCTAACCGGTGTATCGAAGTTGAGTCATTTTTGAGAGCGTTTCTAGAAATATTGTCTATGGTATCATTTCAGTGGATACTTCGTATTCGACGAATTTTTAATCGATGTTAATTTATTGTATCTTCCCGGTAAAATCGCAATAATATTATAAAGTAAAACATACAAAAAGGTGACGAAATATATCGAGTAGATTTTACTTTCCTGTTTCTTCATATTTCAATATAAGAAATCCGGTAAATTTGTGGGATTTAGTTTACGTTAAAAATGAAAATTATTTCATTAATCGATACGTACAATATTATCGTTCGTCGGCGTTTCTGAATTATAATAAAAGAGACAGGCGTATAATCCCCGCCATTTATTTACTTGTCTCTTTTATTCCGAAAATACGAGGTTCACATAACGACTAATATGCTTACAGCGAGAAAAGAGTAATAAATAGGAAAAATACATAAATTAATTAAAATAAATAAGGAGAATCTCTTTCAGAGAGTATTTCTATATTTTTCTGTACCTGGAACTTTAACCGAGAAAGATAGGAGAAAACGGTATGAGAAATGTATTGGAGCAGTTTGGTAGGTACAATGGGGGTAATAAGGATAAAGTAAAAAGCAAAATAAAATGTGAATCAGGGGCAGAAACAATATAGGCGGAAGTACGGAACGTCATCCAGAAGGCGTAAAACCATAAAGCTACACCTGCAAATAATATCAAATCGGAATTACAATTACAAATTGTATTTCCCATTTTAAATTAAAATTTACAAATATTATTTCCTTAACGCTAAACTAGTATTAATATGTATAACTTTCTTAATAAACTAATACTAATATGTATAACTTTTCTTAATACTAAACTAATATTATTACGTATAGTTTTCCTTAATGCTAAACTAATATTAATATGTTTAATCGTATTAGGGAAATTAAAACCGTGAACGAGCATTCTCTTCCAAATTATTGAACGTTTACATATTTTTCTCTTAGCTGTTTCAAGTCCATCCGATTAAGTGCTTTACGCATCCAGATTGCACTTGCGTATTTGACAGTATCGTCCCTCCATCTCATTTTTGGTCTTCGCCTCAATCTTTTCCTATTGATTGGTAACCATTCAGTATATTTCTTGGTCCATCTGCTTGTGTCCATTCGAACTACATGTCCAGCCCAATTCCACTTCATTTACAGTATTTTGCGGAGAGTATCTTCAGTTTTTGACTTATCCCGTAATATTTTATTACTGATTTTGTCCATCCTTGTTATCCCGATCATTTTCCTTTCCATAGCTCTTTGAGCTATTAATATTTTTCTACTTTGTCTAACTGTCAGCGACCATGTTTGCGCACCGTATGTCATGGCAGGAAGGACGCCGGTATTGTAAATCTGTGCTTTTCTTGTACGATTAATATTTCGTTTAAATATTTCTTGTAATGTCCAGAATTTTTTCCACCCTATCGCTATTCGGTGATTTCACTTCTTTTTCTATCGGATCTTTGAAGGATATCGTATTAAGCGTGTGGCCGGTGTGATAACTCTTGTTTACGTATGTAAAGTTAAGTATAATTATAAAGTATTAAAAAAAGTGTTTAATATAAACCCAAGATAACTAGTAAATGCATACCAACAACGGGTCAAAACTGAATAATAAATTGAAATCGTATATATATATATATATATATATATATCGTATGTATTTTGATAGAAAAATAACAATAATCAAATAAAATATTTTATTGGCTTCGTGCTTAGTTCTGGTTAGCCATTTTTTTTTGTATCAGTGCAGCCAGATATAGAAACAATAAAACAGTAAGCGGTGAATGCTCTCATTTGTAATAGCCGTATTTTTCCGTCAACTGAAAAGAGCGCTATCTCTCGAGCTAATACAATAACATCTAAATGGATTCTCAAATATGAAAACTAGCGCTTAGCGAATTAAGGCAAGAATTAAACGATGATATAACAAACAAATTAGAGGGAAAAACGGAGAAAATTACGTCAAATCTGTATGAAATATTCGAGGAAAAAAATAAAAAATTAGAAAAAAAAGTAAATCTGCAAGACGAGAGAATTGTAGAATTAGACCGGGTATATACGGAAAAGTAATCTGATTTTTCATGGTATAGAAGAAGATAATAGCAAAAAAGAGTTGGAAGAAAAAAGAGTAAATATAATTAATAATGAGTTGAATATAAAATGTTCAAATGATAAGCTCAATAAGACGGTTAGGGGCGGTAAAAAATAAGAAAGGAAAGACCAATATTGGTTAAATTCAATCAGAACAGGAGTATTTAGTAAAAAACTAAGAGAATGTAACATATAATAGAAGACTTTACAAAGGAAATATTAGAAAAGAGGAAACAATTAAAATGCTGAAATGCAGAGCAGACGGCAAAGTTGCAATAATCAAGTATGATAAATTAATCGTTAAGGAATTTAACAGAATATTACATCAGAAAAATGTGCACACGCTACTCGAGTAAAAATGATAAAGGAAAGATCAAATAACAATGAAAAGCAAATCATAATACTAAACACGAAAAGTGTAACATTACTTTTTTTTTTTTTTTCTCTCAAGCTAGTAGATTTCAATTTTAAGTATTACACGTTAAATTATAACTTTAAACAATAACACTGCATTTTTAAAAATAAGAAATAATACTTTATAATCGCAGCTTAATAGATAATGTACGGAACACGGAGGAAAAAGCGATGAAAGATATCGGTTTATTAAAAAAATATTCGTTTATTATAATTAAATTGAGGACAATTAAAAAAAAGGTGGTTTATATCATCCAGGAAATTTATGGAAATATGTCAAGTACATTGTTCCTGATTATTTCCATTTGAAAAATTTAACTCTATACCGGGGAATGACCCATGCGCAACCTACAAATTATAGTAACAAATCTGCGAAGTGCAACAAATTGGAGACGTGGCACAATATCGTAATCTCAACCAAGAAGTTCCCAAGTCATGTTGAAATGCCGATAGGAAAGGAAAAAAAGTTTACGATAAAATCAAGCAAATTACCAGAGGATTCAAACTATACGTATATGAAATCAAATAAATAAAGATGGTAATGTAGCATGGAACGAGGAAACTGCGACACTTGAGAGACAGACTACTTTCAAAAGCTGCACAGTGAAGAAGGAAAGAAACCAAATTCTCACGTATAACCGCAAAAATTTTAATCGATGGAATAAGAAGTGCGTTCAAATTCCTAAACATGAAAAAATCTCGAGGCAGCGATAATATAGAATTGAAAATTCTGAAGGATCTAAATGATAATGCTATACATATTATATGGAATATATGTAATTTCATTTGGCGTACGGGAAAATTACGAAAATTATCGAGAAATGCTCTACTCCACATTCAAGCAAGATAATGCTCAAAATCTTAAATGAGCGATTAAAGTCTTTTCTCAATAAACTAATACCAGTTGGACAAACAGGTTTCATGGCCAGGGGCGAAATACGAAAACGAATTAATATACGAATGATAGTAGAGAAGTGTTACAATTATAACACCCCCGGCACTTTTATACTATATTTATTATGAGGAATGGGCGTCTTATTAAATTGGCGGAAAATCTGAATAACAATGAAATGGCAGTTAGAATAGTAAGAAAATAACTTGTATCCTTCAAAACTGAACTTGTCCGACAAGCAGATATCTTGACATCTCGGGTCTTCAATATTTATACGGAGAATATCGAGGCTTTGTTTGAATCGAATAATGATATTTCCATTAGTCGGTCATTAATTTGAGATATGCAGAGGATAACTGCATTATTTGACAAAATCTGAGAAACATTATGAAAAAAATATTCGATTTTTAAATTTTATGTTTGGATAAATAATGACTATATTTTCGCTTATCGGTAAATCGACGTTTATCACTTTGAGCCCCAAAGCTACATTTTGAACCTTGGTGATAACTAACACGTGTCAGTCAATTATGACCGGCGAGCAGTGGCGAATCCTCCATTTTGTCAGTGTTTCCGACTGAAAAAGCGAAGTATGAAGCACGTTGTTTTATTTTTTATTTTTTAATTCTTAAAACAAATCAATTATAATAATTTTTCTATACCAGATAATGACGCAATCTTTTGACGAAGATTTTTTCTCAATTTATTATGGATTAAGGAGCGCCGTTACGCTTCGTTATGAAAGATTGGTAGCTGTGAATCAACTTTGGCTAGTTTTGTAGCGGTTTCAATTTCGGAAACAACCTGTGTTGTGTGTTTCAGTTGATGTATACATCGTTGTATTATATACAGCTATCGTGTTCACTTCACTACATATGAAATTAGAATGGTTGTTTCCCGTTGGTCTATCGTAAAGTCACTTGCGGACTACCCATGAACTAAAGAGGTCCACCAGTAAAATAATTCAGTAATAGGCAAGTATTTTTTTCGCCTAGTGCTATTATTGTTTTTTTCGTTTATTAAGTGGTCTTCCAGTTTGGGAATAGTGTTTCCTTTTTTCAATATTCAGCGTATTGTACAATCTGTTGCCCACTTTATAAAATATATATATATATTATGAGTGTGTAACAGTGTAATAGAGGATATTTTGAGACGATCTTGAAAGATGTCTGCTACAGAGTTTACAAGAAAAATCTGCACCTTCTGATTCCAACATAAATTTATTTTTAGAGAAAAATCGTCAAATTGCTCCACGATATAAATAAATGCCAAAAATATATTTCGTTATTACTATATAAAGTTATTTCACAGCCAATTTTTGTATATAATTTCTTTAATTTAATCGACATATAATATTGACAATTTTATTTATTAGACCCGGGCGTATAGGTGAATACAAGAGTAAATTATTTGTTTTCGATTTAATATAATATTTGCGTTAATTTTGTAAATGTGTGTGTATAAGGGAAAGATCTACCGGAAACAAATTGTAATGAACCACGCTTCGCCACTGCCGGCGAGCACGGTTGTAATAAAAGATTCAGTGCCAGTTATTTCTGGCTGATACTTCTAACTTTGTAACTCTTTTGACTAAAAGTTAAATTTTCTTTAGTAACACGGTTGTTTTGTAGTTTATTTGTGATGTAAAAAAAGTGTTAATCATATATGACTGACACTTTCATGTAAGATTTTTTTGGTTTCTAATTAATTTAAAATAATTTTGAGCGCATATAATGGTTAATATAATGGTCGAATAATGAAAGTTTCAAATGAAAACTTTATACGTTCAACATAAACGTATGTGTGATAGCAGACAATATGTCAGTCATAAATGACTGAAATTTTTTTTTCTAAAAGAATAGAAAAATTTTTAGTTAACCATAGTGGTTCGAAAATGATATTTCTTAATATGATGTAAAAATTAAAAATGAGCATGTTATCACATTTATACAAAAAAAAATAATATGGGCTGGCGGTAATGGACAACGTCAGTCACATATGACTGACACCGGGCTCAGTATTATTTAACAGGATGAAAAATTAATTACCGCAAATTTTTTTTTACCTGTTCTATTACATTCTAAAGTGTAACATACGTCAGTCTGATTCCCAGAAAATTTAGCGATGTTCCCTGCAAAAAAATAAGTAAAAAACACCGCGTAAATAATAAAATATTCCCCGTCAACTATATTATCGTGATAAATAAAATAAATTATTAAAAATCATTAAATAACGGAACCAAATTGAAATAAACGTTTTCACGCAAATTGATTTTAAAAATAATTTGTCTAAATTATGGTCGTTTATTTATTTATTTTTTAAAAATTGTTATCGAACAGGATGAAAAAAAATATATAAGAAAGAATTTTCAAATCGAATTAAAAATATCGGAGTAATAATAGCATTTTACACAACAATGACGATTATTAATTCTTCCAGTCTCACTATAAAATTTTGACACAAAATTAAAAATTTTATACGGGTGTTTATTATTATATAATATTGCTTCTTAGGTGAATTGTAAATGATTTTTAATGTTTTCATATAAATACTTTTAAAATTGAATTTCACGTAAACCAGAAAATAAAATTTTTTGTTAAAATTAAAATTTGATGTACCATATCGTTGTGACTGAAAAGGTTAAAGTTTAAATAACGAACAGTTGCATGGTTGCGCAAACACCAGAAATATCCAAAACAGCATAAAAATTGATGATGTAATAAAATAGTTAAAAGTGCTAATTATTTTATAGAGATTAAACGAAATAAGTAAATTTTAATTATAAAAACTAATCAGCGTAAACAAACCAACTTCATATTAATTTGGTTCATGGCTGTGGACAATCAACTTCAGTTCTAAAGTGGGGCTATTTATGAAGACTTCTTATACCTGTTATCTTGTATAGTCCTTCAATTATATATTCGCAGGAAACTCATGTTAAGAACAGCGCAATTTTAAATTGTCTGATTATTCTGTAATAATTAATAACGATCAAGGCGATATAATTGCTAATGGGGGTGTTCTTGTAGTAGTTAAAAATGATATAACCAAGAAATTTATCTACAAACTAATCTACAAATTATTGCAGTTTGAGTTAAACTATAAAAACTGTTACAATAAAGAATGAAACTCCTCTTAGAAAATAAAAATCGAACGAACACCAGTTTGGTTTTAGAGTTGATCATGGAACTGTGGAACAAGTCCACCATATAGTCAGTATTATAGAATCATTGGAGTCTAAAAAATACTTGACGCAGTTTTCCTTGATGTTAAATAGGCGTTTGATAGAGTGCGACACGATGAAGGATTGCTTTATAAAATCCGGTGACACCTCCCATATCAGTTTTTTGAATTATTTAAATCGTACCTTGTCGAACGATACTTTGTTGTAAAATATGGAGATGAAGAATCTCAATTGCATCCAATAAAAGCCGGTGCACCGCGATGCTTTACCTAATTTATACAGCAGATATACCTTTACCAAATAACACAAAAATCGCTACTTTCACGAATGATACAGTTGTTATTTGTTCTGGCTGGTCTTTAGAAAACGTTGAAATTAATTTACAATCAGCAATTAATACACTTTCAATATGGTTTAAGCGGCGACGTATAGAAATCAATGAGAAAAAAATCAACCCCACTGTAATATTTACAAATAAAAGAATTTCTAATATCAAAAAATATTTAACAATGTGATAATTCCAGTTAAAAACCAGTAAAATATCTAGGAGTCCATTTGTATAGGCAACTAACATGGAAAAGCCACATAATAGCAAAACGTAACGAATTAAATATAAAGTTTAGGAGCATGCTTCGGTCTATCGGAAGAAAATCCGAATTATCACTGGTGAACAAGATATTATTGTACAATCAAATCCTAAAGCCTATATGGACTTGTGGAATTCAACTTTGGGACTGTGCTAAGCAGAGTAATATAGCGATAATACAACGCTTCCAAAATAAAACATTAAGAACTATCACAGATGCACCGTTGTATGTAAGCATACATTGCACACGGACCTAGGTGTTACACCCTTGAAAGATAAAATACAAGAAATAGCTAGTGAATATGACGATAAATTGTATTATCACACAAATACTTTAGCTGTTGCTCTGCTGGATAACTCGTAAGACGAACAAAACCTACGGATATATTATGAATAATCATAAATAAACACAGAGTATTAAAATACGTTTAGCGAAGAACCTTATCGCTGGATGAGGAATTTCACAAGTCAATCGCTGTTTTTTCAAAAGTTTGCTAGATAGCCTATAGTGGCACAATTGCGGTAATTTAAAAAGAAAACAAACAATATGATGTGTTTATCTACATCCCAATGAGTTCATTGATTTGGAGCAATTATTATATGTTGTTAAACGATTACCGACGCCTGTGATACTCGTAAATGATTTTAACACACACAGTGCAACATGGGGTACTCAGTATTCAACTTTAAAAGGTAAAACTCAAAAATTTCATTTCAATTTCTCATATCGTAAATGGTCAATATTGGATCCAGTCATGTCATCTGCAGCGACACAGACATTCTATCATCATGATCTAGTGGTAGGTAATCCTTTCCCTATTATCATTAATGGAATTACGCAAAATTTACAATACCACTACTACAGAGGTTATAAACGCACTGATTGAGACAAATATAATGAATCCTATACGCCACTCTTTAGTAAAAGCTGCCGCGATAGTGAAGTTAATATTGAAAATTTTGCAACAATCTCAGTTAAGATAACAGATACTTGCGGCTTCCTGTTAACATTATATTTGCAAATTCACGTTAATAGGCGAAGATAGGAAAACTTTTAATGTTCTTACGAAGTTAGGTAGGTGCGCTCTCTAGCGATTTATAAATATAAATTATAATACATATTTCAAGCTGCAAGCGGTGCACTACCCATAGCTGATGTGTCGTAAACAGTAAAAATGAGTAATGTATAATTGAGTTTTGTGACAACTACAAAAGGATGAAAAAAAAAATTGATTGGTGTAACGTAACCATTTTGCAATCAAGTCAATTAAATACTTTCCTTTTACGTTATTAAAATACGCAATAACAATAAATTAAAGCAAGTCACGCGTCTCGTACAGTAAAAACGTAAATATTCAAAACGGATTGACCCTGAAGATTATTACTATTATTATTATTAATAACGTAAAAATGTTTATTAGTGACGTACAGTGTTTTCAATCCTCCCATTAATAAAACTACAACAACGTGGGTCAACTCGTTACTAATAAAACTAAATCTGTATGTCGCCGATTACTGTAAAGTGTTACCGCGGGACATAATTTTTCGAAACGAGAAAAACTCTCATTTTATTTATTTTTTTTCGGTGGTAAATAATTTTACATTAGGATTACAACGAGTAAGAAGTTGGACAATAAAATAATCTCATTTTTTTTTTAAACATGTAGAATATAAACCTCGATAATTGATCGAAGTTTTCAAATGCACAATATTAAACTACTTCAAATATGTGCTAGATTGTGAGGAACCTACTGACAGATTTGATTAGAAACAGCCAAATCGTAACCACGTGTAACAGAAGAAATAAAAATTAGAAATGTTACCCCCGATTAAGATAACGTTGGTAGAGATGCTGAACAAAGTAGATTTTAATACAATAGAAGCGTGAAAGGTTCGATGGAGCGACGTGATGATGTTGTACTAACTCGGCTCAGAATTGAACATACTGCATTAACCCATAATTACATAATAGAAAAAAAATCAACCGATATGCTACTACGGACGGGAGCCTCTAACAGTCGAAATGGCAATATTTCAATTCACACAGCACTCTGTGATAATCCAATGGAACTTGAAAAAACCATTCAGTTTTTACAAATATATATCCTTCATTTAATTAAAATAGCTCCGGTGCCTCTAACCTAAGTTGTGGTACACGGCACCTAAAGAAAAAAAAGTTTCGTGAAACTTTGTACGTTTATTCAGAAAATTATAAATCAAAGAAAAATTTACAAGATACCTCGTATAACTTTAAAATTCAACTAGCTCGGCGAAACGTAACACTGCTTCTATCTGAAGTATTTTCAAAATGTATCCCTATAAATTAAGATAGCGACATTTCAGTCGTCTGTTACTTTTCAATACAGTTGTCGAACTAATAGCTATGGTAGTTATATAAGAAATTGTTTATTTAAAGTTAACCCAGCGTGTAAATATACATAAATGCAGGATCGTAAAAGTATATTTGGCTGATTATAATTTACATCAATTCGCTCAAGTAATTTAAAAACATTATAGCATGACGTTAAAATTAAAAGAATAAAAGCAAGAAAATGTAAAACTCAATACGATGAATGAAATTGAACGCATGTACAGATTACCAGATGTTGTTAAAGAACCAGTTAAATGAGGAAAGCATCGACATTAAATGAATATTTAAGAGATTTTAGTATACATCGAGATTATCTAGTAGCTGAAAGCGTTCGAACCGATAAGCATGGCGAAACATATTCTCCAACCATACAGAATAAGACGATACAAATTCTCTAAGTGTTGCGTGAAAAAATATCCCTCCTCAGTAGTGAATTAAATGAAATTGTAAACATGAATTCATCAGTTAGACAAAAACTGCGTATTAAAATTTAAATAAATAAATAAATAAACATTTAAACGAGAACAAATTCATCAACGTGCAGTTTACTAATAGGAAAGCTGTTAAAATCAACAATTTAGTAATGTCAATTCAGTTCAGTATTAGATATCCGAGTATGCACTTAGTTGATTTACATGATATCATCGCATAATTAAAAAAGAAATGAACTTAATACCCGAATTCAGAAAATTAACTGGCTCATAAACGAAAACAGTGCTCTGGCACTTAACAACGAACGGCTGATATATATATACAGTTGCTGTTCAACCAATCTATATTTACATAATTGAACTGTGGGATTGTGCTAAAGATACAGATATTAGAATAATACAAACGGCTCAAAATGATATCTTAAGGAAAATTACGAACGCATACTGGTACATAATGAACACGCAACTTTAGATGATGATTTAAACATTACGTATCTGATATTATAAGCAGTATACCCAAAGACATGCAGGTACGTAAACTGGAATGCTATCCTAACAGGTTGACTAAACACATGCTGGATACTTCCAGTGACGTGAGAAGATTAAAGCGTAATAAATCATAAATCACTGGGCCTAGTTTAGGATAACAACTATCGGGTGAACATCACTGGGTGCTTCTTCCCCTCATGACAGATAACAAAAATATCGCTAAATGGCCACTCTTGGCCAGATTATGAATAAAATAAAATATTAAGAAAATATGGCCTCAATCACCGCACTACTGGAACCAAAACACTTAATGAAGCTCTTAAAAAAAGTCTTACGAATCGAATGGCATATATGTGCAGTTTCGATGATATTCTAATTATTACAGGTGATAATGATAAGGTGACCCGAAATAAAAAGGTTGGTTGTAAAAGATTTAAGGACACCAAAAAATTGTTTAGTGTTGAATATTGATATAAGAAACAGTGTATTAGTCGAGAAGATATTAAAAAGATAATTTCGGAACATAAGTTATATCACATAAAAAGCAGAAACACTCCAATGAAAAAACGAAACAACTTGCAATTAACAAATAAAAATTAAAAAGAAAATACTGAAAATATAAATCTTTAAATTATATGAGAAACAAGACCAGACAAATTCGTTATATAACAAATTTATCGCCAAGAAGTACTATTCTCAATAATCAGCATCTAAAAATAGTTTTGATGGTAAATCCGGTTAATGCTAAGTCAATAGAAAAATATCGTAAATGAACAACAGTATCATATTTAGAGCATTAGTAGTTTTAAAAACAAATAAACAGACCAATGTTTGCATTGAAGCGGAATATTGAACGCAGTTAAAGAAATAACATGGGCTAAAGGAATACTTTAAGAATTAGAAAGTTAACAGTGTATGGAAATAATTTTTGTGTATACCAAAACGAAATATATTAAAGTACAGCAAAGAAATGAAAATTGCAGATATTTTAACGAAGATATTGCGTTTAAACTTTTTTGCAATAAATTCAATTTTACGTAATATTTATTTCGACATTTTTTTATGTATCAAGTTTATTCCGAAGGATGATGTTGGTAGGTTGATTATAGATCGATATTATTGTAGATACAGTGTAAAATACTACACGAAGATAACAAATTATAAAAGGATCTAAAAAGTTTCAAGAACGTGTCACGTATTAAAATATATGTTTTATTTATATAAATACGAGATCTTTTGTTTTACAAATAAACGAAATAAATTTCTCGAAACCACAGATAAAATAAAATTTCCTAGATTTCTATACATCTATTACAGCGGAATCGTTTTACATGTTAAAAGGAATATTTGATTTTTACACGATTAATTTTACAATTTCTATATTCTGAGTTATATTCTATCAGAAAAGAAAGACAACAATTTAAAATATTCTACTATATGTACATACCTTTTTTAAATTCATTGACTAGCAATATGGTAATGTATAAAATTAAAAATACGAAAACTATAGTCGATAAAATAAGTAAGTATTTTCGACAGTTTTTGGACGCGTATTTTTGATCCCATCTTCGATTTCTTAAAAAAAAAAAAAAAAAAAAAAAAAAAACTATCTTTAATAAATGAGAAATTTGGACAAACGGTGTACGACCTCATAAATAATAAATATAGTATTTAAATACAAACCTTTTAGGATCTCTTACATACTAACATGTTGACTAATATAACAAGATTTTATATATGTTTGACGCTTACATTTTCATTAAATATGTACTTGAACTCTGTATGCATGAAATACGGATATACTACGATCATATAAAACAATAAATATGTTATAATTCGACCTCATACACACACATATACATATGTATATATATGTTTTTAAAATTTATTTCAAAAATACATTTATATATGATATCTTAACATCACTGTTCTCATAAGAAAATATTTGCTTAATTCATCATGTTAATATTTCTACTATTATATATAACTCCGACGATCTGCGTATATTTGTCCAGCGGCACTAAACAACTGCTCGCTGGGAACACTAGTAGGTGGAGCAGAAAGATACTTTAAAACGGCTTTTCTCAGGGTAGGATATGGACTACTGTTCCAATAACAATCTATGTCATCATTGCGTTGCAATAATGGCTCCGACCCTTTTCGGATCGAACTTGTAGCTTGCGCTTTAATAATGATATCAAAGGTATTGATATGCATGCGCCATCAAATGATAAATCAAGTGTGGCCTCATAGAAAAATTTCAAACAGGCTGTGAGGTTCGTTAAAACATTCCATTCATTACATAAAAGAGTATCAATTTTACCATAAGTATATTGGTAATTAAACACAAGTTATAACCGGAAGTTAGCCGAACGACGCGCGACAATTAATGAGTCATAATTACACTAAGTTTCGGCTAATATTTGGCCGAAACCGAAACTGTGGCCGAAACTGGATTTTTTGGCCGAAACCGAAACCGAACCTTCGGTCGGTCTTTATATATATATATATATATATATATATATATATATATATATATATATATATATATATATATATTGTAATTCATTGTATTAATATTTTTGCCATTATTTTATGCTAACACTTGTGATTGGATTTCAGTAACGTTCAGTATTAAGTTTTAATGGTTTGCACACCAATCAAAAGCATGAATTATATATATATATGTATATATGTATATATATATATATATATATATATATATATATATATATATATATATATATATATATATATACAGAAACATATAATAAAATTAAAATTATTACCTAAAACAAACAAATGTATATTTTTAGGTTATATAAAAGGTGGATATAAAATTTTATTACCCGAAACAAATAATATGTTAGAATCAAAGGATGTTGTTTTTAATGAATATATATTTCCAGTCAAAAATTATAAAGTTCAAAATTATATATTACCAGATAGTAGTGATGTACAATTTTACTTACCAATAAATGAGGTTGATGAAGTTGAAGATATAAATGATGAGTCTGAAGGGGAGGAAGTAAACAATGAAAACATAAATACAAATACTTTGAGAAAATCTGATAGACAGAAGAAAAAATCGAAATATTTGAAAGACTATATATGTAGATACAATACCAAAAAGTTATAGTGATATAGAAAAATTAAGTGTACAAGAAAAGAAGTGATGGAAATTAGCTATTGATAAGGAACTCAATCATATGAAGAAGTATAATGTTTGGGAAATTGCAAAACACGAGAATCAAAAATTCAATTACAAAACTACTGCTGAAGGAAAATTACCCAAAGCGAGGTTGGTTGCATGTGGATATCAAATAAGAAATAATGATGATACATATGCACCACTTGCAAGTACAGTTTCTGTACGAACTTTATTATCTGTTGCTAATCATTTTAATTACCAGATGAGACATATTGAAACGGCATTCTTAAACAGTAAATTAAAAGAAGAGTTTATTTAAAACCACCATGTGGAATTGATCTTGGGAATAATGTATTAAAATTAAATAAAGCATTGTACGGATTAAAACAGGCCCCCAAAATTGGTATAATAAGCTAAATCAAAGTTTAATAAATCTTGAATTTACTAGGTCAAAGTATGAAGTATGTTTATATAAACACAAGAAAAAAAAATATTTATATTAGTTTATGTAGATGATCTATTAATCGTTGGAGAAAATAACACAGATATTGAAGCACTGATAATTAAAGATCTTGGTTCTGTAAATAAATTCTTAGGAATTAACATTAAACAAGAAAATGGTAAATTAGTGATGGATCAAGAAGAATTAATTGATAAGTATATAAAAGAGTTTAATCTAGTAAGTGCAAAAGTAAAATATACTCCAATAGAGAAAGATTTAAAAGTAACTAATGATTGACAGTCAGAATACTGATGCAACGAATCAGAAAGAGTACCAAAGATTATTAGGAGCATTGTCACACATAATTCAAAACAGCAGAACAGACATTAGCTATGCTATAAACGTGTTAAGTCGATGTCAACAAAGTGTCATATCTGAGAAGTATCAGTACTTACAGAGAGTGCTAAAATACCTAAAATGAACTAAACATCTGAAACTCAACTATAAACAGAATAGTAGTAATGATCCAATTGAAATTTATGTTGATGGTTCATGAGTTTGGAAATACTGTTTATTGGAAAACGAAAAAGCAAAATTTGGTTACGTTATCAACTGCTGAATCTGAATACATAACTGTAAGCAAATGAGCACGAGAAGCTTTATGACTGTCCGGTATTGGGAATTAATACTAGCAATGGTATAATAGTACCTAAAGACAATCAAGCTTGCATCAAAATAATTAATAATACAACAAGTTATAACCGAACCAAGCACTTGGACATCAAATATAAATATACAAATGAGTTGGTGGAACAAAAAAGAATTCAAAACTAAAGCACATACCAACCGAGAAGCAAAAGACAGATATACGGATCAAAGCATTGGATACGACAAAATACAGACAAATGAGATCAGAGATGGGAATTTATGATGAATAATGATTTTGGGGAGTGTAGGGAAATCATTATTATAATGTTATTAAATATTTAGAGTATAAATAAAGAATATTATTAATATTTATAAATGTACTGTCAATATATATATTTTATGATATGATATAATGGAGTCTGTGTCATGTTAAACGTTTCTGATGTGTGCGATGGTGGGTGTGGTTGGTTGTTATTATTTTAAAATGTCTGCTTTTCGAAGTAGATAATATCATGATTATGTTTAGTATTAATGAATAAACTAATATTAAATACTGTAAATGTATTTATTGAACAAATATTCACAATAGAAACAAACGAGAATACATCGAAGTAACATGTTGCTGTTTCAAACAGCTATTAACAACTTTTTTTTATTTTTTTTTATTTGTGGATTAACTAGTTTATGGTTGATGTATATCGCAATGGAAAAAAACTGAACAGAACATTAATTTAATTATGAATTAAATAATGTTTGTCAACTCCATTTGATAACAGTTTGGTTTTATAATAATAATATCGTTCACACTTCCATATATTTTCTAAATGCATTGTTTTCATTGTTTCTCGGTAGCACGTTACTTTTATTAATATATTATTCATCGATCTATTAAATATTTATTAAAAAGGTGTTAGTTGATCAGTTTTAATTATTTTTGTCTAGTTTCTAATATTTTTAAAACAAATTGCAAATAAAAATATCCCTAGAAAATGATCGACGTGTATGTTCTACCTAACTAGTTTCAATTCTATGGAAAAATTCTGAACACACGCGAACGAGAAAAAAAGTTGGTAATAAAAATTAAATATTTCTAGGAAATTATATAAACGAAACAAATATATAATGTGTGTGTCCTAAGTAAAACGTCGATGTATTTAGGATATTTAAAAAATTCGAAATACTCAAAAATTATGGAAAGCCAAAGAGTTTCTAAAAGAAAGATAAGCATGCGAATTGTTCAAAATAAAAAAAGCAATAGAACACGTCATTCCGAATTTGGACTGACGGTTCAAAGGAGCGAATCTGGTTATAATACCGTAAACATCAGACAAGCGGATGATAACATCGCGATAAGCGCTTCCGTATCAAAACCGGGAAACGTTAATTTACAACTGAACGTTGCAAACCAGAACGTGTCGGACAGATCAAATACGCGGCCTTTCGACGGACTTAACGAACAGCCGCAAACGAATAGCGACCAAATCACAAGTGAAGAACCGACTAACGACAACCATACGGCAGAGCGATCATATAAGAGCGATGTATCGGTTACCGTAAATGTCAGACAAGCAGATGATAATATCCCGGTGACCACTTTCGTATCACAAGCGGGAAACATTAATTTACAACCGAACGTTGCAACCGAGAACATGTCGGATATGTCACACGCGCCGTCTTTCAATGGGGTTAACGAACAGCCGCAGACGAATAGTGTTACAAGTGAAGAACCGACTGACGACACTCATATGGGAGAGCGATCGTGTCATAGTGACGTATCAATTGTCGATGATAGGCGCCCATTAGAAAATCGCCTATCGAAGAAAGTAACGGCCGGTTTAGCACTGGGGATTGCTGCAATCGTTGTATTAACAATATACAAGCTATTCCGTAAATAATTAGACATTTCAAGAAATTACGTTTATAAATTAATATTCTTTTTTATTACGTAATTTTATTATTTACGATTCGTTGTGAAAGTTACATGTATTAAAAAGCTCGGTACGAGCAATCCGTTTAAAGGAAATTGTCTCGATGTAACATTGACGGGCTGAACGATTAATGTGCCGCAATTAATCACTAACACAGAAAGTCATGACTTTAAAAACCAGCGACACTATAACTGTAAAAGAAATTTTCTTCTATTGGAATACCATCCATGAAAACTTGCGGAGGTGGAAACATTTCAGCCCGTCGACTCAAATCCATACAATCTCTAACAATATATAAACTAACAAAACAAAATAAAATCGAAGTTAATCACTAAAAATTTTTTATTATATAATGCAACGCCACTACTATCACGCCCTCTAATAATACATATCATAATATCACGTCACATACAATTATTATTAGAATTTAATATTAAATTGTTGAAATTAAAATTTTAAAATACACACACACACACACACACACACACACACACACACATATATATATATATATATATATATATATATATATATATATATATATATATATATATATATATATATATTACCGACATTTACGAAGTCTCCAGATGGGATGCGACGTGGATTGGGTTATGACCGTTAATTAAAAATAAACAAAACAAAATAAATCGCATTTTCTATTTTTATTAGCATTTAAAATTAAAAACTAACTTGAATTCATTTGAAATAACTTAAACTAAATTAAAATTAAAACTAATTTAATTAAATAACTTAACTGACTAACTAAATTAAACTGAAACTAAACCGAACTGAATTAGTTAAACTGAATAAAAATTAGACTGAACATCTCCTTTTATACTAATAAATAAGCATATATACTCACATATCCTAATTATAACTTTCTAGATTTTTCTGGAAAGATTCGTTTATTATTATTGTATATATTT
This sequence comes from Coronaproctus castanopsis, assembly GCA_032883995.1. Taxonomy (NCBI): domain Eukaryota; kingdom Metazoa; phylum Arthropoda; class Insecta; order Hemiptera; family Monophlebidae; genus Coronaproctus; species Coronaproctus castanopsis. The sequence goes on from CM065053.1 coordinate 221,641,066, forward strand.
ATGGATCTTCTAGAAAAATCTTTGTACATTTACTTATGTGTGAGTGTATTTTTTGATTGGTTTAACATAATTTTTTAATATCCAATCATAAACATTATTTTGCCTGCTCCACGTGGAGCATCTCACGGGAAGTAATTATCTTGTCATTTAATATAATATAATATTTGTGTGTGTGTGTTTCTATTATTAATACATCGATCAGATGATTTTCAATAACCAATCAGAATGTGTTAAATTTCTTCTCTTTTTCTCATTAGAAAATTAGGAATATACATACTCATACATATATATATATATACACACACATGCACATATACTTATTTTGTAATTAATACGACGAGAAAGCAACAGATTAAACCATTGTCATTATCATTATTCTTTTTACTTATTTTTTAATTCCCAAACTCATATTATTTATTTATTTATTTTATTTATTTATTTAATAATTAAAATGTAACAACATGGTTGTTACATATGCCCCGTCGTATTAATTAAAAATTGGATGTGAGAGTCATTGACTCGGACATCCGATTTTTATTTAACTTATTAATAATCATAAAACAAAAATAATCATAATTTTATATTCTATATCCGCTGTGTTACACTGATGCTGTGGAATATTGAATTTGATCTCAACAACAACAACAACAATAAAGTATATTTGCAAAAATAATAAACATAAAAGAAAATATGACATGGGTTACAAACATTGTGTACCGGGAACACCTTGCCATAATAACACAGTAAGAGTATAAATAATAAAGCAAAACAAAACGTTAAATGCCTCAGGAAAAAACCAAATAAAAACCTGCGGCTCGAAAATAAACACGTTTTCTAATTACAATGATAATATAGAAACTTAAGTCTAAACTACAAAAATATATTGTTTAGGTTGTAAGTTCTTAAATAAATACTATGTATATACATACATATATGTGTGTATATATATATATATATATATATATATATATATATATATACATATATATAAAAAGTGGATGACACGGGTGTCGAAGGTGCTTACTAAGTAAACGGGTTAAATTATAATTAAAAAATTAAAATTTATTACTACATAATGTTATGTTTAAGTCGCCTATGTTTATACTTGGAATACATGAAACGAAGTTGCTTAGAATCGTAATTGGCAATCGAGGAGACGAGTACATTGTTTTGGTATGAGCTATTAAATGCTTCAGTCGATAGCTTTAGAAGAAACTCTCTAATATAGGGCAAGTCAGTAGCTTCGTGCATACTATCGATTCTGGCATAGCGAGGTGCATTGAAAATACATCTGAGGCATCTGTTTTGAATGACTTGTAACTTGTTTAAGGGATGTTTTTGATATAGAGCTCCAGGAAGGACAACCGTAGCAAAGTATTGGGCGGATTAGTGCTTTGTAGAGGATTATTTTTTGTTAATGTTGAGGAACGACTTGTGATTAAGAATTGGGTACGAGGAACAGAAGGCATTGTTTGTCTTGATTGTGATATTATTTATGTATTTAGTGAAAGTAAGTCTATTGTCGAGGATTACACCAAGATAAGGAACCTTATCACACCACTCTAAAGTGTTTCCCTGTAACATCCGATTGTCAGGTAGAGCAGGTCTTCTGCGGGAGAAGAAAATAGCTACGGTTTTGTTCGGGTTTATGCTAATTTGCCATTTATTGTAATATTTAAGTGCCGCGATATCCCATGCTGAAGTCTATTACGAATTGTGCTAGGTCTATAGGAGCTGCAGAATATCGCAGCGTCGTCAGCAAATAGTCCACTTGCGTGTTGGGTGTGTTCGGAAAATCATAAAGATACAGGGAAAACAAAAGTGATCCGATAATACTACCTTGCGAGACTCCCGCAGAGCAAGATTTGTGAGACGAGACAGCCTTACCTACAGATACATAAAAAGATCTGTGAACAAGAAAAGAAGTCATGGAAATTAGCTATTGATAAGGAACTCAATCATATGAAGAAGTATGATGTTTGGGAGGTTGTAAAACACGAGAATCAAAAACTGATTGATTCAAAATGGATATTCAATTATAAAATTACTGCTGAAGGAAAATTACCAAAAGCAAGGTTGGTTGCATGTGGATATCAAATAAGAAATAATGATGATATATATGCACCAGTTGCAAGTACAGTTTCTGTACAAACTTTATTATCTGTTGCTAATCATTTTAATTACCAGATGAGACATATTGAAACGGCATTCTTAAACAGTAAATTAAAAGAAGAGTTTATTTAAAACCACTATGTGGAATTGATCTTGAGAATAATGTATTAAAATTAAATAAAGCATTGTACGGATTAAAACAGGCCCCCAAAATTGGTATAATAAGCTAAATCAAAGTTTAATAAATCTTGAATTTACTAGGTCAAAGTATGAAGTATGTTTATATAAACACAAGAAAAAAAAATATTTATATTAGTTTATGTAGATGATCTATTAATCGTTGGAGAAAATAACACAGATATTGAAGCACTGATAATTAAAGATCTTGGTTCTGTAAATAAATTCTTAGGAATTAACATTAAACAAGAAAATGGTAAATTAGTGATGGATCAAGAAGAATTAATTGATAAGTATATAAAAGAGTTTAATCTAGTAAGTGCAAAAGTAAAATATACTCCAATAGAGAAAGATTTAAAAGTAACTAATGATTGACAGTCAGAATACTGATGCAACGAATCAGAAAGAGTACCAAAGATTATTAGGAGCATTGTCACACATAATTCAAAACAGCAGACCAGACATTAGCTATGCTATAAACGTGTTAAGTCGATGTCAACAAAGTGTCACATCTGAGAAGTACCAGTACTTACAGAGAGTACTAAAATACCTAAAAAGAACTAAACATCTGAAACTCAACTATAAACAGAATAGTAGTAATGATCCAATTGAAATTTATGTTGATGCTTCATGGGGAGATAATGAAGATCGGAAATCTACATCAGGAATATTAATAAATGTGTTTGGAAATACTGTTTATTGGAAAATAAAAAAGAAAAATTTGGTTACGTTATCAACTGCTGAATCTGAATACATAGATGTAAGCGAAGGAGCACGAGAAGCTTTATGGCTGTCCGGTATATTAGCTGATTTGGGAATTAATACTAGCAATGGTATAATAGTACATGAAGACAATCAAGCTTACATCAAAATAACTAATAATAATACAACAAATTATAATCGAACCAAGCACCTGGATATCAAATATAAATATATAGATGAGTTGGTAGAACTAAAAAAGAATTCAACTAACCGAGAAGCAAAAGGCAGACATACTGACCAAAGTATTGGATACAACAAAATACAGACAGATCAGAGATGGGAATTTATGTTGAATAATGATTTTGGGGAGTATAGAGAAATCATTATTATAATGTTGTTAAATATTTAGAGTATAAAAAAATAATATTATTATTGCATATTTTAGATAATATTGCACACGGTAAACGGACGATTACAGGTAAAGTAGCAGATGCACAGTTCAGTTATTACCGTTCGGTTCAAATTTATACATACGCCCTGTATATTTTTTGTTTAAAAATAAATATTTTATAAAAAATATAGTAAATATTTATAATCCTTCCATTTTTCGGTTATTACTACATTCCGTTGTATTTTTAACATTTTTTTTTTTTTTAATATTTGAAGATAGATCGAAATTAGTTTAAATAACAAGACATATTTTCCATAAGTATTATGAAAATGTATTTATTTTTTACTTTTTCAAATTTTCCACTTGCATATTTATGAAAACCACACATTTATAAAAGTACAGTGTTTAGCACTGCTAGTTTACATTACTAAAGAAATTCCAAGTTAAAATATTTGTAATAAAGCGTTGGATAAACTTTTATATCTGTCTCAACAACAAATTCGTTTCAGTATCGAAACGACGCGTACATTAATAATTCCGTTAAAGTTGTAAAAATAATAAGAGAAAAAGAAATGAAAATTACGCTTCGACGAATGCCCATAAAAAAAAAAAATACATTTGTAAAGTTTTCCGATTAGGATGTTAATTCGCCATGAATAAATAAACGGTAATGCACCTGCATAAATTACCTTCTATATTTAAACTTTTGCCTAATATCTCTGGCGGAATTGACGTATGACGTTGCGCGCATGATTTTGTAAAATTAGTTTTATATTTTTGTTTCAATAACGAATGTCGACGAAATTAGATGGTAAAAATTCTGAACAATTAATTTCATACACTCGAATAATTTTAACGCGATGAAATAATCGATTATGAAAATAGTAATAGTAATAATAATAAATCAAACATGTAAATTAAAAAAAAAAAAAAAAAAAAAGTTCTAAATAACGAAAAAGTTTTAAAACTTTATTATCGAAAGAAAAATATCAACAATAATTTGAACTGCCTTTTCGCGTCCACAGATCGGTGTCGATTTATCTGTTTTTAATTAAATTATCAGTTCGACTAATAGCGACGGAATTTTCTTATAGAATATTTCGACCTTCTGTAAGAGATATGGCAACATTGGATTGTTTATCCCGTTCAGTCCTCTAAAAACTGGAACCTTTAATTGCGTGATATTTCGTCTTTTATATGTTAAAAGAAATAATTTTAAATATTGAAATTTATACTATAAAAGAAATAAAGAATAAAAATGTATATATAGATCATTGTAACAGGTATTTAAAGTTGGATTTAGATTTAAATTCGTACATAAATAACGATAATAAATTAATTATACGTTAAACATTGCAAAGAATGAAATCGTGAAATCAATAATAATAAGCAACGAGAAAGAAGTTAAAATGTCCAAATTTTTTTATTTATGAAAAATCACAAAGAAAAATAAATTAGCGAGTTTAACTTCATTTTTACTGTTTATTTTTTTTAAAAAAAACTACATTTCACATTCTTCATATTAAACCAATAATAATGATTTTATCAGCTAAACAGACAGCTTGAATTCAACCTTATCCTTTAATCCCTATATCCGAAACAGATGCAATCTCATCAAATATATAACAAATAAATTGTTTTGTGATCTGTCGAATGCAATTCCCTCAACAAATCATCTTAGATCTATTCGCACCTCTCCTCTTTCTGTGCATAGCAAAAAAGGGCAGGTAGTACTGTCCCGTATCCGTATTGGCATGGTCATATTTTAAATAAAACAAATTCACCTTTGTGCGATCATTGCGTCAACACTCCAACACTTATTTTTTGACTGCTCGCAATATTCCGTGTGCCGTCCCCAAAACTTCAGTTGTAATTCATTCAAAACAGTTTTATCTGATGATCCAACTGCTGTGGAAGCAACACTTCAGCTTCTTCAAACTATAAATATGATCAATCTCATCTAACATCTCATATTTACTTTCAGGTGCTTCTGGCCATAGTAGCAGTACATAGTACCTGATAAAAAAAAAAAAAACTTAACTCTGTGCAAGGTCTATCTTAGCTGGAGCACTTCAAGGGAGTATCCATATCTTTTTCTCTTATTTATTAATGATATTCCCAAGGATAAACACCTTCGAGATGGCATTGTATGCGGATGATACGGCTATATATTGTACGTCGTATCGTACAGATACTATTCAAAGAAGGCTAAACATAGGATTTGAGAAATTAAGATCATACTTCAATAAATGGAAACATAAATATTGATAAAACACAGTCAATATTATTTACAAAAAGAAGACCTAACTCTCTAACTCCTATAATGATTAACAACACATGGAATGGAAGACTCAGATTAAATATCTCGGTGTTATTTTAGATAAAGGTCTTACCTTTTCTAAACATATAGAACACGCCGTTAATAAAACTCACGCCTCTTTATTTAAATTATATCCTATCTTTAATCGGAAATGCTAATACCGCAAATAAGCTAATTATCTACAAAAATGTATCTTAAGACCGATAATGTTGTATGCGTGTCCTGTGCGGTCTTACGCAAGTCTCTCTAACTTATCTAAATTGCAAACCATGCAAAATAAATGTTATAGAATCATTCTTAAAGCTCCGTCTTTTATGCTAGAATAGTTCGTATGCACAGAGTTTTGAAATTACAATATGTGCATCGAGTAATAAATCAGCAAAACCAAATTTTTTTTTTAATGATTGTACCCTAAGCGCGTATCCGATTATAAACAATATAGGAGACTACACTCGCACTAGTCTCCAATTAAAATATAAAAAATATAAACGTAAAAGAATTCAATACATTATTACGATGCGTAATTCCTGATGCTATATAGTTATTATTTCAGTTTAAGTTTATTTCATGTATATAGTTATTTATTTTTCTCTTCATGGCTACTCTGATATTATCTAATATTCCATTTTATTCAATACTTATTTCATGCAGGTTTTGGTGGTGTGGTTTTTCCTGCAGTCTATTTTAAGCTTCTTTTATTTATATTATTATTTATATCGCGATACACGGGGAGAATTTTGTTTTATTTCGGTACGTGTAGATGATAATTGTTGTTTCTTATTTTAAATGTAAAAATACACTTTTTATTTATTTATTATTACACTTGTATCCTCCATTATCTGGGTGACAAATTTTCGTTATGATCTTCCTCTTGTTCTCTTGCCATTTATCGATACTTCTATTATTATTGTCAGATATCCGTTATTTACCTGCACTTTTTTTCATCTATATTTTGTAACACTGGCGTAATTTTTATTCCTCTGTCTATTTAGTTTTTTTTTTGTATTTTCCTATAACACCTATTTCAAATGCTTTCAGTTGTTTCCGTCTTCTATTTATGGTCTAAGTTTCTGAGCCACACAGGAGTACGCTCCAAACGTATTATACCTTTGTTAATCTTTTCCTTAGCTCTATACCTACAATTTTCGCCTTTAGCGACGATTTCTTTTTAATAAAAGCGGTATTCGCCAGCGTTATTCTAGATCCATATTTCCCCATCTGTTATCTGAATCATATTTTAGTCTCTTATAATTTAAATTTATTTTTATTTCTTTATTACGTTTCATTTGGCTGAACCTCATTTCCACTTTTTGTTTTCTTGTTTATTGACATTTTGTAGCGTTTCATTATAGTGTTCTTAGTTTTAACGGTGTATCTATTATATTCATTCCGCCTATCTTAATTCCAAGGCTACTAATTTCATCCTTTCTCTCACCCCTCTCTCTTCGTGTATATATATATATATATATATATATATATATATATATATATATATATATATATATATATAAGCAATAGTGTCTTACGCCTTTTCTCACTTTAACCTGTGTTTCTGGGTTTCTATCAGTAATTACTAATTCTTGCGATACAGACAATACGATTTAAAACTTAACTTGGTGTATTGAGATTCAAATTGTATCTTATTTAACGGTAAAGATCTACAGATCGACTAGATCATTTAGAAATTAAAAAAAAAAACAGAATTTTGTATTCTATAATTTTATTACATATATCTATTCCAATTAATTAAATATTACAAAACTCGCTTTCATCTATGTAACACATCTCATTCTTAGTATTAAAAAAATGCGTTTAATTTTTATTCTACCACACGCGGTTTTAAAAATAATTAAATATTATTTAAACTATTACAAAAATTAATAATATCGGCCGAACTTTAAAGTAACATTTGCAAGATAATAAATGATTCAGACGATAATTGTCGTGCGAACGTTATTTTAAAGTTCGGACGCCACGTTTAATCGATATATTTTTTTAATTTTTATTATTTTATTTCGTTCGCTAGATAATTTTCGCGTTTTATTTCAAAACTGCCTGCGACGGAATAGGAAATAACAAAAAGCAATCGTTGAATATTTATAACATTCGACTAATACGAGGTTACGTACTAATTTATTTGAAAGTATAAGATTTCGATCAACTGGATAAATTTGCATAAACCAGAATTGTCCTCGCCAATCAATTAAATCGACATGAAATATACTGAAACGCCTTCGCATGTGAGAAGATATTTCCGTAACCGAGATTCTAAGCTTGATAAGCATATAATGTTTTTAACGAAGCATCCTACACGAAATTTTCGATTCTTTACAATTTATTTTATTCTAATTATCCTCAGATTTTTTTTGTTTAATCAAATTTCAGATTCTTTGTTTAAATAACACGGAGAACACATTGAGTATACGTTATTAACTGGAACTAACATTAAGAATATAGTGAGGCTGTTTTATTAGGGTGCAATGTAATAAATGCACTAATTGATTTTAACAGATTTAACATAACAAATATTAAAGATTTGAATAAGTTTACGGAGATAACTAGAGTAGACATTGAACACAGGCTGGCAGTTGTTCAAAATATATAATTAATTATTATTACTTCTTTTTATTTAATTTGTGCGTGCACGTTTATAACATATTACATTTTTATAAATAATAATAGTAGATGTATAAAAAAATTATATATATATATATATATATATATATATATATATATATATGTATAAAAATGGAATAAAAAAGAATTAAAAAATGGATTAAAAAAATTAAAAATGAAATTAAAAAAATGAAAAAATATAATAAAAAAAAAGATGGTTGTTCGAAAGTGGCTTAATTTGATCAATTTACTAATTCCATTATTTAATTATTTAGTCGTTTGTAATTTTTAGAAACTGTGAGGTTCTTTCTTTTTTTTTCAGCGAATATTATAGGCCGTGGCTACAGTCCTGACTAAATATAAATTTTTAATTGTTTTATTTTAAAATATTAACCTATATATTGTATTTAAATTTTCAAATTGTTGTCATTATAACAATAATGATGATGTAATAAATATATTTAAATGTTCAATTTCATCTAGTTTTGTAATTATCAATAATTAGTGTATATCTCTTGTTAAATCCACCATATCATTTGCTATAATTAATCATTTAACGTAATATATATATATATATATATATATATATATATATATATATATATATATATATACAGTCGAAGCCGGTTATGAGAGTTTGTCTCTTATAATCGACTGTCTTTTATAAGCGAATTTTTTAAAATTTCGTATAGAAGTGAGTGGATGCTTAATAATTATGATGCTGATAAAGTTATTTGTGTAATATTGATTTACACGGAAATTAAGAGAAAAATATATTAGGCATACGTAAAGTAAAGGAATAAAAAAGAGAGGAGAAATTATCCGTAAAGGAAAAAACTCGTACTGCACGACGCACTATAATAATTCTAACGGAACTAAGCTAACATCATAAGCAGATACGGAAATGTAATGATTGAAAGAACGAGCTCGAACAAATATCTCGGATGTCAAATCAATTACAGATATCTACCGAGATAATATCCAGAATTGAACAGACGGGATAACATTTTCAAAATACCAACAAAATTTTAAAAAACCGAAGTTTAAAAGTAGATCTGCGAATATGTCTGCTTAAGTGTTATGTTTTCAACGTCTTACTATACGGCGTCGAATATTGGACACTATCCGAAGCGTTATGCAAAAAAAACTAGACGCCTTTAAGTTATGGACCGTAAGATTTTAAGAATTCCACGTAAGGCCAAAATAACAAATTCGTATTTAAACAAAAGCACTGGAATTGTTAAAATAAGAAAATTAGATTACCTTGGACATTTAATGCGTAATAACAAACACGAGATACTTCACGTTAATACATGGTAAGATATTATTGGCATCTGAACGGTGCCCAGAAAGAGCGAGTCATCTCCTACAAAAGTCAGGTTGACGAAATTGGTGTAATCAGCGGCGAAATTAAAATTAATGAGAATAAATGACATTATGTTTACAAACGGATCAATCGTATGTATAGATGTCCTAAAAAAAAATTAGATGGAAAATTTAAAAAATTGTCATAAATCAAGCACGATAGAAATATATCGAATGGTAATGGACAAAAATCGTGTCAAGAGGATAGTCGACCGTTCTTTAAGGATATGGTGTATAGGAAAAGAAGAAAAATATAAAAAAATAAGAATAAAATAAATGCCGTTTAACGATAAAATTGTGCTTATAAATAAGTCGAGTTTCGTCAATTTTAAGTTCTTAAGTAAATTTTAAATTTTTTTACACGAACTTAATCTTGTTCGAGTGAACTTAAGAAAATTCAGCGTAAAAAACCGATGTAGATCGCCGAGCAATACTTAAAAACATCGAAGGCTATCGCGATTATATAGACTTGAAGCGTAAGCTATTTGTTTCGTAATTAATTCCATCCAGCTGATTAGAATGAACTGGTATTGGTGTGGGGAAAGTACAAAACGTTACTATCGTGACAAGATACAAGGCCAACAGAAGTCTTCGGGCGATTGTAAATATTTTTATGCGTTACTATACGTAAGTGTAATTCGATAACGTTATGATATTAAAAACGCTCGATATCGGATTAAGCGCGATAACCGGAATTGAATTTGTTTAAAATCTTGAAGAGATAAAATGAAAATTGACACTTAAAATTTCGAAGTGTCGATAAAAATAGTAAATATGGCGATCTTCGATTTGAAGATTGTGGGAAAATTACGTCACAGGTTCTCAATGCCGCCATTGACGCGAACTAAGTTTTATTCGGCGTGGATATATATTTACGCTTAACGGTGTATACTCAAATTTACAATTTCATTATATTAATTTTTTTAAGTCGATTAAAAATAACTCTACAACTTAAATTTACAGAAGCGCTGGACTACGAGAACTCCGTATACTCGTTTACGTAAGATTTAGACATCAACATTCAAAATTATTTGATTTATCAAAAAATCACGCATACAAATCGATTTAAATGTTCATTGATCCATTGGGGTGTGGGTTGGAGAACGAATCGATCAGGAACGGAATCACTTAATATATGTGTGTGTGTGTGTGTATCGGCTCGTATAACATCATGTGTTGAATACAATTAGTGCCTTGAATACTAGCCCATTTTGTATGTAAAAATAAACATACAATGGTTGATCACGACGTTCGATAACCAATGTACAATATGACGATGACGATTATGTATGTCATAGAAGTAATAATAACTGCCATGATAAGAATAGCAATAAAATAGATGGTGAATCATTTTCATTCTTCGTTTATAAGGAAATAAATAAAATCAGACAAAAATGGTCCCTGAGATTTCCTGAAAACACATTGAGAACAGGGACAGTATATATATATATATATATATATATATATATATATATATATATATAAATAATATATATATATATATATATATATATATATATATACACATATACATACCTCAATATGAAACATTAAATTTGGCTTAAGGCAGTTCAACAGGGAGAACTATAACATACGCAGCTGTCCTATAACATCACCACGCACTTTCAAGAGTACAAGGAAGAAGAAGATATGATAGAATTAATCACTTTTTTATTTTTTACCTTCTGCAATACGTATTTCTAGTCTGCAGGCACAGTACAGAAAACGAGCGACCTAAATATAATTTTTTTAATCTAGCGTTTAATTTTGTCAACTAGCTCTTTCGGCTTTGCATTCTTTAGTTGACGCAGTTGTACCGAGTCACTTAACACAAGTTTTTTTACCATATCGCTTTTGTAGTTTTGTAGACAGATTTTTAGGTTTTTTAGTTTATGACATTATTTGTGTAAGGTATATTGAGATCCGTATAAAGTGTGTCGTTGTTGATGAACTAAGTCGTAGCGGCGCCATCAGCTTTAACGTTTTATTGTGAAATCTTTGAATCATAGCGATGTTGCTCTTTGAACTGTAAGACCGTGCTCACATTGTATCCGTTTTCGTACGAAAATCACTCGTACGAATACGTACGAATGATCCCAATTCTTTGAAGTGGTTGAGAGCGCTCACACTGGATGCGAGTTAGTCGTACGTATACGTGCGTATAGATCCGACATCCGAATTCGATCCCAACAAGTTGGGATATTTCATACGTATTCGTACGTTTGAATGATATTTTTGTATGCCGCTGTTTCTTGTTTAGATCCACATAGCTTGTTTATTATTTAGTGTATTATTTCTATTCGCGGTTTTTATCGTTATATATATATATATAATATATATATATATACATATAATATATATTTTATATATATATATAATAAAAATATATAATAAAAAGTTATAAATAAAAACAGTGTATTTTATTCTGTTACCTCAAGGTTACTATTAATCGTTCTTCAGGTGATATGGTCTTGCGGAAATTACTGTATCTAGATAAATTAGGGCGTATTACATTAATTATATATTCAACGGTTTCTTTCTTCATACGCACATAACCGTAAAATAAATTGTTGTCGCTATTTAAATCTGTCATAATATGATGAAATTCACCGAAATCATCTCTTTTCAAATATATTTCACGCACCCATTTGGTTCTACGATGGCGTCGACGCTGCCGTAGTCTTCGATTCAGGAGAGAACTATCTAAGAGATACAAATTATTATTCATTATGAAACAGTGAGAAACAGATCGCGAAAGCACTACTGCAGCAATCGACTTACTAACTGAGAAAAACACCCAGTTCGTACGAACGAACGAGTACAGTGTGCGCACTCAATTCGTACGACCGTTATCGTACGTTGACGTACGATAGCAATTCGTATCCAATGTGAGCGCGGCCTGACTCCAAAATAAAATAGATGTTCCCCGAGGCAACGTTCTGGAGCTGCTGTTCTACCTGACATATATAGAATATTTATCTATGACTGAAAAACTCATTAACATTTTCGGACGGCACAATAATATTGGCATCTGAACGGTGACCACGGAGAGCGAGTCATCTCCCACAAAAGTCAGGTTGCCGAAATTGGTGCAATCAGCGGCGAAATTAAAATTATGAGAATAAAGAAGATAGAAACTAATTGTACTTCTATTCCTTTATCGATAGAAAAAAAAGTTTTACTGGAACTGAACGAAAAATAAAATTATTCACTTTGCACTAAACATATATCGAGTGGAATTCACGTTCAAATAACTTAAAGAATGATTTATAAGTACGTAAATTTTGTTTCATCTTATAAAAATATGTTAACATTTTCTCTTGCGCGCGCACACACATACACATATGCATGAATTTTGGTTGCGGTCAAAATTCTTATAACCTTCTTTTGGAATAGCTCGATTAGTAACGTTCTGATTTTATTTAATTGGAATATAAGTTTATAATTTTTCCATCTTATTTTAGAATTAGAAGTAATATTATTTATCTAATAATTGTTATAATAAATGTGAAAACAAAGTGAGTGGTAAATACATTTTATACGAAAAAAAGAAAAAAATTATATAAAAGTAATCCCGTGCTTTTCTAAAAAAAAATCTGTGCCTCCGAGCGCAGAGAAGAAGTGAAACTTAAAGACATTTAAACTAAGTTCGAACAGAGTTATTTTTTAAATTTTTACGCGTGTGTATATATAAACACACACACATATATAAAAGAATAAGCCAACCTATGTGTATAAATCAACGCGCATAATGCTACAAAACGTACTAGACGATGGGTGTTAGCGTGGTCCATGCGAACCGGATACATATATATCCATCCGTTAATTCGTTGACACACCAAACGCAACAAAACGTGGTTTCATAGGAGGGTGTTGATATACATATACATATATAATATATATGTGTGTGTGTGTATGCACACATATATATCCGTATACTATTTTCGCTCGCTTGCTCGTTTTGCGTTTAACTCCTCATATATAACGCGCAAATAGAAGTTCCACTTAAAATGGAGGGCACACATATACACACAGATATATATGTATATAAATAAAGAAATGTATGTGTACAAAATTTAGTTATAATTAATTTATTAATATTACATTATATAAATTTCAATACTTTCTATAATCATTAAAGTACTCAATGTATAATATCACAAAAGAGGAAATATGGTTTTTAATCCAATTTAATAGCAGATTCAATATATGCATTCATACAAACGCACACATATACATATATATATGTATGTATATACATTTCAGGTTTATAAAATAGTGCCAAAGTTACACTTACATAGTGCCGGTGGACTTTATGACGGGTGTTCCAGGATCCATCTTCGATATTTCGTATTATAATTTTTTGACTTCTTTTAGAAGCACCCGAATAATGTACGCGCGACTTTAACGATTCTAAGAAAACGATAAATAATTTTCGGCCAGAAAACGATTTTTAACTGGCGTAATTTTTTAATCGACCTTGCCGATTTTGGATCACTGACAAAAAATAATTGAATAAAAAAGAACGCCAAATTTACGCACGCATTACACTATCGCGTTAAAATTGGTAAAATTACGCTACGAGAAATAGGTGTCTACCGTGTCTATCGATTGAAGGCGTTCGAATGACAACACCGATGATTCTGGTTGCATATATATATATATATATATATATATATATATATATATATATATATATATATATATATATATATACGTATTTGTATAAATGAACTCGCATTTAATCGTGCGATAACGCAGTGAAACGAAAAAGATCTAGACCTGAATGGAAATCTATTAATGAACGATGCCAGCGATCTTCCCATCATAGAATTTTTTTATTAAAAATATGACTTATCAGTTAGGATGTATAGTAACAATAATAATAATAATAATGTCCTTGAACGTAGCCAACTTACACTATATGATACACAACGAGTTCAGAATTTGCCCATTTGACAAACGTATAACGCGTACAACGAATTTCATCAATTTTACCGCGAGTGTAGCAGCCGCTCCCAATTAATGTCTAACTAATCGGCTAACAGTCGTCTACTCTTATTCGATGATGCCCGTATGTAAAGATGAGAAAAACTGCCGTTTAAGGAAACGCGACTTAATTTATCAAAATTATCTCCCGTTTATCAATAATATCAATTTAGTTATAGGATTTTAGTGTTAACGTACAAAAGTTAATTTTGTTTATTTTGTCGTTTTATCACTGGTACGACTAAAGATTTGTACACGTTGACGACTAATCATTTCTACGTCCATATTTGTCGTTCGATAACACGTTCCTCTTCTTCGCCGATGCGATTATCGTGAGCTTTAACAACCGATCTGCTGGATAATTTTGCGCCATTTCGTTCTATTCACGACGTTCTTATTCACCGATGAAATGGCATTCCGCTTGTTGTTTTATAGTCGGTCACTGTATCTTAACGGACGTTTTCTGGCACCTTCTATCTTGTCTGCTTTTCAAGTCCGTTATTTCTTAAAATATTCCCCACATAATTAGCAATAATTTTTCGAACATCGGCCGTATTTCTATTCCAAATTCCCGCAGTACTGAGATATCAGATCGTTTTGCCGTTCACTGTACCCCAGCATTCGCTTCCAGCAAGACATTTCAAACTCATTTATGATGTGAATGTCTTTATATTCTGAAGCATAAAGTAAGACTGAAATCACTAGACGTATTTTCGTAAGCATAGTTACGTCATAGCTGTTCCAAATTCTAGTTAGTCTTGCATTGCTGTCTTTCTAGTTGCAATCCGTCTTCAATTTCTCCAGAGCATCCTCCTGTGCTGGTGACAATTGTCTTATGATGATATATATATATCATCATCATTAAGTGTCGTTTTGGGATGTAGGCGACGACTTACCTATACATATTTTGTTGTACAGTGTAATCAGTGTAATCAGCGTACAAGGTTATCGTAATAGGGCGTTAGCGCAGATAGACACACACTTCAGAGAACTGATTGTAATCGCTTTGTTGCCACGACACATCGATCGTATTCGAACTCGGTAGAAGTCCCTACTCTAGCCACTATGCTATTTATATATATATATATATATATATATATATATATATATATATATATATATACATATATATATATATATATATATATATATATATATATATATATCTTCTTCTTCTTCATCGTAGGCTCGATCCGAGCATCGTGACACTATGAAACCTTGATTTTATGCAACTGCGTCCGCCATATGTTTCGGTCCTCTGCATATCGAACCGCTTGCTATATATATATATATATTCATCAATCATCCATGTGCTGTATAAGGTTATTTTCATTTTGTCTGTCGGTAATCATAATTTTACTTTCTTTCTTGACTTATGACTTTTATTTTACCAATAAACTTTATATCTCATCTCCTGATGTGGCAATTAAAGTGGTATCTTCTGCGTATCTTAAATTATTTTTTCGTTTTCAACCATTGCAGTTTTCGATATCTTTTCTAATAACTCATTCACTGCGTACATTAAAGAGGATTGGATTTAATATACGGCCTTGACGAACACCCTGTCCTTTTCTGTTAGACTGTTTGCTAATCTGACTTTGTCGTCCGCGCTTTTTTGTTTCCCCCCAAGACCAACTTCAATATATATCTATTGCTGCCCTTACATTTTAAGAAATAAATCCGATTTCAGTAAAAATATGAAACCGTCCGTGTATTTATTTAAATATTTATCTATCTATGCTCTTAATTTTTTGTCGAAACAGTAAGATATTTGTTAAAGCATAAAATGTAATTTATGAAAACGTACCTTTATTTTTTATTCTGCATAATTTTTACGCCGGGGGTTGAAATGCAACGATATCGGAATTTTTTTTTTAGAATAAAGCATGTTTTCGATTTCTTTAACGGCATATAAACTCACATAAATAGAAATCCAGTTGAGTTCTTCTCGTTCCACATTCCCGTTTATTTTGACTCTTCGCTTGCGACCACATAACTTCCAGAGAATTTGTGTGTACGACGTTAAAAGGATTCACAAAGGTTGTCGAATGGTTTACTGTATAATGCTGGTAATTCATGCCTGGAATAGTTGTAATGTTCTCACACGCTTTCCAAAGGTCAGATATTATCATTGTTCCAGGACCAATACATTGATGAATCACCTGAAGCAAAGTCGCTGCAGTGCCATGTGGTACAGTGAACAAAAAGCATTCTTTAGTTTCACGACAGTAAAACCGACTGCTTTGGGCAGTGGCGCACCCACGGGGGGCTACAAGGCTTAAGCCCCCAGGGGGTTTAGAAAAGTATAAAATACATATTAAGAATGCGCGTAACTTGTAAGCTCCAAACAATTTTCGCATCTAAATGATAGTTGAAACAGAAGATAATATTTAAAAGAGCGCGCATTATCACTTTAACCTCATCTTGAGGAGCGTGCGCAATAGTCTAGATTGTAAAAAGAACCGTTAGAAAATATTCCTTACATTCTGTCTGCCAATGACATTGAAAATCCAGCTGACTGTGCAACACAAAGAAAAAAAATGGCCATTGGTTAGGCCGTTCGGTATTCGAATCTGAACCAGGTCGTGACCAATTCCATTTTTTTTTGCTTATTACTTGTTTCGTTGTTGTTCGTGATCGTTTATAGTTTGTCTTGCTTGTCAAATTTTGTTACACATTCGGCTGTGTATATTTTATTCATTTTTATTACGAATTTTTAATTTTTTAGGGATGGGGGATTGTTTGAGTCTACCCCAGATACAAATACTGGGTGCGCCACACAACAATATTCAACCACCTGATTTTTTCGTTTTATAGGATTCATCCATTGCAACACTGCGATTTAGACCGCCGATCAATATTCGGTTCTTTAGTAACGAATCAGCACAAACTTCACGTAAATATCATTTCCAGTTTGTGCCATTTTTAATTCTCTTTGAATATTCTTCTGACCACGATTTTATAAATAGGACCACTTTTTCTAACCACGTTCCGACTCTTAAACCTATTTCGTAACAGCATTCACGTTTCATATAACGACAGAAACATTTCGTGTCCGGATTCTCTACTATCGAGTGAACGCACTAATTCAAACAAAGACGACACGATGCTCGTGTAAAACAGCCGAAATAACTGAATTTATTAAGTCACGAATTAACAACAACATTCGGAATTAGAAAATATTTGGAATGCTTGATGACAAAACGCAATAATATTCCGGTTGGAAAATGCTGACATGCGTTTACCGACTGTTTCATATTTTTGCGATTGTATGTGTGTTTGTTTTATCAGTAATAAGAATACCCTAATACTGAAATCGGATTTATTTCATAAAATTTAAGGGCAGCAATAGGTAAATATTTAAATCGGTCTGATGGGGGAGAAGCAAAAAAGGCACCCTATATAATGATTTAATTACTCATACTAAGTGTTGGGTCGTTCCCACTTATATAAGTATTGTTCACATTTTCTGCATTTTATCTGGAGAAAAATAAAAAATGAAAATCCAGAGCTAGTTATCGTGAAAAATAAAAAAACTATAACAACATAAATACATCAAAAATTATGTGCCAATGTTTATATGTGATTAAATCGATGATTAGGTAATTTTACATAATCAAATACGCCAATGTTTCTTCAACATTCTACTGACGTTTTAAGTAAAACTTACAATGCATTACAACCTTTCCCCACCACTCTGCGATTATGCAATAATAATTGTATCGTGAGAATAGCATTCGACATTAACATAGCTATAGAGGTCTGCTTGCTGGTGATGGGTAAACTCACTTCTCGGTAGTATATTATATCAGTCGAAATTCCATAAATTGAAAATATGCTATTTCACAAACGTTTTCAAACATAATTTTACAAATATAAAAATCACTAAAAAAATGTAATATATTTATAAGCATCTTTAGATGTTTTTTACTGTTTACGATATTTTATTAAACTCTCTTCACTTCACCCCACACACCGATCGTTTCTGAGAAATTGTTACTCGAGTAATTAAGATGCGTCAATTGAATACATACTATTAATCACATTGTTGCAATCGCACAGATATGTATAATTCATCTAGTGTTCCTAGTGAGACTATTCGCGTAATCTATATTATTCTTAATACATCATCATCATCATCATCGGTGACTCGTTTCGAGCATTGTGACCCTACGAATCCTCATAAACGAACGTTTTTAGCCGCCATGTAGTTCGATCTGCTGCCCGGTCCATCATTTCTCGTATTGATGCGGTGCCTGCGATTCTTTTAATTCTGTCTATATATCTTGTTGGTGGCCTGCCTCTTTTCCTATGACCTTCTACCATACCCGTCATAATCATTTTTTCCAATCCATTCTGTCGTATGATATGTCCTGCGTGTGATGTTATTCGTTTCTGTACCACGGTTTGTAATCTCTGATCCACCTTAATTTCTTGAAGTATTGACAAATTAGTTTTTTTCGCAGTCCATGGTATCCTTAGCATTCGCCTCCAGCAGTGCATTTTAAACGCATTAATGCGTTGTGTATCGCTCTTTTTCATTGTCCAGCATTCTGATGCATATAGGAATACAGAGAACACCAGCGAGTTCATAAAACGCATTTTTGTGTGTATTGTTATCTCATGGCTCTTCCATATTTTCGTTAATTATAATAGCGCCATTTTTGCTTTCTTTATTCTCCGTTTAATTTCCTCTGTTGAGCTTCCGTCCTTTGTGATTAGCGTTCCTAAGTATACAAATCTCTCAACCACTTGTAAGCCATCTATACTTTGTGGATCCTGTGATTGACTGTTGCCATCTATAATCATTATCTTAGTCTTTTTCCTGTTTATGTATAATCCATGTTCTTTACTTATACTTTCCAATTTTTCAAGGAGGCTGACCATTTTTTGTTCTGATGAGGCGATTATTACAATATCGTCCGCGTATCGCAGGTTATTGATTGCTTTTCCTGCAATTTTTACACCACCTTCCCATTCTTGTAGGACACTTCTCATTATCCACTCACTATAAATGTTGAACAATATCGGGCTTAGTATGCAGCCCTGTCGTACACCTTTTCCTGCTTTGAATTCATCCGACAATTTATCACCTACTTTAACTCTACCTTTGCTAGATGTATATAACGATTTAATGAGACCAATTAGATGACGTGGGACGCCGAGGTTGTTTAATATTTGCCATAGGTGTTCCCATTGGATGTGGTCGAATGCTTTACTATAATCAATGAAGCAGAAGTATGCTGTGACATTGAATTCTCTACGTTTTTCGATTATTTGTTTTAAGTTCATTATTTGTATTCGTGTACCTTTGCCAGGAATGAACCCCGCCTACTCTGAAGATATTTGCGGCAATACGAATGATTTTAATCTTTCATGAATTATGTGAAGCATTACTTTACTGGCATGCGATATTAATGCTATTGTTCTATAATTTTCACATATATTTCGTTCTCCTTTTTTATGGATTGGTATATATATAGATTTTGTCCAGTCATTTGGCCACATATTTGTGTCCCATATTTTTTGGCAAATTCCATATAGGGCCTCCACTGCTACATTGTCTAGTTTTATGAACATCTCTGCAACAATTTGATCTTCTCCTGCTGCCTTTTGAGTTCTTGGCTTCTGCAGGGCTAGCCTGATTTCATCTTTCAGCAGTGGTGGTTCTTTTTCAGTTATTGTAGTTTTCGTTTCCATTGCGTTATTTTGTTCACGTTCCCCTTTCATCAGTTCTTCACAGTATTCCCGCCATCTGGATATTATTTTTTTTTCCATCTATCAGTAGTTTTCCTTCTTTGTTTTTTATTATCGGATACTGCGGTGTAAAATGTCTTGTTATTTGTCTTATTTTCCGAAACATGTTTCTGGTCTGGTTATTGTTCTTATGGTCTTCGATGTCCTTACATATGTTGTTTATAAAATTGTTTTTATCAACTCTGCACATTTGTTTAATTTGCTTATCTACTTCTCGCGATACTTCCTGAGATCTTCTTCACATTTCCAGCCATTAATCTTGATTTGTTTCCTTTTATTTATTATCCTCCATGTTTCATTACTGATCCATGATTTCCTTTTATGGTACGATGCACTGTATCCTTTTGCTACCTGTTCCAGAACGTTCTTTGTAGCTTCCCACATGGTGTTGGCATCTCTCCATCGGTCTGATGTAGTAAATATAGTAATAGTGTTAATACTATTCGCGATATTATTATGGAAGCTGAGAAACTGGGGCAAGATATAAACGATGGTCCGTCTTATTAGG
The DNA here is from genome assembly GCA_032883995.1 of Coronaproctus castanopsis. Taxonomy (NCBI): domain Eukaryota; kingdom Metazoa; phylum Arthropoda; class Insecta; order Hemiptera; family Monophlebidae; genus Coronaproctus; species Coronaproctus castanopsis. Next base: position 221,662,003 of record CM065053.1, read on the forward strand.
ATCATCTGAATTATTTTCGAAGAAATCAGGTAAAAGACGATAAACAACATCATTATTCCGATTGGATGCATTTACCACTGTCCTACTTATATTTTCTACCACTTCGATGTAAACTGCGGGATTGTGCGCTATTTCGAAGAGTGTACAAATTATTATTGGAAATATACTCGAGAGAGAGAGTACAAGGACATGATGAAACTCTACATAGCGATTGGTGAATTTTTATTTCGCCACAATTGCGATGAATTAAAAAAACAGCCAATACAACTCTCCTCATAATGGAATCGTCTAACCATCAATTTATTCAACCTACATCGTCGCAACGTGTAACATTTACTTCACTCGCTATTATAAGAGTGTGCTTGTGTACAACGTGTCCAATGTACTCGCGACGTTCTCATGACGTTTTCAGGACGCGATTTTGACGTTTTCACGACGTAAATACAGTGTTCTTATGGCGTCGTAATGACGTTCTCTTGACGTTTTCATGACGCGATCTCGACGATTTCACTTCAAATTATGTTTTTACAACATACTCGGGATGAAATGGATTATTTCAATGATGAAATGTTAACAGTGATAGATGAAAGAGTGATTTCGTGTTTCGATCGATATTAATATCGTTGTTTTTTCTAAAATCACTATGGAAGATAGCAGATGTTAAGATACGTTTATCATTAACTAGGTATTCACGATCGAAGAAGATTAAATCGAAAGTGTTTGCTTACTTGTTATTTTCTAGAGCAAAAAGTCATCAATCACGATCCAATATGTCAAACTTTACATATGCGATATAGAAATCGATTCATTACTTATCGTATATATAATCGCGTATCCGAACTCGTAAATCTAAACTTGTTCTTGGCCAATATCGAGGACAAAGTCTACGAATTAGTAAATTCTCACCTTCAATCTAGCGGATTGAAACCAAACATAGTTCTACACGCTACATTCGAGAAAGCCGATGTGAAATTAAACGTGCACACTTGTCCAGGCTATTTTTATGGAAGTAGCGCAGGTTTATTTCCGAGCAGCAATTTACGCGAATGGTTAAACGAACAGTCGAACGATATCGGGACATCTTTAACCAATTTCGAACGTGGAACCGCTTCTGGTTGGTCAGTTCGTCAGCTAGTTCTGGTTGGTCAGTTCGTCAGCTAGTTTACATAGAGCTTCGTGTAAATCGATACACGTCGATGAAGAGAGAACGAGGGACCGACCAGCATCGCGTCTAAGAAAGCGGTAATCAACGTGAAAAATTCTGACGAATTTTGTTTCAAGTATGCGATGATATCGAAATTTGTTCAAAATCGAGATGCGGCTGGTAAACTGTATCCGTATAAGAAACCCGATATCATGAATAATATCAAACTATTTCAAAATTTGAAGATTCTAATCCGAACGTATCGGTAAATGTCTATGGACTAGATGATAAGAATAAAATTTTTCGCGCTACGGATCACAAAGGAAGAATGCACTGACCATACGGACTTACTGCTACTTCAGCGCAACGAAGAAACGCATTATTGTTGGATTACGAACCTGGAACGGTTAGTCCACGCTCAATTAACAAAGATGCAACATAGAGTACATTTGTGCACACGTTGTTTATGGTACGTACACGGTGAAAAGAGATACGAGGAACATAAAACTTTATGCAGGAAGAAACACCCTACACCGATTAAACTACCTGAAGGAGATAAAAGTGTCTTATCGCTTAAAAAACACGAGCAAAAAGAATTCGTGCCCTTCGTCGTATACGCCGACATAGAGTGCATTTTAGAGCCAACGACTTCCGATAAAGAAATTATTTCGGATATTGACGATGACGACGACGAAGAAGAAGAAGATCAAACAGGTGTACGAAGACCACATAAAACAAAGAATACGGTAAAAATGCAGAAACACGTGCCGATGAGCGTATGTTATTATATCGTTTCCAGGACCAACGGATCGATTTACAAAAAACCATTCGTACACCGTGGGAAAGACGCAATAAAAGTATTGTGCAAAAAATTACGAGACGAGGCTATCGAAATCGAAGCACATTATCGACAGATCGTCCCATTACATAACACCGAAGAAGATGAAGCGAAATTTCTCTCTGCGAAAAGTGCCACATTTACGATCAACAATTAAAAGATGGGGACAGAGTACGCGACCATTGTCATCTAACTGGAAAATTCCGCGGAGCAGCTTGCACCAGATGTAACTTGCAATATAGACGGCCGTACTTCTTACCTGTTCTATTTCACAATTTATCCGGATACGACGCTCATTTCATCTATGTACATCTTGCAGACTTTCCAGGAACGATATACGGAAGAACACTATATATCGTTTTCGAAGCAAGTAACAACGCGAATGCGATTACAATTTCTGGATTCGTATCGATTTATGGCTAGCAGTCTAGATAAACTCGCTTCGAACTTACCATCGGAGAGTTTTCATCACTGTAAAACACATTTGCAACCAGCGTTAGTATCGTTATTAACAAAGAAAGGTGTTTTTCTATACGAATTTATATCATATTGGTCTAAATTGGAAGCGACAGAGCTACCACCTCGCGAAGCGTTCTATAGCAGTCTTACTAAAAACGATTACACCGGAACAATACGAACACGCGCAACGTGTATGGTCTGCTGTAGGAGCGAAAAACTTGGGAGAATATTCCGATTGGTATCTATTAAGCAATATATCGATACTAGCCGATGTTTACAAAGAATTTCGATCGATTTTTCATAAAATGTACATCAATCCAGTATGGAATTTTACACCTCCGGTTCTAGCTTGAGGCGATGTTAAAAAGTACTGGGATAAAACTGGATTGCAGGATTATGATACGATTCTAATGATCGAAGCTGGAATCCGAGGCGGTATAACTAATTTAGCGGAAGGGTACGTGGAAGCTGAAAATTCGTACATCGGCAATAATTCGACGGAGGACGATGAAAATAATACGTTCATCGCGTACGTAGATTGTAATAACCTATACGGTCACGCGATGTGTAGGTATTTACCGTGTGCGAATTTTAAATGGTTCACCGAGACGGAAATTAATCGATTAGAGGTATTATCTATAGCTGACGATAGCGATGTAGGTTATATATTAGAAGTAGATTTAGAATATCCGGCTAATTTACACGATTTTCATAACGATTTTCCTTTATGTCCGGAAAATCGTCTAGTCAGTTCTCGTAGTAAAATAACTTAGTTATTAATTACTTTAGAAAATAAACACAAGTATATTCATTACGTAAATTTAAAACAGGCGATTAATTTTGGATTAAAATTGACGAAAATTCATCGCGTAATCAAATTTTCTCAATCTGACTGGATGAGACGGTACGTAGAATTAAATACCAGATTAAGATAGGCGGCTAATAACGAGTTCGAAAAAAATTTCTATAAATTAATGGTTAATTCTATTTTCGGTAAAACGCTCGCGAATGTAAGAGGTAGAATGCGAATGGAGTTGGTAATGAACGAGGATAAATTCACAAAATTAGTCGGAAAAACTCAATTTAAAGATCGTATTATATTTAGCGAGTCCCCCTAATTGGCCGTTGTTCATTTACATAAAACATCTGTTCTATTTAATAAGCCTATATACGTCGGAATGTCTATTTTAGATTTAAGTAAAGAAACTATGTATAATTTTCACTATAATGTTATCGTATTACGGACGAAATAATATTAAGTTATTGTATCAAGACACCGATTCGTTTCATTATTTAATTAGAACGCGCGATTTTTATTTAGACGTAAGAACTAGATTAAGCGACTATTTCGATACTTCCGATTATCCTCGCGATCATCCCTGTTATAGCGTACGTAATAAAAAAGTTATAGGTAAATTTAAAGACGAGACAAACGGGAAGCCCCTATCACACACTTTATAGGATTCGCCCTAAATTATATACGTTTAAAACAATCGATAACGATATTATTAAAAAAGCGAAAGGCGTACAAAAATTCGTTCTAGCTCAAGAAGTTCGAAAATTATTTAAATTGCGTTCGTTGCACATCGGCTCCGTTAAATTGTAGTTATAGAGTAGGGTGTACGTTTCGTAGTTATAAGCACGTCATGTATACCGTTAAACAGAATAAGTTATCATTAAGTTGTAACGAGGGTAAACACTATATATTACCGGATAATATTAATACATTAGCTTGATATTTCGATCATAAATCGAAATATCAATTAGTACTAGACGAATTAAGTATTTATTTTTATGATGATAATTACGGTGATGATGATACACACATATATATATAAACACCGAATTACGATTATTTCTTTCAACCAACTGCATCCAGTTATTTTATCGATATAATTTAGACGCGTTTACGTGCACGCACTCGCACTCACGTGCACACACTCGCTCGCGCGCACTAACACACACACACACTCATACATACACACGCACACACAACACATTCGTGGTTTACTACTGAGAATATTAATACTTTTAATTGTATGTCGGAATTCCGTCACCTTCTTATCTTCTTCATCCGTATCATCTTCGACACCTCATCATCGTCATGTTCCTCTTTCAGGAACGTTAGTTTTGAAAAAATATAGAACGCGAATTTTATATTTTTTTATAGTTTCTTAAAAAATAGTAGCCGATATACAGATATATACGTAGATTTGATAATTATTACAAATTTTTTTTTACTAAATCGTTTAGCCGATTATAATAAATTTCTGGATCGTGTAATAATAATGCGTAACAAGATGTCTTCTCCCGGATAGCGGTCGATGTTTTAAAATCAATCTTTAAATCTGTCGGGCTGTTTCTAATTCATTCTGATAAGTAGTATCGACGACCACGAAAATTGTATATTTTTTCGCAAAATCGATGATCCCGATAAGCGGTGATGGATTCGGTTTCTGATAGTACATTTGTTGGAAAAGAACGTACATTTGATAAAGCGTCGCGTATTTATTTTCACCAAAGTTTAATTGAAGGTTATTGTACGGGTAATAAATCGAATTCGAGTAAACTTTAATATCGATTATATTACAATGATCGAATTCCGACATATCTTTCGTTAGTTGATTTTTCCTGTCGGTCTGAAAAGCTACTATGACGCACGAAGGTTGTTCTCTATTAGTACCGGTTTTTTTTTACCAACCAACTATGTTCAGTAGCGTGTGGTAAGTCGGGATAAAGACTCCATTGTCGAAAATTTATCGGAAGAAATTTTGCATTCTTCACATACTGCAATAGAGCTATTCGAGTTTCGTCATTAACGCGTATAAATGGTAAATTCTACGCGATGTTTTGCAATGTAATCGAGACATCCGTTGTATTAACATCAGCTAGTATCAATATGTCGCTTAATAGATACCAATCGGAATATTCTCCCAAAATTTTTCGCTCCTACAGCAGACCATACACGTTGCGCGTGTTCGTATTGTTCCAGAATAATCGTACTTTTAGTAAGACTGCTATAGAACGCTTCGCGAGGTGGTAGCTCTGTCGCTTCCAATTTAGACCAAGATGATATAAATCTGTGCGATTGCCACAATGTGATTAATAGTATGTATTCGATTGACACATCTTAATTACTCGAGTAACAATTTCTCGGAAACGATCGGTGTGTGGGGTGAAGTGAAGAGAGTTTAATAAAATATCGTAAACAGTAGAAAAAAAGAACATAGAAAGACGCTTATAAATATATTACATTTTTTTTTTATGATTTTTATATTTGTAAAATTATGTTTGAAAACGTTCGTGAAATAGCATATTTTGAATTTATGGAACTGTTGCATTGATTTCGACTGATATAATATACTACCGAGAAGTGAGTTTACCCGTCACCAGCAAGCAGACCTCTATAGCTATGTTAATGGCAAATGCTATTCTCGCGATACGATTATTATTGCGTAATCGCAGAGTGGTGGGGAAAGGTTGTAACGCGTCGTAAGTTTTACTTAAAACGTCAGTAGAATGTCGAAGAAACATCGAGGTATTTGATCATCGATTTAATCACGTATAAACATTGACACATAATTAAACGTCTGATAAGGGAGGGGTGAGGAGTGAAAGATAACTGTCAAAGGTAATTGCCCTTCGAAGATGAGAAAAAAAACATCCTAAACATCCTAATAAATAATAATAATAATGATAATAATGATAATAATCGAGGGTGTGACACAGAAAGAAGGACAGTTTAACACGTCGAAAAAAGCGAGTAATTACACACGAGGCAGAAACGGCATCAATGTAAATTTTTTCATAAGAGATGTGACCCAGAATGATGGATAGTTTTGCACATAATCAGATACACCAGAAGGAAAAGATGGAGAATCAGCACTATATAGTCTATTCATAGTCTTTCTTTTTCATATTCCAACTTTATCATAGTCTCGTTTTATTTCTTTATAATTTAACGTTGCGTTGTGGCCATTAGATTAACATGAAACTTTAAACTTGAAGAAATGACAAAAAATAAGAACAGCTACAGTTGATGGTCCATCTGCTACCATTTAGAGCGCTTGTAGTAGAAGAGAGGAAATGATATTAAGGAATAAAAATATCTATTTCTCAAGTTCACTTTAGACAACGTCAAGAAGCACGTGTAACATGAGGATAGTTAGATTAGTGCAGCTCTAAATCTTAAAAAAATAGAGCTTATATTTTTTTCACTATCTCCGATACAAATGGATCTAAAAACCTAAAAGTATTCATTGATTTGAAATGTCTCCTTAGAGTCGTTAGATTAATTTCCTTCTCTCAGTGATTAACGTTATTTGCAACAGATTGTAATAATAATAATAATAATATTAACAATAGCAACAGGTAGGCGATTAGTAAATCGTTTCTACATGAACTTGACGTTCAATAATACATTCATTATAGAAAACGATCGGTCAGCTATATATTTTGCAAATCGTTATTATAATATAGGGTGACCCAGAGAAGATGGCGGGTTTTGTTTTTTTTTAATAGCGCAGTTGGTAAGACTGCTACAATGCAAACCGCGTACTGCACTTTTAGTGTACGTACGAGAGATTCTTTTTTTGTCCAGTTTCAATTATCGTGGCATCCTACAACGAGGAGCGCGCGTTTTACGTTGTTTTCAGTATAAATCGATCAGGAGAGTGCAAAGAGAGTTTTGAAGAGCACTAAAAGTTACACGATTTTTTTATTGTGGGGATGCCGCTTTTCGAAACACGTCCACGAGATCTGAAAGACCCGAAAACTCGGATTTCTGAAGAAATTTCAAAAATTCAGCGATCTACGCTTGAAAAAGTCTTCGAAAATTAAAAACCGAATGAATGTATACAAATGACAGCCATCTGAACGATATTGTGTTCCCCAAATGATTGTAATCTAATATGTCGTTTTCCTATCTTTATAAAATTCCATTCAAAAATTTTGGACCAGTAGTTTTTGAGTTATTAAAAAAAAAATCTTCCATCTTCTCTGGGTCACTCTATAAATCTAATTAGAATAAATCTTTATTCGCAACGGTCTAAAGCGTATAAATTTTTAAACGACACAAACGCGACAATTATTTTTTTTATATATAATTTGTACAATTTGATTACGAAAAAAATTTAGTAATTTTTGGTTTTACGTAATCAAAAATTAAGCAATCGATAAGAACGCCCAACCGAATTATACTCCTAATTACGAAATTTAAATGTATTACGTAATCGTGTTAATTTATAGGAATTAATTTTGCCAAATACGCGAACTATTTCCGCATGATTTCTAGTAATTAATTATAAATAAAGGATTAAAATATTACTAATTCCGAAGAAAAGCATTTAAAAAATAATTATAGTTAATTATTATTTTCCGCTAATTCGTTCTACAAACTATCGTTATGGAATCGATGATTAATTATGGATGGTTGCGCCATCTGTTGGGAACGATTATGATAAACGTAATTATCTGATTTATTCTCGCAAAAACAAAAAAAAAAATATATATATAATTAATAAAAAAAAAACTGATAAGAAAATTAACGAACGAATATGTAATGCGAAGAATCTACAGTAAGGATAAACTAGTAAACTTATAAAAAATTCAAAATAAACGAATTAATAAAAATAAATTAAATCGAAGACTATAAATAATTCGCCGTAGAGATAGAATAAAATGACAACACCGTAAAAATATAAGATATAGGTTGCCACATCTCTTAATGTGTACGCACGTACATAAATCATTACGTCAATTTATTGAATTTCCTTAAAGAATTAGGAATCAAGGACAGCTGATTATCTCATGACGACGTTTATTCATTATTTATAAGTATTTTTCAGTACCGTCAACAACCAGGACAAAGATTTTGGTTTCTTCATACCTCAGACGACGGACAACTCTTATCTAGAATACAACGAATTAAAATATTTTTCTTAGAAATAAAATCTATTCGCGGAATTTATACTTAGGTACTTCTATATTTCAACGAGTTTCCTATAAATATTGCATTTCTCTTAGCTCTTCGAAATGCTGAAGTATATTATATTTTAGATTCTGGTATCATTATTTAATTTTACTCATCTCTACGTTACTTCTTAATCTGCCTAATTCATAAGTAGCCCTTTCTTATTCATTCCATAATATGCAGATATGGGTAAACTAGCCGAAAAAAAAAACAAAAAACAAAAAAAACTCTAGTCTTCTCTCCGACTCATTTAGTTGCGGCAATTCTTTTTTATACGACTTTGTCATTTTTTTTTATTCTTTAATACTGTCTTCAAATTTACAAACGCTTGTTTCGCTAATCACATTCGTATTTGGATATTTTTCACAATTGCTTGACTTACATGAGAAACAATGTAAGCATTCCCACTGTCGGTAACGATCAATCCAAAAGAAATTTTAACTGATCGGGAACATTTTTCGATGGAAAATATAAACGATTAATTAAATATTTAATTAATTTTAACTACCTACGAATAATTCTTTTTTTATTAATAAAAGTGGAATACAATCGAGTTTGACTATTGACGGTTCAAGACTGATTGAAGCCTGAACGCAAGTGTGAACGTCATGTGAGAGTGACTATACCTACAATGTGAATCGAGCCTTCTCTGTTACATGTTGAAAATCGCATTGTGTTTTTTTTTTAAAGTATATAGGCATTATTATTATACAGTTATTGCTCATGTTTGCAAATTTCATTATTTTTTTCATGTATTTATTTTATTTATTGTATTTTTCCCATGGTGATGTCTAACATGTTTCAGAAATTGTAACATTGCCATCTGCTTAGATAATGTTAACTACCCTCCAGTTTATTTTATAACAAATGTTCTTTAACTGGTCATTTTTTACGTTCTTATCTTATCCCTTTCTATATTTCGCACCACTACTCAGCCGAACATTTGTTTTTAATACTTGATTACTAAGAATAGTTGAAATCGCTAAATTTATTTAATTATGCGAAGCTTTTCGGCATTTACGCCATTGTCAAGCTATATACAATTAAAATTAATTATATAAAAACATAAAATATTAATTTAAAACTAAGTTTACAATTTTACACAAAAATGATGTATATAGCTTGACAATGGCGTAAATGCCGAAAAGCTTCGCATAATTAAATAAATTTAGCGATTTCAACTATTTTTAGTAATCAAGTATAAATAAAATCACTACATTCCACAATCTATAAAGTTTTGTTTTTAATGTTGGCTGTTTGTTTCGGATAATATTTATTTATTTATCTCGTATCATCATATTTGTATACTTTTGTATTTCTGTAACAAATTTATTAATTTCGCTTGAATCACGTTCTACGGAACATTACCATCATCATAGTCGTATTGTTCAATTCCGAACATCCGGCCTAACCCCTTGTATATTATTTTCGTTCCAAAAGGGAGTTAGCATTCACGACACTATTTGAGGTGCGTGTGTATATGATGTACGGAGTAGAGCGCCAATGTCTCCTCCATAATAATTACTAGTTGTATGACGGCAAACTTTATATGAATGTAGATCTTTGAGGTGATGGCCGAGCTCTTTAACAATATATATATATATATATATATATATATATATATATATATATATATATATATATATATATATATATATATATATACAAATAAATAATGAAAAATTTTATGTCTTTTAAAAAGTAAAATGTATTATGTACAACTTTTTTTTTAGAATACTCTATACATGCATTTTCTAAAGTTCACTATACACATATTATACACAATATTTCACTATTGAGAGCTTCTCCGTAATATTTCTCCTCGGTATGTGTAGGTCACCTTAACGTATTTAACCATATAATTAAATTTTTTATGGGAATTAACATCGTAGGTTAGAAAAACTACGCAAGCAACAATTTTCGTTGAATGTAAGGAAAAAGTAAATAAATAGGAAATAAATTACGTAATGTCTACTCGAAAAAACGAATACTCTTCCCAGTATTTGTTCTAATTATTATACAGCAACAAATTCTTCGCAGCTCGCGATAGATCAAAAAAATTTTGGGAAAAATTTACTAACTTCCAAACATTGCTTGTCGATAATTTGAATACTAATGTCGACATATTTAAAAAGTAATATTAATTTCGACGTTCATAAATATATTTTACGTAGGTAAGAGACTTAAAAAGAAACTTAATTCTAAATGATAATTCACGACGTTTGATTTCAATGTCCACCTCAGCGTGCTTAGAATAGTACAATTCCTAAATAAGAAATAAACTTATTTACAAATGAATTTTAACATTTATATAATAAAATTAACTCGTTACATTTCGCGATTTTGTATATCAACTGTGTTCGTCTCGTTCGATGATTAAATTATCAAATACAACTTAGAAACTCGTATATCTTTCTTCTGCCTGAGACCGCTGTATGACCTTGATTTAAAGAACGTTGCAAAAAAAAAAACGAACAGTGTTCCTCTAAATATTCAGTAGTTGATGCTAATCAACAACATATTCTTTTAATCTCGCCTTCAACTGGAAAAATACACACATACCCACACACCGAATTAAGATGGAATTCGAGGCTGTTTACTTCACGTATTAAATGCTATTAATTTCATCAACGGGGTTCCAAAACCCCAAGCCATACATTCCTTACACATAATTCCTAATCGAGAAATGTGGGTCAAGAGTAATTATTATATATATACATATATATATATATATATAAAATATAAAACTATTTAATATAATTGATATGGGAATTTATTTTACATGTTAAAGGTCTATATTTTAATTAACTAAAAAAAAAAAAAAAAAAGGAAACTTCCAGAGATTTCGCCATTTACAAAAGACCGTGACGATATTTCGTAAAATAAATTTAAATGTCGAGAGATTTATTAGTTATTACATCATGCGAAAAATTAAACTCAAGTACTAAAACAGTTCCGCTTTTTAAGGGTATTATCACTAATTCAAATATAGACAATGCAGTTAAGTTTGACATACAGTAATGTAACTTAACGAATTTAATCTGATTAAAATACCGACACGAATAAAAACAAATAAGCGGCTGGATGCTTTATTCGGAACGATGCATGCAATGTTTTTTATCAATTCGAGGTAATTAGCCAGAAGCATTACCCGGAATGAGAATTGTCAAGGTGCAGAATTTAGCGAACGTGGTTTAACCTTCTGATGTACGGGTGCTGTAAAGTTAAATGGACACGGTAGGGGATCTATTGGACCCAGCACTAAAACATTTCCTTTTTCATTGATTTAAAAATATATACATATATATATAATGCATTATTTGAAATATATTTATTAGTAACAAAACATACATAAAACATAATTGCTATGCATTACATAATATCACACAAATAAAACATCTAGTATTACCTAATTTAAATAAAACGGTACGTTTTTTATAAGCTATATTTGTTATGAAACCAAAAAATATCAAAACCTTAAACTTTAGTAACCATTTAAAAGATATAAAATGTTAGATCTTATTTTTTCCACACATTCCTCGCGTAAATTTATAATATGCTCCACGCAAAGCCCATTATTATAATTACTCGCAGCGGTACATTTTCCCCACCTGGTGGAGGTGTCCTTCGCTCTATTGCACCTGATAAGCGAATAGTATTTTGTCTCATTGTTCGTGGTATATGTTGATCTAAAGCTCATCTTTTCATATTGTAGACCAATTGATGAGTTGCTGAGCATTGCATAAATAATTTACGGTTAATTCGTTCTGTTTTTTTTTTATTGGCGGTATATATAATTAAGGAATTTATGGATGATACGTTTAAAAGGTCATAAAAAAATAACCTTATTCGTATTTCTTGCCACATCATACTAACTCGAAAAATAAGCCATAGTATCGACATTACCTTTAGTCAGTATCAACACCACCTGTGATTCTGTTTCTTGTTCCAGAAGTTCCACAAATTTACGATCAGCAACAGAATCATCGTCACCATCTCTAATTCCCTTAACTCGCCATCTCTAGGTTCCTCCGATAACTCCCGCTTCATAACTATCCATATTTTCTTTCACAGTACCACAATTATCATAAAAAGAAATTAATAAAATTGAAAAACAGACGTGATCACAAACAAAAGAAAAACAAACACGGGTTAAAATGTAACTGTTGACATAAAAGTAACAACAAAAAATTAACGTGAATACACGTGTTGGGTCAGCACACATATTTATCAGTCCAATTCCCTCCTAAAACTGCTTGCTATGTTATCAGTATCTGTCAAAGACATTATGCGGAAGGTATGTGAGAATTCAGCTCTCAAATTTATATTCGTGGGAAATAATTTGAGCAAAATAAGTAGCAAAGGTTTGTCAGACCGAACCCTTGATTTGCTATCAATTTATTTCCTGAAGTTATAGCCAGTAAATTAATCACAGTCAGTCAAGTTTCATTCGCAGGCAGGATACCCTAATCATAATAAAACTATTTTAATATACTAGATAACGTTTGTAAAAAAACATGTAAAAAAAGTGGTAGTTTTCTCTTAACGATAAAAACATAATCTTCCAGCTGATAAAATATTTTAGGAATTACACCATTAACACACACACATACAGGCGCGCGTATAAACGAATATATCTAATTCAATTAATTGCATTTAGTATATAACATTCGTCGCACGCGATGTTTCCTCCTAATAATCACTTTAACGATATCTATTTTAAAACAAACTTCGTCGAGCTTCTCACATATTTCAAAATTAATACTAACTTTTAATTGTGTCTCTGGTCACGGTATAGGAAAGAACTACTCGGAATAATGTCTTTGATCACAGTAGAGCGCAATTAAAAAATAATCGCCGATTTATCGACATTAAGCAATCGGCTAAGAGCTTAAGACGAACGTTTTCTTGATACCTCGCTCAGTAACTGGGATAAAAAAATCTCCCTAATAAAATGGATTTACAAATGAACTATGTTATACAATTAATTTTGAACTGCCGCCAATAAATACGTACGTCGATAAATAAACTTTTTTATATTTACTTTACTGTGAAAAAGTTATAAAACTGATTTAAATTACTTAATCCATATATATATATATATATATATATATATATATATATATATATATATATATATATAAAAGATGAGCGGTAAAAAGAGAATGAAATATTTTGATAATCACAAATCGCAAATTACTAAATAAAAAAACCGACTGTTTTCATACACTTAACGTTTCTCGCATACTGCACCTAAATTTTATATCTAAATTTGACGTTTTATCCCGATGCTAAGTAAATATTGCACAAGAAATAGAAAATTTTGGACTTAATCCATGTTGTCGATAATTTATATCCACACATTATGACGAATGTTTGATTTTTAACATAAAACACACTTCTGCGAGCTCGACTTTTTTGTTAGTTCAAAATTCATCTAGCACAAACGGCTCGATTATTAGGTGAGATTAAGTTGGATTATGTTAAATTAAGTAAATAATTGCAAATGATTTAACGCCCCTTAGATCGTTAATAGAATAAACGTAATGGACTGTGATTTTAGAGGTTGTTAAATCGAAAATAATCTCGGTTAGATGGACACAAAAATGAGTTTCCCCAAAATTTGACATTTCCAAATAATCAAATTTTGTCATATTAAAGTTTCGTGCGCTGGATGAATCCCGCGATCTGTACATTCACACCGTGTATAGGTTAATTCTCAAATGTGACAGAACCATTAGATGAGCCGAAGAGTTTCCCAAAATTTGACATCTCCGGAAAAATTTAAACATATCTCAGATCAATTAGCCTGATAATCTTTCGTGTGGCTGAATTGATTCCGATCTATACTTTCACACTATTTACGAGTTAATTCTCAGTTGTGACAGAACCCGGTATGCCTTGTAAAAATCCTACAATCTGAAACCTGCAAATATTTAGGTACTTGAAAGAAATAATAACACTACGGTTATCACTAATTGAAAAGTGTTTCCGCTTGCGTAGCTGACACTTAGTCCGGTGATACATGAAATCAACTGAACGGAAAACCCTAGTTATGTATGTATTATATATATATATATATATGTATGTGTGTATATGTATATATATATATATACATATATATATATATATATATATATATATATATATATATATATATATATATATGTATATCATCATGTAGTCATCAGTCGTAAGACTGGTTTGCTAATTTCTTCCACAACTGACGGTTTTCTGTTTTCCTCTTCATATCCGTATATCCTGTGCTACCAGTGTCTTCTATTACTTGCTGCGTATATTGATTTCTTGGTCTTCCCTTTCCGCGTTTCCCATTCATCTGTCCTTCTATAATTATCTTTAATAAGCTTTCATGTCTTAAAATGTGACCGATCATATTAGTTCTTCGTTTTATTATTTTTTTCCATAATGTTCTTCCTTCGCCAATTTTTTCTAAGACCTCTTCATTTGTTAATTTATCGGTCCATCTTATTTTCAGCATTCTCCTATAGCACCATATTTCGAAGGCTTCTATGTTTTTTTTCTCCGCCTTTCCAATCATCCATGTTTCACATCCGTACAACGCTGCATTCCAAACAAATAAGGTTAAAAATGTTTTTCTCAAATTTGTACTTATAGCCTTGTTTGTTAAAATATTTTTCCGATCGTAAAAAGCTTGCTTTGCTTGATTGATCCGCTTTTTAATGTCCTCGCTACACCTGCCATCTCTAGTGATTTTACTACCCAAGTAATGAAATTCATTCACTTCTTGTATTTTAACACCGTCAATATCTGCACTTATTTTCTTTCGACTGTTATTTTTTTCGCATATCATAATTTTTGTTTTATTTTTATTTATTTCCATTCCATATTTCTTAAATACATCTTCCATTACTTTTAATGTTTCCTTCAATTAATTTCGATTTTCTACTAGAACAGCTATATCATCAGCAAATTGTAATGTGCATATTATTTCACCTTGTATTTTTACACCATTTTTCTTCGTTTTTTCTTTAATTTCTTTCATTATTTCTTCTATATACAGGTTGAATAATATCGGTGATACAGCCCTGTCTAACTGCTTTCAATATTTTAACTTCTTTGTTCACATATGTGTATCATTGCTTTCTGATTTTCGTATAATTTATATATTAATTTAATATCCTTCTTGTTTATTTCCGTTTTCTGTAATATTGTAAACAATGTATTGACATTATCAAAGGCTTTTTGTATATCTATGAATGCAATATAAAGTGAATTTCCGATTCTAAATCTTAAGTCTTTGTTCGATTAACAGTCTTAGTGCCAGAATTGCTTCGCGAGTACCTACACGTCTCCTAAATCCGAACTGAGCATCTCCTAATACAATTTCTACTTTATTTACTATTCTTGTATACAATATTCTTATCAATATCTTTGATGCATGACTTATTAAGTTTGATGTTCTAAAATCTTCACATTTATCTTTAGTTCGTTCTTTTTGGTATTGCAATTATTTTCCCTGTTATAAAATCCATCGGTATTGTCTCATTCTCATATATCTTTCTTATCAGCTCGTATAGAAAATTATTTGCCTCTATTCCTCCCGCTTTTATTAGCTCAATCGGAAAATTATCAATACCCGTTGGCTTATTATTCCGTATTTCTTTTAGAGCTTTATCGTATTCGCTTCTTAGTATTTCATTTTCTTCATCTGGACTCACATTGTTATATTTTAGCTGCAAAAGTTCTTCATTTGAATTATATAACTCTTCCAAATATTCTTTCCACCTTTGAGCTTTTTCATGATCCTCTATTAACATCTGATCGTTTATATCTCTAATAGTTGTTGATTTATATCTGGATTTATACATATTTTGTTTTAATAATTTATAACCCATATCAATTCTTCCTTCATTGAATTCTTTTTCTATTTCATAACATTTTCTATTTAACAAATCTTCTTTCGCTAGTTTACACAATCGGTTTATTTCATTTCTTATCGCATTATACTTTGTTTTATCTCCTTGCGATTTACTACTTTTGTATTTCCGTCTTTAATCAATTTTTTGTATTATTTCTTCAGAAATCCAGGGCTTCCTTGCGGTTTTTCTATCTTTTCCAAGCTTATTTTCCGCGGTTTTTCTATCTTTTCCAAGCTTATTTTCCGCGGTTTTCAATATTTCCATTTTAAAAGCGGTCCAGTTGTCTTCAATATCTTCATTTCTTATTGCTATCAACGATTTATTCAATTGTTCGTCAAATTCTCTAGCGATAGTTGGATTTTTTAATTTATGCAGATTTAGTTGCGCAGTTCCTGTTTTCCTCAACGTTTCCTATTTCAACTTACACTTCATCATTACCAAATTGTGATCAGAATCCATGTCAGCTCTTGATTTTTAAATCTTTGTTTAACTATTATATAATCTAATTGATATTTTCCAATATAACCAGGCATTTTCCAAGTGAATCTTCTTCTTCTATGGTGTTCAAAGCAAGTATTTCTTAATAACAGCTTATGTTTTTCACAGAATTCGAATAATCTTTCCGCTCTGTTATTTCTATCACCTAGCCCATAATTTCCCATTGCTTTACTGTTAGATGTTTTCTCTCCTACTACCGCGTTCCAATCTCCTAGCAAAATTAGATTTTCATCGCCTTTAATTTTTTCTATAACTTCTTCTAATTGTTCATATACTTTCTCAATCTCTACTTCATCTTCTGTCGAAGTAGGCATGTATACTTGCACGATAACTGTGTCCTTAGGTTTTGTGTTAATTCTAATCAATATTATTCTTTCATTGTACATCCATATTGTTTTTACTAATTTACCTATATGTTTTTGCATTACAAACCCCACTCCTGCCATTCCGTTGCTTGCTGCAGTGTGAATTATTCTATGTTCGTGAGACCAGAAATCACCGTTAGTGGACCATCTTATTTCACTAATACCCAGAATATCGATTCCCATTCGTTTTATTCCAATTTTTAAATTTTCCAGCTTTCCACATCTATTTAGGGTTCTCACATTCCATGTTTCAATTTTTAGAAATTCTTTTGTCTTCATTCTTTCAACCACATATCCTTCTGAGGTACTCCCCACCCGGAGATATGAACGGGGGAGTATTACTCCGGAACTTATTTTTACATCAGAGGAACACATCGTATATATTGGAAAAAAAATTAGATCTTGAGAAATTATAATAAGGTGGTTTTCCTTTGCCTTCCTCATCGCAGTTCAGTTGCCGTATTTGACGATCTTCATCTACGCCTCCTGATAATCCAAAATTAAGCCAATCCACGATCGTTTCATTTATGCCTTAATTTGGTACTGAAATTGCTGCTGCCCAATTCCAGGTTCTACTGGTGAGGTAGAGTTGTTTAGACTTTTATGGCGGCCTAGACTCGCCAAGGACGAGACAGTTAACATGTTTATGTAGAGTTTTAATTAGACAGTTCACCAAGCTGTCCCTCTACACCCTCGTGCCTCATTATCCTGTCACTACTGAAATCACCTGCAAGAGGCTTTCCACCAGTAGCCGCTCTTGGTTCGCGACTGCTTATTGGTTATTCGCAGCTAACCAGTACATCTACTGGCCATTCCATTATCCACTACCTGTGGACGCGCCCGATTCCGGTTAGAGCTCCGGATACCAGGAGGTACAAAGTACCCCTGGAAATTTCCCACGAATTTAATAAATTCTATACGATTTTCCCGTACTCTTTTTTTTTTCTCGTAACTAGTTCAACTGTTTAGTTATAACTTTATTCGTCAACTTTTTTATATTGATAAGGATGTAAAAATAAAAATTAACAATATGATAATAAGGTGACGGAGTTCAACAAGTGATCGCCTGAACGTAGTTAAAGAGATAAAAACGCGAATAGCATTTGCAAATGCTTTTACAAACTAGGTAGAAATATTACAGAACAGAAATATGTATTTGAAGTTAAGGAAAATGGTCCGTGATGGAATATGCAGCTCAATCTTGGACCTATAACGCTGAATTCGAAATGTAGACGTATAGAGGCGATTGCTTGAGATATCGCGGACCGATTTCGTTTCGAATAAGAAGGTGCTGCATCGTTGCAACGTCGATAAATTGACAATCGTCGAAGACATAAAAGGAAATAATATCGGGCATAAGTTACGAGAAGAAGGCATCCCAAGATGCTTGGAAAGGTAACACAAGAGGAAGGAAAATAATGGAGTACGTTGGAACTTACGAAGTAATAAATTCAGCTAGACACAGGAATATATGAGACGGCTAACGGTTCTTCTCGATGTGCAACATCCTGAAAGGAGACGAAACAAAATGATATATATTGCATATGTGGAAGCAAATTATATCTTAGTACTGTTATAAATAACAAAATCGAAATTGTGTCGATAGAAATATGTAATTTCGCGGTGGATTCCTAGTTGTACAACTCGGATTTTCGTAATTTTTTTCCGGAAATGTCAAAAATTGCTATAAATCCGTGCATTTTTTAAGTTTCCACAGAAAGAAAAATATGAAGTATGGATCTAGAATAAAGGGAAAATAAACGTAAAAAATGGAACGGAAAATGTAGAAAAATAAGTAAATTCAGGAAATGTTTTCTATCTTATATTAACCTCATCGGCAGAAAGTTAGATTAGCTGCTGACATTTCTATCTAAATGTGATTTTTGCCGATTTTTAACAGGCGATCATATTATCCTTTTTTCATTAATCACACTTCTAACTAAACTGAATGTAACCTAACCTAAAGCAAGCTAACATGCAGGACTCTTTTAAAAATAAATATTTCGCTTATTATATTAAAGTAATTTTTAAAATAAAACAATAACTATAATAAACTAATCGACACTACCGCTATAACGGAAAAACTCGACGTATTTCATGTTTATAATTATAAATACATTTTGTTTAATTCGTATTAAAAAAAAAATTTCCGCGCTTTTTAATTTATGTATTATATACATCAATTTATCGAAGCTCCGATCAATTTTGGAGACGTGCAAGTATTACTAGGAATGAGCCGTAACGGTAATTATAATTGAAGAAATCGCTTTATATCGATAAATTTCTAGACTAACACTCTTATAATATAAATATATAGGTATTTATATAATTTCCACCTTCTTTCCGGTCGTGTCTTTTTGGTCAGAAGGCGGTTAGTTCACGTCTTAAATCTGGAAGAAGCTTTCTACAGTGCTCAAGACGATTAGACGGACCACCGCTAAAAGTTCGCGCACAAAGATGGACAGAAAAAGCGCGGAACGGAAGTAGATTGAACGAAGAACTGAACCCGGTATGCCCTCCTAAGTTGGCATTGATGGAAAACCTTAAACCTACTTCGCTCCGGTTGCGCCAGAACCTCGGTAAATTTATTCAAACGGAGCCTGGCTGAAAATGATAAACGCAAGTTTGCATTACGGAAAAAGACCTTTGGATCACAGAGCTAAGTGGCGAAGCCATTAAAATGGTCGATACACGGATTATACGTGACTAACAATAACTATTTTACTCGTTATATTTAATTTTATATATTGGTCCTCGCGCGTGTCGGACACGATAATAATAATAATTTATATAATTTTTTTTTTAAAATGTATCAAAATAAAACTGACCGTTTATTAAATTAATAAAATTTAGAAAGGGTAATAAAATGTGCTTACCGTTCATCGAACAATTTATTCACAACATATTTTCTCATTTTATTTATATATACACGCGTATATAACCGTTTCGTTTGTAAAAATCGATAAACGAGAACCGAAATAATCGAATTAATAAATGACGATCACGTTCACCATTCGCGTTAACTCGGTCGTCGAATTATGAAAATCGTTAATAATTCTCTTTATTCACGGTTATTGGAAATAACGGAAGCGTAGAAACACACCGATGTGCATAAATACCGAAATATGACCGTGATTGCCTCATATAACTCATCATCATCAATCATTATTCGTCCATATTACGAGGATTGTTATTAAATTATTGAGAAATAACGATAGTTCGCGTACTTGCATCTCGTTAAATTATCCGACTTTACGATTAAACGCTTTTTTAATTATTATAAATATACATCTCATCCGGTCGGCAACCATTAAAAAACGACGAGGACGCTTTAATAATTGTAGTAACGTTAACTATATCGAAGGTATTTCGCGTTTAAATTTAACGCAGATAAGGTTCATTAATGGAGTCGATTATTCTTTAATTATTTACAATGATGATGATTATAACAATAGTTATTATTATTACTATTACGTTTTCGATTTGTAATAACGAGAATGATAATTACGGTAACCGATAATTTTATAAGGAAACAAAATTAGAAATTTGACGTCATTACTCCGATACGAATAACAATTAATTAAATTTCGACATAAGTTTTCATCGCGGATTCGTCACAACTACAAACGATTTTATCTAAAGACGATCTAGTACTACTATTGTGCGAAGTGAACCAAGTGATTCGAGACGTGAACACGAATTAGAAGAAATTCCAGTTTCTTCGAACGGTGTCGGAGTTTCTGCCATTTTTAATTTCGGACGAATCTAACTATTTCCCAGATGAAAGTTTCGTAGAAACATCTAACGAAAGAACTGTTTTATTAACGGAGGGGGTAACAAGTTTTTTTTTATCATCATTTTATTTTTACATATCACACCTTCCGATCGTAATCGGTGTGTTGCGATATGTTACTAAAACAATGCACGCAGTTTATATACACGGAACGTAACTGGACAAATATAACGCGACAATCCACGAACGTTATGTAAACACGTATACGCGATGATATTTATATCCTCGACAGCAATCTATGATAATTGATAAACGATAACAATTATATATCGAGGCTTTTTACTTCATTTCTTCCGAATCAATGTCAACATCATTGTATATCCTTTTTTTGATATCGTATTTTAGCGGATGCGTTTTTAGACAAGAAGAGAGTCTCCGTTCTTATTTATGTAATAGATGTATTAATTTCGACCGTCTTCCTTTCATATCTGTCCGCATATTCTATCCAGTCTCCAATAGTGTCCTTCAACTATTCCCTCAATTATACAATTCCATTCCTCCCCAACCGCATTTAGCACATAGCTGACTCATCAATTCCGTAATAGCCTCGGCGGTTACGCGTGACGCCGTAAAAATTAAAGAAATAAATAACGTAATTACGCGTACGCTATCCATTTTTTAATGTCGCGTGATTTTTTTTTTTTAATATTTGTTCGGATATTTGAAACCAATTAATATATTTTAGTATAATTTGTAAAATCGTTTACAAATATTTCCGCGCGTGATTACTCGAGAAAATTTTAATTTCGAATAATTTCAATCGATTTTTTCAAATTTATACGATTGATTAAAAAGTCTAAAATATCAGGTCTAGATTTTTGCGATATATTGCTATTTGATAGTTCGCTGATATCTATTCTTGAGTTATTACCAGTTTATAAAGATGAAATTTCAAGCCTTCCAGCAATATACGGCGCGAACAGATTCTCTGCACGATAACGAGCAGAGCTGTTCGAGACTATCGCCGCCCAACTCGAACGATGTTTGTGGGTTAGGTTAGGTTAGGTTAAGTTTTTTTTGGCCAGAACGTTTTTTACTCGTTGCAGAAGCTGTCTCTCGAAAGTTTTTAACCCACCTTATGATTGAATTGCGAGATGGTTTTGAATTGTTTTCGAAACTTTCTTTGCACTGTCGTGATCGATTCAGGCCGAAAATAACGTTCCCCACGCGCTCTTTCACGTTATAGGATACCGTGATAACTGAAACGGAACAAAACCAAATCTCTCGTGTGTACACTAAACGCGGAGCACGCGGTTTGCAAGCAGTATTACCAACTGAGCTATTCAAAAAACAACACCGTCCGTCTTCTCTGGGTCACCCTATACTAGTCACAAATACACCTTGAGCACAAAAATGGAATTAATATTACATTTTATTTAGTCGACTTCGCATTGGTTACATATTACTTTCGCACGATTGTTTACTTAATCATTCGTTCTCTCTTATATTGTTGTGTTCTCTTTGTTTATTCATAAACCCTTTTCATAAATCTTGTATTCTATTGTATTGGACTATATTTTTCTGTCTGGCCTAAATAAAATCTCAATAATTAATAATATTATAGTGGGAATTCAAAATAGACATTACATTATTGCAAGCATAAGTCAAACTTTTAAGATTAGTATTTAAACTTTATGCTATATACTTAAATTAAAGATAAGCTATAATTCGGACTTACATCGTATTTTACACTATTTAAGCCCAACTAAAATTGTAGCGGCACTACTGAGAAATAACCAAATACAAAGATGCATACACTTTCCCGACGATCCTCACGTTTTACATTGTGACTGGGTTTTTTTTCGAAAGTACTTCAAGGTTTATTAGATTAATATCAAGGTAAACGAACGCATAAACGCCGATAATATTACATTAATAGAAAACGCATTAAGCCGTAATAGATAATTTTACTTTATTAACCTCTTTTACTAAATAAGTACATCCGACCACATATATCACCCGCTTTCTTATTTTTTTCCACAGTATTAATTTAAAAAAACCCAAGACTCAATGTATTTCAATAGTTTATTAAGTTCCAACATTCACGTGTATCATAATTATTAATTAAGAAAAACTCGTTTATTTCGTAGCCGAGGATTTTTATTTACTTCTTTCCCACAGTATTTAATGTTTTTTCTTTTAGTTTTTATATGCTCACTTCGATATTAGGTGCTTTTTCCCTCCAGACCGATTTCAGTGTTTATCTACACGTAAAAATATGATTATTTTTCCGAATAAATCCGATATTTCAGTATTACAGTAGTATTATTATTACTAATCAAACAAAGACACACAAGTAACATTTTGAAACTTTCCGTGGTACTTATTTAATTTATCTATCGCTGCTCTAAAATTTTATTAGAATGTTCTTATTACTGATAAAACACGCACACGTAAAAATATGACACAGTCGGTAGATTGCTTTTCCCCCACCAGACCGATTTCAACAATAGAACGTACAAATATGAACAAGTCGGTAGACGCGCGTCAGTATTTTCCAACTGGAATATTATTGTTGCGTTTTGTCACCGATCATTCCAAATATTATTGTTAACTACTGGCTTAATAAATTCATTCGGTTATTTTCGCTGTTTTACATGAGCATCATGCGCCGTCTTTGTTTAAATTAGTGCGTTCAATAGATAGTGAAGAGAAATGTTGTTAAATTTTTACGCGATCATGAAATTCTCCGTCCTTACAGATTCTTCCGGACACGAAATGTCGGAATGTTTCTGACGTTGCATGATAACGAATCGGAACGTGGTTACAAGGTAGTAAGCTATCACTGGAAAAAAAGATTCTATTTATAAAATCGTGGGCAGATGAATATACTAAGATAAAATTTTGCCAGAGTTAAGAATGGCTACATGACTGGAAAGGCTATTTACGTGAAGTTTGTGTCGATTGTTTATACTAAAGAATCAGTGATCGGCGGTCCAAATCTCACTGTTGAAATCGATGAATCCTGCTTCACAAAACAAAGAAATCGGGTTGGTCGAATAGTTTTTGGTGATTATTGTCGCGAAACTAAAGAATGCTTTTTATTCGCTGTACCACATCGCACTGCGGTGACTTTGCTTCAGGTGATCGGTAAATGTATTTGTCCTGGAACAACAATAATGCCTGACCTTTAGAAAGCGTATGAGAACATTGCAACTATTCCAGCCGTGAATTACCAGCCTTGAAACCATTCGACAAACTTTGTGATGAATTCTAACGCCGCGCACACAAATTCCGAAACCGGAAAAATAATCTCCGACGACATCGTTGCATTTCAATACCCGATGTAAAAATGATGGAGAATAAAAAATAAAGGTACGTTTTCATAAATTATATTTTATGTATTAACAAATATTTTACTGTTTCGTCGAAAATTTAAGAATGATCTCTCATAGTTTTACGTGTAGAAAAATACTGAAATCGGTCTGAAGGGAAAAGCAAAAAAGTACCCGATATTGCGGTAAGGTGCTCCTCGTATACGATGCGTGTAACCTATTTTATGTTTATAGCTCGTTCAAATATATTGTTGTTATTATCAGACAATTCTAGAATAAATATGTATAAAACCAAAAATGTATACGCTTGCATTAAGATGATGCAGATTCATAGAAAGAGTGACCCAATTCGAGTAAACGAAAAAAGAAATTTATAGTTATAAAATCGAATCTATCGATTAAATCATCGAGAGAAACACTTTCTTAATTTAGCCTTTGAAGTTTGAATCAGGGATGATCAACTATATTATATATCGTCTTTCCTAATACATAGAAATATACATAAACAAATAAGCACGGTAAAACAGCTGGAATCGTTTAAAATATGAGTTTCGTATAATATTGAAGATAATGCATATATCCAGAAGTTAAAAGCTTGAATTCTAACTAATGTAGACAACTAATATGTGAAAAATTAAATACCTAGAATGCATCGTGCATGAACAAATGTTCATCAATGTACTTTTCGAAGTAATAGCAGAAATACATAAAATCGATCACAAAATAAAGGAAGTATCCAAATTGGAAGATACGTAGTTTATGTTTCATTTTCGTTCTGATAACGATAAAGTAACATTTTTAATACGCTTATTGTAATTTTCGATGTAAAAAATGTTGTCACGCAAATAGCTTGTTCGATTAAAAATAATAACCCATCTAACCGTGTAACAGATTTTTTTTTTAACGTAACGGATTAAACGAAAATCGCTTTAAATATTAGTATTTCATATAAGTAGGTATAGATGAATAGTCACGCAAGTGAAAAAAAATGGTACTTGTGATACTGGAATAAAATTGATTATAGTACTAATTTTTAAAATGCGTGTCTAAAAATTTATTAATTTATTATTAAACTTAACATCACTTACACGATAAATCAATAGAACAGAAATAAAACAATTTATAAGAACAAATAGTGTAACATATTTGAAACATCGACGTTCTTACGACGATACGATAAATAAAAGTATTTTGAATTTATATCGGCACTAATATCAATTAATGAGAGAAAATCATACGAAACCGTACATGATCCTCATTAGCGTGTATATAATTATGTATAACATTTACAAAAAAAAAAAATTAAACTGACGGTAACTAAACGTTATTTTTTTTAAATAATTTATTGTTATCGTATCTTAATAATAAACAATATCGTTGAAAATTGAACTTGAGGGTGTTAAAGCGGTAGCTAATATTATTAATGAGTAAGAAAAAGAGTATAGAATCGGTTTAAAATTATAATACTTCATCTACTACGTAAAGTTAAATTCGTATGCCCAATATTTTAAAGTCTTAAGAAAAATGCTCATAAAGGAATACTTTTACAACATATTCCGAACTTTTATTAAATATAATTTACGTGTTAATAACCGTGCATTCTAACGTAAATAAAACTAAAAACACGTACATACGGAGGAAGGTTTATTTCATAAAAATAAAAATTAGTAATCAGATACTTGTATCGTCGTATTTATAACGGAATTTAGTATATACGAATTTCTTCGATACAATAGTAATATAACGTAGTTAACTTACTATTTCCGTTCTAGCTTTAAATTCCGTTATTATTTCGGTTCCTCAAAAAGGTTTTCACTTATAAAAGTTATCTGAAACTGACTTCAAAATTTCATGTAAAATCGTCTTTAAATAAACAAAATGTTTATTATTAAGGGTATTTATTTAAGGAACGATGAAAATAATATAGAATCAATGTAATCACTAATATAGTAATATATTTTCGATCAAAGCACCGTACATTTTATGGTGTTTCACCGAAGTGTCAATAACAATACTTACACGCTTTTAGGAACACTTTAAGTGTAAACACAAATTGAACAACGTTATGGAAAATACGCAGCGTCTAAATCTAAATAAATCAGTAATAAGTTAATGAGTGAGAACAACGCTAGTCAGCTGATATGACTCTTAAAAATCTATTTACAAATTCATTGCATTTTGAAAACACAAAATTGAGTTAAATAATTTTTTTTTTTTTTTGTGTAAAAGTATGTTAAAAAATATATATACTTAAAAAAATTACATTTATTAGAATGCATTTTACCTATAGGTGTGAATGAGTGCACTTTTTTAAAAAAAAAAAGTACTTAATAATAATACACCAACAATTTTCATGTTTTAAAGCATTTACTGATTTTTTGGAAAATAATATTTTTTTTGTATTTCAATATTGTCAACAAATTGTTCTACAGCGCTCAGTTTACTATTTCACGATGTTCCGCATTTCAGATAAATTGTTAATTTCATAGCAATTAATTAGTTTTCGGAATCTACATCAATGATATATTTCTTTTTTGTGAATTTTGAACAATCACTAATTAGCAGCGCATTATCATAATTTATTGCAATGAATTCTTTCGATGATACTATAGAACAGTTCAATAACCTAGAAACTTTCCGGGACATTTCATTAAATGTTGATTCAATTTTGAAATGTTTCCCTTTTGGCGCCAGAGTCTGAGAATAACTTTCAATCGTTTTTGGAGTTTCTGACTGAGTGTAACATGTGAAATCCGCGCAATAAATTCGTACGGAAATCTTTTTTTGATTCGATTGCGAATAAATATCTTTGAAGCGAATGCTCTCGTAAATAAGTTTTTATTTAGAGACAGTAAGATAGGTTTTATAGCTTTGAAAGCAACGTCGATGTGAACCGGTCAGTTAGTCGTCGCAATTTTACGTTTTATTTTCTTTTACAATAAAAACGGTAAATATTACAGTATCCACACCTTTTCCAATCGCGAATATCACCACTACAAAGACATTGATTACGCTGTATCTGTCGCCGTTTTTCACGACACCTCTAGAACTTTGTTATAAAAAACCATTTTTTATCGAATTCTTCGTTTAGAAATTGTTCTCTCGAGAAAATAAATCTTTTCGTGCGATTTTTTGTTTCTTGTTAAGAGGAAAACAAACGAAAACACTAATACTTTGTTGGTATCGTTTTATTATTTCGTGTTAGCCGATATTTAAGCGTTTTTGCACTATATTTTTATATTATCCTCTCTCTGATATAGCTTAAATTTTTTCCAAAATGTACAATAACAAAATTTTAAAAATTGGAGTTACTTATTATATATATATATTTTTTTAAAATATTAATATTTGTCGATTGGAATTATATAACGAAGATAATAATTTAAATATATATAACATTATTTTAGGACTGTAGGCGAACAAAGTTCATTAATAAATCGTTCGTATCTGTATTTAAAACATAAGAATATGGTTTATATGGCAAAAATAATTTAGACGTATGACGGTATAACGATGAGAAAATTCGACTATAATTACCTCATTATAAAGGAACGCTGAAAACAGTTATATTAAAAGAGTCATATTATCCTGCAATCTGTAAAAATATTTGCTGGATATAACCATTTCCTTTATACTTCCGTAATTTTTACTTATAGGTATGTATTTATAGTTTTCAACTCTTTCGATTGTACAACAAACTTTTAACGCAAAATTATTAACCATTTTGATAAATACTTCCGTTTTTTTCCAAGTGGTGTTTTTATATGGTGTAAAGTAACTGAAAGAGGTGAAAACAAGGTAATATTTCGTATAGACAATTTTGTCAGCATTAAAAGTTCACGTACAGCATAGGGAATACTGTGACTGAAAGAGTTAACGATTAGTTGCACAGTAACTGTGATTAGAAGATAAATGTTAGTCGTTACTCTTATAAAATTGTTAATCAAAATCACGTCAACTGCCACTAGTATTTCACTAAAAAGCGTTAATGTTCTTAATTAACTTTTAGTATCTATACCGCTACTGAAGATGTTTTTCCGAGTATATAAAAATGCATTAGGCAATTATTTGGTTGTTAGTCGTTATTGTTTTAGATAAAACGGAAAAATTACCGAACTCTAAATGTTTTTAATAAACAGTTGAGTAAAGCTACAGTATCGTTTAAATCAACAATGATGAATTTAATAAACACATATCAAAACAACCTGCGCTCGAGAAGTTATTTTCAAATTAATAAACAACAGTTCCAGCATGTTAGAAATGAAAAATATTATAGCCGTTGTTGTTGGGAGTCGATAAATCACTTACGGCTCATTTTATTAATAAATTCACATGTTAGTAAACAATTATCCCGTCAAATAAAATGAATAACTAGAGAATATGGCAATAAAGAATTCCTCGTAATATGAGAAAATGAGAACAATATAAAAAATAGGATATTATAAGATTTCGGAATGGAAACATTTCTGATGTTTTGTCCATCCATTCAATTCGATAGCTCCAAATGTTTTATACAAATTCATGATATTGCTGATTTAATAGCTAAAATAAAAACGGTAGTAGATCATTTTTTTTTAAGTGGAACATCCTATGTTACTAACGATCAACGGGACCAAGAATCTGAGTCATTGAAATGGAGACACAAAATGTTCCAATGAGATAAAATTCTACAATTTAACGTTTGACATATAAAATTCGTATCACGGTTGATGCCATTGAAATCAGCGACAGAAATTATTATATAAATGCTATTCTGAAATGGGACAGATTTTCTCACGAATTTAGGGCGATGACAAGTTCTGTATTACTCTCCTATTTATGTACGTGTGGATTTTGTAAAGTTCCCGAAATATAATAAATATTTATGGCATTCTATAAGTACATGTCTGAATCGTATAAATGTGAAATAATTTTGCAGAGTTTATTTTTACTTATGTTCGGTTATGCGAATCGTGTTTATACTACTTCATACAAACTTAATATTCTTCTACAACTCGTAACATTACTCACGGTTTTGACGATGATGTTTAATTATATACAATAACATAAACACGGGGGGGGGGAAACATTTCCAACAAGACGATGGATGTAAATCTTAACTATTGTTCAAAACGACGATGTTATGAAAGTATGCATGCTGGGACCTCGTGTTAACTAAAATTTATTACAGTTTGTGTAAATGTTGATTTCTACTTAGGAATAACGAAGCGATTGGGGTATTCGAGATTCGTGAAGTTGAACGCTCATTTGTGCGACAATGAAGTACGTCACTTGTTAATTCGTTATTACTTCGCAAAACAAATCGCTACGTTATCTCATACAATCTATTGAACTGGCACAATGACATACTAATTTCTATACCGAAAATTCATACTGAAGAGGGTCTCATCTTCGAAAATATCGATATGACTATTACCCATTGTTGCTGACGTAGATTCATAATAACGAGAGACACAAGTGCAAATTCGCCGCCTGGGTACGTATATTTTATTCGGTAAAAATATCATTGCCTGGAATGCACTCCGAAGAACGTGCACCCCACGCCGCAGAAATAAAAACAAGGTGATAATTACGTTATATTTTATATATATTTAAAATTAATAACACTCTTTCCAATTCAAAAATAATAATGCAGCTAAAATATTTATAATAAATATCAAGGGACTATATAATTTATTTTTACATTATATATATAAAAAAAAAAAAAACATTAAAAATAACAACTACTAATGCACCAAAATTTATAAAAGAAAAAAAATGAACGAATAAGAATTAGAGTGGAACACGATAAATAATGATTATGTTAACCCTTTCAGTCACAAAATCATAAACTTTTAATATATATTTTTTAATAAGGAACAATTGGTTGACATTAAAAGTTTCAATTCCAGAAATATTTATATAAAAAATTATCTAGTAATCTAAAAAGTAATATTATACACAAAGTATTACTTTATATTTTCATTTTCTCGAGTCATTTTGTTTTATTAATTCATAAACCAAAATGTATAATTTTGTGTAAAAAAATTATAATGGTTGACTACTGAAAGGGTTAAATAATAAAAATTACTATACTAGTAATAAAAATAATGGTATTTATTATATAGATAAATATAAATATAATTTTATATATACACATACACACACACATAATTACTTTTAAAATAAGCTGATTACATGTTCAAGTAAAAAATAGGAAACAATAGTCAAAAAATAAAAGAATTAAGTAATATTACATATGTAAAAATAAAATAAAAATAAAAGAAGAATTAAGTAATATTAGATATGTATGCACAAATTTGGTAAAATTATCAATTATAATTTTTTTAAACTTCAAAACTGGGTTTAGTACGCAGAGATTCTTATTTTTATATTAAAAAATATATAATCTTTAAAACATTTAAATACACACGTCGGCATGCTCATTTACGGTCGATTTTGAAATTTTTTTCAACAATTCTGGACGCGTAAATAATTCCAGAATAAAACTTTCATCGCAAGCATGTTTTCTTTTCAGCGTACCTACCCCCGCGATACACTCTATCAGAGAACATTAATCCTTTTCGTGATACGTGTTTTTTATATACATACCTATATATCGTTAGGCTCTCTCTGTTGATGTTTATTAAATATCCATGTTTGATCCGTCTTGGTGAATAGGTATGTAATTCTATGACGATATAACTTTCACCGTTTTCAACTTGTTTCGCAGTCTCTCTTTATTTCGTTTTTATAACTTCTATTAAAGTTATCAGCTATTCCAAATAACTGACCAGATATCCAACAATTTCATTTCTTTTCATATTGACCCATTACAAATTTCGAGTATATACCACACAAAAAACACACATAGGCACACCCCGATATGTAAACGGAAATATTTTTAACATTCAAAACATTCCTCTACGTATTAACAGATAAACGGTTTTCCTATTATTATTATTTTTTAAATTTTATATTTAATCGGTAGACTGGAGATCTTGCTCCATTATCAGTTCTTCTCATTGTTCATCACCAGTCTGTACATTTGTAATTCCAGATAACAATAATTGGATCTATTCCTTTTATTCGATTTGGATATTTTCCTTTATCGATCATAACAGCTTTCACATATTTCAGTGTTCTTGGTACTATGCATTCCATCGGACCATTTTTATTTACGATCACTGCTAGTACTTTTTCCGACTTGATTAGAAATGTTACAGCGCGGAAAGGTATCATCAAGAGAACCGGTATCTTCATCACAGATGTGAGCATCATTGATATGATTTTCAGTTTTCTCAGATATTTTCAGAAATTTCTTTTAAGAATTGAGTGAGGTGAAAGTTGGGATTTATTTCTTTATTTTGGATTAAATGAAATGTTCATCCGCTCATCATTTTACTAAAATAAAGTTATTACTAATTATTGATATATTCTGTACGTATTTGCTTTATTTGTTTATTATTTATTTAAATTCAGGTGTCTTTTTTTTACTTTATTTAATTATTTTCTCTTTCAGTTATCACATTAATATAGGACAATATTCTATAGACAGATATCAATTAGGACAATATTCTATAGTTCGATATAATACATATCAGTTTTTCACTGTTTTTTTTTTTTTTTTTTTTTTTTATCTCAATTAGTTATATTTGGGAAAAAATACTTTACATCCGTATTCAATCACATCGAAATAATAATGCATCATATAGTATTCTACTTTTCCTTATTGTTGTAATTTATTTTTTAGTAATTACTATTTTGTTCAATTAGAGCATCGACAAAAATTTATTAATGTACAAATACTCGACCATGCAGGTCCTGAGATCCATTAGTTCAACGTAGAAAACGAGAATTCGGTAAATATATAACAAATTATTAGCGAGAGACGTGATACGGGTGTAAAGCGTAATCATAATAGTGATAAAATATATATATATATATAAAATAATGGAAAACGAATAAAAATTCTAGTTCGAAGTACAAATAAATAAATTTAAAGATTAACAACAATCATAATGATTTCGATGATGACATTAAGGTTCGTAAAGGAAACGAGTAGAGTGTAAAACGTAAAATGTTGTATTCTAGGAATACATCTTTGGCGGTTAATAATTAATTAATTAATAATCCGGCATTGTATATAAAATGCGATTAAATATATCATTATTATCAAAAGCTACTGAAGCCTATCCTGTAACGCAATTGAATTACCAAACAATACTGACAGAGAAAGTTAGGTTTTACATCGTTACGTATAATAAAATTCGATTTTTACCAGACTTTACATTTTTTCGTCGGATTCATTCTCGATCCTAACGGACATTTGAAATCACGGGCAAATTCTTCTTGATTAGAAAACGGACCGATTACACGGAATCTGCCGGGAGAATGAAAACCGGTTGTAATTCTCAGCTTCAAAGATTCCGGCCGATATTTCGAACACCATACATTGGCAGCGCTGACCCAAAACATTTGCTGAGGAGAATAATCCTGAAGCCCCGGCAATCTAGGTTCAATACCGTGTTTTTTCGACCAAGCACTGTAAGCGAAATACGCTTCTTTAATGCCACCGTTATCGGCTATATTTTCGCCTTGAGTATTAATTCCGTTCAACTGCAAGCATATAATTATGTACACATTATTTTTTAATCTATCTATCTGTCTATATATATATATATATATATATATATATATATATATATATATATATATATATATATATATATATATATCATCATCATTTTTGTGCAGTCCTAAGACTGGTCCATCACCATGACAATAGTTCTCCAACATTTCCAGTTTTCTACAGTTCTTTTAAATTCAATGTAATGTTCTAACCCGGCGTCTTCTAGCAAAGTTGTTGCAAACGTATTTCGCGGCCTTTTATGGATTCTTTTTTCTTGAATTTTACCTTCAAAGATATCTCGCAGTAATCCACCATGTCGAAGTATATGGCCAATTCAAGTTATACGTGTTTTTCTTACTTGATTTATTAAGGTATTCTCTCTTCGATTTGCTGGAGCAACTGTTCATTTTTGTCTTTTTCTTCCCAACTTATCCGTTCCATTTTCCCCCAAGCCCACATCTCGAACGCTTGTAATTTGTCAATATTCCTTTTATTTAACGTCCAGGTTTCTGCACCATAAAGGGCTACGGACCACACATACATCTTCAATATTCGTTTTCGAAGATTCAACGGACTTTTGTCTTAATATACCTTGCTTCTCTTGAAATGCGTATTTCGCTATTCCAATCTGATGGGTAATGTTATCGTCACAGTACAGATTTTTCGTTATAATCTGGCCGAGGTATTTAAACTTCCGTACTTGTTCAATAATTTTTCCATCAATTTTTATTTAAAAAATGGTCGTGGTTTCCTTCCAATCTTCATTATTTTTCTTTTATTTATACCAAATACTCTGCTTTATTTAAACGGTGTATCATGTTTTGAAAATATCACCTGATCATCCGCAAATTTTATTGTTTTTAATTTTTCTCCATATATAAAATTTAATCTAGTATTTTAAAAAATCCTTTGGAAATTTTAACTCATGGTAACCAGTAGCGATTTTATATATATACACGCTTTATTTTGAATAATTTCGAGATAATGTCGGAAACTGGTTTGATAAAGTAAGTTTATTCAATTTGTGTAGAGACAATTCTACACAACTGGCGCAGGTGATCATATTTGTTACATTTATATATATTATACGTTGAACATTTTCTATTTCATTATTCATGCTGCAGTTGCGACATTTATCATTGTATTTAATTTATTCACTTAATGTCCTAATGTCAGAAGATTTATATCGTGATCAATAATGAACTTGTAAGGCTTACGTGTACATAATAAGCTGAATCGAAGGAAACTATTATTGAAACTTTGTGTATGGCCCATAGCGCTATATGATGCGTAAACTTGGAATATAAGTAAACGAAATGCACAACGATCATTGAAAATGTGGAGCAGGAGACAGAAGAAAGAATCAGAAGGACGGATAAGATAAAAAATTAAAACCTTCCGTGTACGAATAGAGGAATTAGTGAAGCAAATACGGAGAAAGCAGTTTATCTGTACGAATTCTAAAACGCGGATGATTATTTCGTGATATTTTCGAGTGTGAAATCTAAAGAAAAGCGGAGACGTAGACTCTCTAGGAAGTGCTTTGCAGCTATAAATGAGCTGCGTAAAATATGTTTGGAAAGGGCTATTGTGAAAAAAGATTAATCTTAGGACTGAAATGCCAGAAGAAAAAACATCCTATATTTTTAACTGGCAGATATAAAAAATTTAACCTAATTTAGAAATTTATCAGGAAAATGGGAAATAGGTACGAAAATCTCAAACGGTTATTTTTCTTAAAATTTCGGAAAGGAAGCTAGCATTTTAATACAGTAAACCAAAAGAAAATTACAAAATTTACAAAAAAAAAAAAAAAAACAATAAATTGTTGCAAAATAAAAGAAATTATACTCGTTTATCTTACTTTGAGGTTTACTTCTTCGGCGGTATAATTGCCGTATTGTTCTATGATACATTTCGCTTTGTCCAGATACCGCTGTTTCGTCATCGGATCCCACCAGTCGACTAAATTGCCATTTTTGTCGAATTGCCGACCCTAAAATTTAATTTAAATCACCTCCGATTAAAACGGAAATTGCTAAATATTGTTCCAACTTATTTAAACGTCCGCTATTTATTTAGACGATAAAAGTTCCAGGTTATATGAAAAACGTTTACTAACAAATTTACACACACACACACACACACATATATATATATATATATATATATATATATATATATATATATATAAAATTTTCCTCTTCTACAATCGCTTAGAACTAGTTTACACTATTTTGTTTTAGCCAATCTTATCGAGATCATCCGCGTTTCCACATACTTTCTATTTCCTTTTTTGCACAATCATTTTTTCGAGTCCATCATTTTTTTATGGCTTATATATCTAACAATTCTTTGTGTAGTATATCTTTCGGCCGTGCTGTAATGCTGAGCTTATGCAGAATCTAGACATTTGATGCGGGTCGCCACGATATCCTCAGCATCTACCTTCGATAATATATTTCTAACTCGTTTATATTTCGTATGTCCTTTTTCTGTACAGTATACACTGATGATGCCCTATAAGTTACATTGTTACGGTACGTTTGTTCAGGATGCCATTTATATACTCACTTGTTTCATCCTATCTTAATTATATGTTTTAATAAAGATAATTTTATATATATATATATATATATATATATATATATATATATATATATATATATAGAGGGTTTGTAGGCTGTTCTGTTGTCATGAACAATATAGTCATTATAACGGTATTCGCTTCCTGAGTCATTTTCTATCCGTTCAGCCGAACTTTATGCGATTTACCCCTCCGTGAATTTCATAATAAGCTCAAACACTCAATAGTCATCGGTTGTATGTTCCGACTCTCTCTCGCTGCTAAACTCCTTACGCGATGTATTTAGCAACAATCAGCATCCTACAGCCAAAGAAGTGACACGGATGTTATTAGTAAAACCGAGTCAAAATTAGTATTATTCCTGTGAATTCCAGTTCATGCCGGGATTCCAGGGAATGGACTAGCAGATAGAGCAGCGAAGAAATTTGTTGTTTTCATTTATATTAATGAATTTAAATTTAATGTTGCTACTGATATATCTACGAATTTTATCTTCAAGTCAAAACAAAATATAAACACGAGGCAAACTCCGCTTTTTCCCATTCAACTGAATACATGCATACATTCCGCAACGTGCTTTACCAAAAATTGAATATTCGATAATGAAATTCATCAATGATTTTAATTTTTAAATTATATAGAAAATTGAATATATGTATGCAGCATGTAGACAGTTAGAAATTTACCATATTTAATAAAAATTATACACAGAATTTTGCTTTTCCTTGATGTTAAACAGGCGTTTGATAGAGTGTGGCACGAAGTGTTGCTTTATAAAAGCCGGTGTACCGCAAGGTAGTATATTTTGTGTCCGATGCTTTAGCTAATGTATGCAGCAGATTGTACCAAATAACACAGAAATCGCTACTTTCGCGGACGATACAGCTGTGATTTGTTCCGACTCGTCTTTAGAAAATGTTTATGTTAACTTACAATCAGCAGTTAATACACTTTCAATACGGTTCAAGCGGTGACGTATAGAAATCAATGAGAAAAAATCAACCCGTGTAATATTTACAAATAAAAAAATTTCCAATATTAAATATTCATATCGACAAATGTAATAATTCCAGTTAAAAAAATCAGTAAAATATCTAGTTTCATTTGGAACCTGGAAAAGCCACATAATAGCAAAACGTAACGAATTAAATATAAAGTTTAGGAGCATGCTTTGGTCTATCGAAAGAAAATCCGAATTATCACTGGAGAACAAGATATTATTGTACAATTAAATTCTAAAGCCCATGTTGGCTTACGGAAGTCAACTTTGGGGCTGTGCTAAGCAGAGTAATATAGCGATAATACAACGCTTCCAAAATAAAACATTAAGAACTATCACAGATGCACGGTGGTATGTAAGCAATCTTATATTGCACGTGAACCTAGGTGTTACATCCGTGAAAGATAAAATAAAAGAAATAGCTAGTGAATATGGCGATAAACTGTATTATCACACAAATACTTTAGCTGTTTGCTGGACAACTCAACAGAAATCAAGCGATTAAAACGAATAAAACCTACAGATCTATTAAGAATAATTAGCAATAAACACAAAGTATTATTAAAATACACTTAGCGAAAGTGGTTATCCGCTGAATAAGGAATTTTACAAGTCAATCGCATAAAAAAAATAATAATTTCGCGTATTATAAAAGTTTTGCATAAAAAAAAAACAACAACATATTACACAGCACGATGAAAATAAAATAACGGGAAAAATTGGACACACACGTTGTTTATATCGTATTCATACGAAGCACACGGAGTAAATTGGAGCATCAAAATATTTGAAATTAAAATACAGCGCCATCTATTGAGTAGAATTTAAAAGAGAATTCAAGCCTTAAGCTAGAAGTAAATTAATAAAAATGGGAAAACTTTTTCCACGTCGAGAGTTAAAATTGGAACTAAGAATTAGACTTTTGTGATGTTACATCTTCTCCATTCTGCTATATAGATGTGAATGTTGGACACCAAAATTCAACATTGGGAAAAAAATATCAACTCGTTGTATTGTTACCGCCGGATATTGAAAATACCATCGATACAAAAAGTCAAGAACATCGAAGTGTTTAATAGATTAGGAAAAAACCGTGAAATTATGGAAACTATCAAAAGAAAACAATTGCAACACCTGAACATATCATGAAATATACCGTACAAAAAATATTATTACTCGAGGTTAAAATTAATAATCGAGAGGAAGACCTCGAACAACATGGACAGACAACCTCGTGAAATAGTTCAGATATTCATCATTAGAACTTTTCCTGTCGTCCATTGATAGGAACTGCTTCCGATTGTACATCGCCAACCTTAATAGTTGAATTAAAATCTATCGTCGTTGATTTCGAAATTTTTATTCCTTTACATGTATTTTCAAACGAAAATGCTTACTTGATCATCGAATCCGTGTGTAATTTCGTGTCCAATGACGAAACCAATGGCTCCGTAATTTAAATAAATCGGTCGATCGTTTGAAAAAAATGTATGCTGCAATATGCCGGCTGGAAATTCTGAGAAAAAAAAAATAATAACTTTTAAAGAATCGATATTGCATGGATTGTATATTATTATATACGGATAATACGAAATCAATGATGTAGAATCTCCCTTAATAACTAAAGAAAATGCCAGAATTCCAGATGTGAATTCTCAGTTACATTTAATATGTTCATAGGGTTATTAAAGGAAATGCTACGTATTATTGCTACCGCTTAAAATCTTAAAAATTGTTTTTCAAAATTAATTTTATCGCGTGAAAACTGTCAATAATTGCGTACTCATAAAGATCCAATTAACTTGATAATGGACATGCAATATTGTATATAATATATATGTTGAAATAAGTATAATTACCGACAAGGTATATTACATATATTTAAAAAAAAATCCTCCGAAGACTTAACTTTGTAATATTTTGTTTCGTTTTATACTCACCTAATTTGTGGCTGTTACAGTTACGTTTCCATTATTATCATTATTATTATTATGTAATATATGTAAACTTTTTAATGAAATGTCAAAATAAATTGAAATCGAATTGAATTGAATTATTATTATTATTATTACTAGTATTAGTATTATTAGTATTATATTTTTAAATTAAACTCGTTAGTTTTGTAAGTTTTCAAAAATAAAATTCGACATTATTTATTTTTTGATAAAATTTGTTAGTACCGTATTTTTGCGGCGAAGATAGCATTTAGCAAATATATTTATTTAGTGGAACGTGTCCCATCGGCCACAGCTCCTTATTTTATAACAGAACTATTTATGGGCGTTATAGCGTATTTACATTAATGATATTACGCCTTTTTAAGCGTACGAATTCCGAACGATGTGTTGTCAGGTTCTGCGACAGATGGTTAATATGGTTTTCTAACCGTTGAATGTATCTTTCCTTACGGTTGTAAATCGCATCTTTAATTGATGGTATTTGTAGATCCTTTCGTATATCCTCGTTTCTCACGAACCATGGCGCTCCGACTATTGTACGCAATATCTTATCTTGAGCTGACCGTATGATATCGATGCTCGAGTTGCTTGCTGAACTCCAAAGTTCTATTCCGTAAGACCAAATAGGTCTTAGGATCGCCTTATATAGCAAGATTTTACTTTCAATTGGAAGTCTGGATGTTTTCCCAATTAACCAGTACATACTGGAAAATTTTATAAACAATTGTTTTTTTTTTGGCAGTAATATGTTTTCTCCAGGTCAATTTGTTATCCAAATGCATACCAAGGTATTTCGCACTATCCGTGGAGGGGATTGTAACCCCATTGAGCGTTATTTCCGGATAATTCGTACAATTCATTTTTAGTGTGAACACAACATGCGAGCATTTTGTTTCATTGACTTTGACTTTCCAATAAGTAAGTCATGCTTCAAGTTCCTTTAGATGATTCTGTAATTGATTTGTTGCTGTCACGATGTCGAAGTCAGCAGACAATATAACGGTATCATCAGCAAACATGGCTGTAGTT
Source organism: Coronaproctus castanopsis (assembly GCA_032883995.1). Taxonomy (NCBI): domain Eukaryota; kingdom Metazoa; phylum Arthropoda; class Insecta; order Hemiptera; family Monophlebidae; genus Coronaproctus; species Coronaproctus castanopsis. Next base: position 221,701,432 of record CM065053.1, read on the forward strand.
GTGTTAGCATTTGTCGGCAAATCGGAAGAGAATATTTGATACAGTACCGTTCCAAGTACACTGCCCTGGGGTACTCCAGATTTAATCGGATAGATGTTTGAAACTGCCTCGTTGATAGTAACATGAAAGTATCTTTCCGAGAGGTAAGATTTTATTAATAGATAATAAGGAACCGGTAATTTGCATTTTATTTTAAAAAGTAGGCCATCGTGCCACACTTTATCAAATGCTTTTTCAATGTCCAGAAACACCGCAGGACAAAATTTCTTTTCTTCAAAACTTCTGTGAATAAGATCAACAACCCTGTGAATCTGTTCTATGGTACTGTGCTGATCTCTAAAACCGAATTGAAACTGCGGTATTATATTTTTAGCAGTCAAAATAGGTTTCAATCTTCTTAACAGTAATTTTTCAAAAATTTTTGTGAAAATCGGGAGCAGACTTATGGGTCTATACGAAGCCACCTCTGTCGGTGGTTTACCCGGTTTCGGTATAACGATTATGTTCGCAAATTTCCATTGTACAGGAATGTAGCTTTGGCGAAGCATTGAGTTAAATATGTATACTAACAATGTAACAGCCTTTTTTTGGTAATTTCTTAACCATCAGGGCAGTAATTAAATCATGTCCAGGAGATTTTTTTAAATTCAAAAAGAAATTTCAAACCACAAAAATCGATAGGTATCCTTCGAGATATTACATAAACGATTCAAGTTTGAAGTCAGTTATAATTCTGCGAAGACGACTTTTTATGTTATTAAATACAGTTTTATCTCGCGGATTCTTAGACTTTTACTATGCTCGCCGAACCTTCCTTCTTCCAGCGATCATTTATGGCGCGGATACGTTGCAACTTGCGATGTATTAACTGTATGGACTAGTGTAATGAGCAGTCTAGCCGATTGCTTCGACAACGCATTGTACATTTACATCCGCTATAGTTTTAAACGATACTCTCGAGTTTATCACGATATCTTCGCGAAATAAATACCATTTATTATACTTACGGACGAGTGTTTTTCATTTTCTCTACTTGTATGAATTTAACAGCCGACAATAGAGAACGATCAGACGAGAAGTTACCTACGTTCTATCTATTTCCATATAAATTATTTTAACGATAAAATTCGAGAAAGTAGGGTTTTTTAAGCCTGTCAGTAGGCCAGTAGGTAGGCCTGTTTCACAATTTCAAAAAATATTATTTTATCTTTAGAATTTCTCTTTTTTCCGGTGCATTTTGTTATGCGTATAATTCCATTTTGTTTGAAAAATGCAAATTAAATGTGTTTTTTTTTTCTAATGGTCTAATGTAGAACGATAATGTAAACTATAAATACCTTTAAATTAAAGAAATCTTTCGTAGGAGAAAAGAAAATACCTGCAAACCAAATATAGAAAATTTTACATAAAGATATGTAACATTGAGTATTTAAACGGATTCGGTGTACTTACGTATTTTTAACAATCGATTTTATGTATTTCACACATACATATACATATATGTATAAGTGGGTGTGTGATGTGAAAGGGAGAGAAATTAATTAATACGTCATTGTAGGTGGATGTTATTATTCTTTTCGGAGGATATATAAGCATTGCAAGAAAGAAAACTTAAATGCAGCCTTCACACACACACACACACATATATATATGAATATATATATATATATATATATATATATATATGGTGTTAATGTTGGACTGTAAAAGTAGGAACCGCAGGTTTGATCCCATCTCACAGAAAAATTTTCATTATCTCAATTATCACGTGAATGTCAATGGCACCCGCTCCTTTAAACACCATACGCACAACAAGCACTTCGTTGGGTGTAATTAGTCTTGTATACAAAAATAATGCGTCAAGATGTTCGACAACGAACAAAATGACTATGATATATATATATATTAATATATATGCACACCTTATAAATGTGTGTGCCGGCAATGTATACATTATTTACCGCCACGTTCACTTTGTATAAAAGAGATTTCGGAATAGCAAAGTAATATACTTACATCGTGGTCTCGAATAATAAACGGGAAAATTATAGTAAACCTCGAACTAATTTTTTGGCAAGCCTTGATAAAAATAAATTAACGTTCTTCGGACATCTTTGAAGATAGTTGCCAATTTTTTTTCCCTCGAAACTATAACTATACGTTAACTTTATCAAAAAATGATTGAAAATGAATGTCATCGTTCCTTCATTAATAAAAAAAAATATTTAACACGATTCGCTATGTTCTGTTAAACGAAAATAAAAAATGACGAGCGAACAACATGCTAAAAATTAACATATTAGGTACTCATAAGAAAGGAAAATAGAATATAAAATCATTCGAACGTAAAATACGAGTTATCATTTTGTACACAATTTTGTCTTTACACATTCATCGAGTGTATCGTCATTACTACTAATAATGTTCTAGTTCGAATTAGAAATGTTTACAGTAGTTATTAAATTACCTTCGACAAATTTCGACCATAGACGGAAAAACAGCTGTTGTCACGATGTAAATGCGATAAATATATAAATAAATACTTACGTATACTATTTTCTAAGGAATTGTAAAATGCGTTCACAACTGCCGGTCTACTGTGAGTAATCCAATCAGTTTTATTGACGGGATCGCGTAATTTGGAAAAACTATAGTCGGTACCGAAACGGGTCAAATTCAGCAACGACTTGTAATATTCTTCCGGATTCACATCGAGCTATAAATAAAATGTTTAAATATACGTAATCTTGAAAAAATTTTAACTTCAACACAACCATACGTTAAATAAAATTTGGCCTTATTTTACAGAGTAAATTTAAACGTTACTTTATGTATGTCGAGTATGCGACGTTTTTATTTTTATTTAGGAAATGAGTTAAACTTTAAAACACGTATTATATTAAAGAAATTACACAGTCAAGAAAAACCTTAAGGAATAAATCGCCGGAACACGACAATACGTCTAGTATGGAGGAAAATAACTAACTACAAGTTAGCTAAACGATTTAATGAAATAATTTATAACCCGAATATTCCGAAAGAAGTGTAAAAGAAAAAAAAAAGTTGAAAAATAAAATGAAAAATTACAAAGTTTCATAGCAACTATATAAGACTTCATTCAGTTCCCGTATGTTTATGGTGTGGCCATTTATTTAAAACGAAACATACTTGATCTGGCCAATAAATAGCAAAGGAAGTTTTTGCTCCGTATAGGTTCATTATACAGAACTATTACTATTCTCTCGTTGGATTTATATCTTGTTAAGCATAAATTTATGGAGGGGGGGTGATTGTTCAAAAATGAAACATTCGAATCTGCTTGAAGGAGTTTCTGTGCAACCGACGACTAATGAAAATGTTAAAAAACATATTTTCTTATTATTAGTTGAGAAATGATAGGCCAGACACCGCAATTACTGGGAGGAAGAGGTATGCCCTTCTGGCGGATTTTCATAACAACTTCTACAGGGCACACAAGTGTTAACTGGTCATGGCGAATTCGGGGGCCTATCTTTATAGGTTGTTCCGCCGGTTGTACCGTAGGTGAGGTTGATGGTATTGCATTATTTCCGTGTCCAGCATTTGCTGCCCTCCTTCGTAAATTTTATATTAATAGCGCACAGATTTAAAAGAGTTGAAAACTTCCTTATATATGCCGAACTGTGTACGGCTTGTATTTAACCTTTAAGTCAATCGTGATCATCCCGGTACCGGCGGAACAGTTCTTGTTTCTTTTTTTTATTATTATTATTATTATTATTATTATCTGTTAGCGTGGTCAAATGTCCATTGCCTATCCTCTATTATTGTAAATTATATTTTTGTACCGAATTATTAAAATTTTGTAATTATGTTTTTACTTATTACGACTTAGTTTGTAAGTACAATGTAATAATTTGATTTTCGTTTGGGCAGTTATTTTTTTTTCAGTTCGATTTTTGTTATAATTGGGCTTGTATTTAAGTTTAGTAGTTCATTTTTTGTTTTATTATAACTAGGTTTGTAATTAAGTTTTTGTGTGAGTTTTTACCCTTTTTTTTTTATCTTACATATATATATTTTTTTTTACTTTAAGTTTCTCGATTTTAATCATTTTTTATAAGTTTCATCTATTTTATAATTCAATTTATATTTAACTTTTAGTACGTTTTTACCATTCTCAATCCTTATTTTTATCCTTATTTACTCGAGTTTTATAAGCGTAAATTCGACGAACTTTTATTGGATGGAACAACTGCGTTATCTCATGCCTTCTTCCATCGCAATAAGTTAATTTAAATGTGGATGTCTCCGAATTTGAGTCGAGACCTCCATCGTTATTTAAAAATTCCTTTTGTTCTATAGAGGGAGAGGGGGTTTTTAGTGGGTAAAAATCCCACAAACTGAATTTTGGCTCCCCTTGCAGTGCATACTTGTATACTATGCATTAATAAAAACTAAAGTTTCCTAATATATCATTGTCTTTAGAAGATTTTCTCCCTCCGGCTTTAAAAAAAAAAACAATTTGGAACGATGATAATAAAATGGTCAGGAGATTACATTCGTATTATATCAATTACGTCAAAAGTGAGCTGTTAGAACTACAACGTATTATTGTAAAACCTCTCACAGATAGGGAAAGTACCATGTTGATTTTGTCCACAGGATGAGTCGTGCGTTAGCAAAATTACGAGAATTAAACGAACAGAAAATTTAGAAACGCGCGCCAAGAAATAATTTCGATCTATATTTGCGGCAATTGTACACGGTAACATCTAAACATTTCCTCTATGTAACGAATTATGAATAATGTGCCAATAACAATTCGTCCAGATTAAAACTTATTTTCGTTGACATCTTATCTTTCTTCTAGCGTTAATCAAATTGAGGACATTTTAAAATTCAAAGTGGCCGGAAGTAATGTCAAAATAAAATGTAAGCAGATGCGATTTGATAATCAGGTTTCCACGTATCGTTTTGTATCGAGTTATACATCTTTTACAGTCTTATGGAAGCAGCGCACGTTATGATACAAACGATGCTACTTGCGCTACTTTCGCACGAAAATAATAGTAATGGTAGTTTGATAACTTATTCGGAAAGATTAATACGATACGACACATGTGTCGCATAGGTTTTATCTGTACTCTAATAACATCGTAATTACTTATTTAAAATTAAACTCGAGATTATAAATATATATATATTATATATAATCAGAATACAATCTGTGATAGCATTTTAGATCCGTCACATGTAGAATCTCTGATGGCATAACACGCATTCGGCGTAGATTTAAACGTACCACATGTATGCGGCGTGATACAAAGCCTCTTATTTAAAGTCAATCCGGATTTCTACTTCAAAAATGAGAACAAAATTTTCATTTAATTCGAATGAAAATATATCGAAGATAAATTTATTCTTAAGCAACCTCATTCAGTCAGACATTTTACTTGCATGATATTAACATTTTCTACAATTCGAGATTATTTAATAAAAAAACCGGCTCCTCCCAGTTGACGAAAAACAATTTCTTAAAATAAAAAAAAAAAAAAAAAATAAATAAAGGATAATTTACTAAATTTTCTCGGAAAACCAATAAATTTATCGCCTTACTTTTTCGTAAAATTCTACTAGTTTCTGATTATCGAGTAACTCATCGGGGTAAGCAATGTGGTTCACCATGGATCGAGCCTTTTCTACGGCATTTTTCCTGTTAAATTGCAAATATATTATTTAAAATGTTTTAAATTTATTTCTCCTAATTTACAAATAGATAAATATCGATTTTGTTTAGCTCTCTTATGAAGATATTTACTTCGTATGTTCATCCATCCAGTCGACCGACATTAAAATTTTATACATTTCTTCGCGTATTCCGTTTACCATGTCTAGCGCAGTTCGCTTAGCGTCTTGTTTGAAATATCGTTTGACATATAACGAACCGACAGCCAACGAGAAGCTTAAAATAAAATAAATGCAGATAGATATTTATATTAAATTGTTTAGTAACTTATTTTTATTTAACTAATAACCGTATTGATTAATAGAAATTTTTAATTTTCGAAATATTATACAGATTGTTGTGTTTCATTTGATATCGCAAAAACGGCAATAATGTGTTATATATAGAAAAGAATCGAGAAAATTTGAACACTTTTCCGTCACGCGTGTATGTTAGTCGAAAACGATGTTGTTAAAAATATTAATCACGTGAAATATTAAAATATTTTCTCATAACCGTTGAAATAATCGATAGAAACTGAACTAAAGAATCAATCGGGCCATTTATTTTATAGGCGCCGAAAAAATCAAATTTATATATTTCTAATTTCGATATTTCGACGTAAACGAATTTCTTTATCGGACACTCCGTAAAATATTTACGTCGAAACAACGCTAAAATATGTTCTAATGAGCTGGGTAACAAACGTTAACATTTCTAGTACGCAACTACGTGGAAAGCTAAAAAAAAAAAGGTACGGATCGTGGATCAGACCAGAGATTTTATTAAGATTGGTTGACAGTTTTTAAAAATTTTTCTCCGAGTAGATATGTTCTTTATAATTTATTAGTATCGCTCATTTCATTTCGAGTGGTCACGTCCTGAAATAAATTAATCGTTAATCTGTACTGGGTTCACCAATATAGGCCGATGAACATTTGATTGAAATAAAAAATTATTTACAAAAAAAAAAAAATACTTAGATTATTATTATTATTATTATTATTATTATTATACGGGCGCCCGCTGCACTAACGGGCCATATGCGCCCACAGGCTTACTGTGGTCCTAGATCTGATTTAAGAGGCTCAGTGAATCCAGGAACAGGAACACATTATGAATATGGTCAGTAGATTCAGATAAAAGTTGAGGTAAAGAAGGAGGAAGGCTGTGCTGGATTCTTAATGTTGTGAGAGCATGACAGGATGTTAGTATGTGGGGTATGAGCAGTTGAGACATTTGGCAAAAGGGACAGAGTGGCGGGTCTGTGCCATGAAGAAGATAGGAATGGGTAAGGTTTGAGTGGGATATACGGAGTCTTGTAAGGATAACATTTTTCTTTCTTGTTTTGAAAGGAAATGGCAGTTGGGATAGTGGATTAGATTTGATTAAAAGGAGGTGGTTTTGTTCATTAGACTTCCATGCACGACACCAAGATTTAGTTACGAGAGATTTCAGGAAAGCTTTAACGTCACTATAGAGAGAGAGACGAGCGGATATGTGTGGAAGCAAAGACGCCTCTCTGGCAGCTCGGTCAATAGCCTCATTTCCAGGAATACCGATGTGGCTGGGAATCCAAATGAACGCTATGGAAACTTGAGATTTAGTAAGGAAGTCATGGACAAGCAGAATGCGTTGTAGAAGTGCATTATCTGTATATAGGTTGTGGAGAGACTTTAAAACATTGAGTGAATCAGAAAGAATAAGGAATTTAGAAGAAGACTGCGTCATGGACAGGAACTCTAGACACTTGAATATAGCAAAGGATTCAGCTGAAAAAATGGAGCAGGACTTAGGAAGTCGAAAGCGATGAATGACAGGGGGTACCGAGAAGGCAGACCCCACACGCCTACCCGATTTAGAGCCATCAGTAAAACAGCACACAGCGTCCTTATATTTGGAGATTTCAAGAGCAATGTAGTTTTGAAGTATATGGGGTGGGCATAAAAGCTAACAAACACGTTTTTAGTAATATTATGCATATCGGCCGAGGTCGAATCGATTACCGAAAATACGATAATCGCAAAGAAAAGAGCTCATTTTGTATGAAATTGTAGATATCTAAACCAACTCGCGGCATAAAAGTTTATGAAGGTTTTCATCATTACGTATAACATCGTACGCCGCACAAATCTCCGCGTTGCATATAATTAGTGCTTGAAATGGTAGCCCATTTTAAACGTAAAAATAAACTTACAATGGGGCGACGTTCGGCAACAAACAATTAACGACGATGATGACGAACTGGAAGAAAAACTTAGATGTGCGATTTTATGATCAAGATAATGTTCGAATATAAGTTACTTTAATTAAATATGTTTTTTTTTTGTTGTAATACTAAATTTATTTATTATAACTAGAATAAAATGATAAGGTGAAAAGGGGTAAAAATAAACCGCGTTTAATTTTAATCGTTTTTTCCAGAACTCGTTATAATAGATAAAATAGTTGTCCTCGGATTTTTCCAACGAAAGTATTAAAATATAGGATGGCCCAGAGAAAACGAACTGTTTAAAAAAAAAAAATAAGTTTGTAACACTGCTACAACGCAAACCGCGTACTCTACATTTAGTATTCGTTTTTGTCCAATTTCAGTTATGGCATTCTATAACGAAAAGGAACGCGCGTTTTACGTTGAACGTCATTTTCGGTGTGCATCGATTACGACGGTGCACAGAGAGTTTTCGCAAAAAATTCAAAGTTACGCGATTTTTTTTACAGGGATAGAGCCGCGTTTACAAAACACGTCCATCTGGAAGACCCGAAAACTCGGGATTTCTGAAGAAATTTCAAAAATTCAACGACATGTGCTGAAATTATTTTAAATGGCGGTCATCTGATATCGTGTTCCACAAATGTCGTAAGCTAATCTCTCGTTTTCCTATTTTTCAATAAAATTTCATTCAAAAATTTTGGTCGAGTAGTTTTTATGCAGATTTACGTGCCTTGTACTGCACTTAGGCAAGAGATACGGGAAAGGACAGAACGTATACGGTTAGTGAGAATGAATTGAAAATTGGAAGAATAAAGGGGAAGGACGGATTGTTAAATTAGATAATACGAGAATTTAAGAAAATTTAATAAATTATTGGAAGCATCGCGCGTGTAGGAAAGAATGTTTGGGAGGCTGAGCGGTTTGTCATAGAACGTTCGGAATTCAATTGCACACATTCAAGGAGAATGTAGTGGATGGTAATGACGACATTACAGGTTGAACATAGAGGAGGAGGAAAATTTTTTAGAATATAACTGCGTGAAGCGTGACCTAGGCGCAGACGAGCAAGTACAACGTCTCTTCTACCACTGGAGATTCCATGACTTACATACTGATGATTTTATATAAGTCTGGAAGTCTTTCATTGGTGTAGTCAGGAACGGGAATGGTTGAAGCAATGTGCTGGCTCATTTCCTTGCACGTCAGTATGCGATGGGATCCATGCGAGAACTACATAGATGTTGTAATCAAATGACCAATTTATTATTTGGCTAGGGGGATGTAATTTAGGATTATAAAGATCACTGAGGCACTGTAATGCTACAAGAGAGTCCGTGCATATTAAGAACGACTGATCAACGATGATGTTTGAAATATCCATAATTACCATTTTAAGGGCATATAATTCCGCCGATAGTATTGAGTAATGGGGGTGGAATGAAAAAACGAACTATATAGTCCCGGAAGAAAACGAAAACGCCTCATAGTCGGTTTTTTGTTTTTGCAGCCTTCGGTGAAGAATAAACTGCGAGATGGGTACTCATTTCTAGATAAGCTGCTTTTATGACCTGTTTAGGAGTTTAATTATTTGAAAATTTGGCGAGACTGAGGTCTATTGGAATAGTGTGCTCACTCCAAGGAGGAAAGATGTTGAGGGAGGAAAGAAAAACTTGGGGAAGGTGGATTTGAAGAGAGGATAGGATATTTTCTATTTGTTTAGCAAAAGTAAAAATTGAAGGGGGGAGAAAGGTTGAAGAGTGAGAGGGAGATTAGGATTTGAGGAAAAGGAATGAAGGAGAAAAGTAGAGAACGTTGCCTGTGTAGAACAAGAGGGAGTTGACCAGCTTCGCATATGATGCTGCAAATTGGAGTTTTCGAGAAAAAATAACGAAACAGTCTGTCTTCTTTGGGTCACCCTATATAAATAAAGCGATATTTTTCTAAATGTAAATATAAATATGTTTTACGGTGCGAATATAAAACTTACCTTCCAGCAGCGTTGTCTACACATTCCTTCCAGCGTGGTTCTCTTTCCGTTCTACCCGATAATTCTGTACCGTATTCCAGCTGACGTTTTCGCACCGCTTCCGTTAGGTAGCTAACTGACGAAGCTGTCGCTCTCCACATTACGTAATTTGCTTGTATTCTAAATTTATTGTACGTGTTAGAAAAAAAAAAAAAACAAGAAAAAATATAAACAATAATCATATGTACGTTTTTTTTGTTTTTTTTTTTTTTTTTAATAACTTTATTATAGCGAATATAAAACGATTATGATTAAAAAAAAATCGTTTAAAAATGTATACGACAGAGATTACTGACCGTTTTGGTGTAACGCTTAATAAATGTTCCAAATGTTTAATATAGTCCGGCGTATTCACTACGAGAACCTCGTATTCGTTTGCCGTATTCGTGCCGTCTAAAATATTGTTGACGTATTCCAACCAAGGTATACTGGGAAATTTTCTTTGCGCCTCGCTTATCGTTAGCGGATTGTATAATTTTGTCGCGTTTCTCCGTTCTTCTAGCGGTAAGGAGATCTGAAAAATTCGATAATTTTCATTTTTGTTTTCTATTCAGTCTTTTAATCGTAAATCGTACCTTAACGTTAATAATAAGCTCAGCATTTATAAAACGCTTATGACGACTTGTCCCGTCTGGTCTTCTATCTCGAAGACGAGCTTTATCAATTACAATAGAAAATCGGCGTTAAACATGCGTATTAAGTACCCCAAGATATACTAGAATAGTGGACGTGAGATATTAAATTTACCTTTTATTCGATATTATATTCTTAGTATAACTCGTAAGCTCTACAATAATTGTATATTGCATGAAAATGAGTACATCTAAACGATTGGAAATTACGATTCCAAGCAACTGCAGTTGATGTACACGAAGTGTATTTTAATCTGCTAACATTCTTTTATATATATATATATATATATATATATATATATATATATATATATATATATATATAATGTATTATATTATATATTTATTATTATTATTATTGTTTTATATCAAATAATATACTGATTTTTTGTACGCTTAATGTGATATAAAGCGTTATTTTTTTTTTTCAAATTTTTCCCACGAATTATATTCGTCAGGCTAGTAAATATACTAATTTTTATTTATAAGAAATATTACATGGAGAATTTAAGTTATCAGCGGTGAGGATATTAAAATTCCGGTAAGCGTAATTTTTATTCTTTGTACTATTGTTAATTTATGTAAATCAACAAATATTTTCTTCATCATTTTCTCATTTTAAATTATACTTCCTTTTTTTTTTAATCATGTATTCGCAGCATGTGCTCGTCTAATTTTAATTCCAATTCCACCAAGGACGAGAATTTTTCACGGTAAACCGTATTAGCTTGGGTCTTCTCTACAGTTTCATGAGGATCAACATGCAACATCCCTCGATATTATATACACGATATTAAAATTGTCTACAATTCGAAATTATTTATTAAAAAAAACTTGCTCCCGCTACTTAACAAAAAATCTCTTAGAATTTAAATATATATATATATATATATATATATATATATATATATATATATATATATATATATATATATATATATATAAACATAATAATCACTAAAATTATTATTTTTTTTCACTTCATTTACCAATTTACAACTAGCTCTGTAGGTTATTAAGCAAATAAAATAACTTAATGTAAGATGACTTGCTGAAGAAATACAAAAAATGTACACTTTATACTAGATCCGTCAATTTCTAATCTACGCATGTCTGCAGAGTTATCTAACAGTGCAAATGCCATCAGCATGATACTTTGCTGTTTGCACAATTTCATCCTTCAGTATGTGTTGAAAATTTGATTCGTCACGTACCACGGTGTATTTGCAATGATTCTTAGAACTCTATTTTGTAATCTTTTTGTAGAATTTCTATATTACCCTTTTTCGAGCAGCCCCACAGCTGACACTCGTGTTTCCAGACAGGTTTGACGACCTTGTTGTAGAGCAACAGGTTATTTTCAACTGTTAATTCCGACTGTCTCCTTAAAAGCCAGTACGTCTGTTTAATTTTAACGCGTATTCCAGTACGCTTCGTTATATGTTTCATCCGCGTTAACCGTTTATCCAAGTATATTCCCAAATACCCGACTTCGTCTTCCGACGCGATAATATCGCCGTTCAACATGATATTGATTTTAAACTCCGATTAGTAAAAATTGTGCATATCGATTCGTTTTCATTTATTTCGATACGTCATGTCATAAACCAGTCCGATAATTTATCAATGGCTAGCTGTAGACACGTATTTGTCTTTATTGAGCACTTATTTGAGCACACATCCGCAAAAGCAGCAATTTCAACGTTAGGCAGAGTGGGAATACCAGCAGTGTATGTATACGAGGTCTTGCATCTATTGCATATATTTGTGATTCTTCACTACCATATAATAAAATTATCGTCTTAATTTTTTGTAAAATTCAACTATTTTCTGATTAAACTCGTCAGGACATCTTTTCTGTACATTACATAAAATATGCTGTACACACGCACGTGAACAGGTTCTCTTTCCGTTAACCCCCCGGTATTTTAACGTACCATTTTGTACGTGTTCCGAAGGAAAACCTTTTATTTAAATAAAATAAAGCCGTACGAAATTGAGTTTTCCAAGACGATGTTGATTACGTTAATATAATTTTTTATTATTGTATTCGAGTATTCGAAATAACGAAGTAATTTTACGCGGAATTTATTAAATACAAATAAATAAATAAATCGTTTAATATAAACGTTGTTTATTAATAATTTCCATATCATTACACATCGAAATCAATGATGTAATTGAAAACAGAATTTGCGAAATACGTAATAATATTTATATTACGAGAATGCTCAGATATTAAACACTCGTTATTTAAAAACAAAATGCGCATATTTTATCTTTTACAACGGGCGTCGTTAGTAAAATGTTTACAAGAGCATTTCATATCGATTGTTTTATATTTAAAATCGCCGCAATTATTCGAACTAATCGCGTCGAAATTTTTATTTAACCGAAATATAATTTTAATTATAAAACTTTTAAAACGTAATTATCAGCGCAATCTTTCGGCAAAATAGAAACCCTAATCTAATTATTACTTATTGTGTGCATAGATGCCGCTATCATCTGGAAACATGAAATAAATTGTTTTCTATCGTCGACAAGTTTTAAATTTTTCGCCGTTAATTGTTAACGCAATACGTGTTCCGGGAAAAACTGTTCGGTATCAGCTTACCCTGAACGTAAATGATGAAAACCGTATAAAAAATATTTCTTGATCCTCTAACAACCTGTCCAAAATATTCTGTTTCATTCTCTGTTATCCATTTCTTCAACATTCTCTTTGACTTCGCCATTTCTTAGACTTCTCGGTTCGGTAATTTAGAAGAACCGTGGGTATCTCGAACATTCTTCCATGTAGCCACGTTTATCTTGCTTCATATCTTTCAACTTGTTTTTTATTAAGAGTGGCTTTTTCTATACCGTACAGCGATATAGGCTAAGATTTAGCACTGGATCAATCGTCGTATGCTTAAATTTAAACATTCTATCGCATGGTAGATTCTTCACTTTGTTAAATAGCGAGCTGGTTCGGGCATATCTGCTTTTAACTTCGATATCCAAGTGTAGTCGGTCTATTACGATACAGTCGAGATATTTAAATTTATTTACCATCTTCACTACTTTATTGTTAATTGTACTTAAAACCTGAATAATTTTTTTCTCGGTATCATCTATATTAATGTAGGTTGTATTATCACTTCCCGACTGAGTTCAGTTTATTGAGCAAATATCGGAGCCTATGCAGATTATTTTCTAGAATAACAGCGTCATCTGCATATCGAATATTATTGATTATTCTCTGGTTAATTTTAATTCCATATCTCGCATTGGAAATTGCTTTTCTGAAGACTCGTTCCGCGTATAAATTAAATAATGCACCCTTGTCTTACAACATCTCGCTGTATCTCAAACGTAATATTATCCATTGCGTCTCCGATACAGTTAAGCTTTTTATCTACTTGTGTAAAAATGTGTAAGTCGCTCACTCATTTCCTATTTTAGAGATTTTTAAATATAAAAATCAATTTAAAAATTATATATTAATATTTAACAAAAAGTTAATGAATTATAATCTAAATTTAAAAATACGTTAATAATGTAGCTCTGTGGATAATTTTTTTCTCTATGCGCCATAATGAATGTTCATTTCTTTCGATATTTTTTTTTTTTACTTTTTCATTCTTATTTAAAATAAATAAATAAATAAATAAATACATATATATATATATATATATATATATATATATATATATATATATATATATATATCGAAAATTAAATAAAAAATTGTTAGCTGCCACGTTAAAAAAAAACATTTATACAAATGCATTTTTTTGGTACGTTACTTAAATGAATTTATTACAGCACACAGCGGTTTTGAAATATTACGTAAAAGTACGCGCAGGAGTATTATACATATAAAAGAACACGGTGTGCACAATTATTATTATTATACATACATACATATATATATATATATATATATATATATATTATTGTGTCGTCTCCGTGTCGGAAATGGACGACTACTTACCTATACATATTTTGTTGTACAGTGTAAGCAGCGTACATGGAAATCATAATATGGCGTTAAAGTAGATAGACACGCACACACACTAGGAAGAACTGATTGTAATTGCTTTGTTGTCAGGGCACATTGCAGACTCGTGTGTTTTTGTAGTGTACTATATTATTACTAGCGCGCATATGGTGTTGTGAGTGTGGTGGTTTGCCATTGACTTCCACGCAATAATGATAATATTACGATTATTTATATTTTTATTTTCTGACGATAATTTTTACGTCGCCCATCGTATTTTAACTCCGTACTTACCGTATAGAAATACATGTTCTAGTCACTAGACTATTTTGACGACTGATATATATATATATATATATATATATATGTATTTCTGAAGAAATAATACAAAAAATTGATGAAAGACGGAAATACAAAAATAGTAAATCGCAAGGGGATAAAATAAAGTATAACGCGATAAGAAATGAAATAAATCGATTGTGTAAGCTAGAGAAAGTTGGTTAAATAGAAAATGTTATGAAATAGAAAAAGAATTCAATGAAGGAAGAATTGATATGAGTTATAAATTATTAAAACAAAATATGTATAAATCCAGATATAAATCAACAACTATAGAGATATAAACGGTCAGTTGTTAATAGAGGATCATGAAAAAGCTCGAAGGTAGGAAGAATATTTGGAAGAGTTATATAATTCAAATGAAGAACTTGTGCAGCTAAATATAACAATGTGAGTCAAGATGAAGAAAATGAAATACTAAGAAGCGAATACGATAAAGCTCTAAAAGAAATACGGAATAATAAGTCAACGGGTATTGATAATTTTCCGATTGAGCTAATAAAAGCAGGAGGAATACAGGTAAATAATTTTCTATACGAGCTGATAAGAAAGATATATAAGAATGAGACAATACCGATGGATTTTATAACAGGAAAAATAATTGCAATACCAAAAAGAACGAACTCAGATAAATGTGAAGATTTTAGAACATTAAACTTAATAAGTCATGCATCAAAGATATTGATAAGAATATTGTATACAAGAATAGTAAATAAAGTAGAAATTGTATTAGGAGATGTTCAGTTCGGATTTAGGAGATGTGTAGGTACTCGTGAAGCAATTCTGTCACTAAGACTGTTAATCGAACAAAGATTTAGAATCGGAAATTCACTTTATATTGCATTCATAGATATACAGAAAGCCTTTGATAATATCAATTGGAACACATTGTTTACAATATTACAGAAAACGGAAATAAACAAGAAGGATATTAAATTAATATATAAATTATACGAAAATCAGAAAGCAATGATACAGATTGGCAATGTGAACAAAGAAGTTAAAATATTGAAAGGAGTTAGACAGGGCTGTTATCACCGATATTATTCAACCTGTATATAGAAGAAATAATGGAAGAAATTAAAGAAAAAACAAAGAAAAATGGTGTAAAAATACAAGGTGAAATAATATGCACATTACAATTTGCCGATGATATAGCTGTTCTAGCAGAAAATCGAAATCAATTGAAGGAAACATTAAAAGTAATGGAAGATGTATTTAAGAAATATGGAATGCAAATAAATAAACATAAAACAAAAATTATGATATGCGAAAAAAATAACAGTCGAAAGAAAATAATTGCAGATATTGACGGTGTTAAAATACAAGAAGTGAATGAATTTCATTACTTGGGTAGTAAAATCACCAGAGATGGCAGGTGTAGCGAGGACATTAAAAAACGGATCAATCAAGCAAAGCAAGTTTTTTACGATCGGAAAAATATTTTAACCAACAAGGCTATAAGTACAAATTTGAGAAAAAAATTTTTAAACTTATTTGTTTGGAATGCAGCGTTGTACGGATGTGAAACATGGATGATTGGAAAGGCGGAGAAAAAAAACATAGAAGCCTTCGAAATATGGTGCTATAGGAGAATGCTGAAAATAAGATGGACCGATAAATTAACAAATGAAGAGGTGTTAGGAAAAATTGGCGAAGGAAGAACATTATGGAAAAAAATAATAAAACGAAGAACTAATATGATCGGTCACATTTTAAAACATGAAAGCTTATTAAAGATAATTATAGAAGGACAGATGAATGGGAAACGCGGAAAGGGAAGACCAAGAAATCAATATACACAGCAAGTAATAGAAGACACTGGTAGCACAGGATATACGGATATGAAGAGGAAAACAGAAAACCGTCAGTTGTGGAAGAAATTAGCAAACCAGTCTTAGGACTGATGACTACATGATGATGATATATATATATATATATATATATATATATATATATATATATAGTGAGAGGGGGAGAATATATTTACGATATACCGATGTGAGATTTGGACGAAATGAAAATACTATGTTGAAAAAAAAGGTTGGCAGTATTAGTTGTGAGTATTAGCACTTAGAACCCTAATCCGTTTATAAGGAATTCCTCAAAGTTACAATGCCTTCAATTGATGAAATAGTGTAGTATCTTCAAATGGGAAGACGAAGCATATATAATAAATATACTGTCGAAAAACTTTACAATAAAAAACGTTTAGTGATTAAACTGTGTTATATTTTGCTTGGTTTATAATTTATAAAATCACTACTCTCCAATATATTCAACATTTCATAAAATGTGTTTTTGGTACATTGCCTTCATAATATATGAAGATGACTTGAGCCTAAAGTATTAAAAATGAAACTATAATCACCATTATAAACAGAAGAAAACTATCAGTTAGTTTACTATATAATGTATTTAGGATTATTATTCACAGAGGAGGAAATAAAGTAATAAGCTTCATTTAAATAGACCACACGGATGTTGAAATAAAGTTGGTTAATATTATTAGCAGAGTGGTTGTTTCGAAATGCGGTATTGTTTGCTGATACAGCTGTTCTTCTAATGATGAAATATTTATATCGTTTGCAATAAACGCTGTTAATATACGGTAGATCAAAAGAATAATTTCAACAGCGCGTGATAGATATTATTATAGATATAATTGGATTAACTCTTTATCAATGCAAATAAAAGAACGAAATGTATTCGACATAATCACTATACTCCACAGGAGTGATTGAGAAAGAATTTATTCATTCGTATGTGCAATACGGTACCAAGATACCTAGAAGATATGCGTAAAGTCGGATAACTATTTTTAAATTACGACACGTTGAACTAACTTACATTCGCTAATGCCATCTCAAATTCCAACGACTGTTTTAATTCTTTTGCAGCTGTATCTTTGTTCGCACCAAACAGCACCGCGATATCAACCATGTATTTGTAATACGCTTTGACTATTTTTTCATCCATTCCTTTAACCAAATACTCTCTGCTCAGTCCCAACGACGCTTGATCGATCTAAAAATAGTTGAAAATAATCACCGTAAATTGTGTCATATCGATAATCTAAATTAACGTTCAAATTGCGACCGTCAAATTTCTTGGACTTACTTCGTCGGTATATTTTTAAGAATATTACGAATTTTTCAAATTAAATATTAACCACCGTTAACCCTTTTAGTCACAGTGTGCATTATACGGTACGTAAATTTTTAATGCTAAAACAAAATGCCTATTTTTATAGTAAGGGATATTTGATTAACACGGAATATTTCAATTCTAAAAATATTTATTCAACATTATCTTGTAGTCGAAAAACAATATTATACACAAAATTTTATATTTTCATATTCTAGAGTAATTTTATTTAATTATCAAAATGCATAATTTTTCTGAAAAAATAAATATATATGTGTAAGATATAAATGAAAGGATGAAGTTATCACGAGAAATATAATTCAGTATATTACGATGTACGTTATTTTATTATAAGAGATATTCGTATAGATTTGTACTAACAAAAATTTAACGCGATATGGTGTAAAATTTCCAGTTATAAAATGTACGTCGAAAAAAGATTTTTGAAAATTTATCGTTTAAACGTAACAAACTCCGCATACAATCGTATAATTTTATGTATTAATAGTGGCAGCACTGTTTACCTTATCACGTTGTAAGTCGTTCGATTATGTTACATTATATTAAGAGTTTTTACAATCAACAAAGCGTGTTTATACACGTTTCTACCTTTTTCATTCAACAGTTTAAAATGACACTTACATCGATAACTCGATTGGTAGTATTTTTGAGATCGGTAGTGACGGAGAAATCGATAAAGTAATCTACGCTATAACCGTACTTTCGGAATCGATAGACACTATCTTTCCAAGTAAACGATCCTTCGTCCCAGTTTTTGTCGAGAACAGGCCAACCTCCTAATTTCTTCAACATTTCCAAAGCCGGTTCCAAACCGAGTTCTTCGATTTTATCTGCGAGAGTGAAAAAAATCGGATAAAATTCTGAATATCGAATTATCACTACGTGTAATTTTATTTTCCTTCAAATACCGATATCCCCGAATTCCTTCGGTTGTTTTAAGTTACATAGTCCGGAGGTTATGGAAAATCTCGTGAAAACGGATAATATTCGAATTACAGCGAATACGTATATATAGGTGACGATCGAAATGAACAAGTGATCATTACCTTTAGCCATACAAGCCTTGTACATATATTTCGCTAATTTAAACGGTTTCAATTCATCCTCGTGTATCTGTTCCGTTACAATTGTTTTCAGCTGATCTAGAAGCATATCGCTGATTACGGAAAATGTAGTTTCGGAAGTTTTATCTTCGGCTACTTCTGTCTCGCGTAAAAACTTGCCACACGCGAATTCGTAAAAATCGTTACAAGGATCCGCATTTAAATCCATATTTTTCAAAATGGCTGCCGCTGAAAACGAGTAAGAAAAATATTAATTTGTTTTTTATCGATTACGTTCTAATTTCTCTTATCGTTTTAAATTTGTAGGCATTTTTAAAATTAACTTAGAAACAAATTTAATCATATTTTAACTTTTATTTTTCGTTAGTCGAGGTATTTTCAATTTATATTTTTAAATTATAACAACTCTGTTATACAACCTTTGTCGGATGAAATAATATCATATAATTCTTCGAAGAAGTAGACACTTTTTTATATATATATATATATATTTTTTATTCTTATTTTCAATAAATAAAAAGATTGGCAGGTATTTTTTCTGTATTCTTAAAAACAAAGATTCTTCCAAAATATTTTACATGTATCTGTTTGTTTCGAACAAGGTGAAATGTAGTGATTTTGGAAAAAATAAACAACAAAAAATTAGTTAAAATCACTAAATTTTTATATATAAAATGGCCACAAAGCTTTTCGGGCATTAAGTCATTATCAAGTGGACATTTAAAATAAAATATAAAAATGTATACAGTTTATAAAAAATATAAAAGAAAAAAAAAAGAAAATGAAAAAATACTTAATTTAGGTTAAAAATATTACAAAAAAATAGCGAAGTGAAAAAAACAGTTACTTAAAAAATAATCCGCACGTTCGCTATCAGATGATTTTATAAATGTTTTTTCATTGGTGTAATATTGTACATCTAAATTAAATAATTGTTTGTTACGTTTTATTTACTTTTTTCATTTAATATTTTTTATAAATCGTATATAATTTTTATATTTTATTTTGTTTATGTCCACTTGATAATATAGCAGAAAAGCTTTATGTTGTTTTTTTTTTTTTTTAAAAAAAATATAGTGATTTTAAATAATTATTTATTTATCTGTTTAGCTAATTGTACATATTTCAAATTAATATTTTAGTTCGAATTCGAGATTCGAATAAATATCCAAATGAATATCGATAGTTAAATTTTACTATTCCAACAATTACTAATCAATTGCGTATTTAAATCGATGACATCACGTCAACCGATATAGGGAAATGTCAAAAACTACAAAGCGAATCTGCGATGACCTATACAAAATACACTCATTCTTCCTATAACCGGCCTGAAGTCGAGCAAACCAGACTGATGCTCTTATTGAAGAAAATTTCGTCGAGCTGAATCTGGACAAATGAAATCTACTTTTGTATACTAAGACTATAAGAAGGCGAATAGTTTTCATTTAGTGTGCGAGTAATTTGGACGTTTTAACGGACTGAGAATAGGCGGTATAAAAAGTAAAAATGACGATCACGTTAAATGAACGTATTTCTGTTTAGAATTATATCCACTAGTACTTTAAAACGAATGTTTTATGAATATTCGTGAAGTATCGACGTCCCAAATGATTATAAAATCTGAAAGTGTTTCAACTCCCCGTAAAATAAAAAGACGTCCGTTTAATCTAATAAAATCTGCACAACGGGTAAGTTCAGTTTTCACTGAAGTAGGTGAGAAAGAAAGCTAAAAGATAATTTAAATCGTTCGATGTACACGAAGAACTAATAAATAAAACATCCGGAATGACCAAATTACCGTAACGGAAGTTAAATTGGTAAAAACGCAGCGGGTCGGACGAGGAAATGATATATCAAGTGAATTGAAATAAATAAAGTAGGTATCGTGAAAATAGGTCTAAAATTGAACAGAAGAAAGCGAGAGTCTAATAATGATCAACAGAGCGGAAATTCCCGACATAACGGGAAGAGAAAAATATAATCTATTCGTGTGCATAAGTCGTAAATAACGGTAATCGTGCAAATGAAATTAAAATTTTAATTAGCCCGTTAGAATAATTTTAAGTTAAACAATAAAAAAGTAGTTAAAATCACTAAATTTATATTAAAAGACGCAAAGCTTTTCGGCTGTCCACTTTTAAGTGTACGATAATAAAAATAGAAAATTAAATGCAAGAAAATACTTAATTTAAATTTATAATAAAGTCGTAAATAACGGTAATCGTACAAATGAAATTGAAATTTTAATTAGCCCGTTAGAATAATTTTAAGTTAAACAATAAAAAAGTAGTTAAAATCACTAAATTGATATTAAAAGACGCAAAGCTTTTCGGCTGTCCACTTTCAAGTGTACGATAATAAAAATAGAAAATTAAATGCAAGAAAATACTTAATTTAGATGTATAATATTACAAAGAAATGTAATTTGAAATAACAGATTTGATAATAAACTAACTTTGTTGTGAATGTGGTAAACAACGCAATTAACCAATCAGCAATGTACATAACAATATATACACAATCATGTATCACGTACGCTAATTCGTCAGAAAAATTCAAACTTTAGGTTATAAAAAAGATAATTAAATTTAAGTTAAGTATTTATATTTCATTTTATATGTATAAATTTGTGAATTTATATTTAAATTAATATTTTGTGTTTTTTAAATCTTTATTTTATTTAAATATCGCTTGATAATGGCGTAGTTGCCGAAAAGCTTCGTGAAATTTAAGGAAATATACTTTTAGTGATATAAACTGATTTTTGTTATTAAGTATAATATACTCGTTAAAACTAATTCTTCATTAAAGCTTATTAAATTTAACGAATTATTTTTAAATTAAAAATACACTTTTAAACCTTCATGGTTGATATCCATACGTATATGATTTTTTTCGGTGTAAACCGTGTTCGTATTTTTTTCACGTAACGTTTCGAAAACACAGTTTTCATTATCAAACTGAGAGCGGTTATGAAAGCGCAGGTATATTTATAGAATATTATGCTTAGAAGAACGCAATGTTGACTTAATGTTGTCAAGATTTTTTTATAAATAGGCACCCTGCTGTGTGCATAGCTGTTTATCAATGTTTGTGTATCATCATGCTTGCGAATGGAGTTGTTTACTCGATTATCAGTTGTTGCAAACACTATAGGTCTCATCGAGCAGTCATTTTTGTGTATTTTAGGTAATCCATATAATCTCGACAAGGTGTACTTTACGCTGTGTTCGCATCCAGGTTACTGGTCTTGAGACAGTTTTCTACTTCTAATACTATCGTGCGCAAAGGATCCTTTTTCATTTCTATGTATGGACCGCTTTCAATCAGCTCCGACATTTTCTTTTTATATTCTTCCGTTCTTAATAGAACAGAGGCGATACCTTTATCTGCTTTTAAAATTACAATATAAGAATTTTTTTCGAAGTCTACGAGTACTAAATGCTCTTCGTGCGAAAGATTGGCTCTAGATGGCCTACTATTCCGTGAAATAACCGTACACTCTTGCCTGATGATTTCTGGGGACATTTTTTGAATACTTCCAATGCCTGCTTCAATATTGCTGATTATTTCTTCAGCCGGAATTTGCTTAGACGCTACTGCAAAATTCAAGCCGTTTTTTAGAACCTTTCGGGAACCTCAAAACCAGTTAAATTGATTACTGAAGCCGAATACGTACTCTCCCATTGTGATTTTATTCCGGGCAGCATTTGATTTATTTAAATATGTTTTTCTTTTTTCTAAATATTGATTCTCTCGGCTTGAGTTAGAGTAATGTCATTTACACGCTTCTAATCATCCGGAACCATGACATCTTGCAGTTGTTCCTGTAACACATTACAGTTTTTATCCAATTTGCTACGCGTCTGATTTCGGAAATTGGTAGCTTCTGGCTCAATTTGCCGAATAATTTCTCATTCTTCGTTGCTAAACAGTGCTGTATTTTCACACAATTTGGAATGATATTGCTATCGTGTCATTTTTTCAAATGTACGTAACCACTTACTCTTCTTGGACCCAACTTCTTCTAAAGAACGAACTAATTTGAATACATTCTCCTCGTAGAGATTCGGTAAATACACTTTTATCATGGTTACATGGTTATATTTTTCTTTTATGATTTCCATATATATATATATATATATATATATATATATATATATATATATATATATATATATATATATATATATATATATATATATATATATATATATATATATATATATATAATTTTAGTGTATTAAATAAAAAAAGACACATCATCTGCGAAGTAAATTAAATTTTGATATTATTAATGAAACGGCGTTACCAAGAAGGTTTTCAAAATATTTCAGACGTTTCGTAAAAAAACAGCACTTATAGTAAAAATAGAACTTCGTCGTAGAATATTTCCAAAATTATAACCGGAGTAAAATCCTTTTGGTCGACGATATCGGGTAATTTTTTTTTTTTAATACAGCTCCTGAAAAGGATAGCCGCTTTATTTTTGCAATCTTAGATCTAAACTAAATAAGCAGTATTTATGAATAGCATAACATGCGCAGAGGAATAGCCCAATGACTAAACTCTGCTAATTATATTAATCCGTAACGACCAATTGATGAAATTTGATGCGTTTCAGCCTTCTGAGACCCAGATCAGTAGACAAAAGTGTCGATACTTCCGGATTTGGGTGGTAAAAAAGCAGTTTGTGATGCTGTCGAGCATAATCATATACTACTTCTTTGACCCATTTGATCTGTAGATCTGCATGGAATGCGTCATTCTGTTGGAACCAACATGATGTCCAATAAGCCAGTACATTTGACGTATTTTACTTCGTATTTGGGCAGCTTTAGGATTAATATGTATTCCCCATGTTAATTTTGAATCCATATGCATACTCAAGTATTTCGCAGGATTTGCAACTGGAACTTGCTGATTATTAATGTGGATAACGTAACGTGGATTCCACTTGCGTAAAGCAAAAGTGACACGAACAGATTTCGGTTCATTTAAGTGTGATAACAATTTTTGGATTAATCTTGAATCAAGACCAATCCAATCAGTCGTACCTTTCCCAGGCTGATTCGCAAGAATGTTTTTAGCTTCCTCGACGAGGAAAACTTATGTTCTGGTGTCACCGTTGATAAAGGTAGCGAGTGGTTTGTACATTATGGAAACATTACTGCGTTATAGTCATCTCTAATGATATAGCGGACCATTGTGCAACATCTATTTTTGACCGAATTTGCTCGCAACACCGTCAAAACTTCATATCAAGCTGTAAAATTGTATTGCACCATACAGGTCGCAATGCTCGCAGTAAACTTCTACGATATCAGCAATTATCGCCGATTTGTGATTGACGAAACGTTATTTTAAATAATTAATAACATGGTCAATAATTGGGATAAATTAAATCGTCTGAAATATTCTTCGGGAGTGTCAGTTGTTACGTTGCTGTGGAGCCTGTAGACACTCTATTTGTAGTGACGTAGCAGGCTATTCAGTTATCTTGCCTAATTCTCGGCATGTTTACAATGTAATAAAAAATACACGTCTGCTTTTTGTCTGATTTCATCGATAACGAAAGACGTGATCACACGCTAGTGGGAGATTTATAGATCGTTATCGAAAACGGTTTCTCAGCAATTATCAGATTTATGAGAAAATCTGCGATTGATTCTGTCATTCATCGAACATAGCACCGATGCATAAAATAATTTTCGACGAATGCATGGTATCTAAAAGGCTTAATATTTTGCAAAAGCTTGCAATTGCCAGATTAAATTAATGGGCAGTACGCTGCATATAAAGCGCCAATGGAAATTTTATTCTTATTACAGCTTGAACACCGTTGAAACTTCTACTTATCGCCGACGCACTATCTTACATTGGCTAACAGATCCTTTAATATCTATTTCATCACCTTCCAATTAATCTTCTTCTGTAAGATCAGAAATAGGAACAAATTTTAAAAAAATCTTCTTGTAAAACCCTATTTGTAGAATCTATTAATCTGAGATAAAACATTATACACTTTTAGATATGTATGTGGCTTCATCAATCAGATCAAGGGAGGAAAAACAGTGAAGTGATTTTTACTTTCCTCACGGTACATTTGTCGATGATGTCTTATATTTATGATTTCATTTTTCTCACAAACGCGTGTGCTAGTTTCGAAAAAACTTATTTAATGTCGTTTTGACGTACGATCGACAGTCAAATTTGCCTGCGTTGATGAATGATGGGATAGATCGCGTGGGATATTTGGTAGACAGATTCCAATTAGTCGTAACGTCTGGTCGCAGTCTTGATGCAGAGATGCATAGTCCAATTGGAAAGAAAGTTAATACATATATAAATTCAAAGATATATAGATATATATGTATTTCAATTTAAATATATATATGATCATAAAATAAAAGAACAATTCCAACATATAATACCAGCTTGTACGCATCCCGGCGTTAGGCATAAATTATCTTTAGCCGTTGAATCCCTTTCGCTGGGTATGAGAAACCCTAGACGATTTTTCCAGCCAGATAAACCGTTATCACCTGAGGATAAAGACGGTAACCGTTCCCCTGAAACAATTTTAAAACGGATTATTATAAATTTCATTAAAATGAAAATTTCGGCCGTATATATTTTTAGGAAACATCAGCGTTGAAAATATCGTCATCAAAGTCAGTAATGTACAAAAATTCAATCTGTATAAAAAACAACCGACATTCGTTATATAAAGTAAGTGCAATCGAAGTCAACAAATCGATAATTGTACGCAACAGAGTTTGTATTTACGATACTAAAAATACAAGTGTAAAAAAATTATGGCATCTCTTCTCCTTAGCATCAATCTAATGATGTAATTAATGCTTTTGTTGACTTACACCTAGCTGATGCTATCTGGTAAGTTTTGTAATTGACATGCATAGGATACCATAAGTAGCATTCCATCCAATGATGGATACTAAAACATATTATATTCACATATATGTATATATACATGTCTATATATAGTCCTTCGAATTAACCGAATCGGTTAAGACACAATTAAAGGTTCCCAGGGTTCGGTATTCGAATACCGTAGGTGTCACGTATAAAAATTATGTTATATAGTCTAGCTCATTATACTTAGAGATTGGCTGATAAATAATCTTCTTTTCGTTCCTTAATTCACTCTCGATTTCGACTATACTATCACACTAATATTAAAATATGACTATACATGGTTCATATATGTGTGTGTATGTGTGTTTCATGCATGCATGTTTAAATGAATAAATAAATAATTGTGTATATACATATATATATATATATATATATATATATATATATATATATATATATGTATGTATGTGTGTGCCGCATTGTTATGTTTTACACGTTCAAATATAATCCGAATCGAAGTAAGTACATTAATCGGATTATTTACTCCATCCGAATGTATCGAATCTAACGGTTCGAAATTTTCTCGAGTCTGACGAACCGTTATAAATATCGAAATGATAAAAATTAAAGTTTATTTTCAATTTCATTAAATTCGTCGCGAACATTATTCAGTTGCGCATTGTCAAAATTTAAATGTCGATAGATATTTATTAGAAAATAATTATCATTTGTTATAGATTTCTTTTAGATAAAAACTAAATCATCTTTCGTTGTTGACTTTTTTATTTTTATTTTTTTAAAGTTTTTTATCGATATATGTCTTACACAAAGAGTAAAAATGTTTTTTCTATTCTTATATAAATCATTTATTCGCTCAGTACTTATATACGCATCTCCTGTTTCGAATCATCATATATCTCTAATACTTCATACAAAAAGCTTCGTGAACAGACCAAAATAACTGTTCCCGAATTATATGAAACGCACTTCTGGATATACCAAAGTTCAAAAAATGCCAGATATATTATATTCTTGCTGTATACAAAAGACACTGCGCATATATATTCGAACAATTTATACAGTAGACGCGTTATTATCGCTATCAGAGCAATGGTAAAGTATAATTACGAATCATTATCATTAAGGTATAAAAAATACAAATATAGAAGACAGTGAAGCTTAATCCGCTTTATTAAGATATTTATTATACCTTTACATTAATTTCATTATACGTTTTCTAGTTGATATACGCTATCTACAATTTTATTTGTCACAATTTTTGGCACGAAGGGCTAATATTCAAAATGAGTAACATTCTTCCAGGGAACTTTTGTAGACTTCTGGAATCGTATTTGGCTAATCGCCAGTTTCGGGTGGCACACGAAGATGCTGAGTCAAAATTCTACCGTATACAAGCTGGAGTTCCACAAGGTAGCGTTCTTGGACCTATCTTGTACCTCTTGTATACGCTAGATTTGCCTACAGATGACGAAACAACAACTGCGACTTTTGCTGATGACACCGCCATACTTTCGGTTAGCGACAGTCAAGCTGAAGCCGCAGCAAAACTTCAACGCGCGCTCAACCGAGTTAGAAACTGGACAGTTACATGGAAGATCAAGCTGAATGAAGCTAAATCTGTCCATGTCGTTTACTCTTATCGCAAAGTCGATGCGCAGCATAAGGTTTATCTGGGTGATCGAGTTGTCCCACAAGCAGAGTCAGCTCGATACCTTGGTATACACTTGGATAAGCGCCTTACGTGGGAAATCCACATCCGATCCAAAATCAAACAGATTAAGGCTAGAACGCGTCAACTGTACTGGCTTATCGGTCGGAATTCTACGTTGGACGTATCGTGTAAGCGTTTACTGTACCAACAAATAATAAAACCGATTTGGATGTATGGCATTCAGCTATGGGGATGTGCTAAGGCTGCAAATCGTGACAAGATTCAGACGAGACAAAATGTCATCCTGCGTATGATAGTCGACGCATATCGATTTTCGCGTAACGATGATATACACCGCGATCTTCAGATCATGTTCGTTAACGATGTAATCAAGGAGTGCGCTAAGCAGCACGAGAAACGGCTTTCCCATCATGTCAACGTGGAAGCAGTGAAACTTCTCGACACACGATTAGACATTAGACGCCTTAAGCGTAATAAACCGCAAGACCTAGTCTTGTAGGCGATAAACTTTTTTATGGAAGCTTTAGCCAGTGGGCTAACGGCTTCACACTCGTTTGTATCACGTAATAAGATATGTTCTGTGTTATGTGATAAGCTTTATAATATAGTTACTTATTTAACGTTAAGTTAAGATTGTAACGGGGAAATTTAAAAAATAAAAATAAAAAAAAAAAAAAACAATTTACTTTACTACTAGTCCATATATCGATGCATGTATAAGTACAGACATACATATAACAGATTATCTTTGTTAACAGATTTTCATTTTCCTTACTTAATGTACTTTAATTAATTCTAAACTTTTATTTATTTTTTTTTAAATAATCGTATTACATATAGTTCGGGTATGAGAGGTTTGCTCATACAGATATATAATCTTCGCTTATGAATATATGTGTATTTAATTCTTTGAGCGTTCTTGTTAATTATGTACACGAAACGAATACATTTTGTTCGTATTCAATCGAAATTATACTTACGAAAAGAAAATATATATTTAAACAATAATAATTACGTTTGTTTATAAAAGAATTTAAAAAAAAATAATTAATAAGCGAATTGAGACTAGTCGTTAATTCATTACCAGAATGCAGTCCACCGGTATAAAGGAAACATATTGATAATACGGTAAATAATACAGCCGCTACTAATATCACTATTATTAATTTTTTTTCCATAGGTGTCCTTCTTCGCCACCATGATGTATTCCTAAAAACGAAAAAAAAAAAATTAAATAACGTAAATTTAATCTCGTACGAAGTGTTCGTATATATATATATACAACTAGGGGACCATCAAAATCGGACAACTTTTTGCCAAAATATGGCTAATTTTATATACATCACATTACATATCTAGTTGTTTGCAAGCGTTAGAAAGGACAGGAAGTAAAACTGTCTATGTAATGACTACGGAAGTTGGAAGTCTTCGTAGTAAAAAATTTGTTAAAATTCGATGATTTTAACATTTTTGCATTTTAAATATTATTTGTCTATTTGCCTATTCATCGACTTCTTTGCTATTCACGATGCGGTATAAAATTAAATATCAGTATATTTAATAATTAATTTAATAATTAATTTAATAATTAAATACAAGCGCCCGAAATATATGTTTAATGTGCAATTTTGAAAATATTGTGCTCGAATTATGTTGTAAATGTTAGTCCTGTGTCGAATGTCCGTAGAAAGCAAGCTGAATTCAGAGTAGAAAATTCCAATAATTTGGCCACGCACCCAAACATGCTGAAAAATATCAGCTATCCTCGGCTTATTTTAAACAGTGAAACTGGAGACGACTGGGAAAAAGAAGAATCGGGACTAGCTAACACGCGAAAATTGTATGTATATATATATATATATATATATATATATATATATATATATATATCATATCATATATAAATCTAGAACTGACGGGACTCTCGTCATCAACCAGATGTGGTGATCGAAATTTATATGAGCAGTCGACCCAGCGGACGGACACCTAGATCATATTAATTAGAGGCACCAACTCTACTTAAAATCGGCGGCGCGTTTTCTTCCTAATGTTCTATTATCTTCTTGATCTAGCAAAAACCTTGTCTCGATAAGTACTTTCGAATAGTCCAGAGGATTTCATCTTCTACAATATCCTATCCTGAAAGTCCTTGTGTCCGTTCGACACGTACCAGGGAGCACCAGTTATCATACGCAAAATTTTATTTTGGCACCGCTGGATTTTTTGTTTGCTGCTTTTTGCAGCGCATCCACATAGCTCACAACCATAAAGTCATATCGGTTTTAATATCGTTTTGTACAACAGTTTATTATCAATTGATATCTGACACATAGGTCCCAGTAGCCAGTATAATTGTTTCGGATTTTAACATTAAGTTCAGTTTTCTTAACTGTAATGTATGGTAACCACGTTAGCGTTTGATCTAGATGAATTCCTAGATATTTCACACGACGGTTTTGTGGTATTATTTTTCCGTTTATTTTAACTTGATATTTTCCACGATCAATTTTTCTATTTGTGAAAATGATATGGCAGCTAACTCGTTGACCATTATTTTCCATTTATGAAATTGCCCCTGAAGTTACAAGAAGCATAACTGCGATGTGAACAGGCACGTCAGATACTTTGGAACTATATTCATAATTATGTAGTACTCGTAAATGAAGAAGAAACTAGACTTAGTGCATGCAATAAAGTATACGATTAAATGTATTAAATAATAAAATATGACCCGTATCCTCGTTAAAGCTTAACCCAAAATTCATAAACACACATATATGTTAAATGCGCACATTCGACATATACATGCAGCACACATATTCAACGGCAGTGTTAGCTAACACTGTATTATGTATTTACTCACACACAATACCGTGGACATCAAACAAATGAGTCTGTTTTACAAGACAAATACTATTAACCATTTTTTTCTAGTGATGAAATTCTTTGGACATGTCATGCGGAGACCAGAAGGATTAGCTGATGATCATGGGGATTATTAACGCTAAACGACCATTGAGACGCGTACCGACACGATGGACAGATGATGTTTGACAAAGGACAAAACTTTCAATTGTGGAATATGTACGACTATCGGTAGATCAAACTTATTTGTTCGATGACGGACTAAGAACACCCTTAATTAGGATGACGAATATATATATATATATATATATATATATATATATATATATATATATATATATGTATATATATATATATATATATATATATATATATATATATATATATATATATATATATATATATATATATATATGTATATATATAAAGCGAGGAATTCTAAACACACATTTCTTCAAACTTCCAAACAGAGAATAATTTAAAACTCGGTCATTCCCAAAATCGAATTTTAATAAATTTTTAAAAATGCATTATTTTATTTAAACGTTGAAGAAAAATAAAATTCTACAATTAGATTAAATTCCGTTATGGACGTCGACATCAAGTCTCTGACGACATGTCGAGAGTCCGTATAAGGCGGTTTATTCGTCATAATTATTCATTTAGTAAAAATTTTCATTTCTAACGATGACGACTCAATTAGGATCGTTTTACAATTCGTTTACTAGATCGTTTCGCTAAAATGTATATTTATCATCGTCGCCGCTTGCAAATAGCGTGACAGTCATAGAGTGGTTATTATTATGTTATCGATGAGCCAACAGATTCATTATAGCAACTCATTTTACTAGTCCGTTACGACCTATTTAACAGGACGGTTGGATATACTAAGGCATGTACACGTTATAAACTATTCATCGGTTACCAGTTAGAAAGGACAGATATAACTTCGCAAAACGCAATCTAATCGTTTAAGAACCGGTATGTCGAACCGACTGCATTCGTGTATACAAATAGACGTTAAAAAAAAATCACCGGTCGCACGAGGGGGTGAGTAGAATAATGAAAAAAGAGGACACAATATTGTACGAATCCTGCAACTTTCATATATATATATATATATATATATATATATATATATATATATATATATATATATATATATATATATATAATGCATATAAATGACAAGGCTAGAAGAAAAGTATTTACTTAGTAGTAGTAGTACGTCCTAATTAACGAAAATACAAAGATACACAACACCTTTGACATAGCGTCTGAAATCAACTAAATATTTTGCAACGATTCTCCCAACAGTTCCCTTGAAAGTCAGTTATCCTATCCTATATTCATTGTTTCTTAAACTACTACGTGTTGTTATTATATATTATTTAATTTCTCGTTCGCATAAGTATATCGATTAAATACAATTCCAATAAACCTATTTAAAAAGCATGTTTCCCGAATGTTGTTGACAGAATGTCAAAGGAGGTGAGATGCTGACATCACAGGAAGGAAAACATACCAATTCTTTCCTAATATTACTAACAGAATGAAAATGAAGAAATGAAATATTAACTTCTACAGCTCTCAGGTCT
This sequence comes from Coronaproctus castanopsis, assembly GCA_032883995.1. Classification (NCBI taxonomy): domain Eukaryota; kingdom Metazoa; phylum Arthropoda; class Insecta; order Hemiptera; family Monophlebidae; genus Coronaproctus; species Coronaproctus castanopsis. Next base: position 221,733,606 of record CM065053.1, read on the forward strand.
TATCTAGCCATGGCAAGTTTACAGCTTATTTATACAGGTTCCATCTTGTTAATGTTCCAAGGTGTACCTGTTGTATTGGAGATTTCATAGATGACCTTGAACATTTTATGTATGAATGTTCTGCTTTTGCTAATCAGCGAGTTACGTATAAAGTAGGAAACATGCAGTCCCATCATTTAAATAGCACTAATCAGTCAGGATTCCTCAAGTTCTGCGAATGTGCTATGCGACATAAATTTAATATCATGAGCTAGTTCCAATCTTAAAAAAAAAAAAATAATAATTCAACCGTGAAAGGACTTCACACACAAGTTTGAAATAATTATTTATATATGTATGAATGTGCTGGCGGTGTTTGTGTAGTTTAATTGATATATAATTCTCCTCCGGGCCTTTGCACTTTTATACACACAAACTTTTCAAAAATATATGAAATATATACTTTAAAAAAAAAAAAGTATATCGATTAAGTGTCGACACGTTCAAAAAATCTCGCTTAATCTACATATAAAATTAAAAAAACGAGAGTTAATGAATGACTTTAACAACTACACGGTCGTGTACATGCAGTGAGATGTGTAATATTGAAGTGCAGGGAATATAATCTCGAACTATATATAGAACCTTTGTCGACTATCGATAGATATTTCAGACAACCCTGAACAGTTATCAAGGCGCTCGAAGAACGCGGTACAAGAATATATATGAACGTCGTAAATAACACATACAACGTAAATATGTAAATAAAGTAGATTAAATCCCACCCAAAGAGTTATTCGACAAGGCGATGCAACTAGTGATTGCAACGATGGAAAAGTACGTTTAAGAACCTACGATGAGACTATATAGGTATAAATGTTAATGGTCAAAGACTGAATTAGCTAAACGTTAACGTATTTGTAGCAGTACTCTAATACAGTAATTCCAACAATAAATATTAACGAGACCAAGATTACGAGTAATGAATTAGTACATTATTAGATGGACAGGAGTTAGACCAAGTAGATCGGCATGTAAGAAGGAGGACAGGTTGGATGGAAAATATTAAAAATTGGACCGACATGTCTTCGTTACAACCATTATTGGCAGATGCAAGACAACGTAAAATCAGATTGTCATATTGGTGATTACGCTTTACTATGAGTATGGTACATAGAAGAAGACCGCCATATATAGTCAGGTCAAGTAATTAGTATAGCTAAAAACGCTATGCACACAGAAATAAAGAGAAGAATATCCAAGTCATGCAATGGGAAGACTTAGCAATATCATGAAGAATAAACAGATTCATTATTTTCTTAAAAAGAAAAGTATACAATCACTGTATCCTTTTGATACTTACGTATGGTGAGAAAACGTGGATTCTCAACAGGATCGTATAAGATGTATTGTGATATAACGTGCGCAAGAACGATTGATAAACTAATGGATCAAAAACGAAACATGTGGATTAGTACGAGTAGGGCAGGTGTAGAATTGGACAGGACATATAACTAGAGGAACAGACAATAGATGAACCAAACGAAAGATACCTACAGAAGAAGGGAGAAGTATTGTCCTGCGCTAGGTAGGAAAATGACAAACGAGTGACTGAACAAAGCTAACGACCGGATTGCATGGAGCTAACATCCGGCAGTGAATCGACGTAAGCAATTAGATCCAGAACACGATATAACGATAAATAAACGTCTACTACTACTACGCGAATATTTGTATTTAGTATATAAAAATGTTGATAGGTAACTAGCTGAACACGTGCGTGTTAATACGTTAAACGTATCGAGTATTAATCACGCTATATGAATGATTTAATTTAGATTACAAATCAAAGATACATAAAATAAAAATATATTACTATTGTATAAGGAATATATATTCGAACTCGGTATCTACATTTAATAAACAACACGAATTAATACTATAGAGCTTACAGAACATTACGATCTTCTAAGTTTATATTTTGTGCGGCATCCCTCTTTAGTCGGCCCCACGTTTACTATCAGATGAACAATTTTTAAAAATTTCTCACTAACTCTCGACATTGTATTCTTTTCGCGGTGGTAAAACATAATGATGTTAAATCGTGTATGTGAGAAATTTATACGAAGCGAATACATTATTCTGTACGCGTTGTGATAATTAAAATCTGCGAACACGTTCAAATTATCATTCGCAATATTTTAATTTTAAAGTCGTTGTTTATTTGTATTCTCGAAAAAATTACTACAGCACACCTCGTCTCCTTAATTAATATTTATTCGTAATGTTAATTTGAATATAACGAGTAAATCTGATCAGATGTATTTTTCAAAAACGATTTATATATCTACACCTCAGGAATGATGTACGTCGTTCTAATCCCCGTATATAAACCACTATACGTAAAATTCCACGAATTATTCGAATGTATACGTAATAATTTGTGTTTTTTCCCTATAATAATCGCATATTCCTAGCTTGTCTGGTTATCAGATGGTCTCATTTACTGGTGATCACATGACGATATCCAGTTATCCATATTTTTTTGTTAATTTTGATATAGCGTATCATTTACAAACTACGAAACGTTTATCATTGTTATTAGTATTTTATTCTAGAATCTCTGTATTGTATGGACATTACTTCCTTTACTGCAACCACCGCAAAATTGGCGTCCATAAATCCAAACGGGTACAAGGACTCGCTTATATGTAAGTAACTTATTTTCGATATGCGTTTTTCGAAAATAACTAATTAGCTTTTTCGTCATTCCTCTCGAGCATTCAAAATTGATCAAATACAAATGTTACGAAACGACGATTCTATACTCTCGTTTGAAGTTCATTTATTTCAATAGAACTATGACAGGACAGAACTGGTTAGAATACATACTTTCGTAAGAGACCACACTCTCATATATATATATATATATATATATATATATATATATATATATATATATCATCATCATCATCATATTCGTTGGCTCGGTCCGAGCATCGTGAAATTATGAGTTCCAATTCCTTTCAAACTTGTTCGCCATATGTCCCTATTTTCCGCGAGTCTTATAACTGCTGGAGCGATGAGGCCGCAGTTAATTGTTTAATCCTATCCGTGTACCTGGTTTCTGTATCCTTTTGCCTGCTACCATTCCTTCAAGAATTAATTTTTCTATTCCGTTCCGACGTGTGCCCGAAATACCTCATTATGCGCTGTATTACTATATCTCGTAAGCGTAGATCCGATCCTATATCGTTCAAAACAGAGAGGTTGGTTCGCTTTTCTGTCCACGAGATTCGCAACATTCGTCGCCAGCAGAACATCTCAAAAGCATCAATGCGCCGAATATCAGCTGCTTTTAGTGTCCAGCATTCCGCAGCATATAGAAAAACAGAGAAGACTAGAGTATTCATTAAGCGAATTTTCGTACTCATTGAGATGTCGTGACTTTTCCACATCTTTTGCAGTTGTCCCAATGCCAATTTAGCTGTTGATATTCGATTTTTAATTTCATCGGTAGATGCACCATGTTTAGTGTTAGTGATCCTAAATATACAAATTTATCAACTACTTGTATCGTATCCAGTTTTTGTATATGATGTCGAGTGCAGTTATTCTTGTCGATAATCATATTTTAGTTTTTTCTCGGTTTATTTTCAATCCAGCTTGTTTACTTATGTAAAAGGGTGAAAAGTTTTTCTTTTGATGAGGCGATACATATATATATATATATATATATATATATATATATATATATATATATATATATATATATAGATGATATACTTTGACAAACGCGTTTCCCACAAAATATATTCGTTTTAATGAATTTGAAAATAAAGTTATAAAATAATTCTTATGAATGACTACGTTTAATATCTTACAATACATTCGCAAGATCGCACGTTGTTAATTATCGATCACACGACACTTTTAACATAATGGTCTTTAATATTTAATAACAGAATGAATTCTATAAATCAACTCGATAAAAGTTAGTTCTATAAATATGTTTTTCTTTATCCGAACCCATATTTCCCCATATCATTCATCGCTAATACTTATTTTTTAGTCTACGTGATTAAATCTTATTCATCAAACAATAAACTTCACGTTAAAATTAAAACTCATAAATCTGAAATTAGTTACGCTACAGCGGGAGTACCACAGGGAATTGGACCATTTCTGTTTATTAGACATATAAACGACATTCCCCCGTTATTGACAATGTCCACTTTAATTTATATGCGAATAATGGCACCGCCTTACTAACGTCATCGCATAGGTATCGCTAGTAACAGATTGATCGACGCAATCATAAAGCTATCCAAATTATCTCTCATGAATGGAAAATCAAAATTAACGATGGCAAAACTAAAACTGTAATATTCGCAAGACGTTAAACAACTATGTTAAAATCACAAAATGTGAGCACCTTGACTAGAAACATAACGTTAGATACGTCGATGTGACACTAGACAGTAAATTGACTCTCACAAAGCATATAAATGAGTGTGTCATTAGAGTACGCAAAAAATTGTTCCAATATTTAACACGAGATCAACGCGAGCACCTATAAATAAGCTATTAATATACAAACGAGTAATCGCAACTAAATAAAATAGCACAATGTTGCCCGGTTTGGTCTAACACCAGCCCGAGTAATATAAATAAATTACATGCCTCAAAATCATACTGAACAAAATCACAAGTATATTCGCATTAAAACTCTACGCGACACCTTAAATTATCCTCGTGCATTACAAATAATTAAAAATAGTATTTTAAAATTTCCGATATCCGCTGTATGTCTAGTGTGATAAAAACGTTAATAAAATCGGCGATTTATGAATCGCTACGTATACAACAACAACAACAATGTATATATTTCGACGTAATTTACAGAGAATAGTAAAAAAAAAAAAACAAATTTTAAATAATAATTACGTAACGCCCACCATGACTCGCCGTACAACAGAAATAATACAAAGACCCGTAACAAATAAAATCAGAATTTATACTTGTAATGACAGCAAAGATAAAACAAAAGAACACGTTAGACATTAAGTAAATATAGAAGAAATAATAATTCCTAAAATAATCGACATATAACGTTACAACAGGTTATGTTTGAGCCTACTATGTTTATATTTACTATACATAAATTGGAGTTAATCGTAATTACATATGGTAGAAATTAAATAACTATCGTGGACTAGTCATCGCGGAAGTTACGCGTTAAATTTAGTATATGATCCTTAAAGGCATGTTTAAGTATGCGTGTCGACGATTTTGTAGTATCTAGGGACATTTAGTACACATCTGTGTTTTGAAATACTTGTAATTTGTTAAAATTTATATTTGAAATAAAATTCCAAGCTATAGTAGGGACGTATAAGTGTTTTATACAGAATTAATTTATTATTAACATTAAGAAATGATTTTCTGTTGATTAGTGGATATTACTCCCGCTAGCTTTCAAGGTGGTATGACTGACATGTTCGGAAAAATTAAGTTTGTTATTCGAGACTAACCCGAGGTAACGAACGTGTTTTGACCAACTCACAACGGTGGAGTTGACCTTAACTTCAGCAGGTAATGTGGGAGACGCCTGCGGGTGAAAAATCTAGACTCAGTTTTATCGCAATTAATATCAATTTGCCATTTTTTATAATAACGCGAGATTCGATTTATTCCTGTCTGTAACTTATTAGTATAATTGCTTTAAATATGTAAGAAGTACAGAGAAGAGCTGTGTCGTCTGCATAAAGAACAGTCTGAACATTAGGTAGATTTTTTGAAATCAGATAATAATGTAAAAGGGACCACCCAGAATACTTACGTCATACAGGTACAAAAAATATAAACATAGACGAATAAAACACATTTTACTTCGATGCGATAACATATAATTTTTACATAAATTCAAGCAATTTATTTACATCGATATTTATTAATATATATTTGTTTACTTTAATTATTTCTTAAGTTATTAATTAAAATGCTTCCGATGTAGGTTTTATGCGGGAAATTTCCTACCAAATAACAATTAACTAATAAGTTTCATTATTTTTAAATTACGATTAAATTTATCGGTTATGAAATTCATAGTTTTCATAACGATAAAACAACATTTGCTGTTAGACTGTTTCTGTATAACTATTTTATCGATGTATATTTTAAAAGAACTAATCAAATTATTATACTTCTGCGAATTTATACAATGACCTATTGATAGGTTCCATTTCATTTTATATGTATTCCATTCATATTTTTTGTTTCGTAAACATTTATTAAATTTCCGAGTTATCAACGAAAGAATTATATACAAACATATGGTCGTTACGTTGACATCGTAACTAGCCCATAGAACGTTATTTATACGTTCGAAGTAGGTTAATATTTAGTCACGAATTTTATACACGCAGATGCGCGCCCATAGAAAGTTCTCAATATATCTATATATAATACATAAACATTTAATTCTATAGTTATATTTCTACAAAGTAATATCAATGAATTATTTTTTTGTAAATTTATTTCCTTCTATTCTTACAAGCGGACCCAAAATTTTATCAACTTTTATCAATTGCGTTGATAAGTGTATATATATATATATATATATATATATATATATATATATAAACATATATAAACATAATTATTTTTATAGTTATCGGTCGGTTTAAATATTCAAACAGGGCTCTTTTCAGACCGGGAATGGATGATTGGCTGGTACTTCGTTACCAAGGTGAGTAGGTGTTCCCACGTGATCTTTGTTTTTTATTACATTAAAGTTGCGATGTACGTGTGCCGCACACAAATCAATAATTCGTGACTATAAATATCTAAAACTGCTAAGGCGTTATGTTTGTGTACCTTTCGCCAGTTAATATTTATAACGATACTATTTCAAATTCAACTTAGGTATCTTTAGTCCCCTTGTTATTTACTTTCTTCTCAGTATTGTTTCTTACTGATCTTTATGTGGTTGTGGGAGGTGGGTCCTGAAATTTTCTTTTAATGTTCGACGTCATTAATTCTTTGAAATTCTTTTAGTCGAATCTCTTCAATACTTATCACGTATACGGTTAAAATTACGGAAATTAATTTAATTTACTATTTCTTTCTATATAGCTGGACATCGTAGTTTCGTTAAATATGTTCGTAGCGCTTTCATTAAATTTTTCAAATACATTTTTAACCATTTTTGTTATTAATCTGTTGATATATAGACTTTTAGTTACTAAGTTAACAATACTAGTCTTCGTATACGCTACATGGCGCGTATGGGTAAATCGATGAAATATGAGCTGATCTTTTACCCAATATTTATACGATTTTAAAAGAATATTTAAAAATAATTGAGCAGAGTAATTAAAGTTAAAACATAATCTAAAATTAAATCAGCTATAAAATTACGTCTACACAAACGTACACAGCAAGTCGCACGTATGTATCGTTGTAACTATCAGACGTAATTTTAAATTTAACCCCACTTTCCAACTGAATTCATTGTCTTACGGTAATATCACTAAGATAATACTAGTTTTAGACTGTCTTCGATAAATTAGTAATTTTATTTTAAAACTAATTAAATAAACGACCGTAAGATAGCGCGCAATTATCTTTGCTATTACATTACACTAAATTTAAAGAGCCGGCAATTAAAATCGCTCAACGAAAATTAAAAATATATATTATAATTAATATAATTAATTTATAAAAGCTCAAATCGAAGCTTTATTTGCGATATTTCGGGGCAAAATTCTTGCGTGATATCATTTTTTTTTTTATATCTAATGACTTGAACTAAAATTATTTTATATACAGTAAAATTTAATTTCGCGTAGTTTATAAGAACTTTTTTCGACGTTTTTTAGTATCACGAAAAAAAGCGTCGAATCTGAAATAAATTTACAAATTTGAGTTTCTTTAAAATTCAAATAATACTATTTTAATACTTTTCCCCTTAATTTTATTTAGTAAATGAGAACTTTAGTCAACACATATATAAACTTTTTAATTAGTTAAGCCACCTTCATTCTCTTTATCAATTTCTATAGAGGAACTGTGAATCCAAGAACAAAAAAAAAGGTGCAGTAAATATTCACTTTTATAATTTTTTAAATTTTTATAAATATCCATTATTGTAATTATTTGGAATTTACGAAATGTCCACTTCATGTTGTATATGTATAAGCAAATTTATACCTCAGTTTAAATTTATTTAAATTAATTTTCATTTTTCGCTATAAGCATATGTGTACCTTGCTCCTTCATAATACCTTTATCACCAAATAAATTTGCCCCACCAAATTCGGATTAAGGAACTAATTTATATATACATATATATGTATGTATACATATATTTAAAAAAAGTTTTTCCGATAGAGAGTAGTTGATGTCAAACAATAAACATGTTTAACAATTTAAACTTAAAGTACCATAGACCACGTCCGTTACGTTCATGAATGTTCAACGAACACAAAAAAATTCCACAATTATTACATTTTTTTCGTGTCAGCGGCAGTATTAAATTCGTTATAATTCGTCTAACGTAATCTCGCGTAAAATCGGTTTCCCTTTATGAACAGAGTAATCGAGCAAGTTTACCTTGGCATTTCAATTAATTTCCAACGTCATTAAATACATGACGAACACACAAACGCATATATATATACACACATATATATATATATATATATATATATATATATATATATATATATATTAACACATATATACATATATACCTAATAGGCGGTAGGTTGCTTCTTTAAATTTACCATCAAATCATGCCCACTTAATATATATATATATATATATATATATATATATATATATATATATATATATATATATATATATATATATATATATATATATATATATATATATATATATATATATATATATATATATATTAATTGGCTAAAAATAATACAAACGAATTATTCGATTTCATTATTACTATTTTAAAATCCCAATATTCGAGAAAATATTATTAAGAATTAAAAAGTAAATTTATTCGTAAGGAAATTTTTAAAATAAGTAGTGTGAGAATAAATAATTAATTCGCCGAAATAACAAGCAGTGTCATCTCTGGGAAAAAGTACAATGTAAGTGAATGAATCGATAAAAATATTTTTAAAACGACTGATAATGAGGCAGAAAGATCGAAATTTTAATTTATACAAGGGTCGATTTTTTTTTATGAAAATTATTTCGGAATTTTTATAACAAATTTTAATATTAATGAAATATATTTTCATTCTCTTATACATACATACATACATACATATATATATATATATATATATATATATATATATATATATATATATATATATATATATATTACAAAATCAAATTTCGATGGTTTTTGGACGACACTGTCTTACTATCACAGTCATAAACAATCAAATACCCTGTCAACTTATTAGAGCATATGAGCAAATGTCGCCTTATACAAAAAATTTACTTTACCATTCGCTCATTATTCCGCATAATGATATTTTATATATCTAAATTATTTTGAACCAAACAGAAACTGGAAATAATTTTAAATATGAATTAAAATATTTTTAAGGAAAAATTATTACAAATAAGAGTTTACGTGGTTCATATTTATAGAGGAAGGTATGTGTAAACTGTTAACATAGATGCGTACGAATTGTAACAATTTCATTAAATAAATATCGTAATATCTCAGTGTATACGTAATGAATAATACGTCAGGATATTATGATTAATTTGAAAAGTGTGGAACGTAGCGATTTTTAAAAATAAACAAGCAGAAGTTCACTAAACACTTTTTCAAGTAAAACAATCACAAAAGCTTTTCTGCAATTAAGCCGTTATTAAGCAAACACGAATAAAATAAAGTATATAAATATATATTAGGATATATATAAAGTGTAAAACTAGTAGGAGGTGAAAGTTTCATTTCCCGGAAAAGCCTTTTTGTATGTTTAACAGCAAGAATTAAGTCCCTTAAACTGATTTCTTTATTGTAGGGTTCTAGGTCAGGACTTTCAGAGCAAGAGTTTCTGTATTGGTTATTGGCTAGTCCAGTGTAGCAACTGGAGGATTGCTGGTAATACAAACTTGTTTTTTATATATAAATAAATGATTTCATTTATTATTATTATTATTATTATTAATATGATTATAACTGATGATACTGTACTTGCTCTTGATTTAAAATTTCCTAATAGACTTCAAGATATTGCATAATGTAATGTGAACAGTTCTCAACGAAGAGATAATATATCAGTTGTTAATACCACTAAAACGAAATATATAAAATATACATAAATCGAGATTTCAGGATTTAAAATAATACCGAAATATCACTAGGTAAATGTAACAAGTTACTTAGAGTAAATGATGTTAAATACTTAAAAGTGTAAATAGACAGTAGAGATTATCATGGAATACTCATTCGTTTTATATTTCTGAAAAAAATTAATAAAATTGAATTATCACTTTTATTATTATTATTATTTATTACAATACTTTCCACTCAACCATTTAAGACGTATTTATCAGGCGTTATATCAACCGGTCTTAACGTATGGAATATTGAATTAGGGTGGAATGTCGAGCATTAAACCGATTGAAACTTTAGAAAAACACGCATTAAACAGAATAATCATGAACGAGAATTTGAATGTAGAAAATAAACTTTTATCCGTATCAGATTTATATACGTTAATTTTGCTGCGGTTTGTTCTCAAAAATGGTAATAAGTTCGGCATATTAATGGATAATGAAAACACACGGTCAAGAGGTACAACCAAGGCGATCGTCTCACATTATAATAAGACAAGAGTGCAGTCGCAGTCAATTTATCCCGGAAAAACAGTGGAGTACAATGCATTGCCTAGAGAACTAAGAACTGACCTAATTAAGTAAATATCTGCTGCAAAGACGAGAAAAGTGTTCAATGACGACTGTTTTAGCTAATTAATTATCAAAATTTAATAGAAAAATTAAAGTGAAACTTCACAGTCATCAATATCTAGCGTATTTTATAGTAGGGATAAATTCACATGGTTCAGTTTTTTTTTTTCAGGTGTTGTGATTAACTGTTCATTTAGGAAAGTCATGCAAATATTTCTTTATATATACGTGGATTTCTAATAATTAAATTTGGATGAATATTTCGATTGTTATAAGTTAAAATTATAATAATAATAATCCAGCCGCTCGCACGCTCATAGGCGGTTTTATCCCCTTTATTTTAATTTCATATACACAAAGATGAATTGTGTACGATATCATTTGAGTGTTACGCCATTATTATTCGTACCTTAATTATTTTCTCAATGTTTGTTTATCAGTTTTTTATTTTATTTGCTTATTTGTTTTTGGTTTGTAATGGTAATTTTTCGTTTATATTGTTTCCATTTTAAAATGTACTGGTGCATTGTATTGAAATTAAAATAAATTTGATTAAAATATGATTAAACTATTATTATTATTATTATAACTCATTTATTTATTTATTTATTTAAAGTTTTCGGTTGTTTGTTTCTCTATTTTTTATTTTATTTTAATTATTTGAAATTTCAGCGTAGTAAATAATATAACGTTTCACTTTTCATTAAATCGTTATTGCTAGTTTATTATTAATTTATTTATGGAAAATCGTATTTAATATGTGCTGTAATCTTTAATTGACGAAGTTTTTACGTTCGTTTTACGTTGTTTTTCTGTTTCGGGTAACCCTACGTTTTATAATTTACAAATTACAAATTTAGCCGGTACTCGCGCATTTACGCGCATAACCGGTTTCCTTTGTATTCGAATGCAAATTTGAATCAGTTTCGTTATATTTATGATTGAAATGAATATAAATAAAATTTGACTTGATTTGATTGATTGTCATTCTTATCTGAGTTTAGTATTATTATAATAAATGATTTCTTCTATTGTTATTATTATTATTATTATTATTAAATTTATTATTATTATTATTTATATTATTATCATCACCATTACTATTCTAATTTTATTATAAATTACCGCAATTACGATCCTAATTTTAAAACATTAATAACGGAAATTTCACTCACCAAATCGGCGGTAGCCGATTACTTCGACGCGATCGGCTTACATTATCATCGGTCGATGAGTATATTTGCACGGATATCGAATTATCCGTACTATCACGATTTAAATCGACCATCGCGTTTAAAATTCGATCGATATTTTCAAACGTTTGCAACTGTGCGAAATAATCTTTTTATCGATTCTAACAGTAAACAGTTTTTATACAGCCGTCGACAACACGGTATATTTTACGTGTTTTTTTTTGTTTTTTATTTGTTAATTTTTATCATAATCTCTCTTTTTCATTATTGTTTCTTTCTTTTCTAATATCTAAATTTTATCACACGGATTAGTCCCGATTTTATTATACCTGTTGCATTATCATCGTCATATTTAACATTCGCATATGTCAACCGATATTGATTGAACGAGCAAACAAACTCTTATAATACATGTACGCGAACACACACTCAAATACACACAATGTATTACATACATACATACATATATATATATATCCCATACCCACAATTGAATAAAAGTTATTTTATTTTGATTCAACCGACATTCTTGAATTAAATGAATACATAATTGATTATATTGACGAAACTTTAAAAACAACTTCGATAGTAACGTGTATAATTTTTAAATTAAAACTATTTTCCTACCCATCGGTATATTCACTTGTTTCTCTGTCTCTCACTTTATATATATATATATATATATATAATATATGCATATATATTTTTTTATTTTATTGTACTCAATATAGCATTAAAAACAATATGAAACAAGAATGTAGTAACCTGCAAATTTTAACTGATGGCTACCAGTAGCGATTATTTATATATATATATAAAATAATAATAATAATAACCTTTATTTAGCATAACTAAATTAACAATTTATAAATATCTGTTACAGCTAAAATCACTTTGTAAAATTAATTTCGAATGTAGTCATACTAGTCCCTTTCGAGCGAAGGCTCTCCCAATTTTTCCCAGTTGCGTTTGTTGTGTGCCAATCTATACAGAGCACTTCTGGATCCCAGGAATTTCTTGAAGTCGTCATCCCAACGTGTAAACGGTCGCGACTTTTTTCTCTTGCGGTACCCCAGGAACCATTCCGTTACTTTCTTCGTCCACCGCGGATCTCTGTATCTTATGACATGTCCTCCTCACTTCCATTTCAGCGCGGATTGAAGTTATGGCATTCCTATTATCATCCATTTGTTCCTTAATCGTTTTTAATTTGACTTTATCTAGTTTCTTGATTTGTAATATTGATCTTTCTAAATTGTTTCGGTAGGTTCTTAGAATATTTTCCTGTCTTTGCGTCATCGACCATGTTTGGGAGCCATAAGTGAAGGATGGTAGCAGGCAGCTGTTGAACGCCACGCTTTATAGATTGGGCGGAGTATTGCTCTTAAAAATTGATTTCATCATCCAGTACTTTTTCCATGTTATTGCCACTCTGCGATGTATTTCATCTGTTAATTTGCTTTTAAATGAAATTAGTTGACCTAAATATATAAGTTCGGTGACTTGTTCTATATTACTATTTCTGACATAAACTTTTAGTTTTTTCGTTATTTATTTTTAATCCCGATTTATTTCCCTGTAGTCGCAGAGTGAGAAACATTTGCTCCAAATGATTGAAGGAGGATGCAATTAGCAAGTGTACACTAAATTCAATACAACCGCCGCAGGTGATCATATTTCTTACATTTGTACATTATGTAATTGAACATTTTCTATTTCATTACTCTTGCAGTTGCAACATTTATTATCTCCGATTACATTTAATTTATAACCATGACCAGAAAATATCTGAGTCATATAGTAATTTGCTGTAATTTTGTAATTTTCAAAACGATTTGTTACGTTAAGAATGAATTTTTCTATTAGTTTATCTTTTGTTAATATATTGAATTTTACATTAAATTCGTTTAAAATTTGTATGTCAAACTGTTCGAGAGCTATTATACTTGTGATATTATTTTTTTTTTTTAGAATTAGAAAGTAACGATTTTTTTAAAATATAAAAATCAATAGATAAGATCCGTGACTATGGTATATAACGTTATATTAGAAACAGTAATATATGAAGAAGTTAAATCAATTAAAAATTTACGACAGTTGCAGATTGTACATTTGTCGTTTAATTAAACGTTTGAAGTAGACACCAGCGCAATATGCGCATAGTGACCGTACTAAACCTTTATACAGAATTACTCTAGACTTATAGTTTAGTCCCCATAATTTGCAGCCGAGTGTTTTAAAAATATAATAATATTTGTTGACTTGATTATGTATACATTATATACGTTTTGATATACTTTAATGTAATATCTATAATGAAGCCTAAATATTTTATGTGATTAGTAGGACTAAACACTTGATTATTTTATATAACGTTATCATATATGACTTGATCAAAGTTTTTATCTCGACCACATATTATCATACTTTGAGATTTGGTAATTTCAAATTTTAGATTATATATGTGCATATATATATATGTGCATATATATATATATGTGCATATATATATATATATATATATATATATATATATATATATTATAATAATAATTATTTAATAAGATCGGTGAGGTAATAATTATTAAAATTTTCCACGTCGTGATTGCCAGTTTATGGTAAATAAATATAGACCGGGGCTAGTAATTTTATATGCCAAATTATAATCATTTTAATAGATTGACGAAAGTTCATCTACTATTCTGTCGTGGTTTTAGTATATAATAAACTAGATATATTATTTTAATTTAATTAATTTATTTTTGGTCGAAATCATCATACTCGATTCGAAATAATATTTAAATAAGATATATTTTTTTACCATCTTCATTTTCAATCGATATCAGTCCATTGCTGGAAGTAGGCTTTTCTAAATTGTTTCCAGTTATTATGACCCTGACCTATTCTTATTCAATTGTTTCCTGCGACTCGCTTGAAGTCATCTCTCCAACGATTTAGCAGTGTACCTCTGTTTCTTTTCTTGTCAATTGGCCAACATTCCAACACTCGTTTTGTCTATCTATTATCTATTCTTCGGGCTATGTGTCCGGTCCATCACCACTTTATCTTTACCATTTGCTCTACAGCTATATGACGGAGTCTAGTCTTCTCTCTTATTATCCATTTATTTGGCTTTCGATCAGACAGTTTTATATTCAATATTAGTATTTTTTGCGCTACTGGTGTTTTCTAAAATAAAAGGAAACTTCGACTAGATTTTCATTATTTTAAATTTTAATCACTTTCTCCTCACTATGATTATAAACAAATTCTATGCGTATGGTATATAAAAATACGGTTGGCGTTTGTTGTAAATATACTATATATATATATATGTCTAACGTCCGCTTTTACAGAAAATTATGTTGATTTGACAACGACTACGATTTTAACAACGATACTTTTAACATTGACATCGATCTATTCATAACGACGGAAATGATGGGCTGCCATACATTCGTATCTATTTCCATATATATATATATATATATATATATATTATATCTTCTTCTTATAAATCCATCTCCTACCGGAGGTTGGTGACCATCTGACAATATATTTCTTTATCTCGTGTCGTGTGAACCAGTGTAGCCGTGTCTTTAAGATTTTTCGTTCATGATCTTCGTCTGCGTCCTCGACATCTGCTACCTTCTATTTTACCCTGTATTATGGTCTGCAATGTAGCGTATTTCCTGTTCCGAATTATGTACCCAAAGTAGGCAGCTTTGCGTGTTTTTATGACTTCGCATTTTTTCTTCATTTGTTTTAAAATGGCTTTATACATATAATCATTATTATTATTATTATTCTACTCACTCGTTGCCAAGTATGAGTGCCCTTTCTAATGATATCCCTTTCTGTTAAATAGTGGAATGTCTGAATCTTATATACGATAGATTTATAACTTCAATGTGCACATTCATACTGATGATTTTTAGCATTTTTAAATCTACCAACTCGTTATTATTTTCGAAAATTAATTTTTTTTTTTCGAAAAAATTAAATTATTTCTCTTAGAAAAATTTTTAATTCAGTTCCTTTTTTTACGTGATTGTAGTAGTTACCAAAACTGTAAGTCGAACCGGTTCTTTCCGACGAATGAAACTTTCAACGTTGAAACTTTGATACTTTCTATACTTGAACGAATGTCGTCGGAATTACACTAATTCGACCGTTTACACTATTTAAGACTGATTTCGCACAACTCAATCAGTAACATTTGTCGTCAGCGGAGATCGATTATTCGAATTTTAATATTTTTCGTATTTTCCATCAGTTATTTCTAAACTTTCATCGTGAATTATAACTAACGTACAGTACGCAATCGATGATGTAAGAACCAAATGGAATTAATCTAATCGTGGGTGAATTTGAGTAAAATCTAACTAATCATTTGTAATACGGAATGTATTTAAAAACAATAAATTTCCAAAATTATAAATAATATGAAGAAAGAACTTTGTTTAAATATAGTACGGAACACGTACACAATTCATGTGCAGCATATTCATAAAGCATTTGATACCATAACATTTATCTTAAAACTAGTGCTGTATTAAAGCAAACAATAATAGAATATAATATACATATTGGATTATACAGGAAGAAGTAAATAAAAAACTTGCAAGATAAAAAAAACTTACAAGAAAAATAAATAAAGTTTATGTATGTATATATATATATATATATATATATATATATATATATATATATTGGTTCTATATTGATCATCACCTAGGAAGCATTGGAGATATTTTTTTGATATGTAATAAATTGCTTCGAGAAAACATGATCGAAAATTACTAATTTATTCAGACTGATTTTTATTGATTTAGATTCCTTCGGTGTAAAGGAAGTCTCAGATGTAACGATTCTTTGTAGTTTAGTAGTGACGCCAAATTTATTATCCGCTTAACGAAAGGACATCGAGATTGATAAATTTACAAATCACGACTACAGGAAATAAATACGCACAGATCATATACATATGTATAAAATACAACGCAACATGAAAAAAAGATCTCTAACATATGTAAAGAAAAAATCGAATATTTATTACACGTTCGTCAGTATTGTTAACTACCGTGCCGTTTAGGGGGAAATGCACGACTCTGATGATTAAATCGTCCCTGTAATGTGATACGTTTATCGTATACATAATATTATATATATATATATATATATATATATATATATATATATATATATATATATATATATATATATATATAATATATACAATAAATATCCGGAACTAAAATAATATATTTCCATGTTGTACTAGAAACTGAACGAACAAAAGTATATGTAAAAGCCTCGTACTGCATTACAAACTTTCGAGCATCTTCACGTTCTATATGCAAGACTTAAGTTCGATTTTTATTTTTTTTTGTATTGCAAAGAGACCCATAGCAAATTCAGATTCCTATCAAATTGTCATTAAATGAATACTAGAAAAGAAAACGACGGAAGACAATGGCAAATCACACCCTTTTGGCTTGCTTGACATTATTATTTTGCGTTAGTTATTTAGTGTAGATTATTCGGTCGATTCATCTAGAAAAATACAATTTTTAGACATGCGCTTTAAACGGATGAACGAGCACGAGGAACATGTTACACTCCAAAAGTACACAGTAACAAAACAATATGATAGGAAAAGTATTCACAAAGTTCAGGGTGACCGTATTTAAGAAGGAAGTAGCGGTGGTCTTTACGCCTGAAGAAGATAAATGTATATACGCAATATGCATGTAAATAAGTACTTACCTAGCTTACGTTTTGCGTGCAACATTTTATTAACCTCCATTGCGCGTATATTATGTTCATGCGTGGGACAAAAATTTGACGATGATAAAAAAAAAATTAATTCCGTAAATACAAAGTTCAAGTGAGAATGGGTGTGTAGAAAACTTTCGAACAAAACAAATGGAATGTCGGTGAAACGTGGAGGATCAAATTTTACCATTTTTTTTTTATATGCATGTAAATAAGTACTTACCTAGCTTACGTTTTGCGTGTAACATTTTATTAACCTCCATTGCGCGTATATTATGTTCATGCGTGGGACAAAAATTTGACGATGATAAAAAAAAAATTAAATTCAAGTGAGAATGGGTGTGTAGAAAACTTTCGAACAAAACAAATGGAATGTCGGTGAAACGTGGAGGATCAAATTTTACCATTTTTTTTTTACTAGTAAACTCTTACTTACATAACAAAATACTTTAAAGTAAAACTAAAGTAACAAACTATATGGGACAGTTACAAAGGGATCGCGAAGCAATATTATCCTAACATTGTACAAATTGTGCAAAATTTCTTCAATGTGCATATGATCTTACAGATTCAATATTATTAATACAGAGAACTGTAGACGTAACTTTTTTTCGGATGATATTTCACGCATTATAAATGGATACGACCATAGAAATATTTAATATTTCAAATGTTACAGGAATTACTGTCAAACCGGTGTAAAGAATTTAATGAGTTTGCGGTGAAGGAAATTATAATCAATTATTTTTAAATCATTTTTCGCCGTCAATTCGTAGACGTATTTTAAATATTTAATCATTTATTCTTAACGAAAACAAAAAATGTTTAAATTTCGTAATAGAAAATAGAAGGCACATTTTACCCGACAAAATTATTCTGCTTTTGTCACAGTTCGATAATATGATTACGCGTTCCTATAGTTAATACGAAGTATAATTTTCAATTGATCAAAAAGAAGTCTAAATTTTAAACGAAGAGCAAATAAATTCTAGTTAATACATTAGTAATTTCATTCTTCTATACTTCGGAATGTTAGACTCTCGAGGAAGAGACATTTCTTAGCATAAATGAGTTTGAAATACATTTCTGAAAACGAATTCGGACGGTATCATATCTAAGCGGACTAACGTCTCAATATGAGCTGGGAATAGAAAAATACGGCTGAAGGTACAAAAAAAAAAAAAAAAATTGTTAGTTATGTAGGGCATATATTAAGGAGTGACGGTCTTGAAAAGCAGATTATACAATGTGAGGTAGAAGATGCCAGAAAAGGTGAAAGTGCACTATTAATAAAACAACTAATACGAATGGATAAGATTGGTGGCGGATAAAGCGAAAAATTATCTAGCAGATCAATTCATAAAGCTCACGATATTGGGATCGAATGATGGACGAACAAGCAAATAATTTAAAGTACGTTTTACTTATTCATTGAAGATTACGTACCCGACAACGGATTACAATCACGCGCACGTAGAAACAACACTTACAGAAAAATGCCCAAATTAAAATAAATCAAATTTAGCAAATTCTATCACAACATAGAGAAATAATCACGTTGATACAAATTTTAGAATGACACGACGCAAATACAGCACACGCTACTTTTTGAAAATAGATCGCTTCGACTTCAAAAGTCTGGCTATAAATCGCGCTTATAATATGAATATAAAACCGCTGCCAAAAATGTGGAAACAACGAATTTTTTTTATTCCTAATTTAAATACTTCCAATCAGACTTAAACTCACACAAATCTACACATACACCTATCGTTAGGTTTACCTCGATTATTACTCGGAAAGTATTCACACTATATATATATATATATATATATATATATATATATATATATATATATATATATATATATATATATATATATATATATATATAAAATAGGTTCGCTGACGATACCGTTCTTATACCCAGTCCTAGGGAACGACTGAAGAAATTAATTAGAGATGTACAAAGAACCGTTACACAGATGGAAATTTAAATAAATGTAGAAAAAATAGCGCGGAACACATTCCAACAATACAAAAGTGCATTATGTAGCAATGACATAAAATTAAAGCTGAAGCTGCGGATAGTCGGGTGTTGCAACACTGCTATATGGAGTGGAAACATGGACGCTCACAGCAGCTGCACTAAAGAAAATAATGGCGTTCGAAATGTGGGTACATAGGCGTTTGCTGAAGGTGGTAAGCTGGACGGAGAAAATAAGCAACAAAAATGTACTACAGCGTTTGCAGAAGGAATGAGAATTAATAATAATTATAAAAAAAAACGTAAAGTTCGATATCTAGGACACTTCTTGAGGGGAAACAAATACGGGTTGCTGCAACTAATACTGCAAGGAAAACTAGCAGGAAAACGAAGTCGTGGTAGACCGAGGTTATCCTTGAGGGGAAACAAATACGGGTTGTTGCAACTTATACTGCAAGCTAAAAATAGCAGGAAAACGAAATTGGGGCAGACTGAGGTTATCCTGGATGCAGAATATAAAAGACTGGACGGAAATCGGAGAAATAAGAAGACTAACAGATACGGCCAGAGATCGAGATGCATGGGACAGTTTGATCGTCAACATCCGCTAAGCGGATATGACAATAAAATAAAGAATATATATATATATATATATATATATATATATATATATATATATATATATAATACATATAACTGGCTGTACACCTCTACTAGTGAAATGTATTCAGCCGAAGTCATACTAAAAGTAACTCCACCAGAGCTTCACGCTAGCCCAAAATATTATCATAACACTTACAACGTAGTCCTGAAGCTACCGTTTTAAATAAAAAATAAATATTGTCAAATTATGAACAAAATTATTCAAAATCGGTTTGAAGTTTGAACAATTACAAGTAATATTGTTATGGAATCGATTTTAGTAAAACGTTAAAAAAAAAATCATTTTAAATCATCGAATAATAGATGAAAATTATTGCGAAATAACTGAAAAAACATTATCGGTAAAGATTTCATTTCATAATATTCTACAGGATAAAGTGATAATATTTATGTCAGACGAAAATTCAACAAACTTATTCATTAGTCGATTTAATAATTTCATCCCAACGTTTCTGTTAATCCCCACTGAAGAAAGTCGCAAAACCCTTGAATCGATTTATTTTTTCTTTTTACTCATTTTGAAAAATCTAAAATGACTTTATCACGTATTTTTTTATTCTAGTCTTTGCATCGAAGTCACCCGTTATAATTGTCATTTCCGTGGCTTTTGTAGTTGCAGCGAGATCTTTAAGATTTTCGTAAGCGTTCTCTATTTCCCGACTGATCTCCTGTTGGCGCATATGCGATGTTTATACTATATAAAATATAATACGCCAGTATATTATTTTTATTACTTACATTCGCATTATTTCACCTTGGTGTTTACGCCGTTTTAATTGTCTCCATCATATTACTTTGTTATACTCTCCAACATTCTGACGTCAATTTCGGCTCGTCCTGTTTTATTTATACACACGTAATTTCAATTCTGGTTGTTTTTTTCCCCTTACTATAATGTTACGTATTTTTGAACAACACACAATTTACGTTCGGTGCACAAATTTTTAATGGAGAATCAATAACAATCAAAAACTAAAAGCAATCACATTATACTTTTACTGTACGTAAAGGGCTCGGTTCATCTAGATGGGGCATCCATTCCTCAAGTTAACCATGTTAAATACCTTGGTATCTTGATATAAAAAAAACTTACCTGGAGTCAACGCATTACTAATAAAATTAAGGATGTCCGTATCAATTGGCTTTTTTGGAAAACAGTCGAAGCTATCGGTTGAGAACAAACTATTATTGTACAACTCAGTCATAAAACCGATTTGGACTTATGGCATTGAATTATACGGCACTGCTAAGCCAACTAACATCCGGCGCTTACAGTCGACGGAATCAAAAACCTTACGTAAAATTATAGACGCTCCTTGGTTCGTGTTAAATACGTTCTGCGGATAGTAACTATTTCAGAAAAGAAAGATACAAGCTCTTTTTCAGCGGGCTAAGAAATACCGCTAATCCAACTATTCGACAACTAACAAATCGTGATGTACCACTTGCTTCATCACGTCGATTGAAGAGAAACTGGCCGAGAGACAATCTTAAAACAACTTCTTCCTCCTCCTCCTCCTCTCATTCCTCATAAATAAATCCTAAAATAAGTCCTAAGTTGTGGTCACCATCAGCAGTATCTGATTTCTTCCTGTTTTTTCATCGCATTTACTTATTGCACTATGTGCAGATTGAAAATAAACGAAAAAAAAAAAAAAAAACGTTCGAAAAAATAATAATAATATATAAATCAATTATCGAGGAGAGAGAGATGTGGTATTAGGAAGAAAAAAAACGTCACGATGTCAACTAGAGAAAAAAAGTTAGTACAAAATTACGCATTCGGTACAGTAATTATCAACCGACTTGTGTTTACGCGAGTCAGCCAACTAAACTTACAATAAGCCTTAGTCGAAATAATTACTGTTTCTCTCGCGGGGTTTAATAACGTTTCTGGTATAGCGAAATAAACAGACTATGGAAATAAGCGAGCGACTATAATTGAAATATAATCACAGTAATCACAAAATTTCCGTTCAACTTCCACGAAGAAGATTCCAAGGTAATTATACACGCATTTTATTATCGATTACGTAACGCGTATTTATTTATAAAAGACTTTATTTTTTATGATCCCTAACTAGATCACGCTGTATCGTGATAAAATGACTACGTATGTAAATAGGTTTTTTTTTTTTGTTTTTTTTTTGGCATGGCGGATGGATTTAAAAGTTCGGTCACCCGTTATATTGTGTATCAAAATTACTCACAGTTGATCACGCATATTCGGATTTATATAAAACAATTTATTCGTAAAAAAATAAACAACAAAAAATAAAGTTCAAATCAGTGAATTTTTTTTAAAAATAAAAAGTCACACAGCTTTTCGGCCGTTACGCCATTATCTAGGGAATATTTAAAAATATAAGAAATAGAAAATGAAAAATATTAAGATTTTCACAAAAATCAATCAGCTTTGTAATTTTTCATTAGAGGAATTTTAGTGATTTTAACTTATTTTTTGTTATATATTTTAAAAATAAAAAAATCACTACATTCCACATTCTACAAATGTTTCGCATAAAGTAACATCAATTCGAAAGTTTATAGGCTCAGTTAATATGAAGTGGTTTTGCCACACTACCTCCCTAGCTTTTTTACTTTACCAGAAAACTGATATCCATTTTTCAACCAATTTATATAGATAGCTTAGAGATAATTTTCGTTCCTACATTCCAACTCGGGTCCTGAAAGTACACAAGCATTCACCACACGATATCTGTAGTTATTCTTCCCGATGTCGCGTTCGTAAGAATTCCGATGATTATTTTGACAAATTCCCGCTTTGATATTATAAATAATCTATCAAAAATCTAACCGCCAGGTTCTTTTTTATTACTATTTGATAAACGTTATTTTTGTTTATGCTTGCGCGCCAATCCAAAGTACGCGATTCTTTTCCGAATTACAGTTTCACTCGAAATGCCGTTTAATAATATACGATGTTTTAAACGTGTATACGAACATTTCGAAAGTTGCTATCTACATTTCAAGAATCTGCAAGTCTGCCCCCCCCCCTATTGTATAACCAGGACGTAGCATTGAACGAAGAATTAACTTCAGATTTAGATCTTTTCTCGGACATTAAATTTTTCGTTATGTAATCTTTTCCCTTGTAATACGTAGACTCTAATTTAAAAGTTACGAAATATGGATGCTTTTAAGATATGGCTGAAAAATTTAAAAGTTATATATATAT
Source organism: Coronaproctus castanopsis (assembly GCA_032883995.1). Taxonomy (NCBI): domain Eukaryota; kingdom Metazoa; phylum Arthropoda; class Insecta; order Hemiptera; family Monophlebidae; genus Coronaproctus; species Coronaproctus castanopsis. Next base: position 221,757,313 of record CM065053.1, read on the forward strand.
ATATACGATTTCCGATTACGCAAATAAAAAATAATTTCGTACGCAATAAATAAAAAAATAGCGATAATCGATCCAGGAAATATAATACCGCATCGTGGAGAGGTACTAAACGGCTATGAAACTGTAGACATTTTTATATAATTAGGATCATTTTTAGAGAACAAAGGGAGTTCCGAAATTGAAATAAGAGGCAAAATCGAAATTGCCCGAAGCCCTGCCATAAAAATGAACAAGATCGGAAGGACAATTGATTAGGAAAAATGTTAAATCTTGTCCAAAAAATATTGTTTTTTATCGCATTATACGCAGCGATGATTAAAAAATATCGACAGAGAAAGAATCGATAGCTTTTAAATATGGCGATATAACTCCTTGGAATTCCATGGACAGCAAAACGTACAAATGAGTCGGTGTCACAAGAAATCGATGTCACCTAAAGGTAGTCAACGATAGTAATAATAAGAGTGCTGAAATTCTTCGAATACGTAATAAGAAAGCAACAAAAAATGAAATACACAATGACAACGGGAAAAATTAATTAAAACCGATCACCGGAATGTACACCTATAAGATGGAAATTGCCATTTTCGGAATGCATACGTCAATCAGACGACCTCGAAAAATGTAGGAATATTACAAAATCACTGACTGATTGAGTATTAATCACGATAACCTAGGGTGACGACTATATTTGATTATATATATATATATATATAATGTGCGTGTATGTATGCGACGTATATTACAATTGCAATAGCCTTTATTTCCGTATATTAAAACATGCATTTATAATATTACACACACTAGTTACTTAATGCTAGTTTGCTGTAATAAATATGATAAAAGTATATTTATATTAGGAAAATTAAGCCCATTGTCGAGTATTGGCATCTTCCAATCATTAGACGTTCACATATTTTTCTCACGGTTGTTTCTATTCCAGACGATTCTGCGTTTTACGCATCCAAAACTTTTCCGCGTGTCTGTCAACAATATACCTCCATCTTGTTTTCGGTTCAACCGTTTTCTGTCTAGTGGTTACCATTCAGTACATTTCCTGGTGTATCTGACTGTTTTCATTCGAATAACATGTCCAACCGAATTCCACTTCATTTCACGTATTTTTCGGAGAACATCTTCACGATTTATCTCTTAGTATTTTATTGTTTACTTTATCCAACCTTGTTACCCCAATAATTATTCTTTCCACTCCTCTTTGAGCTGCCTGCATTTTTTTACTTTATATATATATTTTTTTTTTTATTAATGCATTTATTTTTTCTTAAGATTTTAGTGAATACAGTCTACTATATGTTAATATTGAATGACCGCATCTCCTGCACCACCGTTAGGCTTAATCAGATAGACGCGGCTCCTTACAAAAGCATTCAGATTATAAGGTAGAGCAAAGTCTAAAGTTATTTATATATATATATATATATATATATATATATATATATACATTCATAATTTCATTCGTGCGGACTGTGTACTTTCCGATGAACCATTTATTCACACACGCATTCAACGAGTTTACTATACAATAATTACAATGTTTATATATCTAGAAAAATATTTATAATGATATATCGTACATGATTCACAATAAAAATTTACAAATATTTACACATAATTTTCATATTTTGAATAAGTGATCTAGAATTCACATGTGGTGTCATCGAGACGACATTGAATAAACACACAAATACAAACAATCACACACACTTTTACACGCGCGCGCGCATACACACACACACGCACATATACATATAATTTTATACCAACATTGCACCATTGCGCGAAGCTATCAGTTATTTTTGAAATCTGGAATGTAATACTTGGAATGCGAAAATTTCGAAATTATTTTCTATTGACTTGTTTTTTAGATTAAAATTTGTTTCATTGAACTTCCTTTCCTTGTTATACAGCGGACAATCAAATAGTATGTACTTTATATATATATATATATATTTTACATCACGACTTAATATCATAATAAATTCAAAATATTCTGATACAATTTGATATTTTGATATATTTAACGAAGGTCCATCTTATACTAATATTCGTATGCGCATATCGAAATAAAAACAGTAATTAAGATTCAGATTGAATAATATATTAAATGAAATCGATTCGAACTATAAAATGAATTTACAAATTGAAGATAACGTTAATAATAGTAAATAACTATTGGTAATGACTTACAAACATCTAATAAGTATATAAGACGTGAATACTACGATAATTAATTTTACCGCTAACATTTAGTGAGATTGACAGGAAAATATTGAACAAACACAAAGACCGATACATCGACTAATGATGTAGACGTGATATAGAAAATATAAAACTCGAACAGAAGAAAAGAGACTTGACGTAATTTCGACATTTCGTGTAATATTTATCTCCGAATTTAAAACGAATTTCGTGTAAACAATTTTTAACCAGGTAGGTTGAACAAAAAAAATTTCAAACGTCCTCTCCCCAACCCAATCTATTCAAATTATACGCATATTGTCCAGAATAACAGTTCATGATTGAAAATGGGGAACCAGTTTTAATAATGGGCCGTAGTAATTTAGTAGAAAAAGTAAAAATTTTTCAATCTTCGTTTTCTGTATAAACCTCGTAAGCACGACATATATTATATAGAAAAGAAGTAAAATCAGTATTTTATCAAATAATTCTAACACATAGAATTTCATAACCGATAAACCAAATTGTATACGCAACCTGAAAAATAATGAAACTTACTCAGTTAACTGTTACTTCGCAGGTGTAAAATTTCAGAAAAAACCGGAAGCATTTTAATTAATAATTTAATAAATATATAAATAAACAATATCGCATAAACGAATGCATATTAAATATCCTTTCACCGATAGGGATACTTTTAGCTGGCAAAATGAACCGGACTAGTAATATGCGATTCGTAAAAAGGAGAAAATATAACCCAATAAAACAATTTGATATCGTCGACTTTAGATCGTAGGGAATTAGTACCGCAAGGACATAAATATAATATATATATCATCACACAAAAAAATAACTGATTTGATCTATTCACCGTGTCAGCAGATCTCGTATCACGCTGATGAGCGTAATTTCATGACAATACAAAAGGCAAAAAAATCTAGTGGATGACCTCATTGGTCAGTTCTAAATGAGAATAAATTATAAAAAAAAAAAAAAAAAAAATTAGCCCTCGGTATCGAGTATTGGACACGGTTATTTATGTTTTCTAAGGTGGCTGAAAAGTCCAATTTTGGCGGCACACCACTTTCCTGCCGCATCCTGCATACGTTTTCGCCTTTTATTTCAGGCCGTTGTTTCTTCTTTTTGGTGATATCACAGCCCATCATTAACTTTCAAGTTTGTCTATCTTGAGCAAGTTCCTCCTAACTATCAAGCTCTTACAAGTCGTATATAATTCCTATACCTCCAAGAAGAAAGTTCAATTTGCCTTGTACTCAACCCCATTTGACTAAAAAGTATTTTTTTAGGGAGCCTTTGGCCAGTTTAAACCTTTATCTAGTTTTTTTTTTTTTTTTTTTTGAAGCGGGAGGGGGAAAATCTTCAAAAGACACTGATATATTTATAAGTTCCATATATATTTTTGAGAGCAGCACATGCACTCAGCAAGTGCTGCTGGATTCCAAAGAAATCAGCGTGTGGGATTTTTACCCACTAAAAAACCCCCTCCCTCTGTTGAAAAAAGAGAAAAATATACATGTAAATATAGAGGTCCATGAACAAATGCAAAGACCTCCACATTATAATAACATAATATGTGATGGAAAAGGGATGAAAAATACATAGTCCCTTATTCCATCAAGAAAGCATATAACGAGTTTGTGATTTATTAAATATTGAATTAAATTATAATAAATCTTGATATAAACTTATATCATAGTATAAATAATAAGTTACTGTATACGCTTGTGACTTACAAGCTTACATAGAGGAATAACTGTTATTAAAAGGAAATAATGTAAGATAACATAAAAGAAAAGAAAAAATAAAAACAACTTGTTAACAATGACTTACACAACATAACTATATAAATACAGTTTTTATAAAACAGAGTATCATCTTAATAAATGAATATACATGTAATCATTAACCAGTAAGAGTTATCCATTATCTACAAAAACAATACCTAGTAAAAGACTTAAGAAATAATGAGTAAAGCAGCTGACTATGACTCAATATTATTGATATTGGGATAACGTTTGAATTAAGTTGAAATGAAAACAATGAACAAGATATTTCTTAAACTTAACATAATTTAAATTTTAATCGCATAATTTCTTCTGAATACTCTAAAAAAGTTTTATGAAACTTTAAAAGTGGAAAGCATTTTGATTCCTGGATCCCAAACTTAGCACGAATAGCAGCAAAGGCAGGACACTGAAACAATGTATGTCTAATATCATCATCAACTGATGAACATAGAGAACATGATGGAACGTTGGCAAGCTTAAACCTATATAAGTATGATCCAAGCTTACCGTGCCCAGTTAATAATTGCACATTATAAAAATTGATATTAAAATTTTTTATTTTCAGTCTCAATGAGACATCTGGCAGGAACTCATAAGTTTTCCTGCCGGTAAGTTCAGCGTCCCACCTTTGCTGCCATTCCTTAACAAGCATCATATAGATATGTCTTTTATATTGCTTATAAAGCAGCTGCTGAGGGCTAGTATATTTTAGATCTCAATGCCGCTACGTTTGATAAATTTATATAAACTAAACAGAATTGTTTCCGACCTATTGTCTTAATGGGTCGGAAACAATTCAATACTAAAACAAAAAATGGAGCAGGATTTCGTTTCCTTCCTGGACTCTATAGTTCGTTTTTTCACTCGACCCCCATTACGCAATACTATTGGCAGAATTATATGCCATTAAAATGGCAACTATAGATATTTTAAACATCATGGTTGATCAGTCGTTCTTAATATGCACGGACTCTCTTGTAGCATTACAGTGTTTCAGTGATCTTCATGATCCTACATTACATCCCCTAGCTAAAGAAATTTGCCATTTGATTATAACATCTAATATCCATGTAGTTCTCGCATAGATCCCATCGCATACTGTGACATACAAGGAAATGACCTAGCGGACAGTGCTGTCAGAGATGGCACATTGCTTCAACCATTCCCGTTCTTGACTACACCAATGAAAGACATCCAGACTTATATAAAATCCTCAGTACGTAAATCATGGAACCTCCAGTGTCTGCACTTCCACTTACCAACAAACCTCGATCGGTTCGAGATCCAACACTCCTCCGGGGACTCCATCTCACTCAAAAAACAGAATGATGTTGTACTTGCTCGTCTGCGCCTAGGTCACACTAATATCTCACACAGTTATATCCTAAAAAATCTTCCTCCTCCTCTATGTTCAACCTGTAATGTCGTCATTACCATCCACTACATTCTCCTTGAATGCGTGCAATTGAATCCGCTCAGCCTCCCAAACATTCTTTCCTACACGTACGATGCTTCCGAGAATTTATTAAATTTTCTTAAATTCTCGTATTTATATCATCTAATTTAACAAACCGTCCTTCCCCTTTATTCGTCAAATTTTCAATTCATTCTCACTAACCGTACGTTCTCTCCTTTCCCGTATCTCTTGCCTAAGTGCAGTACAAGGCACGTAAATCTACACGTAATCTACAGGTAGATTATTTTTGACACGTCGTATAAATAAATATTTCTGGAATAGAGACTTTTAACGTTAACCAAATGTATTCAAAATTTACGTACCGTATAGTTGCGACTGCATGGGTTAAAAATGCGAAAATCGTTTTATATTTCTAATTGAGAAAAATTAAATTTTCCGAAATAAAAGCTTCTTTTTTTTAAAAAAAAAAAGAAGTTAATAATAATAATAATGAGAGATAAAATTAGGAAGGTGAAAAATTTTCCGAAAAATCGGGATATGTCAAAGTGATAAACTAGCGCCGCGAAGGGTCGTAATAGGGTTGAAAGTAATCTAGAAGTTTACGAACCGTAATCGGTTTCTCCTAGTAACTAATAAAAGGAAGTCGATTTGCAGTCAATAATAACACGAATTATAACGACTCGGGTATATCTATATATCTATAAATACTATATCTATACATACATATATATATATATATAACATGTGTATAGTGAAAATGTGCGTATGATACCGGGAGGAAATGATGGAATTAAAATGCGTTTAACCTCTAAAATTGGATAGCTTATTATCAAGAGGACCTTCTCATTTTAAAAACCAATTTACTGAACACACCTGTTCCACTCCGTCTACATATAGATGTTCTATACAGAACTATTCCAACTTGCTCGTTCTCTCGTACATATCCCCATTTCGCGAATAATATGGAATAAAATATGATCCTCATTTGCATATGTTTATCGTCGATATTTATTAAGTATATACCTTTACAAATACGCCATTCCCGTATATACGTATATAATATATATGTGTGTATACTATTTATATTTATATATACTATGTGCTTATTATATATATATAAGCATATATATTAAGCTTGTATGCTAAACGGTCAGATATTCTTTCTTTTTTTTTTTAACATTTTTATCTTTTTACTCTTTAACGAATCCATTTTACGTAAACTACCACATATTCGTATGATTTGTTAAAGTATTTGATTAAAATAGGTTATTTTCGTTCGTGTTCTATAATCCAGTCTGACCTTCTATTTAAAAAATGATGATAATAATAATAATAAATAAACAAAATTCTTTAAAAACAAACCGGTTACATGTCTGGAAAAATAACCGGTTTTCCCGTTTGTTTATATATGTGAAAATTCTCGGAATTACATACATCATTAAAAAATTACAAAAGTTTGTGAAAAAATTCTGAAAGAAAAAACAATATTTCTACTAATAAATAAGGCTAAAAAAAAAAAAATTAAATCTTTAGAATTTACGAAGGAGTTGCGTGTACCACTCGGCCTAGGTTGATAAGGTGAAATGAATTAACCATTTTCAACTCGGATGTAGTATCTAAAATATACAAAAACAGCAACAGTATCGCAAATAAATTTGCTGAGGATCTACCTGTATTAGAATAGGTAACTACATTTTGCTGACTTCACGACAATTCTTTGTGAACGCCGCCTTTCAAGCGGGGCAGATATCGAATTTCAAAATCCATGGTATTGCGCGCGACTTGAAAGATGGCGAATAAAAATAACGAGTCGTGTCTTATACCACTTATTAATCGGTTCGCGTGAAAGGCGATTGTAATTAATAATTAAACCGTCCAAGAAATGAAATTACCAAAGTAATTTTGAGGATAGAATATCAACGTGTGATATTTGCATATTCAAGCTAAATTAAATTAATACGAAAATCACGCAGGTCTAATATAGGCAGAAAATCGAAGATGTCATTGTCTAATAAGTAAGTTTCTGCTCTACAGACAAAAGTATGCAGCAACAGTTCAAAAACAAATCTACTATTTGATGCAACGTTCCCAAAACAAGATATAGTACACTAGTCGACGCACCGTGGTCCGTAAATAACAGAACGTTACATCTAAACACGTAATAGAGATAATTAAACGAGAAGCTAACAAACACGCGACGATATTATGTAATCAATCATACTTGATATTTCTACAGAATTACACTAGGTCGTCCAGATAGACGAAAACTATTAAGATCTAATTAATTAATTACATTCCTTTTTAAGTATTTCTTTGCTAGATTATATTGTTCTACTATCTATCGATAACTTACAAGGGGTAGTTGATAATAAATCACCTTATTAAAGTATCGCAAGCGAAATCACATTTTCACTAATAACAATAATAATAATAATAATAATAATAATAATAAATTTACGTGCCGTAAATAGCGACAATTATATTTATTTATAACATCGAGGATATTGGCTAGGTTGTTTATATGTTGTTGTATGTGTTTGACTTGGTATGAGATGACATTTATTGACAGATGTCGGTAGATTTAACGCTGATCTGAGATGAGCATGTTTAGTGCAGTCTAGGAGTATATATGTTGGACTGTGATGTTTGTCTTACATTAGTTGTTTTTCGAATTAAGTGTATGTGGATAACATTTACATGTCCTAATTGAAGTCGGTTTGTGACTACATCGTCTCTTCTTCGGTTAGAACGAATCTGCCACCTCCGGACGGTTGATTTAATCAGACGTAGTTGATTTAATGACGGGGTGATCCGTAAGTTTATGAAAGCAAGCCGTAGGTGTCCGGTGAAGTCTGCTAGTGGTACTGATATATTCGGAGCAGATAAGAGTTGTTTTCCGATGTGGAGCGGCTATTAATATTTTTATAATTTCTTTCGCCGGGCGGATGTTGATTGTGTCTGTACACATCGTTGATCGCGTTTAATGCTGCAAGCGAGTCTGAGCATATCGTAGCGGAATTATGTTGGTTCGTTAATGATTGCATCGCTAAGTATATTGCGTAAAGTTCAGCAGATGTGATGGAGAAATTTTTAGGTAGGGAATATCGGATAAGGATGCGATTTTCAGTTGTTACAGAGCGACCAACAAACTAGGCGTATAAAACTATAGACGATTTTGCAGTGTAGGAGTTAATTTTACGAATTATTTTTTCTAAAATTGTATTTTTATCTCTACTGTTTAATAGGTCGAGGTCTATTGTGTTACAGGCCTATGGTGGAATAATTGCGTAGGTCTTAATTTGCGGTTTGCTCGTATTGATAGTTGACAGAATCTGTTGATGTCGAAATACGACAGTCTGGGTGGTTTTTGTCGAGAACTCGGGAATGAACTTTTTATTTGTTCGAAGTTTGATGCAATACAATGTATATAAAACGCAACTAGCAGATACATTCGTCGGATGTCCGAGGGCTACTAACTGTCAATTGGTGTAGTTCGAAATACTCCTATGACTAGTCGAACGCATATATTTTGGATTACGTTAAGTGTTTTTTGTATTTATATATGTTACATCGATTTTCGATCTAATTGCTGCGCGATAGATTCTTAACAATGAAGGACGACTAGCACCGAATGATGAATGGGCTAATTTTCGTAATAGATTAATTTTTCGATGACACGACTCCGTTAATTTCTGTATTTGTTCACTAATATTTAAAACTTCATTAACTCGAGTCGACCGCTGTTTATCGTTGTATATATTTAAATTATAGAGGGAATATTTATATGCGAATTTATCGTTACTTTTCGCTAATCTACTATTTACATTTTTCAATAATTACAAATGTAACGAAATTAAGAGTATAAGTTACTAATTATATTTGAATAAATGGCTTTCCGGAATTTATGCCATCTTCACGTGATTTATAAAAATAATTTATTAAATACGCTAATAACATTAGATGATGAATTAGTTTTAAAGATCTCATTATATACATATTTAATTTTAGCATTTATAACCTTAGACATTGTTGGTTTTGTAATGGCCATTTGTCTTTTAATTTTTTTCCGAGCATTCTCCCGTACTGTTAATAATATTTTCAATATATATAACATATATACATTAATTCTACTTTATAAGTTTCCTACACACTACAATTGTTAATATTTTGTCCATTAGTAACAATTAGTTTATAATTTTTTTCATTTATTTGTAGCCCATTTTTTTATTTTACTTTTTTTTTTTTTTTTGTTAGGATCTTCAACTGCAATAACCGCGAACTCAGTATTCCAATCAATTATATCTTATTGTTATTCAGGAAGAGCTATAATATAACGTTCCGTACAAAAAAAGTGTCCAGTTAATATATCGATAATATACTTCTGAATGTTGGACGCCGAAGGAAATGGATGTACGAAGCGTAAACTTTTTGGCGAATATTGAGGAGGACATTCTCGATAAGGTCATCGTTGAAATGTGACTGAAAGATATAGTAGAGCGGAGAGATTCTTTACAGGCTATACTATAGGAAATAATGGACTGAAAAAACTCATTTGTAAAACAAAATAAAAGCTGCGTGAAAACGTGAAACGATCTCTTTACGATATAGTGACCGATTGAAATAAAATCATCGGAATGACGTTAAATAATTGAATAAGATCGGCTGGATCTACGGATGAATGGTATAATATTCTCAATGCTACGACCGAGCCACTTAATGCGAACGATTGCGATCGGTAAGGTGTGTTATTTACCGCATCCGTCGTTGATATAAATGGCAAATTTATATTTAAGAATTGTTAATTATATTTGATTTTTTATTTTTAGCAATATTTGCCGTTTAGTTTATTTTATAACCTAAACATGGTGTAACCGTTGAAAACCTTTATTTAAAAATATTTAAATATAAGTAGTAATTTATAGTTCTAACTTTATTTACTTTTTAAAAGGAAATCACTATACCCCTTATATATATATATATATATATATATATATATATATATATATAATATATATAATATTATAATTCTTTTCATATACAGAACTCCCTACTTAAAATTTGCTTATTAAATAATATTTTTCCGAAGATGTGACCAAAACAAGTAACAGCAAAAGTAAATGTGTTTTATGGAAAATTAATAAATTATTCTCGGCGGTAATTAAAAATCAACTGAAAATCATTATTAATAAATATTTAATTACATCGTGTTAACTGATAAAATTTACTCGTAGTACACCAACTCAAAACCGATCGTGTAAATCCATTTTTTTTTTCAACGCAGGAAAAACATACGATCAAGCGAAATTAAACTTAAAGGCAAAAAAACATCCACTGACGAATCGACGCCGTCTAATGCAACGATGCGGTTTATTGATTTTAAACATCGGCTCAATCGCCATTTCAATAACGTGTGGAATAACGATTGGCAGAATTTGACTACGGAGAATAAATTACGTCGTACAAAACCATCAACGAAGCCGTGGCGTTCTTCACATCAAATAAGCAGAAACCAAGAAGTAACGTTGTACAGACTGCGACTATACCCGTCTTACACACTCGTATCTACTAAACAACGAACAAGAACCGCAATATTCCTTATGCAGTTTATCGGTCGAACACCTACTGATTAAATGTCCGATTTATAACAATTAATGGGGGACATTATAGAATAACATCGATTCTATGCTGTGCGATGATCAGTCAACAGTTAACAGGTTATTTAACTTTTTGGAGCATTACGATTTATTGAAATTATTTTAATGTATATAATTTTTGTTGCCTCCTTTTACAACTTTGTAATCCCATTTCCGTGTCTCTAGCCTTAGTTGCTGCGCATGACACGTAAATAAATAAATAAATAATAATAAAAAAACTTACAGACGCTGTTACGAATACGAAATTTCAATTACTCGAGAAATAATATCCGCGTATAAAAGTGATTTACTATGTTGAGACTGCACAAAGAAAATTGCTGAATATTATCCGAACAGAAACAATTTCAATTATATTCTTTGACGTTCGTTCACTTGGTCCAATTTTGGTACCTATCGTATAAATTTTCTCACTAGCAAATATATCTACTCCGGAGGAACTGCTAACGCGATGATGGCATTAACTAATTATCCGTCATTTACATCATGCCTTAGGAAACTTGTTAGATACAGTTTGTCAACGAGAGTAATACACACACACACACACACACACACACATATATATATATACATGTTCGTAATTAGACTTGGAGAGAAAGTTAAGACGTTCAAAGTAAATCCATCGTAATCCGGCGCTATACTTTCAATAGGTCGATTGTCAGAGGTCGCTCTGCTTTTTTTTTCCTATTGTAATGATCTAGTCACGAGTACATCATATCCCGCGTAAGTCTCGTTTATTATCTTTACATCCGATCCACTAAATTCTTCTCGATGACACCAATATCTTAAAGAAAAGCAGCTTATAATTACTTCCGTGTTCGACAAAATTTCTCCATTAACAACGGTTCAATTAATTACGAATTAATACCCTTCTACATAATAAGCATCCGTTGAATTAATGCCTGCAAATTTCGATAAACATAATTTACATATTACAACGCTTCCGTATTTACATAAAAAAAGTTACTATATATATATATATATATATATATATATATGTATATATAATATGTATATATAATATGTATATATAATATGTATATACATAAAAACGAGAACCTTCTTCCGAGTTTTTCTTTTTTTTAATTTTCTTAAGTAGCGTAAAGTAAATTGAATAAAACTTCGCAAGAAAAACAAATATGTACATCTAAAAACTGAAAATTATTAACTAGACTTATTTCTCAGAATTTAAAGCGGAAAGTTTTTAAAGTTAAATACAAAGAAAAACCGAAAACCCGACATTTTATTAAAAGATTCAAAAGTTGAAATATTAATATTTTTTCGAACTTTATAATTAATTTAAAAAAGAAATATTCCGATACGTATATCATCTATATACCATACGTGTGCATATTGGAATACATTGTGTTTGGAAGTTCAAAAAAATTGTTTGCCGATTGTAGGTAGATATTCCGACATTCCAATGGTAAATTCTATAGGGGATTACGATTACCAATACGACACAGGTATAAAAGATATATAAGCATAGGCGTATATATAAAACGCATCCTTCTACAGTAATACAAATCCTAGTTCTAGTGTTAATAAGCTAAGATATTTTTAAGTATATCGTTGATACGGTAAGAGTGTACGCATATTTCAAATGAGCAGGTTTTTTGTATTAAAATTTTTCCTGCAAACGTGTATAATAAGGCGTCAATTTAAATAATATTTTATAAGATTATATTTTGTATTAATTTTTTCTGGAAAGAATCGTTGATATATTCGGTACGGAAAATTCTATTAAATGGTAACTTTACTTTTTTGTGACAATATTTAAATATGCAAATATATATTATTGTTCTACTTCATCTTTTTAGATCCGAAATCTTATTCAATTCTTCTTTTGTTAAACTTCGAATGTATTAAATTTAACTTATCCAAAATTACTTTTCGTGTGCAACACACACATACATACATACATATATATATATATATATATATATATAACAAAAACACGCCCACTTGCAATAATGCACGAGTGAGAGAGAACAACAGAAAATACTACAAGCTATCTAACGAGGTATAGTATTTTAGGTCACTCGGTCAGAAATTGCGAATATAGCCAACATTTATAATTTATTCTAGATTTTTTAATTCACCGGAGTAATTTCCACCCGTTTTATTATATAAATGTCTTTGAACTTGATCATATTATACAAATAGTATGTGCATGAATATATACATATTGCGACGACACAATTAGATGTAAGTGGATAAACGAACAGATGTATACTTATATTTACAATAAAGGTACACACGCATTTTATGCGAATACTCAGGATAGGTGATTTCAAGAGTGACAAGGTTAATGTAATATTTTGCGTGTCACTGCTGTTCTAGAACAAGTTTGATTTAAAAATTAATCTACAAAAAATAAAAAAAAAATAAAAACATTTCGCTCTAACACTTAGATAGTTTTAAGTAATTTTACTAAATCTTGCTCTTACATGTACGGGTTGAGAACTAGTTTCCGAACAAGTTAATTCGATAAAAAACTCATTAACTTTCTACTTATACGCGCTAATACATACACACAACGTGCGAACGTATGTAAATGTATGCAAATTAAATAAAATAATAATAATATGAAATCTTTCACCGATGCAATAGGATATTAGTGTGCAAAAAAAAGTACCCAGGTATAGCATCATAATTTTTCCTAAGCACGAAGCTTTAAATATGTCGTTACTTAAAGATTGCTCGCCGGAATTTTTGTGTCAACTGTTTGCTTAGGTGAAAATCAATTTATCTCAAACATTGGAAATTACCATTCTAGACAACTTAAATTTTATACGTATGCTACATATGAAACTAAAGTAATCTGTTGTAAATTTCTACACTTAATTATAGTTGTTACCCGTTTCGATTATTATTACTGTTAAATTACGAGTACTTATGTATAATTTTTATAATTGTTAACAAATCTATTACTGACCGTGAAAAACGCATTCTTCTTCATTAAAATATAATGAGAATATCTATATAATGAGAATCTATATAATTCGGATGAAATCGACGAAAATAAAGATACTGCTAATAAATCGGTCTGTAACTGTCGCATAAAAGAAAATTGAAACAAACGGAATTTCAAAATGAAATTTTCTATTCTATTATTTCGTATTTATTTTGTGATAGAAAAATGAGATATATGATTGAAGCTGCTACCATTATAGAGGAGTATGCGTCGATGGAGAATTGAACCTCCAAATTCACTTAGTACGCGCGGGTAGTTCGGGAATTTATCGAGTTAAAAAGAGGAATGTAAAAGACAAGTTCATTAATTATTAACCAAATGTAAGCAATATATATATATATATACATATATATATATACACACACACACATATATATATTCGGTTAAAAGTTTATGTTTATTTTATGTTTTTAGATTGAAAGAAGACATTTTCAGAGCTATCACTAAATTTGTAACAAAATTCTAAATTCTACTTTGCACTGTGGCAATAACGTTCTGAAGTCGGATCTATATATTTAAATAATTGAACATGGTAGCATATATATATATATATATATATATATATATATATACATAAAAAATAAGTATTAACATAACACAAATGCCTATAGATGTGCGAGTTTCCATACGATTAAAATCAGCTTTTACTAGAACTTTCGAAGGATAGTTGTTTAACACATTTCCCATTTTTTTTTCAACGCACACATCTTAACAGCAAAATTACTTTTGTTTCCCTTATACGTTACATCGGGTAATCTCACCTCGGGTTTTCAGATGATCCGCCTGATGTGAAGAACGTTAAGCAACACTGTAAAACGAGAAGCAAGAATGTAAACAGGAGCGCATTATAAATTAAAATTTGAACCTAGTGAAACGGAAAAAAGAATAGACGTGAAGCCATGTTGGTACTTTTAAATGTTGTATACATATGTATAATATATATATGTGTGTGTGTGCGTACGGGTGTCCCACATTAGAAAACGACGCATTATTTATTTACATTAACCAAAAAACCTTCATCGGTAACCGTTAGCCACATTTCGTACGGCCGATGTTTCGCACGTATTTTATAAACAGGCCGCATATCTTCGATCAAATCTACCGTATACGGTTAATTTTCAGACTTAATTCGTGTCTATTCGCAAACATGTCGCATAATTCGATCGACTAATATGACGATACGATTTTTCCCCATGTATATACTTTCCGGTATATGCTATTTTCCAGCTCGAATATCAAGCACGCTATTTCTCCAATGTTTTCAATGGTATAATGGTCTACTAGTAGTGCTGAAATTGAAATTGCAATCCTGGTTACCGAATTGCAAGTTATTTTCTGCGAACGTAACATGACATTTTACGTGTTTTTTATTTTTTCTTATTTACGCCGCGTTAAAACTGGGATTTTAATCGCATGTGGTCATTATGTAGTTTTAGATATAATTCTCTTTTTTACGTGATAAGTTGTTTTTCGATAATATCTTAATCGGGATAGATCGTCTAGACTGCACCAAAAAGTGTTCATCCTTATGAGGTCTAAACGTGCAAATATCGAAAATATCAATTTAGATATAAAACTTTGTCGGACGAATATGCTATTAAACACGTTCGATCGTGAGAAAAGTTTGGAATCCCGAAATTGTATCTTCTTTCCATCTTAATTTTAATCGGCACGTCGCTAAGCCGTTATGTTGCACGAGATTACCAGCTGGATGGGTGCGATCCATCCAAAAAAATCCTTCGTTAAATTAGAAAAATAGTTTTAAATTATGTATAGTTTTCCAAATTTAAATATAGGCGCATATATTTAATAAAATTGTGAAAACTAGCGCGACAGTTGGTGGGGTAGAGGAGACAATCGATCAATATATAATGTTGATCGGGGGTTTGACAAAAATGTGTTTACTCCTTTTCGACCGATAAATTATTTTGTTCGATAGGCGCTGCGGTAAATCGCTGTATCATCGACGATACGATTTTACTTTTCCGCGGCTCGATGCCAAACATCTGACGGTCTTTAATATTATCGGGCAAAGTGTTTAATTATTACGAAGACTCTAGACGTCGCTGTTATTAAATTTATATATTAGTTCGTTTTAAGCAATTTCCGTAATTAATAAATAATTTGAACAGTATGGAATGTAAAGCTATTTAAAATCGCTATATATTTTTATATAAAAATACCGCAAAAGCCATTATCAAAACGGACGTAAAAAATTAAAATATAAAAATATATACCCAATTTATAAAAAATA
This sequence comes from Coronaproctus castanopsis, assembly GCA_032883995.1. Classification (NCBI taxonomy): domain Eukaryota; kingdom Metazoa; phylum Arthropoda; class Insecta; order Hemiptera; family Monophlebidae; genus Coronaproctus; species Coronaproctus castanopsis. The sequence goes on from CM065053.1 coordinate 221,773,619, forward strand.
TGAAAAGAAAAAAAAAAAGGAAAATTAAAATCTAAAAAAACATGATCGTACAAAATTACAAAAAAATAGCAAAGTGAAAATTCATAAAATAATCTGATAGATTTTTTTGACTTTGCTATTTATTGTAATATTGTACAATTAAATTAAGTATTTTTTTACATTATATTTTTTATAAATTGTATATATTTTTATGTTTTATTTTTTAACGACGTTCGCTTGATAATGACTTAATAGCCGAAAAGCTTTACGGTGTTTTTATTTCTAGAAAACAGACTACGTATTTACCTATGCTATATACTCTCCGGAATTATGTAAGTAAAGAGACACTTAAGTTAATTTACTACGCATTAGTAGATTCCGGGCTGAGATATGGGCTGCAAGCATGGCGTCTGCCAAGTAAATCTTATATAATAAATATAAATCGATTACAAAAAAAAAAATGTTTGAACTTCATAGCAGGACAAGAAAGTAAAGTCACACTTTACGAATTAATGCGGAAAGAAAATGTTTTAGATATAAGGGGATTGTGTTTAATGATAAAAATATCGAATTATTTAAACCAATTTAAAATTGTTGATGCGGACAAAAGGGAAATTGGGAAATGTAAAATATAAGATACAAATACCGAGAACAAAGTATGGTAATCAGGCTGATAAATTTATAATTACACAAATGCCGAATATAATACCCGATGATATAATAAGCGAAAAAATACAGCGATTTTTAAAAGAAAAACTCAAAGAATGGTTACAAGACAATAGAATTATGAAATATCAAAAAAAGATATGTCGAATGGAAAATGGGGAGAAAAAGGGTGGTTAGACAACTCGGATATCAGGGGGCTACTGCCGGCAATAAGTAGAAATGATGGTAAAATGAGTGAGGCGTATAAATGGCTTTTTCGAATGAGTGGAATACTATATTCAGTAAGTAAATTGTTAAAATTATGTATATATTGTATGTGTATGTATATGTATTATATATGTGTACGTACATGTACAATTATGTATAAATATTAATTAATTAGTTTGATACCTGTCTCGATAAGCGCAAGCTTGTCGGGGTGAGGTAAAATATAATTATACACATGTAATTTTTAATCCGAATATACGTAGATGATTTTATAGTGTGTGTTAGTTTATATATGTTGTATGTGTGTGTTGTGTGGAAATAGTGTTACATACGTGTTATTTGCATATATGTGCACTAATATGATTGTGTAATTGTAAAAATTTATTCAAATATACGATTTTTACCAAAAAACAAAATAAATAAAAATTTAGCGAATTTTACTACTTCTTATATAATAATAATAATAATAACCCAGTACAGCCGACAATTATGTAATGATAATAATAACAAATGGATTTGATAACCATGTGAAGACATCTTTGTAGCAACCGTGTATTTCAACTCACACTCACGTACGGTTGTTGTTTCCATAAACATTGTAAGATACCGCATTATCGGTTATATATATATATATAGTCGTATTGAACAAGCCAGAAAAACATTTTTCAAACTAAAGGATGCTTTATGTAGCTTAACATAAATTTAAATATGAAAATAAGAATAATTCGCTGTTATGTTAACACAATATTGTTGTACGGTGTCGAAAGCCGGACGTTAACGAAAGCGATAGAGAAAAAAATTAAACGCTTTCGAGATGTAGCTGTACCGTAGAATAGTTTGCATCAGTCGGAAAGAAAAAATACGCAAACATAGAAGTATTGAAGCGCATGGGAAAAATTTGGAAATTATGAAAACAATAAAAACTCTAAAATTAAAATATTTTGCCCCGCATATTAAGGCATCCGACACAATATGGGTTTTCGATATTAATGTTACAAGGAAAAATAAACGGCAAAAGATCATCAGGAAGGAGACGATATACACTTATATTAAAATGTCCCTTGCACCCCCTGTAGTATATGCCAGCCAACAAGATACATGGCAACATTGAATTGTTTAATCCCGTTCGGTCCTCTAAAAACTCGAACGTTTAATTATTTCATCTTTTATATTTTAAAAGAAATAATTTTAAATATTAAAATTCATACCGTAAAAGAAATAAACAATAATAAACAGTTCGATATATAAAACATTATTCACCCTAGTGTTATGCGATTTCTTCTACTAATATTTTATCAAATAAATTTTCGTTTTGGTGTTTCATACGACACATATATTCGCAAAAGTATGAATTTACCATCGTGCGATGTGTTCCCCAAACACTTTTTATTTTTAGATTTTAATTTGGCCTATAAACTTTCAATTGACTGGATCTACGAAATTAACACCGTGATTAACAGTCTGATGATTATAGTAGTAAACCTTTTGCACGATCCTCAGTATTTATTAATATTTATTAAATATTAATTACAAACGTGGAATAAGATTAAAATGAATATTTAAAAATAAAACTATTACGAACGAAATAAACAATTAAAAGTAAGAATTAAAATGATTAACAATTATGAACCGAAATAAACACTTAAAAATAAGAATAAAACTGATTATTATTAACAATTCAACACGTAAAAAAACAAAAAAATTATATTTTTCATTTAAAATAAACATTCAAAAATTAGAATTCAAATGATTCGTAAATAAGCTTTCCACGTTCCTCACGAGATAATATGTAATAATCAAGAGAAATTGGATGAAATATGTGAACGTTGCCATTTTTTCGTTTGTTTCTGACAAATACTGCAGAAAGTCCTGTCCCTTAATTCTAGATGTTTTTTCTCCTTATATTATTAAATCGCCTATAAATAGCAAAGTCCTAATTACTTATATGAAGTCGAAAAAAACGGCACGTTCAAAAATTTATTAAATTGAAATTACGAAATTACTAAGTTTTAAAAAGATAAAACAGCGAATATTTGGGGATAATTATTATTTTTCGTTCGATATTAATAACAATCCGACCGTAATGAACGCATTATAAAACACCAAACACGAAAAAGAACGCAGTGTTAAAATATGACTTAAAAATAATTTAAAATATATTTTCTCTTTACTCGCCATCCATCTAAGAGGCGTCTCGTCGTGATCTTTTTGTACAATAAAAAAAACATAATTCCCGTTATGTTTGTAGTTGTCCGCACTTTAAAACCGTTGACTTTCAACTTCTCTTCTGATCGATAATCTATAAACTGCCCGGAGAACGAGTTCCCTGTACTCAGATTTTAGAAATAATAAAACAGAGAGAGAAATATCGTATAGAATAAACGAAAAAAGATAGCACTCAAAAATAGCAGAAGAATTCGAGTCGATCCAAAAATAGACCCTCCTCAATTTATGGAGATAGAACAGATAAAAATATAGCGTAAACGAGAAACTAAGGCAGAAATGACAAAAATCAAACAGCGAACAAACGTAAAATATATAAAAAAAAAAAAAAATTCGCGGGAAATGATAAAAACGTTAATGAAATATAAATCCATGAAAACGAATGAAATAATAACACAACTACAAATAATCCACGGATATAACGTTACAAAAATGGAAATAAATAAAATAATGAGAAAAATAAAAATTAGACACCCAAAAACACACATCGTGAGAGTACTTAAGAGGCGCATATTCATTGGGCACATATAATTTCTAAGAATTTAGATGTAATATTTATATCCGATAGATGCGAAAATAATTATAGGCCGAATAATTATAATAAAAAATATTGGGCGAGAAATTAATTATAGTAGTTAAATGCGGAATATCGATAAAATATATAGTCATAACGAATATAATAACATCCTAATAGTCTGAATGAATCGTGTAATCTATATATTTATACGTATACATATATTTTATGATTTAAATTCACCTAATATAATGTGGGACAAAGTAAATGATACAAAAGGAAAAGAATTAATGAAACGAATTGAATTACATTAGTTGATATATTTTTAATTTAATTCATTACGTTTTGAGACACTACTTTGTTTCATAATACAAGCGCGTACTATTTAATTCGAGTATATTCTTTAAGTTTTGCTCAACATATATAATGATCGATTCGTGAAATTTATTTTTCGTTTCTCTCAAACACTGTTGTGGCCTTATAACGAAAATCTTTTAAAATTTCAAATTCATATTTAAAAGTAAAAATTTTAGGAACATAATTTTTATTATTACGCGTAAACGTTTCAATTTTAATTCTGTTTAATTTAATAACGGACCGTTTTCAACAAAACAAAACTATTTTATCGATATTATTTCCAGGAGACATTGTTATTTCAATTTTATTACGATTTATAAAATGCACATATATATATATATATATATATATATATATATATATATATATATATATATATGATTTCTAATTCGTACATGATAAAATCTCATATATATAATATTTCGCATCTAAACAGTCAGAAGGTAAACGAGATATTTTCCATAACCAGTATTTAACCCTAATCGATAAAATAAATAAATTTTTTATCTAATCCTCAGCAAGCACGTTTTCAGTATTTTTTCCAACAACTTTTCATCACTCGTTCGTAGCATGATCCGCATTCGTTAGTTCCACGAACACGTGCGGCCACGCACTACTTCATCATTGTCGTCTCATCGCCGTATCCATATTATATTATAGAAAAAAAAAAAAAGGCGATATTAACTAAGACAGCCGTCTATTATTGCGCATTCCACGTGTGGTAATGTGTATGTATACTATATATTTTTCCAAGGCCACGCAACTCCTATTTCCTTAATGAAATTCAATTTTTTTGCTGAATTACGAAATTTTAAAAATAAATTTAAATTTTTTAAATTTTATGATTATTAAGCTGATTTTTGTTTTATTTTATAAATTGTATATAATTGCGCATATTTATATTTATACGTATTATATATATATATATATAAATATAAAATATATATATAATTTATACAGATACATATTATATATACAGAGATTAGCTCCTGGTAATTGGTATAAGGAGACTGATTATTAAATAACTGTCTTGAAAAACGAGTGATACTGAATTAAGCTTACGTCGTCCAAACTGAAAAAGTTATTATTTCCTAGAACGAATATATATATATATATATATGTATGTATATATATCTTCATCTTCTGTGTGAATTCGAGTAACGAGTATTCAGTCCTCTGTCTCAAATTTCACCTTTGTGCTTGATACCAAGCTTAGGCAGAGGGAAGATATAAAACTGCGGTGGCAGCACTTAAATTCCTGTCGCTCGTTGTTATCGTTAATTCGTTGATGGTCCTTCTTCATTTCGATGTATTTACGGCCCCTCTGTTAGTCGCTTTGTAACTGATTTCCAGAATTCCGGTGACGTTTTCTCAGATGACGTTGGCATGGTTTATTACTAATTTTTTTTAAATCGTCCGCAATGTCGTATGTATATCTTAATTTTTGAGGTATTTTTCCGTTGAAATCTCGTGACTGATGAGAATCGTCAAGCGACGTTCCTTATAACAATTTTCGAGTCGTCGCGGCACCTTCTTTATTTTTTATATTCGTCGCTATAATATATGGAAGTATCAAAACTTGATGTCAGATTAAATCGCAATCCAGCGAGTTCAGTAAAATTTTAAAATATAAAGAATCACATATATATATCCATTGCCCTACGAAAGGACGTGGTGACACATTACCGACTTAATAACAAGGCCTGAGCGCTGCTGTTCTGTCGAATCAGAGTAGTAGTCATACTACATAGTACGCGTTAACCGGATTTTAACGTGTTTTGTGTGGTAAATGACTAATTTTTTTTAGTATTTATCTATTTAAATATAATTTTCTGAGAGCTTCTTGCTTAAACGGGACTGCCAGTCGTGAACTGAGCTCTCAATCGCACCCGATTCGTTTTTTTTTTTAACGGAAAATGAAAGTTCAAAGCAAACACCGCTGTTAATCAATTATATCAAATTACATTAATAAAGTTCTATTTATTACTCGCTAATGGGTCTATTTTACGTTTTTTATTTTTGCCAGATCTTCCGCAATAATTTTTCATTCGTGTATTTGTTACGCTTATTATAATCATCCTTGAAATAGTTTCGTTTTTATGATTTTTACAATTACTTAGTTCATAACTTATAGATTCATATACCTGCCAGTATTTAAAAACGATATTTATAAAAAATTCCTTTTTATAATGAACTTTCAAAAAATCATTTTCATAGTGTTGTATAAGTTTATTAAAAATTAAAAAGCTAATTAAGACTACGTGTACAACGTTATCTTTAGGAAATAGTAAACCACCTCTGCTTATATTATTTATCAAATTGTAATTTTCTTCGATAAACATTTCTTCATTATTTACTATATTTTGTTTGCATATTTGACATTTAACATTTTGAAATATTTTATAACAGTAATAACCTGCCAGATAAGTAATAACAGGTAATATATTTTGAACTTCATCGAACTATTTCAGGATTAAATGAATTATCGCATTGCCTCTGTTCTTCGTGAAAAGATTCTAAACTTTCAGAAAAAAATTTAATAGATATATAACCAAATGTTTTTGATATTAAAGTTAAGTGACTCAACTTTTTCTCGGATCCATAGAACTGTCTAATTGAAATGTGATAAATTGCCTATATTTTCCAAATCGATGTTCTAAAGCGTCTGTTCGAAATTTCCTAACAATATACATTAACAATTTTTCACCATAATATCTATAAAATTAGCCGTGTCTGAAGAATGTTCTATATTTGTTCCAAAAGTTAAAAGATCTTCCTTCATGAAAGGACTGAAAATTTTTAAAGCAAGATTTACATTTTGACGTTCCCGATTAGTTGGAAATAACGCTTTTAACGATAAAGAATATCCCCATGTTTCAACAGTTTATCTTGTTCTAAACGATGCAATAATATTAAAGAGTTGAAATTTGCAATTTTTACTTCATAGTTTGTATAAAATGAACCGAAAAACCGCAATTCATTTAAATAAATATATAATTAAAAGTTTTGAAAAATTGATAAACGAAAACAAAATTTAAACGCTGGAAGGAGTAAAACCGGTCACTAAAATAAACAAAACGGATGAAAAGTGAATTTAGTTTGCATAAAATGAACCGAAAAAACCGCGATTAATTTAAATATATAATTAGAAGTTTTGAAAAATTGATAAACGAAAAAATAACAAATTTAAACGCTGGAACGAGTAAAACCAATCACTAACAACAAACTAAATTAGTTACAATAGTAAACAAACATTCCGTGAAATATATTTATGACTACTCTGGACGATGAACTAGGATGTGACGTCACAAGCGCAGTCTGGCCTTGTTATTAAGTCGGTAATGGGTGACATAAAATTCGCATTGCAATTCTTCAACATTCTGTATTATTAGCCATCTGAAAAGCCTTTATTATCCTTAACTGGATACGTGTTGAAAATTTTCCTTCTTTACCATCTGTGAACCTTGTATTACATTTTCGTTCTATAGCGAATCGATGTTTCCCGCTATATGCCAAAATATCGTACTACGTTTCTACTAATTCTTGTCAAAAGCTTGTTATAATTCCCCGATAATGGACTTATTCCAAATTCGAAAATAAACGAATAAGAGTCGAGATTCGTCAAGATTATCGAAATTTAAAAAAAAAAAAAAAAAAAAACCGGAGCGTGATCGTTCCCAAACTGAAGGCTTGGAGACAATTTGCAACTAGGCACTTGGTAAATTTTTACCGGCTATTCTAGTTTCTCGGGGAATTCGCTTTCTCCGTCGTTATGTTTAAAAGTAAACATTTTTTTTCTTCGTTTATCTGTCTTGTAGTCATCATTCGTTTAAACGAGCGAAAACCGGGTAAGTTTTCGATAATGTCGATGTTATGGCAGAATGAAACCGGAATTACGGCAGCTGCAATTAACGGAACAGTAAACGTAAAATGTTTACCGAAAATTGTTCCCATTAACTAAATTTTCCTCACCGGTGTAATTAGTCGGAATAATTAAGATGTAGACGTTATTTTAGCCATCAGTTTCTTTTAAATATATATATATATATATATATATATATATATATATATATATATATGTATGTGTGTTTAGTAAGGAAAAGTTATCCTCTTAACAACATGAAGTGATTACATCGCACACCAACATTATTTCTAATTCAAGTTCCAGAACGTACACTCGTTTAACAGTTTATAAAGTCGATTTTACACTATTTCCGTGATTGTGTTGATATTCTTGATAATCGCATCTAATGCGAACGCACGTTTAGATACTTAGTGCATTTGGTAAACAATCCATTTGCCCACCGTTAAAATTTGACGAAATAACATCTGCCTGCAATCATTATATATATATATATATATATATATATATATATATATATATATATATAAAATTTATAAAGAACGTTGTGATTTCAAAATATAGAAAAGCTACACCGATTAAAATCGTGAAAACAACATGTAGTAAATCACTTTTTTCATACGATTTTGAATTTAACAAAATTTAGAAAAAAAAACACAGTCCATTAAAATCATTTAAAAACTCTGGGAAATCACTTTTTTCATAAGATTCTGTTTTAGCGTTTTCGCAGTGCGAAGCTGTTCTTCATCACTTCCTGGTGTCTTTAACATCTATTCCACTACAGACATAGTCTGTCGGTTTTTTTTTTGACAGCGTCCGTTTACCGTTTACCGTTTTCTCGGGCTTTCTCGTCATCATTTTCTTCCATGAACATTTGAACGGACATAAGAATATTTCGCTAAATTTATATCGCCATTAAAGTTTCAGTACGCGATGTAATCTTAAAGTTAGTAGGTTCTTAGAGATTTTTTTTTTAAAATATTCCAAATGACTGTTTTATCGTTACGCCTAAATAGATCAATCACCTCTATCTTCCCTTGACAATGAATATACCACATCCGGGTTAATCGTCATTTCCTTATCCGATCTAGTCGAAGATCGCTTTTTCAGCTCTACCAGGAATTTCGTCGTTCGAACACAACTTCTTCTAGCCATTTAATTTCGTTCTTTCCAAAATCAATTAAGTTTTTGTACGTTCCAATGTTCGAGCCATATAAAGAGAAATCAACGAAGATATAGTAGCCAAGTCCAGCTTTAGCCTATTATTTTATTTTTAGTTAGCGAAATTTTGTAGTCGATAAGTTCCGAATATATCTGTAAATTTACAATACCATGTGACACGTACCATTTTCAAACTTAAGCTAAAATGTAGCTTACACACTGCCAAAAATAACTACCTGCTCGGTCCTCGAGATTAGGTGGTAATAATGTAAAAATAAAAAACAAGCATCTACGAATTGGGCGTTATAAAAAAAATGTCGTTATATGATAAATATTTTTTCTTAAAGAACCGGTTTATTAATACCGGACATTAAAATTTAAATGTTTTATCTTCTCTCACTGTCCCTCTTTACATATACATACATATATGTGTGTATATATATATTTTTCACGTGTTTCTAACTTATTTTTTATCTATTCTTAGTAATTTTTATAACATTATATATATATATACATATATACATATATATATATATATATATATATATATATATATATATATATATATATATATATATATATATATATGTATAGGTTGGCACACAACAAACGCAACTGGGAAAAATTGGGAGAGACCTTCGTCGAAAGGGCCTAGTGTAACTACATTCGAAATTAATTTTAGAAATTGATTTTAGCTTTAACATATATTTATAAATTATTAATTCAGTTATGCTAAATAAAGGTTATTATTATTATTATTATTATATATATATATATACTCATAATCGGAGATATATGCAAAGTCATCATCGGAGTCATATTCTCCATTGCCGAACATCCGTGATCAGTACGTTACGCGTTATTTTTTATTACAAAATGGGCTAGCATTCAAGGCACTAAATGTATACAGCGCAGAAGCGCGCTCATATGATATTATACGGAACACATGGTGCAACTGGCTTCTCCGTGAGAATTATTAGTTGAACGATAGAAAAAAATTACCTTTGACCGTCGGTTTCATGGGTCAAACGTTCTAGCAGCTACAATACCATATGCACACGCGCACACATACATAACACACGTATATATAACATATTATATGTACATACGCTGAACAATTCATATTCCGAAACGGCCTCATTAGAATGTTATCGACAATTTCATTTTTAATATGCCTTTAAATACCGTTAGTAACATAATTAACATGGTATTTCAGTAAACAAAAATTATAGTTTAATTAATTCTGTTTTCAGCGAGTCGGAATTTGAAAATTGATTTGACTTTCCGAGACTGATTAGCGGCCGTCATGTTGAAATTTTAAAAACTCTGATAATTGTATTTTTCTTCGGCGGGCTTTGATGAATGAACTGAGCAATTCGATGTTAATTAGTATAATTTCTTCTAGTAGCCGAGTGAAGGATTCTGTGCGTATTAGGTTTAACGACGTTGTGTAGCATGGTCGTTGGATTTTTAATGCTCGCGGATTTATAAACATGCTTCGCTTTGTCGTACGGGATTTTGTTGATTCGAATTTCCGATTAATTACGAATAATTTTTCGGTAAAAGTTAACCACAATTAAGAACAAGGTTATTCAGATAATCACACTACGTACATATGTATTAAGATTACCTCGTCCAATGTACAGCACACGTCTCGCTGATTTTGATGGTTTCATTCCGCAAGGAAACAGATTTAGCTTCCTGGGTATACGTGTTATGATCTCCACTTAAACCAACTGGAAACACGAGAGGACTAAAACTTCTAAAATCGAAATTATCGCTACTTTGTGCGATTAGAATTTCTTTAACATTCTAAATTAAAGTACTATACGTAATTAACTACTAGCCACGGCACATGTGTAATTATAGACACTTACACGCGCGAAAAATAATTTTAACTTAGTAGGTATATGTGCCGCCGAAGCGAGCAAATGAACGTTACTTACGTAGATGATCAAAGTCAAAGCTTTAACAGATAAATTAGATAGATTGGAATATCATTGTTTGGAATTATATCTTCATTTTGACAAGACCGTGTACATTTGTTACAGAAGCCAGATGAAAATTTGCACACATTCGTAGCGCATGTTACCTGTAGATTTATCTAGATTTTCCTGCTTTTGTACACTGCACCCAGCCTAGAGACATGAAAAGGAAAAAGTGTAAGATTAGTGAGTATCGGTTGAAAAATTAGGTGAAGTGGAAAGGAGTTATTAGATTAGATGGTTATAAGTTGGAAGGTTTAAGGAAGAATAATAAGCTATCGACGGCATTGTGAATGCAGAAAAAATGTTTTGAAGGTTGACCGGTTGATCGATCGAATTGTACGCATTCAATCAGGGTGACGGTGATGGGCACATTGCTGGTTGAGCATAAAGAAGCAGGAAGATTTTAACATTGTCTATGCGTAGACGAGCAACAGACACAAGCACAGCATAACTATCTCTGAGTAGTATGGAGTCCGATGGAATGTTGGATCACAGATAGATCGAAATTTGCTGGTAAACGAGTTCACTGAAGATTCCCAAACTCACACAACCAATGATTTTACAAAAGTCTGAAGATTTTTTTGTAAGTAGAAGCGCGAATTACTGAAACAGAATGGCTTCTTTGGCAGCACTGTACGTTTGATCGTTTCTTTGTAAGTCAGTATGTGATCGAATCCATGCGAGAGCGAAGTAATAATTAAATGTTATAAATTACCAGTTTCTTTAGGCAGAAGATGTAGTTTTGAATCGTGGTGATCATGAAGACGCCGTAATATAAAATCTAGCATTATAAGAATGGCCGGTCATCGCTAGTGTTTGAAATGTGTGATTGCCATTTCGAGGTCATATAATTCAACCGATAATATTAAGTATTGGGGTCAAGTTATGGTTTCTAAGAGGAAAGTTGCCTGCCACTTTAGTTTTATATTTAGAATCGTCTGTAAAATGTAGGTTAAGGGATTTGCACCGTGAAATCTTAAGGCTGTCTTTATTACATGTTTAGGAGTATTATTCTTTGAAAATTTAGTAAGACTGAGATCTATTGGAATAGTGCACTTAATCTAAGGAGCATTTGAACCGAGGAAATAATATTCTCTATTTGTGTAGAAGAGAAAGAGCTTATGAAGGGTAGGAAGGAAGATTTGGATTTAAGGAAAAGCGAATGGAGGAAAAGCATTGTCTGTATAAGTAAAGAATAATGTGTTCACCAGCTTCAAATATGATGTTGACTACTGGAATCGTTAAAAGTGTGACACACTTCGTTTACTTTGAGTACGATCATCGATCCACTATGGAGGATAGTCATATAAATATTAAATGGTGTATGTATTTATTTAAAATTCCACCGATCGCGTTAAAAAATATTTACATATTAACAGAAAAAAAGAAAATAAAAGAAAGACTAAGTCGACTAAAAAGAATTTCTCGAAATATCGAAATCCATTATAAACTATTTTAGACTATCCGAAATGTGGAATTTATAGAAATGTCGCGTGAATTATCCGATATAAAATGAATTTCCACGAAAAGTAAATAAAAAATAAGTAATATAAAAAATAAATTAAAATAAAATGGATTAATTAAATTTTCCCGTCATTTTTTTTTTGTCGCTGTTATATTTTCTTATATTGGATAATGGTGATTTTTACACTAAAAAAAAAAAACATGTTTCGCGTAATTTCGGAAGTAGGATTATAGGTCAAAATATACATTCCGTAATAAACATACACCAATATATCTATACTAATGTACTTGAAAACGCATACACAAATATTATATATATATATATATGTGTGTATATGATACTTGTTTGTTAGTAATACACTTTCTCATATATAAGCTCTGTGTATCCAAGCGTTCATATTGACCTGAAAATCGGGTTATTAATCCGTAACTACCTTTATTTTTGTTTTATCATTTATTAAATAGAAGAAATGAACATCACAATAATCATAGACGTGTGCGTATATATATATATATATATATATATATATATATATATAGATATATATATATATATATATATATATATATATTAAAAGAAAGAAGGTGAATCAAGGTTAACGAGATCAAGTGAAATCTGAATTATTAACGATCGTAATATTTGATTCGGCGCAACATCTGCCGAATTTTAAACAACCGTACTACCAAAAATAGTGTTCAACAATTGATTTTCGAAAGAATTCTACATTATTCCAGAATAATAAACTGCGCGCCATACGTTTGAAAACGAAAACCAATAACGAATAAAGAAAATTGATTAAGGTCGATAGGTCTGGAAATGTAATCCCTGTGTTGTTTTTTTTTTTGTATAGCAGTCACGTGTCCCATATAAGCAATGTAAATTACGGTGAAAATCGACTAATAATAAATGTAATAATAAGCAATTCCAAAATATTCTGATAACAATCTCCAGACCGAGATGTATCCGATTTCAGTATTCAAAGAAAAACGATTAAAAGCTGGAAAGAAAGTAAACTAAGTAATAATACAAAATTAATTACTAACTAGAAAATGTGTTCAAAAGTTAAATATTCGCGTTTAGTAAATTCAAAGTTTGAAATATTACAAAAGTAAGGATAAATTATTAAAACGTTAATAGTTAATAATGACATTAACACGAAAGGTGGTTTGATATTAATAATAAAACCGATAATTTAAAAGCGACGAACGAAAATTACTGAAACTAAAACTAAGTAAAAGCACATAAGCACTTAATTAAATATATACTTATTTATTTATTTTATGAATTAACAAAATAAAAACGATGTTAATCACTTATTTTATTTCAGCAAAGCTTTTCGATTATTACATCATTTTCAAGCCATACGAAAACTTTACAAATAAAATAAAATAACCTTTATTATGGTGATTAACATTGTTTTTATTTAGTTTTGTTAATTCATAAAATCACTACTCTCCAATACATCAACATTATTTATTTTATGTATTATTTAATTTTTAATTTTTTTTATTTTTGCTATTTTACTATTCTACAATTGATAGACATTGATAGATTGGTAAAATGTTTATTATTTTTTTACATACCCCGAAAGAACCATTTAAACTTTAGCAACTTATAAATACTATTATAAAACTTATAAAACTTACGATATACTCTTAACAGTATTAAAACAAATAATGTCCGAAATAAAATTAAGAAATAAAACAAATAAAACGAAATAAAGCATTAAAGCGTATTTCACTATATAAGAATATTATATCTCCTAAACATGAACATAAACGTTACTCGCTGTCAGTTATGTGGGCACACACACCAAAAAAAAAAAATGTAAGTATATACTTGTTCAAATGTGCAGGTGCTGACTCAATAAAAGAATGCATTCTCAAAAATTAAACAGTACATGTACACGTTTGATTTACAAAAAGAAAGAATACAAAAAGTAGTATCTACTAATTCCACATATAAACATCAGTATGTTGAACGAAGAAAGAGTCCGATTACAACTCATCAGAAACACTTCTAAGAAGCCCTGCTCACAAACAAGTAAATATATGTTTAAGCCTTCGCATGTCGCGTCGTATGCAATAAATCTACGCGCTAAAATATAGACCAAAGGCTTTTAATTAACCATACTATGTGATCTTCGGATCAGATTAGCGTAAATCGAATCTAATCATGAACTCGTAATGTAATTTTCACTAATTCTAAAAAGTATAAACAAGTAATTAATTAGTTTAAAAAGAAATGCATAAGATGAACATATAAATAAATAATTGTACAATAGAAAATGTTCCCAGCTAAGCTAACAACATTTGCTATACTAAAATTAATTATCAACTGTGACATTCGTTATATTGATTAAGTAGCCGTTTAATTTGGACGTTCCTTTTACGATAACATCACTCGACGAATCATTTTCCTTTAATAGAGAGTTCCATCTCAAATAATTATATAACTCAAACGTAACTTAAATAAAAACGAAAGTTTAGAAATTTGTTTAAAATTAAAAGTATTTCATTTTAAAAATTTTAAAATAAAATTATTTCACCGCTTTAGTAATAATTGCGTTATAGTTGGGTATTATTTTGACCGACAATTTTATGCGTGCATATCTGAGGTAGCATTCAATCGTGATCTAAATTTATTCTTTGTACAGGCTGAAAAACCTGTTTCACACCGATACGTTGTAACAAATGATGAGAAAATCTTAATACATATTTTAATTGTAATAACCCTTTTAACATTAACTCAAAACTCGTTTCAAATATATAGAGACTCAAATGTTAATGTTTTAATGCGAGTAAATTTGAAAATCTACGAATAGTTTGTAAATCGGGATAGTTACGAACACGACAGGTTGATGACTTACCCGTGCGACGTCATTTTTTCCGGGGATTTACCACGTGTATTTTTCATTTCATTTGAGAATGCGTTTTCTTGTAGAAAGTTGTATAGAAGTGGATTTTTTTTAAAGGCTAATATCTTGCCACACATATTTGGTGGTGTCGATTTTCTCTACAAAAATGTGTAGTAATTTTATTGACTTGAAAATTTCGGCGAGATGACTACATTTTAAAAATCATTCCCCATCGTATGAATGTTTAATTTATCCATTTGAAAAACCTTCACCTCGTGATAAAATTCGCATACTTAGCCTCCAATCTACCGTACTTCGGGTATGCAAGATCCATTTCACTACATATCTTTTTGACCGATTTTAACCGTAAAGGTTTTCACGTAATTAGCAATGTTTACGAGTTTAAACAAATTCTCATAACATGTTTTATATATATCGTTTCAAAATATGTAATATTCATATTTAATTGCGGTATTATCTCTAACATCGCGACAGCGTAAAAATCAAATAAAGAATTTACGTTACGCCTATGATACGCAGTTGCAGATCGGCAAGATGACCTACAATAATTACTTGATCGTATAAATCTGTCCTGCAAATAATATATAGGATGACCCAGAGAAGATGGAAGGTTTTGTTTTTCGAATAGCGCGATCGGTAACACTGAACGCAAACCACATGCTCCACGTTTAGTGTACACACGAGAGATTCGTTTTTGTCTAGTTTCAGTTTTCATGATATCCTATAAGGAAGAGTGTTTTGCGTAGAACGTTATTTTCGACATGAACCGATCATGACAGTGAAAAGAGGTTTCGAAAAGAACTCAAAGTTATAGTTTTTTTGTGTGTGTGTGTGTGTGTGGGACACACTTTAAGAACCGAGTGTGCGAAACACGCCCACGAGATCTGGAAGGCCTGAAAACTCAGATTTCTGAAGAAATTTAAAAAATTCAGCGACCGAAAAGTGTTCGAAAATTTTATAAAAATACTAAACGAACATATTGTTGCAAATGACGGTAATCTGAACGACATTGTATTCAACAAATGACTGTAATCTAATCTCTCGTTTTCCTTATTCGCAAAACAACAAAACCGTCCGTCTCCTGTGGGTCACACTTTAGTTCGACAATTAATGTGGCAAAAACAAAAATTACGGTGATAGAGAAACATGTATAATGATAAAAATTGAGAATAAAGTATTAGGACATGTGGATAGATTCAAGTATCTCGGTTGATGGATTAAAAGTACAGGCCCATCAGAATTTAAAAAAAAAAAAAAAAAACTAGTAACGTTTCAAAAACTAAGTAACAATCCGCGACGTCATTAATCCGCATTTACGGTAGAGAATAGTTAAATGCTATTACTTTAAGTAATCGCGTACTTTTGTACAAAACCATGCTGAAACCCATATGGATGTATAGTGCGCAATTATGGGGTTGTGCAAAAAAGACAAATACGAATAAAATCCATCGTTTGCAAAATAAAATCTTACGCCTAATATACCGAGCTCCATGGTATATGACGAATTATATAATCCACTTAGATCTAGGCGTACATCCAGTACAAGAAGAAATACGTAAAATTGCTAATAGACACCTTCAACGGCTACGTCATCATCCAAACGAGCTGGCGGCTCAACTACTACACACGCAGCAAGATCTCAGAAGACTAAAAAGGACGAAGATTACGGATTTAGCCCATTGACAAATAGGAGGACTCACCAAGGGGTGTGTCCTTCATACAGGTGATTGAATCTTAGATACAATTTGTTAGATAGCTATTACTGGCTAGTTACAAATTTGGAAATGGTGAAAAAAAAAAAAAAAAAAAAAAAAAGTTTTATCCACGCTATTGTACGCGGCAGAAACTTGAACATTAAAAGCTGAACTAATAAGACGAGTAATTTAAGACTTGGCTTTACGGACGATTACGATTAATACTGTGGACAGAAAAAAAGTAACAAATAAAGAAGTTACGAAACGAATGAAAAAGGATTGGGAATTAATCAGATTGGTAAAATTAAAGAAAATTAATTATCCGGGTTATGTTGGTCTCGGAAGGACGTCATAGGTTTCAAATGTCCGAAAATAGATGGCGCGCAAAAGACCGACAGCCATGGTTTGAAGAGGTGAAGGATATGGACGCCGACCTTCAATAACGAAAATGCTCAAGAAGACGAATGCGTTGATACAACAAAATGAAATTATTGAAAAATCTGAATAAACGCCGAAATAATAGCAATATAGCTACCAATGAAACCACTACAGTAATTAATCATTAAGAAGAAAAGGAAATGTATTTACGTTCATTTACTTGCTTATTAATTAATTGTAATTAATTTACGTATTTTTATTATATATGTGTGCAATAGCGTTGCCGTCAATTAACGACTTTGTCGAATTACATAAAATAATTAAAGTAATATCTTCGAAAACCGTTTGTTTCATAATTAAATTTAAATATAAAAATATAGAAGCAGACGTTACACTATCTTTTCGTTAATCGCTACTACTATATCTCACGAATTGAAATACGATAATTTTAAATTCGTCTACTTAATTAGTGAAATAATGAATTTAATACCGGCTTCGTAAATATTAGGTAATTGCAACTATTTCTAAAATTCACCAGTTTAAGAGGTATTTATTTGTTTTCGTTAACGATTTCAAACTTCAACGTTCCCATTTAACAAACATTTCACGTGGATTACGGTATCATTTTTGTTTTTATCTTGACATTTTACACGTCCATTCGTCTATTAATAAGTGGAATTTCGACGAATAACTGCAAAAACCCACTACTAAATTAAAAAGTTATTCATTTGATAACTATATATACCGGTAGTAACTTCAGCTCGTAGTTCTTGCAATTTTACTACATACGGTGCAATTATTGCTAATAGTCTATTCATAAGGCTATAATTTAGTGCTATAATTTAGTGGCTACAACTTTAATGTCACCGGGAATTTAATGTTTATTATTCAACTTTTAATCGCTATTCGAATTATTTAAAATCGTTTACTCTTGCGATTTGAACTATTTATTTTTCAAGTTATCGGAAGAGCATCTCTGTACATCTTGTTCTTTTTAATCGTCTTATCGGATTGTCGGGGAGAGTAAATAAATGGCATTCTGCCGACATGTGAATTAATATTAAATTGCTATTTATCCGAAAAAAATTTATACCGATTTATATAAACTACATTGACATACGGTATATTTTGGTGCAGATGTGATGATACGAAGTATACTCTCAATATATCGCTTTTACGTGCAACTCCATATAATTCGATTCCATATTTCTAGATTGAAGCTATCGTAGTTAAATAAATTTTTCTTCTAAAAGCTAAGTTTAAAGCAGTTTCTTGGAAGAGGATAGTCCGGTTTGTCAAATCATCGTTTTCCTTGTTTGAGCCACACGAAAGCCCCATGTTAGCCGTCGGTCAATACGCATCCCGATGTATGTTACATATCCCAGGACATGTTGTTACTCGTCTGTTAGCAAAGATGGTACGTTGTGAACGGATTAAATGTTATACACCATTTATGTGCCCAGTTTTCGATTCGATCCAGATGATTTTGAACAGCTGTACTAGCATATTCCGGAATTGAATTAGCAGCTAAGCTATATCATCAGCAAATGTTGCTAATATTGTTCGATAGATACGTATATCGGTAATATAAATATTATATAATATCGAACCGAGAAAACTACCTTTTGACGAGCTAAAACTTTATGTAGTCGCTTTTACTTGTTCATTTAGGTGTTATTTTCATTCAAATAGAACAGACATTTTTGGACTCTCGAATAATATACATTCCCCGGAAAATCGTATTTGTCAACTAAACTTTTCAACTATCGTTGTCCATAATACTTAAAATACGTATTCCATCATCGAGTTTCTAAAAGTCCAATCTCGGAATATATATATACAATATTATTATTATTATTATTATTATTATTATTACTAGTATGATGTAACCGTTTTCACCGCAATCATTTTCTTCTGTTCGTAGTCATTTGTCGGAAGTTCTCTAGCGATTGCGACATACACAATTTTCGTTCGTAATTATTTTTTTTAGCTTCCGCAATATTTTCTTATAAAAATAATTTATTCAATTTCTTATTTCGCTTATTAGGATTCCTCGCGCTCACATCCACATTTCTATCGAATTCAGTTGTTACTTAATTTTCCAAAGAAACGTACGTTTTCGTAGTTTCCTCAAGTACGACTGTGAAAATTTATCGAGAAATATTTCGTCAGAATTAAAGTTTTCCATAGAATATCGTCGATACGGGATATAACAAATACAAACGGAAACTAATTATTAAAGGGGAAGTTATAAATTTTTTATCTTCGTTCAATTTCGAAACGTTAGCGTATAAAAAATTTAATGCCCGAAAAAACAAAACCACACTACCGACACAGACGGCCTTGCGGAAATTCATCAGTCGGCTTGTGTGTATACGTGCCAGTGTGTAAACACCAGCGGTCTATCTGCACGAGACGAATCTCGGATGTGTTCGGATGACGGTGACGTGAGGAGGTTCTGGAAAAATCGAAAAGTCGAAAATTACGACCGGCGCGTACGATAAATCTCACGGCCGCCGTTTTACGAAACTTAGCCGTGTACTTTGGTAAACAATGACCATTTCTCAAAATGTAAATATAATAACCATCGATGTTGTTAAATTGCCCGCGAGCATTATTACTTTTATTATTACCAACACTCGTCCCTATTTATTACTACTATTATTATTATTATTATTATTATTGTTATTATTATTATCATTAGTAGCTATGAGCACTGTGTTACCCTTCTTTTTATTATTCCTCTCCTATAATAAAAATAACAACTATTATTACGTAATAATGGAAAAAGAAAGGATTAACCGCGGCAGATCGGTGCGCAATAACACATAATGCCGATGTAATTTCGAAATAGTAAAATAATAATAATTAATTAATAAACTGGCGACCTAGACTTTCTAGTTCAGCTCACATTTAATTACGAAACATTTTCTTCCATTAATTAGTAAGTTCGCCAGTTTACTCGTTCAAACATATACATATGTATATAATATAATTATTCACGTGTTAATATAAATATTATAATATATATATATATATATATATATATATATATATATATATATATATATATACATCGCGAACGTTATAAACACTAAAATTAATTTTTGATTCCGGACGGCATTTTTAATTTTTAATTCGATATTACATTTACGTATTTATTATTTTTCTACGATTTTAAATACAATGAATAAACAAATTACATCGGTAGCTTTTCTCGAAACTTTTATTTACTCTATCGCGAACATTTCCACTGTATCCGGGAAGGAAATATATGCGTCTTTAGGTGATTGAGAATCTATCGATAAGTTTCGTCAGGCGACGTTTCCTATCCAAATTTCCATCTGATGATGATGAGACTTAATAGATTCATAGATACACGACGTTTGTGCGCCTATATATAGATTGTAATTTTTTGTTTCGGTATTTATTCGTTGTAAATATATTTTTCAACGCGCACTATCTAATTCGAATAACGTGGAATGTGACTTTTAACAAATAAACAACGAACAACTAGTTAAAACCGTTAAATTTATTGATATATATATAAAAAAAAACCGCTTTTTTGACTATTAAGCCAAGATCGAGTGAACATAATAAAATAGAAAAATATATACAATTTATAAAAAATATAAAAAAAGCAAAACAAAATTAAATGTAAAAATAAATACTTAATTTTACGATATTATCAGAATAACTAAGTGAAAGATATTTATAAAATAATCTGATAACGAATGTAGTAAACGACACATAAATCGTCGATATAAAATTTATACATGAATAATTATATACTAAATATATACAAATAAAATAAAAAAATCCGTCTAATATACAATTTTTTTTTTTATATATTAGACGGAATTTTTTTGTATATATTAGACGGAAGGTTTTTTATTTCTCCGGCTATTCAGCGTAATTAAGTATAAATTTTATATTGCCGATTTATTAATTTGTATCGTTTACCACATTCGCTATCGGATTATTTTATAAATAACTATTTTTTCATTTTTTCACTTTACTATTTTTTTTTTTTTTGTAATGTCGGGCATCAAAATTCAGTATTTTCTTACATTTTATTTTTTTATTTTTATTTCCTTTTATATATATATATATTTTTTTTTATAAATTGTGTATATTTTCACATTTCACTTTTTTTTTATGCTTAATAGCCGAAAAGATTTGTGGTTTTTTTTTTGGTATAAAAATTTTGTTGTTTTTTTTTTTGGTATAAAAATTTTGTTGTTTTTTTTTTTGGTATAAAAATTTAGTGATTTTTAACTGCTTTTTCACTGTTCATTTACTATTTACCTAAGTTACAAAAAGAGGTACGCAAATAATTTTAAAGACACTCGAATGTAATTAATTAATAACCGCCCTTAGAAATTCAACGGTAAAACCTAAAAAAAATGTCGAAATTTAAAAGAGACCCTTTACCGACTTTTATATATTCGCCTTCGCTCCCACTCCATTTTGTTGTTCATTCTTCTCTTTACGAATTTGACCATCTACGGACCACCACGTAAAGACGACAAAATTTTTATTTTCCTTTCTAACCAATATTTCTTCATATATGCTATTTCTTCTTATCGTCTGTCCATCCGGTTCTATTACTTTCGGCTTCTTTAAATCCGTCGAATTTTTAAATTTTATTTCTAAATTATACTCCCCCCCCCGTGCCCAGCATTCGCCATCTGGCCATTCTAGAGTGTTTAATTAGTTAGTCGAATTCGTTTATATTTTATACGATTATTTTATTATCTTTTACGTACCGGTATAACATGTAAACCTGTTCTTGATATGGTTTTTGTATGCAATATTGGCATAGTCGTACAAAATGGTAATCATTTTTTTTATTTTATGTAAAATATTTTCCACGGTCGCTATATATTTCACATTGCCGGATAATATGTTCTATTGAGCCAATTTCTCCGCGTTCGCATAAATCACTCGATATCACACCGAGTTTATGTTGTGTTTCCGGAGTTCTTATATGGCCTATATTCGACATATATATACCGTAGAAAAATGTCCGCTCATTTTAAAACCGCGTTTTCTTCTGTATAGTTTTTAAATTTCAAAATATTCCTTCCTAATATTTCCGCTGATCATTTCAATAAATCGAAGTAATCAGAACAAATTAAAATACCACGAATGGAACATATGTCGCATATAAAGCAGATAATAAATGACGAATATTAATTGAATTTCATCGAAATCCATTTTCGTGTTCAGGAAACCTCGGGCTGGTTTTCAATTTATCAAAATGTTGAAAAATTCGTCTTGTTTATTCTGTTAGTACTCATTCTCCCTGGATATGCGCATAAAATGACAATCTTATTTTCCTCATAACATTAGACAGATTTTCTCTTCTATATATATATAGGGTGACCCAGAAAAGACGGACGGCTTTGTTGTTTTCCAAATAACTGAAAAACTACTGGACCAAAATTTTTGAATGAAATTTGATTTAAACATTATAAAACGAGAGATCTTGTGAAATACAATATCGTCCAGATTCCATTTGCATACATTCATTCGGTGGTTTTAAAAAATTTTCGGAGACTCTTTGGAGCGTAGGTCGCTGAATTTTTGAAATTTCTTCAGAAATCCGAGTTTTCAGGTGGTCGTGTTTCGTAAACACGGCTCTTAAGATATCCCCACAAAAAAAATCGAGCAACTTTGAATTCTTTTCGAAACTTCCGAAAATAACGTTCCTCTCGTTATAGGATACCGTGATAACCGAAGCTGGACAAGAATGAATCTCTCGCGTGTATTTTGCAGCCGCGTTACAAACTACGCTATTCAAAATAACAAAACCGTCCGTCTGGTCACCCTATAGTTTCTGAACATCTCGTCTTTCGTTGGATCGAGAATTTTTCTTATAATCTTTCTTTTTTTCCCCCGATATTTAAATCGATATCATTCAGCTCACTGTATTTACTATTTTCATCTTTTTAATTCGCATTTTATCTCTAGGTTTTTACGTTTTTTTTTTTTTTATTTTTGAGGTTATATTCAAAATCAGATAGCATAGTAATCTAATAAACATTCTTAGTATCGTATAATAAACAGCTTGTAAGAAAAAAATTTAGAATTTTGCGTCAAAATTTTGGTAATAAGTGGCATATATATATATATATATATATATATATATATATATATATATATATATATATATATATACGGGTATATATATTAAAATGTGTTATTATTTTTTCATTCTATATCTATAAAATGCTAGTTTAATACCACAGTTTTAATGTGTTTACGTGCGTAATAATGTATCATACATGGTCGCAATACGTGTTACGAAAATTTTTATTTCAAATATACGCTCGCAATAAAATAATACAAAATTAATTCGTTATATTTCCTCGAACGTATTTTGTTAAATATAATTCCTGGAAACGCTGTCAAGTGGACTAAAGAGTTCGTACGCGAATACAAATGAAAACACACACGTATAATAATAATAATAGTAATAATAGTAATAATAATCTTAATAATAGTACTAACAACGATGAGCAATGATATTTAACGTAAAGGATAGGCGTGTATAATTGAAATAAATACAACCTTATAACTGAGCATTCGATCGATATAGATGACAAACCGATCGCTATTAAAGAAAAGCAATTGGTTTATAACAATAATAATAATAATAATAATAATAATAAAAGAATAATGTACGCAATAATAATAAAACAACGGGGAAAAGACAAAGCAGAAACTACACCACGAAGTAAACGCGGAATTGAGCCACACCTCGGTAAAAACCGAACTTAATATAACGAATGATAAAAATGAAAATACGAATTAAATGTAAAAAATCCCCGACCAAGGAAAATCGTATATTATTATTAGATTAAATTGAGTTCTCGGTAAACGTCCACATTACCATCATTCGCAATCAATTATCAAAGCGTCTAGTGCAGATTGGGGATTTTCCTCCCATTTTGGGGGTTCTGCATCGGGTTAAAATTGGAATATTTACAATTAACACTAGTTTTTCGAGTCACATAAACTAAATATATAAAATGGTTTTTGTTAAGTAATAAGATTTTTAATCCTTTTGAAAATATGTATAAAAAATTTACCGACGAAATGTACGACACAAGTAATGACAACGATGTTGACGATATTTTATAATCGATATATAATATATATTAATAATAATAATAAACGCCAGAAGAATAGAGAAAAAGATAGACACACACCTAAGCCCCAAAAAACTTTGGATTTATAGGGAAAGAGACAGCGCTGTTAATAATAATTATTCAAATAAACAAGGTAATAATAACACGCTTTATAGATTACGAAAAAGATTATGATCGAGCAATTCGTACACAAAACTAATAAATATTTCGCAGAAATATAATATAGATGAAAATGATGTAAGATTAATTAAAAACTTTAAATATTAAAATCAAAAATAATTATTCCAACGAAATGTGTGAAATATGTACAGTAGTCAAGGATGTCCATTGTCACCGCAGTTATTTAATGTGAAATAATAAAAAATGATAAATTAGAGAAAATCGGCTTCGAAATAAACGGGAACGTAATCAACAATATTAATTAGGCGGACGATAGGGTCATAATCGCAGAAACGGAAGAACAGAGATGCAAAGGATGTCGGATATTATTAATAAGAAAGGAAAAAAATACGGAATGAATTGGAGAAACGAAAATAATGAAATTCTCGAAATCTATAACGACGTATAGGTTAAAATTGACAAGATAATAAAATAGGTAACTGAGTTTAAGTATTTGGGCTCAATAACTGACGGTCGAGATGTAAAAGAAATAAAATCGCGGATAGGATTGGCAAAGCCTTTATAAATCTGGGACGAATATTAGAAAAAGAAAAAAAAAGATGGGTTTAGAGTATTAAGAAAAATCACGTTGTTACGTACGGTCCGTGATGAAATACGCAGCCGAATCTTGGAAAATGAACGCTGAAATCGCGAGAAAATTAAACGCCTTCGAAATGTGGACGTATAGAAAGATTTCGATAATAAAAACACGCTGAATCGATGCAAAGTCGATAAACTGACTTTCGTCCAAGACGTTAAAGGGAAATATATCGGACACAAAATACGAGAAGAAGGTATTTTTATGTTAGCGGTCCAAGGGAAAATAATCGGAAAGGCAACAAGAGGAAGTAAGATGATGGAGTACATAACAACGAATCTGGGTATTAATGAAACATACGAAATGATAAACGCAGCTAGAAACAGGAAAATATGAGAACGGCTAATTGGCACGCAACCTCCTGAAAGGGGACGCAACAAATTGATGATGATGATAATATTTATTAAATATTCTTTTTTTTTTCTAAAAATGAAATTGTAATTGTTCTTTATTTTTATGCAATGATTATTACGTGCGATAAAAAATAAATACTTGAAAATTTTTACAAAGATATATAATATTTGGTAAATTTTTTTTTATATAGCGAGATTGTAATCGTTTTTTATTTTTTAGGTAATAATTTTCATACGTGGTAATATTTGAAAATTTACGGAGGTATTTTTTGAAAAACATGCGTATTTTAGGGTTTTATTTTTATTTATTGTTGGCTGGGGGGAAATACATCTCACCTGGCAACACTGTTTCTAACATACACTGCGAAAATGACGAACAGATAACAGGAGAAATTTTATATCGATTCAAAAATTGATTTAAATAAAAAAATAAAAAAATTTAACAACAGTCTGTTTTAAATAGTTTTCTTTTTCTAAATAGAATTATTCCTACTTAGAAACGTGTAAGAATAAAGTCTAATAATGGGTAACATTTTATACTGATACGTAATATTACTCGTGTTCCGAAGGACCTACAGTAAAACGATTTAAAAAAAAATAAAAAAGTAATTTTACCTTCAATAATAATAATATCGATAACATTGATATAATAATATTAAAATGTAGATAGTTATACTAAATAAAGTAGTGCGCCGAAACTCACTGGTCATGCTTAATATCTATATCCGTTAGTTCAAATTTGCTGATGATCAGGTGTGTTCTGTTGCAATCTAAGTGAAACAGATGATAGTATGATTTTTGTGCGTCCACATTTCTCTGCTCTTCGTCATGAGTATGGGTTAATGTGTCTGATACTTTTTTCTTGCGGAATCGGTGTAGTAACTTCTCACTGTTTGCCGAATATGCCGGGTGTATGAAATTTAGAATTAATCACATTTGAATCCAAACCCGCATCAGTTTCTTTGGCGTGATCGACTGTTTCGTTTGTCATCCTTGCTTTATGATTAATTGCATACTAATTTACTTATTTATTGACTTTTTATTTTATATGTCAACGTTTGTGAGTTACAAAAATTTCATATATATATATATTATATTTAACTCCTTTTTACACATAACGTATTTACCTTATATTATATAGTCTACATTTCAATGATTATATTTCTGTTTTAAATTTACAAAAATTTCGCGCATATGATAATATATATTATTTTGTTTAAGTACATTATGTTTTGCTTACTGCTATTATATTATTATTATTATTATTATTATTATAAAGACACAAACTCTCATTCCAAACATCAATGATGATTTAAGGGACCATGTTTCTCATCCATTAATCATCCTATCTATTAAGTTACGCACACCACACACACACACACACCTATTCTTTTTTATTTTTATTTATATGTACATTTCTTTGTTTCAGCAACACAACATTGGCATGTCGATTTCGTAAATTCTTAAATTCGACTACCAGTACAGATTACAATATTAACTGGTTCAAATGATTGTACTTGCTCCAAATTTATACAATATGTTGAATATCTTCAACTTCATTACTAACAATATAATTTTTATCGTTAATTTAATCGTTTATAAAATAGCGAACATCAGATAATATCCTATTCAACGACTTACATTTAGTTTAATTTATCAGGCTATAATGGCGGTTATAATTTAGAACAGTTGAATTATTAAATATTAATTTAACCAAATTATATAAAAGAAACACTCCGGTTGTTTAACGCAAACCAACTTAAATATATATATATATATATATATATATATATATATATATGAATTACCTTTATTTAATATAAGTGTATATATATATATATATATAGTGGCTATTAATATTATTGATATTATTATTGAAATTGAAATAAATTCTTTTATTATTTTTTTTTAATCGTTATACAAAACCCTTTCAAGTATAACAAAGTTATATATATATATATATATATATATATATATATATATATATATATATATATAAAAAAAAAATAGATTAAACAGAGAAATACAAAGAAACATCAGAGCAGATAAAAATATATATTTCATACAGCCAAAGAATTACATGAACAAGCAGGCCGGAATAATCTATATAGGAAAAAATATTGCACGAATCTATATAAAGATCGATGTTACGAGGATGAGGTAATAGGGAACTTCCAATATGAGCCAGATATTCCACAAGAAGAAATAAATGATGACATCAAAAAACTAAAAACTTATGATACCAGCAGAAATAATAACAAATATGGAGAACATGACCTGACGAATGGGATCCGCATCAATAATAATACCCATACACAGGAAAGGAATACCTTCTGCAATAATTACCGATTGATCATTTCCCACACTAGCAAAATGCTACTTTGTATAATAAAAAATAGAGGATATCTGTCGTAGCAAATTGCAAAGAGCAAGCAGGACTTGTAAAAGGCGGCGGAACAAGGGAACAAGTACTAATTATAAGGCAGCTCATAGAAAAATGCCGTGAATATTACATTCTTACGTTTCTTTATTTCATCGACTACGAAAAAGCCGTCCACGAAAATACTAAATGTTGTATTAAGTGACGACGAACAACGAAAATCTAATTAAAAAATTGTACGGTTACCGTTGTAATAAACGTATTTCAGCAGGTCAATACACGGTTTTTAATTCCCACCACAACTAATCAACTTTAGAGGTCATTTAGCGAAAAATTTAACGTGACGAGGTATATTTGTTGGGGGGTTAGTATCACTCCAAACTTATAATTCGAATGAACGCTAATTCGGGTGATACGTTTGTTTGCTTGTCTTTGAATTTTATTCTCCACAGATATTAAGTCGTTATAGAGAGTGAAAAATATCGAAAAACTTTGTTGAATTCGTTAGTTTTGCAGACGATAAATTCAGTCACATCTCATCGTCTACCGCTGATTTAATCCACTATCTTCGATATTCTCTATTATAGTTGTCAATGGGATAAATTTCATCGTCAAAAACAGAACACTTTCACATTTCCGTCTTAAACGATTATTTAGAATGAACGAAATCATTCGTTTATAGTCTTCGAATCGCTAATACCTTTTCTAATTTTTTTTACACGCTTCAAAGATAAAAAACGTTTGCCAAATACGCGAAGGATATAATTACAATTCCAGTCGCAATTTAAACGTCTTATATTTATTGCATTTCAAACAAACCGATATCTGGTATATGTACAATCACTTCCGGCAATTAAAAATAGAACACCTTCCGTACGAAATAATTATATCACTATTCGAGACAACGGTGTTTAAACGACGAAAATTAGATAAAGGAGCAGAACTACGTCATTTTATATATATATATATATATATATATATATATATATATATATTGTATTTACGTGTTTTTCTTTAGTCGCATCATCTTCATCTTTTGGCGCCTTCTTCGGCAACCGAAAGTTGGCGTTCACATCTTGTACTGATCTAGCACTATGTGGCGCAAGTCTTCCCGGCGAAATTCATCTATTGCCGCCAACACGTTTTTCCGCTATCGACTCAGTAAATATCTGCTCAATATCGTTTTGCGTTAACGCGAATTTTTATCCGTGCATCGAATAGCGAATTCATTTTTCTCGCTGTTAGTTCATGTTAAAAGGCTCAGCAGATGAAGAATAAAACACGTCAATTATATGGCTTAATAGGCCGATCGGAGTTAGATGTTTCCTGCAATACAAGCAAATTATTAAACCTATTTGGACTTATGGTCTTGCTCTGTGTGGCTGTTACAGCCAAGTCGAATCGGGATATAATACAACGCCGTCAGAACATCATCTTACGGCGCGACAGTTGATGCTTATCGTTACTCACGTAACGATGACATACTCACGTAACGATGACATTCATTCTGATCTTAATATGATGTTCATTAATGATGTCATTAAGCAATTCGCTGAATTGCACAAGCAGCGGTTGGATAGTCACGTCCATGCAGAAGCAAGACAACTGCTTCGCATTAAACAGGGAGTTAGATGACTTGTTCATCGCCACCCCGTACATTTTGCCCTGTAATGTGTAAATTTATGTATAATGGATGCGTAGCCAATTGGGATACGTACTCCACACTCGTTTTGTACTTAGCGGTTAAGTTAACTACTAAGTAATCATTTTAGCCAAACGGCTAAGATTGTATCTTAGTAATAGCCTAAAGGGCTGTATTTAAAAAACAAATAAAAAATTATTCCGACTAACTCGGTATTCTCATACTATCCTGATTTGTTATCATAGCCGCAGTCGTCATATGTGAAGCTCTAGTTCTTCCCGAAGTCTCATTTTTCTCATTAATCGTCATAATAAGGGGAATCACGAAATAAAATTTGACAATTTTGAAATTTTAACCAAAATGGATAAATATACGTCCGGAAGTGTTAAATGTTTAAACGTTCAAATTTTAATAAAGAACATCTTAATTCAACTTGGTTGCCGGTCATTGCCCTAATGGGAAAAAAACAAGTATAAATGCAAATGTTTGCCCAATAAACAACTCCGTTCTCACGCGTGATACTACGAACACTGATAAATGGATACGCTGGTTCGTCAAAAAATTTGTACAACATTAGGTCGAGATTGCGCTCGTCTAAACACAATTCTATAAATATACCTACACTTTCATAAGCGCTTCAGTTTGATAATGAAAACTGCAAGTGTTTTCGAAACGTCACGAGGAAAGAATACGAACGCGGTTTTCACCGAAAAAAATTATTTATATACGTATATGGATAACCGTGAAAGTTTGAAGGTGTATATTTACTATATTTACTTTTTTTATTTTGGAAAAAAAATCATTACGATGCTTCTAAATAGGACATTATAAATTATTTAAAAAATAAACCTTTCAGCCGTAAAGTTGACTTTATTCCTACAATACGCGATAATTAAAACCGAAAGCACAATAACCGGCAATTAAGGCTTGTACACACGTTAAAATTCACGTAACTGATGCAACCCCCCCCCCAAAAAAAAAAAAAAAAAACAACAACAAAAACTTAAAAATTGTAACGATATAAACACGGACGAATTACCATTTACGAATAAACTATAATTATAATTAGTACTATCGTCGTCTCGTCATCATTATTCTTCTCATTTTGAGATTTCGTCCTCTGAATCGCCTTGTATATGAGTACCAGATATTGTTAGTGAACAACTAAAAAGTACGCTGTAAACGATCAAACAATTTGTCAAATTTCACATGTTTGTCAAATTATTAGAACGGCCTCGTTTGACGTGTTTGTCAGATAAAAACCGCGTTTAACGCGTTCGACAAAAACATTGATTGACGATTATTTGTAGGTGTACGCATTTGTTTGACAAACAAAAATCAGCGTACCTTTTATTATTTTTAATATGACGGACGTTTCAGCGCGAAATATGAGTGAAAAATAATTTTTATTAGAATTTATATGTACGGAGAATTTCCACAATTATGAAAATTAAAATCTAAAGACTACAACAAGGAATTAAAAAAAAAAAAATGGTTGAAGCGTTAAAACTTTCTCGTCCTAGTATAACAGAGGAGGAAATTAAAAATATATATATTTAATATACTCCGCACCACGTATAAAAACGTGAAAGTAACAAAATAAGTAAATCAAAACTTCCCGGCCGTTCGACGGGAGATCTATACGTATGTACGCTGTGATATTTAAAAGAAAAATACATTTTTTGGAAGATCAAGTTGACGAAGAAATTGGAATCAATTCGAAATCAAGCACTATGTTATAAATATCCATAATTAATGGTAGTTTTTTTACATATAAAAAATTATTCCTTAAAACTAATACAAAATTTAAAAATATTTATCTAAATACACAGCGCTGGAATTAATGCAAAAAAAAAGCTTTGTCCCTATTTGTAGTCATTTTTACTTGTTTAAATATTAACAGTGAACAGCCCAGAGTTGTTTGAAGATTACGTTATAAACACGGTCAAAAAAATTATAGTAGTTTGACAAATACAGATTGCAAGCGTACTTGTTTGTAAGATCTCGTTTGTTTGTCAAACATATTTGACATATTTTACAAACAAGTCTGATCGTTTACGGGGGCTTTTATTCCTCAATATCATTTACAAAATACGCTTAAAAACACGATTACGACGATTTATTTCAGAAATCAAGTGTAACGCGTACACTTATATACATCATCATAGTTTTAAGGAAAAGATTTTTTAGAATAAAACAAAACTATGAATACTCTTACTCATACAAACGGGAGTTAAGGAAGCGTTCTCGGTCCAATTTTATATTTTATACTGCTGATATTCCGGTTAACAAGCAAGTCATGGCATCAAATTATACTTATGGCTACCGGAAATAGGGCAAATAGGACTGAATTAAATATCAAAACAGCAAAATGAAATTGGTTATTAGAACCCAGTTAAAAATAAACTTTTATTATACAATGCGTTAAACCAATCTGGCTATATGGCTGCGAACTATGAGGATGTTCTTCTAAGAGCAACATTCAAAAAATACAGCCGTACCAGAATAAGATACTACGAAGGATAGCTGGCGCTTCATGATCACTAACTACACATTGCGTAAAGATCTTCAGACACAATATGTGGAACAAGTGCTCGCGATTACCTGGCGAGATTGGAAACTCACGAAAATCCGTTGGTAATGAGTTTGCAAGTTCAATCGGCGATTAGAAGGCTGAAGAGAAAACGTATTACCGACTTCAGATAATGCTTTCGGGCTGTCATCATTCATAACTTGGGAGTTCTGTCGCTGGACCGAGTCCTAAAAAAATTTTTATTTTTTTGTTTACATTCATTACATCTGGTAGATGACGGGTTAGACACGTCAGTTCTAGATTAGAAGGAGATAGAAAAAAAAAACTAAAGTTGAAAATCCTGCAGATGAATTGGCTTCTCGGAAGACGGAGTATTCTTCCGCTGAGCAATAAACTATTAGTATATAATTCAATTCTGAAACCAACATGTTGTTATGGTTGTCAGCTACGGAGGCTGTGCTAAATTAACTAACATAAAAAAAAAAGTTCAGACGTCCCAAAATAAAGTTCTTAGAATTATCACTAATGCCAAATAAGAATGTTCAAAATATTGAACAGATTGTAAAAAAACAAAACACTTAGGTGGTTTAAACAAAAATTACGTTTTTAAGAATGTTTACAATTCATAGTCATGAACCGGGAGAAGTAGCCCCCGAGTCAAAACTGTTAAAAGAAAAAAAAAACAGATGTCACAAACGAGTTCGACTACGAGGAAACCACACTTTGGCAAAAAACATTTGTAAAATTTTCAGTTTATTCGGTAGTTTTAAATTTTAAGAACGTAAGAAAAATTTTTGATCGTTGCATCGTTCATTACAAATCACGTACTTTTCTTATTAAATGAACTTCAAACAAATTGAAAACACGCGAGTATACTGTATAACAATATTCGACAAAACGCCTATATCAAATTTAGAAACAAGGTCTAAATTATTTTAAAGCGTAGATTTTTAAGAATAAGAAAACACTTTAAGTTAGAAAACCATTTTGTAATTGGCCGAAAATTACCGCGTATTCACGTACTACATCAATAATATATTAACAATTGCTTTGGCTAACGATAAAGATAATCCCTAGCTTCGCATATACGTACTCAGTTTTACAATTGATAATATATGTGCCGTTTAAAAATCGTATCGATATACGGGGTACACATCAATTCCACGATACAGTACAAGATACAACGGAAAGATGGAAAATTGTTTTAAGAAAGAAAATTATTATTCGTGTTAAGTTTTCTTTATGTACAGTTGAATTCGCTTATGAGAGACAAATCGGGCGGAAGTCATTTGTCTCTTATAACCAGCCGTCTGCAGTGTAAGTGAATTTTTAAAAATCTCTTATTGAAGTCAGTGGGTGCTAAAAAATGTACAATAAATAATTAACATACCGATAACGTTATTAATATGTAATATTGATTCATATTGGGAAATTAAAAGATACGTTAGGCGTAAAATCTAACCTGATATTTGTAAAAATCGTGCATTTATATTGTAAAAATGCGTTATGGTTGTTTCTTATAAGTTATTTATCTGCTGCGTTTGAGTGAAATCCGCACAGTTACCTAATAGGCGCACGTGTATTATTCTGCTGCGTAAAATTTTCAATTCATTTTTCCGCCTCCGTAGTGGACACACGAGGTAAGAAAAGCTCTTTTGTGTCGTCATCACTTTCTGATTATTGTATTCGATTCTTCTTTGCGATCTCTTCGATAATGTCGTTATCCAAATTCCCAATATTATCATCGCATCCTGGTTGAAAACTGATCGTAGTCGGCCACACATAGTAGTAATTCATTCGGTGTTTCATTATTTTCTACTTCAACAATTTTATAACTAGTCTCTTTGAAACCACAATTTCTTAATTATCATAAAAAATGGCTTTTCTCCAGCTATCAGCGACAAATTGTATAGCCTGCAGTATTGTTTGACCGCTTTCGCCATTGTAGAAACTGTTATGATATTATCTTCAATAACTTCTAACATGTGCTGCACTAACATTTTCCGATATTACACTTTTAAATCTTTAGTGGCTAGATTAGTGAAGTAGTATTTGCAGGTAAGTATTCAATTTGGATATTGTTCAGTTTAACAATAATGAATAAGGTGTAACATTTTTCTAGAATTTATCCGTAATTCTGAATAAAAATGACTTTTCTCTAGCTATCAGCGACAAATTGTACTGTCTGCAGTATTGTTTGACCTCTTTCGCCATTGTAGAAACTGTTATGAGGTTGTCTTCAATAACTTCTAACATGTGCTGCACCAACATTTTCCGATATTACACTTTAAAATCTTCGGTGGCTGAATTAGTGAAGTAGTATCGAGAGGTAAGCATTCAGTTTGAATATTCTTCAGTTTAACAATAGTCAATAAGGAGTAAAATTTTTCTAGAATTTATCCGTAATTCTATATCCGAGTCTTCTAACCATTACGAAAAAATAGTAGCAGTCATCCATGTATATTTGTTCGCATAATATATTACTGGCCGATTACTTACATTGAGATTTTTAAAACAACGAGGCTTCTTAATTTTACTAAAAACTTTTCGTTTCAGTAATACGATCTTTCTTACTAATAACTTGTTCGCGTTTGTAGTGACTAGATAAAATAAACCAGTTTCGTCCGCATTATAAATGTCATTCAGGCTGTAACTTTAAAACAATTTGGGAATTTTGCTTAAACTCCATTGTTCAGCTCCCGACAAATTATCGCTCGCCTTTTCTCCATGAATTTTTTCGAACCTAATATAACACCGCCATTTCCACTGAGCTCGTAACTAACGAAGTATTCATAACCCATTTTTTTTTTTCAAAAACTCTTAAGATTTTAATTTCAACATTGACCCACTGACGTGTAAACAGCTTGCGTTGTTACTGTGTAAAACCATAAATTAAGAGCTTCAACAAGCTCTTAATTTTTACCTTCCCGTTTCAGTTCACTCTCTGCCAGCTGATTACTGATTTTAGTATACAACTCCATTCTTCACGTGAGTTCTGTTCATTTGATTTTAAACGGGAGGTAGTATCTTTGGAGATAACCATTATTTTTTCTGGCAGGTTGAATTTCAACTTTGTCTAAAATGTAAATTTTCCCTGCAATGACATTTACACGACATTTTATTTCTATAAAAATTCGCCAAAACTAAAAAAAATAAGAAAAGAAAATCTTTCCAAGGGAAAAAAACGAACACCCTACAGTAATTATATATGCGCTAGAATTTTTATTCGAAAAATACGAGGTATTTCAATTTTTTTTTCACATATTCAGGTTCCTCCCCGATGTTCACTCTTATATATTTTATATATACATATATATATATCATTGGCGAATTCTCCATGAATGAGCACACGAGTAAATGCATTTTAATGTTCGTATATAAATCAGATAAAATACATATGGTAAACAGACCACGGAATTACAAAAAAATTATCTATCGCGATTGTTCGAAATATTCCGATTAATTCGCAAAGTAATGAACGAAACGAAAAGATGGGCTAAAATTAACACTTGATTACAAAAAACAGTTAAAATCACTAAACTTTATTTATTAAGCAAAGCTTTTCGGCAACTACGCCATTATCAAGCTATATATAAATAAAATTAAATATATAAAAACATAAAATATTAATTTAAATCCAAGTTCACAATTTTCACATAATAAATGAATTATAAACACTTAAAACTATCTGACAGTGACTGTGGTAAACAACGCATTATTATGTAAAAATTGTGAACTTAGATTTAAATTAATATTTTATGTTTTTATATATTTAATTTTATTTATATATAGCTTGATAATGGCGTAGTTGCTGAAAAGCTTTGCTTAATAAATAAAGTTTAGTGATTTTAACTGTTTTTTGTAATCAAGTATAAAAAATCACTGCATTCCACAATCTAAACTTTAAAATTAACGCGCAGAATATAAACTGAAGATCCAGAAAAAAGAAACGAACTGCGATTGTTCCTTTATAGATAGAAAAAAAACAAAAAAAAAAACAAGGAAACTTGAAGTGACACCGACGTTACTCACTTTACAAATATGCCGAATGGAATTCACGTTCAAATAAATTAAAGAATGATTTATGAATGTATGTAAATTAATTTTCATCGTATAAAATTACACGAATTTCGGTTATGTTCGAAATTATTATAATAGTTCGATTAGTAAACTTCCGATTTTACCGCTATATAGGTTTATAATTTTTCTATCTTAGGCGTAAATAAAAACAAATAATTAACAATTAAATAGAGTTAATTCAAAATAAATAACGCATTATTGTAAGGGCAATCAAAACTTTTATGATCGGTATTCGCATGCGATTATATATATATATATATATATACATATATATATATATATATATATATATATATATATATATACATATACATATATAATATTAATAATTTTAAATAAAAGAAATACCTATATCAATTAAAAATTAAATTAGATAAAATTAAAGAAAAAATAAACAGAATTGAAAAAAAAATACTTACTTAATTACGACCGGAGCGTTCGTCATTTTAACCCGTTTATTAAATTCGATGTACTCGATGATAAATGTATATAACGCAGCAAAAACCGGTCAAAGCATTACTTTCTAAAAATGAAATTAGTCTCTCCGATTATTATTTATATTATAAAAATATAATCAATTTTCAGCAGAGAATAGGGTAGTATAATTTTAGAAAAGAATTACTGCACGTAAAAACACGGATCAGATAACGTAAAAGACTCGTATAATATTATCTCAGACGTACTCTGAACTCTGAACGTTGACGTTGAATGCCGCTAATTTAGCGGTACATCAGCACGACTGGTTTTCCATCTAACAAATCTTTCCGGCTGACTATGACCGTCGCAATAGCGATCCTACACGGTTTTTCTGTCAAACGACACTTCACCGCCACTCCATCAGTAAACCGATGCATTTAAATGCACGTGATGTACGTGTCTTTTTGCGTATACGCAATATAGAATCCCAAATTAGTTTACACTTTTGACGGCGATACTAGCGCTAATACAAATTTCCGTATGTGATTATACATTTAAACGCATATAATTTTTTTTATGTATCCGTTAATAATTGATAATTATATATATATATATATATATATATTATATATAATCAAAATTAGATTACGATTTTTAACGGCGATTAACACAATTTTCGATATAAAGTTGTAATTAATATTTCGATATTGTCGCAGAAGATAAAACCATAATTAACGCTTGAAATAATAGAAACGCTCCAGATATGTTTGCTTACATCTCTGTTATAGAGCTATTATATAGTTCGGGGTTTATAGTTTGCGCGGGAACTTTTCTTCTGTCCGATATTTATAATTAATATTAAAAATAACAAGAAAAAAATCTATTAGAAAGAGAAACATTATTTAAAATTAATTAAAGTCCGGTAAATCTCGATAATATTATTATTGCAAATAAAAAAAAACAAACAAAAAGAATGTTAAAAGATTAAAAACAACACAAACAAATGAAAATAAACTATGATAAAACAAAATAATTAATTGTATTTAGACAAATTTAAAAAGTAACTTCGAATTAAAATTGAACAAAAATAATAAAAATAAAACCATTCGTAATGTGTTTTTTTTTTTTTGTTGTCGATAAAACTTCTCGCTATCTATGATAATCAGTTTCTACAGCATCGCCTTCAAATGTTGTAAACTAATTCGGGACGTCAAACGTAAAAAAAAAAGATCATATACATATATACACATTTAAACGGATACACCTACACATCTACATACATTTTACCGAAAAATACGCGTACTAAATACGTTTTGTTTAAAGCTAGATTTCCTGTCGTAAAATTTTTAGTCCGATACAGGTAAAGTGTTGACGATGTAAGCGATATTTGTAACTATGCACGTATTGTGAACCGTACAATGTAACTATTATAGCTTATGTAGGTTGCTTACATCTATAGACATAAAATAAATCGGATGAATACAATATCCGTGTTATTAAAAATGCTGAGATTATAAAACGTTCATATACGGACTGTAATAAAATGTAACGTTGGAAATTTCCTTTCAATAATTCGTTTATGGTTCAATTTTAATACACCGTGTATTATATCGTCCATCTATATTCATTATACACGCCAAGACATACACACACACATATATATGGGTATTATTGGCGTTTATTATAAATATGTTTATTAAATTTTAAATTGCTAGAAAAGAAGCCGTATAAGATTTAATATGTAATATTCACGTTAATAATACGAAAGCTCGTATTAAAATTTCGATAGTAATATCAATAACTTTTAAACAAAAGTGTCAGCCACTACTAAATATAATGAAAATGATGAGTAATAAGACTTTTGGACCAAGTCAATTTACAATGCCCTAATTCGCTCAAGACTCGATTACGGTTCATTTATATATTCGTCCGCCAGCAAACGGCTATTAAATATACTTAATACGATACAAAATACTGGACTTAGGATTGCGCTGAAGCCATTCTCAACAACAGCTAGCCTTCAGTATCTCAGCGGTACTCCGTCTCTCTGCTACCGAAGGAAAATTTTTGCTATTAAGTACGCAACGAAGGTAGCTAGTCATCAACAGCATCCAAATCGCATTCACCTACAAAAACAGCTACTACGGCTTCATATTCAAAGCATATTTTGTACGTAGTACCTTGTGTAGAGTACCTGTAGTAATATCGCTCTGGAGCCAATTTAGTCCGAGTATCTGTTGGAACGTGTTTTCAACAAATGTTAAAATTAAACCGAATGTGAAAATATCCATAGGAAGCTTTTGATTGTCTTGAAACACCAACACAGTCGTTTGCTATCTAAAACATCACAATGTGTTGGAGGTGCCTCCTCAATCGGAAGCAAGATCCGTTCTTTCAGTCCACCGATCATGTCATCAGTCCTAGCGGCTGAGATGGTTGCAATGTGTTGATGTCTGTTTAACTTGTTAATTTACAACTGTTTCCAGACATAATTTCTAGAGAAGTTAACCACGTTTATAGAAATACGAGTTAGTTCGTAGGTACAGTATATTACGTTGGGTATGCTGCAAAGGGGCATACTCATTTAAGGAAAAACAAATACTATACGAAAATTAACGACCACTAATTAACCTTCTGTTATCGTGTTAGTGTAACGACGTTGGGTTTTCCTTTTTTTCAACAAAGATCGCAATTCATAGGTGGTGATGGAAATCATTTGAAATTTTAATAAATGAAAAGAGAAATCTGTCGAAGTTAATAGATTTTTCCTGAAATAATCGTCCGACTAACCGACATTCGTGTGATTATATCTTTACGGTTCATAAAGAAAAACCTTCGATATAATTTAACGGTCGAAACGAGCTAGCCCCAACTAACTAGAACGTAAATATAATAGACGACGCAGGATTTTAAATCGAAATCTTACTAGGACGTCAATATATACATTATCATATCGGCGAACATACAATATGACCTTCGAACAAGGCGCTGAATTGAAACTAATCAGTCGGGCTGTAATCATATAATGACAACGATATTATCCTGTCGAAGGTTTAAATATTCGGCGATTTCCTAATTAAAAAAGAAAGTTCCAACAATAATGGAGATGATCGGTCGTCGGATATTAATCATGAACGACAGTAGCTAATCGCACCGAATTGCCAAATTCATAATTATCCTTGAGGAATGCGCGCGATAAAAGATATCGGACACTCGATTTTAATTCAATTTTAGCGTGATATTCCATCAAACTATAATTCAAGTCTTAACAACGCCAAGTTGTAACGTTATTTAAGAGGGAGCGTATTTTTGAAATGAAACTTCTATTGGCGCACTGTATATGGTGAGTTGACCCGTAAAACGAGCGAGAGAGCCATACAAATAGGCATATAGTTAGGCATATTCTCACAGTGTTGTCGGGCTCCTTCACTCATTCCCGCATGCTGTACTCATATATATATATATATATATATATATATATATATATATATATATATATATATACTCAGTTTACATGCATACAAACACGTACAGAAATTATCAAATAATATTATATATATATATATATATTTATATATATATATATAGCGTGCTTTCTCTTGCGTGTACGTACTCGGCTTTCTGTTCACTCCCTCCAGTACATAACGTACATTTACCGCACTTGGCATGTTCGTATTATTTGTATTGCGCATGCGCGCACGGCTATCCGTTATTTCGTTCAAATATTCGCTGCACAAAGGATGTATGTGCGACGTAGATTTGAATAATAATAAACATATTATATGCATTCATAAATTACCGAACCAAAAAAAAATTTTAAATAAAATAATAATAAAATATAAATTTTATTATCGATTTTATTTTTTATACCTTACACCGTAACTCCGTAGCGAATTTTGAGAAAATGACTTTATGTTTCACTTCTGCACAGATGTTTTTATTTGTAATAAAAATAAGCTAAATATCTCGTCCTTTTCTTATTTCTCTTGCATGAAAATATATACATACATTGTGAATCATGTATAATAACTAAGCAATCGTGAAATAAATTAAGTGCAATGAAAATTATTGCGTACGGAAAGATATTAAAACATCCCATGGACGAGTCACCGAACGATTTCGACTTTTCAGGGGGCCGAATACTCAGCCGAACCAAATAATACCTTATGTGAGATATATATATATATATAGGATAATGATAAAGTTCTTTGGAATATCGGAAAGGCGATGATCCAGAGAAAAATTACGTGTGCCAGAATAAGACGATTGGTAAATAAAATAAAATAATAAAAGAATTCACGGGTAAGACAAAGAGCAGAGAAGACTGGGGTAAATTATTCGTCACGTCGCTCGAAATCGTGCGTAAGAATGACGGGTATACGATTTTATAAGCACTTGCAATCACAATGTTTTCTATACATTACATAAACTTTTAACGATAATTTCATGATAAAGCACATATATATGTATAACGTAGAATTCTTCAATTCTAAAAATATTTATATAAATAATGTAACACGATAAAAATTATCTAAAGTTATCTAATAAACAATATTGTGCACAAGGTATTACTTTATATTTTTAATTATTTTTTCTTTAATTACCTCATACGCCAAAATATATAATCTGTCACAAATTATTATTATTATTATTATTATTATTATTATTGCGTATATTTTGAACTTTGGCCACGTTGTCAATCGATAAATTCATTTTATTAATAAAATTAAATACTTATGTTCGAATTAATAATGAAATTATATATAGTTAGATAAACGTTTACATCATTATCGGATAGAAATGAGGTCGACTAACCAAGTCTGTGAAGACGAAACGACAGGATAATAATGTGTAATTCAAAGAGTTAATAAAGATTAGAAAAATGGAGACGAGACATATCCCAAATATCGGTAGTTTTTGTGATATTCCTTCATTTTAAAATGCAAATTCAATTAACTACACACATAAATATATACACACGTGCACACATATATATACATAAATATATAATGAACAACAAGGACATTCCCGACATAACTAAAGATGAAGTCAGATACGCCCTGAAATTACTAAAGAAGAATAAGGCGCCTGGACCTGACAGAATATCGCCAGAGATGAGGGACGATATTTTGGCACATACATTATGTGATCTATTTAATAGATGCCTAAAAGAAATCAAAATACCTAATACTTGGAAATATGTAGAAGTTATTTCAATTCAT
Organism: Coronaproctus castanopsis; assembly: GCA_032883995.1. NCBI lineage: Eukaryota > Metazoa > Arthropoda > Insecta > Hemiptera > Monophlebidae > Coronaproctus > Coronaproctus castanopsis. The sequence continues at coordinate 221,815,532 of CM065053.1, forward strand.
AAGAAAGAAGATATGCTCTGCTTGAAGAGCTACAGACCCACCAGTATGCTATCGCAAATATATAAATTGTTTACTCGAGTAATTACGAACTAGATACTACAAATCATAGATTATAAACAACCAACGGAGCAGACCGGATTTCGATCAAGGTTTAGCACAAACGACCACGTATTAACTATTAAGAACGTTAATACAAGAGTATAACCTAAATATATGTATGCTAATTGTTATTATTAGAAATATGGGAAAGATTAAAGTCATTATATGACTTAGGCTTGGACGAAAATTACCTTAATGTCATCACAAATACATACGAACATGCGTCGATGAAGGTAAAATTTGGTGAAAGCACAGACGATATACAATTGGAGAAGGGAGTAAGACAGGGTGATACCATATTGACGAAACTGTCCATTGTTGCCCTGAAAGGTGTCTTCAGGACATTGAACTGGAGCTCAATGGGTATCAGAATAAATGGAAAAGATTGAATCACTTACGTTTCGCAAACGATATAGTCTTAATAGGCAATAATACTGAAGAAATACAATTTATGATAAACGAACTTGACACAGATTCTGTGAAAATAGAACTTAAAATAAATAAAAAACTACGATGAACACCGCGGAAGATACGCAGTAACTGTGTAAACGGCGAAAAAATTGTAGAGGAAGTCGATACGTATACTTGGGGGCAGGGAATTTCTATGGATAAGAATGATATAATGCAGCTGGAAATTAAAAGAAAATAATATCACTCGCCTGGGTGTTGTTTGGGAAACTAGGAAACCTTTTAGAAATTGAGAAATATCGAATAAAAATAAGCTGTATAATCAATGTAAGTTGCTAGTCTTAGCATATGGAGCTAAAAAATGGAGCTTTACTAAAGGAACAGCTAAAAGAATTAAGAAAACCTAGACGGCTCACGAGAGGATTATTCTTAGAATCAAGCTGAAAGATCGCAGAACAGTTACATTGATTAGGGAACAGGCGAAATTGGTAGAGGCAGTGGATCGGATCGCTAGGTTAAGATGGAAATAAGCCGGATATTTGGCAAGACAAGAAGATGGAAGATGGACTAAGCGGATATTACAGTGGTGGTCAATTGGCAGCCGGCGTCCACGAGGGAGGCCTTAGGTGGCGAGATGATGTTGTTAAATGGGCAGGAATTAATTAGGTCCATATGAATCGTTGGGAAAGTTTGGGGAATGCCTACAATATCGTGATATATATATTTATAATATGTATTTATATATGTGATGTATATATATATATATATATATATAGTTATACGGAATTTGGTTGATTTAATAAGATATGTAGGGCGTGCTCAATTGTTTTTTATTTCAAATATTTTAAAATACATTATAAAAGAGCTTTTTACAAATCTTTTTTTCTCTTTAACTCTTTTTATTTTTTAATGTTTTAATTCATTTCGTTCTTTATCAATTATGTCTTGCGCGGATAGAATAATTTCTTAGTTTCATTATTATATATTAACAGAGTTTAACGAGTAACAGAATTGTTCGATTGGTAAAGGATTGACAAATTATGAAATCTACAAATTTCCTCGATTTATTTAACCACAGAGATAAAATTGCGAGCTCTCCTGTACTTTTTCTGACGTAACTTGTTCCTGATTAAAATTTCGTACGGACGCAATATTGAAATTTTTACCCCATTTACTTTAAGTTAGTGCGACTATAATCAATGCAATATTTATGCCAAAAGACTTAGACATCTGGATTAATTCCAGAAATTATTCCGATCGCATCCCGGTAATAGAAAATTCTAAGTTGTAAACATAAGTCTTCGATGAAAAATCAACTGTCAGAAATAATACGGCCTAACTATGCTTATTTCTATTATTATTTAAGTGATGTTTCCACGATTCCTTTCGTGGAAACAGTACACTATATAACTATGATCTAACACTGTACTAATCCACATATCAAGTAGACGTAATCTATAATAGATTACCCCTTAGACATTACTTGTTAATATTATTAAAAATACTAAACGCGAATAAATCTTAAACATTCGTTTTCACGAGAAGACATCCGTTATCCGCAGCCGAAATTTAAATTAATTCCAAATCAATCGCGTAGTTAAAAGAAGATTGATGCATACGTATTGTTCTTAACAGGTTATCAGCACACGATACGCCGATAACATCATATTGTACTGATCAGTAGGACTTTATAATAAAATTCATAAAGTCCTCGATACTACTTTTAAGTATTATCATCATCGTCGTCGCATTGTTCGTTGCCGGACGCCATGACTAGCCGTTGCAACTTTATTTTTACGTATAAAATGGACTAGCATTGAAGGCATTAATTATATGCAAAGTAGATGCGCGCGCATATGATGTTATACGGAGCGTGGTGCCATTGGCTTCGTGATGATTAAAAGTTACGTAATGATGAAAAACTTTATAAACAACTTTTTATGTCGCGAGTTGATTTCGAACCCTCGACCGTCGAGGTCGAGAAGGACTTTAACAACATCGCGACACATTTAAATCTTATATTTCAATATTTTTTTCGCATAACGAATAAATATACAAAAACCATAATTATGAGTGAGGTTTCGTATGAGCACATTAGACATGTATTATATATTTATTATGTATCTTTTTCCTTACATGTATCTGTTAATGATTTTTAATATTATTAAGTATATCATCGATGAACATATTTTAATTTATATGTATATACAAAACATTTCATTTACAGGTTTGTTTTTTTTTTTATCCCCAACTACCAATAGAGAAATTTAGCTGTTTCTATCATCACCATGTAATACTAAAATATATAATATATATAATGTGTGTATTTGTATGTACCAAGTGAAACATTCGAACACGCAGTGTGACACTATGTACGTGACAAATTATATTAACCGAAATAACAATGACTTATATAAAGTATAATAAACGAACTTTCACTTGCATATTATATAAAATACGATGCCCTTTAACGATAAACATTATCAAATCGTACTTTATTAATTTTAGTTGTTTCTTTTCTTCAGATTTTTTTCTTTTTTTTTTTCAGGTATTATGTAAATAATTTCTTACATCTCGTTATCTGAAAGCACGTATTCGAAAGCTTAGTCACTCCGTTCATCAAAAATGAATGGTTCATTAAATATTTTATTAACGTTAACATGTATCCGGCATATTGTAAACGTACGTCCTCTTTTTTTTATTTCAAGTAATTAGATTGATACCTAAGACACACACACACACACACACACATATATATATATATATAGAGAGAGAGAAAGAAAGAGAGAGAGAGAGAGAGAGAGAAATAATAAAACATCAATCAACGATACAGCTGAAAAGTTAGTATAGGAAGTATGATTTCCCATTAGGCTTCCTCGTGAATAAATTTCTTCGCTCTATTTTCACGTCAGAAGGAAAAACACGAGAGAAAAATGAGGCAAAACAGCCGCTAGAGCATGTCTAACATATTTCCGTTCTAATCTAAGATGAGATTTATGAAAAAAATAAATATTCGGCATATTTTATATATATATATATATATATATATATATATATATATATAAATAGGAGGGTGCTTACCTTGGAAATGTGCCGATATTGAACGAGCTGAAAGTCTTATTTATAGATGTACAATGCTTTTGAAACGTCAACGAACATATTTCAACGTTATTTCTTTCCAGGGACTTGTGTTTTATTTGGGATTGGCGTCAACTGGTTTTCATCATAGCATTTCCTTTTGGCCTCCAAGGCAACAATCATCCTGTTTCAACTTCTTCAAAATTATTTCCTTGAACTGCAATTGCAGTGTCGTCAACAGGCGTCAATTTAAATAATATTTTATAAGATTATATTTTGTATTAATTCTTCTGGAAAGAATCGTCGATATATTCGGTACAGAAAATTCTATCGAATGGTAACTTTACTTTTTTGTAAACAGAAAATATTTAAACGTGCAAATATATTCTTCTTCTTCTTCTTTAAAAAAAAAAAAAAAAAAAAAAAACCGTAGAGAAATTTTCTAGCGCCGGGACTAATCGATTGATCGTTTGTGCAAATATTGTATAACATGGGTGCTAGTACACTTCCTTAAGGTAAGCCATTTTTTTTTTATTCCTCCATCGTCTACTTTTTTCCAAACAGTGTTACGAAAAATTGACGACCATATAACATCATTTCCACTATCTTGGATAGCTGATAATTCTTAGTTAAGTCACATATCTTTTTTACTAGCAATCTATGATTGTCATATGTAGCCGTTAAATCCACGAAAGCTACTCCGGTAATCTTTAGTTCAAAGCTGTCTCCTATATGTTGGGTCAAATTAAGTATCTAACTGCAGCATGATCTACCGTGGTGAAACCGGTATGTTCCATTATGAGCTTCTCATCTACGTAATTTTCTACTCTATTTAAAATAAGCCGCTTGACAATTTGAAATAAGTGGCATAGTAACGATGTGGACAGCAAATTTTTTGAATCGTTATGTTCCTTTCCTGGGTTTAGCAGTGTAATTACTTTGGTTTTTCTCAAGATTTTTGGTACCATCAGTAGCCCTATGCACGTGTTTATCATATTTAAAAGCCACTTTTTATTTTTAGGCCAAAATGTTCAATCTGCTCATCTCGTATCTAATCCAGCGGCTTTATTTGATCTCGAAATGTTTATAGCAGCATTCAGTTAATTTATTCTAAATTTTATTTACATCGACAGTTGTCATCAGTTTTCTGACACGTGTCCTATGTTTTGACTTGCCATTTCAAAGAAGTTGATGTACAATTTCATTAGCTGTTACTGTTACTGGTTTATTAGTTTCCTTTGGATCATTACTAAGATTCTTCAACATTTTCGATACTGTACGTCTATTTTCCTAATTCTTCAACCATTTTACACAATTTGCTTCGTTTACTAAACCCCACGAGGAAGAAGTGTTTCACAAAAATATAGAGGTTAAAAGTAGTCACAGAAAGTTGACAAAATTCTGAAGATTCGCACTTGCTTGCGCTATGCCCTGAAAAGTCACGAAGTAGACGAGTATCCCGAAAAATCAGAATTGCGAAACTTACACTCTGCCTTGAAGACCCAAGGAGGAATACGCGTCATAAGAAAAGCTTCCGAACTAAAGTCTTTCGGAATTATCGGTATACTTTTAAGACCACGAGGGAGATTTGCAGGTATTCTAATTAGTTAGGCTTGATACTGGACTAGTACAGAAGGCTCTGCTGCAAATGCGAAGTGCCTGATTTTGATTTACATCTAATTTATGTATCACTTTTGGCGATGCCGTAATACAATTGAACCGTAGTCTAATAAAGATCTAACGTATGTACTATATAGACACAATAACGTTCTTCTGTCGGAGCCCCACATTTTAAAGTTTTAAGTAAATTAAGAGCATTTGTGCATCTAGCTTTTACGTAATCTACACGCGCCTTCCAGTTTAATTTTTTATCCATGATTAATCTCAGGAATTTAGTTTGATCGGTGTGTCGTATAGTCGTACTGTTTAATTTTAGTTGGACAAGACGACGTTTTCATGCTGAATTATACCACACGTGTCTTTTCCGATGAGAAGCGAATATTTTTTTTTAAGCCTATTCTTCTATTAATTCTGTAGTTTCTTTTCCACGGCAAAAATATTGTGTCCTTTGATGCATATTCAACCAGGTCGTCGGCATAGACGGAATATTTTACAGGTTCCCTAATGCGCTCTTATAAGTCAGACAGCGTGAGTATAAATAGCATGGGGCTTAGCACGGATCCTTCTCCGTTTTCTTGACGTTTTGATGTAGATAGTGTATTTCCTATTCGAACTTTAAATTTTCTGTTCTGTAGGAATGAATGGAGGAATTTAGGTAGGCTTCCACGGAGACCGTAGTCGTGGATTATTTTTAGAATGGCTGTGGTAGATATGTGATCGAACACCTTTTCTATATCGGAAAAAACGTAAATAACGTGTTGATCTAATGTAAATGCATCCTGTATTTCTTGTTGTAGCCGTATTAGATTGTCAACAGGAGACCGTCCTTTCCTAAAAACACACTTTGCTGGTTGTAAGTCATCTCTTACAGCGATCCACGTTAATCTGTTACCGTCTATTCTTTTAATTTACATAGAACGCAGGTCAGAGATATCGGTCTATAACTATTTAGGTCATACTGGTTTTTATTTGCCTCGAGGTTTGGCAGCTTCCTTCCATTTGTCTGGAATTACATTTGATTTCCTGATCTGGTTTAATACGTGGAAAATTGCATCAATATTATGACCTTGTAGGTGTTTTATCATTTCAGGATGTATCTGGTCACGTCCGGCTGCTGATGATCTTAACCGTACTTCCTGGTGTGTAATTTCCGTGTTGAAGGATTCATCGTTATTTGATTCAAAGTTGAAGGTATTTCTGTGTTATGGTAATTTCGTTGAACCTTGTTCTGCTGATAGTAATCATTGTTGTCATAAACTAATTAATCAGATGGATTTTTGATCGCAGATATGCAACACGTTTTTCTCTTATTTGATATTTTCCTGATCTGACTCCTGTTATAACGTGATGTAAAACATTAAAACTTCGAATAATATTTTATTTTACTTACAATTTGTAAATCTAAATAAAGTTATCCACGAACATGCAACTAAAATACTTTAAAAGAAAGCAAATTTATTCGATTATATTCACTTTTTTTTTTTTTTTTTAATATATTGGGTTTTACTAGTTTAAAGAAAAAAAAAAAGGAAATGTAGTCTCGATAAAATATTTAGCTAAATATTATGTCGGGGCGAATTATCAAAAATATATAGTCCGATTAATTAGAAAATAGGAAACTTCACGATGGTTTTTAAGAAACGGTGTTAATAAAGTATCATCAATACTCGGAATATACAAGGCGAACATAAATATCGCTGTCGTGTTCAATAACACAACAGGAACAGGTAATAACACAAGTACATCAATAGAAAAACCGGTATCAATCTTTTTAGTGTCTAGATACTTAACTTGATAGTGATATTGATAATCGAGAGTAATAATACGAGTATATGACGTGTTGGTACTATAATGCGCCGAACGTAGAGCAACAGAAAATAATCACATTGTAGAGGCTCTAACGGTAAAACGACTCTAAATAAATTCGCACCTAACTAAATCGCGAATAAAAGTAACAATTTCGAATTCGTACTAAAGACAAATTAATAAACTCTCCAGTATTGCCAGAGATGATCTGAGGTAAAAAGTGTTAATTAACCGTTCAAAAAACCGCTAGGAACGGTATAATACGATATCTCTTGAATCATTACAAAAAATTTTATAACAATAATAAATTCTAAAGTACTTGATTGTAAATATAAAATTAAAAATTTACGGTACACTTCGTATCGCGCTAACTATAAACGTGATCTTCGTTCTTTCTTCCTTTTATATTTTACTGCATACCGATTGGTCCGTATGAACTGTCCAAATTTAACGATAATCCATTCGTTTCTATAATTCAATATTCCGCGGCTGGAAACGTGTAGGCAATATATGATAAATGGTTGTTGAAAAAATAATTGGACATTTTAAATATTTGGAATATATATACAAAAAAAAAATAATCCAATAAATTATGGTACAAAAAACGGCACATTCGTGAAATATTTTGGAAATAACGGTATTGCGATAGGAACCTTAGAAAAAAACGCTAGGTCTGGCAACATTGACTAATAATAGCGGAAAATTTAAAAAGAAAGATCGAACAGAATAGAGGATATGTTTAGGAAACTTATCCGCCCGTTCGGTAATTAAAATTATAAGTAGAAAAAGAAAAAAAGTTTCATCATGGATATTTCGACGAAATAAGCAACCAACAAGTAGTAGGCTTTTTTAAAACGTTAGCCAAACAAAAATTTTCACATAATTTTCACCTCGATGTGTTAGGCAACAGCATATTATTATTATAAACATCTCGGTTCTTGTTTTTTGTTTGTATTTTAATTCGCTAATTTACACCTAGTTGATGATATTCGGTTTTATAATTGTTTACGTATACGCATATTATCACGAGTGGCATTCGCTCCAATGATGAATAATAAAAATGTTATATATAATCACTAAATATTTATAAAAAACTACAAAGCTTTTTGACTACTAGTATCAAATAGACAAAAAATATATATCGAAATATACAATTTATAAAAATATAAACGAAAAAATAAAAAATAAAATAAAATACAAGAAAATAATTTAGATGTACCTGTAACATTATTTTATGATTAACTGTTTTGTCACTTAGCTATATTTTGTAATACTGCACATCCATCACGCTATCTTGGTGTCATTTTAGACAAAAGGCTAACCTTTTCCAAGCATATTGACCATGCATCATTGAAGAGAAACAGAGCAATCTGTTCAATTTACCCCATTTTCAATCGTAAATCTCACTTAAATATTAATAATAAACTAATAATCAATCATTAGGCCTATTTTAACATATTCTTGTCCAGTTTGGTCTTCAGTCTCAAATGCTAGTTTTAATAGACTGCAATTAGTCCAAAATCGATGTCTTAGATGTATCCTCAATGGCTCCTCCGTATATATATATGCATAGTGCTCTGCAGGTATCACATGTAAAAGACTACATCCTCAAACTATTCAAAAAAAATTTTCTCAATTGTAGTGCGCACCGTAATAATTTACTTCCAGCAATAGGAAATTACGATTCCAGGGAACTAAGTATTATATTAAGTATAAGCATCGACGCATTAAACATAATGTATTATTCTCATAACGTTATAATTTGTTTGCTTTCGTTTCCATTACTTATAAATGATATTACGTATTCGTTATATAATTAAACTTATTATTTTTTAAATCATCTATTGAATTTGTGATAGTTTTTTGTCTGATTTTTCCATCAATACTATTTTTATCTTGTATATTTATTATTTACCAGTTTATATTATTAGAATTTTTACTTTCATAAATGGCGAGGGCATTTGTTCCGGTACATTTATTAAATATTATTATAACTTTTTAATATAATGTCAAATATAAGCGTTTTTACATTTTACATTCATCTAAATTAAGTATTTTCTTCCATTAATTTTATTTTTCCTTTTATATTTTTATAAATCATATATATATATATATATATATATATATATATTTACAGTCATGTCTGGGTATGAGTAGCCTAATCCCCGTGCTGGCAAGGCAAATTGGTCTCGCATTTGGGAAGTTGTCCAACATATTTTGAAACAAAGATATACCGAACAGTTTGAAGTGCAAACTTTATACCCAATGTGTCTTACCGGTGTTAACATACGGAGCAGAAACGTGGAGCTTCACAAAGGGAATAATTATGAAAATCAGGAAAACGCAAACAGCTAACGAAAGAATAATATTAAACGTCAAGTTAAAAGATAGAAAAACCATTACTTGGATCAGGGAGCGCACAAAATTGGCTGACGCGGTGGAACGAATATCAGAATTAAAATGGACGTGGGCTGGACACGTGGCGCGTAGACATGATGGCAGGTGGACAAAACATATCTTGCAATGGTGCTCATTGCATTCAAAAAGGAAAAGGGGCAGACCAGCAACACGATAGCGAGACGACATTGCCAAACATGCAGTGGATCCGGGTTGCACAAAACCGGAATCGTTGGAAACGTCTGGAACATGCCTACACCCAGCAGTGGGTTGAAATGGGCATAACGTGATATATATTTACATTTATATATAAAACTGTAGCGTCTAAACAGAAAATCTATTTTTTTAAATTTTTGTATGTCTGTCTGCCTGTTCCGATTTAACTCAAAAACTATTAAAGCAATAATGACAAAATTTGCACAACTTATAACCTATCCCCTATCGGATTCGTTCTAACCTTTGTTTAAAATTGTTATCACAAATAGGACAGAAATTACAGTAATTTAAAGTTTTAAAAAGTAGTTGTCAGCAAAATCTATGTCAAATCGTTTAAAATTTAACACGTTTTCCGGTTCGAATGTACCTTCACTACCAACCAACCCGTTTTATTACGCTAGAGGCGTGACCGAAATAATGACAGATATATATATATTAATATATTACAAGAGATTGGATTGGATACTGCTGATAGAAGATTAATAAAGAACTTATATTTGCAACAGATGGTAACAGTAATACAAAATAACGGCGAAACGACGGATAAAATCAAAATTGAGCGCGATGTGAGACAGGGCTCTATTTTGTCGCGGACATTGTTTAATGTATACGCGGATATCATATTCAGAGAAGCGTTAACAAACAGATCTGAAGGTGTCAAAATTGGAAGTGAAATCATTAATAATATAAGGTACGCAGATGACACGGTAATATTAGCAGAAAATGCGAAAGATTTGGGAATATTGTTGAAATTATTAGAAAAAACCGGTGATAAATATGGTATTACAATTAATACTAAGAAAACTAAAATAATGGTGACAATAGAACAAAGTAAACCAAAGATAATACTACGTAATGTGGAATTAAAAGTAGTGAACAAGTACAGATACCTCGGTGCATGGCTAAACAAAGCCGGGGATTCAAATGAAGAAATTAAATGCAGGATAGGACAGGCAAGAGTAGCATTTATAAAAATGAAAAAAACATTAACATCGCATGGAATATCTCTTGAAGTAAGACTCAGAGTTTTAAAATGCTATACGTATGGTCAGTATTGCCGTATGGCTGCGAAACATGGACGCTGAAGGGTAAAATAATCAAAACTATAGAAGCCTTCGAAATGTGGTGTTACCGTTGTATATTGCGCATATCGTGGACAGCAAAGAAGAAGAATAACGAAGTATTGGACATACTGAAAAAAGATAAAGAATTGTTAAACACGATCAAACGAAGGAAAACAGCGTAGACACATATTAAGAGGTCCGAAATATGTACTGCCGCAGACCATAATCATAGGAAAAGTAGCAGGAAAAAGAAGAACGATTGCTTGGCTGGATAATATCCGAAAATGGTCGTCGATGGAGGTAGAAGAATTGTTTCACAAGGCCAGAGACCGAAAATTATATCAAGAAATTGTCGCCATAGTTGCTACCAACGACTACTGAGAACAGTCAATTGGACAAAAGAAGAAAATATATATATATATCTACAGTCGTATACTGATCATAATTGACTGTCGTGACCATTATGTAGCAATCAAATTCCTCCACAGTTGTCGATCATCTGCCGAGTGTACCAAATCTGGTATTGACAGTTTAACACGTCGGCATATTTGTTTCGTCCATCGGGTCATTGGCCGACCTTTTCTTCTATGTCCGTTCATTCTTCCTAGTGTGACTGTCCTGTCTAAGTCTCGTGCACGCATTATATGCCCGAAAAATTTGTGCATATTATCGCGTATGTCTTGTGACAATTGTTTATCTATATTAAGACGCTTAATGATCGAGACGTTCGTTTGTTTATCGTGCCATTTTATACCCAGCATTATGCGCCAGCATTTCATTTCAAATGCATCAATATATTGCTGATCCGTGGAGTTTATTACCCATGTTTCGGAACCATAGGTAAAGATGGAGAACACCAGGGAACGAACAAGTTGTATTTTTGTAGAATAATTGATATTTTGCAACTTATTCATAGCATTAAAATGTAATCAGTTAACCGATTCAGAGAAATCAAATCGACTAGAAAGTTGATCGACTCAATTCCACTTAGAATCAATTATTAATTCTTACAAGATATAAAAAACCGAATCTTTTATTTCATCGACCTCATAATAGTATAGACACCTAGAATTTTGTAATAATAAAAAAACTATTCCCCTCCCTTTTATAATGTGACTCTTCGTTTTCTCAAGCGTAGAACGACGACGATGGTCGGGTGTCTGTCTACAGATAAGGAAATACTTCCCTCATTTCTTGGTATTCATTTTTATCAAGTCGATCAACCAACTCATTTACTTTGACGAATCTCGTTTTTCCACAAAAATTAATCGATCAACTCCGGAATCGATTCGAATCGACAGCACATATATATATATATATATATATATATATATAAAATATCCACTTCTTCTTCTTCTTCTTGTAAATTCATCTCCTACCTGAGGTTTGTGACCATCTGACAATATACTTCTATTAGTCGATTGACATTCTTCTTTTTAGCAACAATCGCGATTTCTTCTTTACAGATTTCATTTCAAATTTTTAAAATACCACCTGGCATCGATCAAATACGTGACATTTGTCTCTACAAATAGCGCGTTACAAACTTTTTTTCATTAGCGGATTTTGCAATCATATTAGTCACCCGATCAATCTCCACGATGGTACTGTTCGTTCCTGAAAACGAATTCATAATCCAATAATAGCTTTACGCACACTTAATAAGTGGCGGTGTTTGTTTTTTTTTTATAAATAGTTTTTCGTACAACCTGGAAAGCATAGGCAGCAATGAAATGAGACAATACGAGTTTGATCATGTGGTAGGTTTCTGCGTGTTTTTAATTCTTTGAAGCACGGTGGTAAATATATGAATCGTTTAAAATTTGACATTTCATGCACGGTGGTTACTATGTGTGACCACCACATTTATTAAATATAATTTTGAGCAGTAGTATGGTGCTATCTATATGTATCGCGCCAAACAAAGTCATTCGATACCACTAGATGTCTCTAGTGGTATCATAAACCAGCCGAATGATTTCTGTAGCTATTCACGAAGCATAATAATCAATCTTTATTTAACTCTTTGAAGGGCAGGTTGTTGTAGATTAGAAAATTCTTAGACAGAAAAGAAATGTGCATGATTGTTAATAATGCATCAGTTAATGATTGTCACGTACGTAGCTGATGTTCAAAAACACATGAAAAATGTTTCTAAATTAGTCACACAAGGCGGTTATGTGGTGTAGCTGCTGCCTCGGAATTCACAATAACTGATAATACGGTCGGTTTCATTGTGTGATGACTACCCATAAAATATATCATTTCACTGGTGGCTTCACTGTGTAACCACAGCCCTTACTCCGCTACATTTTATCTCGAGAAAAATTTAATACGTGTGTTTCAGCATTATATAGTGATACGAAGACAGCAACCGAGATAACATAATCGAAAGTATCATTGTGTGTAATCCGAGTACTTCATCAAGTATTTCAGTTTCTACACGTATGAATATCTCATACGAGACTTCTATATCCTGGTTTTACAGATGCAGGCAATGAATGCATTTCAGTTATTCCTCCCAAATGATAATATACGAACAAATTTGAGACATAAAAATTACGAACAAAGAGTTTTGTCGTGAAGTAACAATATTCTTTTTCAAAATAATACTGGCATTTTGCAAAACGAAAGTGTGAAAATAAAAGGCAAATCATATGTTTGTAACGCAATTAGACCAAAGTGTGCAAGTCATCAACCAAAAAGAGACGGAACAAAAATGCGTTGTGCTCTCTGCAACAGAAAAAATAATCCAGTAGGGACGTTTTGGAATTGTTCTGTCTGCAATGTGTTATTATGTTTAAATAACGATAAAATCTGTTTCCAACTATTTCATAAAGATTAACTATTATTTTTCAATATTTCTTAATTTTTCATTACAGTAGTTACAAATGTTAATGTTTTAGTTAGTTATCTTGCTTTTAAAATAGTATGACTAATTTTTTGCTACATTGTCCAATGACTAGTCCCTATATTAGTATCTTATGTTTTAATAATTTACATAATTTTCATTCCTATTCCAGGTCTAATGGCTTAGTTCTCCTCACCCTGCAAATTTGCATCTGTGGCGAGTTATCCAATAAGCTAATTGCAGACCAGTAGCATGACTATGTAACAACTTCTGATGTTTGATTGCCTTTTTTTTAATCACGTCAGCTATATACTCCATGCCAAGGTCATCATGTATAGTTTTGTTCCTTAAAGCAAAGAATAATATTATGATATCTTTGTATTTTCATTATATTGCTTTTTTCACTGCAACTCATAATTCGCATCCGTACATCCATACTGTTGCGAGTATTTAGTTGTATAATAATCATCATTTTTTTTACGGTAAATTGAGATTGCATCCCTATTAACCAATACAGCTTTATAGTTTTTATTCTGAGTTCAACTGTTTTTGTAGCAATATGCTTACAGCATGTTAACTCTTGATCAAAGTACAAGTCTAGATATTTAACATCGTTTTTAAAGGGTACAATCTTATTATATATTTTGATGTTTAATTGCTTTATAGGACGATTTGAGAACACTGTGTTGATTTTTTATTATTGTAGTATTACTTATTACAGGGGAATGATCAGATGAAAAAACAAACTCTGATTCTGTTACAATGTAGTTTGAGGCCAATTCCTTGACTACATAAAAATCTAGCAAGTCTGGAATTTTTCTTTAGTATGTTGGCGATCCACTCGTTGAAGCGCTACACCTATTAGAATCCGTTTATTTCTTATAGTTCTCTTCTTCTTGGCGTAGTCAGTCTCGAACCACAGTGTTTTTTTTTTTCATTGTAGTTGCTTTCAACTACGTATATATTACCAAGAGAACAAACGAAAGAGTTGATGTTGAGGAATTTTATGTTTTGGTAGACAGTACACCGCAGACATGACTGCATTTTTATTTACACACTGAACTTTTATACTAATAGTCTGAAGCTTCCTTGACACTTATAAATTTCAGCGTTTGATATTACCTTTAACCAATATTGCTGTTGCTCCATAGGCAGTACCATCCAGATGGGGGTACTATAGAACGTGTTGCCTTTAATATAAAAATAACTTACATGTGTAAGATGTGATACAGATATTAATAATACATATATTTTTTATTAATTTAAATTTAAATATAGCTCTATTTCTGATTTGCATTGCAGAATGCCATTGGTATTCCAAGTTATAACTTTTAAGGAGTTAATTTTTTTATTAAGACAGACATGGCTGTTTGAATCAGCCATTTATCATATTATGATGCTGATTCATCATTTGAATAAATATGTCCTAAATTTCCTTAACGAATTTATTGAATATTTTCAATAGTCGAAGTATTATTGTGATATTTATTATTAGAATTACTATTTGTTTTATTTTTATCTACAACATGGGCGTAAGTGGCATTTGAATTAATGGTTGGTCGGTTTTCACTAATTTGTGGAAAATTTCTTTCAGTAAATGGAATTTCTTGGGCTATTTGCCTTGTTTGCAAATTATGCTGTGTAAATTTTTTGTATTGTGTTTTGTTTCTCCTGTTTAAAACTTCCTGGTAGACAACATATCCTTTATAATTTGATGAATGAGATTTCCTTTGCAAAGGACACAGGAAGCGCCCATATTTTTATCTTTATCACGTGTGGATGTTTCGTGGCGCTATCTGCATTTGACACACGTAAATGGTTTTCAATTTATACAGCAGACATACCGGTCGTGAAGAATACACTGTTCGCTATTTTGCTGACAACATCTGTATTTTAGCAACACACGAAAGTCTAGTATATGGATTTGTCATAATCCAGGAACATCTAAATAAAATTAGCTCATGAGCCACTAAATGGAAAATCAAAATCAATATTAAACAGAGTCGTCAAATAAAATTTACACCGAATAGGTCTTGTGTACCAGTAAAAATCAATGACGCTACTCTGACACATCACAACTGTGTCAATACCTAGGCTTGTTTCTTGTTCGATGGCCTCAAATGGAAACCACTATACAGTCAAGGATGAACAACCTCCAATGTATAATAGGTAAAAGATCAATATCTACTCTACAACGTAGAACAGTATATTCGGCTGTGCTTGCGCCTATATGGAAATATGACCTTGAAGTTTACGGTACATCAGCTACATCAAATCTAAATCGGATTCAGCAACTACCGTCGAAGATACTTCGCTCCATAGCCAACGCTTCATATTTTGTTTCCAACATCACGCTACACCATGATTTAGAGGATAGAGTATGTGCGCGAGTACTATATAAATAGATACAAGAAGTTTTTCAGCGGATTTAAAGATAACTCAAACATGGAAATATCGAGCATGTATCTGCCAGTGTTGCCTGATAATCCACGTAGAACATTAAAAAGAACATGGACACGAGATATCCTTGATCCTGCATAACTATGGCATGAATACGGCAGCGTAGTTCGGTTGTAGACCGGGAAGGTCAATTATTTCTTGTCCAACAAAAATAGAACATAAATTTTTAGGTACACGTAAAACTTACACAAAATTAGTATAACCGAAATACGAGCATTCGATTATCTGAAAAATGTCAGTTCGAACAAATATGTCTAAAAATATCAAATAATGATAAACCATATGTACACTCTACTTTAACTGTTAAATAAATCTATCCCATAGTAATAGGTGATCTATTTATTTAATTTTTAATATCATCGGTACGCATTTTAACAGAAGTATGTTGCACGCGATAAAAATTACATAATGATGACGTAGACGTAGATTACAATTTTTTTTCTTCGTTTCAAATCTAGGACAGAAGGTGAGAAGATGAGAGACTTGAAAATCAGAGATTTACCCAACAGCAGACTCATGAAGAAGCTAACTTGGATAGACTACCACTTGATAATACGCATTAAATGTTAAAATCCATGTGTAGAGTGTTGTTGGAGACATACGACGGAGTTTCTCTGGATTTTTTTTTTACTTTGATGTTCGATGCACATCCCTATAACTCAATAACATAAAGCCACAGTGGCTTCAAGATCACCTTATAGAGCGGTAACTTATTTTTTATTTTGATTGAAGTCCGAGTAACTAGTGAAGATTTCTGGTTTTTATATCCAGTTCCATTTTCTTTACTTTAGCCATACTGACGACCGATCGAGATGTACACTAAAGTGGTATTTAGCAATTGGAGTTTGTGTTATTGCTACGTTATTTACTTTACTATATATTTCTTTCGATCTATTTTGCTATTGGTAAAATGATGTGGCCGCTTCTAGTTTCATTTATAAGTATTTTATCTACTCACAGCATTATCTCATCAATACCAGAGATTAGAAATAATTTTATTAATAAAATGTTCTTAACTGATACTTTTTATTTCGCTGTTGCGTATATTTATAAAATTATCAATTCTCGTACACAATTTTAATATCGTGAACTAAACGACCATATATTTACCGTAAGAATTCATATTAGGAAACCTTCCGAAGCCATATCTTTCTCTACTTTAATCCGTAAAGCAATTTAATTAAAATTCGAACCGTTCAACAACATAAGTTATAAAATTTAACTATTAACATCTTCTACAAAATTCAAGCGTACGTTCTAATTTAAAAAATTAAACTACAATTCAACGACCAGCTTCATAGATCACATTATCATCAAATTCTACAAGGTTTGGACTTTATTAATGCATCTAATCGGAATGCTGGACGTTAAAAACAACAGACATCCGACGAATAAATACCTTTAAAATGTTCTGCTGGAGAAGAATGTTCAGAGTCTCATGGATCAAAAAAAGAACAAACGTCTCAATCCTAAATGAAATCCGTCCGGAAATGCGTCTATATAGTGATGAGACGAATAGCTACATACTTTGGCCACATTATACGGCACCGAAAAACTACTTCTAGTCATGGCCGAAGGAAAAAGGAAACATGGAAGAGCGCCCATAAGTTACGCGGATGTAATTTAAAAAATGACAAACGCCACGTCGTTCAGCGAGTTATTCAATACGCGGAGAACAGAAACGCAAGCCGAGCAAACGTTCGGCAAATTAAGGTCCACGATTATGCTCGGATCGAGCAAACGATGAAGAAGAAGAAGAATGCATCTAAACGAATGTAATGTTCCTTCGTTATTAATATCTCGCTCCAATTTAATCGAAGAAAATATTCTAACCTCAATTCTTAAAATTTAAATCGTACATTTCGTACGAATATAATAAGTTTACGGCTCCGAAAGTAATTTTGAAAATTGCTTGATGTTTATTATACTTACGTATAAATTACACGCTTTTATTTACATATTTCATTAAACGTAAAATCTGAACCGCTGGTACGTTACCATATTTTACACTTAGATGGCGGATTCATTCGAGACTTGGAGCTACAATGAAACGCTCGAGCGAACGATTGTTGATTAGATAAGGCGCCTATTATGCGAAATTTAGACACAGCGTGTTCAGCTTCAGTCATTAGAAATCGCCTGTACAGCCAATGTTCTTTCGAACACCAGGCACTGGCGAAACTAATCCAGAACATTTGGTCGCGAGAATACTTCTCTAAACCCGGTAGTAATTTACCGTGATCCGTTTCGCCCATTTGCTCTTTCCACATTTTATAAGCCGAATAGGCCAGTTCTGCTCCACTATTATCAGCGAAATTCTCAGCTAGCGACGCGTTACCGTTCAACTGCAAAAACGATTACGTCGATATATTAAATATTTTATAAAATTTCAAGGAAACCTATTTATCAAAATTTGGATTTTAATAACGAAATAAAACGGACACATGTTAAAACAGTGAAATGTACGGGAAAAAAAGGTAAATATAAAATTATATATCAATTTTACCGCAGCTCGCGATAATAAAATCTGCGTATAAAAAATAATTTTATTTAACGAGACAATAATCAATTCTCTTCCATTATAGAATAAACGACTATATTAACAGTAAACAATATATTAAATGTCGTTAGAAAATCTAAAAAAAAAAAAGAAAAGTTAAAGATCGAGTCAAGCAGATGATCGCCAACTCCGAATACACGGCACATAGAAGAAGAAACGACATAATAAACACACGCTATCATTTTTTTTTTATTCCTTCGAACAAGGTTTTTTTTAATCTTCAGTGTTATGTACTGCTACAAAGGCTAAAAGCACAGTGTCTATTATTCCGTTATTATAGATGTGAAGATAATTTAGTGCGAACGAGGACATTTATAAGAGTATTTTCATTTTTAGGTAAAAGTATTTCATTAAGTGTATTAGGAAACTGTAATGAGCGAATAGAGATATACCGAAAGCAGTGGATTAAGAGATGAACTATAGTGATTTGAAGATTGCAGGTTGAGCAAGTAGGAGGATCGGTTTTGGATGGGATATAAAAATGAGTCAAACGAGTACGACCTGTGCAGACACGGAACAACATCGATTCATCCTGTCTTGCGCGATGAACACGTTGAATAGGCCAAATACCACTTTGTTGTGGTAAACCGGAAAATCGTTGCTTCTTCCTTGAATTTATGGAACATGCAGCGACGCATATCGGAACATGTTGCTGGAAGTAATTCTGTAGGAGACATGAAGGTGGCTTCTTCTCGATCTGCTTCTTCATTCCTCCCATATCCCCTGTGTCGAGGAATCCAAAGTACACGATCCTGTAGACTTTGCTTGCTGATTGTAGAATTAATTTTCACCGCCAATGGATGCACGCATCTGGAATTTTCTTTCAGCTGTTTGTTTCATTGAACAAGCGTTTCAAATTATATAAAATAAAAATCTTTCGAACAAATACGCTTCCTAAATGGTATGATCGTTTTAATAGTTCGCTGTTGTTAATTAGTAAGTTTTCTCCGCTCATCTAACATTTTCAAGGAAACGTTGAATCATTCGGACTAATTGTCAATTATTTTCGAGATTAAAAAAATAAAAGTATCTTTAGCCAATCTGAAACATGTAAGTAAATTTTATTTTGAAAATATTAGCCCTTTGATTTAAACAAAGCTACCTTATCTGTACAACCGATTCGTCGAGCAGGTAGCTCATTAGTGGCTTGCAGAGATGATATACAGCTGATGCTCGCATTGAAAACTGTACTTGGCAAATGACAATAAACTAGATTAAAAAATGACGTAAGTCAACGAAACAAAATGCATTACTTTTACAAAATTCACAACAGCTACAAGTATATTAATAAATAATAAAGAAATACCGACTACGAAAGGTGTAAAGTATTTGAATTTACGGTCAGATAAAAGATTTACAGGGCGTGAACATATCCGAAGCAAACGAAATTAATTAAATCTAGTTTTGTTTATTACATCGAGATAGATTTGACATTGTCTTATTGTCCATTATTTAAAAAGTTGTAATTAGGGAAAATTATATAACAAAATGTATCATTCTTGGCCACATTGTACGCACCTAACCTTCTTTTTCATAAGTAGTTAGCTGATTCAAGGCGATGGCTAATTGATCGAATGAAAACGATAAAATAATATTTAACCGAGCCGACATTTTTCGGGGTCATCTTTTATTTTACCGATTGCGTCAGATATGATTAGGAAGAGGTTTTTCAAAATATAGCGACAATCTCATCCGTTATCGACATAAGCTAGAAGTACTACACGGATTTGTAACCGTATGTAATTTATAGAAGTAAAGTAAAGAATGTCTTGTCAATCCAAGAGTTGGTATGGAACACATTGCCTAAGCTAATGGACGATTTCTCACACGTGTCATCTCAATCGGTTATCATAGCAAACGGTGTGCGCTATTTGGCACGCTGTATACACGGATACAACGTTAATCCGATTAAATTTATTATTATATAGGACGTTTCGGTCTGATCAGAAGAAACCGCTTGAAGCGACAGTATTTTGCTTATTCAATTTTTTATACTAGATTATACTAAATAATAATATAACTCGAATGTTTTACTTCCGTGAAGGGTTGTTTTAAGTTTGAAGTTTATTTTAAAATTATAAATAGTTATAGTTTGCTCGCGGTAATTTTAAAATTAAATTACAATCCGTACTTATAATTTTATATTTATCCGTGAATATTCTCAACCGCATTTTGAATACGCGTTGAACAGCTACGTACTTTAATTTGAAAGTAGATATTTACTGTAAAAGATTAATTCATCGGAAAATTCCAATGTCGTTGTACTGTATTGAAATATACGGCTTAACATCAAAAACGACCACATTAATCTGGTACAACGACTACAATCGATAATTCTTCCAAATAACTGACGAAGCGCACTATGTATCGAACCTAGCTCTATATATATAAGATCACTTCACATAGAATATGTGCAAGCATATTACAAACATTGCATACGATTGTTTAACCGCGTGAAAAAAAAAGATAAAATCAACATAATCGAAATGCATCGACCATGTCTACCAGAAAATTCAACAAAAAAACTGAAGAAAACAAAGTCAAGAAATACTTTGCTTAACCATGTTACAGATGATACTTCGGCTTGCTGCTGCTTGTTATTAACACCGAATAATTATAATAAGCAACGATCGTACTAACAGAAATCGACGTTCCACTTATAGCTTAAAATTTTAGCACCGGTTCGGTGTTGTCTGTCCTGCCCAAGGTTAGGTACCATACGTTGGTCACACCAATAGTGGTCGTCGAAGCGGAGTTGTAAACGAGGAAAAAATATTCTAAATTTTTGATGTTATTCCAAAAATATTAGTACATTTTTTAAATCGTAAATTTAAACGATTCGCCATAATAATTCGGCGTGTATAATGCTACCTGTATTCCAGTTTCAGTATCTACGAACGCTCGATACTGATTTCTTAAACATTTGGCTTTACTTTCAAAATGTTCTTTGGTATAACGATCCCACCACGGACGATAATTTCCGTATCTGTCGAAATCTTTTCCCTATAATTCGTGCGCGATAAACGACATTAAAAAATTATCAAAAGCAATAATGAAAACAAATATTCACAATGTTTCTTCGGCGTAAACCGTGTCGTCAATTTTTTAAATGCATAATGTTTCGAAAATAATTACAGTTTTCATTTTCAAACCGTGCCAGTCTTTTTATTACATAATGTGTCAAAGATAATTACAGTTTTCATTGAGTTTGAAAATGAAAACTGTATTGATTTCGAAACGTTCGTAAAAAATTAACGACGTGGTTTACACCGAAATAAATCACGAATGTACGAATATCAACGGTGAAAATTTAAAAGTGTATTTAAAAAAAAAAAAAAACAAAGTTATTTATACTCACCGGCTCGTACATTGCGTGAGACATCTCATGAGCAATAATGAATCCGAACGTACCGTAATTGATGTAATCTGGACGATCTGACGAAAATAATGGATCCTGCATTAAAGCCGCCGGAAAATCTAACGTAAACAAAAAAGAGTTACTGTTTTATTTATTTATAAGGTGACCCGGATAGAGCAATTAGTAATGCCGCTACAACGCAAACCGCGTGCTCCGTGATTAGAGTACACACGAGTGATTCGTTTTTGTCTAGTTTCAGTTATGATGGCATCCTATAAAGTCGAGCGCGCGTTAAGCGTAGAATGTTTCGGCGTGAATCGATCACGACAGTTAAGAGTTTCGAAAAGAATTCAAGGTTACTCGGTGTAAACCTGTACCATCTCGCAATTCAATTTTAAGGTGGGTTGAAAACTTTCGAGAAACAGCCCCTATAACGGATAAAAAACGTCCTCGACACAAAAAAAAAAAATAGAATTGCCACTACTGGTCCGAATCTAATCTGCATTCAATCGAACAGAAGCCGTCACACAGCAAGCCCGTATGGGCTGGAGTGGGGAACAGTGGTGCCTTATTTTTTTCCTGCTACTGTCAACATAACATTCTATATCAAGATGATGAACTCGTTTTTGCTTCTCTCATTTCGTTGTCGTCGTTATCTGGGCCGTACATGGTTTCAATAAGATGGTGCGACGTGTCACTGTTTCGCAATGCTAAAAGAAACGTCGCGTCGCACGAATTTCGCTTTGCCGCCAAGCTCGCTAGATTTTTTTTGTGGGGATACCTTAAAACCCGCGTTTACGAAACACGTCCACGAGATCTGGAAGAGGTGAAAACTCGGATTTTTAAAGAAATTTCAAAAATTCTGCGACCTATGCTCGAAAAAGTCTTAGAAAATTTTGTTAAAAGACTGAATGAACGGTGTCCCACAAATGATCGTAAGCTAATCTCTCGTTTTCCTGTTTTTAAATAAAATTTTATTCAAAATTTTGGTCCAGTAGTTTTTGAGTTATTCAAAAAACAAAGTCCGTTTTCTCTGGGTCACTCTATACATTGCGAATACACTTGTAGAATTTTGGTAGCTCTATTAATAAAATATTGGAAATAGTTTTTGAAAATAATAAGTAAATTTTTATTTATCCAAAAAACTAAAAAAAAATGTAAAACAAGTAACATACCGATGGAATTAGTAGTTGGATAGTAAAATGCATTCACGATGGTAGGCGTCGCATGAGAAATCCAGTAAGAACGACTAAATGATTTGCGATACATTTTCCCAATATAATCTTGGTGAAATTTGCTCACATTTAACAATGATCGGTAATATTCATTTTCGTCTATAATTAACTGCAACACATGGCGGATAATTATTTTCAATAGAAAAATAGGAATAATATGCCAAACTCGAGTATATTACTAATTAATAACTGAAATAGAACGTTGTAATTACGATTTTCCCTTTATAAAACCCACATTTTAATTATTAATAAATAAATAAAATTTAAAATCAATTTATTCGCATTTAAAAACCACGATTTACCTTTATCGCTTTATTTCCACTGTAAAACATTGTTATTAAATATTTACGTACATAATTTTGATTAAAAAGAAAAAAGAAAAAAAAAACCACTACGATTATAACATAGAAGAAAAGCGTAACAAGGAAGTGCAACGAACATATAAGTATACTTGTGTATAAGATTCCAAAATATTAACGGAAATTATATTAAATATGATTAATAACGAAATAGAAGAAAATTTAGTCAATTACGATGGAAGAAACATCAACGGACTATAACGATAAAAGAATAATGAAAACATTATAAGAAACGAAAAAACCAATAATAAGAAAACAAAGTGGAAAACTATGAAAAAGTAGTAGAACTAGGATGTTGTTTATCACCCGGACTTTTTTATAATATATAGGCAAAAAGAATAATGCAAGATTTTGAAGAGAAAAGTGAATTAAAATTGGACGATCAACGAGTTGATGTTTTGTTTTGAAATGGGCTCAAGTAATCGATAAAGCAGCTGGAAAATTCAGCAAAAAGAAGTATATCAATGATGAAATGTGCTTCAAAAAGAGTCGCACCGAATGTAAAAATTAATGAAAACAGATACCCAAGAAACACAATAACTGAAGATGAAATGAACGACAAAGAAATATCAAATAGAATTAGTTTAAACTTTCAATAAAAAGAAAACTTCACTGACCTCATTATAAACAAGGAAATACTTTGTTAAATCATATATATACATATACACACACACACACACACACACACACACACACACACACACACACACACATATATATATATATATATATATATATATATATATATATAAAGCATGTTAATGTATAGAGATCAAAAACACCGCCAAATATATAAAAGAATACTTCGAAACTCGGATACATAATTTGTTGGACAGAAAAACAACGAATGAAAAAAGTTTTCAAAAATATACGTGAGTGAAGCTGCTTAATTCAAAAGTTAAAAAGAATAATCGATTCGCAAATATAATGATTGAAAGGACCAGTTCGATTAAATATCTCTGATGTCATATCAATGACAGATGAGATATATCTACCGAGATAAGATCCAGAATTGAACAGGCGAAATCACATTTCCAAAAAATAAACAAAATTTCAACGAACCTAAATTTTAAAAAGCAGATCTGCAAATAAATCTTCATAAGTGTTGTGTTTTCAGCGTCTTATTATACGGCGTCGAATCTTAAGACATTGCCTAAAGCGTTATGCAAAAAACTAAACGCTTTTGAGTTATGGACACGCCGTAAAGTTTTAAAAATTCCATGGACGGTGGTCAAAATAACAAATGCTGAAGTTTTAAAGCGTTTAAACGAAAGCGCTAAAATTGTTAAGTCGGTTAAAATAAGAAAATAAGAATATCTCGGACATTTAATGGTAATAAGAAATACGAGATACGTCAGACATACAAGTGGTAGTCGTGGGCATGACCGTCCTCGAAAAACGTGGATGGAAAATTTAAATAATAGATGTAAATTAAGCACGATAAAAATATTCTGAATGACAATGGACAAAAATCGAGTCAAGAGGATGATCGCCAACGTTCTTCGAGAACGGGCACATAGAAGAATAAAAAGAATAAATAAGTTAACCAGTGAATAGGCCACTTATATCGACATAATTCAAGTTTTTTTTTATAGTTAATCGAAAGAAAAACGAATAAAGGCCAAGAAACAAATACATTGCACAAAGAGCACGAGGGTATCAAGTTATTTAAACTTTTAAAAAAAAAACAAAAAAAAACAAAGACAATTTTAGTTTTAAAGTTTATTTATTCATTATAATCATATCCATCTAGAAAGAAGACATTTTATAATATACACGTAATAAATTTGTACATACATCACTGTATAAATGAGCCAGCACTGAAACGTTCATTAATTCATTGGGATAAGCAATAACATCTTCGATATCCTTAATTTTTTCCATAGCCAATTGTCTGTGAAGTAATCATAAAATAATAAAATTAAATGGCATTAGTAAACTAAATTTATACGATTTACGTTAACATTTAATTGATTTTTTTGTAGTGCTATCACCGCCGGAGACACCGGTTGAAATACAATACGAGAAATAATTTAGAACGTTTGAAAAATTGGAATTTTTGATGAATCATGTTAGAATTACCAAAGATACTTGGCCTAAATACGTAATGTATCGTTTTTCCGTTCATTTCAATTTTTATTTTCCTCCGTTTGTTAGTAAATTCGTTTTTTCATAATTTATTTTCATGCGCCTTACTTTTGATTCATCGTGTAATTCCATTAAGATTGTTTTTAACTGTTTCGGGGAAGCTGAAATTATAGTTACGTCATCTTCAAATCTAACGTTCACTTATATTTATTCCCTTTTTTCTCCAATTCAGGTTTTTAAATATTTCTTCCGGCGCAGCATTAAATAAAACTGGTGTTAATAAGTCACCTTGTCGCACTCCTCTTTTCAAGAGAAACTTTTCTCCTTCTTTATCCAACATAATTTTTCCGTATCCATTATCGTATATGTTTTTTATGATTCTCATATATTTAGGGTGTGTATTTTGGGTTCCCATAGTTTGATATGTCATGATAAACCGAGCCAAATGCTTAATTAACGAAAGTTTGATATATACACGGTCATATTTTGTTTTTATTGGCTGCTGATAGTTGATACTTCGTATTGACATTTTTTCATAATAAAAGTAACTCATGTTGTATAAGTACATACACACTAGAAAAACATAAGCAATATTAGTTTTATCATTAATAGGAAATTATTTAATAATTTCGTACGAAATTAAAAGTACATTGTTTAAAATTTTATAAAGAATGAACCGATTAACCATTTCCAATTGTCGATCAATGAGAACTTTTGCTTATATATATACTTTAATTATCATTAATGTCATTTATAATAAATTCAATGTTATTATTATTATTTTAAGTCATAGTTTTACTATCGATTCTAGTCCTCACAAATGCGTAAAGAATTTTTTAAAAATCTGCCAAAAATTAAAAAAAAAACACTTCAATTACTAACCATTATCTTAATAAATTACTGTTTCTTATTGAGCAGCACATATAAAAATTATAAATTCTACAAATTACTGTGTCGTGTTTAAACATAGTGTATATAACAATCAGGACCAAATTTAATTGTTGGCTTCAAAATGTTTCATGTTTATTACGTTAAAAACAAGCATTCATTTCATCTAATTTAATACGCCGTAATTAATGAAATCCATATTAATATGAAACGTTACAATTTCAAATATCCACGGAATATGATAAAAAAAAAAAATATTAACAAAAACAAGGGTTAAATTCGCAAATATTATAAACGTTATTTCTTAAATATGTTCCAAATATTCGTTTCATTTGAACAATCTGAATAAAAGTGCAGAAAAAAATTATTCTGTCCGGACTCTATTGTACCAATATAGAAGTTTCTTTTCCCTCATTCATACTCAACTATGTACCGCATTGCGATTATTATAAATAATTTTAATCGCATTAAACAGACTAAGGTTAATATACGTAGCGAAAGCTTACGATACATGACACAACAATATTACGAATAGAAATAATTCGACACCAGTTTCCTTCGTTTTGAATGATTTTTTTTTTCCCCCGATAAATATTTTACGGTGTAACCAATGAGGACGCGTTAACTATTAAAACATGTTCGACACGGGTCGCGCAAGGTCGTGTATTGGACACTTTTTCATTTTCCGATTTTTATAACGTTTTGATTAACCCGATTGGGATAACACATTATTCGGTAATTGACCTTTCACGATAAATTTTATTCGAACGTAACTAATATTAATTTATATCGAGCTTATGTTGGCTAGTTATTAACGTCTATTCAAATACATACAAACACATCAAATTTCGGTTAAAGCAGTTTTAAAATATGTATAATCTTATATTGAAGTTTTTATTCATTACTCTACGTGTAACAATGTACGTTATGGCAAGTTTAGAGTAGAGAGGGGCACATTAGAAATTAAAATAAATTAATTCAAATATAAAAAATTTATAATATAATAATCATAAATACGTTAACCGAATATACACGGTGCGTCCCATAAGTTCTCGTACTGGTGCTCCCAAACCCACAAAAAAAAATCAAAAATTTTTTCAACACGATTTTTATTCGAAGTAGTCTCTCTTAGATTTAATACAACTAATAGAGCGATCTTTCAACTTGTTTAATCCCTTAGAAAACGCCTCGACTTCGATCGCCTTTAGTCGGCTCGTCACAACTGCTTCAATCTCTGCAATCGAGAAAAAATGATTTCCTTCGAGGTCCATTTTCAGCTTCGGGGGCAGAAAATAGTCTGGATAGTATAAGGGATGGCGAAGCACTGGAACCATTTTTTTGGCCAAAAGCTGGACGTTGAGGGCGGCTGTGTGCGCCGGCGTATTATCGTACAGCAAGAAAAACGAACGATCATTCCACAATTCCGGCCTGACGCGTGCAATTAACGTCATTATAGAATGCGGCATTTACAGTGGTGCCCTGAGGAACAAATTCTTTGTGAATAATACCTTTTGAATAAAAAAAAAAAAGATCAACATCACCTTGACTTTCGATTTTTTAAAACGAAGTTTCTTGGGTTGCGGTGAATCTATCTTTGCCGCACCGTTCTGCACTTTGACGTTTTGTTTCGGGGTCATGTGCAAAAAATCAACTCTCGTCTCCCGTGATTATTTTCTGAAGAAAATTTGGATCTTTTTCGATCATTTTAAGGACGTCCTCCGCATGAGAAACTCGCTGCTGTTTTTGATCGTCTGTCAACGAATGTGGAAAAAAACGCGCACACAGCTTCCTCTTCTTTAAATCGTTCGTTATAATTCGTTGAACAATCGTTTTCCGAATACCAACGAGGTCTGCCACCAACCTACAGCCAGCTGTTCGATGTTCGTTAAACACAACGGCGACACGAGCGATGTTGTCAGACGCTTTCGTGGTGCAAGCTCGCCGGCTTTTCTCCTCGTCCTCAATCGATTCCCTACCCGACGCAAACGCACTAAACCATCGAAATGCTGTAGTACGACCTACTACATACTCACCATAAGCTAATTTTAACATATACGTTTCCGTCGCATTTTTTCTAGCTTTAAAATAAAATTTAATCGCGGTACGTTGTTAGCGATTTTCAGCCATGACGCACGTAACCAGCTATATGCCGCATAAAGAAACACCAAACTGAAACTAATCTTAACCACGTGTAGAAAAAATATGTAGAAACAAGTTCCTAAATTTTCGTGAAGATCGCGCCACTAGTTTCGATTTGACAGCACCAGTCCTAGAACTTATGGGACGCAATGTGTATATATATATTCATTTAATGTGTGTATCATGATTAGTATTTTTCAACAATTGATCGACGATGTTGATAAGGGCCGGAATTACGATAGAATAAAAATAACAATAATAATATGTCTAAATGATGTAGGGTTATATAGTAGTTGGTACCATAATAAGAAACATCTTTTATCTGTTATTGACTACTGGAAAATTTGTTGCGTGTATACCTATAGATAACCATATAGATAAGGCATATCTAGTAGCCAACCAATATACTACTTAGTATTCGTCATTATTACTAAGTGAGAATCGAGCCCGTAATTCGGAGCGAGACTCGTTTCGGCTGTTTCACATACTCGTTAAATTCACGCGCTATTATGGAATACTCTTTAATCGTTACACACACACACACACACATATATATATATATATATACACAAAGAAAATTCTAAAATATTGGCAGAATATTAAAACATATGCTAAAGTGAAATGTAGAGGTGAAATATCCAGACAGTTTGAAATAAGAACAGGAAGGATGGGCTGTCACCTTTACTCTTTAACTGCACACTTGAAAAGGTTTTAAGAGAATGGAGAAAAGCTATGAGTGATGAAAATATCACTGGGAATATTACTGGGATACAAGAACAATTTACTAATAGATTGTTTAGATTTTTCAGATGATCTGGTAATAATAGAAGAATCTACGGAGACAGCAAAGCGGCAAATAGAACTATTTAAAGAATAAGTGGATAAAGCTGGGCTACAAATTTCCTTAAAAAAAAAACAAATTTATAACAAATATTACAGCCGCTCCTGATAAAATAAAAACTAAGTTTGGTCAAGTGTTAAGGGTTAATAAGTTCAAATATCTGGGAGAATTAATCGAGCAGAATGCATCAGAAAGAGAAGCAATCAAATGCAGGATCGATTAAATGAAAGCAGCATTTTATTTAAAAAAGAAGTATATAATAAAAAATTTTTATCAAGAAATGCTAAACTGCGACATTATACAAATGTGATCAGACCAAATGCGTTATATGCAGCGGAGGGCATAAAAATGAACCAAAAAGGATTAAATGAACAGCTTGAAATCGCAGAAAGAAAGATCTTAAAAAGAATAATAGGACAAGTGAAACAAGGTGAAAAATATATAAAACGAAGTAATCAACAAATATATCAACATATGGAAAAAATTATTGCCGCGATCCAGAAAACAATCCGATTTTATGGACATATGCAAAGGATGGAGGCCAGCAGACTCGCCGGAAGATTACTTAAGTACATACGAAAACTAAAAATGGATGGTACATGTGGTACACAGAGACTAAAAATGAGATGGTGGAAGTGAAATATTATGCCTGAGGATGTAGAACAACGATTAAAATTAAAGAAAAGACTGTTTGACTGTAAAGGATTCGCTGAAAACCAGGGAGGAAGAACTGGTATTTTGTGGACCGAAGAACGAAAAAAAAAAACACATTGAAAGGATGAAAGCAGTATGGGAAAAAATGAATAAAAATGGCAGGACCTGTTGATAACGTAGTCCATCAGTGGCTAATTCGAAATAATAATAACAATTATATATATACATATACATACACCAATACCCGTCTATCAAACCGTTTTATTGCGTTAGGTGTGTCAACGGATTAACGGACGGATAGACAGAAGTGGATGGAAGACATTGGGGAAAGCCTTCATCCAGTTGTGGATAGAAAAAGGCTTATCGTAATCGTGATGTGTATCCACACACACGCGCGCACACACATATATATATCTATCTTGTTCACATGTATCGCGCTACCAACAACTGTCTTCAAACCACGTATTGTAGAGTTATGTGCTTCGACTAATATACATAGGTAAGTTTATTCTTAAATATATATACATATGTATATATATATATACACACATCCATATATATGTATGTGCGTGTGTGTTTATATATATATACACGCATAATTTTTTTTTTAAAACTCTGTATTGAATTTAGTAAACAAATTATATAATTAATTTCGTATTAGCGTAAATAATACTCATTTATGAATTGCATTCTCTCTCCCGCTCTCTCTCTCGCTCTCATATATATATATAGGATGACCTAGAGAAGAGGGATGGTTTGTTGTTTTTTAATAACTCAAAAAATACTCGACCAAAATTTTTGAATGAAATTTTATTTAAAAATAGGAAAACGAGAGATTAGCTTATTTGTGGAACACAATATCGTTTAGATGGCAGCCATTTGCCCAAAAGTTCATTGAGTCTTTTTGCAAATTTTGGAAACTTTTTCGAGCATAGGTCGCTGAATTTTTGAAATTTCTTCAGAAATCCGAGTTTTCATGCCTTCCAGATCTCGTGGATGTGTTGTAACTTTGAATTATTTTCGAAGCTCTCTTTGCACTGTCGTGATCGATTTACGCCAAAAATTAAACGCGCGCTCCTTCTCGTTATAGGATGCCGTGATAACTGAAGCTACACAAAAACGAATTTCTCATGTGGTGTACACTAAACATGGGACATGCGGTTTGCGTTTAGCAGTCATATCAACTGCGCTATTCAAAAAACAAAAGCCGTCTTCTGTTGGTCACTATATATGTACAATAAATATAAATATATATATATATATATATATATATATATATATATTTATATAAATATATATAGAAATATATATATATATATATATATATAAATATATATAAATATATATATATATAAATATATATATATATATATATATATATATATATATATATATATATATATATATATATATATATAATTACTACTAAGCTATCGATAGCACGCATATATTAGGTTATTTCAATCCTCCGCGATTACACGCGAACCAACGTACGATAGAATATTATTAAATAAATATTATCAGGTAAATGACGAATTTCTTCAATCCGTAACATCAATAAATTATAATTACTTAGTCGTCGCGTCCATCCACTTGTTATTTTTGGCCGCACGCATTAATCTGATTCTGACATCTTCGACAATTTTTTTCACTTCCGCTTTATTTTCATGTGAAAAGTAACGTTTCACGTATGACGAGCCTACTATAACGTTAAATCTGAGAACATCGAGACACATGAAAAAAGGTTTAGAGTAAAATGATATTCTGCATCTTAATAAAACATGGAAGAAGAGTGTTATTATTTTGGGTTTCCGTGACAAATTATAAAACGGTTAATTCGCCGACGTACATAGATCATTGTCGCGGCATGTACGTCAAATTTTTTGTGTAATAGATTTTGCACTGATATCGTACAAACATATGTTATACATACAACTGTGGAAAGATGAAGAATAAGAAACGAATATGAACGAAAAGCACAAAATAAATGTTAATTTTTCAGATGTAGTTTAAAGAATATTTTGTATTAATAAGAAACATAAATAAAATACTTACGCCAATAAAATATAACGTCCGTAAAAAAGAATCGATCGTGTCAAGGCGCACAATTGTTTTTTTTTTACATGACATTTGAAATTTTAATAAATCTTTTTGAGTTTAAACTCCTATTTACGTATGATTTCTTCAATTTTAACAGTTTATGATGTAATCAATGATTATAATTAAATAATATCCGAAATCAATTTAATCTAAAAATGTAAAGATATTAAGAGAACAAAATCTGCATAAGATTTATAGATTTTGAGAAAACGTTCGCCAAAGTAAATCAAAATGATCTGATAGCTATATTAAAACAAACAGATATCAACGGTTAAAATTTAATTACCAATCTATAATAGCGTCAGAAAGCGTCCGTTTAAGTGCTATTTGGAGGAATATATCTATATAAAAAGGTCTACGACGAGGGTTCATTCAAGAAATATCGGTATTTATTAACGTTGCATTAGAGCTGATGTGTCAATAGCGCTATCTATAGTGTAAGTTGAACGATGAACCATTTTACCTTGTATTATTTTATAGTCAAAATAAACGTGGTATATGTTTTTAAACGACGGGAAGATTTCGTATCAGACGAATAATTATCAAATTACGAGCACATTATCAAAGAACATATAAAAAAATCGAGTAGGTTATTAAAGTTTCAACTGAAACAGTATAAAAAAAAGAATTCGGTAAAAAATTTTTAATAATTTCTTAATGCCAACTAAATAGAAGATGAAACATAGTTACGTTCAAAATAAATAAATGTATTCCACGTTAAACAATGCTCAAACACGTTTATAATTTTTTTCCGGTGCAAACCATGTTCATATTTTTTTCACGTAATGTTTCGAAAACGCAGTTTTCATTATTGTATAAATGTTTTCGAAACGTCACGTGAAAAAAATATGGACATGGTTTACACCGAAAAAATCATAGACGTATGGATATTAACCATGAAAGTTTAAAAGTGTATTTAATATTCAAACACTTATTTCCAGTAAAATCGCGTTTCGTTTGCTATTATTATTATTATTATTAAGCGTATGTCTCCGTGCTATGTGTCAAAATTCTATGTCCAAGTTTTTTTATTCATTCCTTAGCCGTACTCAAAAGGTCTATGACTTCCTGGCATTCGCCAGCTAACGCTTGCGTTTAGTACCCATCCAGATATGGCCCTGTTTGGAAAGCTGTTCCGCAGTCGTAGCTGCCGCTGTATTTAAGTCCCACTTTTTTTAACATGTAGTTATTTCTTCCATGTTGGGTCCTCAACCAGTTCAATTTAACCTATTGTTCCCATGGTAAATCGATGTTCGTATGGATGATTAATTTATGGTGATCTATACCTTTTCTGGTCCACAGTTTGAACCGCTTATCTTAAGTTAAGGTACATTTTTCGATAAGCTCTTTAACTGTTTCATAGACTGCTTTCCTGGATTTAAGCTTTGGGTGCGTTTGTATCTTAATTTATTGGTAGATCGGCGGCTGTTAGATACTTTTACCATTCATTTTTTGCGACTTCTTCTCTTCTTATGTGTGGTGAAAGAATATTACAAAGTACTGGGAGCAATTTTACTGTTTCTAAGATTGTCCTCATAATTATATTTAGTTCTATATCCACCTTGTTTAGATCATACATCATCAGAAATTAACTAATTTGAGTAACGTAAGGTCCAGTCGAAACGTCGAAAGTTATTCAAAAATGAATCATGGTTTCATTGAAAATAAATATTTGACGATGAAAAATAACCACGAAACTTTTAGAAAATGTAACTCTGTGTTCTTTTTATTGCAAAGTATAATTTTAAAATAAATGTTTACAATAATACGTTGCTTATTGCTTACATATTGTTAGTAAGAACAGAGCACTCCGTTTTACGGGTGGAAAATCGCGGACCCAGTGAAAACTTTTTGTAAAATTCCGAAAACACCGGTATCTCGCTTTGTATGTATTGAATTCCATCGATAATTAAACGCCACGTCAAAAAATTCACCAGTACCCTATAAATATAAACGAGCACAAAATTAATTACGACGACCTTATCAGCAAATTAACTTTGAATGATTTACACCATTCGTGCACGAACAATATTATCCGATCGTCGGAATTAAATATTTTGAGGTATTTCGATAGAAAAACGTAATTGACGATATTAAAGAACCTTAAAAATTTACTTGAGAAGATTAAAAAAAATACATATATAAATATACAATGGATATAATTTTTTTTGCAAACATTAAAAATAAAATGAGTTTTTAAATTTATAATTTTTGAAAACGATATAAAGGAATTGAACAAATATTTTTAGAAAATCCGAAACATAAACGTAGATAACACAGATAGAAAATTCGAAAATGACACTTGAAAACTATCACACACACACACACACACACACACATATATATTTTTTTTTTCAAATACTTATTTTCATTTTACTTGTAAAATTGTGTTTTTAAAAAAAATTTTGTGTTTGTATATTTTTATATTTTATATTTTACTTTTGGACATCATACATTGCAACAGTAAATGAAAATTTAAAATTCCATCAGTATACAACTTTTGCAGAATCCAGAAAATAATATCGGAAAAAATAAATATAAAAAAACAAAATCAGTAAACAAATATATTGATGTTAAATTTCAACAATTCCAAATAAACAGAACAGACAAGCAGAATAACATTTTATGGAATATATTTTTACCATCACCATCAAATATTTTGAAGTAGTTATTTTTAATTTATACTTTTAAAATTATGATTTATTTAAAATAAAATTGTTCATTTGATAATGGCGTAAATGCCGAAAAGCTTTGTGTTTTCCATAAGAAAATAAATATTATTGATTTAACTAATTTTTCAATTGATTTTATATATATATGTGTGTGTTTGTATATATATATATATATATATATATATATATATATATATATATATATATATATATATATATATGTATATATATAATATGTTTTTTATATGAATTTTTGATCATGTTTAAATTTCTCATTAAAATTTCTTTGTAACAATCTTTAAAACTGTTTATACGTATGTATAGAAATGTCCAAATAAGGCCTATCAATTTCTACAATTCTTATATAATACAATAATATGTGTATGTTTTATGTCTGTACGTGTCTGATTTGTCTATAAATGAAATATATTTGCTTTCATACTTCATTTTATAATGAAGCCAGAATATTCGGGTCTTTTCTGGATAAAAAATAGCTTATTTCCCAGTCCTCTGAAAAAATTTCTAATGTAATTTTATTGCAGAAACCAAATAAAGACCCTTATGATGTTAAATCGTACAGGCGAGTTTTCATACCGAGTGTCTTAGGGAAAATATATGAAATATTATTAAAAACTAAAATCTTACATTGCATTAATAAACAGAACTTAAGACAGTTTGGATATAGAGAACGGTTATCTATTGAACACGCTGTAAACTGTCACTTTTAAATTAAAACAGGACTGAGTGAAAACAAATATGATCTGGTTGTCGGTATTTATATAAAATGAGTATTTGTTCCAAAATTGGAAGATCTCCTCGTTGAAGATGAAAACTTTCTGAACATCCTATATCATTATTTAGAGGAAAAACAAGTAAAATTTAATATTGGAAACATTTCTATGTTGATAAAATAAATAAATATGGGCTGCTGTTCGCAGGGAAGTATTCTTGGTCCATTTATACAGAATACGTTATTTAACGGCGCCTTGAAATTACCGTACAATGACAAATGCGCCATGTGTATGACTTAATTTTCGTAATTAACGGACATAGTAAAAAAACAGCTGAACAAATTAATAACAAACGCCATGCAGGCTAGGAAGTTTACTACACGACGTTAAATTATAACTATCTGTAGATAAGTGTTTTGCGTCTTCATTTATCAAATCATTGAAGTTAAAAAGGAATAATATCGAAGCAAAGTATAACGGTAGGAATTTATAGTCGAATATTTCGAGTATTTGGAAGTAATAATTGATAACAAATAACCGTTTAAGCTTCATATAGATTCATTAACTTCAAAAATGA
This sequence comes from Coronaproctus castanopsis, assembly GCA_032883995.1. Lineage (NCBI taxonomy): Eukaryota > Metazoa > Arthropoda > Insecta > Hemiptera > Monophlebidae > Coronaproctus > Coronaproctus castanopsis. Next base: position 221,851,733 of record CM065053.1, read on the forward strand.
ACACTAAGTATTATCACTCGCTAAAAACATGTCCAGATACATGAAGCTTTGATTACAACTACAGCGTAATATTATATAGTTGAAAAGGCAAACTATTGTAGTTCAGTTTTCAAAAAAACGATTAAAATTTAAATGTGTTAGGAAAAAATCTCCGTTCAAAGAAAATTCTTGAACAAGAGCCTACAGAAATTTTCAATTCTATTCTTAATATGTAATAAACCAGTTAGTAATTGTGCGTGAGAGAGCGAGAATAGACTGGTTACAAAAGAAACAATACACAACCCGCTGAGCGTATGTTTGAATGTCTGCAAAACTTTTTAATTAATTTTTCTTTTGGTATAGTTACTGTATAAGGAGCCACGCCTATCTGATTAAGCCTAACCAGCAGTGCAGGAGGCGCGGTTGCCGAAATATAAATTAAATGTACATTAATTTAACAATGAAAAAAAATTAATTTATTCGTCTAAAAAATCATTAATTAATAAATTATAATCCCTAAAAACCGTACATATAAAAACAGTTATTTTAAATGTATACCTTTTTGGCGTACTTTCCATTATAAGCTGTAAATTTGCCAAATAGTCGGGAATAGTTGAAATAACAATATCATTATTCGTAACTGAAATATCTGGAACTATCAGACTATTCAGATATTGAGCCCAAGGTATGTAAGGAACAGTATCTTGTAAATCATTTACCGATAAAAAATAAAATAGTTTTTTGTTCGGCTGTATCCCTTCTAATGGAGATATCTAATTTTATAACAAAAGTATAATTTATTAATAAATATTCATAATTAAATAAGAATTAAAAAATGCAACCAATCATTACGATATTAAAGTAAACAATAAATTATTTCCGTTCTTTTTGTTATTATTATTGTGATTTTCCGATTTAATCAGTTATCTGTCGCTTATTTTCTGTATCGAATAATGTATTTGTTCGTTATTTATTTATGTTTTATTCTTAACTCTATGATTCGTATTTATCTTTAATTATTTAACTTATTTCCATCGTACGATATTTTAGGTTCGACTGTATCGTAATATTAACGTTAAAATTTAGAAAATTTAATGCGATATAAATCCATACAAAAACGAACGCACCTCAATATATGTAGTAGAAGCTGGGACAACTAAAAAAATCTATGCTAAATAACTGAATGCCTTCCAGATGTGGCTTTACCGAAAGGTGTTGCTGTTATCATGGACGGATAAGGTTTCGAGAATAAAAAGATTTTGCAGCAATTAAATTAAAAAAATAGAACCGGTGACTATTATAAATAGACGAACCAGCCTGTCTCGGTCATGTCCTGAGATATAGAAGATATAAACTACTGAAAATGATCATTGAACGAAACGTCACAAGGAAACGGGGAAGAGGTAGAAGAAGGAAAATCTGGTATGGAAACATAAAGGAATGAACAGGTCTCAACACAAAAACCTTACTGCGAACACTATCTGACAGTTCAGAAGCCAAACGGATAATCATCAACATCTATTGAAGATATGGGTACAACCAGAAGAAGAAACGATTTTGAGAACGAAGTATAAAATCGGTGTTACATAAAACAAAATTAGTTTAGTGCAACATAAACATTGAAAAATAGAATTTTTTCGAGTAAGAATGTTTGCATAACAAATAAAAATATCGAGGAACGTGGTGCTATTCAATCACTAAACAAGTTATATTATGTTAACCGACAAATCGACGCTTAATTCACCTAAGGTTGGGTGTTGTGTTGACTTTCATTTTATTTTGTATTAATACAGTCGACGAAAAATTACGGTTTAATTGCTATTATGATAGATCCGAGGAAAATACAGGAAGTAACATCGTTCAATTACTTAGGACAGATTATAAAAGGCGACAATAGAATACAGAAGGAAATAACGAGAAGAATCAAAATGACCGCCCTAGCATATGAAAAACTAAAAAATATTTTACAAAATAAGGAGATTCCTGTAAGTCTGAAAAGAAAAACGTTTAATCAATGCGTGCTCCCGGTAATAACCTATGGGAGTGAAACGTGGACTACAACAGTAGCAATGGAGGAAAGGCTAAGAGTAGCGCAAAGAAAAATCGAAAGGAAAATAATTGGCATAACACTGAAAGACAAGAAAGAAAATAAATGGCTTAGAGAAACAACAAAAATAAAGGATATAGTACTAAGTATAAAAGAATCAAAATGGAGATGGGCTGGTCATCTGGTAAGACACCAGGAACTCCTTGCAAATAAAGTGGCAATGTGAACTCCAGACGGAACCCGTAGAATAGGCAGACTACTGACACGTTGGGTTGACGATATAAATGAAGTCCGAAAAGATTGGGCAAGTAAAGCTGCTGACAGGGAAAATGGAAGGAACTTCGAGAGAGCTACATCCAGCAGTGGATTGAAAATAGCTGATGAAGATGAAGAAGAATTGCTAACGTTATTCAACATGTTCTATATACATGTATACATGTATATATATATATTCGTTGCGTGCACGTTAATTTGACTAACAAAACACACTTGCGAGTAAAAAGTAGTCATAAAACTATGTTTATATCTTCGACAAATTATGTGAGTTTCAATCGGAACCTTATTTTATTATGTAATGAAAGAAAATAAATTAATAAAAAAAAAATATATTTCTTACTGCTCTAATTTTTCTTTCGAAATTCACCATAGAACGTATTTCCGATGTCAAAGATGAGGAATTAGCTCCCATCAAGATGGCTATATCGTGTATCAGCTTTTCATAAAACTGTGGGTATTCGAACGAGTATTTGTATAGACAATCTTTTCCCTCGCAAGATAATAAAGCTGGCGGAAAAAGCTGTATAATAATCATTAAAAGGGCATGTTAAAATATATATTGCTTATTTTTAAAAATTAAAAAAAAAAAATTAATAAAGCGTGTTTTCTTCAGCGCTAGTAACATTTATCAGTATTATATACGCGCGAAACAGCAGAAACAATAAATTACTAATATTTTCTTTACCTTTCATTAAATATAATAAATTTTAATTATCAAATAAAACATGGTAAAAAACCAACGTGAATTATGTGTTATATTAAAATGTCATGGCAAAAATTAAGTGCGCTGCAATTGATTATATTAATGCATATATATAATTGTATACTTATAACAGATTGGTATGTCAGAAATTTAAATAAATTAAATAAAAGAAGAAATTAATACAAAATATAATAATAGGATAGAAATATACGTAGGTTAAATAAAAGACGTAATATTATATTGTATATAAGAATGTCGTAGTGGCATAGTTGCTAGTGTTCAACTCGACGGTCTAGGGTTCGAAACCAACTAGCGAAGTAGCGACATAGAATTTTTCATCATTATATAATTCTTAATTACACGGAAAAATTAATGGTGCCACTCCGTACATCATCGCGCGCATCTGTATTGCATATAATTAGTCCTTTGAATGCTAGTCCATTTTAAAACTAAAACGTCCAGTGGCTAGTCACGATAATCGATAACGAACAATACAACGATGATGAATATTATTGTGTGTTTGTGAGATTCTTCGTTGTCTTTCGACAATGGTCGATCGGCTATAGTAAGGAAAGGAATAGAGATATTTGTACCGTTATGTATGTAGTAGTCGATGGTAAAGTATGGAAACATATCATATCTTAGGAACCTATGATATTAAGGAAATTTATATATATATAAAACTAATGATACATAAAAAATATGTCGAAGCAACAAGATACATATAGCGTTTATATATATTTCGGCCTTGATTAATCAACACATGTCCTGTTTGTCTATTAGTTTCAAAGAGTCCACTTTGAAAACTACAACTGATTCAAAATCGTTGTTGCAGAGTTATACTAAATCGTCACACGTATACAAAAATTACTGATATGCACTCGGAATTAAACATTTTACACCTACTTACTTATATTAGCAAAATTATCATTTAAGAAGTTTTACGATAGGTATAGAATACATATTAATTAATTTCACTGGCGATTACGATATGCTAAGCCTCACCACGCGTTATACTAAGTACAAATATCGTAAAATTAAGCATACCCATAAAATTCAATACCTCCCAGTTATTTATTTTATGCAGTTAGCATGGCATGTGTACGTACATGTATATATGTATATGTATTTATGTGCATATATATTACCTCATCAATTTTTTATACGAATACAATTAATTAACTACAGTATTTATTTTTGTTTAATATTCCTATCTTTTTCTCCTCAACTTAAAATTAGGTCGGTAACATCCAACGTGTAAAAACTACGTTCTGTATAATAGTTTATTTCCACATACGGTCTCCTTCTTGCCATGCCATCACCTAAGACGAGGTCTTCCTTTTTTATTATTATTATTTTTTAACACGTCCCACTGCGGACTACTGTTCCCACATTTCGCATCCGTAAGAGTATCAAACAAAATTATTTATAAAGTGTTTCCTAATATTCGAATATATATATTCCCAGACGAGAAGACGTCTAATTTTTTTCACCCCACTACTCTTCTCCTTATTCCCTTTTCTGATCTACTGTCATCGTTCGTCATTAACGCGCCCAGATATTCATATTTCTTTAATTGTTTCAGCATTTTCCCATCTACCATTATTTTTACAACAGGCCGTCATTTTCCCATCTACCATTATTTTTACAACAGGCCGTCATTTTCCCATCTACCATTATTTTTACAACCGGCCGTCTTATTTTTTATGTTTAATATTTCGGTTTTCTTTATACTGATTCTAATTCTAAACATAGTGTTTAACAATCAAATTAATTAATCGGCTTCCTATATCACCGACTTATATATAATAAAATACTCAAAAAATTATCGTAAATAACTTTGTATATATATATATATATATATATATATATATATATATATATATATATATGCTTACTTACTATATTAAATAATAATAATCAATTTAGACAAACGTTAAATTTAACAGTGTAATGAGTTAACAAACGTAAACAAAACTTACGTAAATTCGAAGATTAGAATTATTTTTAAAATCAGGCAAGACCGCAATTTGAAAGAGAGAATCCGGATAATATCCGAAACTTCTCGCTTTCGATATCCAATTTACCATGTCAAACATCCGTTCATCCCATTTTAATCCTAATATCAATGGCCAGCCACCAATTTCATCAATATGATTTTTTAACGGTTTCAGTCCTAATTCGCTGATTTTTTCTATTAAGACCAAAAATACTTACTAATAAATTCATGAAATATAAAGGTGCGATTAATGAATCAAAAGCGGAATTATGATTGAAATTTTATCACGCGTTAGAAATAAAGTTTATATATAATAATAATAATAATAATAATAATAATAATAATAATAATAATAATAATAATAATAATAGAAAATAAATCAAAATTCGTATAACATAACGAGTACATTCGAAAAAAGTCGAACATTAAAATCTGACATCGACGTTAGACTCGTTCATAATTACCGAACGTAATATTATTATTTCATGTATCGTACGTTCGAACTGACCCTGCAATTAAGATATATATCTTGCTGGCAGATCGATTCCTACTTAAACGACTGTCCCGGTGGCGTAAGAGTGCTCTTCGAAACCAACACACGACATAGAAAATTTTCATCATTATTTAATTCTTAATTATCACGAAGAAGGCAGTGGCACCCCACTTCGTATAACATCATATGCGCGCCCATCTGCTTCGTATATAAATAGTGCCTTGAATGCTAACCCATTTTGTACGTTAAAAAAAAAAAAAAAAAAATTAGTCACGACGTTCGGAAACGAGACGACGATGATGATGAAATCCCAGAACATCTATTTTGGTCTTTTCAGTCACATTAACCCGGCATTGGAGATTTGCCCAGCATAAAATCCTCAAAAAGGGGGGATATAAAAACATAAATTTTATCCAGATGACGTTTGATTTTTATTATCAACCCTAAAACTTGAAGTATTACTTCAGTAATTACGTACATGGTATACGAACTTTTATTTCTAAAAAAAAAAAAAATATTTTTATAGTAAGATATACTTGGTTGAATGACAAGCAACAATCAGATTATCCGGTTTATCTCAACAAAGTGGAAATTAGCCTATTCAGCGTATTCATCGCACAAGACGAGATGAAGTTATATTGTTCTGTGGGTGCACAGGTCACACTCATTTGGCTCATTCTTATATCCTATCCAAAAAACGATCCTTGTACTTGCTAAACCTGTAATCAAATCACTATAGCTCATATCTCATTCCACCGTTCTCTATATAACTCTTTATTACACTTTTCTAACACACTTTATAAAATGCTTTTACGTAAAAATGAAAATATTCTTATAACTTTTCACATTCGCACTAAATTACCTCTATATCTATAATAACGGAATAATGGACTTCGTGCTTTTCGCCTTTGTAGGATAGCATGGAAGATTAAAAAAAAAAAAGTCTCAATTATAATAACATTTGTTTGAATACATTAAAAACTATCCACAATCATCTAAAAAGCGTTATTATACATAAAATATTGTGTTTTCACGTATATAGTTAATCTGTACCGTGTATGTAAACATCCTGTATCTCAAAAATGGGAATAGTTATCCCAATAAATTGATCGTCTTTGACTTAGGAGTCCTTAATTCTTCATGGCAAAATTTATAATTTTATGAGAGAAATTATAATTACGAGATTGAAAAGTAATTGCACATATGTAAACGACTATTAAAATAGTTTTAACTATATTTTATTTAGACGTCATAATTAATAACTTTCTGTCGAGAATTTGAAAACGTGTAACCTAATCCTAGGATTATCAAAATAATGTCAACTGTATTTTACTTAGGGGTAAGTTACTTTATTAACCGAAAATTCAAGATTTTGTATCAAAAATTAATGCACAACTGAAAAGGTTAAATGAACGCAATGCCAACTCTTTGAAAAAATATTTTTTTAAATAATTGGTATATATAAAAATGAGGCTCTATTAAATAAATCTCAGAAGTATTCTGAGTTACAGGTTATCCCAGAAATAAACGTGCACAATCCGCTTGAGCCTTATTTTTCTCACAAAATTATAAGTAGTTAGAGACTTTTTTTTAATAAAATATAGTTAAGTCTATTTTGATAGGTCCTTAGGTTTTAAAAATCCTGGATATCTCATAAACGGTGTACAAAATCATAAAGGCTAAAGCAAAATTCAAAACACATCGCTGAACACGGAGGAAAATTTCTTGCCGAAAATCCTGTAAGGTTTTTGATCGCGTTAACAACAGCAGACTATCAGTTAAACTTCTCCTAAAATACGTAATCCAGAACTAATAGACAAGTATTCGGAGCCATAAAATCGTATCTTTTTTCAGCTAAGGAAGTAAACTCCAATATATAAAAGTAACCGAATTAAATTAAAAAAAAAAAATGAACTAAAGTATAAGGAAAACTTATTAGCCAGATAGACTCATGGATGTTAGACAAAACATCCTCACAACATTAATGGCGATGATAAAAAGATGAAGGATGTTAAAAATTTGTGTACGGAACGCAAATTGTGTGTTGTTCAAAATCGAAAAATACGTAACGTTATAGCAGGGAAAAAAAGCTCGAATTGAAATTACGTGTATAAATAAAGACGATCCGAAAATGACATCAATATGTTGGTGAGCATGACAAAGTAGTATGAGGAAACGATAAAAAATGCGAATGCAAGTAATAAAAATAGTGTACTGGGGTATTATATTTTATATAGAAATAAATTTAATATAAACATCGCAAAAGTATATGCGCCAACAGAAGACAGTCGGGAAATAGAGAACATTTACGAAAATCTTAAAGATCTCACTACAACTACAAAAGCCACAGAAATGACAATTATAACGGGTGACTTCGATGCAAAGACTAGAATTAAAAAAATACGTGATACGATAAGACATTTTAGATTTTTTTTTAATTATGAAAAATGTACATGCCAAAAATACAATCTCATAGAGGTCAATAAATGACTCATATTTAAAAAACACCTTAAGACAATTCTAGTAAGGTAGTTACCAGAAAGTAGTAGCGACAGTACAAAAATTTGTGTGTTCATATGATAACAATCGACGTGCTGAGCGATCATGTCTCGCTGGTAACAAAAATACGAGCCGAATAATAACTAAGAAACAACAAGAGCAATTAAAATACGAAAGTCCGTTACTTCAAAGAAAAGAAAACGATTAAAAGATAGAGAGAAGATAACAATCAAATAATAAATAATAGAATCACTATTCAAGATCTAAAATCAGCTAACAGAAAGAAGAAATGAAGAATGAAATATTAGATTTAATGGAGGAAATTAAAAAGCAACCGTTGAACAGAATAATATTTTTTTATGAAATTCATCGAATGATCACAAAAATCATTAAAATAAGATTATTTTTAATACATAACGATTAGTCATTCTCTTAAAGTACAGATGAAACAGGTAGATACATGAGTTATTGCGTATAATTCAGCAGAAAATACCGAGTATTAAATTGGTAGGGTATAACGCGGGAGATCATCCTCTAAAACTAAAGCAGAATCACAAAGTTGATTTAGATTTGTAGATTTTTGTATATTCTTTATATTTGTTTATAGTTCGTTAGATATGATTATTTACTTGAACTGTGAAAATTGGATGTATTGTGGGCGATGTTAAAGACGTGTCGAGTTGGATGAAGAAGAAGTGCCAAGTAGGATATTGCGCATGATTTTTATACATTAAATGGGAAATTTTTAGAATAGAGAAGTTATCTGGAAGTTGAGAACGTTTGAAGATGTATATAACATGTTTCAACAAGGTATTTTCTTCTTAAACACGAAGGCTATTCTTCAGCTTCACAATAAAGGCTGTTGATTGATCTGGTTCGAATCTACTACCCTCACAAAAAACCACAAAAAATTTTTAATGTGTTCCGATTCTCTCTCTTCTATCATGTACTTCAAATATAATTCTACCAAATTACACCGTGTTGTCATAGAAATCTTGAATCTCTTATACCGTAACCTTACTCTTAATATAATCTTATTATGGATTCTAAGTTACACAGGTAGAAGCAACCATTATTCAACCATATCCGTCAACTCCTATATCCGGATCTGATGCAATAGCTTCCATCAAACACAAATAAAACCTTTTGTGATACATGGAACGTTATTCCTACAACTAATCACCTTAGAGCCTATCCGTTCTCATCCTTTTTCTTGGAGATCTTTTTTACACCGTAGGTAGGAACGGGTAGTTCTTTCTCGTGTTCGCATTGAGCACACTGCATTGTCACATGGCTACATTATAAATAAGTGAGCTCGCTGCGTCCAGTCACCCCTAACACTCCGACATTTATTTTTGGAGTGTTCACAATACTCCACATACTGACCTCAAAAGTTAAGTTGCAATTCACTACAAGAAGTTTTAATCGATGACCCAATTGCAGTACAAGCAGTTCTTCAATTTATCCGAAATATAAATATGATCAACTTTATATAATATCCAATAATTACTTTCGAAGCCGTAACAGCAGTACATGATACCAGTAAAAAAAAAAAAAAAAAAAAAAAAAGTTATTAAAAAATAATACGTGTAAATATAAAACCTGAACACTTGAACCTCCTATAGAAAAATATTTTATCATTAGTATACATATATATATGTATGTATGTATGTGTGTTTCAAGTCATTTATAAATTTGCGTGAAACAAACATTGCACTTACTAGTATTCATACAAGCTTTAAAGAAAGTTTTCATTTTAACGTACGGTTCTGAATCATTTTTAAACACCGGCTCTTCTATAATCGCATTTACACGTTCGTCCGTTATTTTTCTTAATTGACTAAAAATCGATACGGAAGACTCCCTCGATGAAAGAATATTATTTTTTACGAAACCGCCGCAAGCAAATTTATAGAAATCATCGCAAGGATTACTCTGCAAATCCATATTTGAAACAAGATGTCGAGCTAATAGAAACAATACTATACATTAATAGAACGTAGACATGGATAACGTAGTCCAATCGACAAAACTACGATAAATGTAACCCCTCAAAAAATATCTCTATATATAATTTATTTATTCTTATATATATATATATATATATATATATATATATATATATATATATATATATATATATATATATATATTACAAATAAATTAGCGTTAGACAATATAAAAAATATCATCATCATTAATAATATTATTCTTTTCGGACGGTGAAAACAGAGAGACTTGTACACCTTTCATATCGCAAAATTGTGCGCCGATAACTATAGGAATTAATTATGTAGAGGATTCTATGTAGAACATTTTAAACTTGATAAGTAGATAATTCTATACACGTTCAAGTATTAATAATACAGCTTGTCCTAAACTCATCGGATTATCAATATTGGAACAAATGTGTTGGATGTACTCCAACCGTTACCACCCGTAGGTGGTATATACAGTTATTCCCTAACGAACAGTTTGTTAAAATCTGAACTTCGTACTATGGAAATAAGTATAACTATTCCTGACGTATACAATCTAAAACACCTTCTATATATATATATATATATATATATATATATATATATATATATATATATATATATATATATATATATTAAAATTAAGATTATTAATAATATTAATAAAACATCGAGTAATAGCAGCGAGGTATTAACGATTCTTTTTTGAAAATAAATAAATAATTTTGTGGTGAATTAGCAAATGTAAGTGTTAATTAAACCTAAACGATAGACCAGAAAGTTGATCCAAATTTCATTCTTCTTAATATTAGCGAGATAGTTTATTTCATTCGTTCAACTATAATGCTTCTGACATCAATTATGTTACCATAGAGGGTGGCTCATTTGTTATACATTAATATAAACGGATACAACGAAGTGGCAAACACTAATTTAAACGTTAAGAATTAAAAAAAAAAAAAATAGAAAAACCTAAGCGAAGATTTTCAAAAATTTCTAGCAAGTTCATTTAGATAATCTAGATTAATACCATAATAACTTCCTCCTCGGATACCATCATCATTTATATTCCATTGACTTTAGAATGTATGACTTCATGCCATTAGCAATAATATATTTAAGTCGTAAATAATATAAACAGAAAAATAGTTATATTATTATGGTAAAAATATAAACACAAACGTACCGGTCAATACACAACCTTCGGTATGACAAACTTTTTTTTTTATGTTAGATGCACGTTTCGTTCTGATAGAAATATTTTGATCTCGTTTCAAAATTTCGCTATACTCCATGTCGTTAGTGAAAGCATCTATTTAAAACAAATTATTGTTTCTTCATATATATATATATATATATAGTAGCAAATGTTGAACTTTTAACATCTACAAACGCCGATTTCAACTTTTTTCAGAACAATTTTTAAGAGCACATAAACGAAAGTGATGATAATTAAAATTAAACAAAATTCAAAACAATTTTTAGTAATTAAATTTAAAAATCATTAAATAATATTATAGTAAAAGCAATATTGCTGCTTTCTCAGCTTACAGCATTATACATTAACAAAGCGCTTCTGAATAATTATTCACTATGAACACTAACCGGTGGAAGTGATAATTATCTGCGTGGAATCTAAGGAAAATTTTAAGCTCACCCTGATTAATTTTCCGAGGTTAAGTGAACATTCATTTAGATTTTTATTATTATTATTATTATTTAATTCTGAGAAATAAGCAACTCTTTAGTCAGATGTTCATTGACTTTCATTTTCACGCGATGAATTCAGAAAGTTCATATACATGACTTATTAGCGATACTAAATGTCCCTAGTTGTTCCGGATTAAAAGAATAGCTTATTCTTCTTTCTTTCACTTTTACAGAATTTGGAGATAATATCGCGGGGACCAGTGGCAACACGATCAATATTTACCATCTTTAATTTTCCATTTTTAATATTTCTTAAAAAATTTATACTCAAAGGAGAGGTTAAGTTGGCACTCTGGCCTTGCCTATTTTTGAATGAAACATATCCCTATTCATATTAAAACATCCGCGTTGTGAATATCTAAATCAACGCAGATGCGAATCCCTAATATATATACATACATACATACATACATACATATATATATATATATATATATATATATATATAATGAAATTTACAGTATCTATACAATTTTTTAAAAAAAAGTTAAAGAACTTTTCATTTATTAAAAACTAATCAATATCGTCGGGGAAACTAATACTCAGCGATTATTTTTTACCAAAATGAAACAGTACAATTACTCCGTTAACATTCAACCATATAACTAAACTTACTCTTTTGTATACAACCGGGCCATTCCGTTAAAAAATAATACCAAGCGCAGATTAGAAAAATAATCGACAAAATGAAAAGCGCCCCGACTCCAATCAATTTTTTGAAATATCCGCTAAAATTTTATACGCAGACAATTAATATTTTATTTACATTTCGCTAATATATTAAAAAAAAATATTATAATAATATTAAGTAAATATATTCTACCTTCTGTTAGTCGATGGAATAAGATATGTCGAACACATATTTATTTAATTTAACGTAAAAGACATAGAAAATTTTAAGTCGTTATGCTCTAAATTTCATACATCCTATATAATTATACTAGTTAATATATCCTCTTATACATATTTCTAAAATTTTTTTTTAATAATAATTTTTAAAAAATTAATTACCGTTTTGAATGACGAATGTTTAATTTAAAAGATTCTTCGTTTATCGCATCATTTTCACACGCAACAACATCCATGATGTTAATAACACGCACACAGTATTCCACTTAAACTTAATGTACACTGAAAAAAAATTATAATGGATTCGTAACTTTACTAATGCAACATTTACATTTTTCGTCATAGACAACTCTGTTGGCATGAATATTACACAATTTTTTCTTAGTAATTTTTAATCGATAGACGAACTTGAAGACAGTAACCATAGTTTGCAAAATTTCTCACCGTTATCTTTATTGCATAATTGAATAACTAGAATAAAACATTTTTCCCGTAATGAATTTATTGCTTAATTTTTTATTACTAAATGAAATTAAACGTGCAACATAAAGATGAACACTTCAAACGATAAGTTGCTGAAATTGAAAAATAAAAATTTTTGCAAGATTATTTTATATTGATTGGATACTTCAATAAATAGATAAAAAAAAAAAAAGTAGTCGTTTCGATATAACCGATTATACAATACGTAAGTTGTAGATGAAAATTTTTAAAATTATTCATCTCATTTATTGACATTATTATTTTATTCAGCTTTGTATAACAGTTCTTATACATCTATAAAAATGCAATATTTGTTTATTTAAGGTTTTTATACAATCGGTTTTTTTGAGTATTTTTTATGTAATTTAATTATCGGTTATTTTTAGGTAGAACTACGGTTGTTTTTTGATAAGTATCTCGCGCGAAATATTAATACGTTCAATTTCTTTTATCGATCGGATAGAATAATGAAAACATTTTTCCAAATAACGTGTTTTTTTTTTTTATATTCCACCAATAGATTTACTAAATTTTCATTTGATCCTAAACACATGTCGATAAATTACGATACAAAACAAATTTTATCCGGGGTTCCGAATTAATTTTGAAAAATTATTACAATATTTTTCCGTAAAATTTAATCTAAAATAAAAAATCTACGAGTTCCGTCAATTTAATAAATAAAGAATGACGCTGCGATGTTGTCCAAACGACATAGATCTTTAGTTAGAACTGGACCGTAATGACGGGGACTCGTCTTTTATTCTAATAATTCATCGATTATTTTTTACAACTCATAGATTATCTTTTTAAATATACTGTCTAAAAATAATAATAAGCCATCACCAGCATCAGTAATTATAAGTGCAAATACCAGCATCCGGTGACCAAGGAAATAATCGGCATCCTATCTACCAGTGTTTCCCCTCAACCATTATTTATATGAGCTCCAAGTCACACACTGGCATTGCCGCGAACGATCTAAAAGATACAGCAGCTAATAAAAAGGCTGCTTATATGCAGCCTGCTCTTGATCTTCCAAAAAAAGGAAAAACCCCGCGCGAAATGGAATATGTTGTGGAACACCAAAACAACTTACATGTCCATCTCCTGTTAACACGTCATGAAGAAATTTCCTCGTATACTACTAGGATATGCGACCCTCACTCATAGCACTTGATCAGAAGAGAATCACCAGCGATTTGTTCCTGCAGCAATGTTAAATTATCCATAGAACACCTTCTGCTGCACTGCCAAAAGTATAAGGCTGAAAGTATCCGATATGGTCTTCCATCGGCGTTACAAGGATTTTTGCAGCCAAATGCACCCGGACCACCAACGTTCCTACGTGCCTGTTTCAACAACTATAGCTTGCGTGTCCGCGCCTCTGGCCTCGTAGTAGCATAAGGCACGTAAATGTATCATCACAAAGGATAGTTTTATGTAGGAACGGAAGAGCCGTTATAATTTTTTTCCATCAGTCACGATTGAATAAGTCGAACGTTTAAGATTTTAAAATTTTTAAAGAGCATACGAAATCCTATCACACTTCTACAGTTAACTTATAAACAGGACGAAAATACAGATAGGAAATATCGTCAAAATCTGACTAATCGTTAAACAATTTTAAAATGTCAAATTTGGAAAAAAAAAACATCCATTTTTTTCTATCCATCCGAGTGATAGACGTTGGACATAGATATTTTTGATTCCCATTTTGCTTGGAAATCACGAAAATATGAAATTTTAAATAGATAGATTATAGATTGATAAAAATCCAATAGAAAATTAACGACGAAAAAGCTATCGAATACTTTTGTCTAAAATTACAAATAATTGACGTCAACCTCCGACCGAATTTATAAAATTAGAAATTAAAAATAATTAACGGCCACACTTTTATTTTTACTAGACCTATTCGAGAATTAATTATAAAAATGCGTTTCTAAATAACGTCGACGTCTAATGAGACCTTCGTCAGATAAAGAACAAAAAAAAAAAATATGGACCTGAATATTCCTTTAATGAATTTGACGAACTGTAAACGATAACGTACGAGAAAAATCAGTATCGATCAATCTAAAACAGAAGCAATTTTCTTTACACGCAGATGACCAAAATTGCCGAATAATCTGATGGTGTCCGGGAAACAGCATTAATTAATCAGATTCGGCATTTAGGTGTTGTTTTCGACAACAAACTTAACTTCACTAAACATATTAACTATATTAATACGAAGGCTGATAAATCCATTTTTTGTTCCATATATATCCCATGGTTGAATAGAAATTCATTACACGCGATAAACTTATTATTTATAAAACACTGTCCCGTATTTACATACGTTTGCCCTGTATGGTGTTCGATATCTAACGCCCGTTATAATAAATTGCAGCTCATCCAGAACAGGTGCCCTAGGTGTATACTAAATGCTCCCCGTTGTACCAGAATAGATTATATGCGTGGTATACTGAAATTACCTCGTGTTAAGTACATTCTTAACATATCGCGTAAATTTTTTGATGATTGCCGTATACCCAATAATGAGTTCATCTCGTTAATAGGTGATTACGATTGCAGGCAGCTAATATTTATGTATACAAAATATAAGCATAGGCGTATTAAACGTAATAACAAGCTATTCATTTACTAATGTTATTCCAATTATTAGTGCGATGTTATATTAATTATTTTCATATTTAATCGTTAGTTTCAACGTTATCTAATATTATGCTCACTTAGTTTGTATGCGTTTTTCCCCTTTTTCTCTCGCGTTATAATAGTTGTAAATTTTTTGTTTGTTACTTACCTTAATTAATTAAACTTGTTAGCTATCGTGGTAAGGTAAGTTCCGGTACACGATATAAATCTATAAATTATGTTTACTGACTGTATTTTAATTATTTAATAAAAGATTTCTTCTTGTTCATTTAAAGTAAAATATTCAGCAAGGGTCAATAAATCGAACAATTAACATATCGAAGTGAATTACACGCGAGTCACTAAACATACAGAAATTAACGTAATATATAAACTAGAAAAAATGAGACCACGAGCAGGCATTTTAAGAACTTCAGTCTTAGCGTTAGTTTTAGTTAGCGGTTAAGTATGCGTTTCGACGTACCACACAGTTGAAGTTCGACATGAAGCTACATATCTGGCGCAGCCGAGTCGATTACGAAGGTAATCGGTGCTAGCTAATGTCACATTCAACGAAAGTCCAAAACAATTTTAAAAAAATGAAACTAACACTAACTTACTAATATATGATAATCTTAAAAGACTAAAATCGCGAAAATCGATATGCAAAACAGTTGCCAAATTTGTATTAGATGCAAAATGAGATTATAATAGTCGCTGGACTTTAATTTCTCGCGGGAATGCGAATACGATTAAATCAAATTCTAACCTGTCATACACGAAATGGCTGTATGTTTGCCAAATGGGAAATTTTATCATGATCAAGGATTTAGTAAGTAGAAAAAATGCAGATGACAGATGAGATCCTAAGTGTCTGCCCGGACGGAGATCTCAATGATGGATGAAGAGAAGGGAGAACGTTAATAATACCCGTATAATACGTGTGCGTCATTTTCATTTTAAGTAACTTATACCTTAACATTTATCTTAAAACTAGCGCTGTATTGAAGTAAACAATAATAAAATATAGTAATAATATTCAGTTATACAGGAAAAATCAAATAAACATTCTGCAAGAAAAACCAAAATAATACTGTAATGCGGCAGAGGTAGTACGTACATGCATAACACATGCACACACATAATATTATCACATATACATGCAAATCACATGCGCACATACAAGTAACTGTATAAATAAAAATAATTGAAATAAATTATAAATCTTATTAATCTACACTTAATTCTACAATGTTTATATCTAGAATAACGATATGGTAAGACTTCATGTCATAGTCTAATATTAATCAACTTATTCCGATGCGTTTTACATGTACCGTAATTTTTTTTTTAAATTCATTTATATATGATAGTAATATAGGAAATGCGCAGAACGCGATTGTAACGTGATTAAAAATATGCGTACTAATTTATGACTGCTGCCTATGATAACATATATAATATAATAACAATATTAATTTTTGTCATCTTATTTTATACTCAAATATTATCACAAGTAGATCGAGATTTCGTTAATTTTTAAAATACATATTTTTCAAAATATAACTTTTTCGTGCAAACAAAAATACATAATTGGCACTGCTGAAGCAACTGAATATAAAATCGCGTTCTTTTTATTAATGCACTATTTAAGCAACCATTTTTTTTTACGACATAAATACACCATTTACGCGTATAAGTATAATCATTTCAATAAAATAATAATAATAAATCCGCCTTCGATTCATTTACCGTAATTTCAGAGTGTTATTTGATTACTGTATTCGTTATAGTATAATGGAATATTTCAACAATAAACAACGGTTATACACTCACGCGGAATGAATTTGATTACGTAATAGTTTACTTAACACGTATTTCTCATTATAGGCCACATTACAAACTGAAAATATCATAATCATTTAATTTTAATACCTAGTTTTCTGCCAGCGCGAAACATCTTGCTAATTCAGTGTTCTGTACCGTATTTTATTTCAAGTATTCATCCCCATTATGATTACCAGAAAATGTTCGAAAAAACCACAAGACCAAAATTGTTAATATTCAAAAAGTAGACATACTGAAAAAAAAAACATAAAATTTCGAATTAAATCTATAAACTAATGCTATTGCCACTACTATTATCACTACTCGTGTTACAAAGTGTAATATGTAATATGTTATATTTATATATATATATATATATATATATATATATATATATATATATATATATACATATATGTGTGTGTATATATATAATTAACAAAATAAAAACAATGTTAATCACTATAAAATTTATTTTATTTGCAAAGCTTTTCGACTATAACGTCACTTTCAAGCCTTACAAAAAACATTTTTTTTTGTAATGCTTAAAAATGACGTTATAGACGAAAAGCTTTACAAATAAAATAAATTTTATAGTGATTAACATTGTTTTTATTTTGTTAATTCATAAAATCACTACACTCCAATATATCAACATTATATATATATATATATATATATATATATATTCGTAGAAATACTCTTCTTAACCTACTACGTCCACTTGATGAAATTATAAGATAATTCACAAACATATCAGTAAAATATTCATTCGATTCGTGGCATAATTTCTCGTCAGTTAAAAAACACAGATTTCAATTTTAAAATCTGGGGAATTGTATAATAGTGTAAAAAAAATTGCGATCATTCTATAAAGTGGTTTTATCTACGAGGCATTTAGATAGTGTTGATTTAAGTCGAAAATTAGCTTTACAAGTAAGGAAAGTGTTAAAAATACTACATTCAAAATTCAAATGTTCATATCTCTACTACTTTATTAGCTCTTTTTAAAATGATTTTAAGTCCCGCTACAAATAACATCTAGTACAAAAAACGTCTTTTAGTACATTTATTTTTCAAAACAAGTTTAAAATTTCTCAAAAAATCGAATAAAATTGAACTAATCTGCGTTCCAGAGAAAAAAACGTTATATCAGAGTACGAACATCTCCAGTGTTCAAAAATATCTAACCGCTTATAAGAATATAGCTAAATTATAACTTTAAAATGAGAGAATATAAGTCTATTATACATTGCCGTAATTGTCGAAAAGTTTTGTGTTAATAACGAATTTTATAGTGATTAACTTCTATTTTCTTTTATTAATTCATAAAATCACTATTCATTCTCCGATATATCAACATTATATATATATATATATATATATATATATATATATATATATATATATATCATCATCGTCGTATTGTTCGTTGGCGCATATGACGGTGCCACTGCATTCTCCGTGATAATTAAGAATTAAATAATGATGAAAAACTTTCTATGTCGCGTATTGGTTATGAACCTCCGGCCGTTGAGTTGACAATCTAGTACTCTAGCAACTATGCCACCACGATATATATATATATATATATATATATATATATATATATATATATATATCTATATATATATATATAAGCAGGGATAGAAATTTTTGACTGTCAATATACGTGATCGCCAATGCAGTTCGTGGACAAGATACTAAAAGTATATATTAGCTTTGTCACTTTATAAACGCGTCAAAAAAACATAAAACCTTTCTCACCGTTAAAAGTGGCCATTTTGGCTCCATATAACATATTTTTTATGCTGATTCCGAATATAGAATGTTTTTTTTCGTGTGTTTACCTATTCAAGAATTTATTTTTGGATAAGCCAATCTCTTATTGTGAACCAATTTATAATCACACAATAATTTTGTTTTCAATCACACGTTATCGATTTTCGAAACAAAATTCATAAATTTTAATGTATATAGTAATCAGAGACTCTTAAATAAAATTCAATCTTACGGTACAAAATGACTCGAGAAGTTGAAAATATTTAGATGAATGGAAATTAACTTTATATAAACATTCTTAAAATTTAAACATTCCATTTCATACAAAGGTCTTTTATTATGAAACATACAGAATTTTGTTAGTATTAAAAAAATTTCATGAAAAAATTTACAAAATATTTCATTTATTTTTAAATAAAATACGCTCTCTAATAAATAACTCGCAGAAGTTTGATAAAACATCTTAACTCCAGTTCTAAAATGGCTATCCTATATTTCTATAACCTTTTATGGCAAAACCAATCCTTCCCAGAGGCGTGGAGGGAGGCTCATCTAATTCCGTTATTAAAACAAAACAAAAATTCCTTAGACCCTGCTAGCTACAGACCCATCTCCCTCACAAATACTCTTTGCAAATTACTCGAAAAAATTATTAACAGCAGACTGCTTTGGCAACTAGAAAAACTTGAATTACTAAATCCATTACAATTCGGTTTTAGAAAGAAAAGAAGCACACAGGATCTGTTAACCAAACTAATAACCGATATACAGGATAACTTAATTCAAAACAAAACTACAACCCTAGTCAGCTTTGATTTGAAAAAAGCTTTCAACAAAGTGTGTGGAAACATGAAATATTATTAAACTTGCATCTATGGGGGATTCACAGGAAACCTACTATTAAAAATTTTTTACATAATAGAAAATTTCTAGTCAAACTGAATAATTACGTGTCGCAAATTAAAATACAAGAAAATGGTACTCCCCAAAGGTCAGTAATTAGTCCAACTTTATTTATAATAGCTGTTGCAAATATTAAACAACACATATCTCCCCAATTCAATATTGTATCTATGCCGATAATCTTTCGATATACTTACTACTCGTACACTGAAACAAAATATATAGAACTTCTGCTCCAAAATACTATAAATGAAATAAATAATTGGGCCATATTTAAAGGGCTCACCTTTTATATTACTAAAACTAAACAAATTACATTTAGCACAAAACATAATTTAAGGATTCCTTTCTTACAAATCGAATCAATATCGATTGAAAATACAGATACGTTAGACCTATTAGGACTAACATTAGGCAGGAAATTAAACTGTAAAAAACACATAAATAATCTACCGTAATCAAAAGCTAAACATGTTAAAGTTTCTAAATCACTCATCCTGGGGATCCGATAGAAAGACACTAATGCAGCTCTACAAATCATATATCCTAATGGTAGCATACTGTATGATAGTGCGAATCAACACACATTGAAAATATAAATGTAATACAAAATACAGCTTTAAGAATAGCATTAAAAGCATTCCACACCAGCCCCACATCAGTTCTACATGTGGAAGTCAATATTCTACCACTAAAATATAGAAGACAAACACTCAGGCTAAAATATTATATCAGACTACTGTCCACTCCATCCCACCCAGTCTACAATAACATAGCAGAAAATAAATTACATCACCTGTATCAAAATAAACCTAATACTTCT
This sequence comes from Coronaproctus castanopsis, assembly GCA_032883995.1. Lineage (NCBI taxonomy): Eukaryota > Metazoa > Arthropoda > Insecta > Hemiptera > Monophlebidae > Coronaproctus > Coronaproctus castanopsis. Next base: position 221,872,725 of record CM065053.1, read on the forward strand.
AAATCTACAACCGTTCGTATTCATAATCTCTTAGATAGACTTCAATACACCTTACCCAAAATTAGAAAAAGTAACCTACCTAAATTACCCTCATGGACCAAAGTTACTGCAACGATAAATATGGACCTAAACAAATATAGTAAAAATTCAACATCACTGCACATACTGAAAACCAAATTTAATGAACTTGTCCGCAAAAACTACGGAAACTACACTCAAATATACACCGTCGCCTCTAACACGCTAAACCAAACCACTTGTGCTTACCTTATAAGAGGCAGAACACAAGCATACCACTTACCTACTGAGACATCTGTATACACAGGTGAATTAATAGCTATATACAAAGCGTTAAAAAATATAGTCAAAGAAAAACACAAAAATAACTTTATAATATGTTCCGACTCAATATCCGCTGTACAACAGATTCAGAAACTGATTAAAAATACTAACTTAGATATTGTAAATATAAAATTCATCATCCATAAACTCATACAGAAAAAAAATCAAATAGTATTCCTTTGGACTCCAGCGCACTCGAGAATTACAGGAAATGAAAGAACAAAATCAAAAAACATAAAAATTATAACATCTGCACTCACAAATGATCTCTACTCAATCATAACACAAAAAGACAACGCTTTATATGAGGAATACTGGGAGACCCAGTACGCTCACACACATCTTTTTCAAATCAAACCAATTTTAGGACACTGGAAAACCACAGAACAAAATAAAAGGAGCAACGAAGTAGCTATAACCTGATTACGAATAGGCCACACCCTTCACAATACCTACTGAACAATACACCTGTTCCAAAATGCCTGACATGTAATACTCCAACAACAATACATCATATACTACTGAAATGTGCAGAATATGCAAACCATCGAAACCTTTACAATATATCAACCAGTTCACTAGGAGAAGTACTACAGATGACCCTCAAAAAATAGATGTAGTATTAAAATTTCTTGCAGAAACCGGATTAATTAATGCCATATAAGCTCATTCTAGCGTCTGTAAATAAAAGAAATAAAAAAAAATAAATAAATAACATTATAACTTGACACTGTTAAAGCACAAATTCTAATTTCTTATATAAACACCATTCTGCATAATTTATTAAGCTCCGTCACTTTTTTTCCACTGTCCACGTTGAAATATAAAGTCGAGAGGCAGATATTCTTAATCGCACGTACCCCAACATCGTATAACATTGTTTTAGAGATGATTGTATGAAACAAAAAATAGTATACGAGAATAAATTTCACCGATTCTAAAATTTCGACTCATTCCTAGAATACTAAAACATCCCAACTAAACACGATAAACCATAAAAAAAATGTGGAAAAATGTTTAATATAAATTACACCCTTCCAAATTTTACTTATAAGTATGCCTACAAACAAGAAATAGGTTGAAATTTCTCGGTTATAGCGCTAGTGTCGATTAGGTTATAAATTCTATTTAAAAAATTATTTTAGTATAATAATAAACAAAAAACATGTATTTTAAATTTATCAAAACAAAATAAAATCGAAGCTAATCACTAAAAAAATTTTTATTACATAAACGCGAAGCTTTTCGACTATGAAGTCATTTTCAAGCTATTGTTAAAAATGAAGTCATTTTCAAGCTATTGTTTGACTTCATAGTCGAAAAGCTTCGCATTTATGTAATAAAAAATTTTTTAGTGATTAACTTCGATTTTATTTTGTTTTGTTAAATTCATAAAATCACTACTCTCCAATACATCAACATGTATTTTAAAAATTATTTTTTAATAAACTTCTTATAATAATAAGTAGTTAGATTTTCATTGTTGTTTTATGTTAATAATTATAATTGTTTGATTTTATTTTTAAAACGGACCGTCACGTTCGCCATTGTTATACTCGTGGTTAGTGTTTTGTTTTTCTGTTTTAATTTTTCCGTTGTAAATTTATTTATTTATTTAACTAGTGGTGCATTTGAAGAACAATGGTTTCTCATCCATAGTCGTCTAATGTAATTTTTTATTTTAATGAGTAGGTATAGTAGTACTTAACAGTCGGAGCATGTGGAAAAGTTTTTTTCAGGAATGTGATAATCAACTGATTTCAAAATTAATTGTGTAATATTATCAATACGTTGTTCAATGTCAGAAGCATTGTTTATAGAATAAGTACGTATTCTTTAAATTTAACCCAATCTGCACTTTGATAATTTAGTTGTTTTATTTCTATCAGTTGTTTGTTGACATTGGTAATAGTCAGTATAAGATTATGATCGAATGAGAAAGCATTATCCAATATGCTGTTTTTAAGTCTTGGTTGGTTAGAAAAGAATATTGGTTCTTTAGGAGCTTTATATGAAATTTGTGAATATCATTAGCAAAGTTACGCAGACAGAATGGTGACTTATATATAGCAAAAAGAGAAAATCAATTTTTTTTATTAGTTTTATTTCTTTCTTTTGTTGATATTATGTTCCTGATATTATTGATAACAGAAGTATTATTCTCAGGATTGCTGCCACTATTAGCATAGATATTTATGCTAATAGTTTCAACACATTTTCTTGCGGTTATATATATATAATTTTTTTTTATAATTAACTTTCAGTTATAATTTTTTTTATTATGGTAAGCATGTGTCTGGTACACAATTAACTACTTGTTAGCAACATAAGTTGTGTATAACTTTTTCGAATAAAATATTTGTTCGTTTGTAAATTTGTTTATTATTTTAGTTATTTTAAAGTTTAATTAATTTAGTCATTTTATTATTTATTTTTATTTTTTACAGCCTACCCAACGTGATGCTGTACGCACTAACTCATATTTCTATAAACGAGGACACCTTTTCTAGAAATATCGCTATGTCCGGAAATAGATGTAAATTCTCAAGATAAAAAAGGGACGATACATTGTACAGAAGACTGTTACATGCTGAGAGCAGTAATTTAAGGTATAGTTCGTAGCGTGATGTTATTAAAGAAGGGGATTCGAAGGGACTGCAAATTGCACATCCAGCATGGAGAGGGCAGTAATTTCTGTAAGCTGCATAAGGATCAGGCGGTCCGGCAACAAGTAATGCCCGAATCCCAATACCTTGGTCTACATCTCGACCAGAGATTGCCTTGGAATAAACATATAACCTCCAAACGTACTCAGATCAGACTGAAACTGATAAATATGGACCGGTTGATTGGAAGAAATTCAATTCTTTTTCTATAAAATAAAATTCTACTTTACAAAACAATAATAAAGACAATTTGGACCTATGGTATAGAGCTATGGGGTACTGCTGCTAAATCTAATATAGCTATTGTGGAAAGAACACAAGCAAAAATCCTATGGAAAATTGTGAATGCTCCTTGGTTCATACGAAATGACGACATCTCTAAGGACTTCAAATCCGCAGCTCAAGTGCAAGATACAAAGACTAAATCAACACTCAAATATACTAGCAAAGAACCTGTTGTCAAACTGCATTAAATTCAAACGAATACACAGATTCCGTGCTCTCAAACTGAAATGTCTATCCTAATAATCTCTTACTCTTAAAAATTGCAGATTAAAATAACGTAAAAGTATTCATCAATAAATAGGATCAGCACCCATGGGGTTTTTTATATTAACATGTCTTCACTTCTGCTTATTGTTATTAAATACAGATTGCATGCTAAAAAAAAATTGATAAGTACAATTACTTTGCGCTTAATGTTTTTGAAAAAGTAGAACCATAGAAATTTAGGAAGAGACGGTTGTAATTGATAGCATCTAGTAAGAGACGATTGCTGTATACAACCCACATATGTGTCTGTTCCCAAAGTTTCTTATGTTCTGACTGTATAAAATTTACATCAAGTGCAGAAATTAAAGAGAATACCTCATCACTTGCGTATCATTAATACATCTCGTTCTCGGAGCATAAATCACACTTGTTGATTAGGTTAGGTTAGATTTGAAGAAATACGTACATTAGTAGCACTATTAATGTAAAAAGGGAGAATAGTACACCACCCGACATGTTAAAAATCGACAAACAAACAAAAAAACAAAACACATTTTGATAGAAAGGTCAGTTGATCTACTATTGTCCCGATAAGGATAATTCGGATAATTCATCAGTTACACATCAGGTGCAAACCATTTTCTAATAAGTGTGATTTTTCCATTCATATTAAATTTTGATTATTATTTAATTTTTTTTCTATACTTTCCTTTCCAGTTTTTATGTTATTTTCTTTTCGTTCTAGTCATAACCGTACTTCATCATTTCCCTTCCATAAAATCTTTAAAAAAAAATGGTTTCCGAAGATTTTCAATTTCGTAAAAATAGTCATTTTTGAGGTTTCTGAAAAAAAAATGTGAAAAAATTAGGGAGTGTCTTAGTATTCTAGGAATCTACCATGTTATTTTTATAATAAACACTGACAATACGACGATGATGATCGATTCGGAATATATTCTCGATGCGTTTATACTATAAATCGCGACCGTATGCAATTAATAGAAAAATAAATAATCAGTTTTAGATACGTTATCGGATTAAATCGAGCGTTACACGAAACACAGATTACTGATTATATCGCGCTACTACGCGTCGAACTTTGTCTGTATATAATGTAAAGAATAACCAGCAGCTCATTATGTCGATATAATAAACCAGTTAATTTATACTAACAAAACTATCGACTTTTCACCACCAATCACGAAGACTATTCATTACACGTATTCATTATTATTATCGATTATTGTTATGTATTATTATTATCATCACGATTATTTACATATAAGTTACATAAACGTCAACATACCGCGTACCAACTTATTAATCTGTACAATTGTTGACATTTGTCCTCAATCCGGATGTCAGTGGTGGTGAATACGGTTCAGTGTGATCGGTTTATACGTTGTTCAATTTGTCTGCACATATGATACATCCACACAAAAACCTGCGTCATAATTTTACATCGTAGTATTATTATTATTATTATTATTAATAGTGTACACTCCCAGTTCAACGTGTATATTTACATCTAATTACAACCGGTTCGTTGAAAAAACCAGTTGTGTTCGAATATCGCGCGCGCCCATTTATTGCCGATTTCTAACCCGCTCCTCCTCCTCCCACGCATTGAGCGTCCGTCTTTATTCGATTTTCGTTTACGGTAGCACGGTATATCTGCAAAGTTCGAAAGTCATGTACTGGGCGTATCGTTACTACTGGTTATTATTAAGTTTTTCGTCACTAGTAGTTCGATGTCAACGTACACCGACGATTTCTTATATAACGCAAGAACAAATTAAAAATATCGGCGATTCGGTCGAATTTTCCTGTTCGGTACTGTACGCGGACGATTACCCGGTATTATGGAGTAAAACGGACAAATTAAAATCTACCGAACCGATATTAATATCGACCGGCGCCGTACGTATAATACCGGATTCGCGTTTTCGTATAACCTATCAACGAGATAATTCCACCTATACGTTAAGCGTCAGCGATATTCAAGAAACGGACGCCGGTATATATCGTTGTCACATACTTATCGGATCGCAATTATCACCGGCCGAAGTCGAACTGAAAGTTAGAAGACCGCCGTTGATTTTCGATAATTCTACTCGTTCGTTAGTAGTGACGGAAGGTCAATTCGCTAAATTAGAATGTTACGCCGAAGGTTATCCGCCGCCTAATATATGGTGGAGAAAACAAAATAGCGAAGAATTACCGACCGGTTGGGCCGTGTATCGCGGTAACGTGATGAATATAACGTCGGTACGTAAAGAAGATCGAGGTACGTACTATTGCGTAGCGGAAAACGGAGTCGGTAAAGGATCGCGTCGTAATGTAGCGGTCGAAGTTCAATTCGCGCCGATCGTAACCGCCACTAGAAAACGAGTCGGACAAGCGTTTCTATACGATATGGATTTAGAATGTCGAGTAGAAGCCTACCCTCCGCCGGCTATAGTATGGATTAAAGACGGAGTACCGTTGGCCAATAATCAACATTTCGAAATTTCTCATTTTACCACTACCGACGAAATAACCTTCACCATGATACGTATTATAACCATCGAAAAACGTCAATTCGGCGAATATACGTGCAGAGCATTCAATATATTCGGTTCTTCCGAAGCTAAAATCGAATTGTACGAAACCATCATACCGATGTGCCCTCCAGCTTGCGGCGGTAATCCGACCAGTTAATTTATTATTACCATTTTTTTTTTTTTTTACGTAAATTACGATTTTAATTTTTGGTTTATTTTGCGGACTCATTTGTATAAAACTAATTTACTGAGATGATCCTTCAGCAGCGCGCATTATCGAAAAATTATAAATTTCCGACATAATTGTAAAGTATAATTTTTTTGATTTCGATTTTCGATATGCAGGATATTGCATTTTACAAAATGATACGAAAAAGTAATATTCCGTATACAAAATAATTTTTTTAAGACGCTTAAATATTTTTAAAATTGACACACTTCGTTAACTAATGCGCCCCATATTAGACGATTTTGTTGTTAAACGTTCACTTACGGCCTAGAATACGACTAATAAGAGTTAAATAAATCAAAATAACGTATAATAGGTTCCTTTTTACTTTATGTGAGCTCCGTTTTTGAACGACTTTCACGGGACAGTAGAATTAATAAAATTGTAGCTATTTTATCAAATAAAATAAACATACCGAAAAACATCGCTTACATTTTGATAAAATAAAAAAGAAAAATATTTACTTTATAAACTACGATAATAATTTATATTCATCAAAAATCGATTACATTTTTAATAAAATAAAAGTATATATTTACTTTATATGCCCCGATAATAGTATTCGTTTCAATCTTTGACTATACTCACAAAAATATGGTCCACTGGCAAAATTTAAAAACAAAAAAAACCAGAATATTCCGAAACCTCGATGTACAATTGCGCTTAAAATTCGACCCGTATAAAATTTTATGACCGTAAGGCGTTTCTTCATCTTAATTTCCTACCTTCCGTTCTTTGTAACATCTGATATTTTCCTAATAAATTTGAAATTATTATTTCAAAATTTGATTAATGCGTGTTTTATAAAAGAAAAACTGTTGTGGCATTTATATTATTAAAACGTTTCTAACATTTTCATTTTTCGTTTTTTATACGCAATGTAAATTTATAATTTTCGCTAGTTTTTCGATTAAATTCAGATTTCCTTTTTTAATAATCATTTATTTTAAATTAAGCTTTTATCTAATTAAATTGTTAATTCTCGTAATTTATAATCAAACTGTTAACTTATAATTTTCTACAAATTCTTCTTATAAAAGTCTATTTAAAACACGATTAAAATTTGAATTTTCACAAATAATTTAAAAATTACATTAAATACCGCTACTCGCTTAATTTTTCCGTAACTAGCACTATTTTAAAGAATAGTTAGACTCTAATTTATCAACGTTCGCATATGCCGTAAAATTGTTAATTTACGTTATTTATCTTACCGTATTTACTTTGGTTTATAATATTTCTTACTTTAAAATTAACCGAGCAAATCAAATGAATTCGTATTTTTCATAGTAAACTATGTAAAATGGCGTACCGAACGTGTTTATATTTATTTATGAACAAAAAATCAATATTTGAATTATACCTACGAAATTAAAAATTATTGTTTCATATATTTATTAGTAATTATAAATAAATGTACATATATTATATAGTTACGTGTTTTATTTTAATTTAGTCCGCTTAGGGAATTGTATATTTACATTTCGATGTTAACATAATTATGGGGGGGTAACGGTAAGTAATGGGCAATTGGAGGAGAAAAAAGTATGTATTAATACAGAAAAACCACAATGCGATAAAAATCTATATCCGCATAAAAGTAAAAATTAAAAGAAATGATACAGTGATGACCACGCTGGATTTAATAAACATATGGGGAAATAATGAAATTATTAATTTTTTTAAAGTCACAAAGTTAATTTAATAAAGTTTTGCATTAACAAAAAAAAAATAACTTACTCAGAAATACAATTCGTAATGCCAGGAATAAGTAAGTGTATTATACCAAAAATGTAAAACGTTAAATTTACGAGAAGGTCCGGTTAATCGTTTAAATACGATAACTTTTTTGTGTTACTGGGTCATATTGCACATCAAGTATCAATTGATTTTAGATTATTATTTATTTTATTGTTGAAAATAAATATCATTATAAAAGAACGAAAAAATACTTTATAAATAAGTATTGTTAAAAAGGATAAATAGAATGTTTAAGTTAGTAAATTTTGTAACAGAAATGTTCATTATTAAGAACAACTATTTTCCCTAAAACATTATAATTTGTTTTTAAATTGATATTGTAGGTCATTGTTTAGTTAATTGTACTATAGGTTAGAATATTAAAATCAGTTTTTTATATATACTGTGACTTACTCATATTGCTTAATCTATATTTAGACATATAAACCGATAAATATAAATAAGTTTACGTAATCTGCGGTTAATAAATTGTCGAAATAATTTAAGATGTATAAACGAAAGTCAATAATCTCAAGTTCCGTTAAGTTAACGTTAGTGATAATTAAAATAAGTCAAATGAAATTACATATTCAACCATTAGATAAAAAATTAAGACAGATTATAATAAAAAATAACTTATTATTGTAAAACAAAACCGTTTCGAAAAGAAAAATAATATCGTGATAATGCATTGTTTACAAAATAGAAGTTTTGATAATTATCGGTAATTTTCTGTGTTTTGTGAAATAGGAACTAAATTTTATAAATGACTACAAAGTACATCATGCCTTTAGATAATTCTGCAGAAATTCAAAAATTAAAATTTTTTATAATATAACGTGTATATTCAGATTAAAATCATATCACTTCTTAATGACACTTTGCTAGTACAAAGAATACAATTATTATTAAACAGGTTAATGTTATTTGTAAATTATCAGATCTAAGTCTAAGTGAAAAAGTAGTAATTATTTCATTAAACTAATCATAAACACCAATAAAATGTGAAGTAAAAACAATACTTAGATACATATAAACAAATATTTCATTAGGGTAAAATAATTTTCATAATACATCGATACAGAATTTACGTTCAAGCAGACTGCTACATAAAATAAAAACAACTGCTATATATTGCCAAAACAACAATGTTTAAATTTCATAAATGTCGAATTGAACTGTCATTAATGATGTTCTATCTAAAACATCCACTATTTAATAAACATGGTTTAGCACCCATATTTGTAAACTTAATATAAAATCGAAGGTATGCGCGAGAACAAAGTAGGTTAGTATACTCAATAGCAAAAAAACATTGTTTTTTTTATTAGTATTTTACCACACCGGCCAATCCTGGTCATAATTGGGGCTTCTCAATTATATTATAAAATAAATATTGTTTCCTTTCCTAGTGGATAACAGGAAACCGATAGTTTGTTAATTTTTTAATTATACTAATTAAACATATGTTTTCTCAAGGAATAAAGTCGCTCTGCTATCACGTAACGTATATTGTCGTTGAATTATGTTGTAACCACTTATCTTTCAGATATTTGGAAACATTTCCTCAATGTAGTGATCCACGCGTTCTTCGCATTTCTTCTGTATGTTATATACAAAGTGGTAATTTATTATTACGGATGATGCATATTGATTACGGTATCACTGTTAGTAGGAAGAACGTCCCGACACAATCTTCTTTTTAGACTTCCTTTAGGATTTACCGCCTACATGTTTTTGGACATCCGAAGTATATTCAGATTATCACTAAGATGGAGTTTGTTAAAGACAATTTTGTATCGTTATACATGCACATCTTTGACAAATGGAATATTAAGATCGTTGTGAAAGGTATAATTTGAGACATATGTAGGAGCCGGAACCATCATAAGAAATATTTTTGATTGTTGCCTTTGGATTAGTGTCAGATTACTCACTCTGAAATTTCCATATAATTCAATCCTATACTTCCAAATTGGCGCTATAATTGTAACCTTTTAAAATCTAGATTTAAAGCAGGTTTTCTTCATTGTAACGAAGAAAGTCTTTTTTGCTAATTTGTTCTATATGGAAACGCTATTTAAGTTTGCTATCCATATGTATTGCTAAATATTTCACAGGCATAACCTGTGGTATCTCAGAATCATTTATTTTATAAGTAACAGGTGTGTTAGTAAATGTGTTAACACTTTTTATTGTTAAACTTTCTTCTCCGTACATTATCAATATGTTGTTGGATTTCTATGTTTGTAAATTCTGATTTTCATTAGCGGTCATTATCACTTTATCGTTTGTAAAGGTAGCCAGAGTTGTCTGATTAGAGACAGATATGTTTGCCGTGTATATTAAATGGAGCATTGGTTCTAATACACTTTCTTCAGAAAGAGAAATTTTCTTTTCTTCGGAAGTGAACTCGTTAACTTTGAATGTAAATGTTCTATTCGTTAGGTACGACGCCAGCAGTAAATAAAGATCCGGTGGAAGTAATTGCTTCAATTTAAATTTTAGTCCTTTATGCCAGTGTTCCACATCCAGGAGGACGCTGAACACACGTGGTTTATTAATGTTGACATTACATCTACCAATTTGTGGCATCGTTGAATAGTAAAATGTGAGGGTCGAAAGCCAAACTAATGATTTGGAATAACTTTAGTTTATATACCATCACCGAAATTCTTTTTAATAACATTTTCTCAAAGACCTTGGAAAAAACACTAAATAAGCTTATTGGAGGTTTTCTAACTTTTAGGATCATTCGAATTATTGATTTTTTTCATTGCTCTTTCGCAATGTGATACTGAATATATAACAAAGTAGCACAGCAACTTTCTGAGGTAATCTGTTTAAATTTTTATTTTTCACTTTTTAAATGTTATTTGAACTATACATAATCAATATTTATTTGATTCTCAGCGTCCAGAATTAAAAGAAATTTCAAACCTAACTGCATGGGGCATAAAATAAGCCATTTTAATAAACTTCATTTACCGATAGTATTTACCGTTCACCTCGCAAGTATGACCCATCTACAAACTAAATTTATAGAGTTAAACGGGTTCTTTATATTACAAAAACGAAAATGGTAAATTTATTAGTCAATATAACCACGCGCAATTAAATTGTCTTGTAAAATGTATTTGAAAACTTTATTCAAAATTAATTTTTGCTTTCATTAAGATATTCTCGATGATTATATTAAACTTTTCCTCCGTGCTATTTAATTTTACCCGTCAAAGAAGCAGCATTCAATTTTTCAAAATTAATATTATTTTTACTTACATAACAAAAACCGCACCGTAACCTCATTATCTAATCAAGTATATTTTCCTAAAAATTTAATCGTCTTGCACTATTTTATAATACAAATTAATTTTTGGATTTTATATAAGAACAGCAGAATTAAAAAAACTATTATGCATAATGTATCACATTATGTGCATTATCATCCTTGCACTTATTTTTTCAAAATTCATATAACACCATTCATAATAACAAATCATTAAAGAATTTTCTTTTTTAAATACATTATTGTAAAGTGTGATAAAAAAAATTGCTATCATGTTAAGAGTTGTGAATTTTTAAGTGTAAACAACAAAAAAAGGAGTTAAAATCACTAAAATTGTTTCTTTATGAAATATCACCAAGCTTCTCGGTTTTAAAAAATCGCTACAACATTCCAAACTTTTCAAATTTTTAAGTGGATCTGTTTTTATCTTCACATATTTCCGTGCTTGGTTACAGATTCTTTACGCGAGCAAATGTAAATAATATACACACTGAACTCTGCTGCATGAATAAACCCCCGTTGTCATTTATTAATTATCATGCACATCATTATTACCTACAAAGTATACAAAACCATTTGTTAAATGCACTATTTTAATTCTCACGTTGAATGAATTCGCTCTTTATCTGATTTATTATACATACACTTCGCAATATATTTACGTGAAAGTATGTTCGTATCCTTATCGCATATACTTAACGCGTCCTGAATTATGAATTGAATTACAAAACTATTCTATTATATTCATGAAACGGCAATAACTTTCGATGGCAGATGAACGTCAATTTAAAACGTTGATTTCTATCGCAATAATATACATACATTGCTAAAAATTTAAATAATAAATAATGTACAATATTTTGATACTATTACCATAATTAGGCTCACGGATTTAATAACGAATATACAACAATATCGCTTTTCCAAATAAATAGAGGAATTGTAAATAAACTTTAAAGTTTATCGTAAAAAATAACGATCACTTGCTAATAAAACGGTGTATGATGGGCTATTAATACCTCCGTGTTACCTCCTTGGAAAGACAATCTGGTTCGGCTGGATCTCGAAATCCACAAACTTTGGAGATAAAACCTGCCCATCCATGAAATCAAGAAAGAAATTATGTCACGTTCATGCAAATCTACTATGTTTTACACTGACGCATCTCTATTTAATGGCTTTGCCGGCTGCTCAGTTGTCAGAGATGGAGCAATCATCATTCAATATTCGCTGCCACAGACATTCTCCGTCATTTCAGCTGAATTATACGCGACTCCGATGTTGATAAACCATCGACTATATGTTCTGACTCTCTTCCAGCTCTCCGCGCTCTCTGCGCTCTCTGCGACGTTTTCAAACATGATCAGCACCCAATAGCCAAGAAAGTGACGGAAATGGTACTGGCAGAGCTGAGTCAGAAGGTGACGTTCCTGTGGATTCCAGCTCACGCCGGTATTCATGGGAACGAACTGGCTGATAAAGCGGCCAGGGAAGCTGCTGTGTTCTTGCCGGTTCCGAATGTTCCAGTTCCAGCGCGTGACCTTAACAAGTTCGTCATAAATGGGCTTTTTTCATTATGGCAGAAGGAGTGGCAGCTAACGCCACAAAACCAACAAGTTGCGGCAAATCAAATATTCGGTTGATCCTTGGATAACTTCGCTTTTAAACCGTACAGATGATGTGGTTATCACCAGATTACGCTTGGGACATACATATCTTACTCATTCATATCTCATTAACAGAACTTTGGCTCCTGTGTGTGCCGGTTGTAATGTTGTCCTCTCCGTTTCCCATATTCTAGTCGATTGTCCCTCATACTCCTCGCTTCGAGCGTCTATTAATCTTCCTCCTTCGCTCCATCTCCTCTTCGAAGATGATCATGTTTCATTGTCGAACCTAATTATCTTCCTCCATCAATCCCGTCTCTATTCCTCAATCTAATCCTCTTTTCCTATCGTGCCTCTAGCCTTGGCTGCTGTACATGGCACGTTAATTTAATTTAATAATAATAATAATACTTCATCAGTTTCTGTTAAATAAAAATAAATAAAAGAAAAAATTGTTTTCCATCGGTGCAAAGTTAAATATTTACTAAATTCTAATCTAGACAGAGTTCAAACAAAACTACGAATCAGATACACCGCACACCAACTTTATATAATCATTTATAAGTAAATATTACTGACTGTAAATGTATAGTATGAAGTTAAGAAAATATTTTACCAAATTGACTTAAAAATTTTTTATAGTCATGTTTTAAATTAATAAAAAAATATGAATCTTCAATCTATTTCTCGGTATACAGGAATATTCAAAAATCCAGATGCACTGGGTTCGGATAAATAAATATAAAGTGATGGATTTTATGTAACAAACGAAGATTTATGGCTGAACCAAAAATCTTTGATTTGGAGTATTAAAACCTTGTGAGACTGTACAATGCATTGCGCTTATTTAAGCGACTATGCAATTGTGATACAACAATGGAATAAAATCGTGACAGCAATAATTTTCGGATCAAGCAACCACGGTATCATCAAGTATGAAATTATCAGAGGTCAACTAAAATTAGCAAAATTGTCGCATAAATTTCCTATATTTCACTGCGTTCTATTGGAAATATGAAATTGCGAAAATAATGTACTTAAATTCTAATTAACACTCCAACAGAGAGCATCAACTGATGTCTTCGCTTAATAATACGATGATCAATTGACGCGATTCGGAGTGCATTAACGATATAATATTATCCGGAACGTAAATATTATTAGAGTTCTTTTCTTTCACATACAATAGGAGAATTAACGTGAATAATAACGAATACAATTTACATTTTGTTAACATCGTTTCGTTCTAAATACGATGCCCATTCTATTGTAATTACAAAGACAAAAAAGTCCTTCACGCAGACACGCCCAAAATAAATAGTTGAAATATTTCATGGAACAGAAAATTGTTGATAATGTAATAATTATAATAATCAACATCATCATCACAATAATCATAATGATAATCAACTAAAAATAATAATTATATATAGGTTACCTCGGGAGTATCTCAAGATAGTATACTCGGTCCATATTTATTTTCGGTATACATAATGATATGTATAATATGAATGTTAAAGGCAGATTTTAAGTTATAGTGACGATAGAGTTTAATGATGAGTTCACGAATATCGTCGAATATGAAAAAAAGATTATGTTGATCTCTAACCGGATTTAATAATTATCGATTAATAGTGAATCACAAAAAGACGAAATATTTAATTTACAGCTATTGGCCTGGTTATGTACTTCAGTGATAACGCTGCTTTAAATTTAACGTTATCAGTCGCGTTGGAAAGAGTAGTTGAAATTTTATATTTAGGAATCTTCATCGATTCTAAGTTAACGTTAAATGATCACCAATTGTATATAGGAAAAAATTTTAAGAACTGAAATTATCTATTTTATTATCTAAAACACATACTCCCAATGATCCATCTATACAGATCGTGTATTGTATTGTACATTCCGGTTCTCAGGTTTTATTCACTAGAGTGGAGCAGACCAGTTTCATTTTAAATCCCTCGTGTTATTACAAGTTTCTATCTACCGTAGATTATAATGAATTACACAAGGTGTGTATCAATTTCGACAAATTATATCTAGTAAATTTACTTTAGCTTACAGGAAATGTTTTAGTATTTTGGTGTTATGTCGTTTTTTTATTACTTTTATTATCAGTAAAAGAACACATTACATTTTCTTATAATCACATTTATTTTTAGTGAACGTAATATGAAAAAATATCACTTGATAATATATATCTTGATAAAACCAAAAAGTAAATCTATCTGACAAACTGTTTCTAAACTAAAGCTGCTCACACAATGTAATATAAGTTTTGGTTATAACAATTGGCATCAAGGGAGTTATAACGAAGACAGCGCGAAACGGCCTAGTTTTAATAAATCACACTAACGTACACAAACGATGTGTGTTATTTAATACATTACCGGATCTGATAAATTACCATTTGCGTCATAACAAAAGACGTCGGAAATGTTTAATTATATACATTTTGAAACCAAAACGGATCACCAGCGTTGAAGAATACAAACCTGTCAAACGTGTATTATAGGGATCCAAGTATGCGAGTGAGTACTTGGAATATAAATTATTATTATTGTTATCATAAATAGTTTATTTATAATGTTAGATATAAAAGTTGAATTGTTTACTTTATTATTTAAAATAATATTTCTCCCTAAACGATTTTATGCGCTCGTGTATAGCTTTATATAAATATGTTCCCCTGCCAATGGGTACTGTTTTGTTGAATATTGTAAATATAGCGATAAAACAGATTATTTTGGTGTAGAAAAAAGAGGAACAGATGAGGCAAAAGTTAACATAAAAGAACAGTAAAGCAGGTAATAAAAAATTATACTAATTATCGGCAGAAAAAATAACTAATCCCCTATGATATATATACATGTTCTTCTGTGGTATTCCCTGAGGAAATGTCGGTACTATTACATTACAGCCTCTTCAATTTCTTTTCGCCACTCTGTACGATTTGCAGCCATCCGTCTGCAGTCTGTAATTGATTTTCTTAAATATTTCTGATGGTTATTTATATATATATATATATATATATATATATATATATATATATATATATATATATAAAGAGAGAGAGAGAGAGAGATCAACTTGTTTCACACATGATAATAATGATTAAAATCAAATTAAATTAAATCGAAAATGTAAAATAGTCGTAGACATGGTGACCACGTGCTCAAATAGGAAATATCGTATACTCACGTTTTCAGATATTTAAAAATGGTACAGAACAACAAAAGAAACAATTCAAGCGAAGGTGGTCTTTGCAGCGCGTGAAATTAAAGACGGAGTGAATTTCTTGTTACCATCACGTTTGAGCGCGGAATTTCATATAGGAGATAGAACTGAAACAATGAAACTAGTTGATTCGTGTATAATTGTGAGAATGGGCGGGTGTATGTAAGTAGCCACCGAATGAACTAGATAAAGTAAGTCGTAATTTCAAAATTTGCGTTAGGACGTATGAATGAGTATACATATATATAGGTGTGTGCGTATGTATACAAGTTGTGACATGTTTTGACAGATTTGAAAAGTAATTATTTATACAAATAGTATTAAAATGCGGATCTGTCGTAATACGCACGATGTAAAACGACGCCATCTCTGATTGTAACTGTCCTATTTTTTGTTGTGCCCTTGCTTCTCAAATTGGCATATATCATACAATTAAGTGTGTTTTTTACCTGGAGCTCGTCCTCCAATAATCCAGAAGGATTGTCGAACTTGGGCAAGCATCAACTGTTGCCTCATGCATCATATGTGAATGTGCATTTCCAATTACTAGTGTTGTAAAGGCGCTACTTCTTGGAAGAACAGCTAGATACATGTTACGATAATCAAGTTATGCGTTTGGGAGATGTCCTTCAACTCTGAGAACTCCAAAACAATCAAGAAAAACTTCCAATTTTGAAAATACATTTGTTCTCTTTAACTGCTGCCCTTTTGAGATACTCTGAATTTCTGATGAGAAGTATGCTGCTTGTGTCGCTTTGATCCAAAAAACTTTGAATTTTCTAGATCAGCAACACTGATATGTGAAGAATTAAGCGTAGCATTAAGCACTTTCTTAAATATCATAAAAGCACATTGACAGAGACTTGTTATTCTTAGCAACTTGGTCAATGAACTAAACTTGTAAATTAGGATCCCAAATATTTATCGAGTCAGTAAAAGTATGACTGTCTCAAGATTGTTTATCAGGTGATGAAAGTCTTGAAAATTTGTCAGAATTGCTTCTCCATTTTGCAAGAGGTAAGCAAACTGCAAGACATAGTTGTTCCACCCGATTGGAAATATCATTAAGTAGCTCTAGATTTTCAACATAGCCACAAATATCATCAATGTAAGTCCCTTTTGTGTTGCTCAATTGTAAAAGGAAATCTATTCGCTTCATCCATGACCAATTGTTTGATAACACATCCAGCTAGATACGATGCTGAACAAGTGCCCTAGGTAACAGTTGTCAGAAAAGTTTACTCATTCCCATCGGCATCAGTCCATAAAATTCTTTATATAACTCAATCTTCAGGACGCACCTGAATATGCCTAAACGTTTTTGTAATATCGGTAGTAAATACAAATTTGCGCTTTCTTATTTAGAGATGTACATAAAAAAAATGTGTTAAAGATTAGAACATGATCATTTAATGAGGTTTCTGAATTGGTCTTATAAGAGCTATTGAAAATAACTAGCAGCTTATTTTTTCACTACCTTTACGCAATACATCATGGTGAGATAAATAATATGAATGATGTGGTCGTGGTGAAATTTCAGGGAAAAGTATTATGCCCAAGTTGCTCATATTCATTAAAAAAGTCTTCATATTGTTGTTTAAATTGTTCATCTCGAGAAATATGCTCAATCAAACGTTGCAGATATTTGCAAGTAGCTCTTTCAAGCTGAAATATGGAGGGTTCTATTGGCAATCGAACAATACCTGAAGTATCATTTGTACGTGTGTGTTCTTCAAAATCTAACTATTCTTGACTAAAGGTCATTTTTGAAGTGTCTGGAATGTCTTCTGGCACTCAGAATTTTGAAATAAACTCTTGAAGACAATCATTGCTTACAATATGAAGTGATCTAGTGGATGACTGCTGAGCAAGTACTTATGTTGGACATCACAACAGCCCAGCCAAATAAGGTGTTTACAACAGGAGGCTCATCTATATTGCTTTTTATAGATCATACATAAATACTGACAAATAAATCAGCACCTATGAGGACATCTATATGACCTAGCCGGAGGTAATCTGGATCAGCCAACTTTAATTTACTGATATGCGACCAATTCTGATGGTGAACAAGAAACACTGGAATAGCAGCTGTGATTTTCTTCTGAGCGTGTTCTTTATTTTTAACTTGTTCTAATGTGTAAGACGATTGTAACTTGAACGTACAACTCACTGCATGAAATTGGAATCGTAAAATGTTGACACAGTAGTTTGGCTCTAGCGATATCTTGTTCAGAAATAAAGGTCGTTCGGATCCTGTATCCAGCAGTATTTGAATTGTAGAATCATTTGGTGTGGCCAATAACACAGCATTATGTTTACTGCTTGCAGAATATTTCGAAGAATTATTGAAAGGCACTGAATGAAAGGCTACTGAAGGTATTTGATTATTAATGCTCTTGAACTCCTCAGACTCTAAGTTGCTACATGAAAAACTACTTACAGCGGTCGATTCTAAATGTTCTTGATTGTTCAGGATATATTTAAGTTGCCACATGAACTGAATGAAAAACTAGATTGTGTACTAGTCAAATTTGTGTGCCAGTAGAATCATCAGAGTAACTCTGAGTAGTGAAAGTATTGTATTTTATTGAATAAACCTCACCAGATTATGGACTAATAATTATAGTGAGCATAATGCTGGTATACAGAATTCGGCTGAATTAAATTTAAGCAAGAAGAATTGAAATAGCGCACACAGAGTAATTAATTTATTTTCAATAATTACAACTTAGTGAAATAAAATTAAGTTAAATGATATATATATATATATATATATATATATATATATATATATATATATATATATATATATACAAAAACGGTCGCTTCCATAACATGTAACTCGCAGGAAGAATTTGAAAAGACTGGCTGAAAATGTTCAAAACGATGACCATACAGAACTAAGATTGCACAATAATGAGTAATTCTTTATTATTGGTGAATAAAATGATCGACCAATCAGAGAAGCTGCAGGAAAAAATCTATGTAATTGAGCCTAGTTTCATCATATTTTTTAAACAAAATGTATATGTTATTATTATTTATGTGTCAACATCAAAGTCTCTGATCTCTGTATAATCACAAGATATTTTTAACATTTAAAATCTATGTCTACATACATACACACACATATATATATATATATATATATATATATATATATATATATATATATATATATATACATATAAATATATATATATATATATATTTATATATATAATATATATTTATTTATAATTATATGCATAGGTATATATATAAAGATATGCAGTGCTGAAATTCAGAGTTTTCCCCTCATACAATAGCGTATGTGGTAGGCTAATGCAACTAAGGTAGATTAGGTCACCTGGCATCCCTGGTGGGGATTAATAATTAAATTAATTATACTTGGGGCAGGTTTTTTTCTCTCTTCAAAAATCAAACAAAAATTACCTGAAAATTAGTTCGAATAACAAATATAACAACAAATAGAGGACGAATTTAGGAGTACACATAGAGCTAACTCAAAGGAGGTGATGACAATAATATTAAACGTGATGAAAACTATAAGGCAGCAGATGGACAAGGAGAAAGAGAAAGAAAATAGGATAATAAAGAAAAAAAAATAGATAAGCAATCAAAGATATATGTAGAAGGTGGAAAATAGAAAAGCTGAAGAGAGAAATAAATGAAAATAATAGAAAGTGGAATAAAGAATTTAGAACAATGGGAAAGAAACTTCCAAACTTTGTTAACAAATTGTGAATCGTGGGAAATGGTAAAATCCAAGATAAAAGAAAAGTACTGAATTCGAGAATAACCGACAGATATCAAACGAGGGAATTCAAGGACAGACGCAACAATATCGTGAGACTGAAAGCTTTGTTCTCAAATTGAACAACAAGCTTAAATATCTCGACCAATCAGTGGGATAAGAGGACCTTATTAACCAAATGATATATATTCTGCAAATTAACATGCGACGTTTATTAATTAATAATACAATAACGGACAGAGAACAATTATTAAGAGATATGAATAAAGTTATCAATATAGAAACTAGTCACACGGTACGACATCGAGATCCGCTGGCAAAAATATTCTGACTAGACTACCGGAGAAACGAGTATTTAACATCAAACGGAAAATAATAGCGATATCAGACTGACACCAAACACTCTAATATGGTTCGTTTTACTGATTCTATATTAAGAATACCAGGAAAATTGATCGATGAACGGTGGAATACTGTCAAGGAACACAAACCATTGAAACAATAAAAAAAAAAATAATCCATAGCTGTTAGTTAAAATAGTAATAGTTATGGTGGGTATCAACGATGTAATAATGGGAAAAGAAATTTACTAATGCACAAATGACCCGAACCAATTAGTACAGGAATTAAATAAATAAATTGCGATGAGATAATACTAGTCACAATCCAGCCGGTACATACAGAGAACCACCTACTTCGCATAATAATATAATTCACGAATATCATACATACATTTGACATTTAAAAGCGGGAAATACTAGAGTCGTCAACACACAAGATGCACTATTTTATAGCGAACGAAACACCGATTTCCGATTAAGGGAACGGAAAAGGTCTTAAGTGCGCATTTGAATCAAAATGAATATAAAAAGATACGCGACTGCATCGATACGCAGGTTTTCTAGAGGACTGATTGGTGGGAGTCCCACACTCTCAAAGCAGCGATTTAGAAAAAGGTACATACAAATTTATTGTGACCGGCATCCTCGGGACTCTACTACACGAGGGAGTAAATACGGATTTGGGAAATGCATTAATAAGATTTTGGTATATATTATTCTTATTTACATGCAACATCAAAGTCTTTGATCAATACATAATCGCGAGAAATTTCCAATATTTTAAATCTACGTCCACACACACACACACACAAATATATATATATATATATATATATATATATATATATATAGTTTTATGCAGTACTCAAATTCAAAATGTTCCCCTCATATAATAATGTATGTAGTCGGCTAATCTAGATTAAGAGAATACTCATAAACGGCAACTCAGGGTTAGATTAATATAAAAAATTCTAACGTTATCTATAACAAATTCAAACATTACCTTTCCTATTTCGTTAACTAAAAGCACTTGAAACTTATAAATATAGTAATTTAGTAAGATTAAGAAATCTATTTCGAAATAATTATTATCGTAAATTAAATGAAATATCCGTGAATTACATCAGATAAATGAATCAGCGCATACAATATAAATTTTAATAACGAAACCATTGAAACAGGCATTAATAAAGTGTGACGAATATATATCTCACACAAATAGTACGACACAAAAGAATCAAAATCAAACCTTGATAAATACGTTAGCGAAGGTCTACAATGATTTTAGTTAGCATTATATCACATTGAATGAATAAGTCAATTTAATAAAATATAATTTTCAAACTGCACAAGAAATAAGTTCGAATATTTTCGACATAATGATGCTCAAAAATTGTAGCGTTGCTTTTCGCAGATATATTAGTTTTAGCATATTATACATTAACTTTAACTAATTTCATTTCATTGTAGAGATCACACCGATGTTTGTAACCCGAAGATTCATTAAAAGTTATAATTAAAATGTTAAAAATTACGTTGCCAGCAGCCACTCTAAAAAAAAAGTAAAAAAAAAATGATGGTTCAGACACGAAAAAGTAGTAAGTGATAGAGGAAGGAAAACCCATAAACACACTTTTACCTGAAGTGATGTGAGTACCGGGCATAGTCCTAACCCTGTAATAGCATCACAGCAGTCATTCATACGCCTAGAAAATATGTTTAACATATCTTTTAGTCGTATGAAGGCAAGGTTACTATATCGGAAGGTTGTCTCAATCAACGGTGTTTGTATGTAGTACGAAATGAGAGTGAATAACTGGTTTTGTGACGTCACTGTGTGACCCAAACGCGTTCTGAATAGCCATAATGTTTTAAGAATATGTTGCCTGCTTTGCATTGTTTATCGTGCGTGCGTTGCTTTTTAATATTTCATTTTTTTTTTTCTTTTTTTTTTAAGTAATTGTTCAGAATAATGTTTTATATAGTTCGTTGCGCCCTTTATATTATTTATTGTCTGTTCGTTGCTTTTTAATATTTCGTTTATTTTTTGTTTCCGTTTTTTAAACGATTGTTCCGATTCTGGTATGTTTACCTTTTATTTTTTTATACGTACACAATTATTTATTTAGCTCTATGATAATAACTAAATCCACTGTTATTTACTTTTTGAGCGTTTATTTTAGATATATTAACAAAATGCCAGGGCAACGTTGTTGCTGCTTGTAATAACAGCGCGATTAAAACTAACGGAATTGTGTATCACTCGTTTCCTAAAAATCCTGAAATTAGAAAACGATGGGTTCATTTGTGCAAACAAAGTGGCAATTGGAATCCGAATTCGTGCTGTATTTGTTTGGTTCATTTTTCAGAAAACGACTACGAACGCGATTTAAAATCCGAACTTTTAAATCTTCCACCCCAAAAAATATTAATGAAAGATGCCATTTCTTCATTAAATTTGCCGAATAATATATCAAAATCGTCGCTTCCGAAATTACAGTAATAGAAAACAGAGATTGGAAAGAAGGAAACAACACTCCATACCTAACGACATTCTAATTGAAAATGAATGCAAAGTACCGGCTCCTCAAGAATCAGAGGAAACAGATAATACACAAAAGCAAACTGCTAGTTTGTACAAACAAATTGACGAATTGAAAAAAAGCTGCGATTTCTATAAGAGGAAATTGTTAAAAAAAAATCGAATAATAAATAAATTAAGACGTCGTTTATATATGATAGAAAAATGTAAAAACCGTATTAAAAACAAAACATTTTTAACAAAAAATCAGCTGAATTTATTTTATAAGAAAAAGAAGCGAGTAAACTGGACTACTGAAGAAATTTCTATTGCCTTCACGATTTTATATCTTGGTAGAAAATGCTACATATTTTTAAGAGAGAGCTTGAATTTTCCTTTACCAGGAATTTCATCGCTGCAGCGATGGGCATCAAGAATAAATATCAGATCTGGCATAATGACTTATGCTATCAACATGATGAAAATTGGAGGTAATAACATCGAAGAAAGAGAACGTCTGACGATATTACTTTTTGATGAAATGAAGATTAGTAAATGTTATGAATATTATAAAAGACGTAGTTATTGGTCCTCATTCACAAATGCAAGTTATTATGGCAAGAGGGCTATTTGGTAAATGGAAACAACCGGTATATGTGGACTTTGATAAACGCATGACTTCAGATATATTAAACACAGTAATAGATAAATTAAACATTGCAGGATATAGAGTAGTAGCTCGCGTTTCCGACTGTGGAGGAGGTAATCTGTCACTCTAAAAGTTTAGGAATATCAATCGAGAAAACATACTATAGTCATCCTGCTTCAGGAGAAAATATATACCTTTTTGCTGACGGTCCACATTTACTGAAACTATTAAGAAATTGGTTTTTGGACTCCGGTTTTTATTACAGTACGATACAATAATAAATAAGGAACCGGTATGCGATCTTATTTCTTTAACGAAAACTGAGATAAATATTTGCCATAAAATAAACGATTTGCATATAACTTGTCAGAATGTTCAAAGACAAAATGTCAGGCTTGCAACGGAGCTATTTTCACACACTGTAGCTACTGCATTAAAAAAGTTCAAATCTGAAAACAAAATTCATAATGCTCAAAAGACCGGTGAATTTATACAATTAATCAACAATTGGTTTGATGTTATAAATTCCTATATACCATTTTCGAATATACCACATAAATCTGGTTATGGTAAGAGCAAAATAATATATTGGATGAAATGTATGATACAGTAGTGACGATGAGGTGCATAAATAAACGTAGTTTACAAGTGTTCCAAAAAGGAATTGCTATATCGATTAAATCGCTTCAAAATTTACTAGTGGAATTAGAAGAAAAATATGATGCAAGATATGTATTAACTCATCGTCTGAATCAGGGCGCATTAGAAAACTTTTTCTCCTAAATAAGAACAAGGGGCGGATTAAATGTGATCATCCATCTCCCATGAATGCGTTGTACAGAATTCGTTTGATTATGCTAGATACAAACCCGGGAATTGTACAAAGCAATACGAATACATCCGGTAATTTTGATGAACCATTTTTAGTACAACAGGTGTTCAAGGAATCCGGTATTATTTATAATGTAAGAAATGAAGAACACGATGACGAAATATTTACGGACTTTTCGCCAACTGAAGAAACTAATGAAAACCTTAAAACCGATCTTCAGGAAGAGGGATTAAATTACCTTTTTGGATGGGTGGCTAGAAAGTTACGAGAAGATTTTCCCGAATTAGGATCATCAACAACGTCATCTTCTGCTTCATCATCCTGGATTCAAAACTTATCACATGTAGGTTTATATGAACCATCTAAAAACTGGATAAAATGGGGAAAATTATTAGAAGAAAAATTTTTAAATTATCACGGTATTGATAGTATAAAAAACGAAGATGTAATAAATAACTTCGTTAAAAAACTGTCTGATGAGATTCCTAGCATAGCAGAAAAAATTATATACATCTATATAAAACAGCGGACATTTATTAGACTACGATATTTAAATCAAACGCGACAAGAACGTTTGAATAGAAAATTAGAGAAAAAAGGAAGAAATTTAATTAGGTAAGTGAAATTAACATTTTTGCACGTATTTTACAATCCAAATAAATCACTGCGTAAATATTGTAAATAAAATAATTGTTAAAAAAAAATCAATTGAAAATTAGTTAAATCACTAATATTTATTTTCTTAAAGAAAACACAAAGCTTTTCGGCATTTACGCCATTATCAAGTGAACCATTTTAAAACATCAACATTTTTTAAAAATATAAATTAAATATAATTACTTAAAAATATGCGATGGTGATTGTGAAAATATGATCCAAAAATGTTTCTGTTCTATTTTTTGATTTGTTGAAATTTAATATCAATATATTTGTCTATTAATTTTGTTTTTTATATTAATTTTTTCTTCAATATTATTTTCCGGATTCTGTAAAAGTTGTGTACTGGTGGAATTTTAAATTTTTCATTAACTGTTGCGATGTATGATGTCCAAAAGTAAAATATAAAAATATACGAACGCAAAAAATTTTTTTAAAAAACACAATTTTACAAGTAAAATGAAAATAAATATTAAAAATCTGATAATCTAAAAAAAAAAAAAAAAAAAAAAAAATAATTGTTATTGCACGTATTAATACGCGCGCGAAATAATATCGTCTACAGCGAGCGGTTTAGTGGGTCACACAACTACGTCACACGAGAAACGAGTTTTTGTCCTCGATTGAGACCACCTTTTATGTATACACCTTGGTATGAAGGCAGTGTTCGAGAGACTGGTGGACATACTAACAAGCTAACATGCCAAAACTAATTATAGCTATTCCAAACATGAATAGGCTGATAAAATATCAATTTGAATGTCCTTAGTCAAAAACTAGACATGGTGTTACTTTCAGGGAGATACGATGAAGATTTAATTAATTAATTAATTATTTGATTGTTTAATTGTTTAATTATGCGAGGTACTCGGTATATATAACTAGAGATAAGGTTATCGGATATATTCGGATTTTTATTGTGTTTTTAGAGGCAACTTGTGCAAATTAAATGATTTGTAATATAATCATACAATATACTTTACACTAAATTATTTAATTTAAATAAACTTCAAATGATATACTATTTAAAACTTATTTTATTTAATGCATTGTTTCATTTGCGTATACATTATATACAAAAAGTAATATTATTATTTTAATAAGAAAATTAGAATAAGATTTACTAGCTTAATGGTCGAATAGAAAGTGCAATATCTGCAAGTTATAATATTTATTATCTGTTAATTAGTCGCGTTATCATTTCGGCATCTTCTTGAGTTTCGCGGAATTATATATATATATATATATATATATATATATATATATATATATACATACATTAATTACATACATCTTCATACGTTACTACAAACAGAGAAGTAAATCTAAATTCATGATCAATTAACTCTAGCCTTTTTCATAGATGCGTTCGCAATTTCGCAATTCGTGTTCTCGCCATTTTTCAAGTGCTCTATATAGCACTATTCTAACAATGTTTTACGCGCTGTCCATTCGATTTTTTACATATTCACACATACATATATCCTTATTTAGGTGTTGTTCTTGATTAAATGCTGAATTTTTGAAGCATTTAAACTCTGCAACTGTTGAAACTAACAAAACAATATGTACTATTAACAATCGCAAATCACATTTAAGCATCCAAAATAAGTTGATGTGGTAAAAAATATTGATTTTTCTCATCCTAACGTACTCCTTGCCGGTTTGATGTTCTGTCTCCAACTCCAAGTACAAACAGCTACAACTAATTGAAGCTGGTTTAAGGTGCATTGTAAATGCTGGTGGGTTCGCAGGAATAAAGCGTACGCATAAGTTAGTACTTTTCTATGTCGAGGATTACATTCTCTCGCTTTCCCAAAGTTTTTCGAATAATTTCTCTTCGCATGAAAATAATTTGATTATCGCTATCGGCAGCTATCATTCCAGGTTACTACAATATACGTATATACAGAATATAAACAGAATATTAATTAAAGCATAGATTTCTAGAATACTTTTAACTGTAAATTTTCGTTTATTTCACTTTAAATTAATTCTATAGAAACATGTATCTCAATATTTAAGTTGCACTCTGTTTATTTTTTAATTTAATTCGCTTTATTTTTAAGTTTTGTTTCTTTTTACATTAACAACGTTGTTGTGTATATATATATTTTTTTATTTCAGTAATTTTATTTTCAACAATCGCAGGTTTTTGTTTTCAACTTTTTTCCCTCTAATTATCAATTATTCATTTCATTTTACATTTTTCTTTACTAATGTTTACAATATTTATTCGTTGTTTTGCGAAGAAACGTTTATTAATCGATACGCATATTATTATAAAGTATGTTTATTCCTGCCACTATGTAAATAAATGATTCTTTCTTTCTTTCTTGCCTTATATTAGTACACACCCGTTCATACTCTCAAACGTTTTATAATAAAATTAAAGATTTAATGATTAATTATCATATAAAAATTCTTAATACATATATATATAATTATTTAATAATATACACGTAATGTATACAGAAGCTAATAAAAACGATGAAGTGGTTTTATATAAATAATTTTAAGAATTCGTAATACATTAAAGTAAGATTTTATCTACGTATTTTGTTTCAAAATTCGGACTGGTCGAAACTACAGTAGAACTACTCTCGGGACAGATAACTGAATAGACGGATAACAGAAATTCCATTATAAACAAGTTACATATATAGTTTGTACGTCATTTAGGAAAGAAATTTAAAAAAAAAAATATGTTTAAGTGGATAACGTTTAGATAACATAGTACAATTACAACTAGAAAAACTGTCTCTATGTCAAATTGTTGACGTGTTTAAAAAAATTGAGTAACTTTCTTCCGTTTGTTTGCAGCTCGAACTTTCTGAATGGCAATGTTCTGTATCTTTTGATTGCTGAGTTTTGGTTGTATTTTGATTCTTCATCGTCGTCAATTTCACCATTATTTCTAGATACAATATCTTCATCAGTCAAAATTTCAAAACCTTCATCTCGTTTATCACTCTATAACCAATCTGTTACTTCTTCAGTTGTTAGCGTGTCGTTATTAAGCAGATAGTTATTGCAAAACTTCAAGATTTTGTCAACACTAACCGTCTCCGTTGTTTCCCTAGTGAGCAGTGCAGCTTCGTGTAATAGTTAATTCCAGCTATTCTGTAGGTTTAAAATTTTAAGATCGACCCAACTGGCAAGTGGCAACATTATTAAAAATTGGTCCTCAATGTTGTCACTTTTCCAACAATTTTTAGTTGTACCGTCAGATGACAGCAAACATTCAATTCAATGAAACTTCTTCCGAACCGACGAATTACTGTTACAGTGACGGTTAAAAGAAGTTTTTCTGTAATGTGAAAATCTGGTCGATCGCAATAGTTCAAAAGCCTCGACCGGTTTAATCTTTCGACGGATAAAGCGTCTGTAAACGAACGCGTAAAACCGGAAGAAAAAAATCGTTTTCAGATATAGTGTAAAAAAAAGAAAACCGTATTCCGACCAACGACAAAAGAAAAAACTCGTTTTATAGACACTGACGCGTAAGTAAATCTGTCACGATGATCGTCTTAAATCCTATTATAATTTTCAGAGTTAGCCTAGGATAGGTGAAAAAATAAGGGGATGATGCTCGTAATGATGATAATTACGGAGAACGTAATCGATAAATCAGTCTCCGGTATAAAAGAAAATAACGACAAATACAAATACTATCTTAAGAAAAGATAGATGCCGTCGAATAAAGACGGAATTAGTTATATTAGTTATATAGGATTTCTTTTCACGCCGTGCATTTTGAACTAAAACACGTTTTCCTTTTTTTTTTTTTCTCAGAATAGCATATCGTCAGGTGTTCTCTAAATAATCGATAGATCGAACTCTTTATATCGAAACAGGCGAGAATTTCGTTACAACGGATATTCGCGTTATTGTTCTTATTATTATTATAGAAAATAAATTCGTTCATTTTCATAATAATTCCGAAGTTTATCGAATTTCGAAATTTCAGATAGTAGAAAATTTAAAAAAAAAAAAAAAAAGAAAAAAACACGATTCATAATGACGGAAATAATATTATTTCTAACGTATTTCTACCTGATCTTCGCTCAAAGATTACCGACTATATCGCGCGTTTCGCAAGAACAAATTCGAGATATCGGTTCGTCGGTCGATCTCGTCTGTTTCGTTCAATACGTCCGAGATTATTATTATCCGGTACTGTGGATTAAAACGGATCGCGATCGATTAACCGAATCTATCGTAATTTCAAGCGGAACCGGTCTTATTATACCGGATTCGAGATTTCGAATAATATACGACGACCGACTCTGTTCCTATACGTTATCGATAGTCGATATTCAAGAGACCGATTCCGGTTTGTACGAATGTCAAATTACGATCGACGCGAATTTACGTATTAAAGCGGCCGTTCGATTGAGCGTACGAATACCGCCGTTAATTTTCGACAATTCCACTCGATCGTTATTGGTCGTCGAAGGTGAATCGATCAAATTCGAATGTTACGCCGGCGGATATCCTAAGCCGGATATATATTGGCGTAAACAAAATAACGAACCGTTACCGATGAAAAAAGCCGTCTATAAAGCGAACGTAATGAACGTAACGTCCGTACGTAAAGAAGACAGAGGTACGTATTATTGCGTAGCCGATAACGGAGTCGGTCGAGGAGCTCGGAGGAATGTAGCGTTGCAAGTTCAATTCGCACCGATCGTAACGGCTACTAGGAAACGAGTCGGACAAGCTGTTCATCGCGATACGGATTTAGAGTGTCGCGTAGAAGCCTATCCTCCGCCGGCTATAGTATGGTTGAAAGACGGCGTCTCCTCGTTGGCGAATAATCGCCATTACGATATATCGCATTTAGTCGCTAGCGACGAAATAACGTATACGATAATGCGCGTCATAAATATCGAAAAAAGCCGATACGGATGGTACGTTTGTAAAGCGATCAATACGTTCGGCGAGTCTGAAATTCGGATAGAACTCTTTGAAACGATCGTCGCAATATGTCCGCCTTCTTGCGCCGGAATTAATACCCGTACGTAATTTTAAATCGTTTATCCGTGTACACTTTTCATTATATATACTTTAACCATTTGCTCGAAGCGTATAAGCATTATTATTATTATTTTTTACACGTTGTACCGGTAACATGAACCATAAACAACGGTGACACGATAAATTTGGCATATTTAACGTCTCCGATGAGACGTTAGATTGCAATACGATAAAATAATTCATAAACACGGATAATAATTAAAATATTATAACGCGAGATTAATATGCGAGATAAATATCGATTAAAGAACACCTTTTAGAAGTATTGAATTAATGTAATATAGTAAAGAAATTTAACGCTCAAGATAATTCCAGTTACTAGGTAATCGGGAGAGCATTCCGGCACCACTTACTTCTGAGTTTCCTAGCTGGATTGTCTGAAAGTTCTAATGAGTGCATTCTGAAAATATTGGGATTACTGCTACGTTTGAGTTTGTTACATAATTTCTCGTACTGGCTAATGTAAACATAAATGAAAAAGTATGTTTAAAGCGTAATATTTTATTCTTTCAAATTTCCGATTTTTATAAAAAAAAAAAAAACGCGAAAGAATCTCGAATTACGATAAATTCAAATCGTTATAATACGCATATTATAAAGATGATTTATAATAATCGTTAATAGATAAAGAAATACCTCGGCATTAAAAAATATATTCTAAGTAGGGTGTACACATTTAGAAGGGAATTGCATAAATAAAAAATTTTATCCGGAATTGAAGCCTAGAATTTTAATATTCGACGAACACGATACGATTAAATATTCAGGACGCACCTTGAAATCGTATACTTCCAAGAATCGTAGTTTCAATATAAATTCTTAGAATAATTGAGGGATTTCACCATACAGCGAGTTAATATATTTTGGATAACTTCCAGTTGCACAATAATGCGTTTTAATAAATTTTAACCGTAATTTTTCTATAGCCCTGAAATATTTACGAATTTCATGAATAATTGCACGATGTCGATATTGTTCTAAGATTACCAAATGTAGAAGAATTTTGTGTTAATGTGATTAAAACGCTGGAAAATTTCGATATTACTATACTTTTTTAAAGTATAATAGAAATTTTGTACGCGTTAATTTACAATGTTTCTGAGCTGGTATATTTCAATTTTTGTTTATTTTCTCTTTTATACTCATTTAATTTACTTTGTCGCGACATCAACTGAATAATTATAAAAAAAAGAATAAACAGCCGTAATTTTTCTTATCCGCTAATAACAAAAGCAATAATAGTAATAATAAGAATGAACTACGCGTAAAATCATTCTTTATAGGAGAAATATTAGAATCGTGTGAAAAATCAAATAAAAACTTCAACAATAAATACAGCAATTAAAATTATTTATAGTTAGAGTTACACTTATTCTTTCATCCATTTGACTGTCGTCAGTCGTTACTTCATGATATAAATATAAATTTAAAAATTATAACGTAATATTTGAGAAACATGGAGAAGTCGATAATTAAGGAAAGATATTTAACATGCCGGAAGAAAAACAATATAAATTAAGTATGCAGACTGATGTAATATCGCGAAAATTCTATCAGAGCGAAGCAAATGACAGTATATTGAAACAATTAGGATCTTACATGTATATTACTTTTTATTTTTTAGTAATAACGGATGTAATACATGATATATTTTATAGTGAGCTCAAGTGTTTTATGTTATACAAAGCAAAATTGATTAAATAGAAAAACCAAAATGGACAAAAATTCGAAAAAACGAAATATATAATAAAATAACGTAGTAAATTAATTAACTATTGACACATGATGAAGAACCTCCACTCTCCAAAGAATCATTCTGTACATAATTATAAGCTGAATAGTTCTGCAGATTCTTATACAAAACAGTTAAATAAGCATAGTTACTAGCTATTAGTTGTCTGGAAACATCTAATACTATTTAATAAAGATTATTTTTTTCATCAAGTAATCAAAACCTTTTAAGGTAAATAACGATAGTAATCATAGAAAAATGAGACACAGAACCAATGAAAATACGGTTACTAAAAAAATAAATAAGATAAATTTTAGACAAAGATTAAAATGAAACAAACAAGTAAAAAAAATGTCTAACACATTTAATTAAGATGACACAAATAACAATAGATTTAAAAATTTAAAAAAATAAAATTAACAGCAATTAATTGCATAACATTAAACACAATTATACACAAAATTCTAAATTTCGTCTAGATAAACAACAAATATAAACAATATTTAATAAGTAAATAAAAAATAATAAAAAAGTAGATCAAAATAGTAAAGAAATCCTATAAAATGGCCACAAATTATGAACAACAAAATCAACAAATTTTATATTGTAAACATAAATTAATATATATAACTAGCATTAATTACGTAAATTATGAGATAAAATTAAACATTATACTTATGTTATGTATATTTACCAAACAAGGTTACATAAAAAAACTTTTTTGGTCATTGTTGGTGGCATACTGAAATGATTAGGAAATTTAAACAAATTAATAAACACGATATACAAAATTAAGTATACATTGAAGAATAAGTCAACAAAAGAAAAAAAATCGAAACGGACGTTTTAAATTTAATCCTACTAATAGTAACATAAAACAAGTATGGAATATATTTTTAAAAAATTTGCCTTCATATAACCTTTGACAGCTTTAATTGTCTTTCTTTAATAAATTAGCAATTATAAAAGATAATACAAATAATGCTGTAGAGGAAACAACTTATCAAAAGTTCAGAACACAGTAAAGACTCTACTGCATAATATAATATTACAATTTTTTCCGAGAAAAGGACAAAATTCTACGTTAGAAATCTTTAATTTTTCCTACGAACAGGATAAATCTCTATGAACTGGAAGTATCATGCAATATGCCTATAGTAAAGTAAAAATACGAAATTATTTTGATATCTCCCAAAACAATAACAAATCTCGTGATCTGTAGAACACTACGGTCAAAAGTAGAATTTAATCTAAGCAGTATAAACTAAAAATTATCACAAATAAAGCTTTAATGTTGTGGAATAATGCTAAATCAATTTAATAGATATTAACAGATCTATATTCACCAGCAACTGTGGAATTATATAAATTTATTGAAGAGAATAAGATTTATATTTAAATAGTTATTCCATATACGTTGGAAGTATTGCTTGAAATATTCTGTAAAACCATATAACGGTATAGGCGTATTTTGAGAAGGATGTGCGATGGACGTTTCGATTATTCATCAGTTTTCGTATTACCAACTAGATCCAAACTTGACGAACATTCGCGAACGAAAAGAGTGAACTTTCTTCAAGCGTGGACGACATGTCGAACACGAGCGAACTTAGACAAAAACATACAAACATCCTAGTACGTACATGAATAAATGAGATCCAACAGCATGTCTGTACATCAAAAGATTCGTGTTTGTTCATGTTCATTTATGATCGATTGCGTTCGTTAAGAGGTGCGTTTAATTACTTGTTAATATTCTGTTTAGACGAAATGTTTAATTTCTTTTCAGACATTGTCGAATTTCATAGTTTTTGGAGTGTGATCCTATTTTTTTATTTTTTTTTTTAGCCAAGGTCTGGAACAGTTTCTAACTGCTCCAAAGGCATTATGTGGTCTGTGTATATTTTTAACATATTTCCATTACAGTTCACTTACGATATAGAGGTTACAAAAATCGCTGGTTGTATAATATTACAGTCTTTGTTCGTGTGCTTCTTGTTTTTGTATGTTACGTCCATTCCATGTGCTAATTCGCATAATCGAGTACCTTTCCGTTTTGCTAACAGTTCATTTTTTGTGGAACGACGACAGAATTTTACTACTATCGAAAAATATTTTTGACACTAGTACCGTGGAAGCCTACGACACATGTCAATGTCATTCTCTGATATAGAGCAACCTACCGCGAACCCAATGTTTTTTACGATTTCGGTCATATTTTCATCTCGCTTGTAAGGTAAATTTCTGATGACGATATTGTAACGGTAAGTATACTGCTCACAACCATTCACCCGCTGTTTTAATTCCGCGTTTTCTTTTTTTTTTTTTAAATAAGTAATTTCGTATTTTAAGGTGATCACTTTTTCTTTACATCGTTTCACTTCAGCCTCGTCAAATTTGGCACCATTGCGCTCAATGGTTTCAAGAACCTCATCCAATTTTACTTGTAGCGAGGACAACTCGGACTTAATGGAATTCCTTATGCCTACCGCTTCCTCTGTTAATAGTGAGGCTGACCCATGTCTGTGAGTTTTACATGAACATCGCCAAGTCGTCTTTACATCAACACTTCTACGTTTCCACGCAGCTGCCTTAATACTGGCACAATCGAAATGTAAATTGACCTGGCAACCACCACACACAGCAAAATTCCCATTCGCGAGCAACGTTTTTCTACACGTAGTACACGTATAACAAGAAGTATTAATTACTTGTACAGTATAAAGTACAACTGATAAACTCGCACACGCCAAAGATTAGAAAGCGATGCCAAACGAAAGAACGAAAGTGTCGTTAACCTTTATATAAAAATTCGCGACCAATATATACGTACACAGTTTAATTTGGGTGAGTATGCATGAGGCACCTAATAATGTTGATGTTACAAAATAATTCCAACTTTAACAAAGGTCCTACCCAAATTGAGTTGCTCAAAGTATCGAAACCGGTTGTACTTGAAATGAATATGACCAAATTTTCAAGTAAAAATTGTGAAATGAATCATAGTGTAACCGATATATTACTATGTGCTGACAATTCAGTTGTTATGCATTTTACATTCCAAAATGTATTGTCACGATTTTAAGAACCACCATACTTTGACATGTTGGGCCTGGAATGTAACATAACTAAAAATAAGAAGTTATGACAATTTTTCAACATTACCTGAACTTACAAAATTGTTGTGTCAATTTTTCTACACAAATTATCTCAAGTTATTTTCTCCATTGTTTTTCTTTTTAAATAAGGTATTCATTTTTAAGAGAAAATCAACATGCATATTTTTTCCTTATCAGCGTGAAGTGGTTACTTAAAATTCCACAAATATAATTAAAGGAATCAATTTTAAACATAAGTCTGCTTTGTTTACATTTTTTTTACAGACTTTTTAAATTATAATTATTACCAATGATGCTTAATAAGCTGATTCCAAAAAGTGGGGTACCTAGTTTATTTAAACCAAAAGGCTAACATGGAAGATTCACAATAACAACAAAGAACGAAGAAAACCCTAATATCAAAGTGAAACAACTGTAATGGCTAATAAAATATCAATCCAAATTAACACTACAGGATCGTTATATAAAACAGCACCGTAACAGATGCTGGGGATGTGAAAATATATCTAATAAGGTAGTTTTCAGCGATTCTAAAACAAATATAAAAATTTGAATGAAGCATTAATTTTTCCAGTTACCCAATAAATCAAATTCATATTAACAACTGAACCTCGTAGATAATAATATAGTGCCTATTTTTATTTAAATTTTATTTTGTTTTAAAATAAATATTTCAGAATAAATATTAGTTATGGCTGTTATTAGTTATTATTTATATATATTTGCATTGTCACTAACCATCGATTTAAATTATATTAAATATCGTTCACACTTTATAAAAAAACATTTAAATAAAGACCGAGTAAAAATTGTGAAACAATTTTAGTGTTAAATATTTCCTCTAGTATTACAAAATTAAAAATGTGTACTAAGCATCATCTAAATTCGTTGTTAAATTTCTAATATTCAGAAACATAATTGGATCATAATGTATTTGTCTAATTTTACCTAACGGAAATGTTTCAAATATTTAGGTATTCTGTTACTTTAATTCTGTGAAATTTATACATAATTAAATTAGGTTTAATTTGTTTATATAATCGCATTAAATTATAACAGCATATAAACATTAAACGTATAAGGTGAAAGTGTTTTTCATTGGTAAATATTTTTTAATTAAAGTATTTAGATATTTCTAATAATGTTTGGTGGATTTATTGTGTTGCTAATTAATCTTTGTTATATCAAAAATATATTATCCGAAACAAATCCTACAATCGCGTATATTTCACCAAAACAAATAAAGGATATTGGAGGATCGGTGGAATTACAATGTTCAGTAAAGTATATTCAGACCTATCCCGTTTTATGGACCAAGGTAGATAAAGATAAACGAAATGAACCGGTACCTATATCTTCAGGTACAACGCCCATTATGAGGGATTCAAGATTTTCTCTTCGGTATGATATTGACAGCTCTACATATACATTACAAATTAAAGATATACAAGAAACAGATGCTGGTTATTATCGGTGTCAAATACTTATTAGTATTAATAATAAAATATCGGATGAAGTAGAATTATTAGTTCGTAGTCAACCATTAATTTTAGAAAATACTACCAAGTCTTTAGTGACAACTGAAAAGCAGGCTGTCAAGTTGGAATGTTATGCAACTGGTTTTCCAACTCCTAAAATTTCATGGACACGAGAAAATAACGCTTTACTACCAACAGGTGGTTCTATTTATAGAGGTAATACATTAAAAATATCTAGTATAAGTAAAGAAGATCGTGGTACATATTATTGCGAAGCCGATAATGGAGTTGGTAATAGTGTCCGTAGAAATATAGCGGTCGATGTAGAATTTTCGCCAGCTGTTTCTCCTGCTAAACGTACAGTTAGTCAAGCTTTATCTTATAGCATGGATTTAGAATGTA
The DNA here is from genome assembly GCA_032883995.1 of Coronaproctus castanopsis. Lineage (NCBI taxonomy): Eukaryota > Metazoa > Arthropoda > Insecta > Hemiptera > Monophlebidae > Coronaproctus > Coronaproctus castanopsis. Next base: position 221,909,401 of record CM065053.1, read on the forward strand.
AAATAGAAGCTTATCCCCCTCCTGAGATCGTTTGGATTAAAGATGACGTACAATTATCCAACAATCAGCGTTTTTCTCTTGTACATTCTACTACAGTACAAGAAATTACAGATGCTGTATTAACGGTAAAATCTATTGAGGAAGAGCAATATGGTACGTACATATGTAGAGCAACAAATAAATTGGGCACATCGGAAGCTTCAATGGTACTCAGTGAATCTTCAGATCCTGTTTGTCCTCCAGCTTGTAAAGGTACAGTTCAACATTCTGGCACACTTCTTCTTCTCAGCACAACGGTTTTTGTTTTTTTGAAGTATGTTTAACATTAAAACCATGTTCAATTATTTTAGCATGTGTAATGTTCGTGTACAAATTGTACGATTCGGTATTATCTACATTGCATAATTTGTAGTTATTCATTATTTATTGTTTTGTAACCATTTTTTTTTTTTATTTTGCATCCATATATAAGACTGAATTATTTAAAAAAAAAAAAAAAAACAGCATATGTAATGTTCGTGTACACATTGTACGATTCGGTATTATCTACATTGCATAATTTGTTGTTATACATTATTTATCATTTTGTAAACATTTTTTTTTATTTTACATCCGTATATAAAAGACTGAATTATTAAAAAAAAAAAAAAAAAAACATTGATAATATAGTAAATGTATGGAATTTTTGTAAAATAGTTAAAATTCAAAATTATACAACTATGATCTCATGTATATATATGCCGCTCATTCGTAATTGCATACTTAAAATATGTTTTAACATTTTGATACATTTTTCTTTGTACAACTAGATTTTTATATTTATGTAATGATAAATGTCTTCCTTAATTTATAATGTTTGACGGTTAAAACTGATCGTATTATTTTGTAATTTAAAGAAGTCTGTTATATTGACAAATTATATCTAGTTTGAGATCAAATTTTTAAATTACAAACAAGTTTTATTAATCACAAAAAATTTAATTTTTATTTTTAATAATTTAAATTTATAATTTCAATGGATGCTCATAATTTATATAAATTATATATTGAGTAAAGTTGTATACAATGTGAACAATAGTATTGTTTAATGCCCATTAATGATGTTTTCTATTTTTAATGTTATATATTTTTTATTTGATATGTATTTAAATTGCACATTCTTATTGCCGTATATTTCAACGTAAAATTTTAGTCGGTTTATTTAGTACATCTGTGTAATGATTATGTTTATCATCGACCTTCTTTGTGTAATGTACGTGCATTGTTCTATTGATATTTATTATTCCGGTTTAGAATATTTTTATAATTTTATAATGGTTATTTAAGTACAATTTATCAGTATTGATCAGGAATTAATTAACGTATAATAGCCTCAAATAAAATCGATTGTACATTTTTAGCACGATAAGATGAATAAAAATTTATTTGTAAAAATTGTTCTTAAAAATTTTGGTAAATATCACATATACAAACGTACCTTCCACGGACTATAGATTCATATCTTCTTCTTCAAGGTGCATTCTCTTCGAAGGAGGCTACGGTCATATGACGAAACTGATCTCGATTGTTGACTATCATGATTTCTGAAGCCTTCCCGAACTTCAACCAATCTACAGACAAAATATATTTACATAAACAATTGTTCTAAAAAATAAACCACGCATTCCAGATTTACGTGTTAGCAGTTTCTATTCACAATAAAAAAATTATATATTTAAAGTAACTGGATCTAATGTTTAGTAGAACTAATAAAATTAAGCGCGTGTGTTAAGATAAATTTTATTAACAAAAAGACAGATAGCTAATGTAGTTTTGCTTGTGACGCTTAATGTGTATAGTCTACTTTAATTTATTATTGGATACTAACTTTAGCACTAAAGAAAAAAATTATTCCGTTCAATATCACCTACGTAAGATAACTTTAACTGGAATTTAATATGGCTCGGCTAGAACGGTTAGTACACGATAGGCACATAACAATTGTCAACAGGAAAAATATGGTCCACGTGTACTATATAAAAGACATTTTTCATGATGAAGTTTACATCATTTTAATTATATTTGTCTATAATAAATCAAAGTAAATAATTAAGGAGTTTAAATTTAATAGCATCGATCAAAGGACTGAAAGGTGTGGATGCCAACCCTTGATAACGAAGACGGCTAAAGAAAAATAATCTTGTAAATTAATATGTTAGGTAACGTTAGAGGCTTCTTAAGAAATCAATTTTTTATTAATCGCTTGAGGATAATTATTTCTAAAAGTAATATAATTATAATAATATTGTTACAAATCCGAAATTTAGTTTATTTTATTCTCAAAAAAGTCCAATTTAAGTTTTTAAATATTTTTTAGCGGTTGAAAAAAATTATTAATTGCAATTTAATTCACTTTTCAACATAGAAAAAAAAAAGTTAAACTATAACGCCTTTTACAATTTACATTGATTGTGTCGTAGATTATGCAGCGATGTTAGTCGTAATTAAACAGGCGTTAAACGAGAAACAATTTCAAACGAAAACTATATATAACAATAAAATTGAAATAGTAACCATCGACATTGAAACATATAGACTGTGTAAACATGTTAACGACAAAACAAATTATCGATGATATACTCATCAGCCTTGAGTGTGCTTATAAAGTAGTTATTAGAGAATTCCCCATCCAATAGTCACAGCCGATATTAAAAAAGCCCTAATACAAGAAAATCACCGTGTAAGAAATGCAGTAAATATACGTCATAGAGTTATTAAAACGCCTTTTCCTTTGTTTTACGTTGGCTTAGAGTCAGCTCTGAATATAATAAATAAATTTACCGAAAAACTCCATACCCCAGTGTACTAGATGCCAACAGTATGGTCGTACAAAAAACTATTGTTATATACCATATGTGTGCGTTAAATGCGACGAAGGACACGACACGACACACAAGCCTGCACTAAAAAACCAGAATTACCAGCAATATGTGCACTTTGCAATGATAAGGGGTGTGAAATATATAAAAATTTCATCAAATAAACCTATAGGCCTCAAGATAAGTCAACATATGATAAACGTATACCGGAGTTTAGACTAGAAGACCAATCCTGGCCACTTATAAATAATGATATTAATGTAAAACATGTTTATACAACCAAAAATAAATCATATCTGAAAGTAGCATCCTCTAATAATAAACATAATTCTCGCATCCAAAATAACGAGATCTTACAAAGTATATTAAATAATTTGAAAGCATGTTCCTTAAATGAATGAACCAAAATAATTTTATGTTAAACATGCTAACGCAAATCGTAACGAGCATGGTTAAATGAATGGAAATTCCTTAGTTAGGGACTAGATTCATAGCAGGCGGCAATTATAATGACAAGCACCAATATTATGGCTCTAGAGTAACTACACCAAGAGGTTTAGCTTTATATAAATCTGTTACAGAATTTCATTACGAGTTTCTCACTACCTGTGAACCAACTAATTGACCTTCTGATAAAAAGAAACACCCTGACGTATTAGATTTCTTTATAACAAGAGGTACATCTACAAACTACATGTCGGTGGAATCAAGTTACAATTTATTATTTGACCATTCTGCCATAATTGCTACTGTTAGTACTGAAATAGTACAGCTGGTGGCAAGCAAGGAATTACAGGAAAATAAACTGGGTGTGGTATAAACAAATAATCGAAGACAAAACTGATTTGCTCATTTCACTGAAAACATTCTCAGAAATAGATTTTTTTTTTAAATTTCGCATGCAATCTGTATTTAATAACAATAAGCAGCAGTGAAGACATGTTAATATAAAAATCAAAAGGAGGATAGCAACCCAATGGGTGCTGCTCCTATTTATCGATGAATACTTTTACGTTATTTTAATCTGCAATTTTTAAGAGTAAGAGATTATTAGGGTTAACGTTGAAGTTGGAGAGGATGGAATCTGCGTATTCGGAACTTAATGCAGTTTGACAACAGGTTCTTTGCTAGTATATTTGGGAGAAATAAATAGAGCAGTAGGACAATTTACAGAATTCATGCAAATTACAGCATGGAATGCTACACCTAAAATAGAGTGTAACGCAATTACAATTAATTATCTGAAACATATACAGCAGACTGTTTCTGAAAAAAAAAAGATTAGGAAAAAATGGCAACGAACCAGACACCCAGATGACAAAAGGCATTAAACAAAACTAGAAAAAAAAATACAGAATTTACTGAGTGATCTAAAAACCAGAAAATTACTTTTTATTTAAATAACTTATCACAGCTACAACAAGGTAACTATAGTCTATGGAAGGCAGCAAAATCACTCAAAAGGCCTACATTACATACCTCTTCAAAATGAGAATGATATGTGGATAAGGAGTAACAAGGAGAAAGCAAATGAATTTGCCAAATATTTAGAAAAAGTATTACTAATCAACCTACTGCATCCAAACCAACATTACCACCTAGGAGTAACAAGGAGAAAGCAAATGAATTTGCCAAATATTTAGAAAAAGTATTACTAATCAACCTACTGCATCCAAACCAACATTACCACCTACCCATAATAAAGTAAAAATCATTCTCACATGGTGAAGTTGCTAAACAAATCAAATTACTGAATACTAAGAAAGCCATGGGATTGAACGTGATTACTTTAAGAACGATCAAGGAACTTCCCTGAAAAGGAATTATACTACTAATGCAATGATACTCATTTCATGTTTTCCGTCTAAATGGAAACGCGCGAATTTTAATGATATGAAAACCAGTGAAAGATGACAAATGCCGCATCATGTCGACCTATTTCTTAGAACTGTTGCATCCGGCCGAGTCATCTAGAAGACTTTTTAATACTTATTCTTCACCTTTTATTTTTACCCCTCTTTGTTAAAGATAAAATTTGTTTGATAGCCTGGATTGGCTAGTTATAAATTTGCAGATATTATCATGCCAGAGTAGGTTATTCATTGGAGTAAATGCTCTTCTTTACCTGCATTAATACATTTCACGAACAGCCAACGTACTTATTGTTTTAAAGAAAAATAGGTGCATGTAAAAAAAAAAAAAACTTAACCAGTGAGCCAATTCCCAAATATCTATCTAGACACAAAAGGAACATTTTTACTAAAATTAAGGTCAGGATGCAAAAATATCATATTGAATATTATTACTACAATACCAAACACAGCTTTTGACGTTAACAATATCCGCCGATAATTTCGTATCTAGAATGGACGAAAACACAATGTTGCAAATATGTAGATTGAAGTCGCAAAGACTGCATACACTTCCGATAATTGAAAATCCAGCGTGACAAAATGACGTCAACTTCACAAGGAAAGTTTCATTTAAAAATATAAAAACGAGGAATTAGCTTACAAACATCGAAATCCGTGCGACGCGACAATATGTGGTTAATAAACGTTCCTAACAGTACTGAGAACGTTTCTCAGTGACACGACGCACCATCTTGTTAAAACCATGTATGGCGGCCCCGGACGACGACGATGAAGTGAGGGAAGCAAAAACAAGTTTGCCATCTCTACAGAACGTTCCGTTGACAGTGCCAGTGAAAAAATAAGGCCAACTATTCCCCACTTCTGCCCAGACGGTTACACGCTCGCTGTGTGACGGCTTCTGTTCCATTGAATTCGGATTAGATTCGGGCCAGTAGTTCTGTTGGTTTATGAATCTGGATAGCTGAGAATGAGCTTCATCACTCATCAAAAGATTGTTTAAATCGATCTCTTCGTTTCTGATTTTTTTCAACATCGTTTCAGCAAAAAATTTTCATTATGCATAATCGGAACTTTTTAATTCCCGAGTTATCAATTTATAAGGATGAAATATTAAGTCTTCCAGCAACATACGGCGAACAGATTATCTCGACAGGTTTGAAGAAGCATGACGACGAGCAGAAGGTCCCTGACTCCGAATGATCGCTGCCCGATCTCCATCGACTTTTGTGGGGCTACGAACCGTTTTCTTTTTGTTCACGACTTTTTTTTATTCGTTGCAGAATATGTCTCTTGAAAGTTTTCACCCACCTTAAAATTGAATTGCGAGGTGGTACAGGTTTGTACTGCGTAACTTTGAATTCTTTTCGAAACTCTGTATTGATAACATTCAATACAAAACGCGCGTCTTGTTATAGGATGTCATAACTGAAACTGGACAAAAACGAATCTCTCGTATATACACTAAACGTATAGCACGCAGTTCTGCGTTACCAACTGCGCTATTCAAAAGACAAAACTGTTACCCTTTTTGTGTGTTTATTAAAGATATCTAACAAAATGAGTTATTTTTAATTAATTTTAAAGACGTTTCTGGCATTATTTGCAGTAAACGTCGCTCTATTTGCAATTCTTCCTTTCACATTACATTCATTCACATTGACATATCCTTTTTCAGCTTGAATCTGGTCGATACCTTCTTTATCAATAATTATGTTATGTAATGAACATATAGTTTTTATAATAAGATTTGTGGTCTTTACATCGGTTTCAATTGGCTTTTGAAGTATATATGCCATTTGTAACCAATTATATCAAGTGCACACTACTATTTTTCTAGTCCTTGAGTGAAACTTGTTAAATGTTACCTCTTCTTCAGTATGTGCACGGTAAGAATAAATACGTTTTTAGAGGTTCATCACCAAGTATAACAAACGATGCACTCACATTGATATTCGGTAGATATGTGGTACTGGAATATTATATTTATTATTTTCTAAATGATCATATAATTTAGAAGTAAAAATTACGTCCATCACTTTGTCTACCGTATGCGCCGACTTCAATATTCAAAAATCTGTATTTTCCACTAATAACTGCTTGTAATTAAAATATTGACTTCCCGAATTTGGAGGTTTTATGCGCACGTTTTCCGTCAATACACCGGATGCATTTTGGAAATTTCCATCGTAACCAAAATTCTTTAACATTTATTAGCTTATCCTGACTTAGAACCGGCATATGTATAGATACAAATGTTTCCCATATAGCTTTACAAAAATCTCGTACTATTTTCGTGATATATTCTGTAACTAAATGATAAACTTATATAGGAAACTCCAGTAGATTAGAGTCTATAAAACACAAAAACATATTTCATCTGAGACAAATATAATTTAAAATTTTTGTAATATATAGATACGTGTTATTTTTCTGTAGCAACTACGCCGGAATTAATCTGCTGTATGCAATGTTTTAAATGAATTCGTGTATTTTTCTCTCAACGTAATAGCATAGTTATAAATATACCTCATTTATAACTTTTTATTCTTGATAATTATCATTAACGATACCGATTAATATTTCAAGATGATCTTTAAATTAAATAAATTTATATAAATTCGTTAGAAAACGATGGGAAAATCTTCGTGATACATATCGAATTGAAGCATCTAATAATAAACGAAAATGAAATAGTATGGAAGAAATATTTATAAAATTAGAAACGGAAAAACTCTTAAACAAGGTAGTGAAACAGGATCCGAATTACAACTTCCTAATTGGTTTTGATTTAAAGAAATTGTCAGATATTAACAAAATGAAATTTAAAACCGAAATTATGAAATATTTGTTATACAACTGAAAGTGAAGTAAATTTGAAATACAGTCGATCATCAACACCTTCATGGTCTAGTTTCCGGGAGTCGGATCAGGCAGCGACTTTTTGACCGATTTAACCAGCTTATAATATATTTTTATAATTTTATGTATGTATATATTTCTAAATAAAATTTGTTATTTCTAATTTGTGCTTACCTAAATGCAATAGAAAGAAATTTATAGAATGTGGAATGTAGTGATTTTTATTAAAATAAACAACAGAAAAGAAGTTAAAATCGATAAAAGTTTTTCCTTTATGAATTTTTTTTTAGTAATTTTAACATTTTTTTGTTGTTTATTTTAATAAAAAGAAGCTGAACAAATTACTTTCAACTGGTCGTTAACAGATTTTACGATTTTTTTTTCTCCTATTTTAGATAAAATATATTTAAATGATAATGAAGTCATTCTGTAATAAGTTGAAAATTTTATTTCAGTACAAATTATGGAATTCACCATCTGTTGTTCGCCTTTTCAAAGTAATATTACTTTATATATATATATATTTTTTTAAACTGTTTATAAAACATTTATATTTAAAATAAGTATTTTCAAACAGAATTAATCGAGACATTGTTGATTTCTTTTAACGTACAAAACAAGACTGATAGTTAAATAAAAAGTTAGTGGCGTGAACAATCACCATGTTATTCGCTTAATTTGTTTCTACTAGCTTATCATCGCTTATTCGCAATTCGTGTGGTAACTACGAACTAACTGTGTTGTTTACATATGAAAACATCAAAACATGTTTTGTATGAAATAAATAAATTTATTGTACCGCTAAAAATAATGAAGCTCAAAAAACAAAAGATATATATATATATATATATAATTATAACGATACGATTATCTTACATTAAAATTCGTCAGTTCAAATAGTAAACAATTTAATTGAATCAGCACTTTTAAACCGTGTATTATACCGGCACACGTATTATAATATTGTATTATGCATGTGTGTGTGTGTGTACTACAAATATATTTTTACAGAACAGTTATCACATAAATTCGACTTAATACTAGTTATTACACGACACGTTCGTACCACCTAGCTGACATTTAAACGATAACTACATAAATAAATTCGTACAGAAAAATGCAAAATATAAGAAATTTTACGCATTTCATAAATTTAACTGAAAGTTGTTAAATTAATTGAAAACAATTCAATATTAATCAATAATAAAGACCGGACAAGTAGAATGTGCGAGTCATGTCCTTTGTTACAAAGTTTTTGCAATTATAAGGATGTAAGAAATAAAATATAATCCAAGTTTTACGTATCATATATATATATATTAAAAGTTCAATTTATCATATAGCACATGCACACACATAAATATATTACGAAATAATACGTGATTCCCAAAGTGTGCTCACATGTCCAACACGTATGTCTGTACTAGTGGGGAATATCTGTTGGAATACGGGGTGTCGATCTTGAGCATTAGCGTAATATTTCGTACGAAATGTCTTTAGAAGTCGTTCTTGCTTTGGATTAGTAAACTCCATAAGATGTTCTACAATAAACATATTCAAAGAAAATAAATAAATTATTCTATAGCGTCTATTTTTTAGTGAGAAAACCCACACTTACTGCAGTTTTCTCATGATGAAAATTATTCTCGTTAAACACGTACAAACAGGAAGTGGTTTCCATCGAAAAATGTAAATAGCGACGATAGTTTTAAATTGTATATAATAAATAAACAATAAAAAAAAAAAAACACCATTCGATCGACGGTCTATAAAAGCAATACACACATTAAACTTAAACATGATGTTAGGCTTTACATAGGTAAAAAGTTCTTTAAAATGTACACTTCTGAGAAATTATATCAAAAATCATTCTTTTTAGAAAGAGAAAAGAAATTAAAAATCTATATATATATACATCTACTCTATTACACTTAATACAGTACGCAATCATAATGAAAACAATTCCATTCTAAGATTAAGAGCAGGTTACCCAGTATGTAGACAAAACAAAATAACTATCGTTGGTTAAATTATTTTTATTCTGCAACGTAAATACGCTATATCGGCCACATTTACATAACTGCCTAACAAAACTTGTATTAAGAAATTCAAATTTCCATCATTAAAAAAAAATTTATATCACTAAATCGACGTTACATTACAAACGATTATTTCGCATTATTTTATTTATGTAAAAAAATTATAATAATATTTAACATTGTAAATTGTACTAATTTACTAAATAGCATTGATGACGCATAGACTATCATTATTACATTCATCCATTTCTTCGATTGTTCTGAACTCAAATTTTAAATAATATCTTGTTGCAATTTAGCTGGAAAGTTATTCATCTTATTCTCAGCTATTTCTTTTTAAAATTTATATTTCACCTCTGGCTCCTTCCGATTATAATACCACCGAATTTTCATTAACACTTCGCTTAATGTACATTAATGCTAAAAAATATAACGGATATAATTTCTTAGAAATTTAATTATTCGATAAATTCAGTAACAGAGTTCTTGTGATCTATTCGTACGTCGCTTGAATTTAACACTCATTAATTTTTACTAAAACATCTTGCCCAGGTTATAATGAAGTCCATTTTATGATGTTAACTCCTTTCCTCAATATATATATATATATATATATATATATATATATATATATATATATATATATATATATATATATATATATATATATATATATATATATATATATATATATATATATATATATATTTAAATCATCGGCTTAACGAACGCTGGCGACCATATGTTTAATCGAGCATAATAGTTCCTCAGCACTTCCTCGTTCTTTATATTATTTCTTTGTTAATATTTTCCACGTCCGGGGTTTTGTCTCAATCACTATATTTCCTATCGCAATACGTATTGAAGTAAATATTTTTATATCCTTTAAAGAACCACAATTCAATATCAAGTGCTAATACTTTGTTCAGGTACTTCATTGACCAAAAATAGTTCATTATTTATGTACGCACACCAACGAATCAAAAACTAACGTATCCTCGTATGAATATTGTTAACAAGTTCACTCTTTTTCAAATATATTCTATTTTTAACGTCGAAGCTAGTCATCAATACTTTGATATACGTTTCAACCACCTCTCTTTTCCATATTATTCGTAAAATTAGTAAATATGTTTGTTTTTTTTTTATTTATTTGTGACCAGGGTATTTCGGCAGTAATCCCCAAATTGATGATCTCGCTCCGACCTCGGCTAATATTGATTTATTCATTCTCTACATTCTATGTTTACATCTTTTATTCATAGTAAAAAAAAACCTCAAACAATATTGGCCTGTCTTTTGGTTCAATTCTTATTTTGCTGCTCGTTATAAATTATTGCAACTGTCCATATTCAGTAGTTCTTTAATATTTCAGTTCTTCCTCATACTATTTTCCGCTTGTTTCGGAAAGAATCGTCCCCTTCCCTACTTCTTTATCTTTATTCAAAATTAATCCAATACCCTCTCTATATTATCTCATTCGGCACGTAACTACAGTATTGCAGGTGCTGATTGTGTTTTTTCGAATGTTCTTTTCTAATTTAGCCTATTTCTTTACAATTTAACTCGCTTCACAATTCTCTTCCAATCAATATACCTCATCTAATTTCAACTTCAATATGAATTTTCGTTTATATCACTTCGTTCGCGATAACTGTATAATAATAATGTTTCTCATTCATCTCAATCATATCCCATAACAGACATACATTTCTGACACTCCTATAACTAAATTTGTGCATTTTATTTTAAATAAATTTATCGCAAAATTTTAAAAGCAAATATAATTTGCCGTAAAATTTAAACTATTAAAAAATAATTTTTACATTAAAAGAAAAAATCATTCAACTAGCCGATTAATTTATAATCGTGATTAATGAACGAAATATAAATATTCAAATTATTAAACGTTCTAAAAATCACGTGTACGCACATAAATATATTATTCTTTAAGGAATAAAATATTCCTTAAAAAAAAAATATATATATATATATCGTCGAAATTTATTCAGAATACATACTTTGATTCCAGCTTGTTAATTTTTTTTTCGGATGGTCTTCATCCTCGCTTGAAGCGTTTTCATCAATGTGATCAACACCATAATCGCTGACTTTATTTTTAGAAAATGTTTCGTTTACTTGTGTCTATAATAAATAGCACATTACATTTTTTTTTTTTTATATATAATTACAACGCGAATAAAAAATTCATAGATTACTGATTTTTAAAACAGCAGAAAATAATCAAGGATGATTTACTCTGTGAAATTAGAAATATTCAGTTATTATCGACATAATGCGGGCATAATTTTATCTTATTATTAAAATGCTCTTTAAAATCAATAGTAAATTATATATATATATATATATATATATATATATATATATATATATATATATATATATATATATATATCAAGGACAAACAAAAGAAAGTTTCAGAATATGCCAACAAAGTTCTATTACAATAACAAAGCGTTTAAATTTTGTTTACGAAATATATTCGTTTTTATTTTATTTCCTCGGACCAAACTTTAATATATTTTCTTGTTCATATTTTATAAAATAAAATCACTAACTTATTGCACTCAATAACTGAAATAAATTATCTTGAAAATGTAATAACAAATATAATGATGCTGCAACAGACGTTAAAAAAAAAAAAGTATGACAAACTAAATGCGCATTCAACAACAATTTGTCAATATTAAGCAAATAAGAATTAATACAGCGTCTGAAATTTTTTTCAAAATCATAATACGTCTGTAGTGTACTAAATTATGGCCGTGAAAATTGGTGCCTAATAGCGTAATAATAATAATCAACCGAAATACGGGCCTGACTCCGAATGACGAAAACTTCCTCAGAAAATGAATGAAAAAATACGTAATACACTTAAGATTTAATGAAAAATCATGTTGAAAAACGGAACTTCTACTACATGTACTAAGGTATAATGATTTTGTAAAAATATGATATAGAAGGAAAAATTATAGGTAAAGGGCAAGATGATGACAACATGTATGACAAATTAAATATGTGAAACTATGGATTATTTCTGTGAATAGAAAATAATGGCTATGACGACATGACAAGATTTTTTTGGGGGGAAAAAAAAATTTGGACTTTTATGATGAATTTTTATATATTTACATGTAAACGCATAATATTAGTTTTGATGTTATCTTCATTCATTTATGCCGGATACAACCGATTAAACCATAAAACGCAATTAATAAATATATCAGTGAAATAATAAAACTTGCCTTCTGTTTCTGTTGTGTATTGGAAGTTTGTTTTATAATTTTCTTAACTGTTTGATTATTTTGCTCTTTCATCGTTCTATGAAATGAATATACAATTAACTATTATTTTTCCATAAGTAAACAATTTTTGAAATATATTGATAAATAAATGAATTATATAAATTACGTGCTACTCCTTGTTTATCTCTTTACACAACACACACACACACACACACACATATATATATATATGTGCAGTTACGCACGAGTAGCCTTCAATAATATGAAACAATTATTATGTGATAGATCGCTTAGTCTGAAGATAAGACAAGATATAGTTCGATGTTATATCCAGTCAATTTTGTTATATGGTATTGAGGCTATGCCTCTAAATAAAAAACATTTTAACCGATACGAAGCTGTGGAAATGTGGATACATAGAAGGATGCTGAGGATACCTTGGACAGCAAAAATATCCAATAAAGATGTCTTAAAGAAGGCGAATACAGATCGACAATTACAGAATATTATTATAAAGAGAAATATGTCATACTTTGGCCATATCATTAGAGGTGCAAAGTATGGAATTTTACAGATTATTATACAAGGACAGATAGAAGAAATAAGAAGTCCGGGAAGAAGGAGGACAGATTGGCTGAAAAATATCAAAAACTGGACCGGCGCATCTTCAATACAACAATTAATGGCAGATGCAAGACAACGTAAGATCTAGTTGGCACATTGGTGACCGCCTACGCTCTCTTGAGCATGGCACATAGAAGAAGAAATATATATATATAAAATTGGTCTTGTTGTATTAGTTATTATAGGTTAAATTAATGATAAACTAAATTATTTGAAACCATTAAATTATTATTAATTAATAAAATTAAAAATTTGTGTTTGTAAGAAAGCACCCAACATAAAATTTTGAATTTTATATTTTATTGCATAGTCAAGTATAGGAAGTAATATCATCATCAACGTCGTATTGTCCGTTATCGAACGTCGTGATTAGCCATTGTACGTTCATTTTTAAGTATAAAATGGGCTAGCAATCAAGACACTATTTATATGCAACACAGATGTGTGCTATTACGGAGTGAGGTGCCACTGACTTCTCAGAAAGTTACAATATTTTTGTTTTCATTATTCCAGCCATCTGCAACTTATTCGTCAACCAAACGGTGACCGTTGAAATCTTCAATTTCTTCATGATATTTGGAATACGATGTCAGACGGTTTCTATACAAATGTCGTAGTATACCGCCGATATCAATACATAATATTTCTATATTACTGGCTTTAATTTTTGTTATTTTAACAATATTAGTATTGTGTTTTACTTAAATTATCAGTCGCGTGTACGGTATTCGTCCGAATTGTACAAAGGTATTATCACGTAGGAATAACTGTAATTTTGCAAATTACATGAAAAAGTCTTATAACATACATATACCGAAATATTGATTTTTGTCGTGCTCATATTTAGTATTTAATTTGTAAGATCTGACTGAATACTAAAATATGAATATATATATATATATATATATATATATATATATATATATATATATATATATGACATCTGTGTTTAAGATTATTATTTAAGTAAAACGAAAAATGCAGAATGCATTCAGTTTATTTCATATACAGAATGTGTTTTGAAACATTGGAGACTACTGAAAAACACAACGCTATCTATTGAATAATTAATTAATCTAGATATCAGAGAAATGTAACTTTTAATTTTGTCTCATTTGTTTATTGTGTACAACCGTGTATTAGTTCTTTAATTATCGCGAGACATGTTACTTTGTCTTATGCCGTTAGGTAGTACCATTCATCCTGATCGTAAATTACAGTTAGCCAGAGAAATGTGGGCGATCGTGCCCTCTCATCAATATTGTCATCAGAAAGCGACATCAATATTCCCGAAAAGAATATCTTATTTATACCGACTATGACGATGATATTAATTTAAATTATAAAAACTGGACTGTCGCTATCGATCATAATGGGAAAAGTTATCCGAAAAAAAAAGAACAGATAATAATAGGAAGATTGATACGAAAAATAAATTCAAACCGTTACAGAAATTAGATAACGACGATAACAATATTACGATACATGTTAACAGCGTTATTCACCGCGGCAACAGTAGTGGTAGTATACGAATGTTTGCATCATTAATAATAATAGAATTAATAACAATAATAAGGTGCCGCCAATTATTTTTTATGATCCATTAAAATAATCACCTAGTTCGTTTATAACTTGGGTAAGTCAACTTACTAAGTAGTATAAAAAACAAAAAAACAAAAAAACAAAAAAAACATTATTAATAATTAAATACACTTAAGAATAAAAAAAAAAAAAAATGAACATTATACATATACATCTAACCGTCAAAATAGTACTTAAAGGTCTTTAAAATTATATAACATTAGACGGAGTAAAACCTGGTATAGAAGAAATTCATATTAAACAAAACTTACTGCGACTCCAACTTCTGCCTCGATGTTGTAGACGATTTTTCAGTATCGTAACTTTCTTTCGAATTCACGCTCACGACAATTCGGTTATTTTTTTCCGCCTCCTGTAGATACGAAAAATCAATTATCATTCTTCAAAAATAATTGTCTAAGGCTTAATTATTACAATATTCGATTTATTTATATATGACGTTCAATATTCGACACATTGTAAGAAGAATAACCCGATCACGTCGAGTATGAGACGTGATTGTTTGTGGAAACGTGTACGATTTTAAACTTAGAAGCAGTATCAACGGAGTGACCATTATGTATAAGATGATCAGTTTTTCTCATTTGTTTAAACTACCGGAAATTTTAACGTTAGATTCAAAAATCACACTGCACTATGGAAAAACAAAAAAAACTGATCTTTCTAATTTTTCTGACCACCTTATGTATAATTGACCCTGCTTATATATTTCAAATCTTAAGATTTTAGAAGTAAACGAAGCCCTTTCAAATTCCTTCCTTCTTTTGTCTACCTAAGGTCGAATTTATTGCTTGTTAATTTTTATCTTTTTTCATTTAACCCTGATGATCCTGTAACCAGTGAAACTAGTAGATTGTTTTGATTATATATATATATATATATATATATATATATATATATATATATATATATATATATATATATATATATATATATATTGTGATAGTTTTATTATTATTTTAAGAAGTTACGTTCATATAATATAGCTCTGAGATTGATAATTAACATTAGAATTTCTATCCACGAATGAGTTCGCAATACGCGTTGGTTCGATTATAAAATTGTGTTCCATGTATAATTTACATTACGAATACACTCGATAAAATAACGTCATCCACTACATAATACTCTGATCTTACGAGGTTACACTTTTTAGTCATATCTCCAAATTTGTATTTCTATCACTGATTAGATATAAAACCTTTCTTCGCATATAATATAAAAGCTTTCTTTCAGAAAAACCCTTTAAGTTATATTATTAAATTTTAGCACAATCTACTGAATGCGTAGTATTTTTTCGGCACAATCGATAACTATTCTCTACATTTAAACCGATAATTTATGATTAATTGCACGCATTATAAGATTCCCACGTTCGATCACTAAAATTACGATGTTTACATAACACCACAAATCGAGTGTTTTTTAAGTTAAAATAAAAATCCCGGTACGAATAGAAAATTAAATTTATCACGCTACTAACAATCTCCTTCAAACGCGCGGCACGAACTTCTGCTTCCACTTTTCTCCTTTCTACGGCTTCAGCGGCTTTTTGTGCTGCCATCTGTTTTTTCTTTAATTGTTCTTCTTTCATTTTTTCTTCCTTTTCTTTTTTCATTCTACATCGTTCTTCGCGCTCTTTTTCTGCTTTCAGTGCCATCTGTAATTTTTCTCTTTCAGCAGCCTCTCGAGCAGCGACTGCTTTATTTTCGCGTTCTTCCCGTTTCCTGAAAAATTAAATTATCATTTTTATATCGTATGTATAATCCAACCAGATACTTTGACATAGATCAAGAATATTAATTTTTGTATAATAATAATTAATTCGAGTTACCGTGAATAATGATAATAATCAAAATCATTTACAATTATAGTAAACGCGAATATTTTCGACCATTGCGTCATTACCGAGCATAAAACTAATGGACTTAACGGTTACATGTATTATCGATTAAAACATTAAACCGATGTTTTAAGTAGATTATCAAATAAAAAAAACGAATGTCTTAAGTATTACAGATTATAAAACAATATCTGGGCAACCGAACTTTATTAGGGATTTTTTGTGTAAAATTGCGTTTTCAGAAAATATATTTGGATACGAAAAATGTCATTACAAAACACTAAACACCTAAGTATAACTATTTTAATCGTGTAGAATTTCGTTTCATAAATTTCCTTAGGTATAACCAAAAAAAAATGTCAGCTGTGACGAATATCAGAGAGGATTAATCGGTTTTTTTTCGAAATGAATTTTGAAATTTTTCGATCAGATTTTTTTCTTCGAAATAATTCTTTCCTAGAAACTATCACCGAATGATCCGATATTTTAAATCAAAACAGCACTCAATATATCAAATTTTCATTATAGTTACTAACTTAATCGGTAAGGAACGAATTTATAAGCTTATAACATTCGAACGGTTAATTAGATTTAAAAATATCACCGAATAATCCGATATTTTCGATCAAAAAACGGTACTCAATATATCAAATTTTCATTATATTTACAGATAATAATAAGCTGATAAGAGCAGATAATACACTTCAGTCTTAGCCAACAGACCGCTATATATACGATAAGAAGATAATCACAGAAAAATCTGGCTTTAAACGCAACAAATCATGCTGTGCATATATACTTAATTTAACCCAACATATAGAGAATGGTTTTGAATTTTAAAAAATTACAGGAGTAGCTTTTATTGACTTAACGGCATCATATGACACGGTCAACCATAGACTGCTGTTGCAAAAAGTATATAAACTGACGAACGACTATCAACTGTCGAAAGTAGTGGAAATGATACTACACAGCCGCCGATTCTAACGCTACAAGCGAAAAAATAGTCGTTGAATGAAGTACCGCAAGGAAACGTACTGGGACCTACATTATACAACATTTAGGCAAAACGATCAGCCATTGCAGTGTTCAAGAAACCAACTTAAAACTGAAAATTGCATTGGAAGCTAAGGGAGAATATTATGATAAAAATAAGCTGAAACCTAATCCGACCAAAACATTTGGTAATTACAGTGCAAATAGGAAACTAAACATCATATGGAAAGTGTGATATGCCAAAATACCTTGGTGTAAGTCGCAGCCAGGAAAACTGGGGCGCGCAACCGCATACATTAAGGGTAACAACACTGGTTCTCTGTTTTTCAGCAGACGAATATACAGCACCTTTATGGTGAAACTCATGCCACACAAAACAAGTAGATGTGGCATTAAACGAGACAGTGAGAATAATAACAGGTTGCCTAAAATCAACAAAAATACGCAAAATCTATTCCTTGACAGGAATCGCATTGCCCAGAATAGGGCGAGAAGTATCATCGTCATCATAATGCACCTATCAATTAACAAACGACAGGCATCCGCTATTTGGACATACTGGTCCAATCAGTCGGCTGAAATTTAGGAATAGTTTCCTAAAATTTAATTCCGATGTTATCGAATCACCCTAAGTCGGAAATAGCCAAGCTGTGGAACGAAGCCGTCAGTAATGATGAATACAGTGAAGTGTTACCGCACGGCCACAACTTACCGTGGAAAATCTGGCGTTCTATTGATGGATTAAGGACAAGTACAAAACGATGTAAGGCCAATTTAAAAAAATGGAACATCGAAAAAGATGATAAATGCAAATGTGAAGAAATCCAGACTTGTGATCACCAACTGCAGTGCAGCCTTCAAGACTTAACCGAATGCAACAAAAAATCCATATATGTGGATACTTACTGAGCCGATGCATAATAATTATCCGAACACGGAAAGTAAGTAATTATATTTACAAATTCAATCAGTAAGAAGCAAATTTATAAGCTTATAACATTCGAACGGTTAACTTAAAATTTTTAACGTATATGTAGATAAGTATCAAGAAGATATCACAAAATATTAATTTAAATGAGTCGATAACGAGTTCTCTAGACATTGAAAGACATTTGTCTGCATACACAAATTTGATTAGTGTTTCCGCCGAACGTTTTATACCCAAAAAACCTGTCTATAACTTTCCACACAATGTTATTCCTTCTTATGTTGTAGGTATTATTAAACTTAAAAATCGAGTTCGAAGATTATACGTGAAAAATAGATACTTAAACCCATCGCCAGTTATTAAAAGAATGTTAACTTTTCTTAATAAACTGGTACGTTACCTGTTAAACAAAAATAAAAATGATAAATTTAATTCACTTTTCTCAACGCTTTCACCAAAAGAAAACAGTTTGTGAAAAATCTGCAAACAATATACAAGGCAATATACATTTCTCCCACCTTTTCATGACTCACAGGTATGTGTATAGTAATGTAGGGAAAGCTGAACTTCTTGCTTCTGAATACTGCAAAGCTCATACACGTAATAGCAATATGTCTTCCAGTTATTAGGTAAACAAAGTTCATATGGCTGTCAAAAAATATCTGAAAGAAAATAAAAATACTTGTATTGTCGATTATGTCAGTCCTAAGGAAGTCTCTGCCGCTATAAAAGCCATCAAATCTAAAAATTCTGTTAGCATTGACAATATCACCACTATCGTCATAAAAAATCTTCCACTGAAAGCAGTAGTCAAATTTTCGAATTTGTTAAACGCAATGTTTAAATGTGGGCATTATCCTTCAAAATGGAAAGTAGCAAAAATTGTCACTCTCCCTAAACCTGGTAAAGATGCTTCCATAACTAGCAACATTCGCCCTATAAGCTTATTAAGTAATTTGAGCAAAATCGCAGAAAAAATTATTTTGTCTAGATTACATTATCACTCTGAACAATACAAACTATTACCTGACATTCAGTTTGGGTTTCGCCCAAGATATTCTACTACGCAACAAATATCTAGAATAATAGAATTTGTCAGCCATAATTTTAATTGTAAAAAACATACTGGTTTAGTTTTGCTCGATGTTGCTAAAGCATTCGACACAACTTGGTGTAAAGGTATCACGTATAAAATGATACAGTGTAAATTTCCTACTTATTTGGTATTTTTAATTCATAGTTATTTAAGCAATAGAACATTTTATGTAATGGTAGATGATTCAAAATCGACTATGAAAACTTGTGCCGCGGGTGTTCCACAAGGTAGTATTTTAGGTCCGTTTTTATTCACACTCTATGATTTCCCAAAATTGACAAATATGCAAGTTGCTTTATACGCTGATGATACAGCAATATTTTGCAGCTCTTACAAACCAACTGCTATTAAAAATCAATTAGAAAACGGTGTACGTCGCGTTTTAAAGTATTATCGCAAATGGCAAATCGAAATAAACGCATTAAAAACTGAGGCCATCTTTTTCACTCGTCGTCGACCAATTTTGCCATCTGAACTTCTAGTGGATGATAAAGTTATAAATTGGTCGGATAGTATACGTTATTTGGGAGTTTTATTAGATAAACGATTAACCTTCTCGGCGCATGTAAATTACGCAGCTCTAAAAACAAATAAAGCAGTAAGTACAGTGTATGCGTTATTTAATCGTAAATCGTACCTTAACGTTAATAATAAGCTCATCATTTATAAAGCGCTTATTCGTCCTGTGATGACTTATGCTTGTCCCGCCTGGTCTTCTATCTCGAAGGCGAGCTTTAATAAATTGCAATTAGTACAAAATAGGTGTTTAAGATGCGTATTAAGTGCCCCAAGGTATGCCAGAATAGTGGACATGCATGAGATATTAAATATACCCTTTATTCGGGATTATATTCTTACTACAACTCGTAAGTTCTGCGATAATTGTGTATTGCATGAAAATCAGTACATCTTAATGATCGGAAATTACGATTCCAGGCAGCTACAGTTTATGTACACAAAGTATAAGCATAGACGCCTTAAACATAATTTACTGTAAACGATTAATATTTAATGTTTCTGTGTATATACATGTGTGTGTATGTATGTGTATATATATATATATATATATATATATATATATATATATATATATATATATATATATATATATATATATATATATATATATATAGGTAAGTATATGTGTATTATATTATATATCTTTATAATTGTTATTATATCGAATAATATTCCTTTTTGTATGCTTAATGTGATACAAAGCGTTTTATGGAGTGGGTTTTTTTTTTCAAATTTTTTCCCGCGTTTTATATATTTATATCTGTATTCTAGTAAATATACTATAAGATGTATTATGTATAAAGAATTTTTGTTTATTAGCAGTAAGGATATTATTATAATTCCGGTACGCGTAATTCTTATTCTTTTGTACTTTTAATGAATTTATGTCAATAAATAAATTTCTTCTTCTTCTTCTTCTATATATATATATATATATATATATATATATATATATATATATATATATATATATATATACATCACATTAAATTCGAAGCTCTTTGACAATTGCTCGTTTAATAATATAATATTAAACTAATGTCTTAACAGCACGAATTATACAGACGAGTTTTTCAGTAATACTTATCCTGTTAAGACATTAGTTTTATGTATGATAATAACGTAATTGTCAAAGAGCTTCGAATTTAATGTGATTTTTAGTGATTTAATTCGGTGCTTTTACTTTGTTTAAATCAAATCACTACATCCCGCATAACATTGATAAAAATAAAAATTATAATTATCAAACGAAATATAGTTTACTGTGGCAAGCTAAATTAAATAGAACAAATGAAAAACGATTAAGAATATTTTTCTAAACTAAATTTTACTGAGAAGATAAAGTATGTAACCTTTTTAATTCTATTTTAGTGGCCTTCAATATTTCGTCCTTTTTTTTCAATGGATCTTCTTTACCTAAATCAGTCTTCACGTCTTCAATTTTCACAACCTCTTTTGTCGGTTGCTGTCGATTATTTGTGAGTCCTAAAACTCTTTTTTCTTTGGATTCCTAAAATGAATAACTTTACTTTATTTATATATATATATATATAATTTATTTGGAAAACAAAATTATAAAATTTTGAACACATTCTAAAATGTATTCAAATGAAATTTATTTAAAAAAGAAAAATTGCCTTATTAGCAACTTTTTCATTAATTTTAAGTAGTTTAATAAAGTATCTCAGTTACTTTTTATGTCCAACTTTTAATAAAAAATAACTCAACTGATCCATTCCGTTCCTAATATAAATAAATAGTACGTAAACGTGTTACACTAACCCTCTCATAAATACGCTCATACATGAACGTTATATATCAATGTAAAACTTTAAACAGATTATTGACAAATTAAAAATAACTATCACCTGATTAGCTGTCAATATTTTGCTTCGAGTCATATTTCGCGTAGTACGTATTTGGTGATCTTTACCACCACCCACTGAAAATTTGCGAACGGGCATAGAGTTCTTAACGTTCGTACTTGGAGGTGTTTTACATTGTTGTTCAAGATGTAATACTTGTTTTTTCACCGAATTTGTTTGTTGCAATCTGTGAAATACGGAAAATTAGAAAATTAAATATAATAATGAATTTTACATGCTAGAAACGATGTATTGAAATTTATTTTTAAGATAAGTCGTTATTTATAAAAAATGTTCCTTGGATTTCACTTCCGTGCATCTATAGAAAAAAATAAATATCTTCTAGCATACACAGTAAAATCGTTCAGTCCTTATAATCGACATTTTTGTCCAATTTGAAATATGTTTCCGTGTATTACCAAGTTATATCGGATCTTTTCCATTTTTGCAAGGAGTTTAGTTTTACTCACTGAACTGATTATTAAAAATGCTTAATCATTTGCGTTATATATTTTTGATCATTCGTGTATTCCATAAAAACATCAATTCACAATTTTATGTATTTTCCAACGTTTCATAATTATTTTCCAATATGTTAAATGAGTAAATCATTCTGGGTTCTTTCTTCCAAAATAACCTAAAATACGGATGTAATTTCGACACAGAATATTTATAACAACAACAATTTGTATTACAATTTCGTATTTAAAATAAAACAATTGTTATACAGTGTGTACCTGACTAAAGATGGACGATTAGTTATCGGAGTTTTACAAATTGGAATTTTACTTGTCGCTAAAGGAGTCGTATTTTCTTTATCAGGTTTACTAAAATCAAACTTTCTTTTAACCAAACGGTGATTATCTTCTTTGTCGGTAACTTTCTGCTGTTCAATATGAATCATTTCGTTCCGTTTGGAATTAACTTGAAAATCAGCTCCATTTTCTATACCGGAGACAGGTTTGTTATTCCCATCAACGGGAGTCGAAGAGGCCACTGGATTTATGCCAAAATGAGCTAGAAATAAATTAAGGTTAAATATAGATACATTTATTCTAAAAATTATTTAATCAGTGTTTAATCTAATGCAATTTATTTCTTAATTTTACCATTAATTTACGAACGAATCACAGTAGTCACCATTCGAATGTAAAAATTAATTTAATACTAATTAATTCTAGTTAATATTATTATCCTCAAGTGTTACTAAATAACTGCCTTATAAATGAAAGTATGAAAGTATGAAAGTATTTGCTATTTAAAGTTACAAAACTCTTATGATGAAAATTCATTCGGACTTACACTAATTAAAATATTTAATTCATTTTTTAAAATCGACAGGAAACGTTTCGTACTCATAATTGAGTTTGTTAAAATGTAACGAAATCATCATCTCTAATTTATCGCTCTTTATTTTAAATTAAATTTATCACGATTACGCGCGAAAAATGCGTAATATATTTAAACGTATCTCATTGAGAAAACAAACTAACAAAAATGTTATCTAACATAAAAGTTACAACGTAAAGAAAAAAAAACTTACACAAATCGTATGAGGTTGAATATGCGGTTAATATTTTCTGACATTTAAGTGGATGTGGAGGTGTAAATTCATTCGGACGAATAGATTTTTTAGCTTGTTTTGTACTATCGGGTACATCACTCAAACAAATATCATTTTTCGTTATGAATTGAAGCTTTAACACTTTTTGATTACTATTAGGCTCCTGATGATGCATTTCTGCATCGTGAACTGCCTCATTCTCAAGTTCAGGCGGCGGTGTCAACTAATCAAATGTGAAAAAATAACAATGGTGAACAAACTGAAAACACTTAATTCATAATAACATGTTAGTTTTCGATATATATTTTAACTATCAGTATAAATATATCACAATCAGGATACACCTGTCAGCTTAAATATATCTACTTTATACATGACAACTTCTTCGTTATTTAATTAGTTACCGCAAATAATTTATACAAAATTTAACAAAACATTAACACTTCATCTAATATTTTTTCCACTACTAACTCCGCATAAATTTAAGCCAAACATACTCAAAATTATTTTGCAAAATTTAATTTAGTGTCGCAAATTTGTATTTTAGATATTAATAAAATAACTGTACCTTCTTCTTACTCACACGTTTGCGATGAATTGAATTTGATAGAGACTTTCTCGGCAATTTTGTTACCGATTTACGCGATATATTTAATAATGACTTTCCAGTAGAGCTTGTCATTGTCTTTTTTAATAATCGTTCAGACATTCGAACACCTGTTTTGACAGCACTAACTCTTTCTGTAAAATGAAACGAAGTGCATTAGATAATTTTAAAATAAACATAAGATAAGAAACTTTTGCCATTCAATTATATCATGCAAATTATTTTTAAATGCACTTTCCACTTGTTTCACATAAAAACATTTGTAATAGAAATACTATTAAAAAATTACATAACATATTAAAAAACAAATAACTTAAAAAAAAAAAACTTAATAAGAATACACATATATTAGTATATCTTACAAACACTTCTGCTGTTTGACTTATATGTACAAAAATTTAGATAAAGTACTATTCTAAATATTTTTGAGTAACAAAAAAGCTGTCTCGTTTACAGTAAACAAAAACTCAAGACAGTCTTAAATATTATGAAACAGATAAATAAATATGAAATACTATTTACTTTTTGATTGTCGCTTGCATTTTGCCGGTGGAGGAATAAGGAATCCGCCGTTTATTTCAGTTATTATACGATTTGTAGTTTCTTTCAAGGCAGCGTAACTTTCCTAGAAATACATTATAAAGAATATATTGCTGTCACAAATCATATAAATGATTTAAATTTATTTTTAGATTAACCTTACATTGTGGTCTGATAAACAATTTTCAACCATTTCTTTTCCAAATGTTTTAAGATTGTCGACTTGTAGTAATTTCACTACATCTTCTAGTATGTTCATTTCTAAAAAAATCGTATTTAATTTTCCTGAACCAATTACAAAACTACTACAGAAAATGTAAACAAAAAAAAAAAACGATAACGATAATAAATATTGTTACATACAACTCTTTACAATTCCGTTAAATTTGAAACCAAGCGTACAATACAAATTACAATTATAATAGTCTATGGTAGATACCGTAAGCGCCAGCAACAATGATTATAATACAGAAAATAGGAACGTTTATTACATTTATAAAACAAAATTAAAATTTTTTTTTAAACGACATATTTAATTTTATTCTACCAGAAAATAATAAATTCTAGTAATCGTGGCCTATTAATTTTTAATTAAATTGTCGCATCCATTATAGTGAGATAAATCATGATTTTATGCAAAAACATTCGTATTTAAAAATTCACCAATTAGGACAAACATTCGTAGCAATCACTAATTAATTCTTATACAATCAACAAATTGTTTGAAGAAAAAAGTTATTACGCTGCATTATTCCTGGACATCAGTCAGGCGTTCGGTAAGGTGTGACATACAGGATTATTATACAAACTTAAATAACACCTCCCATGCCACCTCTATACTCTCATGAAATCATATCTTCATGAAAGTACTTCCGAGTGTGATATAAAGCAGAGAGAAGTTACAACGCTTCATGAAATTAAATCAGGCGTGCTATAAGGAAGTGTTCTGGGTGCTGTACTGTACCTTCTATTTACAACTGACTTGTCGACCTGTCAAAGCACTATCACTATTACATTTGCTGATGATACGACTATACTATTTATAAGCAAGAGTCCTTTAGAAGCAACTTTACTACTACAGCAGAATGTAAATACGATTGAAAAATGGACTAAGAAATGGCAAATATGTCTTAATGAAACAAAGTCACATTATATATTGTTTATAAAATGCAAACATAATGCAACCAATTACTGTCAAGGGTAAAAAACTGCAAGTCATTGATTGTGTAAAATACCTAGGAATGTACCTAGATAAAGAGCTAATTTGGAAAAGACATTTAATATAAAGCGAAAGCAATTGGACATTCAATTTCGCAAATACTACTGGCTTATTGGAAGAAAATCACCATTATCTGTACAAAATAAATTACTACTGTACAAAGGTCGTATGGTATTCAATTATGGGGTACGGCATCCAAATATTTCTAAAATTGAAAGGTTCCATTCAAAATCTATACGTATCATGTATGCGCCTTGATATATTAGAAATGGCATATATAGAGACCTGAAAATAGAAACTATGAAAGATGTAATAAGGATATACAGTGAAACATGCACAGCGCCTAAGATCGCACCCGAGTCCGCTAGCAACAGGCTTAATTAATAATAACCTTCAACAGAAATACCACTACGTATAATGTAACAATTAAGGTTATCATTGGAGAACACCTTATACTCTGTTATACATGATGTTTAATGCTAACTTTAGCATATTAGCTCAAAAAATGAAAATAATTTTCCATATTCGAAATATATTTGGTAATCATCTTGAAATATTTGATTTGTTGCACTATTTACATATAAAAAATTACGAGCTAATAAATTTACATGTTTTAATTAAAATCATATTAGTTATCGCATCATCGTGGTTTTTTTTACTGTATCGGTAGCAAATTGTTATAAAATTAATACACTTTTAACTAATTTGTTTAGGACGTATACGGGTAACATGTTTGTTCTAATAACATTCTAGTTCTAAGATGTTTATTCTAAAGATTAATGATCATGGACGAAATTTGTCCATTACTCAGAAATGTACAATTATAAACATTATACTTTACTCATGTATGCGACTCACATGTATTCTATTAAAAAAAATTAATGATTGAAGTAATATAAATGCTTTCGCTTGTTCTATGAAAGTATGGTCTTTCAACCAACGATATTAAATTTTATTATTTATATCAAAATTACAAATATACCTAAAATGAGATGGTCTGGTCGTCAGGTATAGTGTGATTTTTTCTTTACATTAACAGTTATCGATTATTTTATAAATCTACACCCAAAGAAATAGTTGAAAAAAATAATGTTACGATTCAAAACAGACATGAAACATCAAGCTGTGACGACGATTGCATAATTAACAACTTCTAGACAAAAAAAATGCATATTTTAACGACTAAGATCATTCGGATTTCGATTTTAAGGTGAAAAGTAGTAGTATAAATAAAAATTTGAAAAAAAATGATTGCATTGTTAAATTCTAGGTCATTTATCTCGCTATAGAATTTATTATACAATGAAAATTGGGATAAAAATGGTTTCAATCAATTAAAAATTAATAAATAACATTCATAGCTAATTGTAATCCACCACAATTTTACAATGTTTTATAATTTAAATACGATTTGTATTATTTTTGGTGTACATCATATTTTAAGTTTTTTAACAACAAAACCCATATTTATAAACCACAAAATTATATGAATAACAGATAAAATGAAAAAGTACACTAAGGTATGGTGAACAAAAATTGAATAAATGTGAAAATATGATCTTATAAATAAATAACAGAAGACACGTATTACACATTACTTGGCAGCGGTCATTACATATACATTTTTTGCATTTATGACTTTCATTTCTTGTTGATTTATATTTAGCTCGATCACATAAATAACAACGGCCTGATGCTCTCTTTACTTCAGGAGGAGTATATTCATATTTATCAACCTTCAGTAGTTGCTGACCACGTTCCCTGATTTCCTTCTGGAGGTACGGGATCCATCTATACGTCAATACTAGAGCAAGTAATCTGGCACTAATTCAAAGGAAGCAATCAAAACGCCTTTCCTACAAATAATGGTTCTATAACCAGTACACATCAGCCGCCGGATAAATGTTCTGCGTCTAATGATGTCAAAATGTCAAGCATGTGTCCATCATTATCTAGTGTTAATCCCTTTATTTACTGGTTGTCTCCTATCCATTAGGAGAAGAGACAATATCTATTTTATTTATTTTAGAAATGAGAAATTCCAATTATGGCCATGATTGGCCGGTGGCAATTTTACTTCGGCTTATAATATTACTAATATTATTTGTATATATATTGAAGGCATTAATTCCACCAATATTTAATAAATTGAAAAATACGGTTAGTGGATAACGACTTAAGTTTCTAGATACATTATACTGGCTACCCATTCTACCCAATAAATCAACACCGCATTTAGTTTCATTGTATACTGTGACGATTTCAGATTGTTTTTGTTCGTTTGTAGATTCATCGATATTTTTATTAAAATACATCAATGATATTAGAATAACTGATCTATTCTTGCTTGAGTCGTAGGAAACTGGCGTGCAGTTATCTTGAAATCCAAATAGAGAGCTATTTACTTCCTTTTAGCATTTTCACCGGGACCCAGTCGATAAAACACAATATTTTGTCGCCATGCTTGAGAAATCGGGGCTATTACAGTTTTTGACCATTTGGTCACCATATTTTTCCCAAGGTAAGAATCATTTTCATCAGTTGTTGTTCCTTAATTTTTTAAATCTATACTGCATGCAGCATCATAAAATATTTCTTCTTCTGCAGTATCCTCTTCATTTACTTCCTCATCTGCTAAGCCAAGAATTTCTTCTGAATCGGAGTCAGATGACTCTTCTAACCACTTGCGTACTTTATCAAGGGTGTAATTCATATTGTTCATTACACAAAGCACGAAGATATCACGAAAATATACAAAATGCCTAAAATAAAATTTGACGTTAAATACAAAAAAAAAAAACCGAAAGATACAGTTTCAAATACCGAATTCAACATTGATAAAAGTAAACCATCACGTTACTGGTCGCGCGAACTACTATTGTAGAACAAAAACAATTTAAGAACTATGCAGAAACTGATTATCAAAGCAACCATGTGTTGTGCGTCACACTGTGATAGGAAGGTAATAAAAAATTCATCCCCAAAACCCGTGCGACTTGAAAAAATAAAAGTACTGGGCTACTATTGTAGTCCGCGCGACCATTGCATTATTAAACAGGAAGTAAAAGTATGAAATATGTACAAATTTAATTATATATACGTCAAAATTAATGCAGATATAATTGAAAATTGCTTAAATATTTTTGTATGCACTTAGTAAGTTAAAGTGACAAAAACATGTTTCCCAAAAAATGAAACAACCTAATATAAAATTGAGTCATATTGATTTCTTTGTAAACAATCTGACTTATTTAGAAAATAAATATCTAATGTATAACGTAGTGTTTGAACATCTAGTTTACAAGTTTCAAAACAGTTATCCAACTGATTCGTCTCACCATCTTGGCAGATGTATTGCCCCAACGGCTAACTACTGTTCAGTTGTAGCCATCTAGAGAAGGAATTTCTTACGTAATAAAAGAGGAGAATAAATGTAAAGGTAGCATGAAATACTTTATATTAGATGCAACTCTCAAGCCACTAAACAAACAAAATAATAACTGTAAACTTGTGGCATCCAGAACAGTACTACGTAAAGACGTCCGTATAAATTCATTTTAAATAGCAAAAGCTTTTTACACTCCCGATGTAAATAACAATAACACAATTTTAACAAGCAGCTCTAAAAAATGCAATATGTTCCGTAATACATTTTTCCTTCCGGTTACTGATGGCTGTCTATACCCAGGGGCGTATTTCAACTTTTGTCGCCCCTACGCCACACAAGTGGTGCCGCCCCATGTAAGGCCATCGATTTTCCAAAATTTTGTTACTCAAATATGTCGGTTCGGTTACAAAATTTTATTTTCTGAAAAGTGTTTTACTATTCTTAAACACAAAAATAAAAAATTTAAAGTCTATGGTATGAGTAAAATAAAAACTTTTTAAAAATAATCCATTTTTGTATTTACTGTATAATAAATAATAATTTAAACATAGAGTGTCAGCATTTCAAAGCTTTATTAATTTCTATGAAAATCGAAAAACCGTCAGCAGAAAAAATGCTGACATTGATTTGCGAAAATGAGTATGATATTGTTTATCCTAATGTCCAAATAGCATTGACTATTTTTTTGAGTTTGATGGTATCGAATTGCTCGGGTAAACGTTCTTTTTCCGTGTTGCGACGCGTGAAAAATTATCTACGTTCTACGACAAGTCATGAAAGACTAAATGCTTTAGCATTGTTATGCATCGAAAATGATTTGAATCGACGAATAAATTTTGAAAATTTGATCGAAGAATTCGCCTTAAGAAAGTCAAGAAAAATTGTACTATAAAATAATTACTTGTATTTTTTGTGATAAATATATCTGATTTAAAACTAAAAAAATTAATTTTTTTGTTAACAAAATTTATTTTTGGTCCTACATGCCGCCCTCCCAAAATTTGCCGCCCTATGCCATGGCATTCTTGGCATTGGGGGTAATACGCCCCTGTCTATACCAGTTCTACCTTGGGAGTTGTAGTGCCCTCATCTAATATATGTGGCATTACATTGTCCATAAACTAAAATAATAAAAAAGCACCGCCACAAGATAAAAAAGAAACAATAGAGACCACCGCTAGATGACAACACTGCTAACCCTAAGAATTATTTAGCATTTAAAACAATTTCTAAATAGCTATTTGGCCGATTTCAAAAGAAAACAAAAACTGGTGAATACACCAAAAAAGAATACTAGTAGGACATATTTTGTAGAATACTTACGTTTGATGTTATAATTAGGGGTTTTTCTATCAGTGATACGTTCTTAACTAGAATATTTTCTTATTCAACATTTATGACATTTTTCCCGTTTATTTAGTTTTAATATTGATTCTATGTTAGTTTCATTAATCAAATATATATTTATGTAATCATGTCATCTAAAAATTATGAGATATTCAATAGTCATAAAATGTACCTTATCAGTGAAGCAAACGAACATTTATCAAGAAAGAAATCAAAATTATTTGCCGAGAACACTTTCGACATTTTTCCGTTTCTTTTTAGCCACAATGACCATATCGTAATTTTGGGATTGTGTATCCTATTTCTCCTGAATTTTTCATTTTCCCCGAGGAATCTTTTTGCTCAAATTTATGCCTGTCGCCCTCTATGGCATGCACAATACATTGCAGTTGTATTTTTGCTGAAAATATAATGAATTCATGGAAAAAAATAATCAACTTGAAAAATATTATATTATCAATGTTCTTCAAGCGTTTTCTACTTTGGTGATGTAACAAATATTTTATTATTCCTGTTATTTATCATGCAAGTAACTCAGCGAGATTATGAATTCAAATTGTGACTACATAGTAAGCTATTTATTCCAACCGTAATTATATTTTCTGGATTGGTTATCTCTATTTTGTCGATTCTGTCTTTTTTTATTTAATCACATTTTTGTGTCATAACTCTACCATTTCTTTTTTAACCCTTACAATTTCTATATATATTTGCTCATACCCTTTTCTTTATATGTTTGTACTGTTTTCTAGTCATATTTTCTGATCATTTGTTCACTCATACTAGCTGAAAATACGTTTTTTTGTTAGTAATGCAAATCATATTTCCTTGCCTTAGAATTATTTTTGCATTTTTTAATAGGATAAAGTAGCATAATATCGAACAGCGCTGTTTTTCAGCCTGTAATCTATAGGGTAAGCAAGGTGTATGCATCATAAGTTGTGAGTAGCTTGGTGAAACGTGGTAATGTTTGGTGAATTTACACTTTTGGAACATTTCTTTACATATCTTCAACTCAACTTCGTGTCCAAAGAAGTACAAATTCAGTTTTATTCTGTTTATATTTGTTCAGTATATTATGAAATTATATTTTCTCTAAAATTTTCATGTTTATCTGTCTTAAATTTTTACAATTTACAAAACAGGCACGTATGTTATTTTGTTAAATATCGAATATGGATTGAGAAAATACGTTTTCGCAGATGAAAATTATTGTTTTGTTTTTTCTAAATTCATAAAATCACTACTCCCCAATACATCAACATTAATGAAATATTCTATGTTACATTTACCACTACATACTGTTGTAGTAATATATAAAGCATCATTTTTTAAATCATTTATTTGTTTCACAGTTATTCGTTAGAATAGTTTTTAAAAAGTAACCGATATTAGGCCACTTTCTCGTAAGTAATTTATCTGAATATTGACTGTTTCCCATATTTGTTCATGTTGTCAAACGTATACCATTTACACTACAGCGTGTATTGTTTCAATGTCAAATCGTCATTTCTGATTCAGAGGTCGTTACATGCCCGTAGACGATTAATGGGAGAACAAATCACGTTCCCTAGCTGTGTCAGTACTATTTCTGCGATTCTCGCATGTTTTTCACCCATCATGTTCTTCTTCTACCTCGTTCTCGTTTTCCTTCAATCTTCCCTAATAATAGAAGCTACGAAAATGTATAACCTTCTCGACGCATTAGATGACCAAAATAGCTTATTTGTCGCTGCTCAATCGTTTTTAAGATTGTTCTTTCCACTTGAGCTAATTAGAGTAGTTCATTTTTTATTTTTTGGGTCCACGATATTTTTTGCAGCCCTTTTATTGATTTTGCTGCGTATGTAGTTGCCTCGATCCCATATGGAAGAATAGAATAGCATTATATAAATCTCATTCTAATGTTTAAATTCAGCGCGTTATTTGCTAATAGATTCTTCATTTTCTGGAAAGCTATCTTTGTGTAAGCACATCTTCTTTTGACCTCAATTTCTGGATTCAGTTTTCATTATTACACGAAAATAAAGTACAACGTCTACAAACATTACAATAAAAATATTCATGTATGAAAGGAATATGTATATATATATATATATATATATATATATATATATATATATAAAGTGTGATAAGTATAAGTATCGCGACAATACAACTAGATGAAAATATTAGTTACAATTTTAGACACACATATTCACTTAACATTCGATTGACATAATCTCGTCTATCTGTTGATAACGTGGAACACAAGCTTGTCTTACGCTCATTTCCCAATTATCTAGTAATTGCGATACGGAACACTTTGCCGGCAATTGAGATATACGGTGTTTCATAGTTACTTGTACGGTACGAAGGAATTCGGTCGTATTATATTCGGACTCGGGCAAGGAACAAACAGGCGGAGATGATGGATAATCTTCTGGTACGGCCAGTTGAATCGGTGGGACACAAGGCAGATGTTTATCATCTAACCAAGACAGTAGGTGTATTGACTGCGAACTAATCGGGTGTTTAGGATCCAGCGATACCTATCGAAAGATGTTTTTTTTTTTTTTAATAATTCACTTTTTTCCCGTAATCAAATAGACGAAAAGGTTAACAATCGATGAAAAACCGAAAAAGATTAATGACACAAAAATAACAGAAATATGCAATGAATTTATATTATACAGAGGTTAAAAAACCAAAAATGTAAGACGAAAATAAATTAATAAATCCGTTTCGTAATTATTAATTATAAAACATACATGCAGAACTGCAATAGCGAAAATTAATTATATATATTATGGCGTGTTAATAACTAGGGGGTATTGTAGAAATTTATTATAAATAAGAAAAAAATAAATAAAATAAGTTTTGGAAAATAATACAGGTTAGCGAAGATTATAGGCTCGTGCAGATTAGTGTATATATATATATATATATATATATATATATATATATATATATATATATATCGGTATTATCCGTCTATTAAGTTACAAGTATAACATAATAGTAATGATCAATCCCAGATTAACGGGGAAATTTCAGGAAACAAATCGCACGTGGAGCCAGCAACCGATAATCACGTTTTAACGTACCGTATAAAGATAAGCGAATATAGTTAATATGATAATCGGTATCGTTGTTAAGAAGAGATAGTCCCTACGTCGGAAAGGTGGTAGATCGATTGTTCGTCCGTTACGAGATCGAGCGGAATAATAACGAGAATAATTGCTTGTTTTTTAATAATAATAATTATCATATAATACATTCGTCCGCGCTGTTAAAATAAAAGTAACGAATATAATTTGAAAATAGCGAAATAATTACGAATTCTACTACGGCGACAAAAGAAGCGGAACATCGGATACATCATCACGATCAGGAAATCGATCTCACCGGTTGTACCACCAGGTTACGCTATTTTATATTTTGTAAATTGTGTGTGAATGAATTTTGTGTATTTTTGTAAATTTGTATTCTATTGAAACGTAAATATTTACTTGTGAATTGTTTCTATGTAATGTAAAATAAAACTAGAATAACGATAAGAATTAAAATAAAATAAATTTGAAACTAATACTAGTCATTCAGTAGCGAAACTGTTGATTGTTGGCTCCACGCCGGGAGATTAGTTTCCAGTGAATATTAACCAAATTGAGTCTAATCTTATAAAATATATTAAAAATTAACTTAGTAAAATAAATTTGCACAGTATTCTATGCTAACGACCGCGACTTTCCTATTTTGCTCTCTCTCTCTGGTACATTACCAGAGAGAGAACAGTTCTAATATATCTCTACCTAAGAGAGGATTTAAGAGAACGTTGTAAATTGTCATCGAGAACATAGTATTTGTGCTTCGCTCTCTTAGGTGGAACATTATAATATATATATATATATATATATATATATATATATATATATATATATATATATATATATATAAATATATATATATATATATATATATATATATATATATATAAAACCGAGCAAAATAAAATATGTATAATACCTTAAAACGCTGATCAAGTCTTGCTATTTCTCCTTGTAAAACTTCAGGGATATCATCGGATAAATCATCCGTCGATTTCTTTTTTAACGGACGTGGCATTCCTCTAAAAATGCAATTTAAAACATCAATTTCATATAATTCGTTTAAGAATATATAAAATAAAACAATTATATAATCGACATTAAAGAAGTTATTACATACTTAGTAAATATCATTTTAAATGTAATTAATTTAAAATTAATATACGTACCTCAAGGATCTGTTAAACGAAAAAGTTAGAATAGAGCAAATGCTACAAAATACAAAAATAAAACATTCAATGCACACTTATATAATTTGTCACCAACTTCACAACACGATTATACTCCAATAAGTCCGATGGAAAAATCACATTCCATTTGAAAATTAAACAGAAAATGAACTTAGGCTCAAGAATTTATAAATTATCTAGCTGACGACTTCCAGACAAATGTTGGAACTAAATTCTTATCAACATCGTTGTATGACATAGACCAGAGAAATGTCGTAAAATTTACATCTGAAGAAATAAAAACAAAAGTTCAACTATGAACCCGAATAAACCACCTATATATAATCTAATTATCTTCAGAATATTAGATGAATTACTACCGAAGCAGACATACACCAAAATTGATACTTTTGCAGATTATACAGCAGTAATTTGTTCGGATTCATTTTTGAGTTACGTTTTAATAGAGAATGCTATATAGACACGAACTACTTCACACATTCACAAAATGCTTCTTCAGTTTGCGTAGATAAAAAAGACACCAACTGTTTACATTACACACCTAATGTTTTATGAACTATATTACATAACTGGAAGAATGCGAAAACTATAATATAATAGAACCTTCTCATGTAGCTAAAATTCTTTAAATATAATCACGAATGAAGTATTCAATATATAATGCAATGTATTATAATGCATTTAAGCATGTTGTAAACTGACATTTAATGTTACATTTAAATAATTTGGTTTTTGAGTTGAAATAATATTATGTTAACAAACTTAAAGTGCTCACTATTTGGTTGTTTTTTTAAAAGTAATATTAAAAAGTACAGGAATATTTTTGTAGTGCCTAAGAAGAGGCTTATAAAAACTCAAGACAATACACATTCTAACTCGACACGCGAATTGAATTTCTCAACAAACTTTGCAAATTATTTAACTTCAAACAAATGATAATTTAAGTCCTTCTCTTTCTTTACCACCAATGCCACAAAACATTTCATATTTCTGTCGTTATTAACAATTTCTAAGTATAAAGACCAAAAACTAAAACTTCAAGAAACATTTTATTCAATTATTACGTAGAAATCATAGCAATTTTAGATCGTTTAGAAAATATTAATTTACGGTTTTTTTTTCTAAAATATTTTAAATTAAGATTAAAATCGCGTATTTTAGACAAATGCGAAATTGCGGTTTGTCTAGAAATGTGTGAAAATAAAATCGGCGCACACCAGTTTATTAAGAATAAATTTGGTTTAGTAATTTTGTTATTTCAGAGTTTACATATATAATAAAAGGAAAGAAAAAACTGAAATTATTGTTTTTAATTATAAACATACTTCAATGGAGGCCCATTAAGAACTTCTAATACTGGAGCAAACGTCCTGTGCAAAGTATGATTAGCATAACGGCTTTTTAACAGTTCATTAACTGCTTCTAATAAAGGATGCTGTTCCGGTAACGAACCTTGGGAAGTTGTCCCCGTTGTACCATCTGCCTGTTATAACAGAAATTACGTTATTTCAATGTCATTGAAACAATAATTATAAATATAAATTTCCGATTAAATATTATGATCGATTTTTTGTGATGTTAACAAAAAATGCACCTTTTTAAAATCAAGTTTTTCAAGAACCACTTCACATTTCAGCAATGTTTCTAAGGGCATTCTTTGACCAGTAGACAAAATTTCGAGCAATTTTTTCATTTTACTTAATTTTTCTTTGTCTGTAACAAAACAAAAAAATAAATAGAAAATTAAAATTATAGAAAAAACGTTGATCTTTTTTGTAAATGATACGAAGGATGTATGTAATATTTTCAATACTGGTACATTGTTTTGTTGGATAATGTTCACAAAATTTTCATATTTTATTGTATCCGGTCTCACGAATTTCATTCTCGTTCGGTTACCCTAAGATGAATTATATTCTCGTTCGGTTACCCTAAGATGAATTATATTCTCGTATCAGCTGTCTGTTACATTCCAAGAAAAGATCATATATTTATTCAACATTTAATTTTTACTTTAAAAAATTTTCGATAAAAAAACTATTTTTGCCATATTAAAGACTAAATTCTTAACACACGTCTTGTTTTTATATCAAACACAAAAGAAGTTCGATATATTTTTTTCATCATCTCATACTATTCATTAATTTTATCGATCATTTGAAAAGTACACTACTTAGAACCGCTTTACTTTTAAGCATCTAATTCCATCTTTTCCTTTCATTAGCTGATATTTGTTTGACTTTGTATCTCCCATTATTTGTCACGATCACTGTGTTCTGTTATCCTTCCATTATCTGTGTTAAATATATTTTTATTTTTTATTAAATTGAATCCTTTTTCATTTATAATCTTCATTAGGTAGCGTTCTGCACTGATGTACTTTCTATATTCACGTAACCACTTATCTTTTGCCATTTTTTCCACAATACCATATTTCAAACACATTTAATTGCTTTTATCTTCCTTTATTTATTTCTGCATGATATACTACCACCATTACAAGCTAATACTACTACAGGCTACTATTTCAAACTATTACAATAAAATTCAAACCTAAACTTTTATTAATCTATTCCTTAGTTCTACATTTATGTTTTTGCATGTTAGCAATTTATTTCTAAAGAAGGCGACGTTCATTTGCATTATTTTTTTTTTATATACATATCAAACATATAATCAACTCAATACATTATATTTTTTAAAACTTTCGTAGTTGTTTGTCATACTGAAAAATGTATTTTCAACAAAACTACATTTCATCTGTTATATAATTTTTAATGTTTCGAGTGGTCTAAGTGATGGAAGTCCACCAGAAAAATTTAAAATTATATAACAAATGAGTGAAGATAAATTTTTTAGTATTATAATGGA
The DNA here is from genome assembly GCA_032883995.1 of Coronaproctus castanopsis. Lineage (NCBI taxonomy): Eukaryota > Metazoa > Arthropoda > Insecta > Hemiptera > Monophlebidae > Coronaproctus > Coronaproctus castanopsis. The sequence continues at coordinate 221,947,582 of CM065053.1, forward strand.
TCGTTTATATTCGCACTCTATTTATACATCTTTCATCGATTATATATCTGAATTATCTGTGTTCGATATTATATACGATCATCTGTCTCATTCAACGAAGAATTTATTTAAAGTCATTTATGAAATTATAACTTATGCAAACCCTTATGTTCTCTATATTTTTGTACGCGTCAGTGTTGGATGCTAAAAAAAGAAACGGACATCCAAAGTATTGATGCATTCAAAATAAACTGTTGGAAGAATACCATGGACGGCTAAAAATCCCAACTAGATGTGGACATCTGATTACGATACATAATAAAAAAATATATAGTTCATCATATTGTGCAACGGGCGGTTTTGGAAAAACCGATTGAGGTAAAATAATTGAAGCTCGCAAACAAAGAGGAAAACCACCGATGCAGTATATAGACGAAATTGAAACGATCAATGGTATCACCTCGCTGCAAGGGATTATAAAATGCACCAAAGAGAGAGATAAAGGATTGTCAAAATTACACGCAACAACTTGGATTCATAATTTCACGATACTCGAAACAAGCGCAAGATGATGATAATGTAATTTATTACATACATTATGCCCAATCATTAAGTAACACTACATACATTTTGTTCATGTGCACGTAAATTTTTCTGGTGAATATCAATATTAATATATATATCACGATATGCCTTTATCTATCTCCTCCTGGATGAATGCTTTCCCTAATTTTTTCCATCCAATTTTGTCTAGCCCCTTTCGCGCTCATTATTTTTCGGCTATCTTCGATATTCCGTCGGTCTAGTCGGTTTTCTTTTTTTGTTTATCGGCAACGATTGAATGACTCGCTTTGATCTTTTTTCATCTCTTCGGTCTATGTGGCCAGCCTAATTCCACTTTCTTTTAGCCATCCGCTCTATGACGTCGTTTAACTGCGTCTGTAGCGATATATATATAGTGAACCACGAGAAACAAAGAATTAAAAGCCGATTTGTCTCTGTAGCTTCGACTTTGTAATTCGAGTGAATGCATGTTATAGATTTAATGAATAATATAATGCGGTATGTGTAAAATATATTTTTGGTAGATAATCGTTTCAGTAAAATTGGAAAATAGCAGAAACATTCCTGTAACGAATTAATACCATAGATGCTGGTCAGTTGAAAATATGACATTTTTAGAATTGACAGTGATGGAGAATATCTGTATTAAGCGATATAATTGCCGGATAAAAATTTCACAAAGGTCAATAGTTAAATACAAAATAATAAATGCCGAAATTAGCGCATTAAATGGAAGAAAATTAATGCAGATAGAAACGACGTAACTTGAATTAATAATACACAACGCTATTACTTCGTATCGATCAAATTAATTTCGTTTGGTTAAAATAATTTGTAAAAATAAATCAACATTTTCTCGAATGTTATTTACAATATTATATTTAATTACCGTCATTTCCAATCCTAGCAATCATTCTTCTTAACGGCTCTATATATTTACTTAACTGACGCAGTTTTTCTCGGTACGCTTCGTCGTCATTGCTGGGACTTGGAGTTGGTTGATTCGGAGCTGGTGTGTTCAAAGAAACGACAGAAGATGGTGATGATACCATTCTTTGAGCTGATAAAAAATAACGAGATAAATTTTTAACCGTTTAACGAGAACTAAAATAAACATTATAAAAATGATGGTAAATAGTAATCAAAATTAAACGGCCGTTATTATTTAAAACCATTTTTTACTCGTTCGTAGGCATAAAATTGTTAAACGCTTACGAAAATGTTGATTTATTCAATGGGACGTTATTCACAATGAAAGCTTCCTATTTACTCGATTATTTACAAGTTTTATCCATAATTATTTACGAGTTTTATGCATAATTATTTTTAATTAGTTTATTGAAGAGTAAACCCAGCGGAGTAAGTTTCGACGAAGAATATTTCCATAAAATGTATGCAAATGTGAAATTATTATCGAAGTAAATTCCAAACACAATCGAATGTAAAGATCTAAATAAATGGAAAAATTAATCATTAAGATACAGTTACTGTTATCGTACATCGTTTACTGTTACTCGCGCGATTTGATAAACAGATGAGTCATCGATCCATGGAACTCTAACTAAATTCGATAGTTATCATCTGTAGTTGATTATTCGTCATCGTTATTCATTATCTGTTTACAAAAACCGGGACATTGATAGTTGTTTCAAAAACCGAATACTCGGTTGTTGTTTTTTTTTATTCTAATCACTGTAAGAAGTTGTGCTCGGTATAAATTATCTAAACACAACATTTTTAAATTTAAAAATTCTATAAAAAACAAATACTACGATGTTATTATCACGCAGCGAATAATATGTAATAATTCACTTCCAAGTTATAGTAAAAAATTAATAAAAAAACAGTTACACGTGTAAATTATAACATCAATCTCCATTACAAAACCAAAAAAATAAAACCCCAAGAAACACTCCGACTTCCCGAATGTTATAGTATCGACGAAAGAGTTTTTTTATCATTCGAAATCTATGGAAGTTTTATCTATGTAGAAACTTACATAATGTGAAGTATAAATAGAAGAAAAACCCCGTTACGTCATGAAACTTTGAATTTTCTAGCCCATTTTAAATCGTTTACATTTTATTAACGCAACATAAACGGAATAAAATCAAACCTCTACATAGAATATCTGATACAACTGTCAAATTATATGTCCGACTTTAACAAAATTTCGTGCCCCTATCTCTAATCCTCGATTTTTGCAAACAATTTGGTTAAAAAAAAAAAAAATATATCTAGTCACTGTCATATTTGTAGATGTGATAATTCATTTATATTCGACATAAATGAAAATTCCTTACATTCTAGAAATACAACATTGTTAAATTGAAACAACGTAAGTAACGATCTATCAATTATATTTTAAATTAACAAAAAACACAGAATTAGAGAATAACATGGAAAGTGTGTAAAATCGTATCGTAAAATTACCTTGGTGTCTTACACTTCCCGGTGCAAATGCAGTGCCAGGTGTTAATTGGTTTATAGTTGACGGCGAAGGAACTAAAGTAGACGGTGCAAGTGCACTATTTCTAGATGAAGAAAAAAAGTAAGTCGTCAATAAATATAACATATAATTTGCATTTTTAAAAATATGTTCGTCACATTCATTTTACATGGAGAATTTCATGGATTAGATAGCATCCAGTAAATTATATTACATGGAGAATTTCATGGATTAGATAGCATCCAGTAAAGGAACGCTAATTAAGAGGATAATAGGTGGAAAAATAAAATATTTCATAGAACGAACATACGAAAAGCTAATTATCGGAAAAAAAGAAGTAGAAAGAATAGATTGGAACATAACATTAAGATTTAAATTTTTACCAGCTTTATCAAAAATCTCATTCAAGAAGACAGCACAAGATTTGGCTGATGCGCGCGAAAGATTAAGGCGCCCTAAGAATAAGGAGAAGAAAAGTAAATTACAACGTCGTTAAATTAGAATTGTACTTCCATGTTCCTTCACAGGAAACTTTCAACTATATTCGTATATGAAAACTAGTTAAATTAATTTCGTGTAGACTTTGATTCGGCACAGCATTAACATATAAACGGGCTTATAGGCCGAAAAAGATGTCAACAGAGTTAATTAAAGAACATTTAATATGTATATCTAATTATGTATTTTTATTTGATCACATCGATCATGTTACAAATTTTAAACGAAAACGTACACAATAAATTAACAATTTAGACTTCCAGCATGAATTACCAGCAATTAAAAATAAACGCATTTCTTTACATTTGAACATTAATTAATCTTCGCATCAATTCTATTTGAGCAACCCTTTTCGATTTAAATTATCATAATAATTATAATTCAATTATTTCGAATAAAAATAATTATCGCGTTCGTCGATAGAAATTATCTATTTATAGGCGATAATTTTTAATTTTCTCCGTGAATTTATAAAAATATGTGGCATCGAAACGTCCTAATACGCAACACAATTATTCGATTTATTATCACATTAATTTTTAGTAATTTCGCGTCTCATCATTATGAAAATTACTGTAATTTCATTATGTCGAGAATTTCGTGGATTAGATAACATCGAGTAAGAGAATGCTAATTAAAAGGAAGAATAGGTGGGAAAATAAAATACTCAGAGAATAAAAATAGGAAAATGTTTTAGATTTAATTTATAATTCAATTATTTTGATTAAAAAAGAATTATATAAACACGTTTGTCGATAAAAATTATGTATTTGATGTATCAGAATTTATATTAATTTATATTTTAAGACAAATTACGTTACAGTGCATCTACCTAACAATAGTAGATCATAACGTGTTAATGTTTATTAACGTCGCGACATCTGAAACTTATCAAGAAATAAATAAAGATAACGCTTTAATAATTTGAAAATAAACTATTTTCACCTATCATCTTCCATTATTAACTGTACTATCCACTAAATTTGGTAATATTTCCACTATTCGAGTTGAAAATTAATATGAAGGTAACTGTTTGAATTCGACAATGGCTAACCGAGATTTCGCCGTGTAAGTTTATAACTCTACGTATATACGTACACGGTTAGTAGGTTGTGATTACTTTTAGTTAATGTACTATGTACTGCTTCTAGACTGGAGGCATTGATAATTATCTCCATGGTCTTACCATTTTGAAGAAAACTAATTGTAATTCACTAATTACCGGAACAAGATCGAGGAAATAAGTCTTTAATAAACTTGCATGAAGGTAGCGAAATATTAGGTCTTGATCTTCCTGAAAGTATTCGAACTCTGTGAAGTTTTGTTTTGTCGTTTGATTCCATCCGCACATGATTTGTTTACGGAGATTCTGGAGGAATTTAAGTACTATGGCCGTTTCGAATAGGGTGATAATTTTTATTATGACTTTAAGAAGAATAAGTATTCGGTTGTAGATTTGATAACTCAGAAATAGGAATATTATTACCTGATAATGAATACGTTCGATGTTGCTGGTTAAGTAATATCAATTGAAAAAAATGACAATGATGGTCGAAGAAGCTCGAATGGGTAATCAAGTATTTCGAAACCGCGATACCGAAAAACAATATATACACGTTCCAAACAACACACTATACACGAGAGATAAAATATCGTTCGACATACACGAACAAAACCATTACTATTAAAGGCTTTATTCACGTAAATGAAAAACTGAACACACACCAGTAAAAAGTTATCGTAATAACTTAATTACAAATTTTTTTGTTTTTATTAATCATTGATAAATAATTATAAATTTTAAATAATTCATAATACAATATCATAGCAGCCGAATTAAAAATGCAGTTGTTACCTACCCCGGAACAGTTGAAATAGGGGCTGGCGATGGTTGTTGTTGAGGCGAGGGTGTGCTTTGTCTAATATACTGATTTGGTGGAATTGGACCCCGCTGGCCGATAAAATTGTTAGGTGGTGTTCCTTGCTGTACGATCATACTTTCTACCTGCTAAATCCGATAAGAATACAACATACGGCGATATAATATTTATTCTTCCGATTCTAAGCCGTTTCCCATAAATTTGTGATTTACCGGCGGCTTTTCGTTAAAAATTAATCCGATAATTCATAATAAATTCTTACCTTTCTTTGCATCATCTGATTCATTTGAGCCGGCATCTGACCGCTTACTACAGGAGTTTGTTGCATAGAATTAGACATTTGCGCATTAGAAGATACCGATGTATTTATTTGATTGGTCATCTGATTTGGTATGGAGGTGCTTACCGTGCCTTTATTCTGAGGTGGTAAAGAAGACGCCATTTGACTTTGCACCGATGTTGGTATAATATTAGCAGTACCCATAGGCGACGGCGCGTTTGTATTATTCAGCGGTGTCGCCCCAGGTAACGAAGTACCGCCACGACCTGGTAGGAACTGACCCTGCTGCATAGAACTTATAGTAGGCTATAAATAATTTTCAAAATATTATTTATGACGTTTTTTAATATGTAAAAAATTTATACATTAACGCTTTTACAAATAGGAAATTAATATCAAATAATAAAAAATAAAATTACGAAATCCTTAAGAAACCGATTATACAATTTTATATATGTCCATTGCTCTGTTTTCGTTTTTTTTTTAAGCTTCTGCTCATATCAACAGATATCTTATTATTTCAAACATCACGTTATTTCTCACTAAATGCAATGTTTTTCTTCATTTAGTCAAATCGTTGCTATAAAGGATACCTAAGAGATTTGAATCAGAATTACTTTTGGCGAATTTTTGTATTATATATTTTGGCATTTGATAACTTATTTCGTTTTGACTGATATTTATATGATAAAAGGAAAATTATAGATTCAACTTTTAGAAAAAGAAAAATTTGTTTACCTATAACTTTCCGCACAATTCTGATACAAGCGCGAAAATGTCAAGAAATGATATCAATTACAAAAATCGTAATTTATTTTAATTTTTAAATCAATTTATTCTTTTAAAATTTTCAATTTGACGACTGTTTTATAATTTTATAGAACATAGTTCAAGTCGTTGCAGATTTTTTGTTCTTCAAAATTTATATCTACAATTCACTTTTTGTCCCGATTAAAAATCCAATTACAAATTCGACATTTTTAATGCTAATTTGAAGTGTTAATTTTTAGTAATTCGATCCTTTGTTTATCAAACATATTTATATAAGATACGTTATAAAACGAATATAAAAAAATTAATCTTATTTCGCGAAATTTCTTTGTAATACACGAACTGAATTATCGATTAAGTTCAAAAAAAGTTTTAAACGAGTAAATGAATGAATAATATAAATTTAATCGTTTATTTCTTTTCTAAATTTTTAAACCATAAGATAGAACTTTGAAAGCAAACAATTCTTATTGCTTGGTATTTTAAATTTCCGTAATAAATAATCAAGTAAATATGATTAATTCGATGAGTACGGTTATCGTTTAAAATAATAGGCAGGACGCACAAATAGGAAAATAATAAAAATTAAGCCCCTTACTTGATTAGGAGGCATTTTGTTTGGAAATCCAGGTCTCTGACTTAACGTTTGTAATACTGTAACAAATTCGTAATATTCGATAATGTTAAATTTATTATTATTGATTCGAACTAATACGCTCGAATAAATATTAACATTATCACTTAATAAACAATAATAAATTATTAATGAATCAGTTTAAATAGAAATACGTAAAAATTAAATATCATTGATGGTCGATCTCTTTGAAAAAATTAGTAGATTTAATATTTTTTTAGGAGTAAATATGATCAAACACGATTCATTTAAACATTTTTAACATTGCCGAATAATACGAACATAATCTATCAAATATAGACTAAAAGAAAAAATTAAAAAATTAATCATTTAATGCAAATTTAGGACATAAATATGTAGTGTAATTACAGTGACATTATTAATATTAGTTGTCTAATATCAATGGAATTCGTTACATACAGTAACACTATCAAAAGTAAGCAGGTAGTGAAAATACAAAAGGAGAGGCAAATCAACGAAAGAAGCAAAAACGAACTTGCGAAAATCTGTGCATGAAAACTAATCATATTTCCAAAAAAAAAAAACGCAATCAACAATATATTCAACTGCATTATTAATTCAATATTTCAAGACAGATGAAAAATATTATTAAAACCAAGTAATAGATCTTTATTTTACGAACGCGATATATAAAAAAAAAAATTAACGATATTGTCACACATAAATATAAAAACAATTGACTAAAATCACCATACTAACTTCCTGAAGCGCTAACTTGCGAATTCTGCTGCGGACCTCCAGCCATAGTCTGACCGCCTGTTCCTATAAAAAAATTGTAAAACACAACATGAAAAATATGCATGGTATTTTTCAACTATTTAATTAATTTGTGTTAATATTATCTAAATGACACGAGTGAAAGTTGTTACTCAAATTAGAACCATACGCGCCGAATAATATGTTAATTTTTGTTATACGAGAAAAATGAGTTTACAAATGTGTCGATAACGCTGTAAAATATAAATTAAAAAATACCTTGGTGAGCTAAATTTCTTAAAGCGTTAATAGGATCCGGAATATTCTGATTATTTTGAACAATATTTTGAGCACTGTTAGCAGCGGGAGCAACTTTTTTATCTGTGAAAATGTTAAATAAACATGCATATGTACATACAAGGTAGTGTACATGCTACTTTTCATGTTTTTGATGTGTATACAGAAATGACTGACATAAAACAATGAGTAAAACAAACAGAAACCCGAAAAAAAAAATCAAGTTAATCATTTTGTGAATTCGTTTTTGCAATAATACGTTACAAAAAGTTACTTACTTAACTCCCGTATATGCAGGATCAGTCTGGCAACAAAACTAAGATATTCATCCTAAAACAATAGTAAGAGAAACATGGATGTACTTTAGATATCAAATAAGTATTATTATTATTAGGTACCGAAAAATACAATGTCAAATTAAAAAATAATAACTATCCAAAATTTAACAAACTGTTCTAATTACGGAGATTGAAGAGATTACTACAACTGCGCGACAACGTTTACAATACAAGCAGAATTTCGACAAATTTGGTGAAACCAATTTTTACTCCAATTTCAAAAATATTAGGACCAAGAAGTGCAAGAAATATCGAATAATAAGCCTGGTGAGTCACGTAGTAAAAATAATTTTAAAAATTACACACCAAAAGAATAATATATGAAAGCAAATCAAGAAATTCGGAATACACAATTTGGATTTATAAACACTTGAAGAACAAAGGAAGCATTGTTCATAATGCAAGTATTAGTGTGTATATCGACAATAACTAGTTAATACGTGCTTCATTGATTTCGAATAGGCTTTCTACAATGTTAAACATAGTAAACCATCGGACCTACTTGCGAAGATAGATTTACATACCAAAGATATATATATATATACGTATATATATTAATCTACCCCAAGCTGCTTAGCTATCTATAGATAATATCGCATCGAAAAGTTACATGAGCGACGTATCTTCCATAACAAACGTGTCAATATAATTATTTATAATTAAATCTAGTTGTTTTTGTCTATGTAGTCGATGTATTTCTGAAATGTTATCGAGTAAATTGACTGCGGTCGAATTCGGATGATTATGAACATTCTTTTTATAATTTTCTGCTTGTTTCTCTATCACTTCTGATACGTACTTTGTGTTCAGATCGCGGTGAAGGGTTTTATTGCTTACGTATCATGGAGCATTGGCACTATAAACCCATAATTGACAACCATACCTCTAAATAGGTGCTAATATTAGATAGCTATACCCAGAAGTATAACAGCTGCGTAAAACGCTGTATATCTGGGTTTATATCTAGACAAAAGACTAGCATTTGTTTATATATTAGTAGTTTATTATTCAGAGACAATTTGGCGGTACGGTTTACTATCTATAGCAACTGTTTGTCAAGCTCTTTTCTGGTTGCGTTGAACAAATTATGAATCTTAAATCGATAATTAGACATAAAAGAATAAGAGGAAAGAACGTAATCATCACGTTCGTAGACTTTAAAAAAGCATACGATTCTGTTGATAGGAAGACACTACTTAACACTTGGGAAGAATTCCATGTGGGTAATAAAACTATTACATTAATAAAACAAACCTTAACAAACACAACATTCAGAGTCAAGTTTCGAGGAGAAATATCCGAGGCTTTTGAAATTAAAACAGGAGTAAGACAGGGAGATTATCTATCCCCTGTGCTTTTTAGCTGTGTTCTGGAGAAAATTATACGAGAGTGAAAGATACTGCTGGAAAATTGCGGAATTGAACCAATCAGATTAGGAAGAAAAAATCTGGGATCGAGATTTCATGTCTTGCATTTGCGGATTATATTGCAATTTTAGCTGATAATTTGGAAGATGCAGTGATTCAGTTAAATTCATTGAAAGAAATAGCTGAAAAAGCTGGCCTGTAAATTTCATGTGAAAAAACCGTTTATATAACCAATGAACTTTCGGCACCATGTTATTTATTAACGAAATACGGAAAGGTTAAAAAAGTCACCAAATTTAAATATCTAGGTGAAATAATCCAACCAAATGGTTTAGATAAAGAAGCGAATCTGATCAGAGTACACAAGATGGAACAAGCATTCAATGTAACCAGAGAAATATATAAAAAGAAGTCATTATCTATAAAAATACTATAATTAAACCGCAATGTCTATATGCGGCAGAATGTTGAATATGAACACAAGAAAGGAAATCGAGCTCATAGAGAAGAAGGAACGAAAAATTCTGGGACCGAACATTAAAGATGGACAACGGGTATTAAAAAGCAACAAGGAAATATATGAAAAAATTGAAAAGATATACAATGAGAAAAAGAAGAATAAGATTTTACGATCACCTAAAAAGAATGAAACCACATAGACAAACTAAAGCCATATTTGAATACTTTGAAAGCAATTCAAAGAATAAACTTACGTAGTTTATAGAAACCAAAAAAGATGAAATGAACATTAAAAGTGAGGACGTAATTAATAGAAATAAATTTCGAGAAAAAATCAACGCATTTAAAGGTTTTGCCGAAAACGTGAAGAATACCAGTAGTAACGTGTGGACAGAAGAAAGAAAAGCGCAGCACAGCTTGAAGATGAAAGAATATTGGAGAAGGAAAAAGAAAATCTCATGATCATTGTTTTTCCATAGCTAGCCAAAATCGGGAAAAAAAAAATTTACTTATAAAACCGATTTTAAAATTAATTCTTCATCCAAATTGATCATATTATTTAATAAATTATTACTACTTCTAAGTTTTAGAATTTGTAGTTTTTCTAATAATTTTCTTTTTTTAAATTTATATTCTATGTGTAAAATTTTTATATTATCTGTAATGTTTTTTACATTATGTTTTTCTTCACTACAGTGTTTTCCATAAACTGACATCATCATTTTCATTTTTATGTGAATTAAAATGTTCTCTTAGTCTATTATTTATTTGTCGCCCCGTTTCATCGGTATAACTTATTGCATTTTGTTTAGTTTATTCTGTATACTCCAGATTTTTGTAATACCTTATTCCCTTCAATTTTATTGTTTGATTTAAATAATATTTTATTATTATTTATTACTATCATAATATTATACTTTTTAAAGATTTTTAAGAAACTGATGATTTGAATATTCTTAATAAAGGCATAAAATATATAGATAAAAATAGTGTCAACATATTCAAACAAGAAGAAATGGGAAAAAACAGCAGTAGATTGTGAAAATATTATACGAAATGTTAATCCAAATATACAAAATAATTTAAATTAATACAAATAAAACAAAATAGTAATAAGAAAAATTAACAGAAAAATACAAATCAAGCATTAAATAAATTAAAAGAAAAACTGAAGCATAATAACTTAATGCTTAGTAAAGTGGATAAAGGTAATATTATAGTAGTAATAGAGAAAAATGATTATTTAGAAAAAATTCATTTATCGATAACAATAAATTTAAGAAAATTAAGAATTCAACTAACAGATTTAATGAATACATCAGAAAAGAAATAAAAACAATAAATGGAAATACTACAGAATAAAGTAATACAACGAATGATCCGTTAATCAGTTATTTCTATAATTTCGTAAAAAAGAATCCAAAAGCGCCTATTCTTTCAGGTTTAATTAAACTACACAAGATTAACAATCCAATAAGACTATTACTTAAATGTATAAATACTCCATTTTATAAAGTTTCTAAAATAATTAAAAAATACTTACAGACCAATTATGAATTTGAAACACAATTTAATGTTAAAAATAATATATAATTAATTATTAAGTTGAAAGAAATAAAACTTAATAATAATTATATACTTATATCGCTAGACATAGTTATGTATAATAATATACCAGCGGATGAAGTAATACGATATATAGAAGATAATAAAATGTATAACAGTAAGTTTAAAAATCATCTTATAAAATTATTAAAAATCATATTAAATCAAAACTATTTGAAAATTTAACAATAAATACTACAAACAAGAAGAAGGGTTAATGATGGGTTCACATTTATCACCTATTTTAGCGGAAATATATATGAATAAACTAGAAAATATAATATATAAAGAAAATAATATATTTAAAAATGAAAGAAAAAAATTAAGGAAAATATGTAGATGATATATTAATTATTTGGAATTACAAGTTGAAAACTCACGAATTAAATATATTTGTAATACAATTAAACACTTTCAATCAAAATACTCAATTTACAATAGAAATAGGTAATAAAAATATAAATTTCTTAGGTTTAAATATCAATATAAACAATAATATATTAGATATGAAAAGTACAATATTATAACAGCAATAAATAATAATAAAACATTATTTAAATAAATTTGCAACAATAAAATAGAAGAGAATAAGATATTACAAAAATCTGGAGTATACAGAATAAAATTAACAAAATGTAATAAGTTTTATATAGGTGAAACAGGACAAAAATCCCATTTTGATAGAAATAACAGTGAAAATCTGCTCTGACCTAAAGAATTTTTCTTGATTCGTATGATGGAGGAAGTTTCGTCGAGGATTAAGGCGTTCACGTATACTATTTTATTATTAAATAATATATTCAATAAGTATTTTCCAAACGTCACATTTTTATAGTTTTGATTGGATAAATTTTTTGGCGGGATTTAAAATCTATATTTCTCAACGCTACCGCTCATCAGAAGTAATATTTGCTTTATTTAAAAAATTTTGATTTTCTGCTAAAATTGTAGTTTTTAGCTAAAAAATCGCTACTGGTTATTTCTATCAAAATTATTTTTGAAAAATCGCCTTTTTTGAACATGGTGAGGTAATCTGCAATTTTCCGATTTTATTTAAAAATTTAAAAATAAAAATATAACATTCAAATTCATTTAGTTACGTACTCTAGTTTTAGCTTTCGCGAATACTTGCATTTCCATTTCTCTGCTGGTTTTAGTTGTAGGCACACCAGCCAGTTGGATAGCCTCTTCTCTAAAATGAAAAACCGTTTATTGAATACAGATTATGTAACATTTATAAAACTGAATTACTACAAATAATTCTATGATAATTCAAATATATACAATCGAATCATATAACTGAATTATAACTTGCGTTCATATCAGAATTGCAGTTCCCACACATTGGGATTTCATACACCAGAAATGGGATTACACTGATTGTTCCGCAAATATCGAACTAGAAAACGTAAATAATTAAATATATTATGCATATAATGTAACTCACACTTTATTAATCACATTTTGACGGAACTGAAATGTCCTCCAGTTTGTTTCGTCAATATTAGAAACGGATTTCATTGTTTATAGTAAAATTAACAACTTTTAATTATTAAATAAAATAAATTATAATCGCTTAAAGCACAAAACATAACAAACAATTGTCTACTTGCGACTTGTTGTTGTAAGTTAATATTAATAATAATCCTGCCAGTGTTGCCTGTTGTTCCTGTCATGATAGTGTTGCCGTTTCAAGATGTCAAACATGTGTAAATATTTTAGTCAAGAAATTACAGTGTAATAAAATATTTATATCGTATACTTATAAACTGAAATAAAGTAAAAAAATTAATAAAAATACGTCACATATTTTAAATTATTTTATGAAACATTTATATATTAACCCTTCCATGCATACTAGATACAAATGTGTACATTGATTAAAACAGCGCCTGCATGGACAAATTTTTATTTTTAGATATGTCTCAATGTACATATTTTATCCATTGTTATAAAACGCGTTCTGGATATAAATGTAATCGTATCAAAAAGGTTACATTAGTTTTAATGACAAATTTATTATTTTTGTTTTCAGATGTCGTTGAAGAGAGATAGTTTCAGTGTCATTTATGTAAACATTAAAGATGTATAATAATCCATTTACATGCTCGGCCTTGAGCGTCATAACCAATTTTAGTAGATTGGACTGAATCCATGTTAATGTCTTTATTTGCTCGGTAAATCGTTTAAACTTGTAGCTTTATCCTGGATAACTATCTTTTCAATATCGATATTCATAGCTTGGCTGTTCTGTCGCTGGACAGACTCCTTCTAAAGAATGGTTTTTTCCACATTCATTACATCTGGTAGGTAACGGGTTAGACACGTCAATTCTAGATTAGAAGATAGAGAAAAAACTAGACTGTCATCACACATTGATTATATAGCTTACTTTTAAGGCTATTGAGTATTTCTCTATTTTTAAAAACGTTTCCTAATTTCCCAAGTGTCACCCAGGCGAGCGATATTCTTTTAGTTTCCAATGGCGTTATATTATTATTCATAGTAATTTCCTGTCCCAGGTATACGTATGACTTACGCGTTCAATTTTTTTGCCGTTTATAGTTACTGCTGTATTATCCACGGTATTCATTTTTTTTGTACACTTATTTTAAGTCTTATTTTCACAGAATGTGCGTCAAGTTGGGGTTTATAATTAATTGTACTTCATCAGCACTATTACTTATTAGTACTATATTATTTGCAAAACGTAATTGAATTTTTTCCTATTTATTCTGATATCCTTTGAGCTCCAGTTCAATTTCCTGAAGGCAACTTCCAGTGCAGCAATGAACAGTTTTGGCAATATGATATAACCGTCTTACTCCTCTCTTCAATTGTATATCGCCTGTGCTTTGCCGTAACTTATCTTCATCAACGCGTTTATATATATTTTTGACGACACTAATATAATGCTCCTCCACCCTAAATCATATAATGACTTTAATATTGCCCATACTATATCGAAGGCTTTTTCATAATCCACAAATACCATACATACATTCAGGTTATACTCTACAAAATTTTGTATTAATCTTCTTATAGTTAATGTGATCATTTGTGCTAACCTTCATTGAAATCCAGCCTGCACTCTTTGTTGATTATAATCTGTAATTTGTGATACCGGTTTATAATTACTCAAGTAAACAATTTATACATTTGCGATAACATACTGATGGATCTGTAGTTCTTCAGAAGAGTACATTTCCTTTCTTATGGATTAAAATAACTTCCGACTATGTCCAAGCATGTGATATTTTACTTTTAGACATCTATTAAATAGATTACATAACGTATGTATCAAAAGAATTCCACCATATCGCATCATCTCCCGCAATATTCTGCCAGGACCAGGGGGCTTATTCTTCTTTAGTGATTTCAGAGCATATTCGACTTTATCTTTGGTTATGTCGGAAATTTACTTCTTGTTCATTACATTATGATGGATGTTTCTTATTTGTTCTTCTTGCGATACTCCTCTCGTCTTCATTTGTTATTTCTTTTTTGTCCTCTACAATTTTCCTATTATAGTTTTTTATCTTTGTTAGTATTCTTGTATGATTATTGAGAAAACGAAACCTGATTCGCCAAACCGAATGAACATGTAACAAACGTAAGACAACAATAACACTACTTACTGATTGTTGATGGGTACTGCAACTGTTTACGATACACCAAGAGGAAACAGTCCATTCTAATAGCCAATGTAGATTTCCATGTGTATGAACACGACAATCATATATATTTAACAATATATACGTCTACTCTAGCACATACAACAGAAATTGAAACCGGTACAAAACTAGACAGAGTTGATTCACAGCTACCAATAACCCATAACGTAGTGTACAGCGCTATCTTCTGTAATATGTAATAATTGGAGAGAAAATCTTCGCCAAAAGATTGCGCAATTATGTGGTATAAAAAAATTATTATCCTTGATTTGTTTTTTGAATTTTTTTTTAAAAAAAACAATGTGTAACTGATTTATACTCCACATTTCCCTGTTTCTGCTAGAAACACTGGCAACATGAAGGATTCGCCTCTGGGACAGTTGCTTCGCCGCTGATCTGTTCTATACGTCTCCAATGTTTTGTCCCGCATTACTACTATACCAAATAAATCAAATTATCCATACAAATATTTGTTACGCTCATTTTTAATAAAAAATAATAATTATAACTTTATATTTTT
This sequence comes from Coronaproctus castanopsis, assembly GCA_032883995.1. Taxonomy (NCBI): domain Eukaryota; kingdom Metazoa; phylum Arthropoda; class Insecta; order Hemiptera; family Monophlebidae; genus Coronaproctus; species Coronaproctus castanopsis. The sequence goes on from CM065053.1 coordinate 221,963,614, forward strand.
AACATAGCTAATTATTTTAAATAAATAAACGAAAACTAAATCCGAAAGAAATCGTTTTGTTTGTGTCGCATACTTAAACTTAGAAGGTAATCTTAAGAAAACGAGTTCAATTAAGCATAATTTGGCAAAAAAAATTGCTAAGCTTATAGCTTGTGGCACAGTTATATGAATTTACAAGTTCTGACATAATTTTAAGAAAACCATCACAGAATTTCTATAACAACTCTATAAATACGTTAAAAAAACGACAATCAAAATTACAAATTTAGTCAATTTTACCGAAATTTTTCATTGTAAATGCTAAAAGTGGATTCTTATCCAATAAAAAATTTATTTACTTGATGAAACGGATAAAATGTGGCGCAGTTGCAAATAAAATGTTAAGCGAGATTTGTCTTAATTGCCGAGAAAATATTTGTAATGACAAATAGAAACTTTACATATTCAAATTATTTTCTTCTTTTGATAATTTTAACAACTGTTCTAAATACATATAGTGCATGTCCCTGTATCTATCATTGGGGCATTTCCCCCGGTTGTCAATTCTGAAACTATAAATGATATAATTAAAAGTCTCAAAAATAAAAAGACAACCTGCAGTGATAAAATAAGTAGAACAACTCAATCTACAAGTTAATGAGATATTTTTTATACTTTTTAATAAATTCCTAAGTCTACAATCTTTCCTGTGTTGGAAAACTGATGATTTAAAATTGATACCTAAATCAGGTAAGGTAACCTCAAATATTATAGCTTATCGTCAAACTTCCCTACTTAACTCCATTGGAAAGGTTTTTGGTTGTCAATAAACTGCTTTTACTGGAGATAAATAAACGCGGTCTACTTCACGGTAATCAATTTGGTTTTCGTGTCGGTTGTTCGGCATAGACTGCTGTTTATAAACTAGTCCATATAGTAAAAATATTCTGAATACAAAAATGACAGCTGTTGTGTTCTCTCTAGATATTGCAGGTGCGTTCGACAACTGCAGGTTGTCTGCAATCTTTGATATAATTAAAAACCATAAATTTAATCTGTTCTTAATAAATCTGCTGATAAGTTACTTCAAAAATAGGATTGCTCATCTTAGGATCAACAATGCTAACACTCAAGAAAAGCCAGCTGCGGAGTTGGTCCTACACTCTGGAATCTGCTGTATTCTAGTGTACACTATAAACTTGAGAACTTTTGTAAGCTTTTTAACAACCATTGTGAATTAATTTCTTACGCTGATGGCCACTGTCTGTTTTCAGTGTTACCAACTCCTATGATTTTGAACAAATTAAGTTGATCATTGAATTTTTAGAGGAAACAGTATGTAAATTGAGAATGTCTTTTTCTGCTCACAAGTGTAAATTCTCTGTATTTGGTGACAAAAAAGTTGTAAATATAATTAAGAAAATGAAATTTATATCGGGTCACAGTATTGAATATACATCATTTTAAAGTACATATGCATCCTAATTGATAATAAACTCACATTTATGTCCCATCTCAACTACATACATTCCAAATGTGATATTATCTTTAGCAACATAAGTCGATTGCAGCACAATACTTGGGACATCAGAGGCTTATACTTTATAATGGATCAATCCAATTTATCTATGGTTATGGAGCTGCTACCTATGTCACCCCCAACATTTTAAAAAATGTAAACAAACATCAGAGGAAATTCCTCTGGATTATCTCATCTCTTTATCGAACTGCACCATCATCAGCAGCTTATGTCATTAGTGGCCTACTCCGAATGGATCTTTACCTCATAGGCAGAGCAATCACTAGTGAATTTCGCATACTTGGGGATTTGAAAAAAAAAATGCATCCACTATGTTTATATATAATTTTAATTTGCTATAATACAATATAAACAGACTGATTTTGAATATTGTAAAATGTAATTTCACACTTGTTTTATTATTCATGTAATATATTTCAATGTTTTATATACTATGGTACATACTGTTTTTTTAAATTTGCGTAACTTACAACAACCAATTAAATTTATTCATCTAAACTTATTTTACCGTCAGCACTTAATATTTCTTTTATTAAAATAGGTGACAAGATAAATAAAAATATACAGGTGGTATTCAAACTAATCAAGAACTACGATTGAATTTACAATCGATGGATTAAAATTTTCAAGAAAGAAAAATGTTAACAATATGAAATGTCATATCCTGTCGTAGCTAGTTGAAGATTGACATCCATGAGCACAATAGAGTACACCATCCTGTTAAAAAATAAAAATTATTATGCGAAATATTTAAATTTTTAAGAACTAAATTTAAAATCCTCTTCATAAAACATAAATATATGATTTTTATCTTAAAAAAATGTGTACCAATAAAAGTGTTTCATATCAATTATTACTTTGTATGACGAATATGTCACTGAATTAAACCAGTAGGATATATTTGTAAAAAAAAAAAAAGTTCACTGACATTTTTGACACCATACCAATGCAACAGAAACTATTCACGTAGATTTGAAAATATAGAGTAAATCAAATGAAAAATGTATAAAACATAATATATTAAATTACTAAACTCTAATTTATTTATTTTGTTACATTAACACAACACCGTTTCTGCGCCAATTAGAGTGGAAAATTATAGATGATGTCAAAGAGAATACTATTGAAGTTACTTGATGTCAATCAATAAAAAATTTAAATAACCAGCATCTTTCGTTTTATTTGCAACAAAATAAAATATTTTATAACAACGTAATTACATTGTCCAATTCGCTTACAGTACTTAATTTACTTCATGATTTTTCTACTATTGCTATAAAAACAAATTTATAATCACGTACGTACAAGTATACAAAGTTTAAATGAACATAGTGATATGGTCTACATTATTTTTTACATTTTATCCAGTTTTCATTTTAGCGTTTCGTACGTTATGTATATTTTTAACACGCATTGTGTGATCCGTTTCCAAACAATTATTTCTATATTTCAGCTTGTTTTATGTGTATGGATTAATGTGATTAGATCTATGAAGCTAATTATGAAATTAACAGTCCGATAGTAATAATTATTATTGGCTACATTTCGACATACTTTTCACTCGTTCAGCAACAACGTGTTGTGGTCTAAACGGTCATCATATTGTGAATCGTCTTTTTAAAACAGATTATTAAAAGAAATTAAAGATCATTATTCTATTGTACCTTTACTCGCGAAAATACAATTAATTAATTTCGATGTGTGTCGACTCAAACAATTGATATTTTCTGAATATATATTTTTAAATGTAATACAAACACTGCTATAGGGCGATGCATAAGAGAACAAAATTATTGTACAGTAATTGAACTTAGGTAGTGTTTACCATATCACAAAGATTTTTATATACATACTCCAGTTACTATAAAATATAAACATAATTTTATATTATGATTACTGATTTACTTCACACGTGAAAACGCGAAGTATCGAATTACGATAAAACACAATGTAAAAATGTATTTCAGTGAATAAAAACAAAACTAAGATTGTTTTATAAAACATAATTAGTAAAGCTCCAATTTATATATTTTGTTAAATTAACACAACACTTTTGCGTCAATTACACAGTGAAAAAACTGTAAATGATATCAAAAGGGACACAAATAAACTTATCCGATATTAATATCTAAAAAAAAATTAAATACCCAGCAACCTTATTTCAATTATTATCTGTGCCACACCAATATTAAAATTAATAAACACTTCCCTTTATACCTTTAAGAATATTTTTAGAGATTTATTAAAAAAATACTATTATTACTAGATTTATATAGTTACGAACAGATATAATAATGTTTGAAATAGTTCTTTATTTGAAAACATTTAACGATTATATCAAAATTTTAATTCATGTACAATAGTTTTCTATATATAAGTATTGTCGAAATTGAACTAAACTCACAGTGTACGTGCAACAGAATTTAATTTTTCTTACACACTTGTGTAAGGCTATCATATAAATATAAAGAAAGGTTCAAAATAAGTACTACATATAAATAGGATAAAATTTGAACTTTAACGCACAAAATACTTACACGAATCAGACACCCTAACTTCCGAAAGAATTGATAATGTGGTAAAATTTCCCAACGGACCGCACCGTTCATAGAATTTAGAAACGCACCGAAAGCAAAATAAAAAACGACAATAATAATGAAAATTATTAAGACTGTTACAAATGATATGGATCCACTGTTTTCATTATCTTCCAGTTTTGGCAGCATAGAATTTACGATATTACAGGAATCCGGTAACTTTAATTTTAACATCTGTCGCCAAAACAATGTGAATTATGCAAATATATACAATATATTAATTCATATTAATGTATATATATTATCAATAATACAAGGAAGACATAACGTCAATTTAGAATAAAATTGTATCATCGAAGAAATCAAACATCACTTTTTTAAATATGTACCATTTAAATGAAATATAAAAAACTTTATTATACTAGTAGAAGATTAGCTAATGTATTAAACATAAAAATTATTTCCAAATCGATAATACAAATATGTAAATACAGTAAAGATAAAATATAAATTATCTCAAATATGAATTGCCACTTTATAATTTAGAACAGTAAGAAAAATGGCAACTAAATTATTACGAAAAAAATAAATACCAAAAGCTACTATAAAGAATTAAACACTACAATAGAAACACATATTTTTAAAGAACTATAAAAATGAAATGTTCGATTACAAGAACTTACCATTACACGGGCTTCATGGTTAACACTATCTACTTCGACAAATAAATTTTCATGTTGTATACACTGTATATTAAAACTGTTTCTGAAACATATCTACATTTTTATAGTAATTTTAGATCACACAATTTACTAATATTAGAATAACCATTACGGTTTTTCTAGACAATAAATATAAATATTAACATTTACACCAACACTATATATAAATCCCAACATATACTTACCTAGTAGATAAATTAAAATATGATTCATTAAAGACACATTTTAATGAACTTAGCCCACAAGAACTATTATCTTCGCAATAACCAAAGCGATTATTAAAAATATAACAAAAAAAACAAATATTTAGAGCAAAACTAATATAATGCATAATAACTTTTATTTAAATTTTTAAAAAAGAGTTAAGTTCAAACAGAAATAAAAAAAAAGAAACAAAAAACAAAAACCCGCCAAATCATGTTTTTTTGACTTTGTGTTTAAAAATATTTCCGACCTTTTGTTAATATCCAAATTAAATGAAATGATTGTTTTTTACATATAATCATAATTTTTATAAATAACTATTTACATTATAAAATGGATTTAACCTAAATCTGAATTCATATATACAAAATAATTTCTAACATTATTTCAACAATAACTAGACTATATGTGACTGCACTTGCGGATCAATGTGAGCGTGAGCGTTAGTTCTAATTGGTTAATTCGTTTTTGGCTGGTAGTACAGAGTACATATTATAGATGCGCCTTATATTCGTGACGGGTCGGGTATAAGCCGTTATAAGATAATACGGGTAAAAGTGACCGGAACAATGTAATACACTATTCTGAATTAGGTTAAAAGTTATGCAGATGGGTACATGCATGCTTAATACGTGCATTCAATCAACGAATTGGCTTATTGATAAGTCTTCAAACATAATACACATTACACACCGGCCGAGCACGGAGCATCCCACGAATATCAGCAACACCGTCATTTACTATTCTGTACTCTTCTCGTCTTCTCTTATCCTACTACTTTCGCTCTAGCTACTTGTAATTGCTCCAGTATTTTGTTTTTCACAGTACGTAGAATAGCTAAGCAACTATATTCTTCCTGTTACGTACTCCGGTGAATAGACGAATATATTAAAGTAATATGCTGGTATTAACGAATAATAGCGCGTGTCGATTATTTGTAAAGCATTAGTTATTAATTTATTAATGATAGCACCAACTTATGTTAGTCAAGACTGTAATAATCCGTAATTAAAATATTCATTATATTATAACTGACTATATTTTGGATTAAGTTACTTCTGATTACATGAATTAGTATTATTTTACACTGCTTTTCTTAAATGTTTTCATGAGTTTAATTTTTTCATTTTAATTCAAGTAACTAGTAAGTTTATTTTTGGTTTATATTGAATTTTTGTGATAATGTGTTCTTTTATTATTAAAAATGAAAAAATCACGAACTAGTGAAGCGTGGTCTCATTTTGTTCTGGATTCTGAAAATGATAAAAGTGCTATTTGCAATATCTATTAACAAAAATTTTCATTTAAATCAACAGTATCAAACCTTAACAAACCTTTGAAATCTAAGCATTTTGGATTTATTTCAGAAAAGTACCAACTACATAAAGTGCTACTATTGATGAAAAATTATTTTTTTTTATAAAAGATTTACAGTCATTTTCTATAGTGAAGGATATAGGTTTTAAAGAGTACACATATGCATTAAATCCTGCTACCAACTTTCAACAAGACAATACAGTATTACCAAATTTATATGAAACAATTTTGAATAAGTTTCCCTGAATTAGATTCAAAACATGGAAACATACTTTGAAAAAGTGGTATAGTTTCGAAATTTGATGGAGGAGACTCCTAAAATTTTGTGTTGAAAATATGCACCAATGCATCTATTTTGTAATATAATCGTAATTTATATTCTTTATTTAATTTATATTATTCTGACAGTTAACATTTAAATTAAAAATGTCATTTGATTTCTTTTGTATTTACACCTACTAAACTGCTTTATACTTGCACAACAAGGATACGCAATACGATAGAACTCTCAATACGACAATTAATTTTGCAACTTCATAAGCGTGGAAAGAGTGAAATTTCAGTGGATACCTACCTATTGTGGCGTTCGTAGAAAGACAACAAATACGCTTACTCGATCAGGATTGAATTAAATTACAATGTAGACAATTAATACTAACACTTAAGGAAAATGTGTTACTGCTCTTTTTAATTACATTTCAAGTGCAAAAACTTGTCATGAAGTAAAAAATATGCTTTTATTTAAAAGCTGGGTGAAACTATTCTTCATAAAGATTTGGTCTTTGTACTTGTTTCAGAAGTGGTCAGAACTAGTTATAACTATACGCATAATCATCTTGCAAAGTCAGGGATCATTAGAAGTGGAGTTTGTGAGGTACGTAACATCCAAAATAATATTGAGCATCAGATTTAGTCCTTACCCAAATACAAAAGTAGAGACAGCCTTCTCTGTGAACTTTTATTAATAAGGAATATGCTATCACTACGACTTGAAGAACTTATTGTGTCTACCTCCTTGAATGCATGTATATTATATAATTTCATTAAAACCTCATGGGAACTTTTGATAGCTGCAGACGGTCCTCAATTATTGACGTTTTAAGAGAATTTAATTTTAATCCATTTATTGCAAATACTATTAATTATTTTTCTAATAGATATGCTTCTTTGGCAGGTGGTAGCTTTATTGTTTGCAGAAGATTGGAGTGTGAGGTGACTCAGGGCTCTGTCCTGGAGTCCACATTGTGGAATATTTTATACTCCAGAATTCATCTTTAATTGGTGCAGTTTTTGTCCTTTACTTGTAAGGGGTTTCAGCTGGTTTCCTATGCAGATGATCTCTGTTTGATAGCTAAGGTTGACAAGCATTATGATCTTAATTTAATTTAAGTTGTTTGTAAGTTTTTAGAAAATATAATTAGTGATTTAGGTTTGTCTTTCCCTGTTCCCAAGTGCAATTTTATTGTTTTTGGTGATCAGAGAATTATACATTCTTTTAAAATTTTAAAGTTAATCTCAGGTTAGCCAATTAACCATACAAATCGCCTTAAATATCTTGTTCTAATATTATCTTTTATCCCACATATTGAGTACATCCGCAGGAAATGCGACTCTATATTCTTTAAACTCAAAAGATTATAGCCCAATACTTTTTGGTTGACATATAGGGAAAGGTTCATTTTGTAATACAGTTACTTTATGCGCATGGCTTTCTTATTTATATATAAGTGCCAGAGAAAGTTTTTACTAAATATTTCTTGCCTTTATCGGACCTGTCCCACTTCTGCTACTAATGTTATCTCCAACATTATGCTGTTAGTTGGTGCCTCTATCGTCTCTGCGTTTAGGGTTGTTAGAAGTGTCAATTGTGTCAAATATTTACAATTCCTAAATATTCATCCTCTTTCATTGGACACCATTCCTGGTGTTCCACTTTTGAAAAAATTTGTTTATTCCTCCCTAATTAATATATGACAGGCGAGGTAGGACAGTTGTCCCACTGGTAGAAAAACATGTTTTTCCCAAAGGTGTCCGATCATCTTAAAGTTAGTAATATTCATTTTTATAATTCTTAGGTGCTCTCTGGCCATGGTAAGTTTAGTTTCTATCTATATACGTTTCATCTTGCTTCTGGTCCGGAGTGTACCTTTTGCAATTCTACTGTTGACTCACCTGGTCATTGTGATGATACTGAGTATTTATTGTTTGATTGTCCTGGAAGGGTTTTTTTAATGGGTAAGAATTCCACAAACTGAGTTGGGATTCAGAAGAACGAGGCGCAGGTGCTGATCTCAAAAATATATTTTTTTGTAAAAAAAATATCAGGGTCTTTTAAAGATTTTTCCCGCTCCCGCTTTAAAAAAACAGTTTATCAAGGACAATAGAATGAATTTATAAATCGATATCAGTTCAAAACAACTTAAATTAGTCAAAAGATGAAAACCGAACAAAAAAGTTAGGCGATATATAAATGTAAAGAAATATACGCTCCTGTTCGTGAGTTAATCTGCCCACTGCGCAATCAATTTTACAATTTAGTGAAACAAAATCGTTACAAACAACCAAAGAAATAAATTTACATTTTATAAACTTCAGCTGAAGAATTTATTTCATTAGCTTTCATAATATATATCATATTATTATTTGTTATATTTACAAATCACGATATATATATATATATATATATATATATATATATATATATATATATATATAAATTCTGGTACTAAATTTTAAAAAGAGCTGTAGCATATTTGCTATAAATAATCAGTAAACACTAACTTCATAACGTAAAAATATAATTATGAAATTTTCATTTCATGAAACTGTTTTAGGTGGCTGTATCATTAAAAGGCTCGTAATCTCTTGTCTTGAAAATAATATTTTTATCAAACGCTGGATCATAACCTTTCGAATATATCATACCAGGTGCCTAAAAAAAACAAGATATAATGAATATTCATATTTTGACACAGGAATACCGTAAATGGACATAAAATTAATTTCTTTACGAAATTGCTCTAGCTAAATGACCTGTAACACGCTATGATTATTTTTCAGTCAATTATATATATATATCATATCATTAAGTAGGCGACTAGTTACCTACACATTGTACGGTGTAAGCAGCGTACAAGGTAATAATAATACGTGTGGCTAGAAAAACACACCGGGAAGAACTGATTCTTTGTTGTTAGCGCGCATGTGGTGTGTGTGTTGGTTTTCCATTGCCTTCCACGACACACACACACACACATATATATATATATGAAAAGTAATATTTTATACCAACCTACACGTTTTATCACAATGCATAGATTATTAAATAACAATTTCAAGTATCTCTCAGCAATTAATGAATCAGACGTAAACAAATATTAATTATATATAAGAATTTTTAAATTATAACCGTTTTATTTACACAAGCAAATCTCTTACCTTAAAGAATCAAAATGTCTACCTATAAATATTTGGTAAACGATTTTCCAAAAATTAACAAAATACATTACTTACATTGAACCATACATTATCATGCACTTCACAATCTTCTCCCGAAGTTAATACTTCGGGTACATCAATTCTTTGTACGCAGAAGAAACTAGTCATCGTCCTTTCTTTCTCCGCGCCCAACCTAAAATAAACATAACATGTACATGAGCGTTGAATCAAACTGAAACGGGTGTTTTATGCCGGGTCAACAAAACTTGTTCTGCAGCGGTGCCCAATATATTCTAGAAGGAAAAGAGGTAGACCAACACGGTCGTAATGATAAAGTGAAAATTGCAGGATGCATGTCTGGGACATGTTTATAGGTAGCAGTGGGTGATGAGCATGGACGCGATAAATATACATATTATCATTATTATACTGTCTGTTTCCGAACGTCATGACTAGCCTATTATGTGGTATTTTTCTAATTATATGCAAAAAAATATAAGGCGCGTATCATATTATACAGAATAGGTTATACTGTTTTCTACGCGATAATTAAGTAACATGATACGAGCGGTCTAGCTTGATATTATATAATACATATGAAGAAATTATATTCTATAACTTTCTTAAATCACGTAGAATATGACAACTTTTTTTTTTTTTAAATATGAAAATGGGTCTCCTTAAAAATTTATACCTCCAATTAATATTTTTATTATTTTCTGGTGCTACATAATTCAGAAAAACATATTCAAAGTGTCATTTACGCAACAATTTGGTATCCATAAGCAAAAAACCAATTTAATAAAACGTGTAAAACGGATGGACGACAATATTATAAGTACACGTTACAATGCTGCTGTCGCTCTATAATATGCCTACAGAAAAGCAAAAGTTTATATTATAATAATGTAACATGCATTTTTGATATACAGCTGAGAATGTTGTTTTGAAATAATATGAGAACAAATTGAATAGTTTGAAAAAAAAAATACTATTATGTTCTAACAGAAATTCAATTCTTTTACATCACTATAATTAAACATAATTTGATATATTAAACAATATACTGATAAAATGTTAAAGCTATAAAATTAGTTGATTAGGTAAGCGATGTGTCATTTGAAAACATAAAGTAAGAAAGAGTAAATATTTTAGCAACAAATATTAGTAGTAAAAATTACGAAAGACAAATTTCATCAAAGAAAGTTTCAATAAACTTATAACTTCACGTCTAAAAATTCAAAATAAAATGCACGAAGTAGACTGACCACGGCAATACAATAAGTAAAACCACGTTGACGTAATACGAACTAATGCAGAAGTTTTGAAATGACACTTAGTGAATAATGTTCAAAAATAAATATAATTAGACAAAATAAAATTTATATAAGATATAACGATTACATAATTATAAATACCTTTCGTTAAAACGGCATTATAACGTCATTTGTTTCGTTTTATTAGGTTTTTAAATAAAAATTTAGTGAAAAATATTCGCAAACAAATTATTGATTTTGCTAATAAAATTTATATTAAATATGTTTAGTTTTATATTTATTATACACGACACAAAAAAAGTTCTGCATACTTACATTAACGCCAAATTTATATCAACTATATTTTAATAAATGAACGTACTTCCACCTGATAGCATCGTATTCCCATTCTTCTAAATTCCAATCTATAAACATCGGATCACGGGGATCCCAGTGTTCATCAAAATCAGGTATTCTTTCAATGTCTTCAATAATATTTTCCGCATCACCACCTTCGGACCAATCGTACACCAAAACTTTACAGTGCGGACTAAAAATAGAGATTCATATTATAATACGCGTTATTAATAACTTTGATAATATTGTAAATATCCCATTTACTTTTTGAAATGTTTTAGACTGATATATATGACGCCGTACAACCATTTACAATATTTATTTCATACATAAAAATACAATAAACATGAAATATTTTAAACGTTTAATAAAAATTGGCATAAGCAAATAATGTGTATTTCTTTTACCTAGAAATCGGGCTAAACAGCAGTCGGATTAAAAATATTGCAAACTTCTTTTCGGTATTTAATACACAATGCTTTAAAATTTGTTTTTAATAGTAAGTTATTTTATTATCAGCTAAACAGCATTAATTGCGTATTGAAACACGTTTTTCAGCGAATACCGTATATCATCAGTCGCATGTACATCACATGTAGAGTAAAAGCTATATAAAATTATGATACATACACTCTAATACTTTTACTTAGTTAATATATATTATAATCAAACTATGAATGTACAAAATTATTTCAAAAAGCTGAATATGGTAAAGAAATAAATTCCGATCAGCTAATTCGTTAATATTACAGATTAATATTAGCAAAGAAATAATCAAACTTTGAACGGCTACAAATAGATCAACGATTAATAACTACAATATTCAGAATCAATATTTACCGAAGATTTTTTAACATTACATTTTTGTAATGATCTTCCATGTTGTGTAAAAAATCATCCGTCAAAGCTGGTGAATCAATTTCATGTAGCCGATTGCGTTTCTTAATATTTTCTTTCACTTTTTCGACGGGTACATCCAAATAAATAACTATATGAGGTCGTAAGTAATTTGGAAACGTATGTCGTGCAACGTCTTCGTAAAAATTTATGACTGTAAATAAAATAAATGATTTTCTGGATAATAATAATTCAAATATTTACTATACTCAGCAATAATTGTAATATTCCGTTAAAGGGTAGTTCTTGGTTTCATTATATTTGGCTCAAATTATACATATATTTTTTATAATCGATTTATTCATAAAAACCAATGACTGTTTTTTAAACGCGTACACACTGTAATTATTTGTATAATATCGAATATTTCTATAACTGACCTGCTTTTATTTAATAAAACAATCTGTCGATGATTTCTTCACAGCTATACAAATGGATTCAGATCAACTAAATACCCACTTTTTCAATAAATATGACAAAAATTATTAAAGCTTACAATACGGAAAAAAATAAAAATACAATGCTTTAATAATACTAACCTATCACCGATCACGCCGCTAAGTAATATTTTACATACACGGATATGGATAAAGCTAAAATTCTGATCAAGTACTATGATTAAACTATTATTTGATACTATATTTGGTAAATTTTTTCCGCGTTTTTTTTTTTTTTTTTTTATTTTTTATTCCACTTAGGGAAGCAAAACACATCAATTTATCCAAGCCCCAATCGATTCTGAGTTGTACAAGTATGCTACGAATGAGCCGTCAATTAATATAGCAAATCTCAAAAAATAAGAAATAAGGAAATATAGCAATTTTCAGAATATGAATAATGACACTTTCCATATTTAAAAAAGATATCGTATTGCGTATTAATTATTTAAATCAGATAATGATAAGCTAATTGTTAAAAATATCTGACCAATAAGTCTATCAACAAATCTTAGAAAATGTATAAAAAATTACTCTAAAATAATATAATCATGTAAATCGGCTTCGATTCATATTTGAACTTTTAGTCAGTTTGCTATATTATGCAATTTCCTGTTAGATAATTTAAATAAAAAAGAATTCACTTCTCATGTATCCATAGATCAAAAAATGTATTTGAGAAAGTCTGACATGATAACATAATCTGCAAATTATTAAGTTTCCAGTAGTTTATATATATTTTTTTAAATAAATTATTTTAGCTTTTCTAACAAACAATCTTATACATTATACTATTCGTAATTAATCGTAAATGCCGCTTGAATAATTTCTATATGTCGCACATTCATGCTTGAGCTGCAAAACTAATATAAAAAATATATAGTTTCTGTATACTTTTATTGGATGTTTCATTTTCCATACAATAAGTAAATTGAATGTGTACGTACTATGTTTCGTTCATTTATGTGATTAAATAATATTAAGTGTTATGCACATAATTTTAGTTTCCAAAATAATTGTAAAAATTACCGATTACAGCTTGAATTTTGAACAGTTTAAAAACTATATACCTGTTTTAAGGAATATAAATGTTTAAAATGAAAGTTCCGTTTAAATAGTTCGTTTCATTATGTGACGTATAATGCATATATGAAATTAAGTATGGCGGTCGTTGGACAACGTTCTAAAATAAAAAATTATTAACACACGAATAATACATTAGGGCCAATACTATTATGGAAACGAATTTGTATACTTATTTCGCATTAAATTTAAATCAAGCATAAAAGATTCATGCAATACGAATATGAAATTATAAATACAACAGATATAAGTGTAAACTTAAATTTCAGTAATAAACATAGATAAATTTAACATTGAAGACAAAAAAAAATCAGTACAATATCTATGCAAAATTACGTTCTAACCTTGTTAAATTTAAAAATATTGAAATGAATAAACGCGTAACCAGGAACAGAAACCTCGTCCATATATATTACAACATCCCACGAAAATACACAAATTTAATTTACTTCGTGTAGTGAATACAAAGCTATTTTATTCGAAGTTCAAAATTATACACACATACATGCAGTGAATACATTTGCATCTCACCTCTTGGAGGAATATATCCACATTTCATCATAGCATAAGCAAATGCGGAATCAGTGAATGGACTACGTTCTGTTACAACTCCCTGTCCTGTTTAAGGAAAAAATGAACGGAAACTTTGTTATAAAATTAAAATATGATTAAATGTAATTCTCAATGTTCGTCACAGACATAATAATCTAATTTCAATTTAGGAAATATAACACAAAAATTATAAATTTTAATTTTGTAGCCAATTGTTAATAACTTTATATTTCAAGTTTTTCATTCAGTATTTTACTTTTTTGTGTTGAAACCGATGAACGTAGTTGCTTTATGTAAAAAAAATTGTAACATTGAACCGCTATAACTGACCTTAAAAACAACCCTTCCCAAAATCTTGAGATACATAAATATAAATATTAAAATAAATAAAACATTTAACCTGTATGAAATATATGATTCAGACAATCATGATAAAGTGAAAAACGCAATCTAAATTTTAACATTTGGAACATTGAACAACGAGGATCCTTCGGATTTTGACAAAAATCTTTTTCATCAAAGCTCCTACACATAAATGGCAATTTAGGATCTAATTGTCGCATATCATATCCCACATGATTAATGTAATACATATCGGTTGTTGGTTCTTCAACATGAAGCATCTCGAATTCTTCGGCAATTTTTTTTGCAATTTCTGTCTTACCACACGCAATCGGCCCATCTATGACTACGAGCTTCGTATTTTCATCAAATCTTGTCCATGCTGGATAATCTACACATCTCCAAAAGTAATTAAAATCTTTCTCCCAATATGGGAATGGATCTGGTTTATCAATTCTTGTTCTTAATACTTTACCACTGACCCATCTTTTTAAAATCACACTTGACGAGTTATATATATCTAAAGTAGGTTTACTACAAAATAATGCAAAATACTTCAACATTTTAATATGAATATATTATTTCAAAGCCAAACTCATAATAATGTAAACATTTGGCCTAAGGATAAGTTATTTAACTTTGGCTGGCTTGAAAAAGTTGAAAGCACAGAAAAAAATTTATGAAAGAATGACCCATCAATTATTTAAAAACTTTTCAAAACTTACTTTTTGTTTCAGACAATTAATTTTTGGCATAAAAAATTAAAAATTTGCGATTTATAAAGTTCAATTAAAAATAATAAATTGTGTAGAAAAATGTAAAATTAGGAACAGTTACCAAAATTGTTTTCATGTCAAAATTTGAGTGAAACTACTTTACTCTTTTTGTAAATTACTACTTTAAATTCTTTTGATACTTTTGTTACTTTTACATAATGTATTAAATTAACATGTGTGGAAATTAATGTTTTCCCTTGATTCTATATCATATGAAATATCAAATTCAGCTTGGTATGGTTGATATCTAAATGTCTGGATCTGCTGCTTCAAATTTTGAAATCAAGTATTGTGGATTTATAAACAATTGTTTATTACATTATGACGAAACTTATTTGATATGTTTTCTCTGATTATTATTTACAGCATTCATAACTAAATCCACACAATTCTAACTGTCCTAACCTCCTATCGTCTATTAGAATTATCTAAATGACTTGATAGTCTGCATTTAAACTCGTGAGATTTAAACACATGTAGTAAGTAGGCTATTGATGTGATGTAGCTGAAATGATTTAATGCCCATTTCGCTGTTTAAAAACAATTCTATTGGTGGCTTGTCTATACTCAGTTGAATTTGAGAAGGCAACTTATCCAAATAGTGTGCGCTGAAAAACAATTTATAATTATGTGACAGAGATACAAAACATGTTTGAAAAAATAATCTTATAAAATTTGTAAGAATTTTTGTTATTGGTGCTTAAAAACATGGTACCTGCAAAATTGCCAACCTGAATTTTTTAATAATTACTAATATTTGAGTGAACTTGAAATACACCAAATTTTTACTTGAGGATTTTTAATATTGGTATTTTTAAAGATATATATTAAATTCTTGATTTTGTTTTTATCGTGCCTTTGTTACCTATGCTTTATATAAAGTAACAAACTTGATTTATAAAATGGGTAAAGGAAAATAAATATTGTAATAAATAAACGATTTCATTGTATTTTAATTATTTGCGTAATTCATCTTTTTATGAAAATTAAATAACTTGTTGGATAACGCGCTAGCACTATAATTAGTTTTTGCATTTCATCTGAGTTAATTTCATGTTTTCTTTTTATTTTATTTTGTCACTTCTGTTCAATTTATAATTGTATATATTTTAGTTCAGGAATTTTAACATCATATTAATTTTTTCTATTCATTAAAACGAAAAGTATTAATTATTATACTTGCCGTGAATACTTCGTTTCACACAGTTAAAATTTGTTATATAGTCTAATAAAAATTAATTTCCTGAAATTTACACGATTTAATTCAACTAGTGTAAAACTAAATGATACTAAAATAATTCATTCGTAGAGATTAAAAAATCTCTAATTAGTAATTAGAATTACTGAGAAATGAGCGCGCAAGTTCAGAGTGGAGTAAGTTAAGTGACCATGACAATGTCGATTGTCGATTGTCGATGTCGATGTATCGGAAAGGGTATTTTGAAGTCTTAACTGCTGATGCTGATACTGAGTCTGAACTTACACACTACATTACAGCGCTACACACTTCATTAATTGACGTCATTGAGAACATTCCAGGTAGCATCAGGCAGTTTTACCTTCTAATGCATCATTAACTATTTTTAGTTTCTCAGCTGAGCTTCGCGTTTAATGCGTTTATAGATAACACTCTTGACTGTAAGTGATATTTAATAAATATAGCGTTTGAGTTTATTTTCATTGGTTTGCGTCCTAATTTCGCGTTCGTTTTCTAATTTGTTTGTTTTTTGTTTCTGTATTGATTCAGGCTCATATTATATTTTCATGCCTGTAAAACTTACTTGTTATGTGCTGCTGTGTTCCACATTATGATCACCGTTTATAAAATTAATATGAAGTAATCCAAATAAATTATCGAAAAAAATGGCAGTTAAAGGACCCGGATTGTACGAATTTTTAATTGAAGCTGAACTTCAACAGTATTATTCAGGTTTAAAAAATGAACTGAAGGTAAAATTTATTACATTTAATAGTTTTGCATTTATTTTTGGCAATTTTATAAATAAATGAATTATAATATATTACTTGTTTTTAAGTACTGATTTGTGTAGAAAATCAAAATGTTTGATTTACGACTAAAATTTTGGTTTAGATTCAAAATGTTTCTCATTTAAAATATGTGGCTGAGCAAGATCTTCAACAGCTAGGTATGACAAAACCCGAAATCAGAAGATTGCGAAAGTACTTTTTGAAACACTATCCGCAAAATTATTTCGCAAAATTTAAGAAGGTAATTTTTATGTATAAGTATTGTGTGTTTGTTAACAACGTATAATTTTTATTAGGCTTACCTAGTTATTTATTATTAATGACATCAAAATTTCGTAACTAAATCTTTGTACATATATTATGTTTGCTCTTTCATTACGTTATGATTTCAGAAAATACTATCAAAGGAAGACAAAGATAACTGGGACTTGATGATACCTGAAGATAACAGTCATGATAATAAACCGCCAGTTCGCGTCCCCAATAAACATATCATACCAGCTGATTCAATTCTTGTAAATAAAGAATTGGGTACTGGAGAATTTGGTGTTGTACAACAAGGTGTATGGACAAACGACGGGGAAAGAGTAGGTTTTGTATAAAATGTAAATAATTTGACGTTTAGAATTGTTTGAGTGTTTGTAGGTATATGAATATTAGGTGAAATGTATTTTAATATCTGTTTTATAGATTCAAGTAGCAATAAAATGTTTAAGCCGAGAAAGAATGCAGAATAATCCTATAGAATTTTTAAAAGAGGCGGCTATTATGCATTCCATTGATCATGAACACATTGTTCGTTTGTATGGTGTAGTTTTGGATACTAATGCATTGATGCTGGTAAGTTAGTACATTTTTAGATACAAAATTGTACACAGCTTGATAGAATTTTTATTTAGGATTTTTGTCATTTTAGTTTTGCAAAAAAAAAAAGTTTTGCACTGTTTTTCTTTAAATATTATTTTAGAGATGTTTTGAGTTTAATATTTAAAAACTACACACATTTGGAGAGACAAGTAATTTGCAAGTAAAAAGGGCGGACGTTTGATTTTTTATTCGGAAATAATATAGTACAAGTTTCATAAAAAATGAAATTGGTATAATTAATGATATTATGAACTATTTAAATAGCATACTACGATCATGTGAATAATATCTGTTTAGAAACACTTATAATTTTCATGAATATGATATTGAAACTTTGTTTTGTAGGTCACCGAACTTGCTCCTTTACGTTCATTATTAGAATGTTTAAAGGAACCATCATTACGTAGTAGTTTCCCGGTACTGACTTTATGTGATTTTGCTATTCAGATTTGTGACGGTATGCAATACTTAGAAATGAAACGGTTAATTCATAGGTAACTCCCATGTGTTTACAGCCGTATGGAAAGACAAAAGTTGTTGAATCTCATTTAATTGTTAAAGCTATTAATGAGCTTATTTTTATTGTTTTTCACAGGGATTTGGCTGCCAGAAATATACTTGTATTTTCTAAGAACAAAGTAAAGATCTCAGATTTTGGACTTTCTAGGGCTCTTGGAGTGGGGAAAGACTACTATCAAACTAATTTTAATGTTAATCTGAAGCTTCCTATTGCATGGTAATATTAAAATATCATCTGGTTCTATTCCTTATTATTTATAGTTTATTAAATTAAATTTTAAAATTATGTAGGACATACTCCTGTGTTAAATCTGTTTGTATTTAATCAGTTAAAATAGTATTTTGATTTCAGGAACATATTATGGTCTCCTGTTTACACGATTACTTTTTGTTTAATCGTTTTCTACGAAATATTTCTAAACATTGAATTTGCTGACTTAAGTAGATAATAATTGAAAACAAGAAACTACACATCACACACACACACACGCATATATATAATCAAACATTAAATTTTCTGATTTTAAATAGGTAATATTAAAAATAAGGAACTACAATATATATGTATAAATGTATCAACAATTTTTTATATAATTATTAAAGGTGTGCGCCAGAATGCATTAGTTACCTTCGTTTTACATCTGCATCTGATGTATGGGCGTACGGAGTTACGTTATGGGAAATGTTTAGTTACGGTTTTCAACCTTGGGCAGCTTTGACAGGCCATCAAATATTAGAAGCAATAGATGAGCCAAATTTTCAAGTAAGTTATTTTTAATATTAAAAAATTGCAAATTTAATATCTGCGAAATCCTTCAGTAAGTTTAATTAAATTCGAAGACAAAAAAAATGTGTACATATTTATATATTAGTCATTCAGTATAATATTTATAATTTGTTAAACATGTTTAAAGAATTTTTGCTAGTTCTGAATTTAACGTCATATAAATTTAATCGTGTTAGGTATTGTTGTTAATAAAAAATATGACAACATTTATAGGTGCTGTGTTTCTTATTTGAACTTTGTTTACATTGTAAAGATATAGTACACGCGTCTTCATGTATTCATTATAATTCGTGTTCCTTTTCTGTAAACAACAGTATTATGTTAGTAAACTATATTGCTCAAAATCGTTACCTCAAATCTGCACATAATTATTTACAGTATTTTGGGTTTACACATATTTGAAAGATTTCCTCAAAATTATTTATATATATATATATATATATATATATATATATATATATATATATATATATATATTCACAGAGTTGACACGATTTTATTTATGTCGATCCACCTTTAGCATAGTTGAGATAAATTATTAGAGATTTAACGAAAACACACTTGTTTTTTACATATATTTCATAAGATTGTTGATAACACTTTCTTACATCAATAACATACATACTACATCGAAAAGTTAAACATGTACGCAATTTGTTTCCTCTAAATTAAATTAGCTACAGAAAATGAAACATAATTTAAGGAATGATATCTTGGAATCTATAGTGGTTCTAGTATGTTTACCATTTCTAGCGTAATTGAAAAAACGAAACCATCGCATAATTTATCACGTGCAATTATCAGCAATTTGGGAATATTCGAATTACTTAATATTATTTGTATATTATACTTCTGCTATAAATCAGAGGATATCATTTGTTATTGTACATATAATTTAAAACATTAAAGTTTCGACTAGAAATGATTCAATTTTGTTGAAATGGTGTATTGTCATAAAATTATAAATTTCTTGTCGACCATTATAAACGTGAAATTGGTAGTACGTGGAGTTTGTAACGTTTATTTTATTACATAATACAACTATGTGATAATTGCTGTAATTAGTTATTGTGAAGTAAATTTTTCATTATTTTATTAAAGTTTAAAAGTAGAATTCAGGCATAATATATCAGGTATGTAAATGTAACTTGCATTACCATAATGTGTAGAAAATTTTTAAAATGTATTTACGTGGATATATTTTTAATGAGGCGACGAAACAATATATATATAATGCGATTAGGAATTAGTATTGTAGGAAGTTTATCATATTTGACAGTTGTTATTTAAACTTTTATTTAAAGATTATTCGAATTAGTTTTTCGCTATACTCAGCAACTGTGTTGCAAACATTAAGTTAATAATTTAAAATATATTTCATCCTCTTATTTATATTTAATTAATTCTCGACTTCTTGTAAGAGGTTAGAACAGCCGGAATGCTGTCCAAAAGAATATTACACGTTGATGTTGAAATGCTGGCAACACGACCCGAATAAACGACCTAGATTTTCAGATATAATGAACATTTTACCGGAGGTAAATTAATTTTCGTGTATATATGTAAATAATATCGTAATGGAATTATAATATTTATATACACGTAAAAGTCAAATTAATTATTTATTTTATTTTAAAACAAATTTGACATAAATAGTTTATAGAAATATTTTAATTTATTTTATTATATATGCAAAAACTGTTGAACAAACTATACGTGAAAAATGTAGTTAAGTTCAGTTGTTTTCTGTTTGTAGATTGTTTTTTATCATATATCGTTGGAACTAATGTTCAGTGAAAATATATTTTTGGGGAACACATTTAACCTTTAATCTTTGTTTAACAATTCTATATAAAAAACCGTGCTTAGATGCCCTTTGAGCTGATCAAGGTTAAATAGTGTCTGGCTTAGGCTAACACAATGACAGCAAAACAACTTACTTCATTGAGACAAGTTGCTACAGAAAGAAGAAATTTTAATTTAGGCATTGTATTTATGGCCTCTTAGTTGGCACACAGGAAAAAAGTTTTTGTTCTGTACATTTCCACTATTTATCTTATTATTTCATAAGTAAAATTGGGGTCGTGGTGGTTCATTTTTTATTTTAATTTTAAAAATGTATATAGTTAAGAATATCAATTGGTTCTTGATTCCTAGCTCTAATATTTGGAATGACTTTGTTTATAGCCTATCACGTTTATCGACCAGGTAATGAATGACAACAATTTATTTATATTCTACATCATACATTACTATGATTTCTTTTTAAACTGAAATCTTTATCATTATTTTGGTAGTTGATCTGTTTAATATATACTGATAATCATTTAATATACTTCTTCATATTAATAATAAAAGCCTATTAAATATTTCATATACAAAAAGCAATATCTCGTACGTATCAATAACTAAAAAATTAAAGATCCATATTCAAAGGGAAAGACTCCCTTAATTTTGTCCATTTCCCACGATCCTGGGTTAATCTCTCTCTATATAAAAATGAATTGCCACATGTTTTAAATACCATAACTTGAGAACGGCTCACCCGACTTTGTTGATTTTTTGTTGTGTTTATAATTGTAAGGACGTATATATATATATATAAATAATTGAAATTCGAAAAAAAAAGAAATTTCTTTCTTCTGTACGTGTGTTAGTTATCGTACTCCTAGACGACTGCACCAATTCTCATGAAATTTTGTGTGCGTATGTGGGTAAATACGGGAAAGGTTTAGATTTATAACTGACTCCAGCAGGTGTGTTTTGGAGGTGATCGTTTGAATTTCAAGTTTTGTAACATTTTGTAAAAGCCAATTTAATAGATAACGATACGTTACGTGCGAATTAAAAAACCGCCTGTAAATACAATCGGTAGGCTTCGAACTACGAATTTTTAAAATTTGCCGGCTTGCTACATTTGGCAGGGCATAGCGCTCAACGTAAACGTTCTTAAACGATTACGTCTCTTGAAATAGCAGTTTCTATATAAAATCTATCGTACAAAGCGAAAAAAATTTAAAACCGAACCTGGAAATTTCCAAAGGGGCAATACATACACCTCGTGATTTTTTTCAGAATTCTGCTTTTATCATAGGGTGTGATATATCTGTATAAATATGTAGGCACCATATATTTATATCCGACGCGTTCTGTTGTGCGTGCTACGTAATCGCGCGCATTATAGCAGCAATTGTAGAGTATACTACTATGTCCGTCTACTATCGTGCGCATCATATGAATGTATGTGTTTGTATTTATTTATACATACACGTTAGTGTGTATTATAGCAAACGTTCTTATTGCAAAGAACTTTAGTGGCAAGAATGAGTGACTAAAAAAATAGACTACATCGAATTGACAAACGGAAACTAGTCATAACTATTATTTAATTCCTTAATCTACTAATAGTAAACAACACAACGTTCTGGAAAAACATTTGCCGGGTCCGCTAGTTTTATATAAATTTGGTTATCATGTCTTAATTTTTTATCCTATATGTTCACTTATCCATAAATCTCACAATATGTCCAGTTCAATTTCACTTTTTATGTTCATTGGCAAAGTTTACTGTAAATTTTATTCTGATAAGTGTATGTTTGATTCTATCCTTTTGGTCGAACACTTACCATAGACCTGTGTATCCCATTCTGAATACTTTATGTTTCTCCCTCTTCCAATTTAGTTGTCGGTCACGTTTGAGAGCCATATGTCAATGTTCGAACAACACAGTTATTGAGTGCTTCACTTTTCGCTCTAATCCCGAACGAACCTTTAAATATATTTTTTAGAGACTCATATATTTTCCACCATTTTTCTACATATCTCTATTTTAGTAATATTTCTCAGTTTTATTCTTTTATCTAAATAAACTGTTTCGTCTACGTATTCAATTTTTTGATTGTTTATTTCAATTTTTATTTTATCCACATATTAATACGTACACGTGCTCTTCTCCCTAGATTTAGCTTCGTTAACATTTTTTATAGAAGTTTTCTATAATATTCGTACACTGGGAAGCTGCCAAAACGATTTAAAGAAACGAAAATCGCGACAATAATCAAGTCGGGGAAAGATGGAAATTGTGCGTGGTACTGTAGGCTAATCCCGCTGTTAGTGTGTTGCATAAACTATAAACTATTGGAAAACGTAATATACAATAGAATTGCCATAATCGTTGAAAACGCTCTGCCCACGGGGCAAATTGAGTTTAGAAAGAATATGGGCTGTGCACATAAAGTCATGGCGTTAACCAAGTATATTGAACAGGTTATGACAGAAAACTAAAGGTTGTCGATTTGACATCCGCTTATGATATTGTATGGAGAGAAGGATTACTCTTAAAACCCAGCGAAAGTTGTTCCATGCAACAAGTGCATATATTTGTTGGATGAAATGATAACAAATCGTCTTTTCAAGGTAATAGTAGATGATAAAAGCAGTCGGTCTAGAAGACCCAATAATGGTCTGCTGCAAGGGTCCATCTTGGCTCCCCTATTTTATTTGTACATCAGCGATATGCCTGCAACTGAATTCTGGAACTTCCAGTATGTGGACGATATTGTGTTCGTGCATCAAAGTGAATCTGTGAGTAAATGTAATACAGTATTAATAAAAGATTTAGAAATCCTGAACAGATATTTTCAGTCGTGGATACTAAGATAAAATCTGCACAAAGTAGAGACGTCGTTATTTCGTCTTACGATGCATTTGGCAAACGTAAGGTTCGATTAGAAAAAAATTAATAACGCGGGAGTTATACTTGATAGAACGTAAACATACAGGCAGAAGCTGACCAAAAGTAAAGACAAGAGTGAATTTGTTAAGGAAATTTTCTGTCGCTAGTTGGGGAGTACTCGCAAAGGTCTTGAGAACAACTCTAGCGCTCGTCTACTCAGCGTCAGTGTATGAACAGTGCGCATACTTAGAAAATAGATGTTCAGTTGGAAGTCGCAGTGCGAATAAAGACCTGGCTTTCTGTTCTCGCTCATACTGATCTTCCAAAATTAAGACGAGAAGAGTTCTTCCGAAAACTCGGGAAAATTTTAAACACACGGAGAACCACTTAATGTATGTAGATAAATACTACAAACCAATAAAGGAATTGAGATCTAGACAGGCATCCTGGAAAATGGCAGTACATATGGAGAACACGTCAAGAAACCGGAAGAAGAGTTAGAAAGATGGATGGACAAAGAATAAAGCCAGTAAAGCAGATCTAGTACGGGATCCCAGTATAGAGCCTGCGTGAATGCATCTATCACGACGCGAATGGTGCAGAATAAACAGATTCCGAAGGGACAAGATAATACATTGAACAAATGGAAAATTGTATCGAGTCCCTTATGTGAATTGTGGGGAACTTCAAACTCGGAATTATTTGCATAGTTGCAAAATCTTTTCTTTAAATAGTAATAACATTAATAGGCACGATGGTCATAACGTCACGAATCTCCAGTGAATATCTAGACTCTTAATAGATATTTAAGTATATTTCTTTTAGCTCCGTGCGAACAAACATTTAACTTAGCTAAATTTTCTTTATACATCATCCGAAAAATGTAAATTATTTAGAAATTCCCTATTACAGAAGCACAGGTGAATAATATCGATGATAGTGGATCACCTTGCTTTATCCCTTTTCTGTATATAAAAGTATCATGTTTATTCTGCGAGTATTCGCGCTTCTACTTTTATGCACATGTTTGCTATTACCTCTAAATATACAATAGAAATCTTCTGCTTTCGGAGTGCATTTAATATTTTATGTTTTAAGGAATCTGCTCGGGTATACAGAACGCGATCTTATCGTGCTATCAAAAAACATGCTGTTCAACGCCGCCATACAGGTTGTTACATCGAACGTCATCTGGTCTAGAGCGATCTAGTTCGTCGTAGTTAAACTATGCTGATAAGTTTATTATTTTGTGTCTTTTGTTTGTAGCACTTATTATTTGAACGCAAGAGTTCAATGAGTTTTTCAACGCGCTCGTTATTCGTTTTCGTCGAAAATGTCACGTTCTTTGTTGAAAACTACATCAATGTTGCCCATCATGATGTGGTTGACTCTACCCATTTTTGATCACTTTCTGTGTGACCGACGGTATTCAATATTTCAATGTACAATGATTGCGCGTCTGTGTCCGACCCTTTAGAGTAGTACACAGAAGCTAGTTTCCCGCTTTTTCTAACTTGACTTATAATAAATGATCAATGGTAGTAAATCCTTTCCTAAAATCTGTTTATTTAATTGACAACTTAAATTATTTTTAATTTTTCTCGCTATTCACAATAATTTTTAAAATCATAAGACTCAAGTTTACTGATTTCATGAAGTGCTTCATATTTCTTATTTCAGTGTAAACCGGAATTAGTACAAGCAATACAAGATTCAGTAGATGAACGAACAAAAAGAGATCACCTTTCTTATCGCGTTGGTGATATAATTACAGTTCTTCATAAAACGTAATTATATTTCCATATAACTTTTAACAGTTATATAACATTTTTATAATAAATATAAATATTCTGTTTGTACAGGTTGAAAAAATATGTTGAAAAAGTATTCATATGTTGAAAGGATAAACGTATGAATGCTTTAATTTAAAAATATTGTCTATAAATATAATATATGGTACAGATTTTTATTTTATTACAGTTTTATTACTGATACGTCATTTGATTACTAATGAAATGAAGCGAGAAAATAGCTTGTCTATATATAAAAAAAAAGGGAACTATAACCTATCATGCATTTTATTGCAGGGTAAATATACTGTTCGATCATAATAACTTTATTTAACCTTACTTAAAAACAGGCCAGTCGGAGCGAGTGGTCATCCGTTGTGGAAGGGCGTGCTTAATAATGGTAGATCGGGATTATTTAATCCAACTCATACTGTCGCCTATCTTGGTACTAATTTACCATCTACTAAAACCGGCGAATTTCCTCGTGGTACTTTACCAGGTAATATTTTTAAATAGACGTTGCATGCAGGGAATTTATTGAATTGTTCAAATTTGTGTATGTATCGAAATGCTTTAATTAGATACCGGGTTTGGATATATATATTCAAAAGTTGTGTATTTTTTAATTCTGCATTACATTCGGTTAAGAAATGTAAATTGGTTTTGGGTTGGAATTGATTTTCGCGATGCATCCTATATTACATACATGCCTATTAATTATTTATTTTAAATTAATAATATGAAATTAATTTATATACTCCTGTTGTGGAAATGTGTAATTTTAATTTTGTAGAAATTTAGTCAAAACATTATAAAAATATTAGAATAAAAATAAATATATTTATTTAAAATGATTTATTTTCATTCATCGCCAATGTGATAATATATACTTTCTTGTTATGTGAACAAGCTCATTTTAACGTGTATTTTCTTAAATAAAGATATTTTTACATCTACAAAGTCATCTAATTGTGTTTGTTAATTTAAAATAGTGCAATAATCTAACTTGATGAAAATTAACCATTGAAATCGTTTATTCAATAAAAATAGATGGCAAATTGTATGCGTCGCGTCGTAATCGTATAAGACCTGACATGATTTCATGCCCCCAAGGTGACGTTAAGCACACTGGGCATGTTGGATTGGATGGTGCATATTTTGGCGATATATCATTCCTAGGAAGTTCTGGAACAAAGGTATTTTGTAACTGTTACATTTTTATTATTTTAAAATACTAAAAAATTAATTTTCGGCCATTTTAAGCTCTAATGAAGTTATCTTGGTGGAATTACTTTTTTTTTTTTATTATTTTTTCAGTTATTATTAGTGCACTAGAATTCTAAAAACGCGAAATTTTGTTATAATTTATAATAACATAAACTATCAAGTTATATAAATATTGTATGTTTTATTTATAAAAATATATAAGGCGGACATTTAATTCGAGAAACCTTTTAATGATCAGAACAACCGTTGTAATATAAGTGTCCAACATACTTAAGTATTATAAATTTCATTCATCACCAATTATAAATCATACAGAATAAATGTCTCCGCTTAACACTCAGTGCTCGCCCCTACGCTAAAATTTCCGATGTGCTCGATTTAATATCATTGTATTGTCTAAAAAAGTTACACACTGAAGCCGTGTGAGAAATTGTTTATACATTTTCATTTACCGAATAAAGTTGCGCGTGTAATACGTTTATTTAGAGTGTACAATTCTTTTTTGCTGTTTTTTCTTTCGATATTTTTCTCTGTCTATTCTAACATTATTAAAATTTACTTCCATGTCATATATTTTTAATTCTTTTCGTTGCTACAAGGTTACATTCGGTACGCAATTAACTTTACGAATTTATTGCCGACTTCAAAGTTATTTACTTTGTTAATATAGGCCGAGGTTTTTTATGAAATTGTATATTTTGAAAAATTAATCAATTGAATTATCAAACTGAAATTCAATTGTACCCCACAGTTTTTACTCGGACGTTTAAATACCGAGTGTAAGAGAAAAAGTAGATGAAATAAAGTGTCCGATTTGTTAGTTCTGAAATACTAATTTGAAAAACTGAATCTAATTCAACGTATTAGAGAATATTAAATCGCATTTTGCTGTTCTTTTAATTATTTATATATGTATATATATATAATGATATAAAGCATTTGAAAAATAACAAAGCTCCTGGTCCGGATGAAACTTTTAAAGCAAATAGTGAAGAAGTTATACGGAGACTCTTTCATGTATGTAACACTACTTGGCGATCCGGAATATGGCTGATGGATTTGACACAATCACGTACATCACACTGCACAAGAAAGGATCTCCAAAAAATTACGAAAGTTACCGTACGATATCATTGTTATCCCATGCAAGTAAGGTGTTACTAAAAATTATTTATAACCGCTTATACGCGTTTCTTCAGAAGCAAATACCGCAGGAACAAGGATGATTTTCCTGGGTTAGAGGAACAAGAGAACAAATTTTCAATCTCGGGCAAATAATAGAAAAAAAAAACGAGAGAATATGACAAGCAAATGATGTTACGCATTCGCTCCGATATGAGTTGGACTGACATGGTCTGTAAAACAATGGGCCAACGCTTCCTTCAATAGGTTCTTGTGTGCAAAAACAGAGATCTATGGTGCAAACTTGTATTTCAAATGACAGAAATAATGATCACGATAACTCCAACGGGGATGGAACGGACGGCTGATTTATTTATTTATATATATATATATATATATATATATAAATAAATAAATAATAAGTGAGTAACTTTTTATTAATAATATATGAATGGGAAACAATAGTTTAGTCTGTACTATAATTTGGTTAATATAATCTGTCTACCATTAATCTCTAGTAGAATTATCGAAGTCATTATGTATTCATAATTTGCAAACTTCTATTTTGATAATTCCTTTTTAGTATAACCATCTACCTCATCAAGTTGTAACACCTTATAAACCGCAAGAAGATAGCACAAATTCAACAGAACCATCAACTCCGGCAAAAATGTGTTCGGACAGATCGCCGCTAATATCACCGGATAAAGGAAAATATCAGAGTAGTAAGTTATGAAAATGATTATAAGCCGATTCATTTTTTGTCACCGCTGGTATATGTGTGGAATATAATTTAATGTAATTATGGAAGTATAAACAATAGAAAAAAAAAGTGATTAAAATTACGAAATTGTATAAGTTAAAAGATCACAAAGATGAAAGTTCAGACGGAACATTTTACTAAATTAGCATTGCATTGTCCTATAAAAAACCCACTGATATTGTAGTTTCCGTTTAGAATTATTTTAGAAATAGTATTTACTTTTCTTTTATTATCCGGTATTTATATTGTTCTTTATGTAATGAATTAAAAAATACGTCGCTGTGGCGTAGTTGCTAGATTGCTCGACTGTCAACTCGACGGTCGAGGGTTTGAAACCAGCACGCGACGTAGAAAGTTTTTCATCGCTATTTAATTCTTAATTATCACAGGGTAGGCAGTGGCACCACACCGTATAACATCATCTGCGCGCGCATCTGCGTCGCATATAAATAATGCCTTGAATGCTAGCTCATTAAACGTACAATGGCTAGTCACGACGTTCGGCAATGAACAATACGACGATGATGATGTAATAAATTACTAACCGAGATAATTATAAGTAATTGAGTGCTATCGCGCGAGAAAAAAGATAATTTATTAAAATATAATTCCTACAAATTTACCCCCATAATGATTGTATTTTTTTAGGCAGCGTATGGATGGATTACGAAAGTATTAAAGCCCCGAATTGTGGTGTAGGCCCATCTTCTTCCCGCAATAATAAACAACTTGCTGATCACGAATATCATGAAATTGGAAATGAAGATCCAACTGCTGATAGTCCACGATTTGAAGTTTGTATTGATGTATTTTAATTATTGCTTTAGATTTTGTTTGTAACAATTATTTGGTGAAGAGTAATTAATTCTATTTTATACACATTTTAAGTCTTTCAGCTCGAGGTTAGCTCTATATCTGTCTATCTATATATGTATATAATTTGTAGATTGTGGAATGTAGTGATATTTATTCAAATAAACAATAAAAAAGAAGTTTACAGCACTAAAAGTTTTTTCTTTATTATCAAGTGGATATAAAGTAATCAATGTCAAAAAGAATACATAGGAGAAACAGGCAGACAATTCATAATAAGATTTAGAGAACATTTAAATTCATATGCAAACAATGATGAAAAATCATTATTTGGGAAACATTGCATAGAATTAGAACATAAAATAAGTAATATTAATAATGATAAAATTTTACATACACAAAAACATTTAAAAAAATAAAACTACTTGAAAAAATTGAAATAATAAAAGAAAGATAATTTTTTTTTATTAAATTCAATGGTAAATTTTGATGAAGAATTAATTCTAAGAAGTATTGTAAATGTTTATATTGAACAACTATTTTTTAAATATTCTTAATTATCATAAATTTTAAAATTAACAACTGTTTTTCACTTATTTTTTATTTTTTTGGCTATTTCTACGAAAAAAATGTTCTTGATTGTGTTTACCACATTCATTGTCAGATTGTTTTATTAATCAGTTTGCTGATTTTTTGTGAATTGTAATCCTAAATTAATATTTTTTCATTTTATATTTTTATCTTTTTTAATATTCATTTGATAATGTCCTAACGGTCGAAAAGCTTTGTGGTTTTTCATAAAGAAAAAACGTAGTGAGTTTAACTTTGTGTGTGTGTGTGTGTATGCGTGTGCTAAGAGAGAATGTTACGGTATTTAACGTTTTAAATGAAAAATCGTTTTTAATGATACAACGTTCGAACATGAATCGTTGCAGCGAATTGATATATTTTAAAATTCTAAATCAATATTTCGATCATTGAAATCAGTATATACGCGTTTTCGAATCCACAAACCGGATTCGTTAGGAACAACAAAGTATAATATTCCGCTAAATATGCTGGTTCGCCGAAAAATTAGTGAATTTAAGAAAACAATGTCTTACATTACCTCCTGCCCTGCCAACGGTTTCAATCCGGGAAATACTTTACTTCTAAAATTTAACTAGACCGGGATGTTTTAAATTCATTCGTAACTGTAATAATTTTTATCAAAATCTATTAAGTTTTATTGCGGAGATCTGTTAACTATTAATTTAGATTCTTCGTTACTAGGGAGTAAATCTGTGATGTAGAATAATCCCGATAAACTTAAAAAAAATCAGTTTTTTTTTTTACGTATTATTAGTTTTTATTGATTACTTCAAGCGATAGATTTTAAAAACTAATTTAAATTATGAAATATATATATATATATATATATATATATATATATATATATATGTGTGTGTGTGTGTGTTATTTTTTTCAAAATAGAAATCGTTCGATTTTGGACCAAGTTTATTAGATGAAATGGACGCTATGTTTAAGACGTTGGGTACGGAAGTGAATAATTCTATGATTGCCGGTATAAGTAATTATGCTTCATCGCCGCCTCCTTCTCCTTTAGACGTGGATGTTAATAAACGAAACGAATTGCGAGAAATTGCCGCTTCAGTTGCGGCCGCTGCCTCTACTATGCATAAAGGAAAAAAGAAACAAGTACTGATTTAAATTCGTACGAATTGTTAATTATAAATACACGGAAAGTCAATAATAAATAAATTCTTAATAAAGCGAATAAAAACATTCAGAATTATAAATAAGGGTAGGACACATTTAGAGAGCACCTAAGTATGAAATATTGCGCAATATTATATAACGTAAAATCGCCGGAAAAAGATCAGTGGGCTGTCCACAAAATTCATAGATGTGAGTCCTACGACGCTGGTTTGGCTGTTCGTCTATCCAATTACTTCGGACTGCTTTGTCGAGATTATAGCTAAGTTAATCGGCGACCTTCGTAGTGGAGATGGCGGATGATGAAGAAGAAGTTTCCTAATCGTAATTCTCGTAAAAATCTTCCGTTTATGTCTAATGTTAGACCAAGATATTTGGGAATTGACTCGTAAATCGAAATTTGTGTTGACGTAATGCCGTACAATAGTTTATCATGTACGTTCAAAATTTCGCCAAAAATTTGTTACATCATCTTGTAAACTTGTTTATAATTACAAGATATCGTTACTTCGAATACTTAGTAATGTTTGCGCTTTAATTAACGCACATATAGATTACAGAAAAAAATGTACGAATTCCGATTTATACGCTAGTTTACAAGGTGTACTAAAAGTGCACATCGAATAAACGATTATTTAGCTTTTCATTAACAAATGTAACTAGTCTTACATGGTACGATTTTGAGAAATCTTTCTAAACTGACTTTATATATCGTGTATTCATAGATTTTTACACAAAACTTTACTAGTCCTATTTACATATAAAATAATATACTACTTTTAAATCTTCATTATTGCAGTATGTTTTGTTTCATCTGTTATTTTTTTTTTTCTTTGAAAAATCTTCATGTTTTTTTTCTGTTACGATAATTTTCTAATTTAAAAATTATAAAAAAGAAATAATCTTTTACCAAAGGTACTACTAAAATAATTAATTCTAATACGAAAATAAAATTGAGGACCACCATAATAGTTTGATGGAGTTGTTTATTAATAAAGTTCTTACTATACTCGAACGGCTATAACAAAATTGTGTCTGCTGAAACAGCACTTGAAAACATTATTTGGTAATTATTTGCCCTGGTAAATAAACTTTATACCAACATTAATGAATAAATAATTGATTTATTTAGGTAACATTTTCATACTACTGATTAAAAACTGCCCGTTAAAAGTAAAGTGAACCAAATTGCAGTTTAAAAAATAATTAAAAATCTAAGTCGGACATGAACGTTTTTCAGAATAAAATAAACTAAATTTCACAATTGTAACTATATTATTATAATTATACCGCTTTTGGAAATAATTATCCTTTAATTACTTATACATTGAATAACGTTCGCACGCACACTAATTATTATTTATACGTATATTTTCTCCTTTCAAATATTCATTATTGCACAATACCCGATGAGCCGTTACATTGATCAAATCACAAGGTTATGTAAAGTAGACACACAGCAAATCATGAATCTAGCGCAGAATCGATATAAATGGCGACGTCTCGTAACTTGCATCAAATAAGGTCACGACATGCGGATCGGATAACGAAACGAGAAGAAGAAGATATATTTTTATATTTTATTTTTACGTTCACTGGATAATTGCTTAACATCCGAAAAGCTTTGTGATTTTTAATGTTTATAAATTCAGGGAGTATAAGAACAAAATCTTTATGGATTACACGTAATCTATTAATGATGGCGGGAAGCCGGTATGGTCCTCAGTCAAAAAACTGTTAAGTCAACCAGAAGAACCGTATAATATTAGATCAAATAACAACTGGGTTAAAACTGACAAGGAAAAGGCAAATACGTTTTCGGAGCACCTTGGTACAGTTTTTACCCCGTTTCCTGATTGTGACAAGGTTCACTCTGATCGAATACAAAGTTTGTTGAGTGTGCCGCGCCAGTGCGAAAACGTTACTAAGGTTTTCTCTCCGAACGAAGTCTCTGTATATCTTCGTAATATGCCGTTGCGTAAGGCTCCTGGCTTGGATAAAATTACAGGAGAAATAATATCATCCTTCTTTGCTATATCTTTAATGCAATTCTAAGGATGCGATATTTTCCTAAGATGTGGAAGAAGTCGGTGATAGTCGTGGTGCATAAAACTGGAAAACCGCGGACTGAGACTTCATCATACCGGCCCATTAGCTTACTCTCCTGGTTATCGAAGGTTTTGGAAAAGTTAATCTTAAATCGAATCGCTACGATTATAGAGAGCCGAGACGTATTACCGAATAACCAATTTGGCTTTCGTACGGAGCACTCTACGATCCAGCAGTGTCACCGATTAGTTGATGCAATTTCGCTAACTCCGGAGAATCGCGAAGTTTGTTCCGCGGTATTTCTTGATGTCACGCAGGCATTTGATAAGGTCTGGCATCCGGGATTACTATATAAGAAGCGGCAAATTCTCGATGAGGATATTTATCAGCTCCTAAAATCGTACTTGACTGAACGTTCGTTTGTTGTTAGAATAAATGGCTCGTTTTCAGAAGAACATTCAATCAGATCATCGGTACCGCAAGGCAGCTTGCTAGGTCCTATTTTGTATTCCATCTATACTGCGGATGTACCAACTTCGAATTTAACGTTGCTGGCTACGTTCGCCGACGATATAGCGATACCGGCGTCTAATATGAATGTTATGCATGCAAACGCTGCGGTTCAGAATCATCTGAATCGACTAGAAAAATGGGCAAGTCTTTGGCGCATATCATTCAATTCAACTAAATGTCAACACATCCTGTTCACCAACAGACGTGTTAGATGTCCAACCTTGACATTTGATAGTTCATTAATTCCACAAGTCGAGTCCGTGCGTTATCTCGGCATGCATATGGATAAGCGATTAACGTGGCGTGATCATGTGGAATACACAAGAAGATCTGTGATAATAAGGGCTAAACAGCTCCGGCCGTTGCTAGGACGTAAATCAATTCTCAACTTAGCCGTAAAGCGTAATGTTTACTTATCGGTCATCGCTCCAATTTGGAGATATGGATTAGAACTGTATGGAACAGCAAGTCGAAGTAATTTCCACAGAGTACAGCAACAGCAGTCCAAAATCCTACGTACAATAGCATCTGCACCGTACTTTGTATCGAACGATATATTACATGACAATTTGAACGTTTCATACGTAAAGGATGTTTATACGGAACAATATAGAAGATTCTTCGGAAAGCTCCAGTTCCATTCGAATCCACTGGTACACCGAATGTTTACTAGAGATTTTCCAGTCAGAGCCAACAGTCGGCTAAAACGAAGAAAGTGGTGCCGCGATGCACTTCCAATTACCTAAGTGGCTACATTGTTCTCAGGGACGCTACGTGTAATGGTTAAACTCTGCGAGAAATAAATTATATAATAATAATAATAATAATAAAAAATTAATATATTTTTCCTCTTTGTAGATCCAAATCTGGCTGTTCGTTGGAATTGCCAGCTTAATAATATTCTTTCACTTTCCTCCTCTTGTTCACATTCCATACTCCAATTTCTTCCTTTTCCTTACTTCTTTACTTACGATCATTATTGTTTATGACAAGAAACTGTCGGTACAGTAAAATAAAAAAAAAAAAATAATAAAAAAAAAACGTAAGCGTTATTTATTTTATAAACGCAAATTATTTAGGTGAAACAGATTTCGGCAGCTGATGAGAAAACTTTGGATGTTGCTATCGCTATGGCTAACGAATTAGCCGCTCGTTCAATGAATAACGTAGATGGAAATGTATCCGGATCGTCGGCTAAGCCCGACTCTCCGGATACACCCGTTTCTCCGAATAAACGAAAGTTTTCATTTCGTTTTCCAACTCCAAATACCGCGAGTTCTCGTCCAGAAGGGAAAACATTTTCCGACGAAGCTGCCTCTATACCGGATATACAGGTTAGTTATTAGTTATGTTTTTTGTTTCTTGTTTTTTGGTTCCCTATATAATTCTACAGATTACTTGGTTTTAAATAATTATTTAAAAATTCAAAATTTCGTATGATTCGTCTACTGTGAACTTGATCGTGTACGGAGTGTATAACGAAATAATTTGTAAAGTTTGGAACGATGTAAAATGATCTTTACGTTAAAATTTTCATTAAAATTCGCAAAACGAAACAATGCAATATAGAACTGAACGTTTAATAATCGTTAAATATAGGGCGACCTAGAGAAGAGGTTTGGTTGTTTTTTGTTGAATGAAATTTTATTTAAAAGCAGGAAAACGCTTACATTTGTGAAACATAATATTTGCAACAATACGTTCATTCAGTCTTTACTAAATTTTCAAGAACTTTTTCGAGCATAGGTCGCTAAATTTACGCGACTCTGAAGGTATTTACACACTAAAAAAATTACGTAACTTTTGAATTCTTTCGAAAACTCTGCACTGTCGTGATCGATTCACGTCGAAAATAACGTTAGTTACAGGATACTATGATAACTGAAACTGGACAAAAACGAATCTACGTATGTACACTAAATGTTGAGCACGCGGTTTTGCGTTGAAACAGTGTTACCAACTGCGCTATTCAAAAAACAAAACCGTCTGTCTTCTCTGGGTCGTCACCCTATATATTTGAATAACGAATAAAATAAGGTATTTTTAATTGTAAATTTTATAGATGTTACATTTTCCGATGCGAATATTTTTAGAATAAAGCAATCTGGAAACTGTTTTAATATTAACATTATGAGCGTTACTAATCATGAAATGGGATTTAAGATGAAAATATAAAATAAAACGAAATATTTGTAATCTGAGAATAAAAACGACGCGTTTAACTTTATACACGATGTGTTCAACGATATTATTAAAAATTTTAGTTATTTAAGGAATATTTCGAAGAACGAAGTAAAATAACGATGTATTGTGTACATTTTATGTATTTGTGTGTCGATGTATATTCATGTACTTTCAAATAATTATTATTGCTATCTGATCTTTAGCGTATATGACGAGTGCTTTAAAAATGTATGCTGATTTTGTATATGAAATTTTCGGATAAAACTTGAATAGCAGAATTTTGTATCGTTGATAATAAAATAATATAGGAAAATATGAATTTTAATATATAGTCTGTAATTTCTTCGTTGTAAATGAATTTAATATAGAAAAATATTTTATAAATAGTAAAAGTTTCTTTGTATAACTCGGTATCAAATTTTGAAAGAAGATATTACTAGCTTACTGAGCGCTAGATTAACAGTTTGAAAGTACATCTTCGCACACCATATAGTAGCTAGTTGTTGGTTGTTAATGAATAACTACATCGCGAAAAAGATTCTGACATAGTAGAAGAAAAGCCCCTTCAGAATATATTTTCCGTTTATTTATAATTAAAATACCGATGTAGGAGAAAATTTCCTTGTGTAAACTTACGATAGGATTCGGTATTAATAGAGATCGCCGAAATAAATTTTAATATATGAAAATAATGACCCTCTCGCAAACTGTATCGTAGAAATATATATTCACGATATATGCTTGCTAAATATTTGTTTAGTAAAAATATTTAAGATTTATTTAGGCGATCTTTATTTATTTTTAAAATACCGAGCAGGTGACATATCTGTAAAAATAAAAGGTATAAATGCTGGTGTTGATCGAGTGGAGAGAATAATATGTAAAGCAAATAGTAAATATATATTGTTCCTATAATAAATGAAAATTAGCATAATGCGTAATTGTTATTACATGTTATCTTTCCGGTGGGATAGCTTTTTCAAAAAAATAGGAATTTATTATAGGGATTACTGTACAATTTTTATATCTTTCGCTTTGTATTATATATGTTTTATCTTTCAGTGTAGTACACACACACTGTATATATATATTCGAATTCTTGTGCTTATGCGCATATTAGTTTCCAGTTAAATTCTATTTCAACAAAAAAAAATATATATATTTTTTCATGTTCTCATTTTATTTAGAAAGTGAGCGGAATATTTTTTAAATGTGAGAAAGGAAATTGTTTTATATCAATCCTCCGACCACTTTTCTCATTACTCGTAAGAATGCTTTATCAAATTTATTTCGTTAAATTTTTGACTCAAATATTTTTTCAAATTGCGAATATTAAATAAAATATTACAATTTATACGATTTATTTTTAATTATATCTTAACTGCGTCGTAGAAATTAATTGGTTTAATTTTTATAAACGAACACGTTTAATACGATATATTTATTCGCGTCAGTGTCTATATTACAATTATTATTATTATTATTATTATTATTAAACTGTAACATAGAACATTTTGCGTTTAAAACGTAGAACATTATTATTTAATTTTTTATTTTCTAATAATGGAGAACATTTTATACGTTTTACGCGTTATCGCTTATAATATGTCGGAATATTTTATGTGTTTTTTTTTTTTTTTTTTTTTTAAATTCCTTCTCGGTCAACATCCTTTTACTTTTCGAACAAATTAATTCCTAACGGTAATAATTGTAATGACGATTCTTGAATTATTGCATGTTGCGTTGAATGATTTTAACCGCACTTACTACTTCGTATATTACAAAATTTGTGCATGTATTGCGTGTTTCGCGTTGCTTTCCTAAATATGCATGTCTACTATATTATATACATGTAATATGTATAATAGCTTATACGTAAAAGTTTGATATCGTTACCTTCTTACGATAGTCTGCAATCGATTAAAAGTGAATATCCTTTAAAAATTCCCGTTTGGGATCGAAATTCTACCGAGTATTATTTCGCGCGATCGCACGCCTTAATTACTCGACATCATCCTACTCTGTACTCGGTAGAAGAATTAAGCGAGCGATTATTTTCGGATCCGATCGCGACCGATAATATTGTAAAATGTTCGAAATCGTTAGATAAAACCGATTTCGATTATTTGCAATATTCGAACGACGATAAAGTCGATATAAACGAATTCCGTTCATTTTCATCGGATATGTCGCGACTTAACGCGGCCAGTACTTCGTCGACGAAATCGATCCAATTTATCGACGATATTACCTTTAATAATTGTTCGATCGATAATACAACCGTTACCGTCGACGACGATATCGATTACGGAATTATCGATAGTTTAAACGGTATCGATGTTGCGATAGATGATGAACCAAAAGGTTCGATTATTAGTAAATTTATCGACGACAATATACAAGTTCTTTCTCGTCTATCTGGCGATATCGAAAAATCGCATCG
Source organism: Coronaproctus castanopsis (assembly GCA_032883995.1). Classification (NCBI taxonomy): domain Eukaryota; kingdom Metazoa; phylum Arthropoda; class Insecta; order Hemiptera; family Monophlebidae; genus Coronaproctus; species Coronaproctus castanopsis. The sequence goes on from CM065053.1 coordinate 222,002,508, forward strand.
TCACTACGAATCGTCGAGTGTAAACGATCGATTCGATGATCTACCGACCGATTATTCGTATCGTAAAGATAACGCACGACGTTCAGTATCGTTACTGAACGATAAACGTCGTAATAAATTATTACGTCCGTCTAAACATACTACGACTATTACGACTACGGATTTATTATTATACGCTGATAAAACGAAACACCTTAATAATCATCACAAAAAAAAGTTCAACAACAAATGGTCCGATTTATTTCCATCTTCGTCTTTTCCGAATTCGCCGAAATATCGTAAACACGGTACTACCGCTTACGCGACTCGTTCGCGAACCGTACGATCCGATATCGCTCCTTTATATCGTTTAGCGTACGATTTCAGTTCTTCTTTCTCGGATTCGGATTCGGAATACGAAACGGCTCGCGGCCCAAGCGTTCTGTACTACAATTCCACTCACACTTCTCGTACGTCTCTGTCTAAATATTTTTCCTCTTCTAAGTACGGATCCCCTTGTTCGTCCGATACCGATTCATCCGAAGGGATGAAAAGAATTAGTCGATAATATGCTTTTAGATTTTAGTCGCGTTAAAAAAAATTTATAAACACTTTCTAAGTTGGTATCGAATACGTTATTTTATTAAATTAGAATTTAAAATATATCAGACGTGTATATATATATATATATAATACACAGTAGAATTTCTTTTATCCGACCCTCGGGACCCGGTCTGTGACTGAATAAGCGGATAACGGAAAGTCCAAATTACATATATAGTACTATACCAAATTTCCAATCATTTATGAAAAAAAAAAAAATTAAAAAATCTATATTTAATTGGACAATATTTAGATATTATATATATATATATTTAGAAATTTATTACAAAATTATGCAATATTGTGCAATTAACTGTCCCTCTGTCTCTACGGTCATAATAGTTTTATGTCTTTAAAAAAATCGGTAATTTTCTCCTTTGCAGTTCGTTTCTTTATGACCATGTGGTTTTTTTTTTTTTTTTTTTTTGGTAAAGTTTGCCTAAATCAATCGATGCAGTAACATTGTTTTAGTTTCCGAATAGCTCTGATTCTTCATCATTGTATCATTGTCGTCAATTTCATCATTATCGGATTGCTGAACATTAGACACAATAACTTCATCCTTAAAAATTTCAAAACCTTCATTCTGTTTACCACGCTTTAACCAATCTGTTAAGCCGACTGACTGGTAAAGAATGACCAACGCGGTTCGACACACAAACCTTTCTGGCGACGCGACCTCGAGGTCATTAACGTAGCTGCCGCTACAGTGACGGATACAGAGAGGGACGGATAATTTTTTTTTTTTTTTTTTTATGTTAAATGCTAATTAATAACTAGCCAGTTGAGAGGCTATAAACTATATCTATTAACAATCTCGACAATCTCGAGTGGTAGGTGCATCCAACGATGCTTAACCTACAAATTAAAATTATGATACTAGATTATTTATCTTTGTCCTCTTCAGTCGCGTAGATGTCGCATCCGTGTGGACGAGTGATGCTGCTAACTATACTTAGCCGGTTAAAATGCTTTTGAGCTTGTTTGCGGATAGTTTCTTCAACGGTATCTACGTTTAAATCTCGATGTATAATTTCGCTGGACACGTACCAAGGCATTCGATAAACCAATCGTAACGTCTTGTTCTGGAAGCGTTGGATCACCAATTTATTCGACTTCTTTGCACACCCCCAAATTTGTGCGCTATAGCTCCAGACTGGTTTTAATACAACTTTGTATACTAGTAACCGATTTTGCAGGGACCGTTCGGAATTGTAGCCTATGAGCCAGTATAACTTTTTTAGTTTTAGGTCCAATTCTTTTCTTTTTTTCTGTATATGACTCCTCCACGTTATCTTTTTGTCTAGGTGTATCCCTGGGTACTTAACTTCATTTTTTTTTTTTGAATCACGCTATTTCCTATTGAGACTTTTTTATTAGTGAATGATACATGAGTGGATTTTTCCGGATTTATGCCGTAATAGGACATACTTCGGATCGATCGGAATCGTACTTGACCTGAAATAGTCTATTACTCAGGTATGATTTAACTAGTAAGTAGTATTGTATAGGTAACATTGGCTTGATTTTATGTAGTAGACCATCGTGCCAAAATTTTATCAAATGCCTTAGTAATATCAATGAATACTTCATTGTATTTTTTAACCTCCAGCCCGTCTTCAATAATTTTTACTACTCTGTGTATTTGCTGCTCAGTAGAGTGCGCCTGTTCCTGAAACCAAATTGATGCTGAGGGATAGCCGACTGATAGTTAACTATTTCATTTAGTCGTACAATAATTAACTTTTCAAATAATTTGGCTATGGTTAAAAGAAATTTTACTGTATTTATACATATATATACATATGTATATATATGTGTGTGTGTAGTATATAAAATGTGTAAAGGTGCATATAATATGTATATATATTATGTGTATATATATACATATAATTGCACTTTTTTTTTTTAATGCAGTTCCACACTTACTTCTACAATCAGTAATTATATTATGTATATAAATGTAGTCCAATGGCTAAGCTCTGTAAACTCGAAGTCAATTACAATTGAAATCTGATTTTATGTATTTTGTATCATTTAGAACTTCTTATAAACTTTACGTCAATCCGTTTATTTCTCGATATCAACGCTATAATTCGATCTGGTGTGGAATGTAGTGATTTTTAAAAATAAACGATAAAATAGTAGTTAAAATCATTAAATTTTGTATTAAAAGACGCGTAAATAAAAAATAAGTAAATGTAAGGAAATACTTAATCTAAATGTACTACAAACAAAAGTAATGTGAAATATCGGATTTGATTACAAACTGAATGGCGAATGCGGTACATGAGACGCAATCGACCAATCAGCGATATACATAATCTCTATACGTAACCGCGTACACAAACTAGCCGGAAAAATCCAATATGTCTAATATGAAACTAAAAAAAAAAACAAATGATTAAATTTATAATGTACTTCTTAAAACTAATTCTTTTTCGCCGTTGAATTTAATAAATTATTTTTATCTTGTTTATTATTTACATTTTTTTCCCCTATTTTCGTATAATATTATCGATGTTGGTCTTTTAATTCTTTGCATTGTTTTCCGAATGATGATTTTTCATCATTGTACGTGTGTACGAATTTAAAAGTGTTCTTTAAATCTCAGATATTCTTTTTCACATCGATCGCAATTTAATTTGTATACTGTTGAATTTTTCAATATATCTATCTATCGGTTTGTAGTTACTAATCCACTTTCCTATAACCGTATTATTATTTCTTATTGCTAAATTGGATTATTCGATATCGTGTACGTATTTTCACCATCCGTAACAATTGTGTTTTCCTCTAGTTTAAGGGATATCGCGAATTTAAAGAGGTTTATTTTCCCTTTTTTTTTTTCCATTGAACTATTAACAGACCCCGATTTTTTTTATTTATTGCTTTACGTTAACGAGGACGACATTCTTCATTCAAATCTACGACTCGGAAGTAATTTTATGATACATCCTTATCGATGCTATAGATGCGTTAATTTTTTAAATTATTATTATTTCTGCGATTTAATTGAAATATACAATTATTCACGAATATCGTCGTGTACAGGAGTGGTGACACGACGCATAAGTGTCGACCTTCGCGTAAATTAGTTTATTTTAGAATTATATATATATATATATATATATATATATATATATATATATATATATATATATATATATATATATATATATATATATATATATATAGCTAAAATTTAATCAAACTCCGAAATTTGTGTAAAAATAAAAATAATTACGATAAAATACCGTTTTAGAAGCAACGAGAAAGAAAATCTTTAAATTATCGAGTAAAGCTCGTAAAACAAAATTATATACAGTTCGTTTTCGATTCGGATAAATATTTCTACGTACCGTATACGCACAAATGTTTTTATTATATGTGACACGTTTTTCATTTTCGGATTACGATAGTTTCGTTGATGTTTCAATGTATAATTGAAAGTTGTTATAATAATATCTTAAAAAACAACATTTATATTTAATTTTTCCGAATTTAAACGCAGTACAATAATTTATATCGCTTGCTACGCTATGTGAAGATCATTTTTCGTAATTGCATCGTGTAACATTGATTTAATATTATTCATTTTTGTAAGCGTACTATTTATTTATTTTCGTTTTTTTTTTTTTTTTTTTTTTTTTGTTGTACTAGTATAGTGTGTTTTTACACGCCGACAATTTTAAAATTGCTATTTTTAGTATTTACTGTATATTTTTATTTTTTTATTTATTTTTTTAGTTTCGTATTATAGCATATATTTTTTTTTATTAGAAGTAGCTTTACCGTTGTATTTAGTGAAATTTAGTTTTTTATTTTTGTTTCTTTTACCTTATTTCTTTCCTTTTACGTTTTCCTTATAATTATTACTCCTATTACAATTATTCCGAAATATTACGCCTATATTTCTTCCACGACCGCGAAATCTTGATAAATCTATTTAGGGTTGTTTGAGCGAAGAAGCTCGAGCCGCGTATAATACACTGATCGAAGAACCAGCCGTATCCACAGCTGTTATGATGGCTCAAGTTTCACCGTTGGCTACGGATTCGGTAAATCCGTTAAAAATGTTAAAAGCCGTTCCCGTGGTTAGACCTAAAATTCGCGGTAATAAGCACAATACCACGTGTCAAGAAAGTCAGTGTTCTAAAATGAATACGTCGAATCATACTACGTACGGGTTAGTTAGTTTTTTGTTTTTTTTTTTTTCCAATTTCGCCCTTGTGGTTTCTTAGCCACAGTTTCTACTTATTTGTTATTATTAATTATTGTGTTTTATTTTTTATTACATGGTTAACAAAACTGATTAGAAAAAGTCTTGTGTATTTTTGACTAATTATTTTTCTTTTTTCTCTTTCTTCGCTGTAATTTCTGCATTCAAAAATCTCGAAAATCTCAAAAATCGAGTGAAAGGAATCAACCAATTTTTCTTCACCGTCTTTACAGATATCCGATTTAACAATGTTAATTTCAAGTAGTAGGCTACAGTATTTTCGTGTCCGGCTAAAAATTGTGCGAAGTTATAATCGATATAAAAATATTTTGTAATCTTTTTTTTTTTTTCTATGACAAACTATTTCTCGTGTCACGTTGTCAGTTTTCGATTTGTCTTATCTGTATTGCCAATGTCGTAAATCCCCTTGAGTTCATTTCGCTGATCTGTTTCGTAACGTTTTCCAGTCAAATTTATTTCCTTCCTGCTTTAATATTTTGATTTGGTTCGCCATTTTCAACTTCAAATCTATTTGGAGAATTTCGTAATTACGTTAATATATCTACGTTATAAAATGTATTTTATTTGAACGCGTTCTTTCGAAAATTAAAAAATACGTCACTTCATTAAAATTCTTTTTATTATTATTATTTTTTGAGTGTGTACGTGTGTTGCTGTATCATTTTAATCAAGTCGTGTTTTAATTACGGACGGGTTTTAAGCGTTGATGTATAATATTTCGCGAAAATAATGCCCCCTATTTGCGAGATGAATGTTTTCTTTTTTACACTTATGATCTGTTCGTATTAATGTATGAGTATTTTGGAAAAGATTTCGAAACCAGGAAATAAAAGTAACCTTGAATCAGATCAATTGATAATGATAATAGTTTAAAAAATTAAATAACCATAAAATAGCGGCTTCTAATTACAATTTCGAACCTCACTTGGTTAATTGTACTTGTATAATATTCCAAATATACGTAAATGCAGTTTAAAAAAAGTATGTTATTTCGTAAATAAAAGTAGCTTAATATAGCTGTTTTATGGTCCTTTCAATTCCGTTTATTACTTCAAATTTTATATATATATATATATATATATATATATATATATATGTATATACAATGGCGCACCCCAAGAGAAGTGGTTATCGGGCTTAAGCCTCCCAGGAGGATTAGAAAAGTATAAAATACACATCAATCAAGAAGGTGCATAACTTGTAAGCTCCAAACAATTTCGCACCTGAAATGATAGTTGAAACAGAAGAGTAATCACTAATAAAACTCATCTTAAAAAGCGTGCAAAACGGTCTAGATTGCAAGAAGTATACTGTTAAAAAATATTCCTTACATTCTGTCTGCTAATAACATTGAAAATCCAGCTGACTGTAAAAAACATGACCGTTGGTTGGGCCGTTCAGCATTCGAATTTAGTTCGTGATCGTTTATAGTTTGTTTTTCCTGTCGAATTTTGTTACACATTCGGCTCTGTATATTTTATTAATTTTTATTATGAATTTTTAATTTTTTTTGGGTGGGGATGTTTGAACTCACCCCAGATACAAATCCTGGGTGCGCCACTTTATATATATATATATATATATATATATATATATATATATATATAATTTCAATGAATGAACTGTATATTATACTTTTCGTACTTTTTATCGTGGTATTAAATTGATCTGAATTATACGTGTAATTAGGAAAAATGTTTTTTTTTTTTCAATTAGTCAGCATGATTCAGTTCAAGATGAAGATATCAACACTAATCAAAATGAACTTGAAGGTGAATTACATCATAGTTTGCAAGATCAAAATGGTAATCGAAACTTTAAATATTTCAATATTTCAAAATAAATTTTTACTGTTATCGACTGAACAATCTGCTCTGGTTAAAACACTTAATTTTATCTCTCAATATATATATATATATGTGTGTGTGTGTATTTTATAATATATTTATTATAATTATTATTACGCTAGCTCACTTGATAAGGATTGAATGTCATGTAAGTTGTTCAACTGGTCTAGATGTTATATGGATTTGATAATGTGTGCCGAAATCAACAAACAACTTTTTATCCTACCTTTCTATTGGAAGTGATGGTGTTTATGTTTTTTCTTTTTCATTTTCTGATCGTGTTATTTTACAATCTCGTCTGTGTATAAACGTAACCGGTATCTATTTTTGATGTTGCTAAATGATATTTCGAAAATGTCATTTGTTCAAAGTCGGAAATATGGCGGGTAATTAGCTTTATATTGCGCCTCATACAGGAGTGAAAGGTACAGCTGTCAATATTATTTCATGAAAACTGAAACTTAATGTTGTGAAAATAGGGGCTATTGAAGTAGTGCGTATTATAAACTCTTATTTTTTTAATAATTATACTTGATGTTAAGAAACTAAAGTCTTGCTTCGGTTACCGTGTAATCCGTTTCCCATCAACATTCTTCATTTTTAAGCTATCGATAATATAACCTTGAAAGTTCTTTTAACTGTGAAACAAGATTATTTTATGTGGTAAATTGTAATGACCGTTTTCTATTACCATCGTCTTTTCTAATTCTGCGAGCTCTAATAACATCTCCAAATATTTACATTTTTACGCTCTTGCATCAAAATCACCTACTATAAATAATTTGTTTTTTATTTATCTTTTAGTGAATACGAATAGATTATTGCTATGCTCGTTTTATTTTCCAATATCGTTAAAAATTATAATCTTTTTTACTTAGTATTTCGTTTTCACTTTTTAACAAAATGTTTATATATAAACACTTAGTCGAATAACTTATAATTAAGATGGCTAATGCATAATAAATATAGAAATGAATCCGGGACGTTTCAACTGCATGTTACTACTACTACTACTACTACTAATAATAATAATAATAATAACACAAACATTATAAACATATTTTACAGAGAATCGAACCATTTCAGGGAGGAAACTAAATAGAATGTAATGAATTAAATGTTGACGTAAGGTATATAGATTAAATAAAAAAAATATATAAAAATCGAAGTAATAATTTGTTTAAAATGTTCTATTTTGTAAACAAAAGGATAATAAAATCAGTTTGTATGTTGCTCATTTATGAGGTTATGTTTTAAAATTAACATCACTGACGGTAATTATCAACCGCTTATTGAGAGATATGATATTAATATTTTGGATTCTGAAATAAATAAAAGAACGTTTAACATTATTAAAAGCTATTCAGTTTCGCGCTTAATATTTTAACTTCTATTTAAATAATCTGAAAAGTTTTATACATTAATCGACTAATTTTTTTTTGTTCACTAGATTACTTTATTGATCCACGTATAACATGATTTGACGCGCTACATTACGTTTATTCATACGTGCGTATAGAGATACGATGATTAATGATAAGTAGTGATAAACAGGATTGATCATTCTATCAATTAGAATTATTAGACTATTTTTTTTTTGTTCACTAGATTACTTTATTGATCCACGTATAACATGATTTGACGCGCAACATTACGTTTATTCATACGTGCGTATAGAGATACGATGATTAATGATAAGTAGTGATAAACAGGATTGATCATTCTATCAATTAGAATTATTTTATTATTTTAATCGCGCAATTAAAATAGGAGAGAACTAATTTTGATAAATATTTTATTTATCGGAAACATCAGAAAATGTAAATTTTGTTTCTACGATGATCCATTAATTTTCCTTCTTAAATAATTTTATTTAATTAAAACGCATGTGTATGTATGTGATTTATAGACGTCCGCGATATTAAACGTTAACAATTTTTTTTTTTAATTTTTCTTCTATTATTATCTCATCTAGTATCATTTATTCCTACATTTGTATATACATGTCAACAATTATTAATGAATTGACGTTCTTTCTACTTGAAGTAGATTTTGCTACGCAATATTAATATTTTATTATTAAAAGCCATCTTTCTAATATTAAAATAAATATAGGGTGACCCGGAGAAGACGAACGGTTTTTTATTTTGAATAACTCGAAAACTACTCTATTAAACTTTTTGAATGAAATTTTATTTACAAATAGGAAAACGAGAGATTAGTTAATAATCAGTTGTAGAACACAATATCGTTCGGATGACGGTCATTTGCAACAATACATTCATTCAGTCTTTTTACAACATTTTCGAACATAGGTCGCTGAATTATTGAAATTTTTTCAGAAATCCGAGTTTTCAGGTCTTTCAGATCTCGTGGATGTGTTTCGAAAACGTGGCTCATAAGGTATCTCCACAAAATATAAAATCTGGAACGTTCAATGGCGAACGCTGCAGCCAAGCGAAATACGTGCGACACAACAATATGCGGTTATCAACGACGACAACGAAGTGAGGGAAGCAAAAACGAGTTTATTATCTCGATATAGCGCGTTCCGTTGACAGTACCAGTAACAAAACGAACCGTTTTTTTTTTGTCCAGAACGTTTTTTTATCCGTTACAGGAGCTATTTCTCAAAAGTTTTTAATCCACCTTAAAATTGAATTGCGAGGTGGTACATGGTGTAACTTTGTATTCTTTTCGAAACTTTTTGCACTGTTGTGTTCGATTTACGCCGAAAATAACATTCTACGCAAAACGCGCGTTCCTTCTCGTTATGGGATGTCATGATAACTGAAACTGGACAAAAACGAATCGTTTACACACAGTTTGCGTTGTAGTAATGTTACCAACTGCGCGTTCAAAAAACAAAACACCGTCCGTCTTCTCTGGGTCACTTTAATATAAATAAATTTTTTAACTATTAAGTCTTTACATTTTCATATTTAAATGGTATAGATTTACCGTATGCATATATATACATATATATATATATATATATATATATATATATATATATATATATATATTGATGTATTGGAGAGTAGTTATTGTATGAATTAACAAAATAAAAACAATGTTGTAATGCTTGAAAATTACGTTATAGTCGAAAAGCTTTGCAAATAAAATAAATTTTATAGTGTTATTATTTTGTTTCGTTATGTTTTCATTTGGAATCCTGAATGTGAAATATAAATCGTTTCAATTATATTACCTTAAAATTAAATTAAATTTTTCAATATTTTTCTACATAGGAGGTAATGAAATTCCGTTACCGCCTAGAGACAGATCGAAAATACTTCACGTTGCGAAACCGCGACATCAAAGAAAACATCCGTTAATAATACCGGGTTCGCATGAACACGTCGATCAGTTAAATGCGATAACAAATACGGAAAACGAAACTTTAAATGAGGGTAATGTATATATTATATTGTAATATTTCTGTATAAGTCATCATTTAATAAGGATAAATTTTTTATTTTGTGTCTTTTTAGGTCCTTTTAACGAATATTTACGTTAAAAAAAATTGTCCAGATAATCCAAAACTAAAATCATGGAATAATGTAGTTACACAGAAACTTAAATTTACCTTTTGCTTGGTTAAAATTCTGGAAACTTTATCATAAGTACAGATTTTCATTCCACTTTATTAAGTTTTGTAGATCATTTATTAATATGAAAAACGGTTTATTTATTTCGCACTGTGAAATATGGTACAATATTTTTTCCCCCTGTCATCTCTACTAATTATCGTAACCTTGCTTTCTAGTAATTTCTTAATTTTATTCATGCAATTTGTAGCGTCTATAATATATATATATAATAATAATAAACCGAACAAAATATAACACAAAAGTTTTTTAATCGTGAAGCTTTTCGACAGTTACGTCATTTTCAAGCACGCACCAAAATTATTACATCTTTTTTTAAAGATGAAGATGTAATAATTTTGGTGCGTGCTTGAAAATGACGTAACTGTCGAAAAGCTTCGCGATTAAAAAACTTTTAGTGATTGTGTTATATTTTGTTCGGTTTATTATTAGTTAATAAAATCACTACTCTCCAATATATTCAACATTTATATATATATATATATCTTTAGTAGTAAAAACAAGAGTATCTCTCTTTTTATTTTACACCTACCCACCACTTTATTTTGTTATACAACGCTTTTAACTGTTTCGCATGTGTTCTTTTACTAATTAAATAATTTGTTTTCTAGAATGTTTGGAAGAAGATTTAATATCAAAATCGTTATTAGAAAGACAATCGTCGAATCATGATAATGAAAGAAGGTAAGCTCGTCATTGTATTCCTCTTTATTTAAATTTTCATAACGTCCTTTTATTTTATTTTTATATATATATAATATATATATATATATATATATATATATATATATATATATATATATATATATATATATTGCGTGAATGCTCGTATAAATGTATATTATTATTATTATTATTATTTAAAAAAATAAATACAGTATTTATGAATTAGTTATAAAAAATAATAATTTAATTGAAAATAATAAAAAAAAACTAACCTGACCGGATTCGTAATTACTTCAACCATCCTTCTTCATTTAATCCTAACTGTCTTGATCAAGAAACTAACAACTGAACTTTTAGATTGAAAAAACTAAACTCACTTGAAAATGAACAACCATCCCTTTTTATACCTTTTTCTTAAGCCTTGTTAAACGAAATATTATTCGATTCTCTTCATTATTTACTGGCTAAATGAATTTTTACTGGCTGTATTAAGTAAAATTATTTGGTCAAACTAATTTACTGGTTTTTTCTTCTTGACTAACCAAAATTAATTTTACTGGCTAAACTTTTATTAACGAATTAATTATTATTATTGTATAACAATAGTCCATCCACTACAAATCCGGTTTTGTTTTACTATAATAATTTTAATATATTTTACTTTAATTTAATAAATAATTATATATATATATATATATATATATATATATATATATATATATTGTTTTATTATATTGATTAAATTAAATATTAGTTTTCCACCTTCAATTTAATAAATTTAAATTTATCATAACGTGAACATACGACGATCGTCGTAATATATATATACATATATGTATGTGTATGTATAAGAAGAAAATATGTTTTATATATTATAAGGTCTATATGTTAAAGTACACATATGAATAAATAGACTTTGCACCAGCTGAATGTCATAACACAATAATCTAAAAATATAAATATAATTATGAATTAAATACGATATAACGTACGAATATTAATATAGATTAATAGAATTGTGGGATGTACATAAACAATAACAGAAGATGTTTTAAACGTCGATATATTTTTCTTATGTGCTTTATGTAAGAGATAAACTTTGAATATTTTAGTTTCCGCAGGTAGTAATAATAGTGTTTACATCAAACATCTTAGATAATTTAAATATGTAATCTTCGGCGAAGAAAATTTTATAGCGTTCGTGTGAAGGGTTTACATATATCTGTGCGTTTAATACAAAGCGTGTAGATAGTGATTTTAAATGATTTGCAGATTTTTATAAGTTGAGTCGCAAATAACCAAGACACACGTATGTAACAGAATATCTCGAATAAGAATTGTATAAACAATAAGTTTATTATGAGAATTGCCGACAAGTTGTTCACTGCCGCGTAGGATAAATAGTCAATAGGGTTATTTTTGTTTTTTATACTTAGAAAAATTTCAGTCACAGTAAAAGCGATAAATTAGCGATAGATTGTCCCCATTTATATATCTCTTTGAAGTAGTGCCAGACTTAACGGGATTATCCAGAAGTAGCTGACTTGTATCAGAATCCAAACTTTCATCGTCGTCTGTAATTTTATCGAAATCAGACTACCAGAAATCATAAGATCTAGTCTTTCGGAGTTTTATCAATAGTAATACTTTTAATTTACTCGTTGCGATTGCCTACATTATAATTTAGAGATTCTCAAAAGTTACAGAATAATATGTTGGTTTACATTAAAGATAATCTAAAAATGATGTTAAAGCAAATTAGAAATGACGGATGATGCTTTCGATAATCAAATCGATTCGGAATTGACGGCGTTGGATGATTTATCGATGGACGACGATGATAAATTGGTTGTAAATCAATCATCGTCTAATAATAGCAACGAATTAAAAATCGACTCAACGGCAATGGTCAAATTGGACGATCACGTTTCGTGCGAAGATTTATTGGATTTCGCTTGTGACGGGCCTAGAAGAACGCGCGGTAAAAGTCGTGGCATGCAAAGCGACGAAGTTAGAATTATGGAAAAAGTACTAGGTCCAAAAGTGAGTCGATTTATTTTTTTTATTTCTGTCAAAATTCGATATAAGTAATGTGGCAATTTTGAATAATAATCTGCAATATCGGCTACCGTTAGGCATATTAGTTCGAAAAATATAGCGTCAAATTTTGTCCGTATGAATAAATACTATTTAGAATCGGCGAGTGTTAGTGTTGAATTAAATTAACTATCTAAAGCGTATTTAATTATAAACAAACGAAATAAAACACAATCACTAAAAGTTTTTTAATTGCGAAGCTTTTCGACAGTTACGTCATTGTCAAGCGCGAATTAAAATTATTACATCTTTTTGTGTATATGAAAAACCAGAAATGTTTATATAACGACAACTTAAAATTTGATATACATATTTCACTAGCCAAACGTAATTTCAATTTTAGATTAATTTACAATAAATTTCATTTATAAAACAGATTTTTGAATAAATTCTTCATCAAAATTGGTAAATATCTCCCAAACCTGGTTCAGGTTCTATTAAAAGTTGAATTTTGATGAAGAATTTATTCAAAAATCTGTTTTATAAATGAAATTTATTGTAAATTAATCTAAAACTGAAATTACGTTTGGCTAGTGAAATATGTATATCAAATTTTAAGTTGTCGTTATATAAGCATTTCTGGTTTTTCATATATACAAAAAGATGTAATAATTTTAGTTCGCGCTTGAAAATGACGTAACTGTCGAAAAGCTTCGCGATTAAAAAACTTTTAGTGATTGTGTTTTATTTTGTTTGTTTGTAATTAATTAATAAAATCACTACTCTCCAATATATTCAACTTTTAAAGCGTATTTACTGATTATATCTGAATAAGATTGCTGTGCTCTCTTCTTTGAATTTTACTTCTGAACAGATGAACAATTTTTCAAAAGGCTCGTTAAAATAGTGGAGGCTAATTTTAACGTTTAAAAAAAAGAGATGATGTGGATTAGCTAATTGAGGTAAAATAATACAGAATTATAATTCAAAATTTTAATAATTACCAATTTACAGCGCGAGAAAATTTTTTTTCATTATTAAAATTATAGTTGTAATTAAAAACGAAAATCGAGAAGAGAGCATTTCACCAATCAGTTCAGCTATTCTGGTTCTCACTATAGCTCAATTCCTAATTATATATTTATGTAAGAAGGTGTGTAGTGTTTTCTGTTTCAATGTTGTATTTTGTGTATCGTTTTTATCTTGGGAGCATCTTTCATATTTATTGTCTATCTTGAATTTTACTTTGTTTTTGTTTAAAAGCTATTCATCGTAGTCGTGTATACGATCGTTAGGTATTATAATATGAAGTAAGTTAGCATTATTAAATATTTCCCACTCGCCCCTACTCGGTTGCCTACTTATTGGTCCTGAATAACAATGATATCCTCGCGGCTCTGGCTACCTACGTCTTTATATCTAAAATTAGTCTTTAAGTCGTTTTTCCTTTTTTTTTTTTTGTTTTTAATTTTTTAACAGTGCACACAATGGATAAGTTATTAGACTTAAGCCCAATTATTGTAAAAAAAAAAAAATAAAATTAAAGTTAGCATTAGTAATAACGTCTCTATGCTTAAATAATAAAAAAATTATATTTAATTCCCGATTTGTTTAATTAATATTATTCACATTCTAATTTCTAACTACTATTGAGACGATAAATATTTTTTAGCAACCATGCAGACGATGTAGCTTTGAAAGTGGCTTTAAAAATCACTTTTTTTTTTATATGGTTCGATCTGTAAATTTATAAATATGTGAGGTTGTTTATTTGTTACAGATTTATTATTAAAGTAATTACCTATGTTCACTCTACAAGCATAACTTTTACAGACATTTCTTCTACGTGGATCATTTGTAACGGTTTCGTATAATATATAGAAAATCGTGTTGGGCCAAATTTTTCAAAAACTGATTTTCGTTAAGACAGTTTAGCTTTTTTATCGTTTTGAACGGGCAATACCTATATCTATCTACATATATATGTGTGTGCGTATGTTTCCCATGGTCTTTTTGTTGATACTTGTCTAAATGTGTGTTAAAAATTTCAGCTCGATCGCATTAACTATTCGAATGTTATAAGCTGAGAAATTTGTTTTTTACTACATACGTGTTAGTAAATATAATTATAATTGTATATATCGAGTACCATTTCGATTTATTATATGAGATTTTCTGGAAATATTTTTTAATTTGAAGGAATTATCTTAAGTAGAAAAATTCTATGGAAAAATTCAAAAATTTGTCCCCCTCGCAAAAAAGGAAATATTAAGATATTTGTCAAAACTGAAATTTTTGATTATAACTCCGAAAATTTATGAAACGAAATTCTTCACGATTAAAATAGTTATTTATATAACGGTTTTCGATCTAAATATATTTTCTGAAAAAAAAAATACCGTGCTCAGCCCAGGTAAATAACGAGTTTAGCAATGAACTACACGTTATTTGATATACAATTAAAACTACAGCTAATAAAATGATAATAGAAAAGTTCAAATATTTATTTAAAAATTGAAATACTAATCGTTAAATAAGTTTGTAGTAATTTTTATATATTGTTTGTACACATATATCTTCTTCGAAGTCTATCCGACATATAATAATGATGAAGTGGCTACTCTATTCGAGTATTTTTATATTCAATTCGGTAATTTTGGTTACTGTTTAGTTGATCACGATTTTATTATGTAGCCATTGACCTGTTTTATGTTTGAAAAATCTTGTATATAATATATATATATTTATTTATTTTAGATATCTGGAGAAATGTGCATTAGTGCTCTCAATATTACAGATTGGGACGTACATCGAGCGATAAAATTGGCGAGATTAGAATCGCTACTGTTGAATAATCCGCATACTCGGGGTATGACAGATAGTGTAACAAACATATCAGCGCTAGAAAGCGTCAACTGGGATGTAGTGAAAGCAGCATCGTTAATAATGGATAACTTAAAACTGCCTTAGAAATATCCGTATTTAATATTTTCTATTTTTATAATCGTCATTGTATGTATGATATATGTATGTATATATATATATATATATATTTAAGTACATTATGAAATTTCAAAAATTTTATTTAATGTAGTTTATGCGATATTATTTACATAATCGTAGTGCGGTACAACAATTCGTTATTTTTTATCTAATAGTCACGAACCATGAAACGTTGTTATTATTCGGTATATATTCTAATTCAATTGTTATTCGTTTTTGCGTCTAACTTTATTCATAAAATTAGTGTTTCCAACGTGTGAAACTAATTTAAATGTATTTATATAATAAAAATTTTAAAAATTTCAAAAATAATTGTATTAGTCCTCTTTTGCGAGACAAAATTATGAGGGTATCTTTTAGCGATCAAAATTCAAGGCCGAATTTAAGAATATGGGTTCTCTGAATAGCAGCGATTTTCTTTTTTGGAAAGTGAGGCTAAATAAATAATGCGGCTCGTATCATTCGCATTTCAGACCATGAAAAGTATTTACAAAATAAATATGGTAAATAAATGTTAATTATCGAACTAAAATCGTTAATAACGGCGTGCCATTTAGATTCTTGGTTTCAGCACTAGTAATAAATGATCCTGTCATTGTCTATATTTTATGATTTATCTTAAATAGTTGCAATTAAAACATTATAGTTCAATATTTATGAAAGTATCATTTAAGATATATCTACTAAAATTAAAGAAAAAAATATATATTTAATTTTTTGATTATTAATATTTGTAAAAAAAGACAAAATCTATACTTTTGAATTTATACTTCAGTCTGCACTCCTTTCAATGTTACTGTTAAAATATGTTATTTTTTATATTTAAGTTCATTTTGTTCGAAATATATTTAAAAAACGCTATTGTACTAAATCGACCCTATTCTAGAATGATAATTTTATTATTCTTCTAATTTTTTTACTTAATATTGGCAGCTTTTAAATATGTGGATCAAATTATTATTTACTTCGAATAAATCGTTTTATAGACGACAGATGTATTTTTTTTTTGTATCAATCTGTAGACGATTTATAATCACAATCGTTGAATTTAGGTTTGCAAGAAAGTAACATATCCCAAAGGATGACCTTATTTTTACTATTACTTTTCCTTCCTATACGTGTGACGACACTGTGTCATCCTTTAAAACGTCGGATAGGAATATCCGGAAGGTATTACTCGTGATTCAAGGTATTCAGAGATCATGAAGTTTTTATGCATTTCCTATATTAATGTATATGGTATCGGTAACACACTTTATATATCAAGATCACTTATTATTATTCGAACATAATGCGGAACGTTTGTCATAAATCTTCTGATAATTGACTAGAACGATTATGTATGTCTTATTTGGATTGGTCTTAGTAGTCAAACAGCAAGATCTTCTCCTGGTTCATTATTTAATTAATAACAGATGGCTTTGTATATATGCTTTAGCAACATCACTTACAAGCGTAACATATATATATTTATATATATATATATATATATATAAATATATATATATATATATATAAATATATATATATATATATATAGTATAAATGCTACTCCAAAACATTACCCTTAAGAAACGGATGCCAAAATCCCTCGTAAACTAAAAATAGCATTAGCTATTTTAATTTGATGTATTTTATAGTTTACGATTTTAACAGATAATAGATTTCAAGCGGAAAAAATTCACTGATTTTATAGAATATCAGTATCTACATCGGAACCAAAATTTATGATACGGTGGTAAATCATTTAACTACTAACAAAGAATTGACTGAAGTATTTTCTTAAATATGTCTAGTAAACTTACTGATCTATATAATGAGACTTCTGTAACTAGTTTTACATATTTATGGATTAACACAATTATTGAAGGTTTCTATCTTTTAGGAAAACACGATTATAGAGGGGTAAAAGCAGACCTTTTGGTAGACATTGTTTATTATACCATCTTTGGTTTTAGTATGTTTTTAATTCTCAATCGAATATTGTCTACTGTAATACAGTATTTATAATTTAGACAATTCTGCCATTTTGTTATGTAACTTTTTTAATATGTACATTATTATATAAATACAATTTCAAGATAATCTGCAAAAAATGTCATTGTTTTTAACCATGTTCTGTTAAATTTTTTAAGATGATAGAGAAGTCAAGCTTTTAGGTTAAAATTTTTGCTGCTATTAAAAATAAGAAACCGCTACTTAAAATGAACAAATGATGATGGCGTTCGTTGTATTTTATAATCGGCTCTATTAGCTGTATGTAGATTTATTTTTCTTTATAAAAATGATAATTAAACGGCTATCGCGTTTTATTTTTTCTTCTTTTGTTTAAGATATGTTATGCAGTATTAAGGCATATAAAATTCATATGATTGAATATTAAATATCCTAATATTATAATGTTACACCAGTCCAATGCAGTCATCATCATTGCTATTAAGAACCATGTTCTTGTTTTTGTAGCTTAACCCACTATTCTTTTGTATATTTGTTTATCTTGAGCTGCGTTCTTAATATCTTGATAATTCATTTGCGTTTTATTTTTTATCTGGTCTATCCACGTGGCTCGAGGTCTTCCTCTTCCCTTTTAATTTCCCTTCAATCATTGTAGTCATGAAGGTGTTGTAACGTAGCATGTATCCCAAAAATCGATTTATTCTTTGTTCTATTGATTTTAACAGCTTCCTTTCTTCTTCTACTATTTGTAATATTTCCACATTTGTTTTCTTCTGTGTCCATGAGATGTGCATTGAGCGGCGCCAACCCCACATTTCGAAAGCTTGCAAACGGTCTTTAAGATTTTTGTTATCACCCATATTTCCGAACCGTATAATAAAATGCTCCATATGTACGTTTTCATTAGTCTTTTCCTTATGGGTAATTTGATGTTTGTCGAATAACACTTGTTTTTCATAAAACCTTTTTTTGGCGATTGCTATTCTTGATTTTATTTCGATATCACTTTTACCTTTATATGTTACTGTACTTCCTAGATCCTTGAAGTCCAATGCAGTGCTTTCACAAAAATGTACAGGGCACTCGATCTATATATTATATGAATACAATTTTAAAACTGAAATAAATTATGTTTCTTCCGCAGATTAAATAATCAAATACGAAAGTTAATCACTAGTCACTAAATTAATTAAAAATAACGACCGCTAAAGAACCAAAAAATAATTTTTACGTGAACCGTTTTTTTTTTATTTGTTGAAAGTTTTTATATTTTTAATGCATTCTAAACTGAACTTATTTTGCACACCCCATTAAGAATTATCGATTATATATATATATATAACAATTAAAATAACTGAGTAGAGATCATAACGAATTAATGTAATTTTGCGAAAAATATAAACACAATTATTCTAATAAATTATACACAAAAATGAATGCATGTTGTATGTAGATAAATAGAATTAGAAGTTAGTAAAAATTCTTGATAATATTTGAAGTAACATTTAACACCTAAAAACGGTACACAGATATATACGTACACAAAAAATTAAATAATCTTCAAATAGATTCTATTCAAAATAAATATGTAAACGCATTTACAACTGTAGATAACAAACTAACAAATCACTTCATTTACTATACATGAAAGCAAGCAAAAATCTTAAACCTTATTAGTATCATTAATGTAAAGTATATTTTTTATATTTATAAATGTACACATAAAATAAGCGTATAAAATGAACTAACTTTAAAAATTAAATAAGTCATTATTATTACTGAAATACATAAACAACAAATTATGATATTTATACATTTATTTCAAAACTACTATTTCTTATTCGAGAAATACATAAAATTTTACTTAATAATGAACATTATACGACAAACATTTGTAAAACACAAAACAACCAGTGAAGTTAATGTTCGACAAATGATATGTTGCTTGCAAACTCAGCTCTAATAATTAAACATGTATAGAGAATTAGAAAAAATAATCATTAGAGATATTAACATAAATATATTCTGCAGCATCTAAAAATTATAAATACATAAACAACGAAAATTTATTTGTCAGCATCCTAATTTATAGCTTTCGTGTAAATATATTTAAATACTTTACATTTTTATATGTAGAATATTGTTCAAATTAAATTAAAATCAAATAAAAGAAATCTAGATATGTGTTGGCGGATTCCTAATAATTTAGAAAATGTATGACAAGCGTCATGTATAAATTTTATATTAATAACTCGTGGTAAATCATGTGCAATAGTGCACGCACAATTTTCGTGAAAAATATATACGAATTATTTAAGATGCCACGTTTTCTGAATGTTCTCAACAACAAAGTGAATTATAAATAATGTATTTTTTAATAATTCTAAGTATCGTACGTTAACTTGTAATAATCTATAATTTACATTACAAATGTAAATAATCAATACGTAATTACTAGCGTTTGAAAAGTAAAGTAAAAGGTCGCATATCATCAACTGATGATTAATTTCGCGGATTATATTACAGTAATTTTCTGTACCTTCTAAACTAAGTATTACACACGCTCATTTGTGGCATAAAATTATGCGATTTCGTAAAATTTATCGCAAACAAGAAGTCAAACTTCGCAAAACAGTATTATTTTTTATATTAAGCTTCCAACGACAAATGTTAATAAAGTATTTTCTATTAAAAAAAAAAAGAAAATATTTTTTAACATACTATATTTGAGTATCAGCTAAAACAATAGTGAATGCGGGTGAATGAAATGGTCAAGGATTATTTTTATCTTTAGTAATAATTACTTCATTTTTGTCTAACTTTAAAGGAAATTAATAGCTTATGCTATATGGTAAAACAAAATCATTAATTTTTGATACACACAGAATATAGGCGTGTTTTTAATTTATATAAAAAATATCTATATATTTTATTAATATAGTTTTGAGGAAATTTCCAAATTTATTAATATATACTACGTATAATTCCACTTTAAATTGAAGGAAAAGATTAGCTCATATCAAAGTCATTATTCCACTAAATAACCCACTTCATAAGTCAATAAGTATAGATTTTTATATATTCATTTTCAAATAATATAATTACACAAAGTTATATAACGTACCTATGCAATAGTTCAGCGCAGTAGTCATGCTACCGCTTCGACTTATAGTTTACTGTTTTAATGTCGCTGCATAGTACCTTGAAGTATAGTAGAACCATTTAATATAGGATATGAGTTTGCTGCTAAACCGGACGGATCATCAGGAGCTTGTGCTACCGTGACAACCGGAGGTATCTGAACTGGAGCCATCGACACTGTTGCTATGGATACTGGAGTTGTTGCGACTGCTGCCAAACTAACCGGCACAGTCGCCATACTAGCTGCCACAGCGGTTCTTAAAGCATTTATTACCTGCGGCTGGGGACCCTGATGTTGAAGAGAGCCAGTATTGGTTATTGTGACCGCGGGTACTGTAACAGCTGCCAGACTTAAAGGAGTTTTATCACCGATTCTCATACGAGCATTTTGTTCTAATAAAAATTCGTTTGTTGCTTGTAATTCATCATTCTTCTTTTTCAGTTCCATTACTCGCTTACGTAACATAATATTCTCACTTTCCAACATCCACATTGTACGATTCTCGATCATATCGCAACTGCTTTTGCGATCTATACCCGATAGATCATCATCGCGGATACACCTCCTTTTATAACCATTGTGATAATCATCGTCGCCGCAATAATAGTCTCGTTCACTCATAAAACGGCGATACCATTCATCACCGTGATTACATGTGCCGATATTATTACCACCGCCATTTTTATTACTCTGACAAGATGGCTGTTGTTGCTGCTGCGTTGCTTTTGAATCCTTCGTTATAATATGACGAAATTTACAACTGTCTCTTTGACATCTTCCCTTAACGTAATCTATACAAGTAGAATAACTCTCCTCTTCCGACACTTCGCTCAGATTTCCTTTTTTATAAATTTCGTACACATGCGGCAACAATTCGCCGTGTTTGTGATAATAAGCTTCTTCTTCGACTGTGCAATGAACAAATCGACAACCTACTCTGAAACAACCCGAATTTTGATAATCGTGACAAAATACATAAATTTCTTGTTTATCATTTCGAATCGGATGAAAATATTTGCATCGTTCGCGTTTGCAGACATTTCGTAAATAATCTCGACATACCGTCGGCTCGTCGAAATTGTTACCGCCCTTTTCTTTTCCAACGTCGCTTTTCATATTTGATTTGCGATAAATGTATTCTTCATTGTTTTCAAACTTCTTATCCGTCATAACTAAATGAACGGCGTGTAAAATAAGAACCCTTCATTTCCATAAAGTTTTGCTTCTGCGTATCAAACAGACCAAAAATTTTACAAGAAATACGATTACTCGAGAATTATATTATCATTATTTATAATATATAAAAAGTACAATCGCTATTTTAATGAAATAATTTCAACGTTTTAAAACAATACGAACAAAATAATTTCAACTATCAAACATACAATCGTTTTTAATCAGGAAATAATTTAGTTCGTAAGCTATACTCTACGGTGGTATTCGTTTTGTAAAAACATTTGACTTTTTAACAATTAAAGTTGCTTTATTTTTATAATATATGTATTATTTTTAAATCTTTGCACGAATTTATATATATTTGACACTACAATTAGACAAACTGGAAGCTATCAAACAGTTTATCATGTGAAGGTGAAAAACCCATCATTTATTTTTCCTTAAAGAACTAAAAAATCAGCTGGTTTAACACGATCTAATCTCCTCACTTCTCCGAATTATCAAATAAATTTAAGACCAAAAGATTTTTATCTTTTTATATATACATATATATGTACATGGATTTTTTCTCAGAATGCGTGGAATTTTACATCATTACGTAATAAAGTTTAGTATTAGCTTAATGACTGATTTAATAGCAACAATACACTAAAACATGAAAATTTTAATATTACAGAATGCAATAAATTTCAGTGTGTTTAAAAATTACTTAATTTCACCATCGATTATCAGTAAAAATATATTTGGTATCACACACATTACACTTTTCCCCGATTTTTATATAACTCGCATTAAGGTATCTGTAGTGTATAAATATTTCATGAACATTTCGATTTATTAAAATAGAAAATATGCGTAGTATTTTTGCATTAGTTGTAACTTAAAATGCCCTATACGATTATAAAGATGAACTATAAATGGAGTACTATTACATTTGTGAATTATATACACGTTAGTTACCTGATATATATGCTACAAATCCAATAATAGAATAAAAATTGATAACCTTCATTAAACTTTTAGAATACATAGATATTAACTACCGCAAATATCATTATATCAACTTTTAAACCCGACAATAAAAGACAACAAGTGTATTAATTCGCAACGAAAGATCTAAATAACGCCGATATTGGAAATTAAAAATCTGACAATGAAATGGTACTTAAAATTTGTTGAAATCCACTTATACTTATAAAGTATTAATAAACACAACAGTATAAAATAATTCTTAGTATGGGCAACGATGATTTTTATTATAAGAAGTGAAACTGTTTTCAAATGTAGTAATTAAAATTTAAAAAATAATTTATTTATTTTTTATCAAAACGAATTACATTTTGAAATTATTAATACAAATGTCATAAAATCGTTTATTATTATTTTTTAAATTTTAATTAATCATTGAACTGTTTTATTATTTTTAAAATTTTAATTAATCATCGAACTGTTTTATTTTTAAAATTTTAATTTATCATTGAATTGTTTCAAATAATAATAATTGTAAAATTAAATTTGTAATCATGTATTTACGATCCTGAACCAGGTAAATTTACGATTTCCCCACCGACAACGGTGCAACGTAATTTTTCAAAACTATTTTGTAAAATAATTTAAAAATACAAAAATATACGGGTGTCAGTCGAATGACTGGTTTGAGGGGGATTATTAAACGCTTTCATAACACAACCTACATTTAAGTATGTATGCGCGAACTTCAATATATAATTTCTTGTTTACCTATAACTGAAGTACTAAATATAAACATGACATCGTTTTGTTGATATCTAAAACCCAGTTATCCCACATATTTAACATTTTTATAATTTTAAATTTCACTCCCGTGACCATTATTCCCATTTGTTTTCATAAATCTATTCGAATAATAAATATTTTTATGTAACCTTTTAATTCTATTCGAAGCTTTTCACATTTCTAATATATTTTATAACCTACTTTATTTTTCTACATTGAAAACAGTTTTTCTCTTTCTCGGGTTAATCGACATATCACTATCCTAACAGAACCCCATACCTTTGTCATAAACTGCTCCGTAAAATAACTTAGTATGATTTTGTTTTAGTATATAGTTTCTAGGATTACATCGGAAGGAATAACGTAATGATTTCCCCATACTCTAAATGAAAGTACCAGCAAAGGAACAAGAAAAAGTATGGGAAGCTATTGAAATGGAGAAACATAAACATTTCAGTGGGGAAGATGCATTTTGACTTTCAGACTCATGGAAACCGCTATTAGTAATCAATAAAGAAAACCTAGGAGCCGAGAACAATACATACTGAACAACAGATCAATCAGAATGCAAAGAAGGCTTATTATCTGATGGTAACAAAGTTTATGTTTTCCAGACTGTAATCATAGACAAAAATATAACTTTTTATTCAATCTTAATATTGTAATTTGTTTATAAATGCGAAAATTGCTTTAGATTAAGAATATACTATTTCATTTAATTATTGAACGATTTCTGTTCCATGCCAATGATATTATATATATATATATATATATATATATATATATATATATATATATATATATATATATATATATATATATATATATATATATATATATATATAAAGTTTAAATGGTTTTAGGATATAACCAATTCTTTTTCCCTTTTCTTATCTACTCGTAATTAAAGTACCTTATTTGTTGACTGTGTAATTATGAACCCTTAAAAACTAAATATTTTCAAATTTAATGTTTTATCGTGATAACATTGGACGTAGTGTATTTCTGTTTTGTGCATATATGTGTAAAAAATAGTTTATGAAAACAAATTTTTAGTTTGGTGGTTTAATATACACGCAGTAGGAAATATTGAAATGTGTGTTATTTCTCATTCGACAAAGCTAATTTGAGTATGTTTCTAGTTATAAAATCTACGCCTCGCAATCAATGCATATCATTTTATAGACTCTTTTATAATATTACATTCGTATAGTTTCATTAAATACTGACGAATTTTAGTTCATATACTAGTAACGACAGTCCATTAAAAACCTGATATATATAAAAAAAAAAACAAAAAAAAAAAAAACAAACAAAGTAAATCAGCGAATATTTCATTCTGTTTGTAGAATAATAATTTATTTGTGTATGAGTCCTGTATATAACTACTACTTACTTTTAGAATTACATGTAAAAATTTAATGCTAAAGTAATACGCAATCTAATATATAAAACCTTAACTTAGCGTTAAAATTTTACATTTGGAACGAAAATTTCTGAACAGTCTATTTAAAAATTATAATAAAATAAATAATCAACGTTACAACAGAATAATCAGTAACAAAGTATTATTGCTAATTTGGGAGGAGAACATAAAATGAAAAAATTAAATTCATTTTATTGCTGAACTTACACATGATTAAATGTAATTTTCGTAACAGGTTTTCTGTAAATGTTATATTCTCTTTTTACGATCAAGTTTTCACGATATTGATTACGGTTTTACATCATATCAATTTATACATTGTACACGTATTAACACGGTAACATATAATCGTGACCGTTTAATTTGACATTAATTAGGATTAAAATCTAAACAAACTACACACATATACACGATAGAAATAAAACAATAAAAATGAGATAATAGAAGACTAGCATTAATTAAATTTTCAATGGATGAATTTAATTCCTAACCATATAAGTAATGTTAAAATTCCAAACGTTAATAAAGCGAATATTATCCTCAATTTCCAATGATGTCTGGAAGCGTTTAAAATTTCAATTATGCGAACAACTTGTTCAGTAGTATCGTTTAATGATCCCGAATTTTCTATCACGAAATGAGCTCTTTCACATTTCAACTCTAACGGCATTTGAGCACTAATTCTTTTTTTAGCTTGTGGTTCGCTATTATGTCGTTCCATTACTCGTTGTAATTGTAAATCTTCCTCGCTGTAAAATTACAGTAATACACTATAAAATCACAAGAGTAAGCAGTACGTTTAAGTAATAATATCGTCCAAACATTAATCGTGTAGATCTTATAAAAACATATTTATTCTTATATGTGTAAGAAAATCTCAACGCTCTGAAACCGAGATTCTAAAAAAACACGGAATTGCTATTTTGCGAAGTTGTAATAGTGATCTCAACAACTAGTGTTCTATAGTAAATGATTCTATTATTTTTCAAGGTACTATGTAATAACATTAACATCTATAACTACAAGATACATCAATAGCTAAGAAATTATTTGTATAAGTAAATGTGTTTACACGTATTAATGAACAGATTAACAAAATAATATACACGAACGAGAAAGAGGGTAGTTAAATATGATAATAAGTAAATAATATAGGAAGAGTAAGCAAAAACAAAATCTACTAGCGCAGAAAACAGAGAAATAAATTAGTACGAAATAAGTGCATGTAAGTAATGTGTGAACAATAATTATGGATTAATAATGTACAAAGTGCGTAAATGTGCAAGATATATCAAGATGTACATTATAGGCTTTATCTTATATTTATGAAAGGCCATGTTTTAACCGCTGTCGTTTATATTTCTTATAGGGGACGAAAGGAGTCTCCTCCAGATTTGTTCTGGAAGTAACAGTCATAATAATGTGAATGTAAAGTCGAACTAATAAGCCTTCACTGGATTAAAAATCCCCTTTAACGACGGACAGAAAATGGAAGCGATCCAAATTGTAAGTATAAATAAAGAAGGCTCAATATGGACTAAGGTAGTATTGTTAGCAGATATAGCTAGAATATATCATTTTGATCCACAAAGTTACTGATAAACTAAAACCGAAAAACCAGACATGAAAAATGCCCGTCGATAGAATTCATGATAACATGGAAGTACTCCTCAATGAAGCAAAGAATTTACGAGCCACCAGATATCTCGACGTGTAAAACTGTCGTCTATTTTGAATTCCTTATCGCATATAGTGATCGGCAACGATTGTATTTATCAGTGACCAGACACTTTGTAATATCGGTCAGATAAAACCAGTTTTATTTTATTTCTAATTATTAATTCTATAGGGCGTTCTCATCATTTTGTTACCTTTACGTTGACGCGCATATATTAACTGGTTAATTCTCCCTAGAAGTCGGGCATCATTCCTAAAATCTTCTACAAAGAACACCTCGCCAGACTAACCGTCTTCACATCACTCTGCTGAAGTCCATGTTATCAACGGTACACCCTTGATAAATCGGACACACACAGATACGATTCTAAAAGACTCGCGATTAAAACAATGTAAGCGCTGTCAACTTTTTGGTCACACCGCCCATTACTTTAACCTATCTTCTCGCTGCATTTTATAATAATAATATACGTGCATATTACGCTAATACTCGAGTAAATAACTGAATTCTAATCCAAACTCCCGCGATCCTAGGAAAATAATAAATAAACAACAGATCATGTGCAAGCATGACTAAAGTTGGTACAAGGACAAATAATGATGGAAATTCATTATTCAAGGAAGTTCATTCGGATAACAATAATAATAACAAAAATGGTTATAGTGGTAACCGCGATAAATAACTGCGGTGGTAGTAACAATAGTTCTGATATGCCATCAACGTTATCCTCATTCTTGAACGAATTAAAAAGTGCGATAAATCACTCACGACCTTTATTAACAAAGATGATTGGAAAAGTATCTTAATGACGAGAAACATAAATATTACTAAACAGTCGCTGGTGATTTTGCTATGGAATGCCGATGGTATTATTAAAAAAAAAAAATGAGCCGTAGATTTTTCTTCAACAAAATGCCATCCACGTTGTAGTAACTTCTGAAACACATCTAGTAAGCAGTAACAGCTTTAAATTAAATTGATTCAATTTACATATACTGCACATCACCCAGATAGCTCATTTTGTCAGGGCGATGATAGGAATTCATCTCAGAGGATATAACATATATGTGTACAAAACGAATACCCGAACCAATTCTACATACTAAACACAGATGTGTAATTCGTGAAATGACAATTATACTACAAACTTATAAGAAACAGAAGTGTGATATAATTCCAAAAACAAATTGTACAATTTTCAAGAAAGAAACACATCACTCATTAAAATGCATACGAGAGAAAATTATGAATGCTTCGTTTGATATTAAGAAACTCAAAAAATTCATAATCGAAATGCACATAAAGTCTATATTATAAAAGCTACCTAAAAATATACAGTTGGACTACTGTATCCGCGGTAACATTATGGTTTATCTTCCAATATAAAAAACATTTTCCATATAAATCAGTTTTTCTCGAATCATTCGTCCCGAATTTTTATTTGCTGGACGAGTCTATGACAATTAATGGAAATATAAGCTAGTCGTCATTTAATTAATTTTAGTTTCACACTGTACGCTAGTTATCAAATTACCAGTAATACAAAATTGTTTCTTTATCGCTAATTCGTAAGTATCCGTGTCGAGTAAGTTTTCCGTTTCTTCTTCATTTTTTACAAAATTATTTCATGTCAAGCGCGTATTTATTCGGTTCGCTTACAGTACTTTTTGTCAGTCTCTGTTTAGATGTTAAAATTAGAAGTTTGGTAGTGTTACACAAAAATATGATGCCGTGAAACATTTTTTTCGTGGGTTTTGTGCTAAATTATTTATAGACACACCTGTACTTACCTACTGTGTTTTGAAAACCTTCATCATGTCGTCAACTAAGAGGAAAACATGTAATGTTGTTGGGACATCTAAGTTAGAAAAGCGAACTCGAAATGTTCTTTCAATTGGCGAAAAAATAGAAAATTCTCGAAAGAAAAGGAAAAAATCGTACACAAAAATTGCTAAATTATACAACAAAAATGAATCTTTAATTCGCAACTTTTTCAAAACAGAGTATCTGTTCGTGAAACTTTCAATATTTCATCTGAAACAGCGAAAGTAGTTTCGACTACACGAGATTAAGTATAGGTAAAAGTTGAAAAAGCGTTAAGTTTTTAGATAAAAGATATGACATCAAAACCGGTGCCAATTAATGAAATTATTTTGTGTCAAAAAGCTTTTAGTTTTTACGAGAATTTTCGGGGTGAAAATGTTGATGAAGACGAAAAACCATTTAAAACAAGCAAAGGATGGTTGTTTAGATTTCGTAATCGATTTAACATCAAAAATATAAAACTTACTGGAGAATCTACTTCTGCTGATCAAGAAGCCATCATTTTCTCCCCGCTGATTTGAAAAGAATATTAACTGACGATGGCCAGTATAATGCAAAACAAGTTTTCAATTGTAACGAGACTAGTTTATTCCGGAAAAAGATGCCTAATCGTGCATACATTCGTAAACATGCTAGGCAGGCACCAGATTTCAAAATGTTCAAAGACCGAGTTACGCTGCAATGCAGTAAATCAGGTATTGTTTGCAAAGTAAAAAATCCACGTGCTTTTAAACCCTCTTGCCTGGTTTCTGGCAACACAGTGCAAAAGCATGAGTGAAAAGTGTTTTGGTTTAATCAGTATTTTATACTGAAAGTAAACAAAATATTTCGGAAAGGAAGAATTGCGTGTCAATGTGGTTTTGACAGTAGATAATGCTCCTGGTCATCCTCATCTAATTACCAACGCTGATAACAATGTTAAGGTAGTACTTTTACTAATACAATCTCACGAAGTGTTGGAAATTACTGGCAATAGCTGACGCTCATCAACGGAGCTATGAACTGAAAGTAACGATCAAATTCATGCTGGAAGAATTTGTAAAATGTTGTTCAAGATGTTACAGCTAATTTTCAGCCTGGAGAAAACATCGAAAAAGTTGTTGAGACAGGTAGGTAACTAGGAGGTAAAGGTTTTTAAGATTGACAATTACTGATGTTGAGGAACTGATGTAAGAGTACTCTTACGTGTTAACAAATGAAAAATTGGAAGAATTAATCAGTTCCTTTGCGGAAGATCTAAATAAATGAAACAATGTAGACTCCAGGGTGATATTTTGTTCAGTCTACATGTTGAATGGCGAAGTAAAACAATACGATCTGCATTTATAACGTAGAATTAATGTAAATCGTTTATGGGATGAGATGAAATGAGAAAAGAAACCGCTTCCAATCACATTATTTTTTGAAAAAGGAAGAAACGAAGAAATGATAATTGAATCACTATCGGATGAGTTTGTTCAGCCATCAACTTCGAGTGGGGTTACTTAAAATGGACTTTGTATAATGCATGCTATATGTACTTAACCTTGTATTTTTTGTGGTCAATTTTATTTTACTCGAGTTTATGATCTGTTTCAATTTTTTGTTATCCTTACTCTCTTAACATGATCTTATTATCTCACCTAAAAATACGTGTATTTTTTATATAGTTGCTCTAGATAAAAACAAAATACATATATAGATACCAAAAAACACACCCCTAATTGGCAAAATATGGATGAAAAGAGGGGCTCGCGATTATCCGCGGTTTCAGATATTCGTGCATTTTCTCGTAACTATACTTGTGCGGATACATTGTTCCAAATGTACATAAAATACTGCGCAAAATTTAATTCCAGAAACAGCTAGAGCACAATGAAACTATTGACGTGATATGTTATAGAAAGTTTAGCTGCTGACACTGACAATTACTTAATAAGAAGTTAAACACCGGAAAGGTAATAAATAAAACTCTTTGCTTTCCAATTTTTATTGTTGATAAAAGAACCAAACAAAAGAGAACTAACATCCGAAGAATATATCTTAATATTCAATCACAAAATGAAAAATATTGGAAGCTTTAAGAAGAACAGGAAAGTGATTATAATACATATAATGCACTGCAAACATCCTTATTAGGATTTTGTTACTATTTGAGAGAAAATGTGTGTGCTGTTCATAGTCGCCAATAAATTTTAAAAATATATTAAATTAAATGTGCAGATTAGTAGTCACTTATTTACGATTAACAACCAATAGAAAAATTATACGATATCATTGGTATCACTCCGCGACATAGCAAGAATTAATGCAATATGAACATGTATAACATGCATAAGCGTGAGATAATGGTTTTCTAGTTTTATTTTCTACGCATATTATTGCTGTTGGCGGATCTATGATAATGCACTAATTTATTAAAGTGTATCACTTTCAACATAATTTACTTTAGATTAATTTACTTATTTTTAATATGTTTTTGTCAAACCTTTTATTTTAGCAAAACAAAATAAAATCGAAGTTAATCACTAAAAAATTTATTACATAAACACAAACACGAACCTTTTCGACTATGAAGTCATTTTCAAGCTATTTGAAGTCATTTTCAAGCTATTTGAAGTCATTTTCAAGCTATGAATAATAGCTTGAAAATGACTTCATAGTCGAAAAGCTTCGTGTTCGTGTTTATGTAATAAATTTTTTAGTGATTAACTTCGATTTTATTTTATTTTGCTAAATTCATAAAATCACTACTCTCCAATACATCAACATTAATGAAACCTTTTATTACAACAGATATAACTATTAAATCTCGTGATATTTGATTTTATACTGTTAATAATTTATTATTTTATTATAACGCAGCAAAAGAATATTGTTGTTACCCTAGTTTAACAAACTCAGTGAACAAATTTCACGTTTTGGAAATAAAATTAAAATTACCATGTTACGACGATAATTTTATACAAATAATCCACCATATACTCAGTTTCGAATAACAAGGGCAAATCCAGTACTACATACTGATAACCTGAAATTCAAATACGATTTTGAAATACTTTGTACACTTATGCAAATTTATAATTTTAGAATTAACTAATGTTATAAAAGTTAAATAGATTAGATTTGTTTATATTTTAATCAATTATGAACACAAATTATATTCTGTTTTTATATGGGCAAGATAGACGAAAATATTTGAGCTCACCGCGAATACATCAGAGTACTTCATCTAATTTAGAATAAACCCGAGTAAAAATTTAATAAAATGTATAGCAAAAAAATCGATATTGTTATTAAATATTAGGGGGCAATTAATAAAATAAAATAGTTTGACTTTATATAACCTACATAAATTAATCCATCGCGAAACACAATAATGTTTATCAAAATAATTAACTTTATACAAAACAATAAACAAAAATACCTAAAAAAAAGTATCTAATGACAGACCACATTATTTCTTTTACAATTTCTGGATGTGTTATTTCATTTAATATGCGTCTTTTTTCAGCATTATTAAAAATCATATCACCTAGAGCTTCCCTGTTTAAGGTATCATCACAATGAAATAGTTCATCACCGAAGGCCTCCCTCAGCTTGTACCACGCTTTCTTTTTTGGCGATACGACTATAATCAAAATGTTTACAAATCATTAGAAAATTATTCTTGTGGCTGAATTATGTATTTAAGTTCAAAATGTACAATTAATTGTTTATTTACCATATCTGGCTATAATATCAGCATCAATAACAGGTATATTATGAGACTTAAAAATATTAGAAACCGTAGTCTTTCCGGTTCCAATTCCACCCGTTACACCTACTAAAAACATTGTATCAAAATAAAAAGATGAAAAATTGAATAATTTATCTTCACGATAAATACAAAACAAATAACTATCGATTAACTAATTAGACTTTTGCGTGCACTTTCATTAGGCACAAATGGTTAATGCTTAATGGAGTCGGTGAACAAAAACTGGAATTTTAGTCAAAGGTGAATTTTTATATGAAGTTCTAACATCAATTTCAATTTTAAAAATAAAAAATGACTAAATATGTAATGCAAGTTTTTGTTTTAAATAATAAATGTTATTAAATATAAACAAAATTTGTATTTCCTAATTGAGAACATATTACAAAAATAAACACTAAATAAACAATAAAAGTCACTGTTTTTATTAATCGGCATTCTAATAAGAATTCACTAATTATACATCCATTCAAAATCATGTAATAAAATAATGAAGGGAACGATAGTTATGATATATTTTGGCCAATTTTCATTAGACGAGCTTAGTTTAGTAATGCGTTGCGTATGCGTACTGCGTAGTGTGGCGCGGGACGGTAGTTGTAGGGTACTAGACGAATGATAGTTCCGAATTGACTATTGACTATTAACTTATTAAGTTAAGAGTTCAATTCGGCCTGCAATCCGCAATCCGCATTTATACATTACAACATTACATTGTAATTTTTAATTTGTCAGTTCTTCGTGATTCTTGTGTACACTTATTTTGTTGATTGTATTTTGAGTGAAAAGTCAATCTTAAAATTTTTAATATAATTTTAATTGTTAATATGTCATCTGAAAATTCTAAGAGAAAATTTAGTGATGATGATCTAGATGCTGAAAAGAAGCCAAAAATTCAGAATGGCGAAGCTAGCGGCAACATATCAGATAATGGTTCTGATTCAGATAAAAATAATTTTGATTTATTAGACGATAAAGACTTGGTGCGTGCAAAAATATATTGAAAATTTAAGATTATATAAGTTCAGGTAGTTATCTTATTTGATGAAATTTTAGTTATTTCTAACGTGAATATTGAAACTTTCAGCGCGTGCCCGGGCCAAGTCACGTCGGTACAGTAGTAATATGTGGCGGTACAAATTGGGATTTAGTAGGTCGTAAAGCTCCGTTGAAAGGATCGAAGCCTAGCACTGTTGGCAGAAATCTTTATAGTCCTCATTTATTTGCACCTTTACAAAAGACACGAGTGCGTTTGGTTGTTAGCGGTTGTAATGCAGCCCATACAATAGTTATAACAGAAGAAGGAAAAGCTTTAGCATGGGGTATTGTATATTTATAATATTTAATTTTGTAATAATGTGGGATTTCATTTTCTACTTAGTTTTAGTTTATTATGATTATTGTGACGGAAATAAAAGGATGTTAAAGTTAACATGTTTTGTTAGTTTCTATTTTTCTTTCGTAGAATATTGAATACACTTGCTTCCCGATAAATGTTGATTGAATAATTACATTTGTATCAGTAATTTAGAAAATGCATGTGTTATAAACAAGATGTCACGACAGGTTCGTAATGTACGATATTTTTTGTCCTCCGCATATCTGATGTATTGGCATTTAAAACCGCTTATTTTGACGATTTCATTTGAATCTTATACGTACTATATGTAAAATATCGTAATTACATCCTTTTGCGTTTTGTTGTACAGGGCGCAATGAAAAGGGTCAGTTGGGTACAAAAGATTGCGTCCGAAAAGATCTACCTGCTTTAATTGATGGTGTACAAGACAAAACGTTTGTTCATGCTGCCGTAGGCAGGAACCATACTTTACTTCTCACTGGTTAGTTGAAAGTACTATTTTTACTTTATTTGATGTTATTTAGATAGATAAAAATAAATGTATTTATAATATGCAAAAATAATGATTTGTGTTCATATAATGTATAAACGAAGATAGAGGAACTGTATACAGTTGTGGCGATAATAAAATGGGACAATGTGGTGTCAACAATGGACCTCCAGTTATAACGTCGGCTATGTTGGTAAGCCATATTGAGTTTTAAATTATCCGATTATTATAATCGTTAATTTTTTCTCTGTTTAGTTCGTAGTGTGCTGTTAATTCTTATATGAAATTAATCAAAGTTAAAGTATTAGTTCAAAAACAGTTTTTAGAATACTGTTTAACGTAATGATTTTCATAACAGTTTTTGTATGAAAATGAAGAAAATGTATTCACAGTAAACTAAAAGTAAACGTGTATTTGTTTTAAATATGTCTTCTTCATTGAGCATAATAAGAAGGTTATCATTAAACTGTCGCATTTTAAGAACGTTGACATATACATATGTGGATTTGATATTTGTGTGAAAAATTAAACTTCATTGCAAAAGATTTCCTTATATTTTTAATTAAGAGTGACTATGTAAACAATTTTTATATTTTATGTTGTTAAAATTTGAAGGTAAAATACAGTGGACCGCCTATAGTGAAGCTCGGTTGCGGAGCAGAGTTCAGTTTAATTTTGGATTGTAAAGGAGTTCTTTATTCATTTGGTTCACCTGAATACGGACAACTTGGTGTGAATTTCGATTATTTAAATTTTATTGAATAGGCATGCTCCAAGCAGAAAATTTAAATTACATGACAGTATATTAAAACTAATATAAATATATATACTTATATGAATGCATGTTAATAGTTATAGTTTTGCTTATCATTAATAGGCCATGGATCAACGGGTGAATATATTGCGCAAGCAAACAAGGTTTCATATAATACGGAAAAATATCCTAGAAAAATTACCGTATACGTTGAGAAAAGGAGAGATAATAAGGCCAGTCCAATTGATGCATCCGAAATTATTGATTTCTCTTGCGGAACTAATCATACAGTAAATATTACAAATACATTTATTTTTCCATTACATTTCATATCATCTGCTTCGTTTAATAAAGTATCTAATGTTATTATTCACGTTCATGTGTTACATTAATATTTCATAATTGTATACCATAAATTCTGACTTTTAAACATCAGTTAGTTCTATTTTCACTGCTATACACTTTCATATATTGATATATTGTTATCGTATCACGAGGATCTTATACTACTTATAAATCGTTCTTCATTCATAATTATTTATATTTCTTTACTATTTTGTTTCATTTGATTTTGATTTATTCGATATTTCATTTTAAAATTTAATGTCGTTATTTGTAGGTAGCATTAGACTCTCGTAAACGAGTATATTCGTGGGGTTTTGGAGGTTATGGTCGTTTGGGTCACGCCGATACTAAGGATGAATTATACCCTCGTTTACTGATGTTTTTCAGCACAACAGGACGCGGCGTGAAGTCAGTTCATTGCGGCTCTTCATACAGTTTAGCTGCCACCGACCATGGTGAGTATTTTGGAAATTTTAAAATATATATGCATCATATATATATTCTTGATTGATTACATATAAATATTCTTATATATTCTTGATGTACGTTGATAAGCATGATCCAGTCAAGTCACTCCAGTGTTCACGATTCATGACTCGATTGTTGCA
Organism: Coronaproctus castanopsis; assembly: GCA_032883995.1. NCBI lineage: Eukaryota > Metazoa > Arthropoda > Insecta > Hemiptera > Monophlebidae > Coronaproctus > Coronaproctus castanopsis. Next base: position 222,038,747 of record CM065053.1, read on the forward strand.
CATCTGTAAATGTAATCCTGTTAGCTCCTGAATTCTATCGAACCATCGTGGTGATCGTCCTATGGATCATCTTTCATTGTTGCTTGTATCATCGAACTCTTGATCCTATTTTTTTTAGCATAATGCGTTCGAAATATTCCATTTAACGCGCGTATACATCGCCACTTTTGGCAATCGTTTGGGGGCCTCAAAAAGTTATCTATTCGGTTCAGTATAGTCGCCGCTGCTCTCCATTTATTCTTTAATATAGACATGCACCGCAAGTGATTTGTATACGGCGCTTTACTTCTTATGAACTGCCGGTTTTAGCTATCAAACTCATAAATATACAGACGTATCCAACATTTTAAGTCCTGACATATTTTCATACATGGGCATTACATTTCTTCGATATTATACCAAAGCTATATGAGGAATTAACAAATACAGACGTATCCAACATTTTAAGTCCTGACATATTTTCATACATGGGCATTACATTTCTTCGATATTATACCAAAGCTATATGAGGAATTAACAACTATTAATGCCTCTGGTAGTTCTCTTATTTTATCAATACTTGCGTCGATCAATGCGTAACATATATCCTTCTCCCAATATTCTGCCCGTCCATGTATACAACACCATTCGTATGTATGTTCAGAATATTGGTTAAAAATAGTATAAGTGACAAAGTACATCCTATAATCATTATCACTCGGTGTTAAATATATCTGAAAGACATTTTTTATTCTCCTTAGACTAACATCCTAGTTATTTTTTATTAATATATTTCGTTCATTAGGCATGGTATATATGTGTGGCTTAACAAAAAAGAGTGGCGAGGCGAATATGTATCCGAAACCGATTCGGGATTTACAAGGTTGGAAAGTTCGAAGTATTGGTTGCTCAAATACGAGTACAGTAGTGGTAGCTGATGAATCAGTTATTGCGTTTGGACCAAGTCCTACTTTTGGTGAACTTGTAAGTACTTTAAATGTAAAAGTGAGTTAAACATTTTCAATTTATATTTTGTGGATTTTTTTATAATTATTTGTTTTGTAATTTAGAATGAAAGAATCACGCACGTAAAGTCACCATCATTATTATAAAAATATAGAACATTGTCATGTTAACTTGTGTATCAACAAGGGATCTAGAAAATTATATTTACAATTTTATTTAATTGTAACTCATTTGGCGAACAAGAAATGTTAAGTGTAATCAATGAAAAAGTGAGCGTGTGACTTTTTAATGTATTGTATATTTATTTGTTTAACGAAAATGTCTTAAATTGTACTGTTACTAATAACTCGTAAACATGTACTTACATACAGGGATTAGGAGATAGTATTAAAAGTTCTTCTCAACCGGTTGAGGTGAAAAAGTTAAAAGGAATTTACATAGAACACGTTTCCTGTGGTATAGGACATACCGTAATGATAGCAAGGGATGAAACCGATGAAGAAAAAGCAAAAATTCGCTTACTTCCGGTATATACTCCTTCCAGTTAAAGGTAATTATATAGTTGAAAAATATTTAATTTGAATCATATATAGTATTATTTTTTCAAGCTTGAAACATTTTTTTTTTTTAATTTCGTCAACATTCATTTATACTACCAATGAAATTCATGCATTATTTGTATTTATCTATAGTAAAATTGGAAGATATCAATTACAATCCGTTACTTTCCTATTCTATGTTAACTTTATATAAGCTCGTGTAAACCAAATTACTAGTATTTCTTGGTATTTGTTATAACAAATCTTTAATAGACGAGGTTCTTCTTTTTTACTAATCATTTTAACTATCTGAGTATGTCTCCATGTTTATAAATAAAAATATGGTTCTTTTTAGAAATATTATTCTAGTTATTTAAAGTGAGAAACAATATGTAACTAATTTATATTATATATTTCAGGTACCTGGATTTATGTTTTAAATCAATTTTTTCGATACTCATATTTGAGTTTCAGTATTAATACTCGGAAATTTGTTTATTGAAGTGTAAGATAATATAGAAAGACTGCCTGCGATAATTATAAATAAGGTATTATAAAATAATTTAAAAGGTGTTTGATCGTATAAATTTGCACGTATTTGAATATATTTTTTATTTTGAAGCCTAGAACAATATAATTATTATTTAGAACGTTTATATCAATATTATCATAATTTCCTTTTACGTTTGATAAATACTTTATTATGTTTTCTGATGCCGTATATTCTACTTTTTACTTGGATATGATTCAATGATCTGTACATGTATATGCGAAAAATAATATTTATAAAAAAATCTTATAAGGTAAAAAATTTTATATTTTATATAAAAACACTTTTTTTTTTCGTTATAATGCATTTAATTCATACAATTCTAGAAAATAACGTTTAAAAATTTAAGAACTATTTTGTAAGATGCTTGTAGTAATAGTAATAATTTATTCTCATGTACATTCGAAGGAAACTAAAATAATTCAACCCTGTCGTGAAATTGTTAGATATATTCCATCAGAATATTAAGAGATTATTAAATTATATACTACAGCATTAAACATTAGCTAATTAATTTTCTTGTTTTAAACATGGTTTTCTAAATACGGATTAGTAACATCAATATTATAGTTACATAAAATTTGAAATTAAATTATATATTTTTTAGAACTGAATTGTCCTTGTAATTTTATTATTAGCAATTTTGCTTCAAAATATAGTTAAGACCTATATTTCCCCTAAATAAGTGTATAATTTACAATGTTTCACTGCCTTAATGAATTAATGTAGGTTATTCAGATATTTTTATGACAAATTACTTATATATTAATTATATGTCTGAAATATTTTTGTAATTGCAAATATATTTTTCGCGAGAATATACCTGCATTCCAATTTTAAGTAATGTGTTCATAATCAGATAATGATTTATATATTTTTATACAATTTTTTAGTTCAAAATATTTGTGAGTTTAATTATTGTTCAACGAAAGATTAATCAATAAAAATTATGAACCGTATATTTTGTTATACTTTTAATACACCATATTTTATGGAAATTGAAATGTACCGATAAATATATGTTTTGTCACATTTGAACGTATTTGTAAGTACAAAAATTAAAGAAAAAATAAGATCCGAAGAAGAAAGCTTAATATATTTATTTATAAATGATAACCTTTCATAATTTTATGAATTTTAAATACAGTGCAACTCCTCTTAAAGGACACATTTTTCAGGTCTCGATGTGGAAAGCGTGAATAATTCTATAACGGACGTGAATAGTAATTTCGATTCTTAGAGTTCTTTAACGGACAAATATGTGACTTGTTCGTGACTAAAAATGATCATAAATTTGTTAAAGCTCAGCAGAATTAATAAGTGTGTGTGTATGAACAATAAAAGGTTGAAGTCGGACCAAAATTAGCTAATTTTGCGTTCACAGTTTATACTTGTGTTTTTGGACTCTCTTTTGTTGTACAGCTGAGCAAATAATGCAAACGCAAATTATTGCGTGCCAACCCTTTCACACTTTCTGCCTAGGTGTCTCGTGTCTTTACAACCATTTTACTCTTCGTTTACAATCGGTTTACTATCATGTTTTATTTATAAATGGCACCTCGTGTATCGTGAGAATCCCTTACTTTGTGGCAAAAAGTGGTCATTATTAAAGACCTGAAAAGCAACGGGTCTTCAATTCGACAGCTAGTCGAAAAATTCAAGATTCGGAAAACTAATTTAAAAAAAAAAAAAAAAAAAAAGGTGAGTTATGCGTTTTTTTAATGAGACGTCAACAAATGGAAAACAGTGTCGATTTCAAAGGACAGGTGTAGGTGAGGTTTGTGAAGGCTGGTTTTCCAGTGAGTACACCAGAGGGAGAAGACAATGAATTGACTGCCTCAAATGAGTTGAGTGAACTCGCGAGACTTCGCTTAACCGATGATTTCAAATTTATGAAAACTTAAAAATTGGGTTCACATCAGAAGAAATAACTAACATTTTAAACACGATTCAAGCAGAAAAAAAACAACTTTCATATATGACGGTGAACCACATTAAAGTGATGTTGAAGAACAGCCCTTCATCAAGTTGGGAACTTACTCGGAAGCGCATTTACTCGACTTCGTGAGTTTTATTCATGAAATGGAGACGAACGAGAGTTTTTCATGACACGTGTGCTGATAATAAATGACAGACTGGAAATGATGAAATCCAAATTAAAAAAAAAAAAAAAACATTTTTTTAAAGAATTATATAGGGCTCCTACATACTACGTATATAAATACACATAAGTTTAAAATTAAATACATTGTGCATATTATGATTTATTTGTAGTGGATTTTAAAGTAAAACTTACCTTAAAAATATTATTTATACCTTTAATATATACCAACTTACAACATATCTGTATGCACTGCGAATTTTTTAAAGACATTTACAATGGACATTTTCCACGGGTGTCGGTTATTTCACTGTACAATTTTAAACTTTTATAAGTAATTTTTTACTTATCCATATTACAAGTGATCTAAATTGAAAATTGTACTTTCGAAACATTATGTAATCAGTAAAGAATTTCTTGTTCACTCCTTTGTATGTGAAGTTGTTTTTCCCCCTTAAAAAAGCATTATTTTAAAATCATGCATGTCTACTGATATCTATTTAAAAGTTCATTTGTACGCAGCGATTACACTGCCAACATATGTATCGGTAGATTTTATTTGTAGACGTAGAGTCGCTTATGGTTCATAAAAAAATAATTTACCACGGTAGTTATTAATTATATGAACTAATAACTATTTAGGAAATACACGTAGTATCATTTTATAAATAATACCGTTGTGTTGTATCAAACGCTACATCTAGTAAAACCCCATACCAGTATGCTTGTTACATTTAAAATTATCTGTCAAGAATTCGGTAATCGTGGTTATTTGTTGCATTGTAGAAAACCTATGGTGGAAACCGAATTATACATTAAGATAAGCATGCGAGTCTCAGATGTAATATATTTTTTCTGCGAGTTTATTTAAGTGACGCTAATAGGGCGTATATAAGTAATTTGTGACGAGTTTTTAGGGATGTTATGATTTTTGCAATTTTTTGAATTTGAATATTGCATTTTCTTAGTAAGCTAATAGGGCGTATATAAGTAATTTGTGACGAGTTTTTAGGGATGTTATGATTTTTGCAAATTTTTTGAATTTGAATATTGCATTTTCTTATTGTGAATTCGGACAGTTCAGTCAATTTTTTCCTTTGTGAAACTTAAAAACTCCAAGCACGAGATATAAATCCGGAATTATTCTTGCGTTTAAATTGTTTATGATTTTTCATTAAGTACTTTCTTGAAGATATGTATTTAACAAAAATCAATTTTTTCCCAAAGTATTATGAAACCTCTATTTAAAAACAGTCAACTACTATTTTACAGTAATTTCCTTTTAAAAGCAACTTTCCTACGTACTTCTATGGTATAGTACTTGATAGGTTCGTATTTTTGTGTAACCGTCAAAGCTGATTTCTGGACAGCTATTTTTGTTTTGTTTTCGATGGAATTTTTAAATTAATTTTATGCCTCCGAAATATATTTTGCTGCATAGTTTTGGTGCGCATAATTTACGTTTAATTTTTTTGCCGAGAATAATTATCAGTTGTATATGTTCCGATGAATATTGTCAGAGTGAACATCGGTGAAGGTAAATGTTTAGTGGATTTGTGAGATCACTATACATTAAATAGATAAATTAGTAAAGTTAAGCAGGGTTTTTATTTGTATTTTTTCTCTGCAGTTGATTTTATTTTCTTATTCCTATATTAGTATTAATATTAAATCAAATATCGCACAGTATAAGCTCGGTATGTGTACATAAATAGGAATTGTAATTTATTTATTAAGCTGAAATATACTTGTTATTATTATTATTATTACATCGTCAAGACTAAACAATAAGCGAAAAGACTAACAAGTAAATTCAATATTTAATAAACGAACAAAAAGTTTGTCTTTATTACGGTGTTTGTTGATCAGCTAGATGAAGTCGTTTTAAAAAAGCGTAATTTATTTCTAAAAGTTCGAGGGAATTAATGATCTGATTATTCTTAGAAATGTATAAAATTTGAAAATTATAGGTGGGAAATGTTCATCATGTGTAAGGTGATTAGAAACACATTGTTTTTTTTATAACACGGTATGTTCTTTAAAACTAACAAGCACTTTTAACTGTGTATTCCTGTTAAAATATTTGCAAATAGATTTACACGTATCACTTGTCTATGTTTACGATGTTATACTACTTCACATCGTGAACTGATATGCATAAATATCTGTTTCTGTTAAAATTCATTTACATTTACAATCAGTTTGTATGATTACATAAAAATTCACTAAAAATATAATTATTGAATAATATGTCTAGGTCTGGGAGATTTTGATTCAAACACTATATTCAAAAACGAACTCGCATTATAATATCAAATAACTAGAAATTAAATTGCATTAATCTTGTGGAACAGATTTCATAAATCATCGTTTTTTTTAACACAAACGCATACACGTGTTTAATTTTGTATAATTTTAACGTAAAAATTGGCGACTTTAACTGAGAACTCTACCTTAAAATTAATGTCAATCTTGTATCTTCCCAGTTAACGAAAATACAACTACAGCTGTTTGCCGACGACGCCGCTATTCTCTCCACGAATCGTGATAACAATTTAGCAGCTGAGCGACTTCAAAAACATCTACAAGTAGAAAAATAGTTTAGTCTATGGAAAGTTAACGTTAACGAAACAGAATGCAAGCAAGTTTTATTTACCTCAAATAAAGACGAAAATTTAAACTAAATGGATATACAATTCCCAAATCACTTGTTAAAATCACGTTATTGCCAAACGCAAACAGCTCATTACATGCCGCAACATGTGCTGGGTGATTGGTAAATACTCAGTACTGTCGCTCGAAAATAAATATTACTTTATAAACTAATTTAGTCATACGGTATCTAGATTTGGTGTACAAAGAGCAACTCTATAGACTGTATTTCAATCAAAAGTCTTGCGTTATATTGTGTCATAACGCGTATATCGTCTGTTAAAGAAGTAATCCCCCCCTTTAAAAAAAAAAAGTAATCAGAAGTTGTGTTGGAAGATACCTACATGGGCTTGAAACCCATATCGATCCACTAACAGTAACAACCAACGTCCTACGCAATGGCGTGCATTCAGACTACTAATGTAGACTGTAATCAGATGGAATTAAAAAACCGACTGTAATAATCAAATAGTATTTCATATCATATAACTATAAATTAAGGAATATCGACCACTTCGAAGCATTACGGTATAGCTTTAACACAGATCAATGCTGGATATTATTCAGCGAAACAGATTGCATACATCTTATAAGCTTTAAAAAATAAAATTGTATCGCTTACTGATAAAACAAATTGTTTCGAACAATTTTTCTAGATTTTTGTACTTCGGAGCGTCTATTCATCAGAAAATAATAACGGCCAATTTTTATATAAATTGGATTGGATTATTAATTTAATCATAGTTGGCTAGCATTTTAGTTCATTTCTGATTTATATTTCGATTGTTGCTTATAAGTATTTTAAACGCCGGACAATATTACAGTAGTATTAATTTCTACATTAATTTACATGAATGACTTGAGAAAAATCGAATGAAAACCCAGCGTGGTCAGATTATAACCATTTTATTAATTGCGGAAATTTTAATATTTAAGACGTATGAATTGGTCTTTGTTCGTAGAATCTATTGTGAACTTTACATTATTTGATTTGACCTAATTTTATCGACTGTAGATATATTTTGTGTACATATAAACAAATAATGATAAACTTTATTAACGAAAAATTGTAAATAAATATATTGACACATCATCTAACCTATCAATTTAATCACTAAACGTTTCGTAGTGTATCAATTTTTTTTCAAACCTCATTGTAAAATACCTGTATAGCGTTTTCATTTTTGAACGATAATTCATAGATGTTGTATATATAACTAATAGCTATGAAAAAATTACACATTCAAATAAAAAAAAAAAACAGAACAACTGACAATATATTAAATATTTAATTTAGTGAAAATGTTATAAACTTAAAGCAGATATTTAATTCTCGATAATGCTATATAGCTCAAATTGAGACTTGGATCATGCCATCCAATCGGTCCAATTTCGCAATCGGCACATATTAGATATTTAAAACCAGATACCGTGTTCGAAAAACCAACATTTTCGAATGAAAATTTATCATGTACCAACCAGTATTGCCTTAAATCATCTTTTTCAATTGTTTCTTTATCTTTGGTTTGTGTCATATGAGGTAATGAAAACTGAAATAAAAATATTCTTTTTTATAAATTACATATTTATGTATACGATTTATTTACGCCTTACATATAAATCATTATATAATAAATTAGTACAACAAATGGATCAGGATATTAATTATTGAACGGCCTTTTACAATTTACCATGCTATAAATTTACGTAAACTTATGTAATTACTAAATCACTAACAATGGATTAATAATCATAACACATACTTTAATTTCCTTATATTCAGCAATTTTTGCATTTAAAATTCTAGAGGGGCAACGTGTACATATAATAGGATATTTATTCATATTATCTATAATCAAATTATTCGTAGCTTCAGCTTGATTGTTTTCATGACTATCTTTTTTAACTTCAATACCGTCTTTCATGATTAGTAAGACTTTAAGGAGTTTTAGTACATCATTATTATACGACCTTATTGCACTGCATTACACTATTTAGTATTTAGTTATTTACAGTACAGTTAAAATATATTAAAAATATAACGATATACACAAAACACAACTACAAATAACTTCACTATTTAGCTGAGCAAGTTTCCAAAATCAAAAAATCGATCTGGAATTATAGATACTCTGAGGCAGTATCTATAATTATATTTTATTTTTAATATTTTACTTCAAAAAACAGCGTAAATTAATTAAACAGAACTACTATTGTGTGTCATTTGAAAATAGTATATATATTTTTTTCATGTTATTATAATGATGTTAAAAAAATATTTTTTACTGAACATCGATATCGGATTTTATTAATACAATATGTAAGGTCGTTTTGTAATTATTTATTTTCGTTTGTTTTGATTTTACACTACTGTATGAATAAAGATGATTTTCTTATTTATTTAAACTAATACACAGATGGCAGGATAAAATGAAACGCGTTATACTTTTCAACAATGGTTTAAGTACTGGTGGTAAGGTATGATGTTTCCTTTACATGGTTTTATATTTTTACATCTGGTGTAGTTACATTAAGGCATGGTACAAATATGACTATGTGAATATGATGTTTAACATCTATAAATACGTTTTATTTTGATTAATTTACTTAAATTGTGGCTCATTCCTAGAGTACTTGTACACCTCAGAATTGATCGGGCCTGGATAAATTGATATATCTTGCTCCCCCAACACGGTAATTTTTAACAAGTTAAGAATTTCAAAATCCGCCGGAACTATTTAAAAAAGTAAAACAGTGGTGAAATTACACATATAAGGAAATTGTTTCCACCTAATATAACTGCTGAATTAGCCTTATCGGGAAAAAGTAAGATTAGCTGACATTTCTATCTAAATGTGATTTTTGCCGATTTTTAACACGGTCGGATGGTGAGCTTTTCTTTTTTCATTAATCAGACTTCTAGCCTAATTAACAAGCTGGGCTTTTTTTGGCTCATTCCTAGAATATTGATCGGGGCTTGAATAAATTTATGTATAATTGATTGGTGCTCGGGTAAATTGATGTATTTTGATTCCCTAAATATGATAAAAGAATAAAGAAAGCGTGGAAAAACTTAATATAAATTACACCTTTTCAAATTTTACTTGTATGTTTATAAATATGAAATAGGTCAAAGTTTTCCCGTTATTGTGGTAGTGTCGATTGGGTTATTATATTTATTTAAAAAATTTTATGTAATAATAAACAATAAAAAGAACGCGCTTATTTTTTTTAAGTGGGAGGGGAAAAATTTAAAGACACTGATATATTAGGAAAATTTAGTTTTTATTCATGCAAAGCATACAAGTATGCACTGCAAGGGGAGCCAAAATCAGTGTGTGGAATTTTTATCCACTAAAACCCCTCCCGCTGTAGAACAAAAGGAATTTTTAAATAACGATGGTGATTCCGACAAAAAATTCAGAGACCTCCATATTTAAATTAACTTATTGCAATGTAATAAGGGTTGAGGTAACATAGTCCTCCCTTGTTCCATCTAATAAAAGTTCGTCGAGTTTATGCTTATAACTTAAACTTAAGTAAATAAGCGATTAAAATGAGGATTGAGGATGGTAGAAACTTATACCAAACTTGAACGTAAATCGAATTATAAAATAGACCAAACTTATAAAATGGTTAGGTCAGTTTACAGTCGGTTAAGTTATGTTATGTTAGGTTAGAAGTATGATTAACCACCCGACTATGTTAAAAATCACATTTAGATAGATATGTCAGCTGATTTACTTTCTCTGATAAGGATAATTCATCAGTTACATCAGATGGAAACCATTTCCTTATAAGTGTTACCACTGTTTTACTTTTTCTTTCAATATTAACTGTTGATTATATTATTTACTTCTTTTTTTACATTTTCCGTCCAAATTTTCACGTAATTTCCTTATTTTCCCTTCCCTTTATTCTAGTCATATTCATCATTTCCTTTCTATAGAACCTTCAAAAATATTTTCCGCCGATTTTTAAATTTATAACTCGTTAAAAATAGTCATTTTTGACATTCCTGACAATAATTGCAAAAATTGGGGTGTACAAGTATTCTCGGAATCTACCCAAATTGTTATAAATTATATACATTATTGTGTTAATTGCGACTAAGATACGAGATACTTTTATTGTAAGTTATATAGTGTTATGTTTAAATCTAAATCGAATGATAAAAAACAATGTAACAGTTCATAAATTAAAACATGAATATATTCGGAAATATTTAGACATCACTTTGGATCAGCAAATGAACATACTGAAAGTATATTAACAACCACGCAACTGAGAATTGGGGACCGCCTGCAACAACAATACGAATTTCCGCCTTGGTTTTGGTTTTTTCAGCAGATGAATATGCAGATTCGGTATACCTAAATAGAACTCACGTAGACGTCGAATTTCATTCAGTCATGAAAATAATTACAAATACTTTGTGATCCATTCTAGTACCATGAGTACTAGTGTTAAGTAACATTAAGTTTCGGCGAAAAGAACCAGTGTTAAAAAATTTGCCAAGCATAAGGAAAGTACAGACGTCAATACACCAGGACATATATACAGTGGATTGTTCAAAAGTTAGAAAACCTGCATATAAGATTACAAAATTAATCGTCGATATTTTTAGAGAAAGAACCGTAGTCAGGATAATCCAGATAGAAGAGGAATTTTTCTCTATCCAGACGATGAACCACAACATCTCGATCTATCAAGAAAGATATAAAGGATGGAGACGTATGGATTTAAAAACGAATCATCATATAACTGTGGAGATGTAGAATAGATAATGGATTGGAGTGGTGGGGAAGGCATTATTAAAAAGGGCAGAATTAGTGACGGAGTGGTTTAAAATATGTTATAGTATAGTATAGGTTAAGTATTATTTAAGTACTCGTAGACATACGAATCAATAAACTGTAGGACATAAATACTGTTGAGAAATTATTATTATTAATTAAATATTAATTTTTTTTATAGAAATATAACACGTTAGTGTGTTAACAGCTTAGGTGTAACTTTTAACGTTGCATGTATAAATTCTAAATTGTAAGTTGGATGATTAAAAAGTGCAATGCACAATGTAGTGCTTATTATTTTTCAGATATAAATGATAAAACAATTAATAAATTGTTTAAAATAAATGTTAATAAATACTTACCTTAACTTTCGAATTTCACAATAAATAAATTTATTGACGTTAAACACGATACACATCCAATTTATACAATTTCAGTCTATCATTGAATGTATAATTTAAAACATTTTTGTGGATAGTTGCTTGCTCTGACGTTGATTTTATGTGTTGGTAACATTCTAAAGAAAAATCATTGCGGCTTTAAGTTATTTTATTTACGTTTATGATGTAACAGTTCCGTATATATTTAATACTTGCTTATATGTTCAGGTTGTGCCTGTGACGTCGACGTTAGATCAGCTGTTATATGTTGCTTCTCAAAAATTGGATATTAAAGCAAAACGCTTATTTACATCAAAAGGCGGCGAAATAGATGATGTTAATGTAATTAAGTGGGTAATTTTTATGTGTATAATTTAAATGAATGTTTTAGCTTATATGTGCAAAGGTACGTGTTTTTTGTTCAACAACATGATCAATATTGAGGGACAAAAACGTTTATTTAGATTAATTATATCGAGACCTCAATTTATATATATAGAAGCAGTTATGACGCAATAGCAACTCTCAGGACTTGCGGAGAAAGACTAATTGCCCTAAAGCGCATAATGTATGTGTGTTTCGTTGATTACGAGAAAGCTTTTGATAGAGTCGATTGGAATCAATTGTTTACATTATTGGGGCAGATAGGAGTACCAAGCAAGCTAATTAACATAATAAAAAGTTTATACATAAAACAAACAGCTGTTGTTAGATAGAGAAATGAATACACACAACACTAACTATCACAAAAGGTGTCAGGAAAGGCTGCCCTCTTTTACCACTACTGTTCAACATATGCGCGGAAATGATTGTCAATGAAGCCTTACAAACATGCAGGGAAGGAATCAAGATCGGCGGTCGAAAATTAAGAATCATCAAGTTTGCAGATGATCAGGCAGTGTTGGCTACAAAACCGGAAGCTTTAGAAAAATGTTAACGATACTGCAACATGCGGCGAAGAAATATGGAATGAACATTAATGTGGCAAAGACCAAAATCATGTGCATTACTAAAGAACCAAATATGGTTAACATTAGACTAGAAGGAAAAGCTTTAGAACAGGTGGAAAACATACAAATATTTGGCACAATGGATTACAGAGGACGTATCCTGTCATAAGGAAATGGCAGCAAGAATTGCGGCAAAAACAATATTCATGAAGAAAAAATCGTTGATCACACAGCGAAGCATGTCCCAAAATTTACGGAAACGAATAGTAACAACATATGTATTGCCAGTAGCCTTGTATGGGTCAGAAACCTGGACTTTGTCTGTAAAAGATAGAAAAAAATTAGAAGCATTTGAAACTTGGTATTGGCGTAGCTTGCTAAAAGTATCATGGACCGACAAAGTATCAAACCATATTATTTTTAATCGAGTACAAGAACGACGTTTTATCCTACGAAGCATAAGAAAAAGGAGGTTGAAATGGATCGGACACATATTGAGACATGGCGGAATGCTAAATGAAGCTATGGAAGCAAAAATAGCTAGGAAAAGACCGAAAGGCAGACCTAGGTTAACGCTAATGGACTCCATAAAACAGGAGGCAAGAGTACAGTCGTATGTACAACTCAAAAGAAGGGCGGCAAATCGTATACAGAAAGACATAGTGATGGCGTTAGGACTGAAAAAACCCGAAAGAAGAGAATATATATATATATATATATATATATATATATATATATATATATATATATATATATATAAACTTTCGATTTAGTCCATTGTCGGCGTGCTAATTAGTAGTATATAATTTGAACATTGTGATAAATTGAAGTTTTAATGCGAATATTGATCTAAACTGAATAATATAATATATATTGATATACTGATAATATTATAATTTTTGCTAGAAATTTACGATTTACAAAAAAAAAATGCAACTTAAATAGCCGCTATACACTGTAGTTACGTTAAATTACTATATGAACAATAAGTTAGTTAATATCACGTCTAATGATTATATTCCAGTTATTATTTCAGCGAGAGATTTAATAACTTTAATATGTCTGAAGACTATCGTTCAAGAAATGTAAGAAATGCACAATAATTTACAGTATTCATATTGATGTCCTGTGACGACAAGGTTGTAATTAAATAGCATGATATAAATTTAAAACTCTAGGGAAAATACGGACAATGTATTAATAATTCGAGTTTTTAAATAAACATTTATTAAATGAAATATAATTATATTATGACTTTGTTCATCATTATGTAATTTAAATTAATTTTATTCGCATGTTCTTGGATCATGGATTGAAGTCATCTAAAGAACATTAATTATTAATATATATGAAACTTAATGATTAAACGTATTGGACAAATTATTTATCGTAATTATGATATGTTATGTATATTATGACATATCTGTAAATATTTATTAATGATTTACGTTCTTTTAATTTTTAGAATAAAGTTTTATAATTGTCAACGGTTTCTATCACTGACATATTTATGTTTACAGAGATGATGATGTCTTGTATGTATCTGCAGGCGATGCATTTATAAATTGCAGTAATCGTGATGATTATATATCAAGTACGCATCATGTTTGTGATAAGAGTAATGATAATAAGTTAGAAGAGTGGATAACATTAAATGTCGGCGGGCAGTGTTTTGTTACGTCTCGATCTACTCTGCTCTTGAAGGAACCTATGAGTATGTTAGCTAGGTAATACGTAGTAATGTTAAAAATTAATTGAATTTTGAGGTTTTCTAAACCTCAATTTAAAATGTTATTTTCTGGGTTCAATTTTGCTAATTCGAAACAAATCCCTACTATTAAAAGTTGTTTTAAAATTTTTAACTTTTTAATGAATTCACTCTACTAAATATTTTCACATTATTTATAACTTTAAAAAATAAATTTAGCTGTTCATGTAAAATAACTTCATTTTTTTCGGTACTTCGATAATTTTGTGTAAATGAGAAAGTTCTTTAGTTACTTCATTTAGAGACACGTGCAATGGTTTTCCAAAAATGTCTTATACCTGTTTCACAAGTTACCTATTTGGATTTGAATTTGTTTTAAAGGTGTTGCTAAAATATTCAGAAAAATACATTAATTTTCTGCTCCTCAATTTTTGCCTAAATGTAATTTTATGTTGAATTGATTAGAATTTGGTTGTAATAAATTCTGTGTTTTTAGCCAGAGATTTGCTACTTTTATTTAGCTATTAGATGGTAATTGAGTATGTAAATTTTATCATAGCCAGTTTTTAACTTTAGGTGAATTTGTATTTAGTTGTATAAAATTTACATATAATTCATACGAGAATCAGATGATGTATTACACTCCACGCGAATGTGGTTAAATTTGTATTTGACAGACAGGTCGAACCTTGTCAACTGGAGTTAAAGAATATTTCGCTGATATTAAATATTTCAGATATCAAAAATCAACTACAGCTGAGCATACATTTGTCAAAAATTGTTTAAAGTGAAAAAACTCATATTATTATAGTGGAACATAGATGTAAACAACGGATTATAATAGAGAGGATGGTTAGCGTCTACCACAGCCCTTATTTTAAATTTAGTTAAATAATTTTTATTCCGTTGAATTTTTTTGCAGTTGTATCATTTTATTTTTGGTTTTCTTGTTTGTTTTTTTTTGTATTTTTTTTTTTTTTTTAAATTGCAGGCTATACCATTTTTTATGTTTTCATGTTTTGGTTTAACCTAGTTTTAATTAAATTTATATTTACTTTGATAATGTTTAGTGTAATTGTTTCTTTGTGAATTGTAATGTTTCATTTTTTGTGCACGTGTTCTTAGTTTTTGCATTTTCTACTGTTTTAAAAATTTTTCATTTCGGTCCTGAAATATTTTCTTTCGGTTTCTTGTTTATTTAGTTTAAGCTGAAACGAATTACTTTACTTCATTATGTTGCATTGCAATAGGTTCATACTTGTAAGTATAATATAAATGGGTGTATAAGTGTACTTATCAGAGATGTTAAATGTTGGATGCATTTGTTTTTGCAAAACCTTGTGTTCTAAATCATTACTTTTATATTTGTTTTGTTATGGCATAAGTGATTTACTTGGTTACATGAACTTAAAATTGGAATTAAAATAATAATAATTTTTTTTATTAATGTATATAAAATACGAAAAAGCTAAATAAGAATTAATGTTTAATATGGTATTAA
The DNA here is from genome assembly GCA_032883995.1 of Coronaproctus castanopsis. Taxonomy (NCBI): domain Eukaryota; kingdom Metazoa; phylum Arthropoda; class Insecta; order Hemiptera; family Monophlebidae; genus Coronaproctus; species Coronaproctus castanopsis. The sequence goes on from CM065053.1 coordinate 222,054,869, forward strand.
TTTCGTATTTTTTACATTATATTCCAGAAGTAACTTTATTAATTTTATAAAATCAAATGATGTTAAGTGATCTGATATAATATTAAATATTGCTTAGTTAATTTATCCTCATGACAAATACGTGTGACAAACATTTGTGTTTATTCTGTGTTTATATCTGTTGCACGTATCTATAAAATATGTAATCAGTCTCTGAAACCCATATCACAGACTACTACCTAGTTTAGAGGCAGATGATCGTGTGTAAGTATGCTCAAAATATTTATTTTATATTTATTAATTTAAAATTAGTACTTTAGGAACACATTGCTGGAGTATGCTTGTTTTTTTAACCATATATTTTAGTATTATCAATTTAATGACCTTATCAGCTTAGAATTGATAAAGAATTAATCACTAAACCCGATTTTGTATCCCTACTCAATTTTTAAAAACTGTATAAGAAGAAAACTATGATAATGAGATGCAGCAAATTGGAAAATAATAAAGAAATAAAAATAATATTAGAAAATGCAGGAATACAACATGTATAGAAACAAGCTCTAAAAAAATGTGAGCTCAAAGATACGGAAAAGACTAATAAAAGTAAACGGTGCTGGTTCAGAAACTAGGGTCATCCAATTATGCATTAAAACGCAATGGAAGAAGACCAGGTTAAAAAATGTTTATCGAACGAATCTCAGAAAGTAGATTCGACTGTTTCTGTTCCCTCATCTGAATTTAGAAATATTATGGAGGATATATCGATTGTAAAGAACATTTCAAATTTGTTGCTTTCGACTCTGCTATAAGAGATGAAATAATTATCCGAGGTGCTATACGTAACGAAGTCAGCAATGAAAACTATCCAAGAGTGTAAGACAGCCGTAATTTTTGAAATCGGGCATTCAGCATACCGCTCATATATTCTAAATCAGCGGATAAAGTATATTATTTTTGTTACAGTTTATTTAATACAATTTGAGAAAAGACGGATTTGATGACTGGAGGCACTTATCAATATGTCCGCACTTGTAAAAACAAATAGAAGACAAGAAATTTCTTCCTCGAACGAATGATGTCCATATAGTATTGTCTTCAGTAGGCAATAATTTGTCGTTTAGAGGGAGCTCTGGATCTGAAACCCTATACACTCATAATAATGACAACATTGTGGGCTTAGTGCAATTACTAGAAAAATTTAATAATATATAAGGAGACTAATGTCCACTATTTAGGCAAGCGGATTTAAAACGAGCTAATGGGTTTATTTGGAAGTGAAGGTCGAAATAGCATTTTAACTTATAGTATAATATCATCTTAGGTTGAGGTAGATTTGAATTTAAGTCAGTCCAACCTCGAAAAAATAAACCGTTTTTTAAATATAAAGCCATAGATGAGAATTTTACCTTATGATTGATACAATTGAGAAACATTGATCAATCATTTGTCTAGAATTATTTTCGGTGAAAACAGGACGTGGTTTTCACCGAAAATAATTCTAGACAAATGGAAAACAACCACGAAAGTTTTAATAAATATATATTGATCAATCAGTTTAAACAACTATCAAAATTCAACGATACGTAGTGATTTTTATACGACATCAAAATAATTTCTGAAAAATCCATATTGCAAAAACTTGGCTGATTTGCAAATCAGTTTAGCCTATGGAGAAAAATGTGTTACATCTGATTGCGAATTAATGTGGAAACGTATAAATCTGAACCGATTATTAAAAGATTTTAAATCAGCAATAGCTTTTTCGACTTATAGAAGAAAATGCTTGGCAGGATATTTTCCCGAATGTATGGACAGTGTTCGGTATCTTATTGACTGTACCTATATGTTTCATTGACCTGATATTGTTTATACATAAAAGTTATTATATGGAGCATAATCATGGATAAGCGATTGTATAGAATGAATGTTAATTTATAAGTTTACAGAGGGCACCATTATTAGATCCCACACTACCTAATATATTTACTAGAGTTGCCGCTAAAGATGTGGGGGCTTATTTATTTTATTCGCATTCATAAAATTATACATCAATAAAAACAGATACGACACTCAGTTTATAGGCCAGATGATTCCGAATATATATAATGTAAAAGAACTTAATGCATCAGTAGAACTAAATCCTTTTCTGAAACCATATTGGGTTATCGAAATTTGAATTTATAGGCCCATCATTCTAACCTGAGCTTCAGAATATTTCCTAACGTTTTCTCCATACAAGACAATAATGAAATATGCCTTTATGATTTAAGGTCATCAGGATATTTTACCCGGTTTGAGTATAGGGCGAACATAGTGTTTCTTCCACTGAAGCGGAATGTATCCTGTGTTTATCGATTTATTCTAAAAAATTAACAACATGTTTTTAGCTTCCTCCGGTAGCTGTTGTATCATTTTGTGTGATATACTATCTATTCTTACCGTTGTATCTTTATTATGGTCTAGACTATGAAGTAATTCCTCTTTTGAGATAGAGTTTTCAAAAAAGGAATAGACATACTCTGTTCATCCATCAGGCCTGCTCTATTACAAGGATCGACTTTGAAATTGCTGTATAAAGCTTGTAAGCCACTGGATATCAGTTGGGTTTACATATGTAAAAGGAAGGCTTGTAACCTTAGATCCGATTATGATTATACGGAATTATTAAAATGTACTTGTGGTTCATCGTTTTAGAAATTGGTCTATTCTGAATATTTCGTTTCCGAAATTGTAGTGTAAAATTTTTAAGATTTTTTGACGTTTTTCATTTATGTGTAGTTTTTCTTAATTAGTTAATTAATTATATCTTTATGGTTTTCGGTGGAAACCATGTCATGTTAAACTTTTCATAAATGAAAATTATTTTCGAAACGTCACGTAAAGAAAATTTGGCATGATTTCTACCGAAATTATTGAATGTAATGGTAATCCATCGTAAAAATTTAATCTTAACATATAGAATGTTTGCTACATGTGATGGAGCATACATGTTAACTCCAAGTAACAGAGATAGCAAAGGCGCCTATATGATCGATCGTAGTCCTCGTTATTTTGAAGTTATACTGAATTATCTTCGACATTCACAACTTATTTTGGATTCCGGTATCAATCCTGAAGGTTCTTTTTTGTTTTTTTTTTTTAAATTTTGTTTATACTAATTTTTATTACTATTAGAAGATGTTTATATAATATAGTTTAATTCATTTTCGATTCTGTAATTAATTCAAATGATATTATATTTAATATTGAATAATAAAAGAGTAATTCGTATTAATTGTTTTGTGTAGGTAAATTTCACTTTTTTTTTTAATAATAATAATAATAATAATTTACGTACGCCGCGCTGCAAACTCTTACTGCGGAAGCAAAGTTTAATTATAAAGTATGTTTTTACACGGGAAAACACAAACAAAACCCTGTTTATGATTAAATAAAATAAAAACGCGATAAAGTGTCACAATTAATTATATTTAAAAACACACTCGTACATCCTTCACGACCAACTCCTTTCTTGCGGTGTAGCTTTTGTCTTGCAATAAAATGAATATTATGTTAATGACAATAAATTGACAACGTATTTCCAAAAATTTGTCAACTAAATAGTTATGAATATTTCATCAAATTATCGTGGTTAAATTGTCGTAGGAACCGTAAGATTTTTTACTGGTTACATCATCATCATCATCAGGATGATAAAACTAACCCAAAATAAAAAAAAAATTGTCTAGATTCGGGAGTTTGATTGTTCGGTAATAGTATAAGAAAAATAAATATTTGACAGAGAATTTAGTGTTAACTGTTAATATGTAAAATATATAAACTAAATAGATGTACAACACAAGGTCATTTTTTAATATATTAATTTTGCGATTAGGGGGGGGTTAATTTTGTAAACTTAATGTTATTTTTTTTGTATATTGTCGATTTTTAATTTGATTTGACGGAATAAAATTCAATTTGAAAATTATAGTTCTTTTCCTATATTTCCGACTGCAATTTTGTATATTTAAACGTGGTATAAAAAAATTCTACGATTTCTATGACAATTTAGCCACGGTAATTAAACAAAATATACATAACTACTTAATTGAGAAATTTTTGAAACAGAAACTACACTTCAACAAGAAGTTGGCTGCGATGAATGTGCGCTACAATAAAATCAATAGTTTAATACGTTACATGACTATTAGGGCAATTATAAGATGTATTATATATATATATGTGTGCGCTTTGTATTATAGTAAGGTTTTAAAATTAATTCTTTATTGAAAATTTTTGAAATCTCCTAGGTGTTTTAGAAGAAGCCAAATTTTTTGGTATAGAATCGTTAATACCACAGCTGGAATCGTTGATTCAATCTAGTCGACAAAATGTTGACAATATGGCGTTAACAAGACGCGATGTGATTAATGCATTAATTACCGCTTCGGCAAATGTTGAATTAAGATTCCAAGGTGTTAATTTAATGGGCGCAGATTTGTCGCGTTTAGATCTGCGAAATATTAATTTCAAGGTCTATAAATATATCTATACAAAAAAAACACAACACAGTTTTATTGGGTATTTATAACTATATTTACTTATTTTTGTATTTTTCCCGGGATTACGACTGATATTATTCGTTTCTTTTTAATTAATGGCGACGATAAAAAAAAATATCGAATTAGTTCTTTGGAGAATGTGTCCACTGTAGAAGACGAAGAACAATAATAAACTAAGAAACAATTATAGAATCGAAAATCTTTGTCGGTTAGTTGTTTAAATAATTATATTCAGTTATCAATCAACTAAATATAGAACGCTTATTCAAAAATTAGATCGTAAATTTGAAGCGTAAATTTTTACATATATAAACGGATGTATGACTATTGATTCACGTTAAAATAATATTCCATTTAAGATTGATGATTATGATTTGTAATTAAAAATGTTATAATATTTGATCAATTTGATGTAAATTTAAAAACGCGCGAGAATTATGTACAAGAATCTATTTGAAAACTCAATTTCTTCTATTTACGATCAACCGATTAAATGCAAATGATTTATGATTTTGGAGAAAAATATTGTTGTATCGTTAATATAAATTTGTATTCAGTATTATCGATGACAACTATATGGACTGCAAATAAAATCACATCATCAATATATAAATAAACAACGCTGAAATTAAGTATGTTTACTGTAATGTCAATTACGTATTCGTTGTTCATATTTAAATGTTTTGGCTGTTAGGAAAAAGATCAGAATTATCGATCGAAAACAAGCTGTTATTATACAACCCGGTCTTGAAGCTAATTTGGTTATACGGTTGTCAATTATGGGGTTGCGCGAAAAAAAAGCAATATTGCTATTCTACAGCGAATGCAGAACAAAATCCTCCGAAATATTGATAGTGCTCCATGGTATGTAACTAATGTTGAAGATCTTAAGGTGAAGTCCATAAAAGAGGAATTCGCGATCGTTGCTAAAAAATATGTCAACCGTCTGGAAAAACACTAATCACATGGCGATCTCCCTAATGGATAACTCGCTTGAATACCGTCGACTGGATAGAACGAAACCTCTGGATTTAATATAAACTAAGCGTATTCATATATTCAGTTAAGTTTTAGCATCCATCACTGCATGGAATGCTATTCATGATATGGTATGCATATAAATTACAAAACTTACCAAATACCATTAGATAGGTGTAAGTTAACGATAGCAATAATAATAATAATAATAATAATAAAAAAAATAACCCAGAAGACGTGTTGACTGAAAATAATTTTTCTAATGGTGTTATTGCTAGCACGAATTTAGATTTCCTAAAAAATATAGAAAAAATAATGATTTGGTCGCACTATTAAGTTCAATAATAATACTCATTGCCATAGCACATTGAATATTTTATCAGAAAAATTGCGTACTTCAATATATGTAGATACTGTTATGTTTGTTTCATTATGAGCGCGTAATTAATGCTTGAATTTGGTAACATTAGTAATTAATAGGATGAGGAATTCAATGCTATGAAATTGAACATTTAATTCAATAAGTAAAAAGTTAACAATTTTTTAAAAGTATGACATTTTTACAGCATAATAACATTTATATGTATATTAAAAATCTCGTTCACACGAAAATTATTCTTGCTGGTGAACGTTAAGAATTCGACTGATAATATGAAAACCTGTTTATTACAGTTTTCGAATAAAAATGTTATTAAAAAAAACATTATGGATGGCATAACAGACGTTATGGTATGTAATCAATGAAGTTATATATCCAGATGGAAACATAAAGGTTGGTGTTGGCGAATTTGTAAACAAGTACAAAGATGTGTATCCTGTTTATATCATACTATAAAGCACGAAAACGCGGTGTTAGTTTATCCACTAAGTAAACCTTATTCTCGTCAGAGGCTTCTGTGTAATGTTTGTTGATAATTTTTTTTTCTGCTGTCCTTGTCCTATGGCTCTTCAATATTAAAATTTTCTCTTTGATTTAGGCTCAATATGTTTTTCTCCTCCTTTTTTTTTATTGACTATAACTAGGGTGGTTTCAATTTCCTCTGCACTGACATCATTATCGTCATTTGTCATCGATGTGAGGATTATTTTGTACATCGCGCCATTCCTTTTTTTCTTTCAGCCAGTTCTTTTATTTCTACGTAGCTACTACACCGCAAGTCCTCCCACAATCTGTGTCATATATTTATAGCGAAATCTTATAGGTTGTTTTCCATTGTTGTTTTCGTTAGGGAATCGTGTCTCAATATATAGCCAACCAAATGACTTCGTCTCGTGATAATTGGGTTGAGCAGACTTTTTTTGTTTCGACTTTCTGATACTTCTTCGTTGGAAATTTTATCTCTCCATTTTGAGATGTGGTGTTTGAGGGAAATGGAATATATTAAAGTCTGATAAAATCACAAACAAAGCAGTACTAAGTAAAGTTGAGGAAAAGAAGACATTACTCTACAAGACAAAGACAAGGCGATTAACCTGGATGGGGCATATATTTCGACATGACGGATTATTACGAGATGTAGTGGAAGGATCAATTCAAGAGAAAAAGGACAAGACAGACCGAGGAATACGTTTGTGGCCATGTTACTGAAGGATACACAAATATTCAAAGATGAAAATGGCGGTGGGAAACCGGTGCAATTATTTATGAAATAAAACCAGTCTTAGAAGTGTAATAGCGAATGTATAAACCGAGTACAAGAGGAAAGGTAACTCTAAAAACGATTAGAAAAACAAGAGTGAAATGGATAGGTAGGCACATGTTAAGACATGATGGCTTACTGAAAGATATTATAGAAGGAAAAATACCCATGTGCAGGCCGAAAGGAAGACCAAGATAAACGCTGATGTAAAGAAGCGAGGCGAACCAGTCCAATATATATATATATGTATGTGTGTAATATTTATAGGAAGAAATTATATATAAAATTGCAATTTAATATTTTTACTAAAAATTGTGTAATTATACAGGCTTCTTGTGCATATTGTCACATGTATTTAAAAAAATAACGATCTTAAAACTGTGATAAACGTATATTTTTTCTTTCTCTGTTATATAGTATGCTTGTCTACGTGGTTGTCGTTTAGTTGGAGCTAATCTAAGTGGATGCACATTTGAAAGAGCGGACTTATCTCATGCTAATTTGGAAGGTGCTCAATTGTTCGGAGTTAAAATGCTTTGTGCAAATCTTGAAGGATCTAATTTGAAATCATGCAATTTTGATAATTCTTCTGGAATGCGAGCAAATATGGAAGGTAATTAATATAATATAATATATACACACACATATATATATATATATATATATATATATATATATATATATATATAACAGAAAAAACGAATTTCAGATTCTTAGACTGTTACAACTAAATTCATTAGGTTAAGTACCTTAATAAATAATCTGAGCAAATAAGTAAGTATAATATAAAACTGCTTAAACATAAAGTAAAATTTAATTTTTACAATAAATATGTTGCGTAGGAAAAATTAAAATAAAAAATGTACACAAAGAAACGAGATAATTAACTTTAAAATTGTCATAATAATAACTTAAATTCCATAATTTCTTTTAAAATTAAATTAATTATCTACTCTTTTAAAATTAAATTAATTATCTACAATTTTAATTAGCTTATTATCGTGCTTTGCAAGCTTTTCGTAAAATTTGAGATATTTTTCTAACATCTGTAGAAATATATGAAAGTTTTAATTATGTAAGTGATTACTTTGTCGTATCGTGTAGCATTCAGCGAAATTTTGCGGCAATGATTTTGCATTATCTGTAACTTTTTATAAGTACTATCAGACGCTTGAGACAACACAGGACACGCGTATGTCAATCTTGATCGGATTACGATAATATAGATCAATTTTTATGTAATATATTAAGACCAGATTTTTTATTAAATATGGGGTATAGAATGTGGATAGCTTTATGGGCTCTATCAATATCGTAGTGGTTATTAAAGGTTAAACAACTATCCATTATCACTCCTAAATACTTAACTTCTTTAACGAACGGAGCTTGTGCTTGGATTTCACCACATGTCAAGTAAAGATGATGATCTTGAGAATAATATTTTTCAGCATTAAGGTATAATTTCCACCTCCGATATTATTTTGAAATTGAGTTTTCAATGAATCTGTTCCATATGAAATGCTGTATAAAGTTAAGTTATCAGCATATAATGCGGTGTGTACAAATGGTATATTCCGGATATCGTTTAATAATATTAGAAACCGGTATGGATCAAGTACACTTCCTTGTACGATTTCCGAATAATACATTTTTATTGAGGAATTATTTGAATAATTTGTAACGTAAAATGTCCATTATTTAAATATGATTTAATTAATTTAATAGAACGTAGTGGGAATGGAGATTTTATCATTTTATATAATACACTATTATGGCACGATGTATCGAATTCTCTGAGTCAATATCGTACTTATGTATTTGTGAATATTAAAATTATTAGTAATAAAATCAGAAATTCTCGCAACTTGATGTACTGTAGAATAACTTGATCTACTTCCAACTGTTTGTTTTTAAGAATCCTATTTTTCGAATAGAAAGTTTATAACTTATTCAATAATTTTACATAGATTACATAGTAGTCTAATTGGTCTGTTACATTATTAACGTTACTATTTAGGAACACGATTATTTTAGCTATTTTTCATTTTGATGGAAAATGTTCAACAATGAACATGCTATTAATGGAGATACTTCGCATGATGTTTTATTTTTTTCAATAGTTTAATGTGCTTCGCAACTTTAGAGGACGCAATGAAAGTGGTGTAATCCAAACTAATATTACGATTTATTAGCCGACTTTTGTTTTATTTATGTTATAATGGTGTGCTCGTGGAATTGACTCAAAGAACGACTACTGACGTTGCACATATGCAACGCGAGCACCTCTAATTTGCCTTTTGCTCTACAGACAAGAGTGTTAGTCAGTGGATCATTGATTGGTGGGAGCGATACTCTGCGTCTAATAAAATATTTATTTATTTTCCATATACTGTTATTGTCGAGTGAGAATTGTTGATTGGAAAACATTCCAATAGTTTTCTCAGTTATCTAGCAAAAAATTTTGTTAATTTATACAATAAAACGTATACAACTCTTATATTTTGGTATGACGGTGTACGCTTTTGTTTGTTAGCTTGGCGCTTGTAATACTTGTAATTAGGAATATTATTTTGATTATAAGTCGTACCCAGTGTGCATTTTGGAATATTATCGTGAGCAGCTGCCATAATTAATTTAGTAAAATTAAGAACAACTCCGTCTAACGTTGTAGAAATAGAAAAAGTGTGTGATAAGTTTAATTATTGATCGATATAACGTCTGAACTGACATTATTTGGCATTGTTGTACAAGTTCGCCTCATACCTAAATGTGTAATGAATCTTTTTTCGCAATAGGCGCGAATTTGAAGGGTGCAAATCTCGAAGGTAGCAATATGGCTGCAATAAATTTAAGAGTAGCTACATTGAAAAACGCAAATCTGCAAAATTGTGATTTAAGAGCAGCTGTTTTAGCCGGAGCGGATCTGGAGGTAATATTGAAGTATTATTATTTTATTTATCGATAATAACTTAGTATGGAAAGTATTACAATTTGTTTTCAAAAGTTTGTATTTATGTATTTTAACTTATCAAATATTTGTAGTTAATAATTTTGATGTAATGAGTTGGTTCGTAGATCAACTGAAATTATCACGTTAAATTGGAATATTTTTAATTTCCCGTCGAAATATCGTATGGGAATAAATTTATAGATTATTTCTGTAGAACGCGAGCTGCTGACCGATCTTCTGAATATCATAAAATTTATATTGGAATGAGACGATTCTTAATTATTCATAGTTTTAACGTTGAGGAACTGGAATTATTAAAACAAATTCACGCGGTAATTTCTGGTTATTCTAAATGATTGTCAATTTTTTCCTTCTTAAAATAATGTTCGTCGCAAACTTTAAATCTATAGATATGTTATATAAAAGTTGTACCTTAAAATAATCTAAAAGTAATAAAATTGTTTAATAACAACAACTTAAAAAAAACCCCGCAATTTAATATTTATATGTTATTCACGTTATGCAATTATACACATTTGATTTCTAAGTCATTAATGAAATAAAACTGATATCAATTATCAAATTATTACGTTGATGACCTTAAGAGTTGGTATGTAAAAAGAATTAAAAGAATTCGTTTGTTATCATCCACTTGTCGAATTTTTTCGGTGAAAACCACATCAGAATTTGTCATTCTTACAATCTTTCAAACCAAACTAACCTGTTAGTTTGGTTTGAAAATGGAGACTGTATCTCCGGAACGTCATTGATGACAAATTCTAACGTGGTTTTCATCGAAAAAATTCGACGACTTAACAAATTGTTATCGTTATCGTGGTAGTTTTTATCAATTCTGTTTTTAATTGCAGAATTGCGATTTATCCGGAAGCGATTTGCACGAAGCTAATTTGCGTGGAGCTAATTTGAAAGATGCTGCTTTCGAACTGATGTTGACCCCGATTCATATGTCTCAAACAGTTCGTTAAGTACGTGTTATATTTTTTTAATATTTTTTTTTTTTTTGCCAGTTGTATATATAATATAATCTGTAACAGTTAAAAAATAACCCGTGTATTTTATAATCTTAAAAAACTGGTTTTGACACATTAATGTAACGGTTGTATTATTTTCATATCGGAATTTTGTTGAATTTGTATGGTAACTAGTTTTTATTACACGCTTTAGAAAATAAAATGTAACATTTGATTTAATTAAACTTAGGTTTTCGTATATATTTTTATCAAAAAACGCTAACACAACTTTTAATTATTATTATTCGATGTAAGGCAATATAGTATTATTATTATTTATTAATTTCACTGTTTTTATTCCCGCGTGGAAACTCGTTCATATTAATTTATTGATTGCACGTAATGGAGTTATTAGATTAATAAGAATTTGGAAGGACACAAACCTTTCAATGAATACGAAATTAAATCTGCTGAGAAGCTTAGTCTTCTCAATCGCGACCTACGCAGGTGAAACTTAGGCACTTACAATATCCGACCACAACAGAATAAATGCGTTTGAAATGTGAACTTATGGAAAAATTCTGAGGATTTCATGGAAAAACCGAGTTACGACATACATAGAAAATTATGCATACCGTTACGGCTGTCTGAAATAATGAGGCGGAGATTCCTCAGCTTCTTCTGGACATATAGTACGAGACACGGATTCATTCGAACGCCATATAATGTTGGGCAAAATTAACGAAAAAAAAAAAACAATAGGAAAACCACGGACACGCTTGAATAGCAATAACTGGATTGAGTCATGATCTGCCCAGGATAGAACAACCTGGAGAACTATCATTAGGACATCGTTTTCATATCACCATAGGGCAAAAGGTAAAGAATGATGATTGATTTAGTATTAAAATTTTTCTAATTTGTACAAGGGTCGCAGGTCTGTTTTTGCATATAGAATTTTTTTAACATTTTTTTAAATGTGATTATTACATTTTTTTTTTATACGAAACATAGATGGACGATTGTTCACTTGAGAGATGCTCCGTTTTCATGCTGAAATTTTAATTACGCCATTAAGCCTACGATACGTTGTCAACCCTTAATTTATTAGAGAATAAGTTTTAAGTATAGATCGTCGTTGACACTTTTTGAAAAATTTATAATTGAATGATTTTTGCATCGAGTGCTATGTTTATTGACGACTGTTCTTAAGTACTGTCGTTGTATTATATGTTACCGATTAACTGATCACTTCGTGATAATATAGTGAATTTTTATAATTTTACAATCACAACAAAAATTAGGTATACACCGTACGTTTTTAGTAAATAAAGATAAAAGATCACATTTTTTATTTAGTACAATAAATATATATATATATATATATATATATATATATATATATATATATTTGTAACGTTTTAATATTGCACACTACTTAACTTTACTATTATAAGCATATTTTGACATGGCTAACGGCCAGTAGACACTAGTATTATCGCTATGTATAGTTTATCTCGTCATTTATTTTATTTATAAATTAGAATTTTCGTCTGGAACATTATTTGATACAGATGTCGCTGTTTTAAGCTCTGTTATTCAAAATTTCTGTCGGTTTTGTCAGAAATAATAAAAAATGGAAAATTAACCCTTTCCGTCAAGCATTATCATTTAAAAAAAATAATAATAATTTCAGTTTATTAAATCATTTTTGAAAATGAATCGAACAGGTTAAAATATAAAGTAATATTTTATGGTGTATATCGATTGTTATATTACTAGATAATATTTAACGTGTTATATAGATTTCTAGAATTGAAACGTTTGAGGTCGACTGAACGTCTCTTATTATGAAAGTATGTATTAAAAATTTACGTACCGTATACGGCACTTTCTGATCGAAAGAATTAAGTTTAGGATAGTTTTTGGAAGTTATTTTAATATATTTAAAAGTTTCACCAAAGAACATTAGTATGGAGAAGGAAGCAATTTTTTTTTCCATTTGCATCTAGTATTGAAAGATGAAAATGAAACAATCCTGACCGTAGCCGAATTTAACAATGACTTGCCGGTCAAAATTTCACTATCGTATTTATCGAAACAAATAAAATGATTAGCAGTAATTTCATCGAAGATCGACTATGTTTTACTCAAACTGGTTTTAGTAGAGTAAAAGTTTCGTCAAACTAGTATTTATATGTAGTAAACTAATTAAAAAGTTTGGCTAACACTGTAAAAGAATAACACAACGTACATAGTTTCCTTCATAATAATAAAAAATATCCATACTCGCATTTTCGTTATCTAGGTCAATAGTTTCCTTCATAATAATAAAAACTATCCATACTTGCATTTTCGTTATCTAGGTCATGACGACGTGTTCCTTTAAAAATTAGGCAAATAAAGACGCAAAAACTAAAAATTATTTTTTATATACTTATCAAAAAATTTATACGGTCTCGTCTGTGTTTTAAAAAAATAAGGAGATGTAAATAGTAAATATAAATCATTTACGAAAAAATCACTTTTAAACAAAATAAAGTTTTAAAGTTTTGCACGGCAAATGAATATATATATATATATATATAATATTATTATTATTCTAACTCACTCGTTGCCAAGTATGAGTGATATATATATATATATATATATATATATATATATATATATATATATATATATTAGATATAGATAGATAGGTTAGGTGAACATAAGTAACAAAAAAAGAAAACTAAGACTGCTTCAAATATAGGTGATTTCATTAGTCGCCATAATAGCCATATGATACTGTTTGTTCAGCAGTCATGAAAATACTTACTCATTATATTTTGAACACTTTTAAAAATAGGATTGTCAAATTTAGATAATCGTAATTAATAAATCGTTTGCCTAAAGATATTTTGTATCCGAGAAATTTACTTATTAAAATAATCATTATCTTCCTGGTTAGCATGTTCGGTACTGGTCTACGATTGACAAAAATTTAATTTATTAAAATAAAATTTTAATCTATTAAAAAATATATAACGAATCTATTAATAGCCGAAAAAAATTATTTATAATCATGTTGCCTATATACGAATCAAAGTGTGTCGAATGAGAACAAATCAAAATCATCGTACGAGATATCGTTGTTATTAAATAATTATTTTTCACGAATGCAAATTTTTACATAATAGATTCTTCTGTACTTATCTTGCGTTAAGAATTTACTCGCGTTTTTATTTCTTGTTTTCGTATATAGATTCACATTTAACGTTTTTCCTATAAATTCAAATTATATAATTAAGGTTAATAATTCTCTTATACACCAGGATAATCTAATCGCTTATATTTTAGTTACCTCCCTTTTTAATTGTCATATATAATCTGTTCGCGTTTCAAATTATTTTAACCAAACTAGGTTTACGTGTCATGTTGGGACATTTATCGGAAATTATGTTTTATTGTTTATTCTGCTAAATCTTACACTTATTATTTGTTACTAATTTATTTTTATGTATCTTATAATTATAGACTTCTTCGGACAATTCCTACAGACTTATTAGTTATCGGTATCACATACATCTTTCGTAATGTTTTTATAAGTTATCTCCACATGATTGTTACAGATACGTTTTTTTTTTTTTACTTTCTGTATTATAGAATTTTACTTATATATTTTATTCTGAAATATTTTCATCTCAATAAATACTACTATAGGCTTGATTGTTACATATAAGACTATATTATGAAATTAGCAGGCTGTTCGTAACGACACTTAAAATACATATCGTCTTCTGAACCTAACGGAGGTATTTAAACAAATAAACGTGTTCCAATTTGTAATATACTACAGTATAAAAAATAATAACATTATTAAACGGTCAAAATAACAAATATTTTATAATTACAAAATTAATACGTTCGGTAAAAATTATTTTTATCGCGCGAGTGTTAAAGAAATTTTAAATAATTATCTATTTTAATTGCTTATATTTTTAAAAAATGAAACATTTTAAAAAATAGTCGAGGTTAAAATCGACGGTTTTTAAAAATTAAAATAAAAAAAAACAACAACATAATAAAGAATTGATTAAAAAATTACATTCAGAAACAGGTAATAGAAAAATTGTTAGAGCGAAGTAATAAAAAATTAATAAAGAATAAAGGGATGGTACGTACCGCTAAATGCAGAAATCCATAAAAAAATTATCTGTAGTGCTTCGAGCAAAAATAAAACGCTTCTTATACAGTATCGCAATTGTTTATATTTAGAAACAGCCAGATGATGCTGTAGCCAGCGAAACTGGTATGTTGTGTTTTTAAATATGAATATAACTGAGATAATAAGTAGAGTCTTCGTTTATTTTAGAAAAAATTTGTTATGCAAGATTATGTCGATTAGGTATTGCAAGTTTTTTTTTTATAAGTATTTAAAAAAAAAAATTAACTATTAGTGTTCATAACAAATAGGCTTTGCTTTTCTTACATACTTGGCTGATTGATTCTGGATTAGGTTGCTATCGATTCTAACAATTTTTATACTTCCAAGGAAATTCGGTCGCGAGTTTATAATTTTTACTTGATATAATTTTCTGTAGTTTAGAACATATAATTTATTATTACGTGAACTTTTTAAATTTCTTTTTGTTCTTTGTTGTGCGAAGAAGCCAGATTATATATATTTTTTTTTAGGTAGTTGATAATATTAGATTGAATGCATGGATTGCTTGGTTTAATTAAGGCGTTATTTCAATTTTTATTATAACCGTTAATTTTCTTAATTATCGTAAAACATTTTGTCCCCGAGAATAGGTTATCAAGTGGCGTTGGAAATTATTTAATATATTTCTAAAAAAAATATATAATTTTATTTTTTAAAAAAACGTACGCAGAAGATAATTAGAATTTACCGTGTTAGACTTTTTCTCCGTTTAACGAAACCATATTATAATACGAATGATCGGGAAATCTGTCTAATTGAATATAATCAGTTTCAGTCAATAACAACTGTTCTAATAATTCGACTAATTCCGAGAAATTCGGTCTCTGTTGTGGATCTTTATCCCAACAATAATAGATTATATTATACAATTCGCGGCGACAATGTTCAGGTTTCTCCAATCTATATCCGTCTCGTACACGTCGCATAACGTCAGCGGCCGAAATACCGGGATACGGTGTCGAGCCGAGCGTCACAATTTCCCACACTAATATACCGTAACTCCATATGTCCGATTTTACCGAGAAAATATTATCGTACAGAGATTCAGGAGCCATCCATCGTATCGGTAGACGACCTTCGGATTTTCGTTCGTAAACGTGGCTGGACATGACGTCTCGGGCAAAACCGAAATCGGCTATTTTGCACGTATGACCTTCCGTTATTAAAATATTTCGTGCCGCCAGATCTCGATGTATAATCTGAAATAAAAGTTACTTTGTAAGCGAATGAAAACATATATATATATATATATATATATATATATATATATATATATATATATATATATATATATATATATAAATAAATAAAACAGGCGTAATTCTAGCGCAAAGATTGTGATAATTATGAATTCAGCCACATCAAAGAACGTTGACGTGGAACTACAGTAAATAAATAAAAATAAATAAAAGATTGGAATCGTTTGAAGCCGGTGTTTCGGGGAAAAATGCAACAAGTTAGACGGCCAAATAAAAGTAAAAATATAATACTCGAGAATATTCATTAGGAATGTAGAGATATACATGGATAAGGCATTATTTAACAGCGATAATTGTAGCTTTAGTAAATGGGGTAAAAGAACGCGGAGAAGATACAAATAACGAAAGATATAAAAATTATTAATAAATACCAGACTACTGATATAGAAGGTACGGATTACAGATTTATAATCAAAGTATTGTACTTATCGAAATATTGACCATTAATTGAAAGAGACAAAATTGAAACAAAAGAATTTGTATTCGGTAAAATACTAGGATTTATTCAAAATTTTGGGCTTAACTCGAGAACGATATCTACTGATATTCGGTATTTTCAACGATAATAATTGTCTACTAGTTTTGAACCAAATCAAACATATATCATTCTACGCAGTTTAACGTATACATCACTGATACACAACTGAAATAATGTTACCTAAATGATCTTAAAATACTTTCGCATCTTTGACGCTGGACAACGAGAGTTTACTTTTTAATAATAATTATAGTCAAATTTAGAATTGTTGTCATATTGATAAGTATTTAAACTAATAATTTGGTAAGCTTTTAGGAAAGGTTCTAGTTGAAAATAATTATTTCGCGCGAAATAGTTCGCACTTCAGATTATACCCTTAAACGGGCATTAACTAAAATCTATAAGATTTTTTAAAATTTGGAGAAACACAAAAATTGAATTCTTTCAATCGAGTTTATTCGAATAAGGACGGAAATTTTAGTATGAATAGACACTAGAGGACGAACGGAATTCAACATATAAATCATGATGATAACGTTAATTCGATCCGCTGTTATGTCTGTTAAGCTTTTAATGAAGACACGGTAAAACCGAAATAAGATTATTAAACACGTCATTTAGACAGCATATTTAAAATAGAAATGCAATGTTCTTCCTACACATCACTATAATGTATTTCAAAGGAAGATTATTTATAGACAAAATTACGAATACACATATGAAATATCACCAACTGCTTCAGAAAAGATGAATGTATTTGCTTATAAAAACCACGACCATATACTTACTCCTTTGGAAGATAGATACTGCATTCCTTTGGCAATCTGATAACAGAAAGAAGTGAGATTTTGAGATGTTAGGTAATCGCTAGACCCGTACATATTATTGTAATACCTGTGCGTACGAGATTCTCTGAGATAACTTTGTAATTTTCCTTTGGATATGTATTCCATAATTAAGAAAACCGGATCTGGAATTTAAAAAATCGAAATATCGATAAATAAAATTTAAACGTAAATCGTTACAACTTTAGTATGTACACTAGGTAATAATTAAAAAGAACCAGTCGTTTCTTTACCTTTTTCAGTACAACATCCTAATAAACGAACAACATTCGGATGTGGATCTAACATCTTCATTACTTGTAATTCTTGCAGCAGGTCTAACCTATCTCTTTCAGCGGGATTATCTCTTAGCATCTTTACGGCCACTACAGAGTAACCGTCTTTGCCTAGGTGGAAGTACATTATGAAATCATAATTTATACCGAGTAATATTTATTAAATAATCAAATTATTAAATATGTGAAAAATCATCAGATCATTATTTTTCTAAGAATTAAAAAAGCCGACACCAAAAGAAATGTAGCTGTCATGAAATTGGGACTAATGTATGTGTATATATATACACATACATACACACTTATTATTAAATCAAGATGGAAGCATTCTGAATGCTAAAACATATCTCGGAGCAGACTGTGGCTCAGATCATCAACTACTTTTAGTCAGTTACGGTTACGCCTAAAATACGGAAAGACAACTGCAGGGGCTCATAAAACAAGACTTAATAGTGAGGATCTTAAGCTCTTTACAGACCAAATTAAAGGGAGACTAATGAAATGTGAGCTTAAACAAGGCAATACAGAACACTTCTGGTTACAGATAAAGGATCATAAATGAGACAATGATTTCTATAAACGTAAAGAATAAAAATGGGCAAAGAAGGTCAGACACAACTTGGCATTTGATACAAGAAAGAAACAAACAGAAAGCAAAAGGACTAAGCAGAGGCGAGACACAACAATCTTATATCCTAATGAATCGACAAGTTAAAAAAAAACTACAGACGAGGCAAAAATGAATATATTAATAACATATGTGATGAAATCGAACATCATGCGGAGAAAAATGAAACCAGAGATGTCCACCAAAAGATAAAAGTATTATCAAAAGACTTGAAACCAAGAGACTGGATAATTAATAACGCTGACGGAAATGCAATTACGAATAAGAATGAGGTAGTTAAGCGTTTTGAAAGCATATTGCGAACATTTATATGAAGAGAAGTCGGTGATAGTAAGCACAATGAAAACTGAGAATATAACACAATATGAACCGGACATACTACAATCGGAAATTGAAGACGCAAATAGAAATTTTTAAAAATAATAAATCATCGGAAAATGATAGCATACAATACACACACTGTGTAATCAAATATAGAAAACGGGAACATGGCCGAAAGATTGAACGGAGTCTATCATCATTCTTATACAAGAAAGGTTCGAGCAAACAATGTGAAAACTACAGAACAATTGCACTGGTATTACACGTAAGTAAAATCCTGCTTCACATTATTAATAACAGGCTGAAACATTATGTGAACGGCCAAATAGCAATAGAACAAAGCTGGATTTGTTACTGGCCGAGGGATCAGAGAACAAATTTTGTGTATACGACAATTAATTGAAAAAAGTATCGAATATGACAAACCAATGTATTTATGCTTTATTGACTATCATGCAGCATTTGATTGTGTCAAATGGGATAAACTATTGGAAATACTAACCTTCATGGGCGCAAGTCACCTATCCTACTTAATAAATAATCTCTATGTCCAAACAGAAGCCAGAGTAAGGCTGGATGGCGCCGTTTCAGGAAAATTTCGTCTGCAAAAAGGCGCGAGGCAAAGTTGTATATTGTCCCTCATACTTTTTAACATATATAGCGAGTATATAATAAGACACGCCTTGGAAGGCTATAAAGGAGGAATGAAAACAGGCGGATATCGAGTAACGAATCTACGATACGCCGATGATACTAGGCTCAATTGCTACCTCCAGAAATGAAATTATAGATTTACTGAACAGAGTAGAAGTGGAAAGTAGAAAACTGGGACTTTTAATTAATAAAAATAAAACAAAAATTATGGTAACAAATAAGAACAATAATTCTCAGGAAAAAAACACTATATAGGAGATAAAAATAGTAAGTGCATATACATACCATGGATCATTAATATCCGCGGTGGAAATGGAGAGAAGATTAAACGCAGAGTGATATTAGCAAAATCTACGATGGTGAGACCAAATAAAATTTGGAGAGATCATTCCATTACTCGTTCGACAAAAATAACGCTTGTCAATACTTTAGTATTTGACATATTTGCATACGGAGCAGAAATCTTGGCATTATATAAGCAAGACAAACAAAGGAAATGTTGAAAATATTATGGACGGCAAAGAAGACAAATGCCTCAATTCTGGAAGAGCTAAAGGTTATGCTAACAAAAAATCCTAAAATACTATGTACATGCGGAAAAATGAGAACAGCTTAGTCGTAGTAATTGGGCAAATAGTAGGGAAAAGGGGGAAAGGAAGATCTCCGACTCGGTGGATAGAGATACTGTCTCGAATCGTACTGGATTAACAAGAATTCTAGCTATAGTAGAAAGCCGAAATAGAGTCAGATGGAAAAAAATAATATCAAATGCATTAAAATAGAGGTCACGATACTCAATCATTGAGTTAATGACGATGATGATCTGTGTTATGATTTTGTTTGGTTTATAATATATATGTAATATACACTTAGCGATGTATAAAGCTTCAAGATAACACGAAGTCAAAAAATAAATGAAGCAAATTTAGAATAAAAAGAGCAATGGAAATTAAAAAAAGAAAATAACTTAAATGATAATAAATAAAAACAAAACACGCTCTGTATTGTAGTTTATTTCTCGTGTTCGGTATTGTTTGTTTTAAATTTTATATATACGCTTTAGGTATCATGTAGGATGTTGGATAAGTTTGAAAAATTGAAATAGGAGCTGGATCTTCTGTTAGTTGTCCTCAAGGATTTCAGAGAGCTGCAAAGGTATATTTGGTTGAATTTCTTGCATTCTACCAGATGATGGTTAATGGTTAAGCAAACATTACTTCTTCATTTTGAGAATTTACATTTATTTTCAGGGCAATATTTCTAAAGTTGTTTACGTTTATAGAAATATGAGTTAGTTCATACGTACAGTATCACGTTGGAAAATCTATTTTTTAATGGACACTCCCATTAAAAAATAAAATACAATAGGGGAATATTGTTGAGGTAATGAGAAAGCAGTAACATTAAAAAACAACACAAATGCGATGTAATGATTGCAATTAACGCTTAAAAAACTGATTAAAGTCTTTTTCTTGCTTGTGGTGAAATCGAATTCGTATTTAATTGTTATATGTCGTAAATTCGTTATAATTATTTAGGATGAACTAATTACGTAAATTAGAAAAAAATTATTAGATTGATTTAATAAAAAATAATGTTTTTGAATATATAATAAATAATTTACACGATCATATTAAATATTTGATTTCATGTTTAAGCAGTAGAATTTTACACAAATGTATTACATTCAACGCTGTTTAGGAAAGCTAATACAAATATAGGATGGTTTGTGCAATATTTCATAGTGCATAAAATATATTCAGATATTTAAAATAGGAATAACTGACCAAATAATGAGAACCACACAGTCATGAAATGAACGAAAAAAAAAAACAACTTACCGTCAATATTCAATGCTTCACATTTCCATACTTGAGCGAAACAACCTTCACCGAGAATATTAAATACTTTAATATGATGTCTAGGGAATTCCCATTTATCAGAATGTTTGACCGCTTCGCCATCAACGGAGCCCTTTTTTATGTTAATAAAAACGAAACGAAATTACATTAAACTTTTTTACAGAAAATATTTCATTCGCCCTAGAATTGCGTTTGATATATCAGTTTATATCTTCACTTGCAATTCGTGTAATCGGCGATATTTATTAAGTAGTTCTTAATCTACACTGTGATTAACGTTAAATTTCAAACATTACATGTAATGCGATGACTGTTATGTTAAATTTCATTACGTCACATTTAAATAAAACATAGTTAAGAAGTTTTCCAGTTGTTGGGCCATTCTGTGGGTATATAAAAATAAAAATTAAAGTACATACCACAATACTGTTGTATAGTGAATACAACTCACTACGTGTTTTAACCATGCACGCATGAATAAATGTATACATATATAATCATCATCTACAATAGTCATCCTAGATGATATCGTGGTCAACATTTAATACGCCAGTGATTTTATGATTCACCATCATTTGTTACGATCTTTTAATTGATGTACGTATTTTGAAAATGACAGTCCTGTTGTATGCAAGCACAATTTCTAAGGAAAGTTGTAGATCCTTATTCACATTTCGCTCAATTTTGACATTTTCCCTAATTCATTAATCTTTATCATAATGATTTCTAGCAATTTCGATTCTCCGTCTTATTTCACATTTGCTCTCTAGGAGTGATCGTAACCATATAAAAACATTCTATTTTCATAACCAGTGAGGGTATTTTCGCGAGACGGTATTATATTTCTTCGGTCGAAACCTATTTAGAAGTTTTTCTATTTCCTTCATATTCGAAGGTTTGTATCATGCACGAACTTAAGATTGGTAATTCTTTGTCCTCCTATTATTATTCCGCCGTTATAATGCTCTAAGACTTACCTCGTTATATATTCTGGTACATGTTAGAGCATAGGCGATAAAACACAGCTTGTTTGATTCCTTTCTGAATAAAAAACTTTCCTATCTTTGCAGTGTCGATACGTAACAATACTGCGATTGTTCTGGTACAGTTTCTCTATCCTTTGATGCAAATTGACTTTGTATTGTCAATACGTGCAACATTGCGATTGTCATCGTACAGTTTATGACATATACAATGCTTTAGTGCACCAATTTCAAATAATATTACTCAAAGTTTATGTCACTAGGCATTATCAAAGATTTTTTGATCATCTATAAAATACTTTACTACAGACACTTCATATTTCCGTGCTTTTTCTATCAATAATATTACGTTAAGAATTTAGCCGTCAGTATCTGTAAAAATATATTGCTGACATGCGACAAAATAGATATTGTGACAATTTTCGCACTTAATCACTTTCCCTTTCTTATGTAAGAGTATCTACACAGACTGGCACCAACCTTGTGGCCAATCAGCGGACATTTCATCATTTCTCACAGTTTCGTTACTTTTAAAATATTTAAGTTCTTAAACTCGCTCAACAGAATGTCCGGTTCAGGATCTTGCAAAGAGTTATCCTTTTCATTGTGCATTCTATCAGTTGTATCAATCAGTTTGGTGTTACTACATAAAGTTTGATAATATTTACTGTAGATTTCTGAAATTTTGTTTAAATCAGTTCTTATATGGTATTGTTTATCTTTTGCACATAAAACGAATTGGATTATTATGTATACACACGTGCACATCGAATACATACGCATATATAAAAGCACATATAGTACATAAAAATCTAAAAATATAGATAGGAAATATGCATCGATATTTAACTTACCTGAGTATCACCACTTATATCGCAAACATCATATCTATTACCATATATGCGAGGTATCCAATGTTGCATAACCATAGAGTCGGAGATAGAAGAGGCTGTAGATTTTTTCTTCTGTAAAAACACATATGTATGTATATTGCACAAAATATATATGTATATACCAAATACAAAAAGTAGATAATATCATTAAAATCTTCATATTAATTACTCAATCTATTAATAGATTTGTGGACAACCATGATTAAAAGTTTCTGAGCACAGCCATTTTCTTCATACTTTTTACAGTTATCTGCTTTTACATCTTCTTGTATTTGTTTTATGTATTTCTGCCTCGGTCTTACTCTTGGTCTTTTCCTGTTCATGGTTCCCTGTATTATTTGTACTAGGTATTCATTGTTGTCTAATGCATAACATATTAACGGTGTGGACATAGAATAACTTATTGCAATTATACTAAGGAACGACTGAAACAGTTATTTGTATTAACTGCATTGGATATCATTCAATCAGTAATAAACAAAAATACTTTAAGACAAACTAAGTTTTGTGAAAAATATACTACATAAGAATTTTCCTCTGTATGTAGTACAAGTACAGCACCATCGATCTTTGTTTATGAATGTTTGTCATTCTATGACGTGTGAAACGCATTGGAAAATCATGAAAATAAATAAGCTAATTTGTAAAAATTGTGATTTTAAAAACAAATAAAAATGATATTAAAAGGGCGAGCGATTGTAGTATAAATAGTGTTAAAAACATGCCATACACGACAGATGAAATAAAGAATATGATGATAGAAATGATGAAGTAATAACAAAATAAACCGTGATAAATATTTTGAAACATTGGATTAAATATAAAAAAAATTTATTCCACGAGCGTATATGGGAAATTGAAACGTCCTTACAACGTAAAAACATTTTAATATTGGTTTGTGAAACATTAAGTTGTTAAAATAATGAAATATAAAATTTATTACGCAGTGCATCCAGACAGCAATGCACACGGTAAAACATAGGCCTTTAGAAGATAAAAATTATATTTCAGGTGTTCAAAAAGTAAATCTGGGAAATATTTTCTAAACGCCGAGAATAAACATAATCTTTGTTCAAGAAGATTAATAAATTCAACATTCACAAAGTGTGTCTCCAAATAGCTTAATGCAATATAAAAACTTTAAAATTTTTTAATATAATCATATCTAGATAAATCACTCTTATACACAGATTTTTATTAACACATGTTTAACAAATTGTCAGAAACTATTTTAAAATAAAAATTGTATGTCACATGTAACAATTTAATCCTTGTGAATCACTTTATTCTATCGTATTTTAGAGTTTTAAAACTCTTCAATAATAGTAATGAAATATTTATGTAATTTATAGAATATTACTTTCAGCTATTAACTTTGTTTTAAAGTTTACGGTCTTGTTAATTTTTTTTTTTTTACATTAAGTTCTATATTTTAAATTCTGCCGTTGAAAAAACTCCATTCTTTTTATTGAAATAATAAATCAATATCAACTTTATTCCTCTAAGATTAAAGTATATTTAGAAAATTCATAAATAAATGTGATTCTAAACATGTTTACGTAAAGTAATACTTTTACTAACCAGCTCATCTTTATTTTTATTTTGCCTGTAGCTGCAAAGTCTCTTGCGAAATAAAAATGTTAGGATTCCAGATACGAAAAGACTAATTACGAGCACTGATAGAGGGAGTATTAGTATGAACAATTTTTTTGAAGAATCATCAAGTTTATCTATTCGAGAATCGACAGACGTTTTATTGTCTACCGAGGAGTCATCATTAATAATATTTTCGCCGTTACTTTTATCAACGGCGGAATTCAAAGGTTCTTTGAAATTAGGAATTATTGTTGATAATGACGAATTTGTTGTCGAATTAGTTATTACATCGTTATTAGTTTTATTTACATGACTCAATTTAGTTGACTGTTTGGGTCTTATATTTGACGGTATATTAGGAATTCCTCTGGAAACATCGGAAGATATCTTTATATTTGATGTAATACTAGGGAATCTTGAAGGATCAGGTGGTATTATAATTGAGGGAATATTGCCTTTTGCAGGGAAATTCGATGACGGATTAAATTTAGAAACATCTTCTATTGTAACTCGAACCTGTACCTTAGATACTTGATGACCATCGTTAACTGTTACGTACATATAAATGTCTTCTCCTCCCTGTTAACAATATCGTAAAAATAATGCATAAATATGCAGGTTAACAATAATAAAAACAATGTTAATGTATACATATTTAAGTGCGTGAACACCAATTTTACATATTTTACTAATTATCCTAATCAAAAATTTGTAAAATGTATTACCGATATATATATATATATATAGATATATATATATATATATATATATATATACACACACACATATATATATATATATATATATATACACATATATATATATATATATATATATATATATATATATATATAATATAGATGGGCACATGTGGTTACCGAGAATTATATATATATTATTATCGCGCGCATATTATATATATATATATATTTTCTTTAAGTATACACACTTCTAACTTGCGTAGTACGTTAGATAAGAAATTTTACTTCATCGGTAGCCCCTAGTTTACATATTTTACTAATTAGCCTGAATCGAACGTTAACTATTTTAAAGAAAATAATATTTTTTGAATAATATAAAATGTAAAAAAAAAAGAAAACAGAACAAATTAGAAATTTAATTTAATTTAAAGAACTAACATGAAATATAATATACCTATTAATCAAGCAGGGTTAGTAGCGGTAATTTTAAAGTTAGTGATTAACAATAAATAATAATAATTGTAATTAAACAAAATAATTCGAATCATTTCAAATATTTCAAGATACGTAAATTCATCGTTGATTAAGAACTGTTAAAGGTAGGTTTTACAAAATTAAACTAAAATCATAATTTTTTAAAGGCAGGAATAGCAATTTAAATTACGCGAATAAAATTAATTGCAAAAAAAATTATTAATATAAAAACTATAACGTTAAAGATTTTAATGAACCCAAGGTAAATTTATTTGCTAATTTATACGTTTGTATCTCTTTTTTTTTAATTATTTTTTTTAAGGAGATGCCCTTACAGTCTACCCAACGGTGATACTGTATTTACTAACTCATATTTCTATAAACTCGAACAACTTCTCTAGAAATATCGCTATGTCCGGAAACAGATGTACATTCTACATATGAAGAAGGGACAATACGTTATAAGGAGAACCAGTATGAAACGCGCCCGGTAATTTAAGGTACAGTTCGGAGCGTAATGTTATTAAAGAAGGGCGTTCGAAGAACACGTGATCAGGATTGCAAATTGCATGTCGAGCATGTAGAGGGCAATAAGAAGTTTCTCTAAGCTGTATAAGAAACAGGCGGTCCGGCAACAAGCAATGCCCGAACCATAATCTGCTGATAAGTACAATTCTTTTTCACTTAATGTTATTAAAAAAGTATAACCATGATAATCTAGAAAGAGATGGTTGCAATTAATAGTACCTAGTATGAGACGACTGCTGTATATCTCATTCCGTTTATTTCAAACTTTTCTGTATGTGGCGAACATATATATAATTCTACTGATCTATTATATATTCAACGTTAGTCCTTGTCACTCGAAATATGCTTCCAGTGCTTTGAACCTTTGTTTGAATATATAAAAATTATAATAAATTTGTTTTTTTTTAATTATTTACAGAAAAGAATTCAATGATAGTGTATATTACATTAGTATGTAATGAAAGTGAAAAATTGAAGTATTCTTAATCCCTTTTTACGCTGTAATTTTAAAACAACATTATTCTTTAAACATCTAAAAACACGATTGTATTCAAATATGAAAAATGAGACCTAATGAATAATAAAATAACAGGAGAAATTTATTACGATTAAGGTTGGTACGTTTTATCACTAAAAGAAAATTCACGTTAATGAGGAGCACATTTCACTTAATAGCTAGGATACAGATCTGATACTAAATCGATGATTATGGACACATCAAAATATTAAGGAATACTGATGGATTGTTCGTCTTCGTTGATACACACATATATTTACGTACATACACGAGGTGTGTCAATTTAATTTCAAGATATTAGCTTCAGCAAGATGTCGAAATCGAATGCGAAGTCACTTCTGATCGCATTGTTCCATATTCGCGGCGTTGTGCATCATGAATACGTTTCAGCTGAACAGACCGTGACTGGGGCCTTCTACGTACAAGTTTTAAAACGATTAATTAAGCGAACATTTAATTTCAAGATATTAGCTTCAGCAAGATGTCGAAATCGAATGCGAAGTCACTTCTGATCGCATTGTTCCATATTCGCGGCGTTGTGCATCATGAATACGTTTCAGCTGAACAGACCGTGACTGGGGCCTTCTACGTACAAGTTTTAAAACGATTAATTAAGCGAACAAAACCGTTGGGTGTTGTATCATGACAATGCGCCGGCTCATTCGTCGTTTGTGAGTTTTTGGCTCGCTATAACATCCCAGCTGCAACCGGGCTCAGTGCGACTTTTTTCTATTTCCACAACTGAAAACCTACCTGAGAGGAAATCGCTACGACGACGTCTCAAATTGTTACGACGCGTGTTTTATGGGAGCTATCTTCAACGGTGTGTGAGGAGTGCTTAAAGCGGTGAAATCGGTCCGTTCAGGTTGATGAGACTACTGTGAAGGCATATAATGTAATTTCTCCGTAACTTTATTTTTATTTGTGCTATAGTGAACGACCTGGAATTAAACTGACACACCTTTTATATATATATATATATATATATATATATATATATATATATATATATAAATGTACGCGAATATATTCAAACTTCATTTACAATAAATTTATAATGCATTCACACAAAAATACAATATATAATGCGGTGTAATTGAAGAAAATCAGTAATTAAAGCGCACCCATGCAATTATTAACACGAATAAACTATCACCACTAGAATTTGATGTACATGAGTAATGATTGTAACCATGCGAGAAGATATCGGCGTTAGTTAGTTATTAACATGACTCTAAATATACCTGTAATCAAAGGAGAAAAAAATCAAATGTTGCAATGTAAAAATGTGTATATACAATAAACTTTTAAGTAGTACGTAGTTCAGATTTCAGTATACTTATATTTAAAAATAATCACCATATGCGTTAATGACTGATTTGTATATACGTAGCCCAGTTTAGGGTCTACTATAAACGGTAACGGTTCTGGATTACTTGGAATAACGTTAAAACCAGTAGAATGTTCAATTCCGAATTCCAACTTATCATTTTCACTGTCGTAAGCGTCTATTTTTTTCACTAAACTATTCACCGGTGTAGTACTGGGAATAAACCAATTTCGATCTCCAAGTATCGTTGGAGGACTATTTAAATGATAAAAATCATCTACAATCATAAGAAAAACTAATGTAATATAGAAAATAATCGTTAACGTAAAATTGATATTATTCACAATTTCATTGTGGGCTCGTCATAGAGTTACGTTTACAGGAAGTGTCCATAATTAAGGTCTACAATTTGTGAAAAAATATCAACAACGTTTAAATATGTAATTCATTATTATATCTGCATTTTTTGACGCCTTTCACTATGTTATATAGAACTTTAAATGCTAACTTCTCTTTTTAAAGTAATGTTTATCACTGGGGATTACATGATTTATATCCATTAACATTTTAAAACTGCTCCCATCATTAAGATAAAACTTTTATTTATTCATTTAATTATCTTCTTATCGAACATATTAAAATAAAATAGTCGCATTATTTGTGAATAATCTCACATGAATGGAAATCAAGAATTTATTATTGACATCATATTCATTATTTTCGATTGAATGTGATTATCCATCAATGTTTTATCGATGGTACATAGTATAGTTAATGGGAAAGTGAGAGGAAGTTATACTAGCGAAGATTACATAGCTAAGTTGCCGTTGATATACGCCAAATTATAAATCGAAGACAATTGTGGAAATGAATAATAGCATAAACTGTGATATAATGCGTGTGATTTTTGAATAGTAGTAAATAATTATTTAATATACGATGTTTTTATAGTAATGGAAACTACGTAACTGGTTATACTCGTTGCATTCTAAAATATTTATCGTTATTATCATCATTATTACAATTATTTACTTTCATTCATCATCTGTATAAAGATAAAAAAACAACAATAAATTATTCCAGAACAAAATATAAAGTTAACTACGTGTTTATCAACACATTCTGTTCAAAACTGTAAAAAAATATATACAGAAAAAAATGTTAAAATACAATATCAAGTTTAATTTTTTGAAGAAAGTACAAAAAGGCAACGTAGAAGTTAAATAACATTTGGTATAATATTAACATTCAATACAAAATTGTTATACAATTTTATAATAAAATTAATTTGATTGCATAATTTTGTACGAATTTATCTGGCGCGTGTTCCGGTAGCACTATCAGTAACAAAGATAATACTATCACCCAGGGCACACTTGTCAGGGAATCCTCCTCCTCTTTACACGAAACAAATGTACAACCGTCAACAAAGGATATGGATAATGGTGAGTTCGTTACATATTACGGTTTAAGTAAAGACATAAGTAATAATAATAATAATTATTATTATTATAGGAACGTAAATAATAATACTGGCTAAAATAATAAGTCTAATAATAACAATTCTATTACTATTGTTATTAATAATTATAATAATAATAATATCTTGCCGTTTAAATCAAATTATGTTGATAACCATATAACAGAAAAATTTATTAAAAAAATACGTCCAATTCAACTAGCCTTGAACGAAAATAATTCGTGGAAACTCGTTCCGCATACTAAAAGACGGAAATTATTTGAACAATCTCAATCTTCTGATTTATCACCAACGTCGCCTAAGCCCAAACGAAACATTTTTCAATTTCTTAATGTCGATGACAATGATGAAAACGATACTCATCATGGAAGATACAAACGCGGATCTCGATGATACTAAAGTCGACGACTCTGTTACCAACAACGTCAACATTAATACTCCTGGACGGGAAACTAATAACTCTACCCGTACACAAAACAAATTTATCAATCCTTCACCGATTATGATCAAAAATATAACTAACTTTAATAATTTTAGAAAATTTCTTTTGGCCATATGTGATGTAGAGTTCAAGTTAAAATCTACACTACCGGGTGTTACAATCAAACCGAAAAATCCAACGAGTTATCGTAATATTATTAAAACTTTAAAAAACAAGAATTATGTATTTTATAATTATTCTGTGTCTGAAGATAAACCTTTCAAAGTGGTACTTAAAAATTTACATCACAGTACGGATCCAATTGAAATTAAGGAAGACATTGGTCAAAAGGTTTTGAGGTGATAAAAGTCACAAAAATATCTCCGTTATAAAACTAAAGAGCCTCTTCTAATGTTTTTCGTAGACCAAAGGATAATCATAACTTAAATACTATAGTGATAACTGAAGAACCCAAAAAGGACTACTAAAAAATGTCAATTATTCGGCCACACTGCTAACTACTGTAATTTACCAACACGCTGTGTTAAATGCGCTGGTAAGCGTGATACCAAATCATGTACCAAGAGTAAAACTGAGCCTGCAAAATGCGCATTATGTGAAGGGAATTATCCATCAAGTTATACAGGATGTATGGTGGTCTACATGCAACAAGAACAATTTTATAAAAACATAAGATCTTCTCATGTTCGGGTCCAGGAAAATATTCGCATATATGACAAACCCAATAATAATTATCACAAAGTTTAACAAATCGTAGGTCATATGCCAATGTCACTCAAAGTGGAAATACTAAACAATCCGAAATATCTTTCAACATTATGACTGCAATGGATAATGGGCATAATAATAGTAATTACGCTATTAATAATAATGATTTCTCAATAACATTAGCAACATTCCTTAATGAATTTAAGTCTACAATAAATCCTTTGATATCACTTTTAACAAAAGTCATTGAGAAGTTACTCCCATAATGATCAATAATAAAGTTGTAATTACACACTACTATTCATTACTAATAGCTTTGTGGAACGCAGATTAAAAAGATACGAAACTTCATTTTTTCCTTCAACGCTATGCAATTGACATTGCATTAATTACGGAAACGCATCTCACAACCCAAAACAGTTTTAACATTCATTGATATACATCATATTCAGCACACCATCCTAATGGAACGGCTCATGGTGGTTCAATCGTATTAGTTGGAAACATTTATAAGCAATACAAGAATTTTATGCACAGCACATTTGTGTACCAAATCGTAGCAGTGAATATAGAAACGCTTGTAAATGATTTGTCAGTAGCTGCGATCTATTGCCATGAGGGTTTCCACATATCAGTCAGAATATAATGTAATTTTCAACAAAACTAGGAAAAAATTTCATATGTGGTGGAGACTTTTAAACACTGCATGGGAATCGAGAATTACGAATTCATCTGTTAGGAAATTGTATAAAGTTATACAAGCAAATTCACTCACTATCTTATCTCCAATGACTCCTACATACTGGCCACTACACTCTAATATAACTCCCGACGTATTAAATTTGTATATCGTTAATGGCCTACGTAGGTACAACCGGGAATGTACGACACTTACGGATCTATCTTCCGATCATGCTCCTGTGGTTGCTGGTCTGGATATAAATTCAAGAATTATACAACACCAATGGAAGCTCACAAATAAAACTGCAAATTGGAATCTATTTTCAGATATAGCCGAAAATAACATAAATTTAAAAGTTAAACTGAAGGACATATGACATAGACCTAGCGGTCAAAAATTTTTCCGAACTCATTGAACATGCATGTAAAAATTATACCGAAAAAGTTCAATAACAATATTTATGTACCTATTGAAATAAGAAAATTAATAAAAGAAACCAGAGCAGCCAGAAAGAAGTGGTAACATAACCGTTACCCATCATTAAAAAATATTTTCAAGAAATCTCAAAACAAATTAAAAAATAAAATCAACGAATATAAAAATACAATGTTGAATCAACGTATACAAATTTTGAATAACAATGATAATTATGGTCAGTTACTAAAAAACTACTGAGACAATCGAAGGAACAATATAATATCAGAGTGGAGGATGTATGGGCTAAAACGGATACAGAAAAGACTAAAACTTTCGCTAAACATCATGAAACAGTCTTTACTCCACAATCTAATGTGTATATTATCTCTCTCTCTATAGCTACTTTGTGTGTTAAGTGGTGATAATTAGACAACAATGATGAACAACAGAGGTGTCATTTCCGCGAGGAAAATATTCCAAAAAGTGTAATTCAATTTTTTCAAAGAAAAACTAAATTATTCGTACGTGCGTATAACAAAAAAAAAGTTGTCCCCTTATTAACTAGTATGCGTTCTGTTCATTAATTATGTATTTAAACAATCATTTAGCAACTTTTATCATATAATTTTATTTAAAATATTCAAATTTTGTGTGCTGGACAAGACTTTACCTGCTGAACTAGTAACCCCATAGTATAACAGCACAAATATTACTGTACCGATGTCGATCCATTTTGGAAAAACCATTTCCAATTGATTTATTCAGCCAAGTATCATGATTGTTGTAAACATAAACAAACTATGATGCAATTAAATATTAATAGATGTATTCATTAAAATTAAAAAATGAGTATTAAATTTAATAATTACGACTGTTCTCATCCCATTATAAATGCACAAAAATTTGTTTTTAAATTAAATAATTCATTTTACCTATAAGGTAAATATGATAGATAATAATCCTTGTATCGTAATAGTAGAATAATATAAGCTCTATGTACACATTTAACACAAACTTCACATATTAGAAAGTACACACATAAAGTAAACAAACAAAAATCCCCTTTCTAACAATAATAAAAACAAGTGAAATCAAATCAAAATCTGAAACCGAAACTGTAATCAAACAACAGGTGTAAACTGTAAACTGGTTGCCTCTTACCTGGTTCTGGTCTCATTCATACGCTGTGTAGTATTTGTATTGTAGCTTGTAGCAAAGCGCATAAGTTTTAAGTGAAAGCACTACGAACGTCATTCTGGTCAAGTATTAAGGCTATTTTACACTTATACAAATATGTCAGAATTTTTATTTTTATATAATTAAAACAAATGTATAGAAATAATATTTACGGATATATATAAATTTTGGAAACGGATTAACATCTCTAATTTGAATGTACTACGAGGTTTTAGAATACGTTTTATAAAGTAAAATTAAGATAAATTATGTTTAGTGTTGTTAGTACCTATACCTAAGATCAATTTATATTTATATACTAGAAGTTACCTATTGTAATTATTGCTTTAAAGCTTTGTTTCGCATTGATATTACAAATATGATAGAAATTGCAATATTTTAATTTTAAAAAGCAGTAAACAGCGTTATGTCATTTGCTTCGTTGACATCATGAATTGAACACGTCATTAGATTTATCTTACACTCCAGTATGCGTGACATTGTCTGGAGTTTTCAGCACTGACATTTCAGATCTTCTGTTAGACGCCTTTTCATCATCAGTGATCCCGTTCGAGCACAGACCAACCATATTCGGTTAATTGTTTGCCATATCGACCATTTCTCTTTATATCCTGGCGCCAGGGTTTCTTCTGGTGGTCTCAGTGGGTTTGGCAGGGTTTCTTTAATCTGTAGGTTTATTGTATTCGTTCTTTTTCAGGTTGTGACCTCAGTGTATTAGTGCTTTTCATGAAGCTATTTCTCGACTTAAGTATACATGGCACTTCAGTTTGATCATACATTGGATGCATCTCGTCTCGATACTGGGTCGTCCTTTTCTTGTTGGCTATTACATGGCGTCCTATTCTGCTCAGGAGATAAAGGTTTCTTGTCGTTGATTTTAGGCAGCCTTTAATTAAAGGGCACGATTGTGACGTGACCTGTTTATTTCTTTTTTGTTATTACTTGTTTTATTGTTGTCGGTGATCGATTATAGTTTGTTTCGCCTGTCGAATTTTGTTACACATTCGGATGTGTATATTTTATTCATTTTCATTCTATTTGGGGGGACGATGTTTGAGCCCACCCCAGATATAAATCCTGGGTGCGCATTAGATATATATATATGTGTGTGTTTTGCGTTAGGGGCGTGGCCGAAATAAATGATATATATATATATATATATATACATATTATATTATACTAATATATAAAACTGTTAAAAGGAAGGGACAGCGATATTTTTAAAATTTAAATTATTATAATTTTTGCCCTACTTGAGATATCAATGTGAAGCAAAGCTTACAACGAATGCGATAATACAGGCCATAAGTTGTGCGAATTTTACCATTTTTAAAAAATAGACTGTTTATGTGTGATAAAAATAGCCCAATGCAGTGATTATTGAAAATATTCGCAAATCACAGACAGACACTACAGTTTTATATATTGTGAGAAAATACTGTTTTAGAGATGGTCGATTCTGAGCTATTTTAATATTTGAGATAAATGTAGTCGAATACGAAAAGAATCACATAATTTCCATTTAATTATGTATTTGCTTTTGAACACTAGGTAGGTACCTTACAAGATTTGTTACTTGGGAACAGTGTTGCCAGATATACAGTTTTTACAGCGGATCCGTTTTTTTTTAGTGGTTTCTACCGCAATTCCATTATTTACAAAAAAAACAATCTACCGTTTTTTTTTTCTAATATATAAGTTCATTTATTAATTCCGTCTCTTTGTTTCCTATATTTTGAATATTTAAAATGTCCACTAATCATTTTTACATTTATTGTTATTAAAATATCACTTATAAATTATTGTATTAATTGCAGTGAGAAATATAGAATTAAAAATAATGCATCAGCGTTAAAATTGGTCAAAGTTGTACGACGGGCCATTCGACATACGGTAAACAAAAGGAAAAATAACAGAGATCCTGTTTTTCTGTTGGAGCTGGTTTTTGGAGTTGCAGTTTGTTTGCAAGAAAGCACGACACAAGACTCATTTTAAACTTTTTATTTTACGTTTACAATGAAACGGGAGGTTTCAGAAATCGAGATAATCGATTAAAATATCTCGAAATCGCCTGTCACTACTATGTGATAATCTTTTTAAATTGACTTGCGGCGGGAGAACCGGCTTTGTTTTAATTTAATTCGTTCGTGTTCTTCTGATCTGGGAAAATGAAATTTGAGTATTTCTTTTGACATACAAGATGATGAGATGTGCATTATAAAGTTCTAATTACAACATGGCCTTGTGAGTTTTAAGCTTTATAATATAAAGTTCATTGTTATGCATTAATGGCTTATTTTATGACCGTGTTGGTTTTTGGGAACACAATAATTTTGAATATTGTGCGATTTGAAAAACTAATTAATTAATAAACAGTAAAATTTGTTCGACATTTTTTAATTTCAGAGAAGAACATGGAGAAGATTTATTGGCAGATTACGAGGTAATGTTTTCACCATAATTACACTTACACTTGAATTAACGTATAAAGGGATAATAATTCTTCGGTAACATTATGTATAGAATTGTAAGTAGAATTGCACTTAGAACTGGTAAAGTTTTCGGTATTGGGTAAATTAATAACTGATTGTAAGTAGACGTGCTGCATTTTTTACCGATTCATTTTTTTGTTAAAAGCGAATTTCATATTGACTTTTAACACCATATATAAAACTTCGTCCTTCAAAGTAACAGATATTTAGGTTTCCACTTCGATAGTTTTATTTACCAAAATGAATACTAATTTCTAATAATATTTATTCTTTACTATGAAAAGTATAATGCAATATCGTAATAGTGAAAACCAGAAAATTATTTATTTAATAATAAGAAAAGGTATATACTTTCTTAAATATTATATAGTTATCTAGTGTAAAGTTTTACTTTTATGAAAGAAATATGTACATTTAAATGAAACAATGGGAAGATTTTTTTTATTTCGGTTTGACCTTCAATACGCCTATTTGAAATTATACTTTTGTGAAGTTTCATATAAAATATTTTTAATTGTGGATAAAAAATATTTAAATGTGTAATTTTTCTGAACATATAGGATTCTAAAAAAAAGTTACGAAAAAATGCGTATGATTAAGTGATACACTTCTGATGGATAATCTTTTTGATATCTTCAGCGTAGGCAAGATCAAATCGATGAAGCCAAATTTTATTATGATTTTTGCAGAGGAGAACCAATAGAGCTACTAAATATTAAAATTGAATAATTACGTTTAATTCGTTTATACATGAGCGTTAATATGATGATATACATATGGCAAATGAGTAGTATAAGTACAGTTATTTTTGTAATGTAACTTATTAAATTTTAATTGATTGTACCTCGTCACGATTAATAGGTATATAATGTCTTAAGCGAATATGATGGTGATGAATATCGTGGAAGAAAAAGTCGCGATTCACTAGAAAATATACACAATGATGTAAGTTAATTGTATGTGTTCTATCGTTATAGTTTATGTCGTACACGCCGCATAGACCTACATTTTCAGGATAGGTTTAATTATGCGTCTTATAAAGTATAGTTTTTCTTGGGTTGTATTAATAATTAATAATGACTGCGAAATTATAGACATGATGTATTTAATAATGAGAAAAACCGGGAAAATTTAGTTACGGCTAGATTATGCAAGGTCGTGAATCAACATAACTCATCGCATGAAAATGGTCAGGAAAAAATATAATCGAAATGATGATACGGCAATCAGGAATTGTATGCGAGTTCTGGATGTACATGTTGCATAAATTGTCCTACGATTTTTTATAAATTTTAATGCTTTTGAAATGGTTATGAGAACTAATGTAGTGCATAGTGAAAAATGCACATAACAGTGTCAATCAGTGAGTGTGTTTTGGCATATATGTGAGTAATAAAGGTTTCGCTTTTACATAATTTTCTTGTCAGTATTCTGTAAGGATTAAGTGCATTGTATCTGCATTAATTTCAATCCGATGTACTAACTACTCGTTATAATCATGTAAATTATGTATTACCTTTTCGCCCTTTCACAAACTTACTGACACGGACCTTAGTTTTTTTAGAATCCGATTTAAAAATCCGTTATTTTAATGAAAAAGTACGTGACAACTGCATAAAACCTGTTCGAGTAAACGTATATATTCTCCAGGTTTACAGTGAAAATGAATAAAAAGTAGTCAGTGGTAATTTGACAATATTTATATAAAACTTTGAGTGAAGTTAATCATTGGTCGTTTCTTAAAAAGCTTCATCAACACAGAGTGTACCAGGGAAACGTAGCGCTGTTCAAATTATATCAATATACAGTCAAAGTGTTGCTTTTATGCACAATGATTACTGCTTGTGAGAATAAATTTTATGAGCTAAAAAATTGGAATGTAAGCTGAAAATTTGTGTTTTCCCTCTAAGCCAACTTTTAATTTTATTTCGCATACTCCTAAAAGTTCATAATTTCTTGGAAGCTATTTCAATTTTGGAAGCTATTTATTTTTCATTTTAAAAATAAGTAACTTAAGAAAAATTTTGGTATATATGGTACAAATTTAGTGGCAAAAATCAATATTTTCTGTTTAACAGTATAAATCTAATTATTTCAAAAAATGTTAATAATAAAAATATAGTAGACAAATCACTCATTCTTTTGATGTTGTTCAGGAATGCCCAATAATAGTTGAATCAACTTCATTAACTGCAGTAGACCGGAAGAGATATTGTTATTAGACAAATTTTTAACAAGAGTGGTTCCATGTGTTTATCAGGACTTGAATTAAATTCATTCAGATTTTCTTTATTGAAAAA
The DNA here is from genome assembly GCA_032883995.1 of Coronaproctus castanopsis. Taxonomy (NCBI): domain Eukaryota; kingdom Metazoa; phylum Arthropoda; class Insecta; order Hemiptera; family Monophlebidae; genus Coronaproctus; species Coronaproctus castanopsis. The sequence goes on from CM065053.1 coordinate 222,093,200, forward strand.
AAAAAAGTGTAGCTGGTCATAAAGGAATTTATTGTACTATGAGGCAAATTTGTATTGTAATTTGTGAACTTGTAAAATTTAACAAGGGAGAAAATTTCAGCTTCATGAAACCCCAAATCTTAGTTCGAGCTGCTTAATGATGGAATCTAAAATTTCATAACGAACTCATCTTAATCGCACAACAAAGGCGTCAAAATAATAGTTTGACACATTCATGTCAGTTATCCTCGATTTCAGAGCCGTTAATACCGTTTAGAAATTTGGTAGATTTCATTTTACGGACGGTAATAGAATCTTCATTTCGTTCGACCAAAATTGGATTTTAATGATATATTGTGTAATATTTATATGAATTTATGTAATATATCATATAAGATATTAATGGATTAAAAAATGTTGAGTTAAATAGAAATGAATAATACAAATTCTCAGCAACTAATTGGCCAGTGCAATATTTGGGTTTCATTCGTCATTTTTTTCTCTGAGATTACTTATTTTATTACAGAATACAGTTCTGTCTAATGTTCGACAATAGTTATTATTCCCCTTGAATTGTAGTTCCAACGAGTTTCGCAAGAATGAGAAAGCTTAAATCTTCTTTCTCCGAGTAAAGCACTTCGTTTACTGCTTAAAAGAAAAAGTATGGAGCATAATAGTGTTGGCTGTAATTCACATTATTTTTTACGGGTTTAGATTTTTCTAAAGGATTCACATTTACTGATGAGCATAGTAGTGTATAAAACAACCTTATTGACCAGCTATAATACTAGTTCCATCATAATTTAACAAATCAACTTATCAGGTGGAATTGTGCTTATTTCAGTGCGGGTTTTTTTGATCGAAGTATTAAATACTAAACTGCATCGGTGGTTTAATTGGTACGAATTGAAATATATTTAGTATTTTAAACTTTGTCCATTAGAACTCATTGATGGTATCGAATATGCATTCAATTCATTTTAAATGTGTGATGAAATCATTTTAAAGACTGTACCTGACTAAATATACCATCGAAATTGATTAGTTTAAAATGATAAAATCTAAGAACTCAAGGTAATTGCCCTTGTAAGATTATATGCATTCGTGTTTGGAATGTTAATTCTTATTTGCCTAAATAACGTACATTTTAAATAAGACATTCTATCGTTGTGGTTCATCGCCATCAAACGAAAAGCCGATGAAATTCTATTTGTGCGCCAATTTTTTTTTTTTTGTCAATTTCATTATTACAATACATGGTTAATCGTGTTGTTGCCGTTGTACTTTTAATGAACAATTTTTTAAGTTCTCTTCTTTGATACCTTGCACATTCTATTTATTATAGGCACTGCGGTGGAATAATATATATGGGAAACAAATAATTTTCTTTTTCTCCGTACTCTCTGTCGTCACGGATTCGTTGTGTCACTTTTTTTTTTTAAAGTTCTTTTGTATTTGATTTTTTTTACAGTTCACTAATAATAAATCTAACTGAGAATTTTTGCGCTGATTTGTTCTTCGAGGGTTAAACTATTAAAATATTTTTAATTAAAATTAAGGCTACTAAATAGTTTTTATGTTTATTCATCTTAATACATAAACTTATATATACGTACGAAGTCAAAATGCGAATTTTAGGAATTGATTGAGAGTCTAGTGTGACAAAAGCCGGCGATTAACGATAATATTCGTAATACGTGAACTATACTAAACGCAATTAAACGAAGTAACAGAACAGGAGCAGACGGTATAGAAGCCAACTCAATTACGTAAAATTATAACCTACTCAAGAACAGAACACCATTTTATTTAGTAACATTATTCTTTTACCCTTCCACATAATTTGTCGGTTTAGCGGGCCTGTTTTGGTGAACGCAGCTAGACTATTGTGTTATGAACATGCTCGAAACACAGTATCTATGCTCTTTTTAGTTTTACTCATTTTATGTATGAAGTTATAAATCCGGTCAGCATATGTAGTACTCGATATGTATTGATAATTGAAATTTTACGATTTTTAAAAGAAATTTCCAACATTCAGCAATTTTCCTTTTTTTCTTTTTAATCATTGATATAAGACTGAGCTTATCAGCTTACATGTTTTCTTCGTCACGATTATTGAGGATCTAATTTGTCGAATAAATGATGATTATTTCATATCTTAAGTTTAGGGTATATAGCCCTAAAAGACGAACATGATAATTAATCGTTATTTTATAGAACAGTAACAGAATTTATTTTTGCTGTACGTTTTATATTTTTATTAAACTATTACCTTAATACTTGGATAACAGAAATATATTTAATAAGTTGTCGTTTCGAATTGGTAACTGGTAGCCATGTAAACAGCGACCTATTTTGGAAATAGCTGTTAGTTCTAACGCGATATTAATAAGATTTGAACAGTAATTGTATGCGTTAAGTATTAATAGACTTTTTCAATTATAGAGCTAGTATGAATTACGTTTCTGTCGTACAATTTTTTTTCTATAAATGAAAATTACTCAGTTTATTCTTTATCAACTTTAAAAAATAATTTTATATATATATATATATATATATATATATATATATATATATATATATATATATGGACACGTGTAGTAGTGCGTATTGCGTTTTGATTCATTATATATAGTACGGATTAGTGTGAAATGCGTGTGTATTTTGTAAAGTGTAAGTATATGTTTATAAGTACCGATGTCTGCGTTTTTATTTTCATTATTACTTATATATATATATATATATATATATATATATATATATATATATATATATATATATATATATTTATATTTTTTATATATTTAATTGTGATTTTTTTGCACGATATTCATTGGTGCGTAATTACTTTAAATATCACTTACGTGTAAATTAAATAAACTACGAGTGAAAAATATATATGCACATTACGAAATTATTTTAAATATTCAATCTTGTTTATGTTAACGTGTAGCTTAAAATATCGTCTTGTGATGTATTAAGGTTTTTTTGGTAATTATAAACTGATTAGGAATATGAAATAATTGTTTACGGTATCATGTTTAAATCTGTTAAAATAGGTTCGTAATTATTTAAACAAGAAGCCTTGTATCGATCAAACCTCGGATAAAATAGTAAAACTTTTGGAATCTCTAAATGAATTTCCAATTCATTTAACTAGATACGAAAAACTCATGATAATTAATACACCTCCACGTTCGCAATTACAGTTGTCATTGGTAATTTTTTATTGTTTAAAATTAATTTTATTCGTAAATGACCGGATATCAAATCTAATATTTTCCGTCTGTGTAATATATATATATATATATATATATATATATATATATATATATATATATATATATATATATATGCACGCGTATATATGCTGTGTGTGAGCGGAAATAAAGAGATAAAGTTAACGATTTTTTAATCAAAAACTTGTTGCATTTTACTTTTACAATTCTTGTACAAACTGATAATAATTTAATTAATCAATAGTAAATATATGAGAGGGGTTAAATATAAATTCAAAAATATATATGTTTCATTTCATCAATGTAGTCTTTGTTTATAAAAACATACTAAGAGAGAGAACGTTTGATAATTATGTTGATAAACTCCTACTAGTAATTAAGTTAATAAATTGATTGAGTGTGAATGCTTCATATATGTCAGTTAGTCTTTATGGCAAGATTAATGCAACGGAAAGTTATCAGTACGAAATAATTTGATTTTATTAACAAATAAATTGTATGTAAAACTAGTATTGAAGGCAAATCCATTAAATAGGGGTGTAGGACACAGTCAAACATTGATAAATTATATAATTAAAAAAGATGTTGATATCTAAATTCATAATTCTGCTAATCGTCATGTTTACTGAAATTACCTCTTTGGGACCCTTCCGAAACAAAAATAGATTTATCTCTCACACGGCACAATAAATCTACACACTCCACAAATATAAAAGAAATTATATTAAGCACTCTTCAAACATACAATGACTACACAAGACGGAGCAAAATCTAAATACTACACTCAATCCAATTAAGCGACGGCTGCACTTCTCTGGATGAAGAGTTGTATGGAATTATGTACTGTATTCAGTACATCAGTTCAGCTGTACTCCTACATCGAAAAGCATTGGTTATAACAAACTCTCTCTCCTCTCTACAACTAATATGCCGTCAAGACAATAAAAATACCATAATATTATAAATCCAACATAATCTACACACACTACATAAGGAAGGATGGGAAATCCAAGTCGTAGACCTTGAAGCTCGATCTATGGTACTTTCACCAGTACCAGAATACTCGCCACCTCCATCAACATTAGCACACGTACTCATGAACAACAGTAAACAGGAATGGACTACCGACTGGACCTCACAAATAACCTTGCTTAGGAATATCAACCAATCAATTTCTCGATTTTCTAGTTTTCTCTTCCATAAGAGCGACTTTTTCTGAAACCCAGTACTTTTATCTGCCAATTGTAGCATATGATTTCCCTGCAAACACTTATTAAGATCATTTAATTTGTTACACAAAGGTATGCTAATTTTATTATAAACTCTGAATTAATAAAGTTTCGCGCATCATTATGTGATTCTGTATGTAGATACATGTAAAATTCATTTATTAATTCGAATACACGTGCGAGTACGTTACCTTTGGACAGTCAACGAGCGTTGCAATAATAAATTAAGGAGGTATGCTCGGCCCCCATTTCTTCACAAAGTTTATGGAAAAGTCTCGATTTCACCGGTCGTGTTTTTATATAGTTCACTACTTTAATAATGCTATCCATCACAACACCTAATTCAGGTGTAATGTTCTTTGCTGCTAAGGCCTCTCTATGTATGACACAATGTGTCCATTTTACATTTGGAGCCTTGGTTTTGATGAGAGCTTGTAGTCCTCCATACTGTCCAGACATCGCTCGGGCACCATCCGTACACACGCCCACACAGTTATCCCAGTTAATATTATTTTCAGTCATATATGAATTTAAAATGTCAAATAAATCAGTAGCTTTACCACTTCCACATATTTTTCTGCAAAATAATAAATCCTCACATAAATTAGATTCTTGTATATAACGTTACGTAACATATCAATTGAGCATCATCATTACTATCAGTCGCCTCGTCCAGTTGAATGGCAAATAAATCTGAAAGTTTCCCTACAATTTGCTCATTAATATCTTCTGCCATGTCGTGAATACGGCGACTAATCGTATTGTTTGAAAGAGGTATGTTTTTTATTTCTTTATATTTCTTTAGCTGCCGATCCTCCTATCATCACTGATACCATATCAAACGTAGCAGGTAAGATCAGTTCCTCAGCGATTGTGTGTGGTTTCTTACATTTGGCAACACGGTGAGCTACAAAATAAGAGGCGAGTAACGCTTTGGTAGGAATTAATGCTTTTGAAACTAAAGCCGTGGTCTCGCAATTTTCTTGCAAAAAAATCTCTTGGCTTACCTTGTAAATTACTATGAGTTGATTCTAAATGCCGTTTTAATTTATTAGGAAGCATACTTTCAGCCGCCAACACTTTATGACAAACAACACATTGTGGAAGTTCTGCATCCCCTTTAATAGTGTAGGTAAATCCGAAATTCAAATACTGTTCGTCATATTTCCTATATTTCTTCTTTTTACTTAAATTAAAATTAATGCTTTCGCCTATATCTTCACTTCGTTTTTTATTCTTTTGCATAAATTTATCCATTGTTCATATTATTCAAACACCGCATGCGTAATAAAACGAAACCGAGAACGAAACAATAGTTGACCGAATGACCTGAACACGAACTATGAACTGAACAGAACACGCGTTAGTGCGTGAGTGAAAACGGTGGAGGGGAGCAGGCCGGTGCAGTAGCCGAGATTTTGTCATCAACCTGTGTGCAATATGCGTTCACTCGATTCGGTCGAATTGACGCGCGAGTTGCCGCACAGTTTGGGAAACTATGGTCTAGTTAATATACGAAAATTATTTAGAAAATTAATCGTAATATGATTTTTATTTTTAAATCTATGTATATATAAATGTCAATATGAGGTAACGATTGTCGGCGGATATTACGCTGGTTACATGCAGAATTTGTGATTTATATAAAGGAGCGATCGAATATTTTCGTATGTAATTTCAAGTTTAATATTTCATAGTTATTATAAAACGAAATGTATCGAAGCATGGAGTAGTAAATTATATTTTAAACAAGCCTCTACATTATAAATTTTTTTATATGCATATTTATTTATTAGATATATAATAACTTGATAAATATTATTATAAAATACGTTTTCAAATTTTCTTTACTTTTGTATATACACGGATTAGTTGGTAAAAGACTGCGAAGAAAGATTTGACGAAGAACAAATGAACACGTTACTCGCCGTAATTAATATTTGTCTTCCGCTAGCGCAAAAACAAGTCTAAAGTGTTAGATTACAGTTTTTATTCATCGACTCTTTTTGTTTTTAATATATAAATTGAATAAATACATTTTTGGTTGTTATAATCGACACGAATAGTAATAATTTAATTTTACTTTTTTCGCACGTTATGTATCCTGAATTATCGATGATATGTGATTTTTAATTGTATTTATATTATTACTTTGTACACACGTTTTAAAATCATCGTTCTGCTTTAGTGATGTTGCTATTTTGTCCAAAAAAATCTTTAAATTTATTTTAAATAATATTTCTTAAATGAATAAGTGCGATATTTATAGAAAATATAAAAATTCACAAATCACAAATAACAATTGAATGTAGTTCAGGAATTGAGTACCCATCGTGTTAAGTAAAGAAGCGAAGGAGACAACGGCAAATCGTATCAACTGGTTCAGGATTTTACAGTTTACTAATCTATCATTCGTCCGGTGGAATCACTTAGGCGACATTCTTTAACAGTTTTCGAGTTGATGAAATTTCACTTATAGTGCATAAAAAATTATAAAGTCGTGGTTTTTCGGTTGAACATATTTTAAAGGAAAAATAAATATACATCTAGATCTAGTTTTATACAGGATTAAAAACGATTTTAAGACGTCTGTACTTATTTTTATTTGGTTTTGTTTGATTTATGTATGGAAATATTATAACTTTAAATAAATTTAAATAAATCGTTGTTTCCGTTTTTTTTTTTCAGTATATTTATCTGTACATTTTTCGATAAGTAAAAATGTTATTTACAAAATAATTCTAGTTTTAATATAATCGAGTTATCATCGTAGTTGTGTGTTTATACAATTGTAAAATATATATCATTATCGGTATAATTCTGGACTGATGCGTTTAAATTCTCGATCAGACATTAGCGTCCATCGATATCCTAATATGTTGGAAATTTCTTTTTCTACATTGTCGTACGAACGGGCAGTTATCTTCAACCAATTCTGGAATTCATCAGTCCATTCTGAATTTTTCGGACAATCTGCTCGTAGTAAAACGGACGCACGCCTAATGTATAAGGATTGTAAATTTTTCGCCGCGTCGGCTATCAAAAGAATCGTAGAAGTAGATATTTTGTCGCGAATTATCTGAAATGTAACCGTTTTTCGTTAAATTATAATTTGTAATTATATTTTTTTTGTTTTATTATATTTTTGGGAAAATTTACGTTTTAGTTTATATTAATCGTAAATTGGAGAATATTTTTATACGTTGTATTTTGAATGGAGAAACGGATCTATTTCGCGATGAGGTTATAAGTTAGTTTATACATAAATTTTTTTATATTATTCATTTTCAAATTGTTATACTAAATAAACATAAATTCTTATTTAATTTCGCCGAAGTTGAGTAGTCCCACTTTAAAAGATAATTAATTTACAATTGTGCTTACACGCTTCAAAGTTACTTTCGCCATATTTCATTGACAAATAACTCCTCTCACCATAGGTAATATTACAAGCAGCTCAAATATTTATTTATAAAATACGTTTGAGTAGTACACTAATTTATTTATAAAAAATGTTATTTGTTTCCTTATTAGTTGTAAAAATTACGTTAGCTCTCGAAGTAGTCACATATATAACTGTGCTAAGGAGGAAGTTGTAGAAATTATCAACACCAAAGAAAGCTGAAGTTATATTTTATATTCCTATTGTTGAATTTTTGATTACTAATCGTTTACTGAAACGATTTATTGAACTACGTTAAAGAATATAAATTGTAGTTTAACATTTTACTACTGAAAAAATACAAAAATGTTAACGATATCGAGCCAACTTAAAAAAGGGAACAAACTGTAGCTTGGCCTATATATGAAAACTTACTAAATACTATCGATTATTATTATTTTTTAATACTTGTAAGTTCATATTTTATACAAATAAAAAATAACCATGTTCTTATAAAAGTCGCATTTTACAATAAAGAACTGTTAAACGTATATGTGACAATCGCTTTGTTTTAACACTCGCAATCTTGATCTTTAAATAAAATTTTTCCCATATCCAATCTACCATCAGCAACGTGTTCTAGAATCGTACCTTGTAGCTGTTTTGTTAGTTCAGAGAGCGGTGATTTTTCGAATACTTTTATCGGTGGTCGGTATGACGAAGCATCACTAGTAGATTACCTTGGTTTTAGCATCATCTGCGCAAATTTCCATTGTGATAGATAGTAGGCTAACCGGATAATAGTGTTGAATATTGTTGTTAATAATACCCTTTTACGGTGGGAATTTAAGCATCTTTCCAGTAATCAGATCATACTCTTTGTGCATTGATAAATTACCCATGTCACCCTCTTAATTTGGGATGGAGAAAATGGTTTTATTGGAAATTTTGAAGGAACGGTTAAGTCGAACTCAATTTGATTATAAAAAGACAAAAATACTCTAATCTGTTATCAAATGGATATAAGTTTAACCACATCCTTTAGATGTAATCCAAAAACATCCGCCTTCTCAAGATCGCTACATGTCCATTAGCCAGAAGCCAGTAGTGATTGGCCTCTTAAGAGCTTTTTAGTGGCTTTCTACAATGAATGATCGTCATTTTTAGTGCCCATGTTGGAAAGAATTGATCTTAAAGTGTCATTTTTTTTGCATTTTCAGTAATAAGCTTAATTATTTCGTTATTTTATTAAGATCACTTTTATCAGCCGGGTACCTCGATGTCTGTCCCAGCTTTATAATTTTTTCTTTAACAATGCGTGGATAGTTATTACTGCGAGTTGCCTTTGGAGTCCTTAACCATGCCGATTTTTACAATGTATGATCAAAATATACAATCGCTTCATCAACATTACCATCTGTTTTTAAAGAAATGTTGAGTACAAGATTCTTTATTTTTTATTTGAGGTATCTCAAGTCAAAAGTTTATTGAAACAAGCCGAGAGGCCTAGAAGAACTTAAAACGGCAATTAAACATCATTCTGAAGCGATTCTGACCGGTATGTTAGAAAAAGTTCTTTATGACTTTCTTCCTCTTTCAAATATTCCGGTAACGGTGCCTGTAGCTTGTGTTCAGCTACGTTAAATGGAATTAACTTATAAATTGTACGTCGATGATGTAATTTTTTTCTATATAATTATGCTGAAATCGATTATAGAATTCGACTAGCAAAATGTGAATTTCAAGGAAAACGAAGTATATTAAGACAAAAGTTAATACAAGCTTTTCAGCGCAGTGGAAAAGTAGTTCGAGATGCGCCAGATGTGGTAATCGAGAGTACATTGAAGTCAAATGCACCAGTGTCAGACAGAGCAACCTGTTGTTCTGCGGCGAATTTCCCGATTGAATTTGCCCAGAAAGAAAATGATAGATTAAAATTAACAAATTAATGTCTTTACATAATTTAAGTTTTCAAGAGGCGCCTTTTGAAATTCCTAAAATATATCAGCAGGCTAATTTATTTTCTAATGTTGGAAATAGGTTTGCTTTATCGAAACATTAAATGATTTTCCAAAAATTTCACACGCGGGTAATGACTATGATTTTCAAAATATTCCAGCATATAAACCTCTACAATTTCTAAAAAAACCTTTTTTTTTTTTTTTTTATATAAAAATTAGCTCGATCCGAGGAAAAACCACCCCTTAAAAAGATCTACCTCGTTCGACGGAGAGAAAAAAAGTCTAGACCGTAAACTATTTAAAAAAAAAAAAAAAAAAAAAACTTTTGAAAACCAAAATTCTATCGTCTTTTTTATAAATGATCGAATTCAAAATAGAACTTTTCTCACTAGTCCCACCGGCCAACTCCGATATTAATGATTAAGCACTTTTTGCGTACGATACAGTAAATCATCGGCTTCTAAAAAGCAAACTGTATAATCTAACGAAGGATTCTAGACTAACAACAATTATCGGAAGACTACTGGAAAATAGGCAGTTCTACGTAACATTGGATGGTAAAAACAGCCGTTGGAGAAAACAGCGTAGTGGAATCCCTGAAGGGAGTGTTCTGGTTCCTATACTTTTCAATATATATATACAAATGATCAGCCGGTTTCCTATATGCGGATGACTTTGCCATTTCATATCAAAACAAGAAACTTGAAGAGATAGAAAAACAACTTACTACAGCACTGGAGAAGATTGGGGAATACTATGTGCAGAACCAACTGAGTCCAAACCCAAATAAGACACAGATAGCCGCTTTCCACTTCAGAAACAAGTATACGCGAAAGAAGCTTAAACATACAATGGCAGGGGATGAATTTAGAGTTTACCGATTATCCAAAATATCTAGGTATCACACTCGATAGAAGCCTTTCTTTCAAAAAACATTGCATAAATACTAAAATGAAGATCGCAGCCAGGAATAATATCATACGAAAGCTAACCAATATGGGGAGCTACACTACATACTCTCCGAGTGTCAGCTTTGGCACTGTGCAATTCAGTCGCAGAATACGCCTGTCCAGTGTGGTTTAACTCAGCACATACAAAGCATGTCGATGTCGCTCTAAATGAAAGTTGATTATCACGGTCTGCTTAAAACCTACACCGGTACATAAAGTCAGAGTTCTCTCGGGCATTGCTCTACCCGCCAATTAGATGCCAAGTATCAGCTAGTGCAGAGAAAAGTGCACAAGAAGCAAGTAGTCGTCACTTACTATTTGGATACATCCAGCAGCGGCGGAGATTGAAATCGCGGATAAGTTTCATGGCTGTAACAAATCAACTTGGCGCCAAGCCTGAGGAGGTACGCTTAACGGCTTGGAAAGAGGAACACAATAAAATTATACAAAGCCGCTTGAATCAGCAGAAAACCTTCCAGTAGGTACAGATCCGAATTACCAAAAGTTTAAGGACTATGGTTGGGCGTACAAGAATCAGTATGAAGAAATGGAACATAATTAAAACTCCACTTGCGATTGCGGCGAATCACAAACAATGGAACACCTCTTCGAATGTAAAGCTTGTCCACACAATCGTCCTCAAATTGGATGGAAAAATAATGAACTTTTTGGACTTCTGGCATAATCTACTACGATCAATTTTCCCGATACGACGAAAAAGAAGATCGAAAGATACGCCTACTACATCCAGCCCGATTAATACGAATAAAAAGAACCTGGAATCTAATGTTAAAATTAACTATAAATAAAAAGTAATCTTCGGTTTTCCTTTTCTACATATTTCAATACTTATCAATATTTTAATATATTTCTTTAGTAGAAACTACTTCCTACCTTTGTTCACTCGTATCTTCCCTCTTCTTACTTCGGGAAAACTTTAAAAATATTTCCATAAATTTCTTCGAACATATAAACCACCATCTTTTTTTTATTTGTTCTAAATTTAATTATAATAGATAAATATATTTTAATAAACTGATATCTTTCGTCGTTTTAACTTCATATTCCCTACATTATCTATTAAGCTGTGACTACAAAGTGTTATTCCTTATTTTTATTTTAAGCTGCAACATTATCATTTAAAATTGTATTTCAATATATAATACTAATCTACGGGTCACAAAGGTTTAGCTTGATCTAAACAAAAAAAAAATGTGTAACATAAAATTTTGAGTTATTTATCTTGGACGCTGTATTTATAATTTAAGTATGATGAGTACTTGTCTTACCAACGTTTCTAGCGATGGACACTTTTGACATAATAGTAGAAGAGATGTGTCGATTCGGTTGCTGAAGGATCTAGATTGATGGTATTTTGGTAAACCGAGACTGACGAACCTTTTGAGCGTATTCGAATACAAACTAACAGCTTGATTAATAATTTCTGGGTTCAACTATGATAACACACGAATTATGTACAATATTTTAAAGAAACGTGAACATAATTTTTATATATATATATATATATATATGCGTTTGAATCTGAATATGCGTTGAGTCCGGTTAAAAAATATATAATCGTATGCGTAAAAAATTACATATTTCTACTGAAAAGAGATCCGAACAAATATATTTAAATTTGTTTCATGACGGAAGAACTATTTTTCCCTTTGAAGTAGTGAGATGGAGGCTTAGCTATTGGTGTTGTCGAAAAGACTTAGCTCAATCCGATAGATGTGAAGTAATATAAAACAAAGTATCATATCATCATTTGAATGAAGTGGTAGGCAATCATCTTAATTGCATAAATATGACATTGCTACGTTGCTTTCGAGTCAAAGTGTAATCTAAAGAACTTATATTCTTTCTGTTGTCTTCAAATTAAACTATTTATTACTAAATTTTTAAAACGTTGGCTTGTCAGATTTTTAATAATAAAATCCTGCGATCTAAACAGAAATGTGGAGTAGGCCTATATAACGATTAATTTGCACTTTGACTGATTTCGTAATAGATGTAATAATTGCTTTTATTCATAAATTCGTCGTCCGGTTTAGATTTTGTCAAAGGTAAGTTTATTAAATTATTGTCAATTATCAGATTAATTTTTAATGATTTCCTTTTGTTTGTAGTTTTCTAATTTGAAATTCTTCACAGTAACTGCTACTTGTCTAGATTCCAGAAAATAAATTTGCTATTTAAATCTATTAGTTTTATAATGTATTCTTAAAGTATGTATTTTTAGCTCTATTTAAAATATCGATTTTCGGCCAGATTTCAGAAGCATTAGATTCGGCGCAAGTTTCAGAAATAAATTTTCATCATTTTTCCCGTTTATCATATCTAACAGCTTGTCCCCACTTAAGCACGGTAGAGACAAAAAAAAAATTAAATTAAACCGATATCGGATTTATTTAGCGACTTATATCGCTATTTTTATATTTCTTTTTAAAACCAAGTATGATCGTTATAGCTTGATTTGCAGGGCCAATAAATTGAAGATTGTAGGTATCGCCTGCTGAATAAATATTATCTAGATTTAAATTAAGAGCTAAACTGTACAGTTGTTGACATTTGTTTAGGTCTGCTTTTTTGTTAGACAACGCGAAAAGTTTTATATAAATTTCGTTAGTCGACACGGAATTAAATCTATGGCTAATAGTTTGCCCTTAAATAAATTGAATATAATATAATCTGTTAACAATGTTAGGTATAAATTGGTTAGTATGTACGTGGTTTTTTTAACATACCTTCATAAATTGTGAATCAAACAATACGGTAGAAACTGGCGATGGTGCCGGTTGGAATAAAAGATTGACGTCATATTTGGACCTTACTGATAGATGTACTCTTAAATCTGGATTTGCGACAACGCATTTACGCCATGACGAGGGCGATAGTGCTTTAATATCCGTCGTAGTGTACGAATTTTGAGTGATGTGTAAATGACGGATTTTACTTTCACCGATCAGATATAAAACATCCTCTCCGAGACTTTGTGGACTGGTCTCCAATACCTCACGTGATTAAAGAAAAAAATGAGAACAAATATATAGACTAAAAATTATTGTATTTTTTGAGTTTAGTGTATTAATTTGGTATAGTTAAAATGGAAAATAACCCATTATCCGATTTGTGAAATAACTAACATAAGCGGGCGTTGAATAATTCAAACGCGGTGAAGCGTCGACCGGTGAAGAGTAATTATGTATGAAAATAATCGAAATGAATAAACAATTGATGGCAAATAATAATTGCAAGATCTGAGGTCAACAAATATTAAAATCCTCGAAATGGTTTAAATAGGCGATCTTTTAACTTTAGCGCTCATTTTTAATTAAAATTACAAATTAAATTGTAAATTAAGTAAAATGAAACGTAATAAATTGTTAAAAAATAAGTGTTTTTATATTATTTTTAAAATTCACTTCGGTTTAGAAAATCGTTTAGTTTATTATCGTTAGAAATGATAAGAAAACATTTTAAATCGTTTAGATGCGCAATGATAAAAAGGTGTTAGTTTTTAGCAAGTAAAGAATTATCTAAAAATATTTAAATTTAATTTATTCACGTTTCTTACGTATCGTGTAAATGTTTTGTAATTTAAATTTAAAAAGCCTTTATTCGTAAGGCCTCGAAATATTAAATGCATCATTCAATATTATTTGCAGTTGGAAGATAATCGTTAAGTAATACTTTAAAATAAAGCTACCGAAATAACAAATGTAAAGAAAATTCAATACGGTCTGATTTATGTACAATATATATTTTTATATATATATATATATATATATATATATATATATATATAGAGAGAGAGAGAGAGAGAGAGAGAGAGAGAGAGAGAAAGAAAAGACCGGTTATAGATATGTTCCGCGTTTTAAAGTAATCAGAACAATAACTTTAAAAGTTTGGAATGTAGTGATTTAAAAAAAGAAAATGTACTAAAAATCATGAAAAAAATGTGTTTCTTTATTCGGCTATTATTATCAAGTGTATATAAAAAATAATAAATTTTAAAAAATATATCTACCATTTCATAATTTATTATTTTTATATTCATTTGATAATGGCTTAACGGCTTAAAAGCTCTGTGATCATTCTAAATAATTTTTTAAAATGATTTTAAATACTTTTCTGTTATTATTTTTTTTAAAATCAGAACACTAGGTTAGATTATATATATGTTCGAAATTTTTTATTTTTTCAACAATTTGGAATAATATACGATTCTTCTAACATTAAGTTATTGCTCGCGTGACATTTTAAAAATTATGTGAAGAATTACAGTGAACCGAGTCTATCGTAATTTTCTTTTTGTTATTAAAATGAATTTAGCTGAAAAACGAGGAAAAAAATCTAGTCTTACTTGTAAATTGAGAAACACACCCAGATGCAGCAGCTCGCATTCAGTTTTACTGACGTTAATGATGGTTAATCTTTTCAAGATTAAGCAATGTGTATAACATAGATGATCCAGAAGTGTTTTAGCCTCTTCTGCGTCAAGCATTAAATCTATAAGTTGAAGGGTTTTCAACGATGGTAAATTCGCAATGAACCTTTTTAGAGCATCCAATACTTTACCTAAAGTCATATTTCCGTTGTAAAACTTATTTAAATATCATGAATTACTATATATATATATATATATATATATATATATATATATATATATATATATATATATATATATATATGTTAATTTCAGTTCTGTTTTTCTTGATTTAACAATTAGCATGACGTGAGGTCGATTTTATATTATAGTACGAGATAAATGGATAATTGTTATTTAATAATTGATGTTCAAAATTATAATACATAAAACACCTTAATGATATTTTAATAGATAATTTAAAAATTACTGAGTTATATATTAATAACGATATATACATAAATACATTTACAACATACAGCAAGTGCTTTTGAAATCGTTTATTCATAACGATGAAAGATGTTTTGCTTTAATGCAGTTAATTGTTCATTCGTTAATTTAATTAAAGAAATGATTGATATTGAAGAAATAAAAGAATATGATTAATAAAACTTAGAGCGTTAATTTTTACAGTTATTTAATTGAATCTAATTTTAAGGTCGAATGTTAACCATGCTAAGGTTGCAAAAATAAAAGGAAAAGTGAAAGAAGAGCTTAATGTTCAATTAACAGAATATAAACAACGTGATTCAACTATACAGCTGTAAAAACAATTTGTCAAAGATACTTAAGATGTCAGATACCTAAAAAGAAGATGTGGATGACAGATGAAATTCTAGAATTGATGAATGAACCAAGGAAATATAAGGATAAGGACGCGAAAAAATATACTGCGCTAAATATTAAGACTAAGATTAAAGTTACAAAGAACGCTTGAATGGAAGAAAAATGTATAGAAATAAAAACTTTAGCAGAAAAACACGACACTTTCCAAATGCATAAAAAAATCAAAGTCATAACAAGAAAAAACATCAAAAATAAAATTATAAAAACAACTGATGAACACGGAACTCCTGTTATTGCGGAAGAAGCCAAAAAAGATATATGGAAACATTACCTACATAAGCTATTTCATGATACCTCTTTTCGACGATATTCTATAGATGACGGCCCTTCAATCTTAGAAACGGAAGTAAAACATGCAATTGACTTAATACAATTGCGGAAAGCAACAGGGCCAGATCAGATACCAGGAGATTTAATACGATTATTGAAAGATGATCACATAAATGATTTAACAGTTCTTTTTAATAATATTTATACCTCTGGTGAGATACCTTCAAGATGGTGAAAATCTACTTTTGTTCTAATTCCTAAAAAACAATATCCAAAGGAATGCGGCGATTACATAGTTTAATGAGCCACGTGCTAAAGATTTTTTTAAGAATCATTTACCAAAGAATTAAAAGAAAATGCGAACAAGATCTATCGACAACACAGTCTGATTTTCGCGCTGGACATGAGACTAGAGAAGCATTGGCAACATTAGGCATAATTTTACAGAAATCTAGGGAGATGAATGCCTTCATATGTTTTATTGATTAGGAAAAGGCGTTTGACAATGTTCGGCACGACAAGTTGATTGAAATCCTCCAAAACAAAGGAATTGTTAACGACGATTTAAATATAATAAGAAACTTATATTGGAATCAAGAAGCTGAATTAGTATTAAATCGTGCCGAAAATAAACTTCGAAGTTAAACGTGGTGTACGACAAGGTTGTGTATTGTCCCCACTATTATTTAACCTATATGGTGAACAAGTCGTCAAACAAACCATAATGGACCAACCGTACGGAATAAAGATTAATGGAAAAATCATTAACAATATACGTTATGCAGATGACACAATCGTATTAGCATCACCAAGACATACAATGGTTATTGGAAAAATTTAATGAAACTGGTGTGATCTATGGCCTGCATATAAACGTAACTAAAACTAAGTGGATGGTGATAGGCAAATAACAAGTCCATATCATTATAAATATAAACAATGAAAATATTGAAAGGGTCAGTAAATTCAAATATGTTGGTTGCTATTTAAATGAAAATTTAGATATGGATGTTGAAGTTAAAGCGAGATGCAGTTACGGGCGCGAACAGCTTTCAATAATATGAGACATTTATTATGTAATCGATCACTTGGTCTTAGCATAAGACAAGAAATTGTTCGTTGCTACATCCACTCAATTTTGTTATATGGAATCGAAACTATGTCTTTAAATAAAAAACAAATCGATATGAAGCTGTAGAAATGTGGCTCCATCGAATGATGTTGAGAATCCCATGGACTGCCAAGATATCAAATAATGATGTTTTAAAGAAAGCTAATACAAGCCGAATATTAAAAAATCACATTATACAAAGTTATGTATCATATTTTGGCCATATCATCAGAGGCGAAAAATATGAAGTACTTCAGATGATAATACAAGGAAAGATGGAAGGGAAGTCCTGGAAGAAGGAGAACAGGTTGGCTGTAAAATATTATAAGTTGCACAAACAAGTCCACAGCAATTACTGACAGATGCAAGACAGCGCAAAATCTGATCGACCGATTAGTGATAGCCTACGCTTTGTGAAGCGTATGGCACGATGATGATGATGTATGTTTATACTTTTTGATGGCGATACTAGCGCTAAAAAAATTGTAATATATGTTTTGTTAAGATTAAACAGTGTAGCTAGAAAGGTAAATATTAAAAGTATACTAGTGTCATTTTTTTACAAATGCTTACGGTCTAATTACATTGTACGTCTAATATAGATTAAATCTCAAAAAATACTTTAATTAAAACATATACAAATCTAAAAGAAACGTAAAAATAGATATAGATTTCGTTTTTCGAAGAATAGCTTTAAACTACAATTTTATTGACGTTAAATCCTTAGTACGGAATGAAGATTTGATATACCAAAAGGTACACGAGTATTGAAAACTTATATCTAATGACTTATTTTAAATATTCTGTATTTCATTAATAAATTACGGCTTTTTGCGAATATTATCGGATAAGCTAATAATGGATCATAATATATTACAATTTTGATCATTTTTGATGTTTAAATTTGTAATTGTTCTTCATGGTTTTCACATTTCAAGATACATAATGATAAGCTAACTTACCACCAGTTCCGTAAATTCTCGGTTGATTGTTGGATGACATATCGCAAGGAAACGTGTAATAAAAAGTCGTAATATTGGAACCGATCGCTTTATTGTATATACCGTCGAATTTATCAGTGTGTTCCGCGTAGAACGAGAATATATTCATAAATTCGTACAAATTGTGAAAATTAAAAAATGGCTTGATAATCACCGTCTTGATGTATCGTCCGACTTTCGTCAAAAACATTTGCAATTTGTCATGAGCTAGTAGGTACTGAAATACGATTGTTATTTCTTTAATTGTCGTATTTCATTAGAAAGTTTCTAATTTATTTTTAACATCTGATCAAAGTTCGTTAAGTAATAACGACGTCTTTTAATAATTTGATTAAAATTACATATCTACAGTACACACACACACACATACATATATATGTGTATATATATATATTTTATATATTTATTTATAATTCGTAGTAAATGAAGTGTGTGTTAGAATAAGTTCAAAACGTTGTAAAAATAGAACGGTGTATAAAAATTATAAAATTCGCAGATGACCGAGTATTAATTGCAGACAACAAGAAAGGATTATTAACAATGGTTCAAAAATTAAACAGCACAGCAGGCAACTATGAAATGTAAATAAATATTAAAGTATGAAAAGGCTTCTTCACTTTCCTTGTTCAGTTTTGGACATACGGAGATGACGTGTTCAATGGACTGATTTTTATATTACTTCACATCTATCGGATTGCGCTTAGTCTTTTCAACAACGCCAATATCTAAGACAAAACACCTCGCTACTTCAAACGGAAAACAGTTCGTCCGTTATGAAGTCAATTTAAATCTGTTTGTTAGGATCTTTTTTCAGTAGAAATTAAAGCTTCACCAAATCACGATACAAATGAGATTTTTGAATAGGAAAAAAAATCTAAAATTGGAACATATAATGACAGAAACGTATATTGTAGCAAAGAGATCCGCCGAAAAATTTCACACGATGTGTATAAGATTACGAAAACGTATTGTCAAGTCGCATATATCTGCAGTAGTATTGTACGCGACGAAAAATTCGACTTTAAATAAAAGATATTTACAGAAAATTGAGGCTTTTGAAACGTGGTGCTAGTCGTGTTTTGATAAAATTCCAAATGAAGTTTTTAATCGAGTACAAGAGAAAAGGCCACTCTTTTAAACGATTAGAAAAAGAAGAATGGAATAGATAAGGCACGTTTTAAGACATGTTGGCCTATTGAAAGATATTATAAAAAGAAAAATACCCATGGGCAGGCTGAAAGGAAGACTAAAACAGACACTGATGGACACAATCAAGAAAGAGCGCATATCAAGAGCTATATTGAACTGAAAAGGCTAACAGCAGAACGGAAAAAGTGAGGGATTTGGATGATAGAGGCAAGCTGGTCCAAGGACTGTATAGATGGCACGTCCAAGTAAAAGACACAATGATCTCGTGTTAAAAATAAACAATGCGGCAATAAAGTGAACAATTTTAAATATCTCGGTAGTGTGATAAATAAGATGAGTCTAGATAACTGGATAAATAGCAGAATTTAAGCTGCTTCTATTTATGTTACAAGTATTTAGAAATTAGCATATACTCTTGTCAATTAAACTGGCAATTTATAAATCTTAACGCTGCTTTAGTGATTAGAAAAATGGAATCCATATAAGAATATACGATCAACATTCCGTCAGCAAGTGCTGCACAGAATGTTACGCGTTCGCTGGCGGAGTAGCTGTCAAATCGCAACATTACAGCCGGTCTAACTGTAATTCGATACCCGAATATTGATATATAAATAACATTGAAAACGACGGACTCCCTAAAAGAATTAGCTTCGAATTGGATGTCCTTGCTGTATGTAGACTTCGTGCAGCAGGTACCGAAAGACTGAATTTAATTCTAAATAAGTTTGCAAGTACGCAATAATGTGTGACTTATAGATTGCGGACTAAAATGATCGGGCTATGGTAGATGCGAACAAACGACATTATCTACTTAGATCCGCGGTATCAAACTTCATCAACACTCGGCACTTGTGAATGCGATGAGATGAAAAAATTGGGCTGATTATCTACCTCAGAACAAATTTATAATTTTCTCGACTTCTGGATAATTATTGTTAGTGCCGGTTTATGTTATAACGTTATGTGCAGGGGACGGGACAAGCGAGACAACTGGTCCCCCGTCCGGTGTTTGCATTCATTCTACGGCGTACGCTTATTTGTACGACTACTGTACGACGATTTTCGCCAGTAGCAATTTAATAGCAACATTAAAACGAATGCATACGCTTTAAAACCTCCCAATCAACTGCTCGTAGTACACCCCTCTGCACCGTTAGCTTCGTTTACGTTACAACTGGACTGGACGACACGTGACATGTGCTGAAAATAAATCGGATGGCGCGAGTCCTGTCCCGTTGTACTATAAATCATTCTGTTAATGTCAAATCATACGATCTCGACACGTGCTTCGTGAGACAGTTTGTCCTACACGTCCTGATATATATATATATATATATATATATATATATATATATATATATATATATATATATAATTCATGGAAAGGTGCATCGTGACATCTACTAAAAATAAAGCTCGTGTATGTTTTTTTTTTAGAAATGTAATTAAATTTGTTTCTTAACAAAATGTAAAATCATAGAAATTATCCGATTTATATAATTTTTGTTACATTACAAATTTTTTATAGTTACCTAAAATCTGAGTGAACCAAACCGAAGATTAATCTTCGAACATTTTAAACCTAAATAATTTCATTTTATATTTTTTTCTTTATAATTTATATAATGGTGATACGTAAAAATAATTGCAACTCACATAATATGTAAGTCAACGTATGTGGGAACGTTAATTATCAAATATGGGATCTAGAGTGAGTTGAATTTTTTTATTTCCATTATATTCGGAATTCGGCTATAAAATTTTCACCGGCTCTAGACCGCTTAGTACATTTGTCTCGATAAGCCAAAAAAAAATCTACTAATAACGTTTCCGAGTTATCATCATCGTAATTATTATTATTATTATTATTATTATTACTATTATTATTACTGTTACCTGATGACCGGAGTAATAATTGTATACTTTTTTAGTTAATGTGATATCGTCGAAAATTAACGTTCTCCAAGAATTCGGAAGGCAAAAACCTCTGTACCAATTTCGACAAACGAGACCCGCGTAATATTTCTCCTGTATCGATAACAGATCGAATATTTTCTCCAGCGTCAGATCTGCTAGTATGACGTCGTTATAATCTAACCGACTTGTTGCTTCTTCGTTGTCGTACGGATAATAGATTTTCAAATCGTCGTATCGTTCGGCTATATTTATTTCTTCGTCCGGAAGTCGATCGTGCTGCTGTAAATTATCATCGCAGTCATCGACGTATCGACCATCATCGTTTTCCGTTTGTCGTTCTATATTGTGCTCCAAACCGCACATTGCTTCGTATAATGCTTCGTATTCGTCTTTATAACTACGTCTGAATTTTTCTTTGAATTTGTTGTCAGCCATTTTTCTACTTAAATAATTATAAACCAAATAATTAAAAAAACCACAGAGTTGTTTTTAATGGACTTAAATTATTATGTTCTTTTCTCGTTTAAAATCGTAATAACTAAGAATAAATCTCGTAAATTTCGTTTTTTGTACTTATTCTTGTCCGTTCGTCTGCATATTTCAGATTTCGCTTATAAACGAGCACACGTTAAAAAAATCAAACGGTTGATTTCAAAAACAAAAAAGAACGATTACCTTTTAAATGCGTTTCTTCGCTGGTTACATTTCCATATACACCTCAATATTATATATATATATATATATATATATATATATATATATATATATATATATATATATATATATGTAACGTTAAAAGTTTTGGCAATGTTTCCAACTTTTACATCGACATTAATTCTGATCTATATATAAATCTGGTTTCTCATTTTGACCGTTAAGTTTATTTTAGCAGATTTTCCGCTTTATTCATACCCAAACACGCCACACAAGCACGTACGAAGAATGATCGCGTAAAGGTGTCACTCATACAATATATATATATATGTTATATATGAACGTCATATATATATAACATGCAGTTAAACATAAACATCAAACATCCTCAAATATATATATATATTACATGCACATATATTTTGGATTATTAATATGATAGGATGTCAGGTAATTGGTTAACAATTTAATAATTACTAGTTACAAACATGTTGGCAGCGGGTATTTCATTGATTACGCGTTTACTAAAGTATAAATCGCTATTTACATATTTAGGTGACTATATCTAACGAATGTCTTAATACCGAATGTGGAATTAGGCCACGTATTCGTTTGATTGAGTCATGTAAATACTTAGGTATAATGAATCGGTAGCTGGTAAAATACGTGTAGCAAACACGTTTTGTAATCGGTAATTAAGTTTGATACCAAATAACCGCGTTAATAAATATCGATAAATAGTTATTGAACTTATTAGCTGCGATTTAATTACGGTTCCGAAAGACTATTTCATATACATTTAAAATTTTTGTGTTCAGTTGCTTGTTACCGCACACATACATACGCATATATATATATATATATATATAATCTATACATGTGATACTTGTCATTCTCTGTTTCCGTGGCTTTGTAAGCGCTTGCTTGATTTTGAAGTTACTCGATGACGTCATTAATTCACTTAGCAAATCGGAACGAATATTGAACGGTGCCGAAACTGGACTATTACGGGAAAAAAAAATGTTTTGACGCTCTTGAAATTCAACGTGGTAGTGCGGCTCCATATAACGAGAGACGGTACATCCAAAATTCCAAATAACAGTTTTAATAATTTTTTTATATTATAGCAACAGTTTACTGGGAACAAACAACTGCTATTTTCTTTAATCATATTTGCGCTTAAGCTGTCAACTTATATCAATTAAGTTAGTAGTTTGGCACGAATTTATACTCCTGGAAGGTGAAAAGTATTTAAGTAAAAACTAGTAATATAATTGTACGGTAAATTTGATATTTTTCAAGTTTTTGCACAAAGATATCTTTAAATTCTAGAAATAAATAAAGCCTTTTTAAATTCCTCCCTGCAGGTAATTAACAAACAAATTCCTTGTTTACCGAAGGTTGAATTTAATACTTGTTAGGTTTTATCGTTTTTCGGAAGCACTACAGAAATACTTTCTGATATTACTGCTATGATTTTGTTCGTCTACCGCATTTTTGTCGCCGCTCTTCCTAGCCCATCCAAATGTATATGATTTACAGTTTTTTTTTTTTTTTTTTTTAAATGATTTCTTAAATCGTGCGAAACGAAAATTACTACATACCGAAAATTTTGTTTTGTATTTAGAGCTAACAAATTTAGGAATGCTGATTGTATCAATTTTTAAAGTTCCATTTAAACATATAAAAAAAAAAGCTACGCTTGTTAATATATATATAATTATTTTAAATTTTATAGACTGTTGTAAAATATGTAATTTTAATAAATTATAATAACAAAAATAATCACGAAAATTTAATTAATGAACACTTGTATGTCATTAGCGTTTCTTTAAAAATCTATTTTTCAACAAATATTTAAAGAAATATAATAAAAACGGAATAGTATAATTAAAGGTTAATCAAAGGTAATCTATTAGACTAAGTATTATTAATAACAGGACTAATGGTGATATTTATTTGAAAGACGTCTCTTCCAAAGCAGAAATTTCTTCGATTACCTAAAAAGAGATATAAAAATAAATTTTAAAAATTAGCAATATTGTATTATAATTATAAATGAAAATAACACATATGCGCATTATATATATATATATGTTTTTTTTTTTTAAATTTACGATGCAGTTGACTTTTTCTACAAGCATCTATTAAAAATTACGAGGAAGGTAACTAATGTGTAAATGGGACCTGCTTGTATCCTGCAATGTTTTTCAATAGATATTAATTAAATAGTTGTTACATGAAATCAAATGTTCATTTCCCTGGACACGGGGGATATGAAACGAACTAAGAAGCAGACGGAGCTGTGAAAAAAGTCGCTTTCGTGTCTCCTATAGAATTACATGCAGCAACATGTTTCGATATGAACAGTTATATTTTCGGATTTACATCAACGAAATGGTATCTGGTCTATTCAGTGTATTCATCGGACAAAACGGGATGAGGTGATGTTCCGTGTCCGGACAAGTCACACTCGTTTGACTCACTCATATTCTATCGAAAACTGATTCCCCTACTTGCTCAACCTGTAATGTTTAAATCACTATAGCTCGTATCTTACGCCCCCGTTGTTTATATAACTCCATTCACTCTTCGTAACATACTTTATGAAGTAATTTTACCTAAAAATCAAAATACTCTTGTAACTTTCTCCCGGACTACTCCACATTTATAATAACAGAATAATAAACTCCGTGTTTTTAGCTATATGGCACGGCAAAAAAATGTTCACTTTAGTTTTTTTAGTTGTTTTCTAATAGGTTTACTCTAAAGTGTTGTCACGATTGTTCAGCTTACCTGCCACAGTGAAATAATAGAACCAAAGTATAGTTATGAAAATAACGTATTTTGCTTACGAACTCGAAAAAAACGAAGTCACATGTTCGCACATGCTTTTAATGAATTTATAAACTATTAATCGATTTTCGGAGGATATAATAAATTAATTTATATATATATATATATATATATATATATATATATATATATATATACGCGACACACGCACATATATATAAAATTATCGTCCTCGTCGTCATTGTGGAACATCGTGATTTGGGTATAGGACGTTATTTTTGCGTACGGCATTAGGCGTTATTGTTCCTCCGTGGTGATTAAGAGTTATATGATGATGAAGAACTTTATGCCGAGAACAGGAATCGAACCTCGATTGTCGAGTTGATAGTCAACCACTCTAGCAATTATGTCACTGTGACATTTACATATACGTATATGAAAATTTATTTTAGTAGATATAGTTATAAAAATAACAAAAACAAAAAAAAATGTATCCGTGCAAAGTATTATTGTTTTTTTATAGGCGTCAATAAAGTTTGTATAATTTAAAAAAATAAATTTCATTATTTTATAGCACTCTCACATAAAAACCTTCTTCCATAGTTATAACTGCGGAAGTTAAAACCATTGAAGCTAATATATATCTGTTCACGTTTATTTATGAAGCACTACAACGTCAACAGTCGTTTGATTTGTGATAGTTTATTATATGTTAAATTCGATCTCTGTCGATTTATAGTCTTAATTTCTCCTAATTGATGTACTTTGTTTTTGGACCTTACGATTTTCCACTTTGACAAGAGAGTTAAACTTTTAGATAAAAAGGAAAAGTAATGTTGCAGTGTTTTTAAACTTTTTTCCTTTTGATTTTTTTTTTTTTAGATAACTAATACCGTATAATCGTCGCCCGGTTTATTATTACGTTATAAATAATGATAGCGAAATATGAGACTAACCTCTAAAATTGAGGCCATACTCCAAGCTTGCGTAGGACATGAAAATGCACATGACGCGCCATTTTTATTTGTCAACTCCGGTAAACCTTTCCACGGTGAACTCTGCAGTTGAACGTAATGGTGGGACAGATACGATTTTGTTTCCAACAGTATCGTGTTTAAAACGTCCGAACTGTTTCGAATTTTAGCAGCGAAATGTAAACGAGCTCTTAAGAAATAACCAACTGGCCATAACCATTCCTAAAAAAAAAAATTAATCCATTCATTACTGGATAATAATGTAACGGAAGTTATCGTCGCCATCTTCAGAGGTGACTAAAAATTAATATTATTATTTTATAAATAATAGTAGTAAGAATGAATAGTAATTATACGACTGTAGCTGAGCCAGTTTAATAATGTGATTTTCTCTTTGAAGTAAGTGATGACCAATAATGATTCAAAATATTTATTTATAAAAACTTTTTTTACATGAATAATTAAATGAAAGCTACGTTGATTGGCACAAATTTCCGAAGTAATATCAAAATTAAATAATTAGAGAAAGCTTTAAATATTTACAATATGGTTTTCATTTTTTAATAAAATTTTTCGATTATTGATATTTTAAAAAGTTGATACTCCTTCATTGAAGATAATAGTTTAGCGAGTGTTGTCGTATCAGTGATTTTCCTTTAGACTATGCTGTAATTGTAACATTACAGACTGCTCAGATATTCTATTATCTGCCTGTCTTAACCAAGGACACTTAAAATTATTTTGGGCTTAATTATTCACCGCGGGCTGATCCTTTATGATCTATGTTTGTTATATATATATATTTTTTCATTCTTTAGTCGGTTGCCGAATATGGGTGTCGCGAAATCTATATTATTGAAGTCCCGCACTTGGAATTAACGTTTTTCAACCGTTCTTGTTTGGGGTCTACGATAAGCTTGTATATAACGTTCTATTTAAGATTTTATTGTTTCCAGCTTGAAAATAGACCAACTTAGAGATTCTCCTGTTCAAGTTGCGATTTACAGTACCGGCTGTTAAATTTTGTTTTTGTAGTTTTACGCAGATGTTCTAGTTCAATTTTGTTATACTTATTGTTTTAATAGTTTTACGGAGAAATTCCTGCGTAATAAACAAGATAATTATGTGTAGTTGTTTAGTAAATAATGTTTTTACACCATAGGATATAGAGGATAACACGATATACTTCTTTAACCGGGGGTATTACCGAAGTTTTCCTCGCCGAAAGTTAAGTATTTTTGTAAAGAAGATGCATATTTGATCAACTACTGAAAATAAGGCGTTATTAAGGGGTAGTCGAGTTGGGAAAAAACAGGATTAAGCGTAAGTAAGTGAAAAACGAAAGGTTACGGACGGTATGTCAATAAAGATAAATGGGGAGTACATCGAACAGGCACAGCTTCACAAAGGGAATAATCACGGAAATCAGGTAAACGTAAAACAGCTCATAAAAGGATAATACTAAGCGTCAGGTTGAAAAACCAGAAAACCATTACTTGGATCAAGGAGCGGACAAAATTGACCGACGCAGTGGAACGAATAGCAAAATTGAAATGGACGTGGGCTGGACAAAACATATTCTGCAATGGTGCCCGTTGAATTCAAAAAGGAAAATAGGCAAACCAACAACAGGGTGATCATTGTGAAAATTGCAGGGATTAATTGAATCCGAGTTGCACAAAACGGGAATCATTTGAAATGTTACCTACACCCAGCAGTGGGTTGATATAGCTATAATGTGATGTTCATCGCATAGATACTTACGGGACCTTGATGATAGTTAAATCCGTGCGCTATTTTATAATCGTTGGAATCATTGCTGTTATCGTAGTAACCATTATAGGCCCAATCTTCTTCATCTAAGGTTTTCATTCCTAACGGACCAAGTAGATATTTGTGAGCTATTTGTAAAGCAATCCACGCGTTCTCCGCGTTAAATAATTCCGGAGCCTGCGTTTGATGTAAAATAAAAGAAAATAAAATTAATAATTATTAACAGATAAATAAGAAAAAGGAAGAAAACGAACAAAATTTATTCGTAAATAAATAAATACATTAAATGACGACTATATAAACGTCTTAGTATTTATTATATAATAGTTAGCGAGCAAAAATAAATATATTCACGATGTTGTGTTATTAATGTTATAATAAATCAGTTTAAAAAACTTACAATTGCCATCGCGACGGAATAATTACAGCGAAGCTGAAAATCAGCCCACGGTTGCGTAGCTCCGACAGTATCTTTATATATACCCCTGTGATGAACCAAATCCGGTCTCGATTCGCTCGATTGAGCGGTTATCGGGATCCAAAAATACTTTTCGAAATTGACTTGAATTTTACTGGCCCATTCGTCGTACGACCAAAAAATAATCGTTCCTATAAAATTTTATTCGTAATATAGCGAAGGTCTCGAAAGATGTCTATCGCAATATAAACGATAAAATGTAGCAACACGTCGAAGATTACCAGGAAAATTTAAAAGAATAATCATTATGAGGAAATTTAAAAAAATAAATACGAAGAAATTAAAAAAAAATTAACATATAATATATTCGAAATATTTTATGTAATTCGAATTACAAACTGACAAAGTAACGTTATATTAACGACAGATTACAATATTCAAAAATTTAAAAATTACTGCTAAAATAGCGGCCATTTTAAATTCTAATACGTTATATCATTAAAATTTTATATATTTAATCGAATAATCCTTGCACACACACTACACACACACACACATATATATATATATATATATATATATATATATATATAAATAAATATTTTGCCAATTTATATTTGCGTTATACCACTAAGTTCTACATTTGTGTTGTTCTTCTTTTCGGCGGTTTCTTCCATGCGATCTTCCCTTGTATAAGTAGCCTATTATACCATTTCGGGTGGAGCAATCCAAAATATTTCCGTTTTCGATGTTCGATTTCTTTTAATATTTCTCTACTTTTATTTAAACGACTTATTACTTCATAGTTTCTTATTTTGTCAGTCTATTTTACTTTAAGAATTCTGCGATATAGCTACATTTCGAAGGCATCTAGTTTTTTTCTCTAGCGTCTTCTTTAAAGTCCAACTACAGCAGTACCGAGAATATGTAAGATTTTACCAGCCTTAGCTTTAATTCTATACTTATGTTTTTTTTCCCTAGATAATATAGCTGTGAGCTTTCCCAATCCATATTTTTATTTTCTTCCTCATATCCCATTGTTCACTTATGTTACTACCTAGGTACTCGACATTTTCTATTTTACCTATTGTTCCTCCATCAGCTGTTAGTGGAGTCGTTACCATGTTTTTCTTTTTCCTCTTTATTACCCTGTACTTTGTTTTGGAAATATTTAGGTGCAATTCATGTTCTTCGCATGTTATTGTGAAAACATCCGCGAATTTCTATAACGTTTTTTTTATACTGTTCGATATTAAAATGGTTCATTTGCATATCTGATATTGTTTACTAATTTACTTTAAAAATTTCTCTTGTACTTCTTGAAAAGTTTTTTGGGAATATATATTAAATAACGGTGGCGACGGTATACAACCTTACCTTATACCTTTGCATATCGCCATATACTCCCCGTATTCTGCTGTTCAATTTTAATACTTGTTGACTGGTTCAAATATATAGGCTTTATATGATTCGTAAGTTTTTGTCATCAGTGCCTGTTCTTTTTATAAAATATCCATTAATCTATTATGCTTTACATTACCGAAAGCTTTCTGAAAGTCCACTAGGCATATATACACAGGACGCGTAATATCTATACAACGGTTGACTAATGTCTTGACGTTGAATAAGGCGTCTTTGGTATCTAGATTCCTGCTAAACCTAAACTGAGTATCATCTAGTTCTTCTATTATTTTATACATTCTCCGGTATGAAACTCTGAGGAATATTTTTAATACCATCATCACATATATATATATTTATATAAAAGGAAGCTCTGAAAGACAGCATAATAGGTGTCAGAATAGGTGGAAAATGTATAAATAATATTCGGTATGTGGATGACGCAGTTTTGATAGTTGGTAGTGCCAAAGATTTGAAATTGACCGCAGAAAAAGAAAATAAGTTAGTCGAAAGTATGGAATATCGATAAACGAAAAAAAAAAAAAAAGAAAAACGGATATTAAAAATAATTATTAATGAAATACCCCCGGAGGAAGTAGAATCATTTAAATATGTCGGTACTCAATTGAACAGATAGATTGAAAACTGAGATCAAAAGTCGGATTTAACAGACGAGACGTGTATTCAATAAGATGAGGAAAATATTGACAACCCATAATCTTAACTCGGAATTTAGGATTCGAATTTGAATTCGATTATATGTTTAACCTTAATGTACGGCTATCATACTTTGACTTTTTGAAGGAAAACACTCTAAATCGTCTACAAGCTTTCGAATTTTGGCATTTCCGACGAATCTTAAAGATACTCTAGGCAAAAAAAAAAAAATTAACCAGAATGTACTTAGTGGTATGAAGAAAAACCGCGAGTTGATTAAATTAATGAAATTTCGGACACTTGATCCGTGTAACAAAGTACACCTTATTACAGACCGTTCTGATGGGAAGAATTGAAGACAAACAAAGAAACCGTACGGTTTTGTGATACCAAGACTTGGACATGGGTAAATACAGAGTTGTTGGTATAACCCATGTACAACAGAACGATACCAAAATATAGTCATGACTTTTCTAAATGACCACCACCCATGACCGAGGTTTATCGTATACGTGTTGTTAAATATGATTAAGATTTTATATTTCGGGTACCGTTTCGATTTAAAGTATCCAATCTTCAGGAAATATAATTTATGAAAGAATTATTTTACGAAAAAATTTTCAAAAAAAAACCCAAAAGAAAACAATAAGAGTGGGTTTCTCCTCCTGATATTTGTCAAAACTTAAATTTCTGGTTATGACTTTGGAAATTTATGAAACGAAATTCTACACACGATTAAAAAATAGTTATGTAACGATGTTGAATAGTACGCAATTTTTATCCAAATATATTTTTCGAAAACCACGATTTTACAAAAAAAAAAAAAAAAAAAACGAGAAAGAACTCAGTCGCCCTGGTACTAACCTATAAACAGCAATATCAAGACGACAGCTGTTTAATAATCATATTTCATGTTTTATTTCGGTTACATAATCATTAATTCGAGTTAGAACTAATTTTATTTTTTTGAAAATTTAATTATTCTTGAAATAAAAAAGTAGCGAAAACCTTCACGTTAATTAACTATTAAAGCCAATGACGAGTTAAAAATTTAACTATGTAAGTCGATTTTCGTCAATATTATTAAAAAAAAATTAATAATGTGCGCTTACCGTCCTTATTAGTTCGAGTTACTCCGGTGTGGGGGAATAATTTCTGTTGATGTAACGTAGCTAACCAACTAGTCGCTACTTTACTTAACGCTATTAATTCGATTGCTGAACCATCGCGAGGAGTCGCTGGTTTGCCGCGATTACCGGCTTTATCACTGGATCCCATTTTATCCATCCACGTACCGCAGTTCCATTCGTTTCCGCCAAATACGAAACCTTTACATTACAAGAAAAAAGAAAAAAAAAGAATTAAAAACTAAACGAAATGTAAATATCGCGATATTTAAATATAAAAAACGGTATTTCGTTTCTGAAGTATTTATTTTTCATAATAGTTTATACATAATGATAAGTTACAGGTAAATTGACAGGTCGTAATAATAATCAAATCAAATCAAATCAAAGTTAGTCTATCCTCAACGTATGCCCGCGTAGAGAGCCCTTAAGGGCGGTTGGAAGGATATTCGAGCAGCATCAGACGCGGCGATAACATCGCTACGAAACCTGGATGTGGACATGTACGCTACTTCGAAGACATACGATGTCATCATCGTATACAGAGTACATTATGATAACTTTTTAACCGTTAATGCGTAATCCTGCGCGAATCGCGGATACAATGTAATAAATGCGCAGAAAATCTATGTTTAATCTTAGATAATTTCGAGATAAATATAGGAAATTATTCTAACAGAATAATTTCACTATGATTAAGTGAGCAATCGAATACAATTTTCTCAGATGGTTATATTTATTACATGTTAATCCAATGATCGCGATGCGATAGTAACAGCCGAGTGAGTAAGCGAGGAACAGTTTAAAAAAAATCCAAAGCACACAAAACAGTATTCGATTAAGTTAATTACTTATACAAATTTTCTCCATCGATCTTAATAGAATAGTTTTTGAGCTACTGGTAATCTTGACAATACTGTATTATGGTATTATACTATATACAAAAGATTATTATTCTTTTAGAATTTATTATACGTTTATTTCGTTATTATCATTTTAAAAATATTTTTATTTTATAATTTTTAACATAAAATTATCGAATGAAGTTGTAAAATTAAAAAAAAAAGTGACCGAATATTATTATATTTAAGGAAACAAGTAAATAACGAAAAAATACTCGTACCAGTTACGGGATGTATACCAATTTGATTATCAAATCCGGGACTTTTCATATGAGCATCGATACCAGAACCGGCATTTCGTTCTCTAAAGCACACACCTTGAAAATGTCGATTCATTCCTTCTTGTATAACTTCGTGTAAAGGTTGTTCCTGAAATATATGAAAATTATCGTATTTATCCATCTGGAAATTTCGTTCGAGATAATTAATTGAATAATTAGTTGTAACTCCCGTTGAAAGAATAAAAACATAAGTAGTGACAAATGAAAAATCTAATAGCGCTTACTATCGAAGCTCCTAAAGAAGTGTCATCCGTTGGAAATAGACGATTTACAGGAGCGTTCAATAGTTCTTCACCGTTTGAAACTAAAGAAACGTACGATTTTATCGTGTACAACCACCACCAAAACGCGTCTCGACAATTATATCGAGGATTTTTA
Source organism: Coronaproctus castanopsis (assembly GCA_032883995.1). Taxonomy (NCBI): domain Eukaryota; kingdom Metazoa; phylum Arthropoda; class Insecta; order Hemiptera; family Monophlebidae; genus Coronaproctus; species Coronaproctus castanopsis. The sequence goes on from CM065053.1 coordinate 222,126,033, forward strand.
CCGCCGTCCAATAAATTAGGTATTAAACCGTGTCTTAGACATCCACCGTAAGCTAAAATGATGTATCTAAGCGAAATGTTATTAATAAAGCATCGTCGAGAGATTAGCCCCATTTTTCTCAATATAATTCAAAATTAACGAGATAGACGATATATATATATTTTTTATTAATGCATTTATTTTTTTAAGATTTTTTTTTTTTTAGTGAGTACAGTCTGCTATATATTATTTTTATATGACCACATCTCGTGCACCACCGTTAGGCTTAATCAGACAGACGCGGCTCCTTACAAAAACATTAGAATTATAAGCAGTTTAAAGTTAATTATATATATATACACATTTACAATTTCATTCGTGCGGACTGTGTCACTTTCCGATGAACTATTTATTCACACACGCATTCAACCAGTTTACTTTACAATAATTAAAAAAATTATATATCTAGAAAAATATTTATAATGATATGATTCACAATAAAAATTTGCAAATATTTACACATAATTTTCATATTTTGAACAAGTGATCTAGAATTACATAATTCACATGTGTATCATCGAGACGACATTGAATAAACACACACACACACACGTACATATACATATAATTATATATGAACATTGCACCACTCCGCAAATTTATCAGTTATTTTTGAAATCTGGAAATACTTGAAATGCGAATATTTCGAAATTATTTGCTATTGCCTTTTAGATTAAAATTCGTTTCATTGAACCCTTTCATTATTATTATACAGCGGACGATAGTATGTGCCACTCTGTTTCTACTTGGTCACAGGTGTAATTTATCATCGTTCTCCACACCAAATCTATGAATGTATTCGGCGAGTTTGCCGTGTTCTGTTAATAACTGCGATGTTTATAAGTTTGGCTTGAGGATTATCTTATGGCTTTCCCTTACGTCTCTTATCAAAGCGTAAGTTTGGCGTCCCACCAAATCTAGCTCCCATCTATCTAGAAGATGTTTTCTTATATTATTTTTGACTTGACGCACACAAATTTTAGTATGACTAAGTGGGGTTATACGACTTGTTGGTATTAATAGATTAGTTTGATCAAGCAACGTACTGTTAATGTACGGGAATGAGTGATAATGGCGAACATAATTCCTCTGCTTAAGATGAGTAGGTCTAATGGAGGACACCTGCTATTCTAACTATGGCACTATGTGAAGCTGTTCTATAGGCTCTGCACGCATTAATTAGGAATTTTCTTTTATACCTAGAAGATTTTTCCTAACACATTTAACTTTCAGCCGTTCAGTAAATACTGATCTACAATATGACATTGTGTTCTCAACCAATGATTTACATAAGACTATCCTATAATTGAAATAAAATCCCCAGGTATTTGGGCATGCTTTTAACAACCGATAATACTTATTTTTGAAATGATCGAATCTGTATGAAATTTAAACGATAATTTATTGTCGAGTATTACTTCCAAATAATTTAAATGTTCTACAACATTTACCTGTGCGCCTTTGAATATTACTTTCCTTTTCATTTTTAACGATTTGGTGAAAAGTGACTCAAAACATTTCTCTACAGAAAGTTTTAATTTGACGTAATATAGCCAGCTTTCAAGCATACGCAGTGTGTTATTGGCAGTTTGTTCTACTTCGTTTTTGGTATTTCCCTTTATTATTAATATTATGTCATCCGCCTAAGCACATAAATCGACTCGTTCATTATTATATGGTAGTTTTAGGGCACCGTTAAATAATATAATCCATCATAGCGGATCTAATACACTTCCCCGCGGACAGCCCATACATGTATTTTTTTGAACTGAGATATTTCCAACATTGAGTTTTACTTGTCTCCCGTTTAAATAATGATATAGGATGTTAAGCAAGATTTCATCTTCGATAAGATCTTTCAGATTTTTGAAAAGGGCAGGGTTTTTCAAAAGACCCTTTTATGTCTATGCCAACGGCTAAAACACATTTATTATTATTTAATCCTTCTATGATGTTATAAGTGACGGAATTTACCGCGTGTTCGGGAGATAAATCTTCCCGAAATCCAAACTGTCTTTGGTCAAGGAAATTTCGTTTATTTATGTAATATAAGATCTTACATTTTAACAATTTTTCATATATTTTTCCAAACGCATTTAGTAAGCAGGTTGACCTATAGGAACTGATGTTGTTCTGATCTTTATTCGGTTTTTGTAGTAGAATTACATTCGATAGTTTCCATAAATTCGGAGAGTACATTTTTCTGGTACATTGTCAATAATAAATCGGGGAAATATTTGTGTATTAATTTTATTAGTTTGATATTTTATCGAGACCTGAAACTTTATTATTTTTTAGACTAATTACTATTTTTTTCAACTTATCCGGATTTATCTGATGCGATACTAGTTGATTAGGTTTTAGAATTTTGGGAGAGTAATTTTGAAAGAGGTTACGTGTATGTTTCTGTTCAGCAGCGTTATCTGCGTCTGAGCAATCATTTGGGAATAAAGCAGACAAAGAATAATTTAGATTTTTCTATGTGTTTATTATCTGGGTTCCATCCTCTTTTTTTAGCAATGGTACGGCATTCCTTTTTTAAGTTATCGAAAGCGATTTTGTAGCTAAGGACTCACGGTTTTACATACACTTATTATGTTTTCAATTGTCGTTATCTCGATTTCACATATGTTTAAGGTTTTGTAAATAAATAATTCTGAAGTATACGATTTTCTGACATTTCGGATTAGCAGATGTAGGGTGACCCAGAGAAGATGGACTGTTTTATTGCTTTTTGAATAACTCAATAGTTACTCCACCAAAATTTTTGAATGAAATTTTATGTAAAAATAGGAAAACTAGCTTACAATCATTTGTGGAACACAATATCGTTCAGACGACTGCTATTTGAAACAATACATTTATTCACAACATTTTCGAGCATAGGTCGCTGAATTTTTGAAATTTCCTCAATCCGAGTTTTCAGGTTTTCTAGATCTCATGGGCGTGTTTCGTAAATGCGACTCTTAAGGTATCCCTACAAAAAATAAATAAATCCCGTAATCTTGAATTCTTTTCCAAATTTTCTCTGCACTGTCTTTAGGATGCCGCGATAGCTGAAACTGGACAAAAACGAATCTCTCGTGTGTATACACTAAACGTCGGTTTGCGTCGTAGCAGTGTTACCAATTGCGCCATTCAAAAATGAAAACCGTCTTTTCTTTTGCTATAGTTCAATTTTTACGGGTACGTTAGACGCGCCGCGTTTGAAAATTTGTGTAAATGAACGAAAATTAACGATAATTACTTCGCTTCGTCAAAACGACCGGTTAACAGAAATAATCCGCGCAACGATATGAATGTATCTCGGCCCCAATTACGCATGTATCCGCTTGCAAAATGCGGCAAACCTATCGATTCGTAATTCGATTAAATAAATATCCGATACATCTTACTAGTAATTCGAATATAAATTAATACGAATTTTACCGGCAGACAGAGATACGCATATTTCTCGTTCGACGGTAGCTGTTACCGGAGATAAAACAGATTTCGACAAGGGAGGTAGTGGACTAGAATCAACGACGCCACCGAACTGTACCGATCCTAAAGCTAATTGTTTGCAAAATTTCGAACCGGTTCGTATAAATCTATAAATAAAAAATTTAAATTCGTAATTTTATCGTTTAATAGTTTTTATTTATTACCACGTTACATAAAGTTGTAATTATATGAATTTTTCAGAAATTTAAAAAACAATCGAAAACTGATTCATTACATTTGTTCCGTAGAAATGAATAATTAGAACTAAAATTAAAACGTTTAAATAATTTTCGCTGTGGTTGCACGCATTAGTATATTTTACGTAATTATTTCAATAATTCAGTATTCCTTACTAAAAATTTTCTAATACCGATAAAAAAATATTTTCCATTCATTATTATTATTAATAAACGTCATACCAGTCTCTCGACCATAATTGACGCGATGATTAATGAACATGCGTAAATTTTCTTAATAAAATATATATATATAGAAAAAACCCCTATAAATATTCTATTTTCATTCTACATTTATATATTACTACTATTAATTAAAAAATTAAATAAAATCGAAATACTTTGTATATCGTAATAATATACACATTTATTCAAAAATAGTCTACTAGTTTCACTGGTTACAGCATTATCGGGACTGAATGTAAAACGATAAAAATTAATAAATAAATTCAACATTTGTTGCTAACTCGATCGTTTTTCATCAGTACCGATGATGCTGTAATCGGTGAGAAATTAGTAAATTTTTTTGATTAAATATGTTTGTCGTGATACGATATAAAAAATATTTTTATTTTACGTTTAAATTAAAAAGATTATCACCAAGGAAGTACTACAGGAATATTTTCTGATGTTACTAAAATGCTTTTGTTAGTTTACGGAATTACTGTTGCCACTTAGGCCAAATACAGCTTCACTCGCGAAGCATGACTCTTTTGTTGATATTTTTTTGTTTTGCCGCAGTGAAGATTACCAATCGATATTAACGATTAATACTTAATGCTTATGATTACTTTCGCTGGCAATGATTGCACCATTGGTACATGAGCGAAGGAAGCCAGCAGAGTGCACTCCATAAAAGAAGTAGGTTGTCGTATCCAGATTAGAGGTATCCCGTAACGAGTGGATATCACCAGTCCATTTATTATTTTTTTTTTAATTTCTCGCGTGGACTACCAGGAAACATTGATCGTTGCGTATATAAAATTTGCAAGTTGGATTATTTTTTTACCTCTTTAAAAAATTTCTCCTAACTTTTATTGTAGATATTCTATTTCTAATTTCTAAATCATCGGTGCAGCGTTATTTTAGAAACAAAATATCGTATTTTTCGATTGTAATTGTTGAAATCAGTTTAAATTAGATTCGGTCGATGTACCATCGTAAACTTAGAGATCGTATTTCTATATAGAAGCCACTACAGCCAAAATGTTATATCCTACTCATTACCGATTCGCACGATTCTTAGCGAATGTTATTTGTCAGTTCTTTTTTGTATTTTAATTTTTCAGTTGTAAATTTAAAATTTTAGATTCCGAATAAAGGTTTCCGTGTGAGGCGTAAAATTTACGCGACGAAGTACTCGATTAAAAATTTACAATAAAACTTACGCGGACATGAGAGAAATTATATGTTCTATTAGTTTTCCGTATAACTGCGATATAATACGATCGAAATAACAAGGTACTAAAAAATGCGGTATATCGTTTAGTAGATCGAAATTTTGTTGTAGTTTTTCAGCTAATTTTCGCGTTTCCGTTTTGGATTTCAATCTGTTCGCCGTATAATCCATCAACCAACGACCTTGTCGCAAATTTGCGCATAACGGGTGACCTAAATCGTTAGCCGCTGATATTTTTTCCAATTCCGATATAATACCTGGTATAAAGGTAAATTAATAAATCGAAATTTTTACGTAATTTTTAAAATACGGGTGAAGTATTTATTATTAAGAACTAAGAGATTTAATTCACGACCCGCGTATCCTGTAATAGTTTTCTAATCGAATAATAACGCTTCGTATATTATAAGAATATTTACTCGAAATAAGAAATAATAATTACATCATCTCGAAAAAAAACCCACACAAATAAACAGAAATAATAGCGAATACTTTTCATTTTAATAGATACGCGGTATTAATGAATAAACGAAAAAAAAACCCCTTAATTAAATCGCGAATATTGAAAATATGCAATAAATTAAATATATATACACTGTAACGACCCGTACGATATATATATATATATATAAATACCTACACCTACAGATCGTTAACATATATATATATATATATATATACATACATATATATTTTACGTTATACACCTAATTATTTGGATATAAATATTAAAGGTACAACGTTACCGACTTTCTGGTTTTTGAGGTATGTCCGGGATGCCACGTGGGTTGGCCCACGACCGTTAATATAATAAAATAAATTATTGAAAAAGAAAATAAAAAAAAAACGCGGTTTTTATTTATTAAAAATTTATTTTATCCTTTACTTTATTTTTTGGAAAGAAATCCCGATTAATTATATGTATACAATGTTATACACACACATATATATATATATATATATATATACATATATATATATATATATATATATAACATTGAGTGTATTATTAAATTAATTATTCTTAAGTTATAACCACTTATTTTTTATAATTTAAGACAACGGAACTTTTCCTTAATACTTAGATGGATGGACTTCGCGATCGAAGTCCCGACGGTCCATCTTTATTTCTTCGAACGCGGCCCGACTTAACGTGACTTATTCTTCGACTTGTTCTTACTCCACTCTAAGAGCTGACTGACTCGACTGACTAAATTCAACTGGCGAAACTGGCGAGACTCCGACAAAACTCGTATTTTTTATTTTTATTTTTTACTCTCCAGGACTCCGGAGGCGACACAGGTATCTTATCCTTATTGTACTTATTATTTCTTTTACTTTTGACGAAATGCCAGTTTCTTTACATTTATATTTTCTCTTTTTTACATCTTTATGATTTTTGTCTATTTTCGACGAAAATAATTGAATCAAGGAAAAGTTTCATTGTCCCTTATTTTTAAGTTATATACTTATACATATATATATATATATAGTCTTATACATAGTTATTAGTACGGCAGCCAGCATCAGGTAACATAACACATATACACATATACTCCACATACTTGCTTTCTAGGAATTCTATAGATATTAGAAATTCCTAAATTGACTATTTTCGACGGAACCCTCCGATTTCTCTTTTGGGCTAGCCAATCAGAAAATTCGGAGCTGTTTCTTTTGGTCTTCGACCAAAATGCCGACTGAATCCATTGTATGCTATATTTACCTTTTTCTTTTTTGCTCTCGCCATGTCAATTCTTGATTTATTATATACATAACCTTTCGGCATTTTTTATATACTAACTTTGACGAATCTTTTACAACTTTAATATTACTGGCGCCAGTGTGCTTTCCCCAGTACATATACATCTATACTTATATCACTCTAACTCCATTCTACTTCTTTTTTTATTATATTTCCTTTTTACTATCTCTTCTTTGGGAAAGTCACGTTCGCGACGCCGACCGGATGTACGTACACATATACGTATACATATACTATTTCTTTTCTCGTACTTCACCATCACGTATATATATTTAATTTAAATTAATTCTAATTTTAATTTATCAACTTTTAATCATTCACTAATACAAACGATGTAACAAGCATGGTTGTTACAACACTAAAGAATAATATAAATAAATCTGATAACATTTGAACGCGATAATTACGATTAGAAATAAATAGGAAAGATCTTGATAATTCGGCGGAAGTGTTTTCAAAAGCACTATTAGACATTTGGAATAATTATGATTGACATTTTTCGTTTCCAACAAATTTTTGTAAATTCACAACGTCAAAGAAGCATTGATATCGAAAGTATTCCAAAGTAACGGTGAAAATTACAAAAAAACCGTTTCATTACCGATCCGAATGAAATCGTCAATTGTTCAAATGAATTTCTAAATTAATTATATTTAAATAATTTACAGCTCAAGGTTGGCTCCGTGATAATCATAGTGCGCAATCTGAATCAACTGAAACTATTCCACGCGACAAGACTCGTTGTTAAAAGGTTGACGAACAATGTGATTGAAGCAACTACAATCATAGGAAAGTTGTAAACGCGAGGATGTGCTGATTTCAAGAATACCACTAATTACAACTGACTTTCTTTTTGAATTTAAGCGTGTTCAGTTTCTGGTCCATCTACGTTCGCCATGTGTCGATCAATGAGTTAAAAAGTCAATCATCAGACGTATGTAGAATAAACATTTAATCGCTTTATACGTTGCGTTCTCGGGAGTCAGCAAATAATCGGTATTATTTGTTTTTTCTCCGGAAAGAAAGATGAAAAATATTGTACATTAACAATAAATTTTCGTGTAAATTATTTAGTTTTCATTTTTTAGTACTGTAAAGGAGATATTTACTCTTATTTTTCTCCATATATATATATTCTTCTTCTTCATCATAGGCTCGATCCGAGCATCGTGATACTAGGAAACCTTGATTTTATGCAACTGCGTCCGCCATATGTTTCGGTCTTCTGCATATCGAACCGCTTGCTGGAATGATGTAATGTTTAGCAATTCTTTGATTCCATCCGTATATCGTGTAGGCGTTCTTCCTTGTTTTCGTCGACCTTCGACCATACCCTCCAAAATTAACTTTCCCGAACTATTTTGACGTATGATATGACCGAAGTAAGTTACTATACCTTACTACATCTCGCAGTCGTATTTTTGGACAGATTTCCTTTAACACCGACAGTTTTGTTCTCTTTTCGGTCCAGGGAATCCGCAGCATCCTTCTCCAACAGAACATCTCAAAAGCATCTATTCGCCGGACATCCATTTTTTTTAAAGTCCAGCATTCCGATGCATACAGAAAAACCGAAAAGACTAAGGTGTCCATGAGGCGAATTTTTGTATTCTTCGTTATGTCGTGGCTCTTCCATACTCCTGTCAGTTGAGCCAATGCATTTTTTTCAGTTCCTATTCTTCTTTTAATTTCATCGGTCGATCCTCCATCTTTGGTAATTACTGAACCTAAGTATACGAATTTATCAACTACCTGGAAGTCGTGCCATTGCTGAATGTTATCAGAGTTGTTTCGATTAATAATCATTATTTTAGTTTTGTCTTTATTTATTGTTAAGCCTGCAGCTTTGCTTATGGTTTCCAACTTCCGGAGTAAAACCTGTAGATTCTCTTCAGTTGAGGCAAATATGGCAGTATCGTCAGCGTATCGTAAGTTGTTAATGCATGTTCCTCCTATTTTAACTCCATCTTTCCATCTATTCATGGTCTCTTTGATTATCCATTCATTGTATATGTTAAACAAAATAAGACTTAGTATGCATCCCTGACGTACTCCTTTTTCAGGCTGAAATTTCTCAGATAGCGTGTTATTTATTTTCACTTTTCCGCTTGTGTTTTTATATAGTGATTTAATTAATTCTATCAAATGTTGTGGTACGCCAGCTTCCTCTAAAACTTGCCATAATTTTACCCATCTTACACAATCGAACGCCTTTGCGTAATCTATAAAGCATATGTAAATTGTAATATTGAATTTCCGACATTTTTCAATTATCTGTCGCATATTTAGAATTTGATCCCTTGTGCCTTTTCCTGGCATAAACCCTGCTTGTTGCCATGATATTTGTGGTAGTACATAAGGTTTCAGTCGCTCAAGGATAATATTCAACATTACTTTACTAGCATGTGACATCAATATATATATATATATATATACTTGATAGTTGTTTCAAATTTAGACTAAAAAACGTTCATAAACATCATATTTAGAGGAAAAATCGGTGGACAGAAATGATAATCAAAGAAACGTTAAATTTTAAAATTTCGTATCAATAAATTATATCAAATATTTTCTTCGGCAGTGTTAAAAACGTTATACTTATACATTACCGGAAACTCACAAATTATATTTTCCAATTTATATGCTTTTACCGCGCGTCACTGAGAGTTTAAGAAGTATCAAAGTAAAAATTAAATACTACAATTGTTAAGTAATTAGAATCATTGCTTAATCGATACCTTGTATCCCGCAATATACGAACGGCCCGTAATTCGGTACGTTATAGCAGCCACCGTTTTCAGCGTCGCATCGATACAAAACTTTGTTTAAATCGGCCAAGCTCAGGGATTTTATACTTTGTTCAAAATTCATATCGGAACGTAACTGTTCTACCGCTTTCATCGTTTTTTGACTCTGAACAAATCTGTCGAAATTTTACGCAATAATTCTACTAATACTGAAAGTAAAACTATTTATTATATTTATTTAGACGAATAAACACTCTACGGAGAAAATTAGTTGATATCGTTTAATTAAAAAATCGAATCAAATCAAATTTATTTCACATTATTTAATATATTTCCAATATTACATACAGCAAAATAATAGTAATAGTAATTAGATAGTAATTTCGATAAAATTAACCATACCATCCTATAAATATTATTAATTCCGTAATCAAAAGACATTAAATGCAATATTGATTTTTATATTAAATTTATCGGTAAGGAAGAAGTACCCGAGGCGAAATAATTATGCGATGAAAGAAAGCAATTTTATAGTTGTAAACGACTGATAGGGAACTTTAAAGAAACACGTAATATATATAACATAGAAAATGGAAATAGTTAATAAAAACTGGTAGTGTAATTTTGCAGACACGAACCCCCGGATGTATAAAACGTGTAACTTCACATATCGTAAACAGCGATGAGGTAATGTGAAAACTACACGCATATACCGTGGTAAAGTACATCCAGCAGATTATAGAGGTTGTTTGATAAATATCGATGAAAGACAGAAATATTAATCCTCAAAATCAGGATGGTAATAGAAAATGAAAAGATATTATTCGGATCATGATTGAATAGTATCGATAATTACTGTGATTGTTGAATTTTAACAAACGGGTACTTATTGGTGAAATTTCTCCATATATTATCGGTTGATTTGAACCTTTTGAGAATTCTTAATGACCATTCACACAGGTTTTCGTATAGAGTAAAATACCGACAAATCTTTTAGATATGTGCAGTAATATGTACGGTTTTAGCATAATAATAATAATAATAATATTATTATACGTACTTAATAGCTATCACGGAACCAGGTTTGAATTTATCTGTTACTATCAGATGAGTATAGTCACCAGATGATTGAAAATTCACCATACTGACTTCGGACGAATCGAAATAAGATTTCATCCGGAGCTTATATTCAGTCAATCCGTTAATATAACGTTTATTTCGTTGGAATTCGTTTATCGTATTAAATCTATTTCCACTTCTAATTGAAATATAAAAATAAAATCGCAGCATTTACGCCAATCTTTTCAAATGTATATTACTACGGAAACAATATAATTTCCTAAAAATCTTTGGTTAATCTATAAAATGAAAGCAATTTTTAAAGTAGCGTAAATTTTTTTACACCGATAATAACTTACAAAACCGATAAATACGTTCCTGAGTATAAACTTCCGAATTACCTCTAAAATAAAAATCATTGCTACACGGGACAGTTATTAATCCGGTGTGGACATATGGTATATCATTTTGGGGTGGACAGCATCAATATCGAATATCAAAATTCGATCTCAATCAAACATACCGAGGATATAATTTGCATCGAGATCTAGAAGTACGAAATGTGCGCGAAGTAGTTCGAGATAGCAGTAAAGGTTATTCGAACAGACTAAAGGGTCATCCTAACCAGCTGGTGGTTGATTTATTAATGTCAACGAACCTCGTAGATTAAGCTATTGCACGTCCTTAAATCTTCCTCGCCGATTTGAATGATTGGAGAGGTAATTAGGAGTGTTATGTTGTATGACATATCCCATCCTGTAACGACTCATATTTCAGTTGCTTATTGGCTACATCGCCCATACTGTAATTTATATATATATATATATATATATATATATATATATATATATATATATATATATATATATATATATATATATATATTAAAATATATATATATATATATATTAAAAAATATATATAAGTGCGTCATGTTATATACATACTTGTGTTCGACGAAGGCTTCCAATATAATCGATTCGACGAAACCGGATATCGCAATTTTTTTACCGACTATATTATACGAATCGTTAGGATGGCGAAACGACGTGTAAGCTAATAAAATAACCGATTCGTGAGTTTTACCATTATGACGTGTAACACATACAACGTCTTCATTAATCTGATCCACGAATACCTTTAATTCGAACAAATATATAAATATTATTAATTTATCAAAAATATTATATAAATACTTAATTATACGTAACGAATGTTTAATACGGGGTTGTAAACACGCGCATTTAGTATACGTGATAATTTTAATTGTAGTTACCGAACGCGGAGAACTTTTGTTAAGCTATATATAAAACTATAACCCTAACTTTGTTTTGATTTTACAAAATTAAGAAATTAATTAGTTTTAACTAAATTAAATATACCGATATTTAAATTACCTGCAAATAGCCCTGCTTTCCGAGATTGTAATGTAGATCGTTTAACACTTGTTTAGCCGCTATAATACCCGTATTCGTATTCAGTTCGTCATCGGACCAATTTAAGTATATTCTATCTTCGGTAACCACATTTATCTGAAATCATACGAATAAGACAATTTATATTCGCTAATTCTTAATCCTTTCAGTCACGATGTCCATCATATGATGGTACATGAAATTTTAATACTGACAAAATTTTTCATTTTCTGTCTGACGTGAAATGTCTCAATTTTAAAAATATTTATACATTGAAAATAATCTACGGTTCACCTAAGAAGTATTATTGTATAATAAACACTTGTATAAAATTTATAATTTTGACCAAATTTTATAATGTATGATTGAAACGTTAAACGTTATTTATTGATGAAATAAAATGTTTTTTTTTTTTTTTTTTTTTTATTATTATATAATTCTACTAGTTTACTCGTCGGCGGACATACATTACCTCTCTAATATGCGTTCATTAAGAATGCAATATGCTTAATTGCATTACGTATATGCTTCTCATCTTAAAATTATATGCTAGTATTTGTACGAATATATACATTGCGTCTCATAAGTTCTGGAACTGGGGCTGTCAAATCGAAACTAGTGGCGCAATCTTCACGAAAGTTTAAGAACTTGTTTCTACATCTTTTTTCTGCAGGTGGTTAAATTTTTAAAGCGTTCGGAAGATTTGTATCAGTTTGGTGTTACTTTATGCGACATATAGTTGGTTACGTGCGTCATGGCTGAAAATCGCGAACAACGTACCGCTAAATTTTGTTTTAAAGCTGGAAAAAATGAGCTTATGGTGAGTCTTTTTATAGGTCGTACTATAGCATTTCGATGGTTTAGTGCGTTTGCGTCGGGTAGGGAGTCGATTGATGACGAGGAGAGGAGCAGGCGGTTTTGCACCACGAAATGTCTGACAACAACGCTGTTGAACGGACATCGAACAGCTGGCTGTAGGTTGGTGTCAGACCTCACTGGTATTCCGAAAACGATTGTTCAACGAATTATAACGAACGATTTAAAGAAGAGGAAACTGTGCGCGCGCTTTGTTCCACATTCGCTGACAGACGACCAAAAACAGCAGCGAATTCGTACGGTAATTAGTATTTTTATTTATTATATTTTTATTTTAGGACGCTCACTACAAAGGTCATTTGCGTCCACGTATAACACTATTTGTTTAGTTTATATGGTAATTAGTAGTTTTATTTGTTTCTTTGAATTGTTTATCATTTCGAAAGTTAACGCTACAATTAATTGCTACCGATTATTTTCACAACCGGTAAAAATGTATCATAGTTCTCGATATAAATTTTTAACAACGATTATTTGTTCCGAATAATCCGACCAGACTACTCGAATGAGACACATCGTATCGGTGTAATCCGGTTTATGGGTTTTCTCGTTAATATTGTTAGTTGTTAATTTACTCGTTTTAAAAGTAATTATAATTTTTTCATAAAATAATTCCGTATATACTATATTATACACCCCACGATAACGACCCGCAACTACAAAATACTTCTTACATGATGCGGTACAAGTTGATCGTATCCGAAAGTACTTCCGCTGGCGCAACACGCCATCGATATTAAAGCGGTACTAGGTAATACGTCGAAAACGGAACGTTTTTCTACCGGACTCGGATTATCGTGCGACATATCCAAAAATAAAGCGTGAGCTATAGACGGCGTTAAAGGACGAGCGTGAGGTTTTATAAACGAGCCTACAGGTTCTCCGCCGTACCGATAAACTAGTCTGCCCAATTCGTGAGAATTCCAAGCTGACATACTTTCTAAAATTACATATAATCCTTAACATTTTATAACAAAACGAGAAAAAAAACACTTGATAATTTAGTTTACATTTTTAAGGTTTTTACATACACACACAGTGAATTATTCACTTTTTAAATGTGTTAGTGTAACGACGAGTGAATGGAGTTATATAAAGAACAGTGGCGTAAGATATGAGCTATTGTAATTTTAATAGGTGAATAGGTTTTGGATAAAGAGTGAGTCGAATGAGTGCGACCTATCCGAATACGGAATATCCATGCGCGATGAATGCGCTGAATAGGCCGGTTACCACTTTGTTGAGGAAAACCGGGAAATATAACTATTGTTTTCTTCCTCGAATTTATGAAACGAACTGCGACCCATATCATCGGACATTATCACATTGCACGAGAGAGAGAGATGATGTTAAAAAGCGATTATTATTTTTGAGATTAAATTTGTTCGATTCGTAGCGAGGGAAAAATAATAAAAATAAATGTAAATTTGTAATCGAGATTTACACGTACCCCTAATCAACGAGGTGATTCCAAGCCGGTTTACGAACAAGTTATCAGTATCCGGCGAATCTGTAAATAATTCAGCCACCACGTATAAATCCGGTCGAATACGACGGGCGGCATCTAACATATACTGTATTACAAAATGACGAAATTAACGTATAAAAATATAAACTCACATTCGTACAGATACATTTAAAATTATACGCGTATAAAAAAATGATCACAATTTATTATTAGATCAGCCGGACTTACCTAATTTTAAATTTAATGAAGGAGAAGGGGTTAGTATAAACGTATATTAAATCAATGAATAAACTATATTTACTTCAGCAACGTGGATGGGTGTAGAATGGCAGTTATCTAAACGTATTCCATCGAAAGCACGAGCGGTATCTTCGACATAACGACGCATATGCTGCCATAAGTAAGGACAATCTTTGGGAGAATCACCGTACCTGCGAAATGTATAATAATACTTATCGAATTGAAAATTCGTTTATTATTACGCCATTAATTCTACGTTATACAAAAATATAAAAACAAAATACAAATGTTATAACCATTCTCTACAGAAAACATAAAAATATAATCCAAGTTAATAATATTTATAAAGAACGAACTTATATGTAAAATTGCAGGAAAAATTTAGAATACGAAAACCCTATTCCCTTAAAAAAAACATAGTGTATACACACTTTTCGTATTAAAATGAACTTATTAGTATGTTAATTTATTTGTTGACATTTAGGGTTTATAGCTGACTTATTGGAAAAGGACATGTTTTATACGCCCGTGCTTATATCTTTTATACCCGTGCCGTAGATATTGGTAATCGTAATCACCTATATAGATATCCGAATATCTACATACATCAGAATTTTTTTCGGTTATACCTTTAATAATTGCTTGTATTAATATCGCTGTAAATAAAATCAAAGATTAATGAAACATTTTTTTTTAAATATATAGCGCGTAAGATAAATTTTTAAACCACCCTAGAAATAATAATTATTTTTCGTTTTAACTGTTTTTTTTTTTTTTTTTTTTTTTTTTTTAATTTTATATGTTACACGTTCTTCATCATCATTATACGTTCCAGAATTTACCCGAAGTATAAAATTAATAATAGAAATATATATATATATATATATATATATATATATATATATATGTAAAATGAAATTACAAATTAACACACATTTAGTTTAGAATGCCGCGTTCATAAAATAACGCATTTTCTAAGCTTTATTCTTCCACATTTTAAGAAAATTACAAACACACATTTATATATCTTCTTCTTCTTCGGTCATAATAGCCCGAAGGGGTGTCGTGATCATTATACCACAGTATCTTTAATTTTTCTCGCCACTGTATCTAATTAGCGGCGCCATCTATTTACAACAAATTACTTTTTTTTTTTTAAATAACGTATTCTTAATCATATCCATCCATCGGGTATTTTGGACGAGTTCCTGTATGTGTCCAATTAATGATCGTAGCATGGAGTGCTCATTACGCACAGTGTGACCGAAAAAACGTAATAACTAAACATCGCCGGACTGTTATATATAACAAAAAAATTTATTGCAATTCATGAGGATCGTTAATAACGGCGTAATATCGGTGCTTTAGAATTATATCAAATATTGCGCTGGGATGAAATCCACGCATGATACCTTATACTTCCGGAAGTTCTTTGCTCAATGTATATTATCGAATGATCAAATAAACTCCATAATCCCCGAGACATCGTTATAAAAGGTATAAAAACACAGGCGCATTTAAGAATTTTATTAGATGAATGAATTTACAAGTAGTTTCTTGTTACTTTATTAGAAACGGATCTGTTATAATAATGTATACTTTCAAAGCGGAATAAAAAGCGAGTTTAACCTTAATTTAACGCTATCACCCCATGCGATAAGTTCTCTTCGTAAATAAACTTGCGAGTTGGCATCTGCGAAGTTACGTAACGGATCAGCGTTCATCACCCAACCATTATGAGCCATTATCAAACGTCCGTTTTCCGAATACACGTGTTCTTCTGAAGCTTCGTCATTATAGTCTGTGAAGTATCTACGTACATAAGTAAAAGAAGTCTAGTTAATTTATTTTATGTTTCCGCGATGAAATAGAAACGTCGACGAGTAATTTATTTATTTATTTATTATTTCGCGTGCAACAGCTGTTAGGTGTAGTAAATGAAGTTGCGGAAGAGTGGAATTGTATAATTGAGAGAATAGTTGAAGGACTATTGAAGAAGAAACCAGAAAGGGTATGCGTATGTGAGGTCGATAGCGATAGAGTTGAGGGTAGTGTAGTAAAATGAATCAGAGAGTTTGGAAGTAGACAAACAGGGCAAACAGCAGGGAGAATGTTCGAGTAGATGGTCATGAGAGAGTGATAAGCCATTGTTAGTATATTTTATTACAAAAAATAAAATTACGGCCAAAAATAGAGAAAATTAAAATGAACCAAAAACAGACTAAAAACTATAACGTTACGCCGTCTTCCTAATACTATACGCGTAGTAACGAGTATAGTAATCAAAAACGAATAAAGATTGACGATTGATTTTAGAGTTAAGAAATTAAAACCAGGAGATGTGGAAATATTTCGTCGAAAAGTTTTGACAAGTTTAAGCAGAACTTTTAAGTATATTTTTAAATGTGTGTAAAATTAAAATCAATTACTTCGAAAACGTTAACTTACGGACGAGTTTTGTTAACTGGATGAATGATTAATGTAAGCAGTGGACTATATTCGTTAAGACGAAATTTGACGAAATAACTGAAGGACTATTTACGCCAGTTAAATATAAGTGAACAATATGCGGGGCAGTATAATAAGACAGCGACTGAAATGATTGTTTTAGCCAGATAACGGGAAATATAAAACAATGTGGATGTACGTTATTATTTCGGCAAGAACAAGCAACAGGATGATGAATTTTCAACATAATTTCTCGTCGTCAAACCTGTTTATAAACAATAGTCGAATAAAGTTACAGAACAGATAGTGTTAGTGATGAAACTGAAACACGTATTTTATAGTTCCATATTTAAGTGTTAATCGTTTTACAGTTAATTCCAATGAATTATTACGATTTGATAATTACTTCACTAGGCGACGATAATTTTGAAACACATATTTTTATTAATTTTCGCAACGTTCTTAAAATAAATAAAATATATCAGGTTTGAAAACAAAAAAAAAAGATCAAACGACGTGTACCGTGTAAATAGCGGTCGTTCAACGTTGATTTCTCTCCATTTAGGTCCATCTGTCTGTACTCTATAATATCTACAGCCAGCGATACAAGCTTCTACCGCTGCTCCTAAATGCGATTGTATTTTATCGATCTGCTCTTTATTCAAACGTTCTAAGTGAGATTTGAAATCAGCAGCGCACTTAAGTAATCTACTTTCTTCATCGAAACAATCATTTCTGTAAAAAAACAAAAGTGTGAGCGTAATTTGAAATACATATCAAATTATACGAATATCGTCACATTTTTACGATAAACGTTCGGTAAACGATGGAAAAGAGATCGTTAGAAAAATAGTAATTTTACTTTTTGATTAAATTTCGATAAAATTTTACTTACAATGTAATTATTTTTCTTTTAATGTTAATTTACCGAAAAGTAATTAAAAATTATTTAATATGTATTAGTCTACAGTGGAATGTAAAAGTTTCTCCTATATCCCGACTAAACTTCGTTTCGCTATGTGCCGGTAATCCGCGATATCTTTTTCTTCCAAAGTTCATTATTATTCTTTCCGTCAATTTACAGTTTGTTTTTCTGATTACCTATATTTAACGTCCGCAAGTTTAATGCCATCGATCGTGTTTCCTGCCTGGTATTTTAATATCTAGAATCGTTCCTCGGCAGGTTCTCCACATTGTGGCGAGCCACGACATACTTTATGATGATACGATATATATATATATATATATTCTTTCTTCTTTTATGCGCATTGAGATGTCTTTATTTTCGATATTAATAAGTTTCCCAAATACTATACGTTAGAACTGAATCTATTTCCTAATCTTATATATATATTATTCCCATAGATTTCAACAGTCAGTTTGGGAGTTATCTTGGTGGTAATTCGGCTTTGCTTCAATTAAAGAAAAACACCTAATTAACCAAAAATAGAAATTTATTATTAATACTACAATTACACTAGAGCTGGAAAGATGTTTATCGCTTGTAATAATTGATTAGAATCGGTATTGAGTTATGTCACCGACAAAACGTAATTGATTTTTCACTCAGCTTCCGGCAGTGCAATTTTCTGAATGCTTTTACAGGGTCGTTCAATTTCGGTAATAATGTAACATCTGTAATAGAGTAATTTTTCACTTCAATTTAATTTTGTATGTATAATTTATACTTTAATTTAAATCCCTTTCATTACTCATGCTTCTTTATTTGTTATTTGCTTTTGCGCATACTATTTTAATTTGTATTAAGGGAGTTAGGACTAAGATTCTGTCATCCTGGCTCTCCCCATAATTTTTTTTGCACACACTTTGAGAGGTACCTTGCACACAGATAGTTGATTTTGTATTTTTTACTTTTTATCAATTAATCCATATTTATTTTAATTAAATTTTCACTATAAGCACACATGCTCTATTATTATAAAACATTTTCTACTAAATAAATTTTTTCCCTCCGAGGCACCAAATAAAAAAAGCAATAAACTCTAATTAGTTCGTCGAATGTGTAATATGATTTAATTAATTTTTGATAATTTTTGGTTATTACATATTCAATTTTTTAAGTAGTTCATACTAACAAAATGTGAAAAATTAGAAAAATTTTTGGTCTATACCGCATCACTATTTTGAAAAAAGCCGGCGTTTCGAACATGTTTACACAGTCTATTATCGAGGCAGAACAACTGATTGAGCTATCGAAGAAACGTCTATACATCTTTGAGCGATCGTGCTGTTTCCCAGGCGATATCTGTAACTATTATTACCACTACTACCAATATGGATTCGATTGGTTATTAGAGGACAGCCTACAGTTACTGGGCGGTCAGTATTTTCCCTTTTTCTTGGTATTTTTTCCGTAGAACAAAATTTTATTTACATCCAAAGAACCATTTTATTTAATTAACACAACGTCTCTATGGCTATAACAAATATTTAATTTATAATCTTATATCAAAGAAAAATATCAATTTTTTATCTTGATAAACTTTTTAAAAAATAGTTACTTTTTCCCCTGTAATATCAGTTATCAAATTAGTAATATTCTTTAAAAATACAATTTTAGCCTCTCTTCTTTAACGCAAATAATTTATCTACGCTAATTAATTATAATAAAAAACAACGCTAAGAATATTATTAATAATAATCGGGTGTATAAAGTGATTTGTATTGTTTTATGCCAGTGGTTATTTACAAAATGAATGGTTGATACCAAAAAATCCGCATCCAAAATCATGCTCGGAGTATTGATAAGCTTAATGAGCCATACTTTAAAACTATTTCTAAATATAGTAGGATTCAAATAAAATGTGAAGAAAACATAGAAATAGAACAGTTTGACTTTTGGAGTGCTCTGTATGAATATTTTGATTCAGAAAATGAAAGAATTCCAACGTCCATTATACCTCTGTTAACTGGACTTTAAAAAGGCCTTTGACCTAGTTATTCATGATAAACTATTCCTAATATCCGATATTATTGGTCTAGATGGAGCGAATAAACGTATAATTAAAAATCTTTGTTTACACTAGAGCACAGTAATTTTATTAGAAAATAACAGTGTCAGACCCAATTAGTATTGAACAGGGATCAAGGCAGGGGCGTATACTGTCTCCTATATTGTATAATATATACGCGTAACAGACCTTTAAAGATGCTTTCAACGACAGAAAAGATATTAAAATTGTTGGTGAAAATATCAATAATATTAGATATGCAGATGACACAGTTCTGGTGACGGAAAGTGCAGAAGAGCCGGCTATATTAGCATAAGCGGTGGAGAATGTATGCAAAAATATAGATTATTAATTAACGTGAAGAAAACTAAAGTAGTGGTCATCTCAAATTATCCGCACCCTGCAAATATAATGATAAACAACCGCTAACAACCAGCTGATAAATTCAAATATCTCAAAACTCTGAAATGCTATGTCTGGTTAGTGCTGCTATATGGTGTGGAAATGTGGATACTCTAGAACACTCAACAGACTAGAAGCCTTCGAGTTTTGCTGCTATCGCCGTTTAATTAAGATTCCGTGTACTAAAAAGATTACAAATGTTAAAATGCTATGAATAATGAAAACGAAAAAAGAATTGCTTGATATTGTTAAAAGAAGAAAAATGGAATATTTTGATCATGTGATGCGTGGGTCTAAATACACACTTTTAAATAATATAATAATGGAAATGGTACAATGAAAAAGGAGATGGAGGAAGAAGAATGTCTTGGTTCCAAAGCGTACGAACATGGACAAACTGCAGCGTTGAAGAAATAGCCGGAGATAGGAACGCGTATAGGGAATTAATGGAGTCCGACAATGGATGAGCCTAAGATAGAGATCGGTCATGGCACTGAAGAAGAAAAAGATTTTTGTTTACCAGAGGTTTAGTTGTTTTATCGTTAATCATTTAGTTCTGATGACGCTGACTAGTCGAGTGTGTTTTTTAAATATAAATATCGCGATACTGTATGAAAAGTGTATTTATCGATTTTCCTTTACTAACGAAGCATTGCAGATATACTTTGTCATAGTAAACAATTGATCTGATAATTAAATATCGTTATAAAAAACTTATAATGTCATTTACACTATTTACCGAGAAGTTAAATAAGTGGAATATATTTACTAACCTATACACATTATATCGTTCTAAAGCCAAATTCATGTCGACAGTTGCCGATAATCTCCGATACTGAGGATCGTGTATTATCACTAGATCAGCAGAACTAGACAACGAATTAATATTAGCGGACGGAGGTGGTATTTTTCTGCATTGTAGTAAAAATTCGTCAACTGTAGATTCCACATTTATAATATATAATTCGTGAATTTTAACTTTCGGTAAAACACTTTCTAACAGGTGATATCGCATAGCCTAAAAAAAGGAGAAAAATATATACAAATACATACACATCAATCATCATCAACATGGTGTCATGTCCGTTAATTTTAGAAATTCTTTTTTTGGTCTAATACATTTCGGAACAGTTAGTTATACTATTGCGTCAAATTCTGTATCCATGTTATTCATTTTCTTCCCGGCGCTCTCTTTCTCACAATCTTGCCTTGTATAAGAAGATGAAATGTACTATATTGCTTTATGCGTCAAAAACATTTTAATCGACTGAGCTTAACTTCTTTTACTAGTTCTTGACATTTATTTAATCGATTTAATATTTCACATTTTGTCCGTCCATTTCATTTTAAGATGATATAGCCATATTTCGAAACTTAATAACTTCTCGAATGTTTCCGTTAATGTCCAAATTTTAACACCGTTAAAATTTTATTAATATTAATTTCAATTCTATAACTGCACAATATAACTTTTAACTTGAAAAATATAATTCGTGTGTTTTGATATAAAAATATATACATATAGATAATTTGTGTAAATTGTTCAAAATGACATTTACATTACCGTTAGATGATGTTCAGAATCGATAATAGACGGAATACCAGAAAGTTCCCACAGGCCTTTTTTAACCTCCATGCTGAAAGTATACAATGTTATGTCTAACAGGTACGATGGCTTTAAATACGGACAATTAATCATATTATACGTACTCTCCGGATGATCCAGTAACCAAGAGCTTTCATTTGCCGTGTGATTTAAAACAATGTCACATATGCTTAACATCTAAGATAAATTATCGCTAAACGTTAAAATGCATGGATCAAAAAATAGAATATATATATATATAATAAATTATATACAGAAAACCAAAAAATTTCGTTTTTTCCTTCAACTTTCTTATTGCATGCTGCTATATTAAATTAATAAACGTAAAAACGTAGTTTTTTATTTATTTGTATTGAATACATGTTTTATATTGACTATTTAAAGGAGTAATGGGCCTTTACTCTTTAACTGTAATAAATTATATCCTTACTTTAACTGAAAAAAAGAAAGAGGTTTATAAAATTAGCACATAGTTAAATAAATTAGACGCATTTAATTATATACATGAATACTGTTTTGAAGAATTAAAATATCCTCAAATGTTGCAATTTTATATCGTAATGCTTGATCTGATTTGGGTATTGTTCATGTAGTATGAAATGTATTTTAAATTTTAACAACGAACACATACATAATAAAATTGAAGTTAATCACTAAAATTTTTTTTTTTTTTTATTACACAAATATGAACACGAAGCTTTTCAACTATTAAGTCATTTTCAAGCTTTTGTTAAAAATGTTATAAATAAAATTTTTTATTTATAACATTTTTAACAAAAGCTTGAAAATGACTTAATAGTTGAAAAGCTTCGTGTTCATATTTGTGTAATAAAAAAAAAAAAAAAAATTTTTTAGTGATTACCTTCAATTTTATTTTGTTTTGCTAAATTCATAAAATCACTACTCTCCAATACATCAACACATACATATTATATATATAAATAAAATTTTACACCCAATATACTATATAACAAAATTATGGATTACACCAAGCCGTTCTTGAATAAAAGTGAAAAAGTATTGCTGGAAAAAAATAAACACAGACAAAAAACGTACAGTATTTAATTAACGGAGTGTCAGATTATAATGCACATATAGATTCATTTCTTAATTTTTTACGATATTACGATCTCGGTTGCAAAAATTATGAGAAACATTTACAAAATATTTGTCTTATGAATTGTTAAGCAAACGTTAGTCCAAAAAATAGAAAATTTTGGACATGATACAATTTTTTACATTTGCATAATTCATGTATATGATTTTTTAACATACTGCACTTTTCTCGTTTTCAAACGCTATCTTCTTTCAATATACATCAATAAAGATCTCAATTTGTTTCGTTCAAAATTAATCTGATACAAAAGTTAGATTAGGTTGCGGTTAAGCAAATAATTAGAACGGTTTAATATCATTTATCTGAATGTTTAATAGAACGAATATAATAGTAAATGATTTTGGAAGTATAATATAAATAAAACAAAATTCGTATTCAACATCTATCTCAGTCAGATGGACCAAAAAAAAGAGAGATGTCCCACGGTTTTGCATCAAGTTTCTATATTTCGTGAACAATAAGTCATATTTTAACAATTATTTTGTGCGTTGCGTGCACGAAATTTTGATTATGTACAATTTAACTTTCAGGAAGTGACAGAATTTTATATGTCTAGCAAAAACCATAAAATCTTCAACTTCTGAATTACTAGACAAGTATGATTGAAAAAAAATTATGGCTCTTGTCAGAGTATTCGTGTCATCTATTAATAATCTTTCGTTTATCTATTAAGACTTTGCCATATCGATCTTTTATAGACATATGTCTTAAGTGAAAGGTTCTGGTGATGTACTTCAGTTTCTTAAATAGTTCCTTTGTCTCATTCTTCTGCGCATGTTTTTCAATTTCCTCACATATTTCTATTACAAAATCTTTCTTATCTTTGCAAAGTTCTTTATTTACTTTTTCTGTGAGTTTATTATAAACATCTTGTTTCTGTTTCCCATTCAGGCCTCGTGCTTTCACCTGGTGTCTATGTTTAATTAATTCCCATGTCACGGTTTCTTTGGTTTGTCTCTAGATTGATATTTTTCTGATTGCTCTTCTAGCATCGCCTTATATTTATTCCACAGTTCTTCTAGATCAAATTTATCAATTTCTTCTTCAGTTAAATTAATTTTTTCTGACTTTCCTGTAACAAATTTCATATTCTGTAATAGATGCTATCTATTTTGTTTCATTTTCAGCCTTAGTTGTTTCTTAAATTTTAAGCATATCTCCGTCCCACAATCAAGTCCAGGGTAGCTTCTTACCTTTTTAATAGATGTTCTCAATTTTTCTCGTATTAGTACGTAATCAATTTGATTTCTTACACCTCCAGCAGGCGATTGCCATATGTATAATGTGCGTAAGTGATGTTTAAATCTATTTAGTGCGCAAAAATATAGTAACATATTTCCTCTACTATTTCTTTTTCCTATACCAAATTTATTTACTATATTTTTTATATGATTGTGATTTTTTGTTTCTCCTATTGTAGCGTTGAAGTCTCCTACGATTAACATCATTTCTCTATTTGGAACTGTCTTGATTGTATCATTAAGTTCTTCGTAGAATTTCTCTATTTTACTGTCCGCTGAAGCCGACGTCTGTGCATAAACTTGAATGACATTCAGGCTTACCTGAATTCTCCTCAGTTTTATTGTTACGATTCGATCACTTACAATTGAGTATCTCGCTATACTAATTATAATTGCTTTATTAATAACAAAACCCACTCCATTGCACGATTTTTTATCGTTGCCTAAATTTATAATTAAATTTCCATTCGACGAGATAAAATGACAACTTGCTTTTTTGTACCACGGCCTCAATTGTTGTAAATTTACCCGTCTGAATGATGCCACGAACATTCCAAGTGGCTATTTTTAGTAATAACTTATTTTCTTCTTCTTATTCCCCTTACTAGTCGAAAATTTTCGACAGGGAACCTGGCTCTCCAATCCACTGTAGCTGCTCGTCCATTCAACACCAGCACCCCGGAGCCGTGGCGCCGAGTGCCAGTAGGATGGCATGGCAATACATTAACGCGATTTTTAATATTCATAATTCGTTTTTTAGAGTAACAATACCACAGTAGGGTTCCTCTCCTTTCTGTGACGCGTGACGCAGTACTACAACCACTGAACCACTCGGGCTTCGCTCGTAGATGTAGCATGTGTCGCCGTTCTTGTTTTCTTGACAAGCGACTGCTTACTGATGTAGCTGCTACCGTTCATCAGGGGATCCGTTAGCTTCCTGTCCACACTCGTTTGACCTTACGGCCTTGGATGGCCCTACCAGGAGAACATACTCCCGACGACATTGTTTGGCTCAAATGTGGACAGTACTAAGCATCTCCACTACGACCGGAACTTTAAAATTAATATTTATAATAGTGGCAGATTAAAATGATCCGGAAAAAAAAATAATGGATCCTTATAGTAGAATATTTCTCTGACTGCTGTAACATAACTATCACGTTGTGTAATCACATTAACACTGAAACTTTCGGTTGAAATTATATTATTTCAATATTTATAAATACGATATCATAATTGCGATTAAGTACCTTCCAATTATGCCGTATATCGTTAGCAAAATTAATTATATCGTCGAATATAACATCGGAATTTTTTGTTCCTTTGAACATTTTATTCAACTTATGTTGATTTTGTATACTGTAAGCAGAATTTGATGCACCGAGTTCCTATTAAAAAGAAATCAAATAGCGAATAAACGTCATTTAAATCAAACGAGTAAAAATAACAAATAAATAATCGTCTATAATTTATCTTGCTTCATAAATTCTTTAAATATATATATATATATATATATATATATAATTTATAATACGTCTAAAATTATAAATACATACATTATACTACATTATTTAAACACAATCCCATTCGGATATCTCTCTACACATTGTCTTCATGGACAGTAGCTTTCCTTCTCTAACTGAATAATATCATCACACCTGAACCGTCAGAAACAACGGACGGACAACTTTATATCAATAACAAAAAAAAAAAACATAATGGACGGAGGAGGAATGAAAATATTTTAAAACTAATTAAAAAATTCTCAAGTATATTTTAAAGTTTATTGACAAAGTTTGATTAGACCAAAATCATGGCTAAACTTACTCGACGAGTGATTGGTGAACATTTGATTTATTAATTAAGGTTTCATAAATAAAAATTAGGTTCTTATAAAAGATATATTCGCTTAATTGCACATTGTATAAATACATGTTAAAAATGTGTCATAAAGATGATTCAATGTTTATTTGGCGGTGAAAATAATTATGACATCAAATTCGTAAATATCTTGAAATTATACGTTCGAAATATATCGCAAACGCCTAACAACAAAGGAAAGATCTTTGAGAAATTTCTCAGAGAGGATGAGCAGATGGTTTTATTAAATAATGGAGCACCAACTCGTTTTAACTCCTTCAACGGCTCCTTTCAGCTATCGACCTGACGTTGGCTTCGGATACGTTAACTCCGTTCTTGGAGTGGTCCGTTCACAATGATCTGTGTTCGAGCGACCATTTCCCTATTATTACCACTGAGCAGTATACTAATCAAGACCGAACTCAAAAACCACCTAGATGGATGTTACAACTGGTCAATTGGAATCTATTTACGGAAATATGCGCAAATATACAAGTGAACGAGATCGGCAATATTAATTTGAAACTAAACAACCTCAACAATACTATATTAGAATCAGCCCGAAGAGCGATTCCGCGCTCAAAAGCAATAGTCAATCCAAAGAAGGTACCATGGTGGAACTTTACTGTTCAGCAAGCCGTAAAGAATAGGAAAAAAGCGCTCGCTAAATTCCGAACTACAAGACTAATAGAGGATCTACAAAACTTCAGAAAAATACGTGCGCAGGCACGACACATCATACGGACAGAAAAACAGAAAAGTTGGCACAGATTTATAGAATCCATCGATCCGCAGACATCCAATCAATACATATGGATGAAGATAAAAGCCTTAAATGGATGCAAAACAAGCTTCTCAATACCATGGATATCAGTTGGCGACACTGCAATTACATCCCCCGGAGAGATCGCAAATATTCTTGCTACTACTTTTGCGGAAAAGTCGTCTAATCTTAACTATCCGGCAGCGTTTCAGGAGTTCAAGATAGAACAAGAACGACGTAATATAAATTTAGATGATAGAACTTCAGATTCGTATAATTATACTTTTACTTTAATGAAACTGCAGAAAAGTTTGCAACACTTCAAGAAAAATTCATCCCCGGGTCCGGATGATATACCGACTATCTTTGTTAAACATCTGCCACAAACTGCAGTCAATGCGTTATTGCAGATATGCAATAAAGTCTGGGTGGATCGGACTTTCCCCGATATCTGGTCCACATCAATCGTCATTCCAATACTAAAGCCAGGCAAAAGTGGATACTTACCTACCAGTTATCGACCCATAGCTTTAACGTGTGTGCTATGTAAAATTATGGAAAAAATGATAGCAAATAGACTAATGTCGTATTTAGAAACAAATTCGGTAATTAGCCCATACCAATGTGGATTCCGGAAAGGTCGATCAACGCTTGATCATCTGGTACATCTAGAATCAGAAATTCGGAACGCATTTAGTAATAAGCAGCATTTATATTCTATTTTCTTTGACCTTGAGAGGGCCTATGATACAACCTGGGCATACAGGATAATCAAAAAATTTAAAGATTGCGACTCGCTATCAAATCCTCAAAAGCTGCAGAACGGCATCCCACAGGGGAGTATACTTAGTGTATACTGTTTTCTAATAGCAATTAACGATATAATGACATGTATTCCACTGACGTACAGATTATATGCGGATGGTCTTAACATGTCTTATAAAACCCGATATCCGGAAACTGCTCAACAAATGCTTCAGATAGCATTAAATAATCTAGAGATTTGGTGCCAACAAACTGGATTCAAATTCTCTACTTCCAAAACACACTGCGTAGACTTCCATCGTCGGAATGGACAGCAACCTAATCTACAGCTAAAATTGTATGACAATACACTTAAATTCCAACGTCGTGTAGCCTTTCTTGGTGTCATTTTTGACTCCAGATTGCGTTGGACGGACCATATTATAGAACTGCACAGGAAATGCGCGACGTCCTTAAACATACAAAAGATCTTAAACGGAAAAAAGTGCAGACCGCATACGGACATGCTTTTGAGGATCTATCGCGTAGTTATCCGGTCAAAAATGGACTACGGATGTATACTGTATCGTACGGCGTCGAAATCACTACTTCAAAAACTTGATACAATACATCATACCGCAGTACGAAAAGCGTTAGGTGCGTATCCTACTAGTCCTTCATCCAGCATACTAGCGTTGGCAGGAGAACCACCTCTACAAATCCGAAGACAAGTACTTACCGTTAACTACGGAGCAACCGTGCTGACGAAGATAAATCATCCTAATTTAGCATTAATGGACCTTTCAGGTACGAGCTCTATGGCAGCGAGGGTCCGAGCAGATCTCGCTGATCTGAACCTTGAAATGACCAGATTTCTCCATCTGCCCTGGGCAAAGATCGGTTCGATCACTATGGACTGCGCACTAAGGAAATGGAACGAAATATGGATCAGTTCCGATATAACAAATAAGCTGAGGTCGGTAAAAAATAATATATATCCTCTAAGGACGACTCAAGAAAGTCGAATATATGAAAAAGTACTAGCCCGGCTCAGAATAGGACATACTCAACTTACGCATGCATATATTCTCGAACACGACGAACCTCCAGAGTGCGAACTCTGTGATGAAACTGTAACCGTACACCACCTGTTATTGAAGTGCAACAAATATGTAAATTGCAGAGCACTGAATAACATATCCACACATGACATGAAGGATGTTCTCCAGGACAATGTATATACAACACGTAAACTGTACGAGTATCTTATTTGTACGAATTTAATGCTTTACATTTAATTAATTTAAATTAAGATGCATAATCTTATTTGTACGAATTTAATGTTTTATATATAATTAATGTAAATTATTAATGTCTTACATTTAATTAATTTAAATTAAGATGCCTAGTCTTATTTGTACGAATTTAATGTTTTATATATAATTAATGTAAATTAAGTGGTCATAGCCGAAAGGCAATAAGTACTGCTATTAAACAAATAAATAAAATATAAGAATGTCCACCAAAATATAATATCGGATTATTATTTAATTACATACATGATACGTTTCAATATACAAAATAAAATGAAATTTGATTCTACATATTAGTTAACAAACAAAATGTCTAAAATGATGATTGCGTAAATTTATACATTTTTAAAATATTCTCGGTGGTTTTTCATAATCAAAAATTTATTTTTCAGTAAAACTAAGTTCCATTTGTTATATAATTTTTAACGTTTCTAGTGAATTAGCATCAGTCATCACTTGAATTGAACTGAATTCTAAGTTTCAGTGTTATCTACTTTTACAGGAACTTTTCAATCGCATCTTTATATTTTGAAGGTTACGATTGATTATTGTAGCATCAGCTGATATTCCTTCTGTGCTACGATTGTTCTATAAAGCGATAATACATTCATTGTACTCTCATTGGTCAATTGAACAAATGAAATGTGGGTTTTACTAAAAATGAATTTTTCAATTTAATTTTAATTTGGAATATCAAGTAGAATGAAATTTTAAATATGAAAATAAAAATTTACTAATGAATTATAAACAAGAAACACTTAAATGATACAAAAACATACATTATTATTACCAATATTTGCTAGTATTATGTATTGATAAAATATTTTTTTCCTTTTTTTAATATGTTGTACATTGGGTCAGACGTAGGTAATGTTTCATTTTTACCATTTAATTTTGGCTGTTAAATGGGAAGGTGGTGTTGCTAGCGATGAAGTGTGCATACGTTATAAAAGAAATAACCATCTGTTATATCGAAAGTATAGATTTGAGATCAAAATTAAGAATACAAGTATACACATACAAATGCTTATCGGATGTGTTTATATTCCTCTTGTTGCATGTTGTTGCTATTATAGCAGATTTCCCCATGAATGACATAATGTATTGTTACGAATGGGCAATCAAAATTTATCCATTTTGACAATGGAACCCCATCAGCGTTGTCTTATACCGTTCTATAGGTTTCTAACACAGATTAAATATTTAATATTTTTATTAAAAGGATTATGTGGTATTAATCACGTATGGCATTATGTTTACAATGTATTTTTTTTTAATACATGTAGTTAACAATTGTATACTATTTTACTTTATCATTTTGTCAATCACGGGAAACACCTTAAGCTTATCCCAATCGCAATAATTTAGTATCGCGTATATATTATGATGATAAAGTATAAATGGAACGTTTAAATTGATTGATTACCAATAATTTTTTGAAACTATGTTGGGTAGATTTTGAATAGCTACTTGTTTACTTACTTGTTCTGGTAACTAGTCTACATTACTCTTGCTTATGCTATGTATTATTAGCAGACCGTCATTACGGTGGATTCCTAAAATATTGAAATAGTTCCAATTTTCGTGTTTTTTTTTTTCAGAAATATCGAAAATGGCTATTTTTAATGAGTTATGACATTACAAATCTGCGAAAACCATTTTTTAAGATTCTATCGGAAGAAAATGATGCATGCATTACTAGAATAAAGGGAACCACAACCGAGTGCGTATCTATGAGAAATCAGTTTTGCAACGAACATGCTAAAACGGCAGAAAATAAGTTTCTAAAATTTATTTTATATCGCCAATTGGTCGTTGATCCCATAATTATGAGTCACAAGGTTTTTAGTGATATTTTGGGTATTTAAACCTTGAATGCTAGGAAAAAAATGCTGTAACGTCTACATAAATTATAATTATCCATAAGCTTATATTAGTGTTTTTGCACAAACTTACGTAATAATTCGACACTCTTATCCATCCTGCCATTCATTTTCATAGTAAATACACAATAATAAATTAATTTAAATGTTATTTTTATTACTGCGTGTTTATACGTCTAACATTCAAGTGTATCCGTTGAGTATGAGTATGAACGTGTGTATGGTGTGATGTGTAGGATACAGTACTTTGTTGACACCTTTCAATTCTGGTTCTCATTGAAATATATTTATATTATTCGGTATGTTGCACACATGTGTATATGTGCGCGTGATAAACGTTACTATCGTTCTGTATACTTAATTTTTAATTATTTTGTAATTGACGTTCAGCTGTTATGAATAACATACTGTACTATGCACGCACAATAATTTTTACCTGTATAGGAGTGAAATGGATTACATTATAACCAGTATTTTTAGCAGTTTTTAGTTTGTTTTTCCATTGTTCAAATGGACCTAAATTTTTTGATATGACTGTTACACATTGCATACAGTCCAATGGTAAAATTTCGTTTCCTAACAACAAAACCGGATCAACAGTAAAATAACCGGCCCCAAGTTTTTCACTGCTAAAATGAAATTATAGAAACAAATTTTGATGTATTACAAATTTAAACCAATATATCATTAACATATCTAATTGATTTAAGAAATAAAGTTTCAGGGTTAAAATATATTATCAATCTAACGGTAAAAACGAATAAAAATACACGTATTAATCAGATTTAACGATATTCACATAACATACACACATATATATATATACATATATTGCGCTGATTTTGTATTTAAATTAAACATTTTTCTCGTTAAACCATATTCGTATAAACTAAAACTAAATTAAATTAAAAAATAAATACACAAATGTAAACTACAAGTTACATACACAGTTACACAAATAGTTTATTGCGGGAGTTTCGCATAATAAAAAAGCGAAAGTTTTTCAAATAAATTATAACATGGAATTTGTTGCTAGAAATCAAAATATGTTTCGTCATAAATGAAAGATATATTATTACTGTAGAAACAGAAAGCTACACGAATATTAAGAAAGGAAATGTAGCCCGATAGTTTAGGACTGGAATAGAAAAATATAGGCATTTTTTAAGCATGATGAAGTAAGGTTTTTTACAATCTGTTGAACGAATTTACACAGTAATTAATTATTATCAAAAATAGACAAATTTAATAATAGAACCGATAGATAATTCGAGTTTTTGTTTTACCTTACTAAACGGCAGTTTATAATTAATTTACAATCAAGCATACATTAATAATGATGCGAGAAGAAAGATAAAACCTAATTACGAGGGCGTAATTCGTTAAGGCTTAAATTAATTTAATAATTCACATACGACAGTATTTTATATTTATCAATATTTTTTTTTTTTAAGAGACGTGAAAATCATATGAAGAACAAATATATATTATACACCGTGTTAGCGGCTTTAATATTTATATTTGATGACTTGAATGACATATTTTTTTTTGAAAATATATAATTACACATGAGAATTTATTAAAACGATTTATTCGCTAATAATGAAAAGATTAGAAAATATTCATACTGAAATTAATTGTATTAGTTAAATGAATAGTCACGACAAATAAATAAACTAAATTGATTTATTTTATATTAAATTATAAAGCGGAAGAAAATGAGGAATAAGATAAATCCGCGCTAATTTTGATAGAAAGTATTTAAAAATGACGTAGATTTATTAGACAACGCGTGAATTACTAAAAGTAATGAGAAGTACAAATTAAATATTTCACAAATTCAGGTGATATGCAGCTCAGCCGAATATGTCGATTAGTAAATGCAACACGATATTCATTGTAAATTATTCGTTTAAACATAAATCTTTAAAGGATTAGGTTCTGAGGTAGTTTGAATGAGTAATAAATAAATAAAATTTACATTTGATTCAAAATGTTCTAAAAAAGCAGTGTCGTACTGTAAATATAAGAATTAATATCATTAGAAATTATGTATTTTTACGAACGGACGAATAAATAAATTGTTATTAGTTTGGAGAAATTTAAACATTACCTAGAATCGGTTAATATTTAGAATCTATATAAACGTAACGTTTACTTAATAGATACATTCTTGAAATTGATACGTTTATATTCATCTATAATATGTTTTAAAATTTCATTTCATTGTATACATTGGCTAATTATTACGGTATTCATAGGAAAAGGAACATCGAATTAATGTATATGAAAGTTATGTGCATCATATAAAAGCGACAACTTCATTTTTTATACGAATATGCCATTTTGTTGAGCCATATTTTTTATATGTTCTTAATTTCATACATACGTAATCATTCTATAACAAATATAAACGTATAATGAATTAAAAGTACCTGGAAGAACAAACGTAATAATGATAACAGCCAGCATTGTTCAATTTTATTATGGAATATAAAGAATCGTCGCTGGCACTAGGATTATTCCACTTTAGCTGCTGATAAACATCACGAGTAAACGGTTTATTACCTGCCGGAGCATTAGTAAATATACTAATTTTTTTTCCGAACAAAGATGGACCAAGCTGAAATTTCAGAAGACAACCTGCACACAGAATATACATTAAAAGTCATTTATGAGATCATCACAAATGTAAAGAGTAGTTAGATAAAAAAAATACTTGATTGTTACTAAACTTTTCGGAAAATTGATAATACATTAACAATTTACGTGTTTACCTTTTTTGATTCTATATAATTCACGTTCTTGAAATTGCTTATCTTCGAGGGTTAAAATAAATGTTTCACAATCACCAGCCATTTCAACAAAATCATATTCAATTTCCATATCAGTTCCAGCCATTAAATTTTCCGCGTCTTTATAACTAGAAATATCAGATGTTTTACGAAAAACATTTAAAAGAAACATTTTAAACTTTTCTATAATTCAGTAAATGTATTTAAAAATAGTACCGATACGAGATCGCGAATATGATAAACAAGAAAAGTTAATAATTATGAACATTTAATTAACTGTGGTAACTGACGAATACGATGCGGACATGTATTTTAATATTTGATTTATTTTATGAAGAATGTCTATAATTAACTGCCGTGAGTTATTAATGGAGATTGATAGCTGTTTCCCAGCTCTATTAATAATAAAGGAATATTATTCGTTTATTCTGATTACTCAAGAGATAATTTGTTTTAAGAAGTTTATTAGCTTACTCGCATATTATACCCTTAAAAGAATATACAGACGTGAGCGATGCATGCGAATCACGTTTCCATCTCAATTGTTGTAGTGTATTAAAAATTCTCGTACATATATAACAAATTATATTCGAATGAAAGGAAACGACATATAAAAATAGTAACACACAAATAATAGCTGTTACCGTTAACATGTTAAGCTTAGATAATGAAAATAGGTTGATTGAAGTTGCACATATAGGTTAAGAAAATATTTATTTTTTAATCAATTACTGTGAACTTTGATATCAAGTAACTGATAAGATTTAATCATAAATATAAGACTAATTATATTTTGAAATTAGTAAACAAACTGATATAGTAATGATCAAAATGACTTCGTAATTTATAAATATAATTTTTTCAATAAAACTAGTACATACTGAAGGGTTGAACCGGTATTTAATAAAAAATAATTATACTGTTTTGAGCATTCTAGACTTCTACAAAAACAACACAGTTATTAAGAACTACGCAATAAATTGATCGGGGAAAAATATAATTAGCGTGCTACAAAATTATTCCAGCTTTAATTAGTTGTCAACAAACTACAATTATTGTTTTCAAAATGATTTCTCAATGTTAAGGTATATCTCCACCAAGTAATATACAGACATTGACGACAACATTAAACATACAGTTACATAAAATTATAATTTAGTATATATAAATTATGAATCTATTTCGGTATTTAAAATTAAATTTGATAGTTTTTTTATAAAAACATATTTTAATTACAAATTTTTTCAACAATTCTAGATACGACTTATATGTAGGAATTTGATGTGTAGAAAAAAAGGAACCAAGACGATTTTAAATTATCATGTAGAATTATATCAGTTTAGAAACAAGTTTTTTTTGTATGCTAGTCTGTAGGAGGCATAAACATAGTCGCAGTCGCTAAATTTGGAGTTGTATGGATAGTTTCCTCGTCAATGTGGTTTGTATTTATTTTTTGTTGTTATAATTATTTTATTTTTATCATTTTTTTCTTCTTCTATAATAAGGTGTGTGTTGCATAAGTTTTGAAATCTAATAATAATTTGTGTATTTCTTGTAATCTTGAACGATGTCTGTCAAGTAATCAAATGCTATGTTTACATTATTACCTTTTTTAATTTTAGTTTTAAATTAATCTTTTCTGCAACAAGATTGTGAAATTTGAGCCAGTTTGTTGACTTATTTGTTGGATAATTATTTTCCTTTCGTAACGATGTTTTGTCAAGGTATAAAATTACTGGTGTATGATCAGATGAGATGTAAACAGAAGTCTCACGGAATTTATGGGCGTTAATTAATATTTTAATAATTAGATTATAGTAAAATATTAAAAGAAGCTTTTGATGTCGATCTTCTGGCAGGGTAATAAAGTATTGGACGGATTAGTGCTTTATAGAGGATTATTTTATATTCCACGCTGTAGTCTATTACGGATCGTGCTAGGTCTTATAGGAGCTTCAGAATATCGTAACGTCGTCAGCAAAGAGTCCAACTTGCGTGTTGGGTAGGTTCGGAAAATCGTAGAGAAAACAAAAGTGGTCTAATTATACTGCCTTGCGGAACACCCACAGAACAAGTTTTGTGAGCCGGGATAGCGCTACTTACAGACACATAAAAAGATGTATTGCCAAAGTAGCTACTAATTAAATGAATTAAGTATGTTGGAAATTTACATTTTATTATTTTGTAAACAATACCTGCGTGCCAAGTTGTATCGAATGCTTTGGCAACGTCGAATAGTAACATGCCGGTATGGTTGAAATTGTCGGTAATGGAGTCAGCTATTCTGCATATTTGTTGGGTAGTAGAGTGATGAGACCGAAAGCCAAATTGAAAGTTTGGAATTATATTATTGTTGTCAATATGAGATATTAATATAGCACAACTTAACTTTTCAACAACTTTACTTAGGTTACTTAGTAAGTTAATTGGCGCGGATGTTGGAAACCTGCGAAGGGTCCTTTCCTTCCACAGGTAAGGTGGTGATCTTGGCACGTTTCCAGCTTTGTGAAAAGTATCCCAGTTAATGACACCCTTTATTATCTTTGAGAACACAATAATAGCGGAATTATGGAGTTTCTTGGTTATAAGCAGTGATATATTATCAGGGCCCACCGGGTATTTTAATTTGGGTTTTTTGATGAATTAGATATTTCCAGAGGGGAAATGACGTTGACATAGTGTGGGGTAGTGTTAGTTGCATGTAGACACATTTTAGTAGTGTGTAGATACTTCTGAACACGGGACATTCTTGCGCTGAAAGTTGGAGGCTAATTGTAAGTTCTGTTGGCGAATTTTGAAGTAGTGAGTAGTGAGAACCTCTACTCCGTGTATAGATAGTCAATTGAGGACGAGTTGTAGAGAGCTGGAAGAGACTTGCTGCGGTGGATATTAGTCACCTTCCAAAGACTATTATCCTTGGGGCTCAGTATGCAGAGAAAATTGTTGTACTTTTCGTTTTTGTGGTTTTTAAGGCAGTGACGAATGATCAAATAGCTTTTTTTTTTACATGCACCTGTTTTTCTTTAAAACAATAAGTACGTTGGCTGTTCGTGAAATGTATTAATGTGGGTAAAGAAGAGCGTTTACTCCAACGAGTAACCTACTCTTGAAGCTTTTTTTTTCTTTTTTTTTTTTAAAATGGTGCATTCCTGCACTGTCTACGCGTAAGACGTCTTGGTGGATTATCCGGTAGAATGAGATTGTACAGCTGTGTTACATGCTGATTGACATGATCTTTACATTTGTTGTTAAATCTGCTGTATCTCATTTTGTGAGATTCTTCAACAGTCAGTAAATGCAGATCCTTGTGTAATGTATCATTATTTACCTAGTACGGAGTGTTACATATAATTCGAAGTGCCTTCGATTGGAATTGTTGGATTTTCTGGATGTTACTTTTCGCAGATGAGCCCCATAGTTCTATGCCATATATGTCCAAATCGGCGCTATTATTGTGTTGTAAATTAAGAGCTTATTTTTTAGCGACATTTTGGAATTTCTACCAATTAGGCAATAAAGGTTTATTTAGTTGAGTATTTAACTTCTTTTTAACATTTGTAATATAAGGTGAGCCGGTTAGCCTTTGGTCTAAGATTATGCCTAGGTATTTCACAGTTTGCTGCTGTTTTATGACACTCCCTTTGAACTGTAATGCCGGGCAGATTTGTTTGTTTAATGTGAATGTTACATGTACCGATTTACTTGGATTGATTTTAATCCGTCATTTTGTAGACCATTTGCAGAGAATTCGTAAATGAAATTTTGTTAGCTGTGATGCCAATCTGGGATTTGTGTGTCGGACAATGATTGCTATATCATCTGAATATGTCGATATGCTTGAATATCCATATGTTGGGATATTGAATATAACACAGGACCCAAGATACTTCCTCGAGGAACTGATGCTGTGATTTTGCACCATTCTGAGAACTCATTGTTATATCGCATTTTAAATTTTGCGGTTGTCTAGATAAGACGATAACAACAGGTAGTATTCAGAAGGCAAAAATGACTTTATTTTGTATTTTAGTCCTAAATTCCAGACTTGACTTTGTCAACTGTTTGACTTACATATAGTTGTTTTAGAAAAGAGGCGGCTGGTCGGTCATAATACTTAGTACACAATCGTCTGATGTAAGTTTTTTAATATGAAAAGTACAAGTATGTAAGACGGTGAATTAGATGTTGGTGAACAAACAATGGACTTTTTAGGGGTATGCCGTTTAATCGATGATAGAATTAGTTCGACAAGGTCACTTATGGTTTTATCGATGTCGGAGAGACTGCTTATGTAAGTGTTAACTATGTTGTTGTTAATGTACTCTTTGAGTTGATGCCAGTTTGCATTTTTCTAATCCAACGATTTTTTTTCTAAGCGGAATTTAATTGTTAAAATGGTAATCAGTATGGGGTTTTGATCGGAGGACAGATCGTTAACAAAAATTAGGTCTGATATGTTTAGGTTTTTTACAGGTGTTAAGTCTAAGATGTTGTTTATGCATCCTACACGATTGAGAAAATGTATTGGCTCAGAGGAAGCCGTTATGCGGAGAAGGTCATTTAATGAAAATTGGTTAAGAATAGTGCCCGCAAAATTATCACTAAAGTAAATCTGGCGTCTGCTTTTGGCATTGAAGTCTCCAACTAATATTACCTTGTGATTAATCCCGATCAACTGTCTAATATAACTGGCAAAGTTACGCATACGTGTGGGTAGTTTATATATAGAGAGCATAGAAATGGAATTATAACTACGATAATTATTAAGATTACTAATAGCATTAATTCTACTAGTAACACAATAGTTGCTGTTGGTAATGATATTAACACCAATAGCCCGGACATAGCTCGCGGTAGTGTAAGTAGTTATATTTGGAAGTGTTTTTTTATAAGAAGAGTAAACACCTCTACGACTTACATCAGCCCTAAATGTATTGCAACTAGGAAAATGTATATTGTGTTTGCTGTCCAGCTTGGTTTCAGATAGTGCTGCAACATCAATACAGTTAGTACATATAAAATCATAAAGATCATCATACTTCTCAATTAAGGAGTTACAATGCCAAGCAATTAGTTTAATTCTTGAGGTGAACAACAATTAATATATATATATTAATAATAGTTTCAATTATTACCTGTAGCATACTGAAAACATCTTTATTTTTAAGTACTTTAAGATTATTAAATATAGCTTTAACTACATTAAAAATACGGCTTAAGTTATATTCGCGTAGCAAGCCCAAAATACTTGCAAGGGAAAATTCATCGTTAGTGCTAGAATCTGGGGTTACAAAACGAGGAGAACAAAAAGTTAAAGCATAAGATCTTTGTCCATTGCTTGGGACATTTATAACTAGATTTGGAATGGATGAACTATTAGAAGAGAAGTTGAAACTTTTTTGTTTTGGAACTGAGGTACGAAGTAAAGTGTTGGATCTCTTCGTAGTAACGATTTTTTAAATGATGGTGCACAGGTAAAAGTTAGCAGGATTATCTCCATAACAGTTTTTTTGGGACACGAAGTGGAAGTGTGGCATTTACTACATTTAAGACAACGTTCCGGGAGATTGCAATTTTGAGACACGTGTACGAAGCACTGATAACGAACACATTGAAGTAGGGGGTTACGACTTTCATATTTTTCCCCTGTAATGACATAGGAGAAAAGGGTACCTGTGATATACATGCCGCAATTGTGTACCGGGTGGAAATAAAACTGAATATGCAGGAAGAGGAATGGGATACGAATCCAAACATTTTTTATAAAATTGAGAGACAGAGGATATATCGATTAAGGGTTTGAGTTCGTTTTCTACCTCGGAAGCAGTAAACGATGAGGGTAAATTCTTGAGGGAGTTTAATCCGGATAGGCTTGCGGTTATAAAGAATATGCGTAAAAAACGGGATATTATGGTTTTTTAGTTTTCAGTAATGAGATCGAAGTCGTCATATCTGCTGGCAAACAAAGAAGTTTTATAACGATTATAATTTCTAATCTTAAATATAGATTTTACGTATTGCTTAAGACTAGAAATTGCATTTTTAACATTAACCTTGTTGTCCTGGTTAATAATGGTGATTACAGGAAGCTTTTCTGCATGAATAGGAAGAATAAAACTGTCGTCTTCATCATCGTATTGAATGTGTTTGAATCGGTTGAGATTTAGTGTCGCAGTGTCAGCGACGTCCCTTTTTTATTTCTCTGACGAACTTTTGCCATTGTGTGATTCGAAATTAAACCATTGCGTGAAAGAAGTGGTAGCAGCACAATAGTGATTATCTGACGAATCGTAATATCGTCTTTTTTTTTGGTCGAATAGCATGAGTGTTGAACTAGACGAAATTGATGATGCAGGGTTACGGTTATCGTGACAATCATTTTATCAGCTGTCGGCTGCGTAGAATTCGTTCCACTCACTGCGACACGTGTGATACCCGTGCCGGGCGGACGGGTTGAAGAAGGAAATACTATAAAAATAGTTTATACATGCTATTGATTGAAATGATCGAAAAATAACTCTTTTTTTTTTTTTGGGCACTGCTGAGGAGCAATCACAACCCACTAACGTGTTGATAAATAGTTATTATATATTGATATTACAATTGGTTAGGAATTTGTAAAGAAGGAGGAAAACACGGGAGTCATTAGAAAAAATGAAGGAAGTGATAGAGAAAGTAACTCATGTGAATTGTTCGGGAAAGTAAATGTATGCCTTTGGCTCAAGTTTGCTTTTGCACTCGGCTACAGCTCTTCACATAACTTCGGTATTGTTAAATATATATTTTATTAATTTTATGTTAAGATTTAAATGAAGCGTTAATTTGGAGACATATTTTGGAGCAGATGCAATTGCGCGATATGTAGGATTTTTCATAATGGTGGGCCGATGTTACTAGTTTGTGGAGGTCATGTTGTTTTGGTGGCGTATATTCAATCTTTTGTTTATTATTCTGTTACAAATATCAAATCATCAAGTAAAGTTCGATGGCTTTACATGCTAGACAGCGGATATCACGGTGGGTATTCTGCGTGAACGATTTGAGGGTGCGGTCGCAAAGAACGCAAATTGGCCATCAATATCGTTTTGAACCAGATAGACTCTTTCTTATGGGGCTTTTTCAAGTCGCAGACTAATGTCAATAAGCCAGTATCGGCCAATGCCTTTAAGTCAGTATGAACAATTTTACCGCTCGAATTCAGCTAGATCTAATTTTGGATTGAAAAGCTTGGGTGGTATTTTATGCAGAAGAATAATGAATGTGCTCCTACGGCATCATTAGATATTGTGCAGAGATTTCATTCAAACGTAGCGGATTAAAAACTTACACCAAACAACTACAACGCATTTTTACAATAAATGTACAATAGTTACAAATATTAGGTTAGACTTTTTTTTTTATACTTTACGCACGCCTAATGTATTTTTTTTTTTTTAATTCTCATGTAAATCAATATTAACGTGTTATCAGTATGCTAATTATTTATTAAATTGTATATTTTTAGCACCCACTCACTTCGATAAGAGATTTTTAAAAATCCGCTTATAAGAGACAGCCGCTTGTTATAAGAGACAAATGACTTCTCTTATAAGAGGCTTCGACTGTATATATAAAGTGAAGTATTCAATTTCCGACGCATCGCTTTCAAATGTGGTTCACAACTAAAGTGGAAGGGAATAAAGTGTCAAGAGTAGTCAGAATGGGATGTATGGGTTTATATTTCGTGTTCGATGGGAGACTATACGTTCAGAAATACATTTCTCGCAGGAAAATTCAAACGTACGGTACACTTTGCGAATGTAAACGGAAAAAGTGGGATTGGGCATGTCGTGAGATTAACAGATAGTAGATGGACATACAGAATGAAAAGTTGGTATATTAGGAATAAAACAAAAAACGCTTGACAGTTTTTGAGATGGGAAGACGGGATAACTAAATTTATATATAATAAACAATACGAGAGAATTTCCCAGGTCGCAGGGAATGAGTAAAGTTAAGGGAGTCCTTTGCTCAGAATGTGAACTTTTAATTTTAGTTATTGTAAATCTGTTAAGTATGTAATATAAAACCTGTTATTATTATATGTATGAGCAATGATTTTTTTATAAAAAAGAAACAATAAAGTTATTGGTAAAAATCGCTAATTTTTAAAATAATTCGTTACATCTAGCGAACAGACAATTTCGTGTCAAATGCCGTGATGACTACTCTGAACCGCATCCAATTAAAGCCGGTATTCCTCAGGGAAGTGTACTGAGGTCGCAACCTATATACAGCGGATCTTCCAACCGCGGGTAATGTCAAAGTGGCTAATTTTGCCGATGACACATTGATCATTACTCAAGACGAAGCAGTTATGTCATTTTCAAGTTAAAATAAATAATAAATAAATTAT
Organism: Coronaproctus castanopsis; assembly: GCA_032883995.1. Classification (NCBI taxonomy): domain Eukaryota; kingdom Metazoa; phylum Arthropoda; class Insecta; order Hemiptera; family Monophlebidae; genus Coronaproctus; species Coronaproctus castanopsis. Next base: position 222,168,299 of record CM065053.1, read on the forward strand.
ATATAATAACAAAAATAAGAAAAATATTCTATAAAGAATATATGCTTAACTAATATATATAGCAGGGAACTCTTTGTAAATTTTTTCATGTAAGAGTACGATAATATTTAAGTTTACACTTTACTTTTCTAGATACAAATGGATGATATTAGCTTTATTGTTATTTCATTTAAATGTTTTAGTGTAGTCGCTCCTCAAGTTAATAAAATAAATTTCAAATTTATATCAGTTTTGTAAGTTACAAAAATTCATTCGCAACCGAGTTTATAAATTATTCTTGTTTTAAATTGTTTTGTATTTTTTTGACAGTTAATTTATATGCGATTTGACGATGCGATGAAACCAATTGCGTATGTTTTAAGGAAAAACCGAACGAGAATGGTAATTAGAAAGACTTTTATAAAACTGTTTATCTGAATAATTGATTAACGATTTTATCATTTTATCGTTACTGAAGGTTAGACTTCTTACTCTAACAGATGATATATAGATTAAATATCGAATTAATATTCGAGCGTTTTTTTTTAATGGAAATAACATGTTTACCTATTACTACGCTGATAAATAATTTTAAAACCTTTATTATAATGTATCTGTGCGCATTAGTAAACGTGGATAGATAAATTTTCCTTATTTAATGCTTGTTATTTTGCAGTATCACAAAACATATTTTAATCGCGGTTTTGATATGTTCAAACACATTCTTCGTAAGTTCATAATTTCGAATTTGTGGGGCCGCTTCACGTTATCCGGTTTATTTCAGACACGGGAAAAAAACGTGACAGCGTAAAATAGCGTTCACGCTGCACGGTTTCCTTCTGTTGTAACTAAAAATCGTGCGCGGTAAATAAATCGTAGACTACAACAGGAAGCCGGTAGTTGCGCGATTTGTACACGGGGAAAAAATCGTGTTGAAGGTCGAGACATGGTGTTTTAAATGAGCGCCTTCGTGTTAGACGATGTTTTATCGTTTTCTGTTCAGTGTTTATATAAAACATGTCTGATAACATTGATCCAGAGCGTTTAATTTCATTAGTTGAAAATCATCCGGTTATATGGGATAAAACATTGGACGAGTATAAAGTAAAAACCTCGACGACATGGAGGGAAATATGTACTCAGTCCTAATTTTGAATCTTTACCAGAGGAAAATAGGAAAGAGATAGGTATATTATTATTATTTATTTCGTTGAAAGAACAGTAATCCTAATGTGTTAAATATTTTCTACCTGTTTTATGTACTTCTGTACTAGAATACGATGTTATGTAAATTAGTTTAGTACAAATAATTGAGTATGTACTCCGAAATTATTTAATATATATTTATTTTTTAAAAATCATTAAAGTGTATATTATATATTGTTAAATTGTCATTCGTCATTCGTAAAGTAACAAACGAATTTTTTTCTGACCTCATTAACCATGAGCCTCGTAAAGTAGATGTAGTTTTTGGTCGTGGTGAATCATATAAGCCTGTACGTGTTAGTATATCCTCGAAATTATAACCGTCATTTCGTCTTAAAATTATGCAATTGACAATTTTTTAATATGAAAAATTCTGCACTTGTTTGTTAAAATGCCGAAAGCACATTCTACATATCGTCTAGCTCTTGTGAGACGATAATTAAAAATTCTTTTTGTACTATCTAAATGAGTTTCCCCAAATGGGCGCATTACGTTTTGTATGAAGTGGAAATCCTTCATCTTCAACTAGCAAAAATGGAGTGCTCTCCATTTTCGTTGAATGGGTCTTTTTTTAGGTATGCATAATAAATTACTTTGTAACGTGTTCCGAAATGAACTTCGTTTAAATATTGTTCAATCGGCATCTTTTCCATAAGAGCCAACGTCAACATAAAGAAATCTATATTGGGAATCCGCTATCGCCATTAAGACGATTGCGAAAAAAATTCGTTGTAGTTGAAATATAAAGAACCGTTCATTTCTGGTCGAATAATGCGGATATGTTTTCCATCCATTGCTCCAATACAATGGTGGGAAATTTGCCTGCTGTTCAAATCCTTCTGCCAAAAATTTATTAGTAGTTTCAAGAAAAACCTCTTTATTCATTAAGTACCGTATTTTAGTACAAACTTCCCGTACAATTTTGCTAGCAGTTGAAACTCCTGTTCTATAATCGTAGAAGAAATTTGTCAGAGCGCATCCGGTTGCCTAGATATCTGAAAATGAAGTATTAAAAAAATTTAGATTTGCGTATATATGTGCATGTTTATGCGTGTATATGCGTTCATATTTTTTTTCATAGGAAAATGTATAGCAAAAAAAATGGACGAACATCAAGGATTGTTGGATGAAATACAATCGATTAGAAACAAACAATTTAGTAAGTGGAGCAGCAACTACAACTAAGAGAAAATATGAAAATATATTTATTACGACCATGATACACATTCAGGTTTAGCCACTACGGAATCGGCTGAGCGAGATAATAGCTTTAAGTGCAACTAAAAGTAAACGAAATGTCGTTCAACCTACCGAAGATAAGAAAATTTTACACGTACTAGAAAAATCAGATAAAACGGAATCACCTCGTATATCATTCTTTCGAGGAATTCTCCCATCTCTCGAGCGATTACATACTGATCGGGTGTCGGATTTTCAGGCTGCTACAATTACTAAAACAAATTAAAAATTGTAAATCCCAAATGAATTATATTCTTCATCGTCACAGTTTCGTAATATTCTAAACACATCTTTTCCTAATCTCACCAATTCAGTTTCACAAGCGTCATCTATATCGCTCACAGGTTCATGTAATCCTAGACACCGCCACTTCAATCGCCTGCTTCACATTACAGTTATTCGGTATCGTCTAACGAATCGGAAATAGATTAACGATTCTTGTAATATTTTAATTTAAATGGGAGTCTGTTTATCATTTATTAATGTAGCGTTATATTCGATTCTTTTTGACACTTACTTATTTACATTTGAAAATATAATTTTTTATCGTGCTAATTTTATTTTTGGCAATCTATGCACTTTTTAAATAATTAACGTGTATGGATGTGTGAATTATTACAGATCGATTGTAAAATTTTTACATATTCTTTTATAATAGCAATTATTTTTACTATAAAAAAGAGTCAACTTCGGAAAATGCCTAGATGAAACTTGTTTGTATTATATCAAAATTATATATATGTATATATATATATATATATTTATATATATGATATCTTACCTTAAAGTCACAGCTAACACATTTCTGTCGGTGACATATGTGTGTTAGCATTTTTGTTTTCTTCTTTAAGAAACCGTCATGAATACGGCTCGATAATTGCTCGTAAGTATAATTGAAAAACTTTTCTGGGTGTAATTTCTCAAATAATATACCGAATGTTATGGCCTTTCTGTTAATAACGGGTGTACTCCGAATCTTCTGATTATTTTCTTTCCATAAATATAGACAAAATTAATTTTCTATTTCCGGACTTCGTTGAAATAACACTTAATATGAACGTAAATCACAAGCGAAATAATTCAAATATAACGAAGTTTCTCTATAAAAGACACGGTTTTTAATCGTGTTACGTGAAACATCTTCACGGTTTTTTTACGATCACGTTTTTTTCCCGTGTCCGAAATAAACCGGATAACGTGAAGGGGCAATAATTGATCAACGATTTTATCATTTTATTGTTACTGATAAAAGGTGACACTAGACTTCTTACTCTCACGGATGATATAATCTCTCGCCCTATAGATTAAACATCGAATTAATATTCGAGTGTTTTTTTAATGGAAATAACATGTTGTTTACCTATTGCTACGCTGATAAATAATTTTAACCTTTATTATAACGTATCTGTGCGCATTAGTAAACGTGGATAGATAAATTTGCCTTATTTAATGTTGTTTATTTTGCAGTATCACAAAACATATTTTAATCGTGATTTCGATCTGTTCGGTCAAGCACATTCTTCCTAAGTTCATAATTTCGAATTAAAAAAAAGTATATTTGGGTAATTATTTTATTTTCTACGTTTTTTTTATTATTATTATTATTATTATTATTATTATTATTATTATGAAATTAAATTAATTATTTTGAGCGCGACAAGTCGGACGTGTGTGAAAGTTTTTCTTAATTTTGTTGCATGCAAATAACGTTTTACTTTTTTCTAATATATGTAACCGGTGTTATTTTTTACGGTGAGATATTATTTTTCCAATTATTATTATTATTTTCGATTTTGGCCAACTATGGAAAAACAATGATCATGAGATTTTCTTTTTCCTTCTCCAATATTCTTTCATCTTCAAGCTATTTTTCTTTCTTCCGTCCACACGTAACTACTGGTGTTCTTCGTCACGGTTTCAGCAAGACCTTTAAATTGGTTAATTTTTTCTCGGAATTTATTTCTATTATTTACGTCCTCACTTTTTATGTTCATTTCTGATATATCTTTTTTTGGTTTCTATAAACCACGTGTAAGTTTATTCTTTGGATTGCTTTCAAAGTATTCAAATATGGCTTTATTTTGTCTATTCCATTCTTTTTAGGTTATTCTTCTTTTTCTCATTGTATATCTTTTCAATTTTCTCGTATATTTCCTTGTTGCTTTTTCGTTGTCCATCTTTAATGTTCGGTCCCAGAATTTTTCTCATAATTTACCGTTCCTTCTTCTCTATGAGCTCGATTTCTCTTCTTGTGTTCATATTTAGACATTCTGCTGCATATAGACATTGCGGTTTAATTACAGTATCATAATGTCGTATCTTCGTATTTATAGATAATGACTTCTTTTTATATATGTCTCTGGTTACATTGAATGCTTGTTCCATCTTGTGTACTCTGGTTAGATTCGCTTCTTTATCTAAACCATTTGGTTGAATTATTTCACCTAGATATTTAAATTTGGTGACTTTTTTTTAACCTTTCCGTATTTTGTTGATAAATAACATGGTGCCGAAGGTTCATTGGTTATATAAACTGTTTTTTCATATGAAATTTGCAGGCCAGCTTTTTCAGCTACTTCTTTCAATGAATTTAACTGAATAACTGCATCTTCCACTTGGTTCGCGACTGCTTATTGGTTATTCGCAGCTGACCAGTATATCTACTGGTCATTCCACTATCCACCACCCGTGGACGCGCCCCGTTCCGGTTAGAGCTCCGGATCCCAGGAGGTACATAGTACCCCTGGGGGGTATTTTTCCAATATTCATTAATACTTCGTAATTATTAAGAATTTATTTTTTTCTTTAAAGTTTATCCTTACTTGGACACTCGCGCACGTACCGTATATATAGTTATCGTTGTGCGCACGTTTGTATTCCGTAAAAGGCTAATACTCGGGTCATTAACCTATCGTGATTTTGGACGCGTGTAAGTTTAGATCTCGTACTTATCGTGAACTATACGTTTTTTGTACGTACGTCTCTGTTCTATATATTAGGTCGGATAATAACCTACCGCAATAATGCCTAGAAACGCACGGGGAATCTATTTTGTGTACAAAATGCGATAAAAATTATCACTTTAAATTAACGTACAGCAAGCAACATGGAAAGCCATGTCGTCGACAAAAAAGGCGGAATGGCGATGCCCGTGTATGGTTGCAGGTCATCATCCCAATGTTCAAAAGGTGACGATGACAAGGTTGTTATTAACGCGGTTCTAATCACCCCTGTAAATAGTAGATTAAACGACGTCATTAAAGCCGTCGAATTTCAGGGCTGAAAATTTGATTCGTTGTTGTAGGAAATACAAATTTAAAAAAGAGGAGATAAAAACGTTAAAAAAAGAAGTCGAGCAAATTAGAGTGGAAAATGTTCAGATGAAAGTAAAATTAAACGATCTCGAACGATATACAAGGAGGAACAATATTATAATTAACAACGTACTACATATGAAGGACGAAAATTTAACGAATATTGTAATGGAAATCGGTGAACATATGGGGTGTCGTATATCCGAAAGCGACATAGACGTCATCAACGACCGGCGAATATTATTGTAAAGTTCTGCCGTAGAGTGGTGAAAAACGATTTATTAAACGGCAAGTAAAGATAACAGCAGGCGATTTAAAGAAAAATATTAAAACCAGCAGTGATAGACCACCGTATATAAACGAGCATCTCACTCCAGTGACTGCGGATATTTATAAGCGCGCGCGAGGCTTGTTGCGGGATCACGGGTTCAAGTATGTATGAACCAGAGATTGCAAAGTTTTTGCGCGAAAGACCGATGGAAGCCCCGTAATTCATGTTAGTGGGGGGGTAGAATTGATCGAAGCGTTAATTCGTGGTTGAACTGGATTATCCGATATTCACCAATTCGTATTATTATCAGTTAATGATGGATAATTTCTGGAGGTATGTTTTGTGTCTGTCATATTTTGTAAGTTGGCTGCTAAGTGCGGTTTGTTTGTTAAAATAAATGGCTCTCGATGATGGCTGTGATAAGTGTTTCATCTTCTACTTCTGGAAATGTAATGTGTGAGTGTATGTATGTGTGTGGTATAGTATGTTATCGTTGTCTGATTTCCACAGTAGTTATGGTCTGCACTCTACTCGCAAAACTTTAGTACAGTGTAAATTATTTATTATTATTCATTTTTTTTTTTTTACTTTTTCCTTCTTAAATCCGAAACGTGTGTGTACACGCGTGAAATGAATCGTTATCAAATACCGGGATATGTTTTGTACGGACAATGTAGAGATAGACAGCGTTCTGGCGGAGTTGTTGCTTATACCGAAGACGGTATAATAGTTCGAAATAAAAATTCTATTACGTCGACAGCTAATATAGTACATTTACAAGCTGGGAATAATTCTGTCATTAATTGGTGTATTATATCGCTTCTGTGAATCGACAATTTCTGATTTTTTACTTGATTTAGGGAAAGTTTTAAATAGCGCAGATAACTTCGTCATATTTACTGGAGATGTTCACATCGATCTCCTAAAAGTAAATTTATGTAATGATTATTTAAATCTTACGTACATTGGGTTTCATCGATGCGGTCAAATTTCCCACATTCTGTAGGGATGTAGAAAATTATAGTTTGCGTTTAGATCGTATTTTTTTAAAAGCGGGGAAAACCCTTTCCAATAAGTTTAAGTTTTACACGAATCGGGTAACTTTCAGTAGTCATGGGTGTATAACCGTTAAATCTAAATATAATCATTACATCCTTCATTTTGACGGAATACTTTTCAAAATTATTTAAACGAGTTTAATGCACGCTTTTTGTACACCTCTTCCGCGTATTTAGATTAAAAATTTAATTTGTTTGTATCTAAAATTACAGGTTTAATAAATAAGTGTAAAAAATCTAAAAGAATTCACAAGCACTATCGGAAAAGGAGCGTATGGATAACTGCTGATAAAATAAAACTAACACAAAATAAAGATTTCATCTTCAAAAGTTAACAAAAAAATTTCCTTCACATACTACGGCACGTAATGCGTATAAAAAAGTATCAAAACACGTGCAAAATGTAGTCGGGAGAGCCAAATATGATTACAAATTTATTAAACAAATGTAAATATAATCAAAAGACTCATTGGAGTATAGTAAATCGGACCATTGGGAAGGAAACGTTTGCAATTAAAGAGCTTAATAATGAATTAAATTAATTTCTAAATATATTAACGGATATTTTCGGAGTGCTGTTAATGAAATTGTACAACAGTGTAGTGAAAATAACTTCCTAGTTGAAAGCGAGAATTTAACTACTAATTCTATTTTTTAAACTTTAGACGATATTAAAAAATCGATATTATCATTATGTAATAAATCTTATTTCGGGAATGATTTCAATTGTCTTAGTCAAAGATAACATTAACTTTTTCTTGGAACCTCTAACTTATCTGTTTAATCATTCTGTTAGGGATGGAAGATTTCCTGAAATACTAAAATTAGGAATTATTACACCTGTCTATAGAGGTGGCGACAAAGCGGATATAGAAAATTATAGATCGATCTGTATACTATCGACTCTTTTAAAAATATTTGAAACGAGTATGAAAAGGCTACCGATGAATTATTTACGACAGATAAATTTTCTTAGCATTAATCAATATCGTCCCCGGCAAAAGTACAGATGATGCGTTATTTGAACATATGTCCTATATTGCTGGAATGTCTCGAAGAAGGCAGATATCTCGGTGTATTTCGTAAAGCTTTTGACATAATTGATCGTAAAATACTTCTAAGGAAATTGTACAATTGCGGGTTTAGAGGATTTAATTGGTTTAAGACTTACTTGGAAAATAGAAAGTATGTTGTCGAAATAAACAATGCGTATAGTGAGTGTAAAATGCAGACCTCGGAAGTACCACAGGGTCGTGTTTTAGGGCCTTACCTTTTCTTAATATATATTAACGATTTGTGTAATTTAGACGTCACTGGGAGAATATTTAGTTACGCTGACGATACGGTGCTTGCTCTAGATTCACGATATCCTAACATACTACGGAACTTAATACAAAACGATGTAGATAAAATTTACGAATGGTTGCATAGGACGCGGTTGGTTATTAATGTTACTAAAACGAAGTATATGATATATACTAATCAAGATTCAACGTTGTGGAGAAATACGCAAATATCGATGGGAAAAGACAACAAATGAATTAGAGTCGATGATATTAAATACTTAGGATTAAGCTGGATAGTAAGCTGATTTGGAGTTCACATTCGTTATATTTATCTAAAAAATTGAGAAGACTAAGTTATATACTATATTATTTAAAGCGGTACTTTTCTCCGGTACACTTAAGGCAAATTTACCTTTGCTCTCTATCAGCCAGTTTTAGTATATGGAATACTGCATCGGGGTAAAATGCCAAAGTGTCATATCAAACCTGTTGAGCAATTGCAAGTACATGCGTTAAATAGAATAATTTTCAATGAAAATACAAGAAAGTTAAAAATAAGCTTCTATCTGTACGAGATTTGTACATTCTATATCTGTTGCAATTTGTGGTCAGAAATAATACTAAGTTCAATATATCATTGAATAAAGGTAATATACTAGGACGAGCGGAGAATATAAAGCGCCAGTTCGGCATTTTAATAAAACTAGGATGAGTGACGAAGCAGTTTATGCTAATAGAATTTAATGCGCTACATCGAGAGCTAAAAATAGACATAATTAATTAATTATAAGCGAAGAAGAAGAAAGTTATTAATTAAATATTTAATGATTATTTCTGCAACTAAATCTTGAAATTCCTAAAATTCCAATTTTGTCAACATTTTATTTTTCGTTATTATTATTATCATTGCTATCGTTGTCGTTATTATTGCAATTATTATCATTACTGTTATTATTATTATGATTATTATTATTATTATTAATATTATTATTAGTTAAACTTCATAGTTATAGGGTATGCAGTCTCATTTACCTCGTTATTTAAGATTGCGTTTGGTGTGTGTAAGACTTTAACGTCAAATTGTCTTCATGGGGTACATAAATGTTCGTGTGTGTACGCATACGTATATGGTATGTATATGTTTATGTGTATACATATGCGCATAATTATTTGCCGTTATTTGTATATATGTATCAGAAGAAGATGATCACGTGTATATAATAATATTAACGTCTCACACGGTTTATTGTTAGTTTGTGGGTGTTTACTTAAATTTATTTTGTATTTTTGCTTGTTTTTTCTTTTCTCTTTTTTTTTTATTTTTCGCGCGCATTATGATTATTTTAATTTGATTTTTAAATATTATAATTTGTTTATAATTTTCCACTTATTATTAACATGTTAGTAAATGTTACAATTTTAATTTGTTAGTCGGCGCTCGCGCAGTTTATGCGCATAATCGGTCTATGTTTTATTTTCATGTATGTAAACTTTTTAATGAAATGTCATAATAAATTGAAATTTAAATTTAAATCGAATTAACGTGTCATGTACAGCAGCCAAGGCTAGATGCACGATGGGAAAGGCGGATTAGATTGAGGAATAGAGACCGGAACGGTGGAGGAAGAAGAGGAGATGAAGCGAAGGAGGGGGGCAATCAACTAGAATATGGGAAATAGGATAATGTTAGAGCGGAAATACACTGGAGCCAAAGTTTTATTAATAACATACGCATGGGTGAGACGCCATCTCTGCGGCTTGGAAGCGAACTTATTTAAGGATCGATCGAATACCATTTGATTTGCCGCAATTTGTTGGTTTGTGACGTCAGCTGCCACTTTTTCTGCCATAATGCAAGACGCCCATTTATGATGTATTTCTTAAGGTCACGTGCTGAAACTGAAACATTTGGAACCGGCAAGAACGTCTACGTTTTATTCTTACGACTACATTTAGTAAATTGCCTTAAAATTGACGGTAAAATTAAAGTGTAAGAAATAGTACATTATCATGTTTTTCGTTTTACTCTATTTGCCGGTAAATTAATAAAGTTGACATTTTTTATAAAAAATGGGTGTTCTTATGTAAAAAAAATTTATTACTTATAAAATATAAAATAAAATTATACTCAAAGAGAAAAATTATTATCTTGTATATATATATATATATATATATATATATATATATATATATATATATATATATATATATATATATAATATAATACAGGGCCGGATTTATATAAGGACACTTAGGGCATTGGCCCAGAGCCCATACACAATTAGGGGACTCTACAAAAATAATTAAACTCTAATTTATATATATATATATATATATATATATATAAGGAGCAAGCGCGATGTATTCTTTAATTCTAGATAAAGGAGTCCGAGAATCTTTTCCGAACGTTGAAATGGTCTCACGGAAATATTAATGAGTAGCAACGTAAGCGGTGGAAGATTATTCTCTAAATTATTTATTGTGAAAAATGTGTGAAGAACATCAATGGCTCAAGATTGTTTAAACCATTCGACGAACACGAGTATGGAACGAGATATATTGCGAGGAAATAGACATTAATGAGATTATAAAAAATTTCGCAGGGAAAAAAAGCACGAAAATGTTTTTTTTTTTATTTTCTGTATAAGTTTTTGTATAAGTATTTGTTGGTATGAATGTACTTTAATTTTATCAAAATAAATGAAAATAAATTCCTATACTTTTCAAGAGTACTAATAATTTCATTTAAATTAATACATTTTTTAAAAGTATTTTTATATGTATATTTTTGTTAACGTAATAATTTTTAAATTCCTCTTTTTTTCTTTCTTATAGTTTGTGCCAATGAGCCTCGAATCATTTAATACGGCACTATATATATATATATATATATATATATATATATATATATAATACATACATGTGCCTCTTTAAAGAAGCGACATGACGATTGAATCTTTTGATTCAATTAACCGTCTATATTATATCGAATATTTGAAATTTATATTCAGATTTACTATGTAGATCTTGTACGTATATATTTTATTTCGCTATTTAGTCCACTCAATAATACTGAGTTTACAACAAATAGAGTTGCTCGATCATTTTGTGTTAAGTAATATTAAAGGTGTAATAAGTTATAGATTAGGTTAATAAAATTGAGATCTTAATGATTAATTAATTTTTCTCGATTTTGGTTCAAATGTGTTTGAAGACGATAAAATCATTCGCAATTTGAAACAGAAAAAAAAAGAAAAAAAATTATCAAATTTTTAAGGACATTTGAAAGAATCAGATAATTTATCGACAATAGAAATTCCTTGCCAACATTACTACCGTATTAGGAGAAATGAATAATTTATACGCGGTATTATTAATTTAAATTTCTTCTCGCGTTGAGAGTGCTATTTCTTTTTTCGTTTCAGATATTTATAATAAGATTCACTTTTAACTGAAAAAAACGATGCCTCCTTATGATGCGAGTTGGCCAGAATTAGCGTATCCGTCTTATAGAGACGACGGTTTAACGGTTGATAAATGGATAGAAGGAAAACGCCAGGACGACGGCGCTGAAGGACTTTGGAGAATACATAACGGCTTATACGATTTAAGCGATTATTTGAAGAATCATCCGGGCGGTTCTATGTGGTTGCAAATTACTAAGGTTTCGTATTTTATTTGTTTATGGGTAAAATTTAACTATAAATATGATTCGGTCTTTTTGAAACGCTAATTTAATAATAGCAGAATTTGTACGCGCATATTTACGACTGAAATTAAAAAGTGATCGATTTATTTAATTTTTTCGGTCATATTTTTCTTTATACGGTACGTAAACTTTTAATACTAAAAAATTAACTTTCAGTGGTGACTCGTGGTTAAAAAATCTAACGGTTGCAATTTACCCCCTCCCAAAACGTACGCACGTCAAAAATTTTTTTGTTTCACACAACATCGCAAAGTAACATTAATAATATCAAAGTAAAGTGTAATACAAATACAAGAACCTTTTAAAACCGTTATCGGAAAAATTAATAGATTATTAATCCCAAAATGAACAATTGTAATATTAAACCAAAATGTGCGCAACGCTTCCACGTGTTGTGAACAGCACAACGAGAAAAACCTATTCTGCCGTGTTAAATGTGTGTACTTCAAGGATTCTAGTTGCAAAACGATTGCAGTCAACAGTCGCTAATACAGTCCTATGTGAATTCTTCACCCATAGTAGCAATAGGCGCAAAATCATCATATAACGTTGTATACGGTTTTTCCATACCTTCTTCAGGTTGCATCGAGCGCGCAACCACCAACCGTTGTAACTAAGCATTTCAAAGCACTTTTTATAAGGTTTTTTACTTTTTTATAATATACTACGAAAAATATAATTGAAATTCGCTTATTTTATTTAATCTCCGTAAAATATTTATTACTTTTAACTATTTTATTAAATAATCATTTTTTTAAATGCTGTTCTGGATATTTCTAGTGGTTGTGCAACCATGCAACTTTTATCTCCACTATGATTTAGTAGCATTTGATTGACATAGAAGGTTTCAATTCTAAAAATATATACATAACGCATTAAAAATTACCTATAATTATCTAAACCGCAGCATTATACGTAAAATATTACTTTATGTTTTCAATTCATCTAGTTAATTTCTTCCATTATTTCATACATTAAAATGTAGAATTTTGTTTAAAAAATGTATAATGTGTGACGACTGAAAGGCTTAGCCGGAAATTTACGATAAATATTCGAGTTTATTTTATTACATATTATTTTTTATCAACTAGAAGAAAAACTGGATCGCAATTTTATCGTCTACTTAAGTCGATCGAAATCACTTCTAAGTGTGAATAGGTTTTTAGATAAAACTTCTAATACAGTTAAATATTTTGGAATTTATTATTATGATTATTACTATCGCAAAAGCAAGTCTTCATTCAACATTAATGTCTATGACGGTTATCACTAGGGTTGCGAGAGAAGAATTTCCATAACATGCTGCAAGGATTCAGTCCGTTTATGTTGGAACCATTCTTCTTAATTTACTATCCAGCCTTATCAAGATTGACTTAAAAAATTATTAAAAAAACGACGTGATATACTAATCCAGTTTGTTATACAATTTAGAATAATTTAAATTTATCTGATTCAGCTCGCTGCTGGTGCACATGATGCCCATTTACGAGCATTGTAGATCTGAATGTATATATTTGTAGCTATATTTTCCTGAAAATTTATTGATTGATTATTATTATCCTCTTTCGTACCGTTTATTTCCAGTCATGAATTTGAATTATCGCCTGCATATTTTGATAAATGTATCCCGATATACACAGGTATTAACTAAAAACAAAATTCTGGATATACGGCAACGTATTTTAACCGTTTCAGTCTCAATTTTTTACACAATATTATAAATTTAGAGCTCATCATCATCAAGTCTGACACGTAAAAACGTGATGACATCATATTCTTTTCATAGTTTCTACTTATATTTATTTCGATACGTTTGTTTGTGAAAAGCTCTGCCACATTGTATCTGGTTAACGCCTTTATTTGATCAGCCCGTCACGTTTACCTTGCACCATGCTCTGTATAATAGATAACAGAGGTAGGTCAGCAACATGCTAGCAATGCTTCGATCACCAAACAATGAATAGCAGCACTTGGCGACTGAAAACATTAGACCAAGGTCACCAACAGTACCCTCTAGAAACCTGGAAACAATTTCTATCTGTTTGAAAGGGTAGTTTTTGTATCGAAAACTAGACATAAATCATTGGTATATGAGATTAACTCAAATTTGTTATTTATCTTAAGGCAGAACTCTTCGACCCTGTGGGAACTACTGAATAAAGCAGATTCCATAGGGTAGGGCCTAAGATTGACCCCTGAGGATCACCACAGGTAGCCACCCTTTGAGAGAGTGAAGTACCAAGCTCAAGAATTGCCACCCTATTTTTAAAGTAATTAATTATTTTATTTATTAAATAAGGGTTGATGTTCTTATACTCCATAATATCAATGAAAGGCTCCTCTGACATCATAGGAGACAACAACTGCAGAGGCACCAGCCTTGATAGAAGTTTTAATTTTTTTAACAAGTTTGTAAACTGCACTCTCTGAAAAGAGTTCAGTCCGAAAACCAAATTGATTTGTGTGAAGCAGGTTCTTACTGGATACCTCACTTAGTCATGACTTTAGGAGAACCTTTTCGAACACTTTGCCAATGGAATTTAGAAGTGAAATTGGACGGTAGCTGCTAGCCAAAGAAGGATCTTTGCCAGGTTTTGGAAGCAGCTTAACATTAGCTAGCTTCCAGCAATGGAGAAAGATTTGAAATTCAATACACTTTGTAAAAAGTGTACCAAATAACTGTGTGAATTTCTGATTTAAGTCTTTAACAATTTTATTATTAATTCGATCTGCCGCAGCATCCTTCCTATTACTAAGGGATTTAATGATGTTATCCACCACATCTGATGTGACACCTGGTGGTGTAATACCACCAGTATGCATAAGCTGCTATTGGTGAAGAAGTGCTCCAGGAGAAACCCACATCTGTCAGTGTCGGAAGAGAGCAGTTGCTCACCATCCCATAAGTTTGAAATAATCAACCCTGCCCTATCCTTCACTAACATGTTGTAGGGTTTACCCCACGCACCACTTTTGCCAACAAAGGTTTTCCAATGCACAAGATTGGCCCTAGCGATTTATTTTTTGTATATACAATTAATTCCAATAATACATTGTACAAAATAAAAGATGTGAAAGAATTCTTACTTTTCTGATTTTTTTTTCCTAACAATATTAATTTTATTCCTAAGGCTTTGTAATTTAGAATTCCACCAGTCATTAGCAGGAGCTTTGACGATATTCTGACTCCTGCCAATAACATCCGAGATGTATTTATTAAACTTATTAATACGAGTTTCTAGCGCCAAGCCATGTCTGTATTGCTGGACATTATCAACAAATATTTGGACATAATTTGAATTTAATTTATTTTTGAAACTGTCAAAGTTTAATTTATTATAAGTTAGGGGTTTACTTTTAAATTTACTCTTGATTCCAAAACAGATTTGCTTGTGCAGTGTTTTAATGCAAAAGTTGTTGCTGAGGCTAAACTTGAAGAGACAAAGCAGATAGTCAATGATGATACTCCTATTGTAGTTTGAAAATGTGTGGGATTTGCCATTTTTAATAAACAAGTTGTTAGAGTAAATTGAATCTGTAAGTAACATGGCATTATTAGAGTAGCCAACCCGAGATTCTAGTAATGGAAGTCTAGTGTTAAGGTCACCAACAATAACAGGAGTAAGATAGGGATAAGATTTAATTGCGATATCTATGCAGTAAAAAGGAGTGTCTTTAGGCTTATTGGGGGAAGTAATTTATGGGTGATATTTCCTTTAATAACAAGAGCTATCCTATTATTAATATATACAATGTATGATGATCTGATGGGAATAGTACCACCAACTAAATATGGTTCAGCAATACATGTAATATCGAATCATAAAAAGTTTGAAGGTAGAGTAACTGGCTAGAGTAACCATTTTAAGTGGGAGCACTTAAGCAAGATCTGACATGCTTTGACATAGCAAGGATAATTCTTGCTAGTGGTGGCATGGTCTACCTCACTGCATAGGCTATTTACGAACGTCTAAGGAAGGAAAATTTGTTTTTTCTGACTTTTAAGGATTTAACGCAGTTTGAGCAGATCTCATTGCAAGTTGCAACTAAAGCTTTGAGGTCTTCACTAGCCTTGCAGTACGTGGCCGGAAGGTCATACTTGTTACAAGTTGTGCATCTTCTAGGGTTTATTGAGTCGACAAACGGCACGGATTCCCAGTTGACTCGGAGTCTGTTACTCCCACTTACTGTGATGATACGATTCTGTTGCGGGGTTAGCTGTACATATGTACGGCTAGCCCTGTCAGTACTAATTTTGGTAACTGAGATTGGTTTTTCTCCTGCTATATCCTTGAAATATTCATTGATGTCATCATTTTTAATATTTTTTGTTCTGAAGACAAGTATTGTTGGATTAAGAAGTTTTTCCTCAGTAACCTTGCGCCGAGGTATTTTATTTTTAATCTCAGCCGCTAACTTGGCCTGATCAGTTTTTGATGCAGTGTTAATAATGCATGTATTGCTACTAATTTTTTTATAAAATGTCACATTCAGTTTTGATTTAGTTAATGAGATCTTACTTTTAAGATCTTTATCAAAGTCTTCAATTTTCTCAGCTTTAGTAATGAGTTTATTTTTAGGAATTACAGGCTTACAATTTATAGCACATCCCTGTGGGAAACATTTTGTTTTGAGCCATTTGTGGGACCAGAGTGCAATACCGATTGCGCTGTCGCACTTCTCATATTATATTTTGTTAATTAGATGAAATTCTGAATAATACTCAGAGAGAAGCAGTCTGAAATTTACTTTTATAAAATGTGAATTAATCCATCACATTGTTTTTTTCTTAAGTGTTAATAATATAATAGCTCCATATCTAATTTTACTATTATTATTCAACAATAGTGATAATTTGTAATTGATTTCGTTAGATGACACGCAATTATTTGGGAGAACTTTTCATAAATTTGATAAAGTTTTAGTTAAATTGTTGTTTATATAAATTATGACATTTTACTTAATCGCGATTAGTTTTGTTGTTGCAACTCTTGCCATCGCAATGCGGCTACGGATTTGTTTTTCGCGTCATCCGATGTTTGTAATTACAGATCAAAGATGGTTAAATTCATCTACTACTTCGTATTTCGTAATTTTTTTTATTTGTGGTTGATTCAAATTTTAGTCTACGAAGTGGGAAATGTCGTCTAAGTAAAATACATTTAACCGTATTTTAATGTGTACTTCCCCTTTTGAAGCGCAGGATATTTCATACATGGTACGAAATTATTCGATAAAGAGAAAATAATATAATATTCGGTCTAAAATATCACTTTTTAGATGACTTTAAATAATTTTATAAATAAACATTTTTAGTTTTAATTTTTAATTTTTTTTATTTTTAATATTTATTTTCATTTTACTTGTAAAATTATGTTTTTTTAAAAAATTTTTTGCGTTCGTATATTTTTATATTTTATATTTTACTTTTGGACATCATACATCGCAACACAGTAAATGAAAAATTTAAAATTCCACCAGTATACAACTTTTACAGAATCCGGAAAATAGTATCGAAGAAAAAATATAATATAAAAAAACAAAATTAATAAACAAATATATTGATATTAAATTTCAACAAATCAAAAAATAGACAGAACAGAAGCAGGCAGCATTTTTGGAGCATATTTTCACAATCACCATCACGTATTTTTAAGTAATTATACTTAATTTATATTTTTAAAATTATGATGTTTTAAAATGTTTCACTTGATAATGGCGTAAATGCCGAAAAGCTTTGTGTTTTCTTTAAGAAAATAAATATTAGTGATTTAACTAATTTTCAATTGATTTTTTATAAACATTTTTAGAATAAAGACATTCTTTGTTAACCAAATGTCCATAATTTTGTAACATTAAACGATAGAGATGAAGACTAAGGAATGAATACACGGAAGACATAATAACGTAACGATAAGTTATTATTTTATATTTAAAAAGAATAGCAGAAGAAAACCAATTTTATTTGTTAAACCTTTCAGTCATAGTGTTCTCTATACGGTACATAAACTTTTAGTGCTAAAGAAATTTGTATATTTTCATAAAAAGCATATTTGGTTACCGTCGAATGTTTAACAATAAAAAAAAACAAACAAACAAAACGAGTCATCTGTGACGGACAAATACGATTTTATTATCAGATAAAGTTAATATATACATTAACATACAGCAAAGTTACGGAGCTGAATTTTTGAAATTTCTTCAGAAATCCGAGTTTTCAGATTTTCCACATTTCGTGAACGTATTTCGTAAGCGCGACTCTTAAGGTATCCTCATAAAAAAAATCGCGTAATCTTTTCGAAACTCTCTTTGCATTGTTGTGATCAATTCACTCTGCAAATAACGTTACACGCTAAACGCGCGTTCGTTCTCGTTATAGGATGCTATAGAAAGACTCCTAAAAATAAGCAAAGTTAAATCCGATAAACAAGTGTCATTAGAAATAAAAAGCAAGCTACGAAAAACGAAAAATGAATTACAGAACGATGATGTATCATCAAGTCCGTTCGATACGTCCGAATTAATAAGCGCGATTAAATCAATCAAAAATAGAAAATCCGCAGGACTAGACAATATATATCCGGAATTTATCAAACATTTTGGAACAAACACTAGGACTTTCGTACTAAAACTGTTTAACCAAATACTCGAGACTGGCCAACTGCCTGCGATCTTCAAAAAATCTAAGGTTATCGCCATCAAGAAGCCTGGTAAGGAAGGAACAGATCCAGCAGACTATAGACCAATATCGCTACTAAGTACAATGTACAAGCTACTCGAACGACTAATACATCAAAGAATCGCCCCTTTAATAGATAAAGTACTTCCACAATTTCAATCAGGCTTTCGTCCAGGAAGATCATGCTGCGATCAGGTCATGGCTTTAACTTCGTACATTGAATCTGGTTTCCAAAAATGCTTGAAGACATCAGCAGTCTTTATCGATCTTACTGCTGCCTACGACACAGTCTGGCGCGATGGCTTGCTCCTAAAAATAGCCCAGGCAGTTCCTAGTCGTAAAATCGTGACTCTACTTGGAAATATGTTGGCTGACAGAAGATTCGCGGTGTATACGGGAGCAGACCATAGCCGGTGGCGCACCATAAATAATGGCCTTCCACAAGGTTCAGTGTTGGCGCCAATTTTATTTAACTTATATATACATGAAAGCGGAGAATTTCCAGTATGCAGACGACATTGTACTTGCAACTCAAAGCAAGCACTTAAAAAATGGCGAGGACGTACTCACAAAAGATTTACACAGCTTGGATGAATACTGTGCTAAATGGAGACTCAGGTTAAACCCGGTAAAAACAGAAACTTCGCTGTTTCACCTCAACTCACAGATGGCAAAAGCTAAAATACATGTTAAACTCAACGGTAAAGATTTACCTTTTAACCCAATGCCAAAATATCTAGGCGTCGTTCTTGATCGAACTCTCACATACAAAGAGAAGTCCGAAAAAAAAGCTCAAAAAGTGAAGACAAGAGTAAACTTTATCGCTCGCCTTGCAAGTACAGCTTGGGGAGCAGAGACAAAACTCATCAGGACTGCTACACTGGCACTAGTGTTTTCAGCTGCAGAATATTGCTGCCCCGTTTGGATGGCCAGCTCGCATGCTAAGAAGATCGATACACAACTGAACGCAGCACTACACTTAGTAACCGGTACGCTAAAATCTACTCCTACTATGTGGCTTCCCATGCTGGCAAATATATTTCCACCGCACATCCGCAGAGAAGAAACATTCAAACGAGAATGGGCTAAATACAACAGTATGCACTCTCACGTAGAAAAATTTATCAAAGATCCCCCACCTACATGTCTCAGCAGCAGGAAACCAGCATGGCTGACGGCTAACGAGCTACAGAGCAGTGTCGACGCAACTATGAAATGGAAGGAAATATGGGTTAAGCAGACTCCAACAAACGGACAATTAATATCAAATCCGGCTAACAGGGTGCCAGGATTTGGTCTCAACAGAAAAACATGGTGCAATTTAAATCGCGTCAGAACCAACCAGGGTCGTTGCAAATATTTAATGAACAAATGGAAACTGTCGGAAACGGAGCTGTGCAGCTGTGACGAGATCCAAACGATGTCACACTTTACAAATTTGTGTAAAGTAAATAGCTTTAATAAAGGACTGATTGGGCTACATTCACTAGAAGAAGGCGCAGAAGACTGGCTGTCGAACGTGAATTTATAATGCAGGATATCTCTAAATAAGCGCGTAATTGATACGATAATAATAAAAATAATAGGATGCTGTAAAACGAATCTCTCGTGTAATACACTAAACAGTGTTACCAACTGCGCTATTCACAAAACAAAACCGTCCGTCTTCTCTGGGTCAGCCTATATTATATATAATACATATAGAAAGCACAATGAACGAAATTTAATCGGTTTACATAATTATTTTTATAATTAAAACATTTTACTTCAACGAATTATCATTTACTACGAATATAGACAATTTCGTTGACGTTCAAAGTTCGTGTACCATATCGGAAAAAGAGTGAACGAAGGGTTAAACAAAAAATTCACCAGTTGATGCATTTAAAAATCACTGGTAATGAATTACAGTGTAAAATATTCCGAGTCGCTTTAAAATCCCGGGTTTGATCTGCGAGGCGTTTTTTTTTGTTTTTTAAACGATTCTAACTTACGCGTTTAGTATTACATTAACGTTGTGTACTTTCAAATGTCAACTTTCAGGGCACGGACGTAACAGAAGCTTTCGAATCTCATCATATAACCAATAAAGCGCAAATATTACTTCCGAAATTTTACATGCGTCCGGCTAAAACAGCGCGTAACTCGCCTTACACGTTCCGTTCGAACGGATTTTACAAGAGTCTCAAAGCGAAGGTCAATCGTCATTTCGAAAATAAAATGCCGGAGTTGACATTTGCGTCGCGTTTGGCGCTGGACATCGTCGTATTTTCGGCTTTGAGTAGCGCCGCTTTGGCGTCGAAGTTCAGTAGTTACTATTTGGCTACTTTAACGGGATTTCTTTTATGCATGATAGTGAATTGCGGTCACAATTTCGTACATAAGAAAGACAGTTGGAGGATTTATTATCTTTACTTGACATCGTTCAGTGTGAGGTAATAATTTTATATATGCTTTAAAAGTTACACATGGTCTATTTTTTTTTTTTTTGTCAATAGTAAACAAGAAAAAATCGATTACACGACTGGAGAATAAAAGTGTCGAATCTAGTAGTACACCGATTAGATTAAAAAAAAATTATTTTCCCGCGGGTGCAGGGTGAAAGTGTTAAAAGACGTTTTCACAAAATATTTAATATACTCATAATTTCGCACAAATTTCACAAAGAAAAGAAACGTACTGTACGCTATGTTCAATTTTGACGCGGCGATGACACAAACGTTTATAGCTGAACAGAACGAACACAAAAATTTTTTACTCATGTAATGTCCGCCGTAATTTCTGTACGTGTTTTTATATCGGTATGTAAACTGCATATACACGTATATGAGTACATCAAACAGGATAGAGAAAAAGAGCCCGACTACACTGTATGTGCCTATGTGTGTATAAGCCTTTAGTTCGCTCGTTCGTTCTATAGATTAACTCCCCATATACAACGCGCCAATAGAAGTTTCAGTTAATTAAAATCGTCGCTTAAGATATGGTATACTATTTTTCGTAAACGATATTTTAAAACGCAATTTATATTTTGTAATAATATTCCTATATTTTATTTTAATATTCTTCACGAAAATATGTTAATCGTCGATTTTGAAGTTATCGTTTTTCAAAATTTTCTTAAAAATATTACAGTACTTTAAACGACGATTTCAAATTACGCGGTTCTTTCGCTTTTTTTTTTTAAATAACTTTCCTGTAAAGTATTTCATCCGTTATCGAATAGGTCGCAGGTTCGTTTGGACTTTTCATCGTTCTGTCTTGAACGTATAAGTAAGAATTCGAAATTAATAAGTCGATCAAAATTTCCGAGGGACGAGACGAAATTCGAGCGAAAAATTTAGCGCATCTTGTTAACCTTTTCTCATTCTCCGCTACATGGTACAAGAAATTTTAATACTAACAAAATTATATATTTTTGGGTTGACAGTGAAACGTCTCAATTCTACATAAACACATTGAAAATTGTCTAGAATTATTTAAAAAGCAGCATTGTATACAATAAACAACCTGTATAAAGTTATACATTTTTTTGGTCGAAATTTTTCGAGCGTCTGCAAAGGGTTAAAGAAATAGATTTGTTACGGCTTAGTTCAGA
This sequence comes from Coronaproctus castanopsis, assembly GCA_032883995.1. NCBI lineage: Eukaryota > Metazoa > Arthropoda > Insecta > Hemiptera > Monophlebidae > Coronaproctus > Coronaproctus castanopsis. The sequence continues at coordinate 222,190,638 of CM065053.1, forward strand.
GATCTACTTCTGAATCAGTCTGTCTAGAGGTTGAGGCAAATCGCAGAACTGTATATAACCCCCCCCCCCGGTGGCTAGCTTTATCTGCGCATTCTACATTGTTTAATTAGTTACTCGAATTAGTTTATATTTTATATTATTGTTTTATATATTTTATGTACCGATATAAATTGTAAGCCGGTTCTTGATCTAGTTTGTGTATAATAAGGTTATTGCCATGATAAAATGACAATGATTTTTGTATGAATTCTTTTTTTGCGGTCATTATATATATATATATTTCACATTGTCAGATAATACGTTCGATTAATTTCTCAGCATTCGCATAAATTACTCGATATTATACCTAGTTTATGTAATGTTACCGGAGTTCTCGACATACATGCCGTACAAATTCTACATCCATTTTATTTCTGCATACTTTTTTGAATTTCAAAATATTTCTTCCCAATATTTCTACCGATTTTTTCATATTCCGTTTGCCATTCATCGTTTATATAAATGTATGTTGTACAACTATTCGATATTTGATATACCGGTTGATATTATTTTTATATAAAGTTGCAACGAATTAGATAACAAGGACGCGAAGAATTTACGCTATCGCGAATTTTCACTTTATATTTTACGATTTGTTATATAATTGCAAATTTTCTGAGAATTTAACGGTTCGTAAAAATACAGAATTTTTTCGTCATTAATCGGTTTTATTAATTTTATATATTCCTATTGAGAATGATGTGTAGAATAATTTTTCGATAAACGTTATTGACCCCGAAACAACGGTGTGCTGGCGACTTTTTAAATGAATCGGTGATAACAGATTTCTTAGTTTACAACAGTTATAAATTGATGTGTGCGCGTGTACGTAGTTCTTGTATACAGTTTCCGATAATTATTTAAGAATACTGATTATAAATGTTTTGAATCGATCGTACTTGTTACGTAATTTTTGTAGACTGATTAAAATTAGGCGAATATTAGCTTTTTCCTTATTTATACAGGTATAATATATTTTAATACTCGTTTACACGAATGAAAAGCATACTGAAGACTTTTATTCAGGGCTAGAATTTAGAAGACGAGTTGATAACTAAGCGCCTACTGATTTCCGCGGTCTGTAAATTTAAGAGTACAAAACAGACGAATGCACATCTACCAGCAACGATGAAGATAAAGCAATAAGAAAAGTGGTACGACAAGACTGTCACTGAAACTGTTTATTGAGAAAAATAGATTGGAATTCAAAAGGTGTAAAGGTTGATGGAGAATATCTTAATCATCTTAGATTTGCAGATGATGTAGGGATTGTTAACGAACTACAAGGGATGATAATGGAATTAAATACGTATACAAATAAAATAGGATTAAGAATAAATTTACAAAGCGCAAAAATAAATATGAACAAGGAGCTAAGAATAAACATTGATGCTGTAAATATAGAAATGAGTGATGAATGTAAATCTAACACGTGTATATTTACAATTTTTCTGTACGTTTAAGCCGCATTATCTATCACTTCGTTTCCTGCAATTTCCGAACGAGCCGGATTTCAATTATTTTATATCGTAAATAGCCGTGTTTATTTCCTGGTTACGGTGTTTAGTGTGTATTTTTGGCAACCGGCGACAATAAGATGAACCGTTAATTTAACGCGTCTCACACAGGTGTTGGACGATTACCGACTGGATCGCTACTAGAGTATGTCCGAGATATACTTACAGTGTGTCCAATATCGGTAAATGAGTCTCATCGGTGAATCTGAGTCAAGCTGTATTTGAACCTATTTTCGCATTCGTTGTTTTATTTTACGTAGTAAAATTAATTCTTATATTTGTCTTTATTTTTGCTGTAGAGATTTCAGAATTTCTCATTGCATAAGTCATCATTTATACACGAACACAGTTCAAGATTTAGAAATATCCTTGTTCGAACCGTTATTACAATTTCTTCCGCGGTCCGATAAAACTTTCGCCGTTCGCTATTTATCGTGGATTTATTTTCCGTACGCGCTTTCTACCATATCATTCGGAATGATTTACAAAAGGTAAGCCGATTTAAAGTAAAGCGTCATTTAAACGGTAATGTTATTATACAATCGTAATGGCCCCGGGACTATTATTATTATTTATTTATTTATTTATTTATATAATTTAGAAATCGTTAGTACAACAGTCCGGGGATTAATATATATTCATATGAAAATATTAAATAAAACAAACATGTACACACACACATCGAAATACGTACGCGTATAAATAAATACATAAACACACACACGTATACCGAAGCAGAAATGGGTAATATACAAAGCGACGATTGAGAATATTCATTTATACAGTTCCGTTTGTTTGCTACAAATTTATTTCGAAGACAACCGTTAAAAATATTCCAACGGATCAACGTAAGTTTCTCCTCAGTATATCATCGGGATATGAAACGATTTATGCATTATTTGTCGTATGTAAAGTAATACCGTTGGATATATAAATGAGAGAAAAATTGAATATGCTTAGATTAAAGATTGAATACGGTCGTACGTTCATAAAAGACCGTTTAGAGGTTATAGCAATCGAAGTCATTAAAAAACAGGTGAGGCAAGATACAACAGAAATACGACAGAATGGCAGAGTTTGACCGATACTAATTTCACCATTAGATGATTATACCGAAAAACATTTTAACGCTTTCGGTCACAGTGTTCCCAAATGGGACATGCTACTTTAACCCTTTCAATCATTATGTCGACTATGGGGTACGTGTAATTTTGATTCGAACAAAATATCCTTTTCGATCTTTGCTCGAGTAATGGGATAGATGACGCGTATTAGACGATATTATTAACGCAACACGTAAAGACAAAATAAAACAGAAGCCGCTCCTGTAATAATAGCGGATAGATTACAATCAATACTAGTAGTTAATGGCAATTCTAAAGAATCCGAAAGTTGAAGATTACATCTAAATTGAAAAAAGCTCAGCTGAAAAACTGTTGTTACGAGATAAAAAAAAAAATGAATAAAAAAAATAATAAAAATGAACGAAATAAAATAAGAAAAATAAAAGTGAAAATCGTGTAATAAGTAATTTAAAAATATATATCGTTAGAGCATATATAATAATTATAACAATTAGGCGATACATCGATATTGATTAATACTTAAATGATGAGAAATACTGCCACGTCTGGAAACTATACAAACCATGGATTAGTGGTTGAAATTTAGGTGCTCTTGTAGTTAGGTCACCCTAGGTAATATCCGAACCTTTTAAGAAACGTATTTACATTCAGAAAACGCTTGCTGTTATTAATTACACGGGTATAAATGAGCTATTTTAATCCATAAATTATATAATAATTCTCCGACACCATTATTACCGAACTTATAGACGTTAAGATTTTAAAAGTGTTTTATATATATATGTATATATATATATATTATATATATATATATATATATATATATATATATATATATATACACATTTTTTTTAAGGATTGTAACTGGGGCATTTACCAGGAATGATTTCATAATGTTTATCGTTCCGGCATTAATGTTGTTAGAAGGTTCGCAATCGGTCGTTCAAACATTTCTAATGTGGGCTTGGATGGTAATGCTGGTTGGTTTCTTTTTCGGTGTAATCGGATTTACCGCTGCTCATCATCATCCGAATATATTTCACGAGGGTGATATTCCGAGGTATGCTTCAAATATACATGTATTATATATACATATATATCAAGCAGTTCATTTGAGATGATTTAAATCAATAGAAAAATACTCGCTCAATTATAAAGTCGAAATCTCTGAGAGAAAATAATCCAAAAGATTAATTAAAACTTCGCAAACATCTCGCTCTCCTTTAGGTATTCATAACTAACGTCGGTTGAAAGCGCTAGTTAGTAGCTATGTAATTTAATTTGTTGAAGAAAATTGCTCCAATCTGGAATATTCTACAGATAGAACACATACTAGAGTATTTTATAAAAACCATTCAGGAAGCTGTTTGGAAACCATAAAACAGCAAAACCAGGCCGGCTGTTATTATTTTTCTGAACGAAGTAAAATATTAGCAGAAATCAAGAAGATGATAAACAAGCGGACACCCGGAGATAAAATTAAATTAAATCAACGAACAAAACGATTACTTCGAAAAGCTAAAAAATGTTACTTTCAATAAACAATCACCTTTTTAATCTCCGGTAGCTAATGAGTATTCATTTGGATGATAATGAAAAATTTAAAGAATTAATAGAATCCAGTTCATCTTATAAGGATACATGATGGTAACTGGGCTCGTAGCGATAAAGAAAAGGGGGGGATGAATTCGTTAAACATCTTGCCAATATCTTTACTCTAAATCCTAGAATTAACATTTTACCTTTAAATGAAAATAACTTTAATCTTTATCCTTCAATCTAACCAGCTTCACCGAGGGGAATTAAGAATGTAATTAAAATCACGAACGCCAAAGAGCTCCTGGCTACGATTTAATAACATTAAAAGAATTACCACGCAAAGGCTTATTACTACGGACTTATTATTTCATTCTATGTAGAGATTAAATTACTACACTGCTCGGTTTTCGCAAATATCGTACCGAACCATCCACCTACGTTTGTTAATTTGTACAGGGGCTGATTTCAGTATTATCAGCAAAAGAGTTCTTCTATTAGTAGAACAATATCAAATTATACCGTTCCATCAGCATGAATTTAGAGCCAATAAAGTCCAGCAGGTGCGCTGTGGGTACAAAAATTTTAACCAAATTTACAAGAGAGAATGTTTTGCTATGCCGTATTCTTGGATTTATCCCGGTCTTTGACATGGCATGACGGCTTATTGTATAGAATTGAAAAATATTTGCAAGCCATTATTACGAGTTACTTTCATCGTATCTAGATGTACTAAATAAAATATGGAGATGAGATATCTAACGTATATCCAATAAAGGAAAGAGTTCCTCGGCGAAGTTTTCTGGGGCTATCTTATTCTTACAGCTGATTTACCTCTTGAAGATAACACCTTAATAATAACTTTTACTGATGACGCCATTTTTTTATGCTATGATGAAAGTTAAAACAATAATAAATAGTAACTTGCAAAGAGCGGTGAATGAAATTGTATTACGGTGTAAGACGTGACGAATTAAAATAAACGATAATAAATCACAAATCGTCATATAGAACCGGAAAATATAGAAGTAGATAATAAAATAGTACAATTAAAAAATATGTTATATATCTAGGCTTGTATTTAGACCAGAAGTTAACGTAGCATAAGCAATTTATATAAAAAGTCTGAACTCAGAATCATAATTAACCGGTTCCAACTTTCCTTAAAAAATAATTGGCCATTATACAACCAAATAGTCACTCCGATATTTAAGTACGAATGTAAATAGTGGAGCTGTAGTGAAAAAAATATCGTTAAAATTCAGAGCTATCAAAATTCTCACGGTCAATCGTTAGCATTGTATGGTAGGTAAGAAACACAACCTTTCATGGTGAAAGTATGGTGCTGACGTAATTAAACCATCATGTGTTGATTTTTTCATCATATCTCCTCTATTTCCTAACAAATATAGATGTACACTTATATATTACTTAAAAATGGAACAAGTAAAAATGGGATGATTTTCCAAGACGAATGATAATATCATGTGGGTTATTACATAATCAAAATAACATAACAATAAGGCTTACATATATAAATAATATAATAATATAATTAAAAATAGTTAATCAAAAACCAAACGAGTTCTAAAATTTTGCTTATTACTTACCTTCTGTCTTCATGAATAATCATTTTTTTTTACAATTGAATTTGGATCTAATGTTTTAATTTAGCGTATCGTCTATGAATCTCTAACAAAATATCCCCGTTTACGAATATCAATTTTATTGATATTTCTTTGATTATATTTTTGACCATTGCGTAATATATGCTCGATATTTTTAACCGATCCACATTCCATCGCATATATCCGTTTTTAATATTTTAAATCTGTCTAAATAATAATTTACAGTTTAAGTGCTTTATTATTTTTAATATACCAGCTTATATTCGGGATTATTCTGTATGGGTATCTACTCCATTTTCTACTTTGTCCCATCTGTGCCGTTATAGTCTGCATATTTCCAATTTATATACATGTTTTTTTTACCACTTTCCAGAGTTGAGTATTCTCTCTCAAATTAATAACATAATATTCTTGTATTTACGTTAAAAATTAATTTTTCTCATGCGATTATTCGCTAAATTTAATTAATAGCGTGAAAAAAATTGGATATAATTTTAATTTTTGGAAGATATTAATTTTTTAATTTCGTCGCTATCAGAATCATATAAAAACGATTTTAAAAACCGGTACATTTTCTTCGACATTGTGATTGAAAATTATATTAGTATGATTAAATTAGATTAACGTGGTGCTTAGAGGCACGAGAAGAAGAAAATATTAAATTGAGTAATAGATGGCTGTTAGGTTGGAGAAGGTGTTTATGTTGTTAGCGAGGAGAAGTGGAAGTCGGAAGGTTGAATAAGGATCTCTGGGAGGAATTTTTGAGACAAATGGCGAGGACATGATAGATAGTAAAAGTGACACCGTTCAAGGCAAACTGAGATGGATCATTCCGCTGCGGAGGTGAAAATGTGTCATCTTTGTACGACCCAGTTACAGTCGCATCATGACCACATTCTCTTTGCGGCACCGTATGTTTAAATTTCATGGTAGTATTGTTGACTTGATCGAACGCAGTTTATTGGTTAAAGAGGCAGAACGTCATTTTTGTTCCCATAAATGCGATAATTCCTTCTTGATGTGTCGCGCAAAATCTGATGAAGGAACTGCGATGTTTGGTGTAGACAGAGCAGTCGTTGTATCTTTGGTTGCCTTATCAGCCAGTTTATTGCTATAGGGTTCAATATGAGCTGGAATCCAAAGAAATGTGACTGTTTTCGTTATGGACTTTTCCTTTGCTATCGAGTACCGCTGTGATTATATGCATCGTATATTGATTTTTGTGGTAATAGCTAGTATGAGGAGCCAACGGCTGATGAAGAAGAGTCGTATGAATCGCTTGTAAAATCCTCGACATCAAGGTATATTGTATGTAATTCAGCAAACAGAACAGTAAAGTATTGCGGAAGCGAATAGCGAATAAAGACTACTCCATTCGGTACAGTCAGAAGTATACCACGAAATTTCACTTTAAATTCAAAAATGAAATTTAAAGGTGTCATACTTGGGCTTTAGTTTAATAAAATTAGGAAAATGCCAGATGCATTAGAGTGATCGTTGTTGAGCATAAGGTTAATTGATAGAATTTAGAAATATGATAAAATATAGTTATAATTTCAACAGATTAATAACAGTCTAAAATGGGGTGTAGCAGCGCATATAGCTGGAATTAAAAATGATAAATGGTAAAAAAAAAGTAACAGATTGGTGTAGTTATAATAAAAGAAAAGAGGGCGGGAAAAAATTAAGATGAGAGGATGACATTGTCGAAATGTTTCGAAATAAATATTACCACGGAGTAATTTTGGTAATCGGTTTAAATGGGCCCGTTTGAGAAAGGTCTTTGTTACCGAAGCTAGAACAATAATTATCATTATAAGTAATGCACAGTTATATGTTTATACGTATGTAAATATTATATGTATAGGTATGTGTATATATGAATACGTATATAAGTGGCATTAAGTATTAGGAATGATTACCAATTAAAATGGCTAATAATAATAATAATCAAATCAAATCAAATATATTTAAGATATTTCGAACATTTTTACAATGTAAATGCTTATAATAAACAAATTAAACAAAATAATACATTCTGTAATCTAATAATAATAATAATAATAATAAAAGTAATAATAATAATATTTTATAACATTTACATAATAATTATAGTCGAAGAACCCGTTGTGCGCACAGGTAATAACGGGTGATTATTAATAAATTAATCAATAACTTGTTGTAGAACGTACAGGAAACAAAATATGTATAAGGATTATTCAACAATTCATTTTATTCCGGACGAAAGAGTTAAACGTTTACGCATCCTTTTGTCGTTTTTAAGCAGTAATATAAAAATAATAATAATAGTTTTCTTTCAAGAAACCTAGATGATGATTATCCAACCGAAACATTACGGGTTTAGATATTTTTTATAAATCATCATTCCGTTTATAATTATTATTAAAAAAAAAAAATACGGGACTTGTTAACCATCCTTAATGTAATTGATACGTTACAGAATAATGCCACCAAATATTAACCACTTAAAAAAAAACACCGAAATTTAATGAACATTCATATGTTCTGCATTAACTATATTCGAATATATTAAATGTATGTTTTAACCGAGGTAAATTACAATCGAAAGGCAATCTGTATTATCCGGTATAGCTCAGTTGCTGGGCGTAGGTTTCATTCCAATTTCTTCCAATCGTTTTAAGCCTTCTGAATTCAGTTCTTTCCAACTATTTGTGTGTTATATCGGTCATATCGACGAGTCAGCCGTCTGTTAATATTGCTTAATTTATGAAGTGGATACAATTTCAACACTCGTTTTGTACATTGCTCTTCACTATTAACATGTATATAATATAATAATAATCATTCTCATCATCGTTATCATCATCGAGATTTAAATGTTTTTGTTATTTGTAGAAAAGATCGTGATTGGGGTTTGCAACAAATTGATGCTGTTAAAGATCGAGTCGAAATACATTCTAACGTGTACGTAGGTATGTTCGTATTCGGAGAACACACGTTGCATCATCTGTTTCCAACGTTGGATTATTCATTACTACCTCAATTATATCCGGTATTTAAAGAAACTCTGGACGAATTTGGTATTAAATGGAAGATGACTACAGCGTTCGACTTACTAATGGGTACGTTCAAGCAACTAGCTAGAGTAGAAAAACAAAAAATAGCCGATTAATGACGGTTATGATATTAATAACAACGTAATAAATCGTATTATATTTGTTATTAAATTTGATAATTACGTCATTTTTGCGCGAAGATTTTAACACGAATACAAAATTGAGACAATTAAAGACTTCACATCGTCGTGAGCTCAAGCTGATACAGTTATGAAATAAACACCGCGCTTCGCTGCCTATTAATTTCTGTATTGCCGTTTTTACAACGATGATAATGTCTCTTCTTATTAACTTATAAAAAAGAACCAGAAAACATATTTTTTATGTCATTATGTTTTTGTTGTAATTTTGGTTAAATGAGACAATGCAAATTGTATTGGGTAGAGAGGTACCTTAAGAACACAATTGGATAGTTATACACAGAATCGCACAATACACCGACCGCGATTATGAAAATTTCGCAATATTACTAATATACTAATTTTTACACATGCATACATACATATAAATAAATAAATAAATAAATAAATAAAGCCTATATTTCGCCACCCACCCATGAAACTATTAATAAAATGATGAAACACATAACAAAAATACCATATACCCATACAATTAACAATGATTAAGGACACCGTATAATTGACACATTTTCTTCCATTCCGCTCTATCGGAGGTTAATCGCAACCAAGTAGAACCCATCCGCCGTCTGAAGTCATTTGCCCACCGTAACGGTTGTCTGCCTACACTTCGTTTGTTGTAATATGGAATCCACCTGGTTGCATCTGCGACCAAACCATCCCGACGTATCATGTGACCGGCCCAGTTCCATTTCAGGCTGACTGCTAACTTCGCAATGTCCTTCATTTTAGTTTTATACCGAATAGTTTCCGAACGAATTCGGTCCAATCTTCGAATTCCAAGGATAGATCTCTCCATTGCTCTCTGTACATGACTGATTTTGTCAATATGTGCTGCTTTCATAGACCACGTTTGACAACCGTATAACAAAACTGGTACGACGCATTTTTCCAGAACGTTAACTTTTGCTTGTAGGTTAATTTTCCAGCTTCTATTTTTTAAAACTCCTTTTAAACTCCAAAATTTTTTCCATGCTGCGGCAATTCTTCTTGTTAGTTCTTTATCCATCCAATAATTGAATGATAAACACTGACCCAAATAGATTGCTTCCTGCATGTATTCCAGTTTTTCTCCATTTAGGCAAATAATTTCTGGTGTACTATTAGTAAGAAGCTTAGTTTTGCTATTGTTTATAATTAAACCTACATTTCTACAATTACGGTAGAGTTCTTCTAACATTATGGAAAGTTCGTTTGCAGATCCCGCAAATAAAATTATGTCGTCTGCAAATCTAAGATTAGATAAATATTGTCCGTTTATATTTATTCCTTTAGTTTCCAAATTTGATTTCCTTATAGCAAATTCAAGTACCGTGTTGAAAAGTGCCGGAGAAATTGGATCGCCTTGTTTTGTTCCTCTGGATTGATTAAATATTCTACTATCTTCTTCTAGTGAAATGTAAGCCATACTTAATTTGTATATTTCCTTAATTAAATTTCTATACTTTGTTTCCACGCCTGCATGATGTAAAGCATCGAACAACGCACTGTGTTTAATCCTATCGAAAGCTTTACTGAAATCTATAAGGACAATATATAGCTTCAAATTATATTCTCGACATTTTTCTATAACTTGATTAACTATATGAATATTATCTATAGTTGAGAACCCGCTTCTAAATCCAGCTTGTGCTTGCGGCTGGTGCATACATACATATATATATATATATACATATATATGCATACATACATACATATATATATATATATATATATATATATATATATATATATATATATATATATATATATATGTATTTGTATACTTAGGTTTTCCTCAATTTCTATTTCAATAATAAATTAATAATATATAAATCGCTCATCAGACCAGTATTAACACATACTTGTCTATTGTGCAGTTCTGTTAGTAACGCAATATACACACACATGCATGTGAATATATATACCCATAAGAACAAAAATAAAACTATATCAATGAAATTTACACCCATAAAGATAATGACAAAAATCACACCAATGAAATATATATCCATAAGAGCAAAGATAAAAATATCAATGAAATATATACCTATAAGAGCGAAGTTAAAAACATTAATAAAATATATACACCCATAAGAGTGAAGATAAAAAAACATCTCAGTGAAATATATACGTATAAGAACAAAGATATAAACATCGATAAAATTTGAAAAAAAAACACTAATAATTTTGGAATAAGTAGAAACGTATTTTTAATCGCTTTGTATACAATAGTGCGCTGAAAATAAAAATATATCGCAGTGCACAATATCGTTGATAACATTAAAATTAGCATAGATGTACAAACAGAGAATTACAAAATGAAAATGTTATATTTACAATTGAATATAAAAAAACTTTATTCACCTAAACAAAATGAAAATAAATTTTCAAAAGTTAGTACAGAGCTGAGATTTTTGTGTAACGGGTCTATGAGAGCTTGTTTAAAACTTTCCTTAAAGAGTGATTTTGGTTTTGAATTTTTTGAAGGTTATTAATACTGCAATATATTTGTTTTGTTGGTTTGTTGTGTGGATCTGTATGATGATTTTTTTTCTTACATTTCTGTTACAAGTGTGATGTACAATATCTGTTTACTTCGGTAATCAGTTACTCCGTACGTTTACAATTATTTACATTCTTTCCTGCATGGACTACAATAGTAGTAAGATAATTTTTCGTTTGTTTATTCAATTTGAATATATTTTCAGCACACTTCAGTATCACTTTATTCGTGTTATTTATATTATAATCTTGTAGTTTATAAATATGGTTTATATTGTTAAAAACTGTTAGAATATGACACTCGACTAATTAATCAAAATTATATTTAAATCACTAAAAAAATAAATAATCTTAACAATAGTAGTCCACACGGACACTAAAATCGCATTACTTCTTGCGATCACTGTGCCATTTATTTGAAAACCTTCGAGTAGTCGCGCTGGTGTGCACCACTGTGATTTTTTTCTTTATAAATTTTCTTAACATTGACCGTTTTTCTTATAGCTAGTATCTATTCCTTCGTTGAAGTCTTCTGCTTAATATAAACCGGTTACAGACGTTTTATAAAAAATACTTGCTTATCTGTAAAGGTTAATTCACACGGCGGCATGGTTGGCGTACTTTGTGCACCGCGCGAATTAGTCGTGTAATAATTTTTATGCAGTCAGTCTTTCACGTGTTTTGTTCAATTTACGTTTTTATTTTTGAAACCAGCACTGAAATATTTTCAGGAACCTTATTCTGAATGCTATGTAAGTTCATAAATTTTATTTTTTTACACTTGGATGAATAAATGTCTTTGTTTTGAAGAAAATTTCTGTTTTTAGCATGTTTGTTCTATATTTTACGTTTACATTACTTTATTAAAATAAAATAAATTGTCTTTTGTATTCTCGTACGTAGTGATGAGAATCTTTGTCGTAGTACCCTTCATATACTGCAGAATTGGTTTTGATAATTTGGTCTAAAAAAATGTAATGTTTGTTTAGGTCGGACATAATTAGACTTGAAGATATACCAAATTTACTTCTAGAGTTAGATCAGGAAGAAGATCAGCGCTCAGTTCATGACCAAATAGAGAGCGATCACGATCTGAGTGAAGAAGAAGAAGTGGACCACTGTAATCACGAAACTGAATCAGAGCAAGAGTGTGAAGAAGAGGAACAAACATCCGATGATAATAGAAAGGAATCATACATCGGAAAGGATAAAATTTCGGTTTGGAAAAAAAGTGCAGTTTCTAAACAATCCAAAACAAAAAAGAGAAATATTATAAAAATAATACCGGGTCCCAAGGGACACGCTAAAAATGTAAACAGTACAATAGAGGCATTCTCAGAAATTATTGATATAAGAATTTTAGATCTGATAGTTTTGTATACAAATAAATATATTCAGAGTAAAAAAGCAGATTTTAGCCGAAATAGGGATTGTAAGTTTACCTCAAGAATTGAACTACTGGCAGTATTTGGCATTTTATATCTGATTGGTTTGAAAAAGGGACACTTTACCAGTGTTTTAGAATTATGGGCAACTGACGAAGCATGCATTTGCTAAGAGCTGCTATGAGTTATCAACGATTTTTATTTCTCTTGAGATGTCTAAGATTTGATGATTTTTCCACAAGAATCGATAGGAGAGAAACAGATAAATTAGCAGCAATATGTGAAATTTTGGATTCATTTGTAGAGAACATAAAAAATTCATATTATATGGGTGAATATGTAACAGTGGATAAGATGTTGCATCCGTTCAGAGGACGATGCTCTTGGATCCAGTATATCCCTTCAAAACCTGCGAAATACGGGATAAAAATGTTTGCATTGTGCGATGCACAGACATTTTACTGGAGATTTATGTTGGAAAACAGCCATCAGGTCCATATGAGGTTTCTAATTCACCTGCAAATATTGTAAAAAGACTAGTGATATCAATTGAGAAATCAAATAGAAACTTGACTACAGATAACTGGTACACAAGCGTGCCTCTAGCTGATTATTTACTATCCAAAAAAATAACACTTCTAGGAACTCTTAGAAAAAATAAAATAGAAATTCCATCCGAATTTTAGCCAAACAAAAGCAGAGAAATTGGTTCATCGATAGCTGGATTCCAAAAGGATAAGACATTAATTTCTTATACAACGAAAAAAAATAAGTGTGTAATTTTATTGTCCACTATGCATGACGGTAATGACATAGATGAGGAAACTAAAAAGCCACAAATAATAGTCGATTATAACCGAACAAAAGGTGGCGTTGATACCGTTGACAAGTTGTGCGCAGGTTATAATGTATCCAGAATAACTAAGCGGTGGCCCTTAGCAATATTTTTCAACCTACTGAATTTATCAGGAATAAATGCTGCAATAATTTATATGTTAGCCAAACCTCATCAAAAACCATTATGTAGAAGAGTGTTCTTGAAAACATTATCGTTTGAACTAATGAAAGATCATCTCATAGAAAGATCTAAAATTGCATCTCTTCCTTCTGACATTAAGCATTTTTTATCCAACAATTATTCATCAGTACAAGAAGAAAGCATAGAAGAACCGCCTAAAAAAATTCGAAGGCGATGCTTTCTTTGTGGCCGAAAAAAGAATTCGAGCGCTACGAGAAAATGTGATTCATGTGAAAAACATATTTTTAAAAGTCATTCAGAAATTGTATTAAAGTGTACAAATTGTTTTACCTCGAGTTAAGAATAATGGGTTAATTTTTTCTCTTTTATATTATATTTGTTTTAATGGTTTACTTTTTTCTGTAACATTAACATAGAATTGTGGTGTTTTCATGTCAAATTTTATAAAAATGATTTAATCTTTTGTTTAGAGATATTTCTATACTTGTTAAATAATATATTTTTATACTAAACACATCTGTTTATTAACCATTTATCTGAATCGTATAGTTAAAGTTACAAATAACTAAAAACCAGTATAAATCAAGTGCACCGCGCGACCAGTTGTGTTACAAAAATAGGCGCGACCAGGGGAAGGTTAACTGGCGCAGCATAAAGCAACTCGAACAGGATAATTGTTTTATACATTCGATAATGTTAACTTACCGACTAACAATAGGAAGGATAGCGGATTTTTCACGAATTGATTTTACTAATCACGCAATCGGTATATCGAGTGAGAAAGTTTTATCTAAACTCATTCCCAACTATCTTAACACTTCGACTTCCATTCGTGTGAAGTTGTCAACTGTTACGAGTCTATCCGTTCTGTTATTTATGAATTTTAATTTTACATTTGATCTCATTTTGCTTGAAATTATATAAAAATATTATAAAGGTAACGCGACAACGTAAATGTCATTATTGTTAATTGTAACATTATTGCTAATAAAAGTTTATCCGAAACCTGAACCAGATGTGGAGATTTATATCGTCAAAATCTGTTTTATAAATAAAATTTATTGTAAAAATAAATCTAAACGTAAAATTATCTCCGGCTAGTGAAATATGTATATCAAATTATAAATTATAAACAAAATAAAATCATAACACAGTTTAATCACTAAAAGTTTTTTTTATTGCAAAGCTTTTCGACAGTTACGTCATTTTCAAGCGTGTACAATAAATATTACATATAAATTACCTTTATCTCTCCGAGTCATTTTTGTACCCTGTATGAAACAGTTTGCGTTTAAAAAACGGAAGTATCTAACATAGAACATTTACTCAAGAACCGTTGAAAAAAATTATAATTTAACGCCAAAAAACTTACGCGCGAATTCAAGAAAAAAATGTTATATAGATCTCGAATCGCTAAAAGAGAGGTGCTCAGGATGATTTTGTTTTGAATGAAATGAGCTAAAATCAAAAACTGTTGAGCTATACTTTGTACATCAAGATTTATAATTTAACGCTAAAAAAACCGATGTTTGATTTAAATGAAAGAGATGCTCTATATAGATCACGAATCGCTAAGAGAGATGTGCTCAGTTTGATCGCAGTTTCAAAGAGAAGTAATTATCAAAATAATGGTAGGTATGTTTCCGGATATAGATGTGCTCAGTTTGATCGCAGTTTCAAAGAGAAGTAATTATCAAAATAATGGTAGGTATGTTTCCGGATATCAACGATAATATTACAATTATCGATAATATTTTTCGTTATTACGAAGAAGTTAGCCCGAAACTATTCGAATTTAATATTCTCACGGCGGTATAAGTAGTAAGCGTCATGATTAGAATTATTACTGTAGATTTTACATGAAGGACTCGTTGACAAGATTGTCTTTATTTGGAGAATGCTTATCGTCTTTATATATATATATATATATATATATATATATATATATATATATATATATATATATATAATATACATATGCGCCTCTTAGGATTAGGAATTAATTGAGACGATCTGGGAGGATAAATAATAATTGTATCGTTCGTAAAAGAGAGCGTAGGATGTACTCGTAATTTATGTGTGTGGGCAAAAATAAAAACCAGTGTAGGTCCAAAGTGAAAAACCGGGATGGTTATATGATACGTTCTCAGCGTGCTTAAGATTAACACGCTAGTATAGCAGATATCCGCTCGTTCATCATACGTTCGCTTGTTTATTTTAATAACACAGTACCTATCGAAATATTGTCGTCTACGGGCAGCCACAGATCGATTTGCCCGTTCATCCACTACAACTATTCTCGATTAAATGTGTGCATGTGTGTGTGAGTGTATGCATGTGTGTGTACGTCTGTTTGTCCGAATTAATCGATTATATTTCTAATTGACCTAAATTTTAAATTAAATGATCGTGTTATCCGTTTATGCGTATATTCCCACGTAATTTAAACAATTTGATTCGAACATACAATTCGTGAATTTAAAGTAATTTCAAGTTTCAACTTTTCAGACATCGAGTCTTACAAATTTCAATTGGCGACGTTAGTAGTTCGGTATGTAAAATTATATCTTATATATATATATATATACACACATACATATATAAAAATATATTTATATATATAACAGTTGAAAAGCTTTGCATACATAAAATAAATTTTATAGTGTTTAACATTGATTTTATTTTGTTTTGTTAATGTTATTCCGCCGACAATATTGGTCACTTAAATTTTCTCGTATTATCCGAATTTCACATACGACATAAGTTAGACAAAGTAAAATAAAATGGAATTAATTGTTTTTCATACGTGCGATAAAGACCTGTAGATGGAAACGTTCCAAAATCGAAAATTTCTGCGTTTAATTAAATTAGTAGGTTGCTAAATAGCACGAAGTAAAAATTGAGATGTTTGAAAATAAATTTATATTTTATATGAATATATATATATATATATTGCAGCAATGGCATATTTATTAGAGGGTTCGACTGTCAACTTGACTTTGACTTGACAGTCGAGCGTACGATCCTAGTTCATGATATAAAATTTTTTCATCATTATGTAACTCTTAATTATCACGTAAATGACAGCGGCACTCCTACTATATAATCGCGGCGGCTGTACCATGATTACAAAATTTGGTTATGAATATTTAAGCTACTAGTAGACATACGACATCGTCATCTATAACACTTTACAGCGTTTTACACATTTAGCGTCTTAAATGCTAATTCATTGTGTATGCATAAATAATATACAATGGGTTGGTCGACGACGAGGACGGCGCTAATGATATCGTTACTATCATTCAATGCATTTATTTATATTTCGTATACCTCGATCAGCTAAATAAACATAATAGTTTTTAAAATTTATTAACGATTATTTTAATTTACATAGGGTGGAAACATTTTTATTTTATTTGGTAATCACTTTTTTTATTGATTGTATTGTATATATATATATATATATATATATATATATATATATATATATACAGTTAAGATTACAAAATTTTCTGAATAAAAATCACAAACCTTTTCGGTTGTTAGGCCATTATAAAGTGAACATAAACATAAAACAAAAATATATATCATTTATAAAAAAAACATAAAATGTTAAAAATATTAATTCAGCTATAGAATAATTTACAATAATTATCAAAGTGAAAAAACAATATTTATAAAATAATTTAATAGGGGATCGATACTGATAGTATCGCAAAGCAGCACACAACAGGAAGTAAAAGTAAAGAAGAGTCGTTCTCATTTTCAAGAGTATACACTTTATTGTTGACACAATGTTATTTTTATGTTTATTAGTAATTTTTCTTGACGATTTCGTCTGACAATTTTGAACTTTATGTCAAATCTCGTTGTAATCTATCCACTACTACATATATTGCATCTGAATTTTTTCTCCTTGGAATAAACGTGAATCTATATTCACATAGATTTTCTGAATTTGTAAAGTTTTCGATAGATAAGGGTAGTTGCGTTATCAAAACAAGGCGCGCATATCGGTCCAAAAAATATGGTCTTATTACAAACCGCCGTCGACGGATATCAGCGAATACATAAATCAATTTCACTTTACATGTATAATATACATACATACATACATACATATATATATGTAATATATATATATATATATATCAGTGGCGGCTCGTGGTTAAAAAATCTAGCGGTTGCAAGTACACCTCCTCCTCCCCTAAATATACATACACAAAATTTTTTTTGTTTCACACATCGGGAAGTAACATTAATAATGTCAAAGTCGACAAAGAATAATACAAATACAAGAATCATTTAAAAGCCTAATCAGAAAAACTAAAAATGATGAAGTTAGATTATCAATTCCAAAGTTTAAAAATTGTAATATTAAACCGAAATATATTAAAAATTTATTTCCGCATGAATAATTACAAAATTTATATAATTAGAAACGTATAAAATTTTTTAAAATATTAAAACGAAACAATTCGATAAACTCGACGTATAATAGACTAATTTTTTCACAATTTACACAAAATCCTCTGAAAATAAAATGATCAATTGCCCTATAAATAATGTTTCAGTAACGAAAAAAATTTTACGTATATGAACGAACATAGGTCAGTAATAATAGGGACAAGATAAACTTGAGAGAGAGAGAGAGAGGCAATGAAACAATCGCACGCGGAAATGTACACGGTAGAAGAATGAAACGCCGATAGAAATTCGAAAAAGAAAAACGAATCTGGGATAGAAATGAAATATTAGTCGTAGACTCGTTCGTTCGTTAGCCGGTAGTATACGCAACCGTACTTACGTGTTATGAACAACCCAACGAGAAAAACCTACTCAGCCGCGTCAAGTGTACTTCAAGGACTTTGGTTGTAAAACGACTGCAATTCGCCCATATAGTCCTATGTAAATTCTACATACATAGTAGCATTAGGCACAAAATCTTCATATAACTGTGTATACGGCTTTCCGATGCCTTCTTCAGGTTGCATCGAGTGTGCAACCACCGACCGTTTTAATTGGGCGTTTCAAAGCATTTTTAAAGAAATTTTTAACTTTTTATAATATATTCTTGAAAAATATTTTTGTATTTTATTACATCATCAATTTTTATGATGTGCTCGATATTTCTGGTGGTTGTGCAACCATGCAACCTTTATGTACGAGCCGCCACTGATATATATATATATATAAAGAACAAAATTAAAAAAAAAAAATTAAAATAAATTACAGTGAAAAAACTAATCAAAATTATATCTATATATAGTATAATCTCGATTATCTGAGCCCAAAAAGCAATCCAGTCACATCGTGTAGCGTAAAGATAGAAATGGTTTATGAATGTGGAAGTGGTTGGTAAGATAAATCTTCTGTCTATTAGTATGACGTCAGTTACTTTTTCATTTTCTAGCAAGTGGCTTGCTTATTTTTGTTTATACTGTACTTGTATTTGTTACGTGACGAGTGCTGAACGCGAACGATTTTTCTTTGGAAACTAAGAAGTCATCAACAGACTCAATAAAAGAGAGACAAATAAAAAAAATGACTCCAGATGTAAGTGTGGGAGAAGTGACCGTAGGAGATTGGAAAATAAAATGACCGAAATCGAAAATTAGTGTTTGTAAAATGATAACACCACTAATGGACAACAAAAATCTACGAAAACGGGAGAGTTAAAAAACTTCAACTGCCTTGTGCATCTCTGAAGAAAAGAAAGCTCAGTGGGTATGCTACAGGAAAACCCAGTTGAATTCTACGAAAAATTTAAGGATGGAGATGAGGAAGAATTTACAGCAAGCAAAGGATGATTTCATTGTTGAAAAACAAGATATGGAATGAGGGAGTTAAACATTTCTGACGAAAGGTTGTCGTCTCGTCATGCCATCGTATACTATAATTCCGGGACGAATTTGAAGCTGTAATTAAAGACGAAGATTTTTCATTTCAACAGATTTTTAACTGTTACGAAATGAGTTTAAATTATCGTATAATTCCTATAAAAACACTTGCTTCTAAAAAAGAAGCTTCCGCTCTGGTTTAAAAGGTCAAAAGACACGAGTAGTACTAATGGCTTGCTTTAATACTAGTGACGATTGTAAATTAAATTGATGATGGGAAATCTGTTAAGACCTGTGCTTTTAAAAATATGTCTATTACTATCCTTCATGAATTGTAGAAAATTCAGAAAAATGCATGGATGAGCGATAAATTTTTAAAGGCTGGTTTTTCACCAACTTTGTGCCACAAGTTTAAAAATTGTTAAAATAAAAACAACCTGCATCGAAAACCGTTTTAAGTTTTGGACAATTTTCCTACTTATCCTGATTTGGATGAAATAATTTCTGATAATACTAGGATCGTGTTTTTATCCTACCCCAATATCGCGCCTTTTCTCCACCTCATGGACCAAGGTGTGCTGGAAAATGTGAAGTGTAACTATAAACGCAAACTTCTGAAAAGCCTCATAAGCATGATGGATGAAAGAAACGATTGTTAAAAAAATCACTATGAAACATTTTGTTTACACGCCAGTCGTAGCCAGGAACACTGGAGGAAGTTATTAACCGTCGCTTGAAATCGAGAAATTTTGCTCGTAGACAGTCACAAAATCAGAAGTTACGGACGCAATAAGGACAATGAAAAACAGAAAAGCGGATGGCCCTGACGACTTGCGAGTTGAACAAATTAAAATGATTAGTTCAGGTACCATACAATGGCTCACTGTCTTGCTTAACAATATCGTCCACTATAAAAGAATTCCAAGCAGATGGAAAAAAACTCATGTTGTTTTGGCTATACTTAAACCTTGAAAACTTCCAGAGGAACCGCAAAACTACCGTCCTATATCATTGCTCTGTCATCTATTTAAAGTTTTTGCAAGACTGCTAATGAACCGGATTGTAAACATTATTGATAATAAGCTTATTCCCCAACAGGCTGGTTTAGGAAGGGAAAGAGCTGCGTTAGCCAAGCAGCAAATCATGTTTAACACATCGAGGATGGGTTTGAAACAAAATTAATTATTGCCACTGTTTTTGTAGATTTAACGGCTGCATACGATACTATTAATCACAGACGAATATTAAAAAAGGTGTATGATGCTACCAACGATGATAATCTGACAGAAATGCTGCAGAACATTTTGTCTGGAAGGCGGTTCTGCGTTATATACAATGGAAAGAAAAGTAGATGGCGAATGCAACGAAACGGGCTTCCACAGGGGGCCCCAATGCTATTTAACATCTACAACAACGATCAACCTGTCGACGAGGAGACTCGGCGGTTTTTATACGCAGATGATCCCGCGGTGACAGGGCGAAACGTTTGAAGAAGTGCAGAAGAAGCTACAAAAAGAACTCGGATAAATATTATACTGAAAATACACTTTGACTAAACCCAGCTAAGAGTCAGGTCTGCGTTTTTCACCTAGAGCGAAACATAAATTGAAATTATTTTGACAGGGGAACTAACTTGAACACTGCAAAGAGCCAAAATGCCTTGGAATCACCGTGACAGTTCGTTAACTTTCCGGGAACACTGTGAGAATCTTAAGATGAAAGTTGAAGCTAGAAACAACTTACTGCGAAAATTAGTATCTTCTAAATGGGGAGCAAACCAAATGGTTTTACGCACCTCAGCCTTAGCGCTATGTTTCTCGGCTGCTGAGTGCTGATGCCCTGTATGGGGAAGATCGACACATACTACTAAAGTTGATACCTCACTCAATGAAACGTGTCGAATAGTCACTGGATGTCTAAAACCTACTAAAATGGACAAATTGTATCTTGCTTGTGGTGTAGCTCCCCCACGTATTCGCCGATCCGTCGCTACTGATGATTAATGAACTAGACTAGAAACAGATTATAGACACCCAATGTTTGGTCAGAAGGCGGTTACATCACGTCTTAAATCCAGAAGAAGAAGCTTTCTACAGTGCTCAAGACGATTAGACGGACCGTCGCTAAAAGTTCGCGCACAGACAGAAGTAGATTGAAAGAAGAACTGAACCCGGTTCGCCCATTAAGTTGGCATAGATGGAAAACCTTAAACCAACTTCGCTCTGGTTGCGCCAGAACCTCGGTGAATTTATTCAAATGGGGCCTGGCTGATAATGATAAATGCAACTGTCAGAGCCATGAACACTTGTTCCGGTGTAACTTGATGCCTTCAGGCATTACGGAAAAAGACCTACGGAGCACACAGCTAAATGAGGAATCCATTAAAATGGTCGACACATGGCTTAATGTTGTATAAACTTGACTAGCAATGACTATTTTACTCATTATATTTAATTTTATATATTGGTCCTCATGCGTCTCGGACACGATAATAATAAAAAAAAATCCTGTTTATGAATTTTAGTCGAGCTCATTAAATTTCAATTATTTTCTATTAGATTCCCTTCTTAGTTTCTCACTTTTAAATGTTTCATATCTTTCTTCTATTATCGTTTCGTTATAATCTACTTCTATCATATTTATATTTCCTACATTTTTTTTTAAAAAATAAATTCCTAAGTAAAATCACTTTGTGGTTCTTTGCAATGACCGAATAAAACGAAACTTTTCCATACTTTTTACGCGTTTATTTAAGAAGAATTCTAATTATTTTGTTAGGTTATGCAGCCGATCGAAAATACGGTAAAGAATACTGACGATTGCGAATCGTGGATGGATTCGTCCGGAATAAATTACGGTCCTCGTAAGGCATGGCTAATCAATAATTCCTGTTCCGTGGAATTATTGAATATAATCTGTTTCTTTTCTTTCAGTTACGTGGTAGCGTTGATAATAATCTACATAAGCTGGTCGCCTCATTCTCATCGAGAGTACGTAATCTTTTATTTTATATTTTATTTACTTTTTATTCCTTTTTTTTTTTTTTTTTTGATAGTATAGGAGTGGGAATACAACAATATAACGTTATCATTGGGTTCTTAGAGTATACTTCTATCTTAGGTTTCCAAACTCCATATTATCTATCCTACATAAAATCTTCTGAATCTTTCAATCTATGTAAAGATCAAACCCATTCACAAGACATTAAAGTTACCACCACACACGCACACACACACACACATATATACATATATATATATACGATGTTGTAAAATAGAAAACAGAATTTTTTCGATAGTTACGCCGGTATTTTTTTTTTTTTTTTTTTTTTTTTTTTAAGGTGCCGTGTACCACAACTCAGGTTAGAGGCACCGAAGCTATTTTAATTAAATCAAAGGATATATGTTTGTAACTTTTAAAAACTGAATGGTTTTTTCAAGTTCCGCTGGATTATCAGAGAGTGCCGTGTGAATTGAAATATTGCCATCAGGATGGTATTTTTGAAGTGGCCTACACTTTGTAAGCATGTGTTCGACTGTTAGAGGCTCCCGTCCGCAGTAGCAACATATCGGTTGGTTTTTTTTTTCTATTAAGTAATTATGGGTTAATGACGTATGTCCAATTCTGAGCCGAGTTAGTACAACATCATCACGTCGCAATGGGATGATTGTTCTCCATGGATCTGTGTTTAACTTGACGTTTCGAAGTTTGTTGGTTGTGGGAATACGCTTCCAGTGTAAGTTCCATGCCTCGTGAAATTGGTTTTTGATATTGTGTATTTCGTCTTGTATTGGGATTGAAATTTTTGGTACTGGGAACATCTCCGCCGCTTCTTTCGCAGCGATGTCAGCTTCTTCATTTTCCTTTATGTTGGAGTGTGAAGGGATCCAGCATATGATGGTTTCTTGTACGTGTTGGTTAGCTGCCAGGTGAATATCTTGGGCTATTGGGTGGTTAGATTTTGTGGGATCGAAATTAATGCTTTGAACGGCGTAAAGTGCGTCGGTGAAAATAACTATTTTTGGTAAGCGTAAGTCTCTAGCCAAATTGATAGCTAAGTTGATTGCCATTAGTTCAGCGGATAGTACTGAGAATTCGGTTGGTAGAACGTATCTTACGGTGATATCTCGATGTATGACGGAACAACCCGTACCTTGGGTTGTCTTTGACGCATCTGTGTAGAATTTTTCATATGAATCGAATGATTTCATTAGACTGTCATAGGCTCTTTGTTTTGACATCATATTTTTGTTCTGTAATGCCAATGATACGTCAATATTTAAATTTGTTCTTTTGTTTGGTGGTAGCGATGGTATTACGCGATGATCAGTTTGTTCTGAAACATTGAGTTTCAAGGTCTTGATGATATTTATAATATGAGTTTGAAATAACCCTGTTGAGTGGGGGAGGTGACGTAATATTTTTGTTTTTTGTATGTTTGTTGTATGTAATCTACTTTTGGTGTATGTATCAAGCTTCATCATTAAGTACTCTCGACGAAATTTTAGCGGCCATTCATTGGCTTCAATTAATAGGCTAATTATCGGACTAGTGCGAACAGCTCCAAGAGCCAATCGAATAGCTGAATGATGAATCGGATCTAAAGTACGCAGAATCGATGATTTTGCCGTTCCATAAATTGGAGCACCGTAATCTAAACAGGGACGTATTATTGTTCGATAAATTTTGAGTAAGACGGCTCTGTCGGCTCCAAAAGAACTATTAGATAGTTTTTTCATTAAATTCAATTTCTTTAGGGACGATTGTTTTAATTCGTTTATGTGTTGCCTCCAAGAGAGCGTGTCGTCGAATGTTAGGCCGAGATATCTGACTGTTTATGTCTGAGGGATTGGTATATTATTTAGTGTAACGACTAGAGTTTTATCACAGCTCGTTAATTTGCAAAAGTGGATGCATTTTGTTTTTGATACCGAGAATTCTAAACCGTTTTGTGTTGTCCACTCATACGCTTTATTGATTGCATTTTGTAATCTCTGAGTACCTGATTGTAGATTTTTACAACCGATACTGATTGTGAAATCATCTGCGAACAGAGTAGAAGATATAGACGCAGGAACAGATGTTGTTAAATCGTTTATCGCTATAATAAATAATGTTGGACTTAGCACCGAACCTTGTGGGACACCGTTTTGCAGCTGTTTTGAGGCGGATATAGCTCGACCGATTCTTACTCGAAAAGTGCGCTCCGATAGGAAGTTTTGTATAAAGTACATTATGTGTCCTCGAAAGCCCCATTTGTGCAAAGTTAAGATTGTTTTTTTCTTCCAAATCCGATCAAATGCTTTTGTGATATCGAAGAAGACTGTTAAGGTGTGTTTACGTTTTGTAAAGTTGTTTTGAATGAACGTTTGTAAGTGAAGAAGGTGGTCTGCTGTTGATCGTGATGGTCGGAAGCCACATTGTTTCGGTGATAACAGTTTTCTGTTTTCTAGTTCCCAGATTAGTCGTTTGTTGACAATTTTTTCGAAAATTTTACATAGAACGGAAGTTAATGATATTGGTCTGAAATTATCTAATTGTGTCGGATTTTTGTTTGGTTTTTGTATTGGTATTATTATGGATTCTCTCCATTGCCTTGGGAAAGATCGAGTTGTCCATATGTGGTTAAACAGCTGAACTAGCTTATTATACATACAATCTGGAGCCTTCTTTAGGAGTAGGATGTGAGTATTGTCAGCACCGGTTGCCGATTCCTTCATGGAATTAACAGCGTTGACAATTTCGTTTTTCTCGATAAGGGAATTATATGTCGGATTTGTTGCTGTATCGAATTTTAATTCCTTAGATTCCATATCTTGTTTGATTTGTAATGAAGACAGTGGCAATTTATTATCGCTTGAGATGCTTTCAAAATAGAGTGCAAATTGTTCTGCTATTTCTTCCACCTCTGTGTAGAGCTGGCCACATATTGAAATTGAATTTGGTATACGAGGGGTGTATGTTTTGTTTAATGCCCGTATTTTATTCCAAAGTTGTTGGATTGGTGTTCTAGCTGTTAGAGTAGATGTGAATTCATTCCAGCTTCTCTTTTTTTCTTGTTTAAGCACCCACCTAGCTTTTGATCGGGCGTGCTGGTAAGCTATGTGATTTTCAATTGTGGATATTTGTTTTAACTTTTTGAGTGCTTTCCTTCTATTTCGAATGGCTACTGAGCATTTTTCCGACCACCAAGGTACTGGAGTTTTATTTTTAGGTAATGGTTTTGTTTTCGGGATAGCTTGATCAGCGTGTTTAAGAATGTGATTGCAGTAGGATGCAACGAGCGTATCAGTGTCGCTGCTGCTTTCTAGTTTAGTGTCGGCTAAGCATAATTTTTGATACAGGTCCCAGTTTGCTTTTTTAAAGTTAAACTTTGTTTCCATATTCGGTGTAGCGATTTTACTGTGTACGTTGATGATCAGAGGATAATGGTCACTTCCTTCCATGTCAGCGTGTAGATGGGTATCTATTAAGTGCGCGATCTGACTTGCACTTAAGATGAAATCAATGGTGCTCCATGTTCTATGAGTGGTACTGTAGTGTGTTGGTTCGTATGGGTTGTGTATTGTTAGGTTGAATTTTTCTATTATTTCCATTAATAGTTTGCCCCTTCTATCTGTTATATTTCCTCCTATTTTTCGGTGTGCGAATTAAAGTCCCCTGTAAATACAAATGGTGTTGGAAGGTTTGATAATAAATTAGTATAATCACTTTCTTCAATTCTAGTATATTGAGGGATATATATTGTACAAACTGTTATAGGTAGATTATTGTTTAAGCGTATCGCTAAAGTCTGTAAATTATCGCAGTTGAGATTTATTTCTGTATAAATAGTTTCATTTTTTATTGCTATAAGGATTCCACCGTGTGCTCTTGTCTGATTATCTAGACTTTTGTATATGATATTGTAGTTTTGAAGGTGTATTTTTTGATTTGTGTGGAGATGCGTTTCTTGAATGCATAGTATTGTTGGGTTATAAGTTGCTAAAATGATTTTAAGATCTTCTAGATGAGTAATGATGCCATTACAATTCCAGTTTATAATAGAAATGTTTTGTGTTCTTAAATCCATTTTCTTTTAAATTAATTATGAGTGTATGGGTGTTACTGTGTCGTGTTTTCCATTTTTAAGTTTTTAATAATTTTGGTGAATCGTATTTTCATTGATCGATTTTTCTTCAGTAGGGTATAGTTGTCTTGTAACATGTCAATTAATTTTGATGTTTCTGAAGTAAATTCCATTGCTAGTTCAGGAATATTTGGATGGCGTTTGCTCATATCGATAAATATACAGAAATTTGAATATGTAAGAGGATAGAATTTTTCGTTATTTTTTATGTTTGCTTCGAGAGGTTTAAGTATATGTTTTATTGACTGTGTAACATCTAGATCATTATCGCTTTCCGGGTCTGATGCTGCTGTAGTTAGGTTTCCATCTGTCTCAGAGTCCATTTCATTTACTTCATTGTCAGATTGTGTTTTTATTTTGGTTTCTAAGGCATTTAAGTTTGCAGAGTCCTTTTTTGTTTTTTTCTTTTGTTTTTTAATTGATTCGATTTTATTTTCTGATTCGGATTTCGTTGCGGAAGAGTTATTAGATAGTTGTCTTTTTAAATTTTCTGCACGTGTTATATTAAAATCGTTCTCTTGGTTCGTTTGTTGTGGAATGTTTGTGAAGGATTGTAGATTAATTGTTTGAGAATGGTGGTCTGTTTCGTTCGAGTTCCTATTTGGAAGAGATGGAAATTCATCTGATGTTATTTTTCGTGGTTGTTGTATGAGAGCTGGTAATTTTGTGCAGGGTGACTGGGAATCGGTTTCTGGATTTACTAGACCATCCAGAGTCTCATCTGCATTGCAATTATCGGCTTTGTGGCCGGAAACGTTGCATTTGAAGCAGATTAAGTCGTCGGCTGATAAAAATATACGGTAGCTTTTGTCATTTGAGTCCAGTGTAAAAGAGCTCGGCAGTTTTAGTTCTTCGAAGTTGGTAATGTATACTTGTCGACGCCAGCTGACTATATGGCCAAACTCGTCGTCTAGCGGTTTAATTCTAAGTATTGATATATTTGATGCCAGTTTCATATTTAAATTTGATACGAGGTGACGTTCTAGGGTAAGGTTTGTTACTGTTGGTGAAACGTATTTATAAACGACATATGGGATTACATACGCACAAGTTTGAAAATAATGTTGCATTTGCTGTGTCACTGTTGTAATTTGTATTACCTTCAATGACTACAGGAGAGCTCCAACATTTATCAACCACCAGGAATTAAAAATGAGAATTAATTTTTAACCCAACTCTTTAATAATAACCAAAACTGTAAAAATAAATGATTATAACGTGCATACATACGAACGGAAGAAAAGAGAGACCGAGATGCACGTGCAAACTCGGGAAACGTCAGGTTGACGAATAACTTTGTTTACTTCGTCCTGACTCCTGAGGCTACTACGGTTCGTATCGATAGTTCACTTATCGATATTAATATAATTAATTGCTTATCGATATTAAAAATATAATTAATTACTTTAATATTTAATTTGTGGCGGTTATGCCGCTACACTAAAATATAAACGCTACTAGAAACACAAAAGAATTAAACACACGCTATTAGGACGTATAGCTGGCACTATCTTTTGTCCAAATTTATGTTTGTGTATAATACACATAAAAAAAAATGTTGCTTATCCTATTAACTTAAATATTTATAATTTTGTATATAAGTAGTTTTCTCATCAGTATGGAGATTTTGTTGGTACTTGCTGTATTTTTATTTTAGTTAGACGATCAACTAGTCATACTTTTAATAAGAACTGTGTTCAAAATGCGTTATATTAATTTCGTTATTTTTGTAACGTATATTTGTTTGGTAAATACACTTTTTATCTATTTATCTAACAAGAAGTTATTATCTATTTGAAAACGATGTAATGATCTGAGATAATTAAAATACAAAAAAAAACCAAAAGAATAAAAAAAAATCTTTAAGAAATACCGAAATTAGAAAATATACTGAATGATTAGTGGCGTTAGTTCACCCGCTTCGTAAAAAGAAAAAAAGATATGGAACTAATAATTACTGAGAGGAATATACTGCTGAAATTCTTTCAAAAACGATATAAATCAAAATATGAAGTGGATGAATCAAAGAGTACCGAGGTGGTTTTAGAAAAGGAAAATCTTTTCCAGAACTGATATTTACTTTGAAACCGATGTTAAAATAAAAAATGTGACATACAGAAACATCGTTGTGATATTTGCTGACTTTAAGTAAGTGTACTACTTTGTAGATGGGGAAACGCTATTGGATATACTAAAAGAATTTATTAGCGTAATAAACTAATTACTATCGTTAAGTAAATATTAAGTCGAAGCCGCTTATAAGAGACGCAGGAGTCATTTGTACTTTATAACCCGAATTTGTAAAAAAATACCTTATTGAAGTGAGTGGGTACTTGAAATATACAATAACTGCACGACGTAGTATAGTAATTCTTATAGAACTAAGCTAAAATCATAAGCAGATATGGAAGGGACGAGGAAAGAAAAAACCAGTACAGCCTCGATTAGAGAATATTCATGTTTTAAACAAAAATTGAATAAAACGAAATAAACAAAAATCGAAAAAAAAAAATTAAATACGAAAATCGAATACTACGCTCATTCTTCCAAGAATCGCGGTGATTTAACCCATATGGGAAAATTTTTTTTAGTTGATGAAGGCGTCAACATGTCGGCTAAAACTGACAGTTGGTGAATTTACAACTTGAAGCCTATTTATAATTGCCTGAAAAGTCGGTTAATCTTTGTCTCTTATAACCGACATAACCAAACTAAAATAACCTTCATTTCATACGTTTTTTCCCCTATCTCTCTTATCCGGCGTCTCTTAAAAGCGGATTCGACTGTATCAGAAATTCAACTTATCTAAAATTATTCCTAGATATTTTATACATATTCGACATTTACACGATTTATTAATAATAATTGGATTTTAGTTAATCTGCCTTTTGGTAAATTCGCGTTTTATTGGAGTTTATTTGTAATTCTTAATTTTTTGAAATACGTTTCGATTTGTTTAGATAACCGTCTTCGCATAACGTCAATATAAGCACAATTATTATTTATAATAATAAATAAATAATATAGGAATTATACTAAGCCGATAAAAAAAATAAAATTAAAACGTTATCAATAAAAAAAAATAATATTAAATATGATAAACATAAACAAAAAATAAAAAAATTTAATTAAAAAAATACAAATAAAAATTATAATTCAAATAAATATTTAAAAAAATAAATGAGATATTAAATCACCACAAAAACAATAAGATAATAAAACAAAATTACCACCTAAATAAAAAAATCAAATTAAAAAAAAAACAAAAACAAAAAAAACGCCATCGAAATAAATCAAAAAAATTAATATAAACAGAAACTTTAATACAAATAATATTCAGCATAAGTCATATTATCGTCAGTGAGATTTTACGACTTACTTTGTCCTAAGAAGCAGGTTTTAATTTTTCTACGGTGAATGATATTTATTTCATAATTACATTAGCATTGCAATTTAGTTGCTTAAACTTTATCGATAGCTATGAATTTTATATATTGTTTTATGTACAAAATAATTAATAAATAAATGCTTCTTCCTCTTTTATCAAACACGCGGTTTAAATCATTTTCAAACCTCCTAATTCGATAATTAAATTTTTTATTTTTTTTTTTTGGCCGGCTTTTTACTATTTGGCCAGTTTAAGTGGATAGCTATAAGTTCTTCAAGTTGCACTGTTAGCGTATTTTTTGTCATTATAAGTTCATAAAGAAAGCTATCTCTATCGTTTTGTTTGGGGCAGGATCAAATCTGATGTTCGATACTATCTTTAATATTACATATCTCACAAACTCTATTCCTGATGATCCTTAACTTGTGGTGAGATGACTAGGTGTACAGTTACGACGGCTTCTTAATCTGACAAATACAGAGACAAAATATTTGTGGAGGAGATCCTGATATTTAACGTAAGGCTCTTTTGCAATTGTGATTTTTATAGATTCATCTGTACGTATTCCAAAGTACTCAGTTTTTCTAATATTTAATTTTAATCCCTTATCCGGTAGTCTATTTTTCCAAATGCTTTTCTAAATTAGTTCTGCTTTTATCTGCCAAAAGAAGGACATCATCTGCATATAGTAATTTTCATGGTACGCTGTAAATGTCAAAGTGTCCCCGTATAAAGGATGAATAGTAGCGGCGATAAAGCCGAGCATCGATGCACCCCCGACGGTAACCTGAAAAGGTGATGAAATTCCTGCCGGACAACACCTCACAGTACTGGTTATTTTTTTATATAATATCTGTACGTATTCTTCTGGGATTTTGTGCATGCGTAACGCCTTCTTTGTCGTAAGCCTTTTATCTAGAAACGCTCTGTGGATTCGACTCTTCCTTTCCAGGTGCTTTTCTACGAGTGTACGCGTCATATGGATCGCCTTCGTTGTCACACTTACTTTTACAAATCCACATTGGTTTTGGGTAACTTGAATAAAATCCCGTGCAATCTAGTATACGTTCAAATAAGTTAAGCGTTTGACAAATTAGGCGAATCCAACAACAACTCCTTTCTGTTTCCATATAGTGATCCTGTGGACCAGACTTCGGGAATACGACACTATACCATTATTCGGTTAATTAGCCGAATTTCAGCTCTCTTCTGTCCAATTAATTTCCAAAAATTTCGAAATTTCGGCCGGAATATTATCGGGAGCTTTTCCGCTCTTCATTTTATTTACTGCAAGTGCCGTCTCATTTATTGCTACTTGTTTGATGATAAATAGACAAGCTGTCTAATATTTTTGGGAATTTCTATAGGTTTTTTATTATTTCATTGTGTGTAGATTTAACAACATCTTTAGTCGCCATAGAAAGTTGGTTTCATCCGTATAAAAATCTTGTAAAATCTTACCTAATGATTGTACTAAATAACAATTCTACATAGGATTAAAAAATTATTCAATGAAATAAGAATACGATAACAAATTAAAGTAAACGATGTTTAAAACGGTGATGTTCGTAATATTGCGAATGCGTAGATTTATTAACGAATGAACGAATAACTGGGAGGTGGTCTACTCGCATCTGTTTATTTCTTTTGTATCTCGCAGCATTCGATATAATTGTGCGCGACACAAATTTTGTACAACTTGTAGCTTTCCATAAGTACTGTACCTACATTGAGAATTATATTAATACAGATAATCAATATATGACCACCGATGAAATATAGGAGAAAGTATTCGCGTGCTTTTGTATGCACTATCTCTAGGTTAGTCGAGAGTCTAAAGTAAATAAACAGCGAGTCTTTTAAATCTTTAAACCGAGCAATACATGCATCATTAAGGACAACATCAGGTACTGATTTTGAAAATCTCCTTGTAAATACTATAGTTTTCGTCTTACGAGTGTAGAATCTGCAGATTCGAGCATTTGTAACATTTGTGAAAGATAGTAGCAACCTTTTGTGAACGATTATGGTTTCTGCCATGTAAGACAACTCGTAGAATAGTGCTAATTCATCGGCGTATATCCGAACAAAAGGTACGCGGCGTAAATTATTTAACAATATTGAGAGTACCAGAAACAATGTTACGAGGACAGGCTAATGGGTTTTAACGGAAGATTTAATAGAGAAATGGATAATATAGAAGTTTAATTAGTTTATCTCCGGAGATAGAGAGGGAATTATTGAATCGTGTTTATTATACCGTATTATTGTATGTAGGTTTTAGACATTTATACATTAAGCTCGGTTGTTAGATGTCGCGTAAGTTTGTTCGTGGGATCCTATAAACGATTTTGCGTTGGTGTGACCATCTTGAAACCGGAACTAAACTCCGTGTATCCGTATGAAACTGTGACACGATCGTGGAATCGGTGCTTATTATAATATCCAGTCTATGTTTTCGTAAATGTGCGCTATAACGCTGACGGTAATGGTTAATTTTCTCATTTTCTAGCATCGGTGAATATACCATCGAATGCTCCGCTATGTCCTATCCAGCAACCCATCTATTAAAAGAAAAAAGAACCAAACGGAACATCTTACCTTATGCGCGGTGGTCCACCGATTTCTATGATTACGGGGGTTTTTGGTATTTAAGGTTTGTCGACGTCAATTAGTAAAGTACTTTTAAATCGCGAATAATTCAATATTATTATTATTATTATTGTTAGGAAGAATAAGAAACGCTCGTCATTATACAGCGGACATAATCGGCGATATTGCTGTTCGTTGATTTTACTGCTTTGGCATATGGTAGAATTTGGAGATTACGTCACCAGTCGAAATTTACGTTGGTATTACTTATTGACACCGATCAGCGCGATTTGCGCGAACGTAATCGCGCAAGTATTTTACCGTCGACTGGAGTATAGCGGTTGTAATTGTAATTACGCGACCGTCTTGATAATATTTTGGTTAGCTTCCGGCCTGGTTAAAGCGTTGCAATTTTTATCGTTGATAAATTTAAATATCACCTTCGATTATCTACGATTTTGGACGGCTATCGCAACGTCTAGTTTGTACTATATTTTGGCTATTAACGATTTCGTCGCAGTTCTACGCGAAAATAGAAAGGTAAAAAAAAGAATATCTAATTACTCGTATTAAACGAAAAAAAAAAAAAGTATATTTGTAAAGTTCGATAAAAAAAAATGTTTAATCTTTATCAATTATTTATGTTTAAAAACAGAGTCGACTATATCAAGTCCGATGAAATTAGTCGGTAAACAATAAAAAAAATTAATTAAAATTCGTTAAATTTAAACACCACAGACCATTTCGGCCATTAAGTCATTATCGAGTGGACGTAAAAAAATATATAAAAATGTCTACAATTGATTAAAAAATATAAAAGAAAGCAAAAATGAAAAGAAAATACTTTATTTATATATAGAAGATTACACAAAAAAAAATAAATAAATGGAAAAACAGTTATTTATCAAACGGATAGTGAATAATCAGTCGCGTAGCCAGATGGTTGGCGGTTTTTACCCTCCCCCTTTAGAATCAATCTGATAATAAGAAAATATATATGCTCGTTGTTAAATGCAGTTTTGCATTTGTTAAATCTATTTTTTTTATTTTCATTTATTTTATTTAAATTTCGTTGTTTTTGAAGTAAATAAACAGTTTTGTAATAGATTTTAAATTTTAAATTTAGTTAATATACTATTCCTTCAAAAAATATAAAATCATTATTTATCGTTTATTTTTTCGCGGAATTTATTGTAACCATCTCCCTCTGTCCTCAATAACATATACTATTAGTGTGTGTTCCAGCGACATTAAAAATATTTCCGCCGTCTATTGCTTCTAATAGAATTACATATTCGACGTCTAATAAGTATAAAAATAACTCTGGTGAGTTGAACCTACTTGAATTTTTTGGTTATTTACTTAAACTTCAATTTAACTCGGGGGTTTACTGATATAATTTTGTTTGAACCCCCCTCTACAAAACCAAGTATGGCTACGCTAACTGAACACAATCAACAAGTAAGCAATATCATATACATATAAATACATTAAACAGCCGGAAAAATAAAAACTTTCTAATATGAAAAAATTGTTTAAATTTATAATATAATAGGTTTGAAGAAGCGCGGTTTTTTTTTTTGTTTCTTTTTTAAGATTTAATATCAAGATTTAGGCGTTTGATGGAAAATTTTCACTCCTAGTGATGTAAAAAATTCGATTTTGCATATTTTTCAAAAATTTAAATCAACCGTTGATCAGATTTTTTTTACATATAATTTTTTAAATTTAATATCTCGATTTATAGCATTTTTGATTGTCATTCTTTCTAGTAATTCGAAAATCTTATTGAGCAAAATTTGCGAAAATTTGCATCAACAGTTGTTTTCGCATGAACAGTTTTTTTTTAATGATTTAATACGTCGATTTAGTTTTTAATGGAAAATTTGTATTCCTTCTAGTAATGAGAAAATTTTACAAAAAGTTACCGTTTGCTAGGAGATTTCGCGTAAATAGTTTTTTAAAATTTAATATCTCGATTTATAGCATTTTTGATGGAAAATTAACGTCAACGGATTATAATCATCTTATATCTTACAAATGTTTATACTATTATTGTTTTTCTTCATTCTGGACGTACCACGCATAAAATATCTTTATGATGTCTTCCCCATTCAATAGCCGTGTATTTCTTCATTGCTTCGCAGTGTTTTTCCTTCATATGTCCATTCGGTATTATTTACTTCAAAACACCCGAATGTATTAATTTTAAACTAATTAATTTGTTTTTCTTCGGAACCAACCACGCGATTTGCATTTTAAACTAAGGTGTTATTAATTTGTTTTTCTTCTTCGGAACCAACCACGCGATTTGCATTCTAGGGTTTCTATTGAAAAATTCGTTTTGTTAAGTGTTTTGTTTCCATTATTCTCAAGTGAATAGCCGAATCTTCCTAATTTTAGGCAATCTTCAGTATATATTTCCTTAGTACTTCTTTTTTTCCATATTACACGCGATCAAATCTCGATCTCCTAGAATTTTGCGTGCCTATTTTCCTTCATTAATTTAAGATTACAATTCGCAAAAACTGAGCAAAATGAAGAACAGTATTAATAAAACAATCTGAATTTAAGCTTTGTGATTTTTCATAAAGAAAACTTTTAGTAATTTTAACTTATTGTTTGTTGTTTATTTCAATAAAAATCACTACGTTCTGCATTCTTCAAATTCTATCGAATCGCCCATGTTCTCCGATATAATCGTCAATCTGCGAATGCTATGCAATCAACTACGTTATCCTACCCGATTTGTATCTTTTTTGATGTTTTTTTCGTTTAACTTTTTCCGTCATTCTCTTACGAACTTTTCTAATACACGGTTACTAACGACCACTCCTGTTTCTAAACGCGTGTGATAATTCTTCGCGAAATTTTACTTTCGATTTCGAACCATGTAAAGTTTCCGTTATCATTTCGATAAGTTTTTCATACACTCGAAATTCATCTAGAGTATTAAACAGTGTTTGCCCACCGAGTTATGATTTAAAAAAAAAAAAAAAGTATTTATAAAAAAAAATTGACGAATGTTATCGAAAAAATTATTAGCTCTCATTTCCTATATTTAATAATTAGTTTTATTTATTGTTATTTAATTCTTTACTATTATTTATTCTGATACTTGAAAAATATTAATTGCAAGAGGACGACACCGAATATATGATAGAATTCTTTGCCGGAGATAATAGATTTTTAACGTTGATAATATCGAGTCTAGAATTTCCAACAGACAAACCAAATAACTCGCGCAATTATACAACATCGGGCAAATGATAACAGCGAAGTTATTTCGGTTATTTAAATTTTTCAGTATATTCGGATTTAGGTCGCGTTGTTAACTCGATATTATCAACATTAAAAATCTATTATCTCCGGCAAAGAATTCTATCATGTGTCCTCTTGCAAACAAGTAACATTGTCATTTAATATTTTTCAAGCATCACAATAAATAATAGTAAAGAATTAAATAACAATTAATAATAATAACTAATAATAGAGTGTATTGAACAAATATGGAATCTAAAATTAATTATTAAATATATGAAAATGAGAGCTAATAATTTTTTCAATAACATTCGTCATTTTTTTTTATAAATACTTTTTTTTTTTTTTTTTAAATCATAACTCGGTGGGCAAATACTGTTTAATACTCTAGATGAGAGTGTATGAAAAACTTATCGAAATGATAAAAGAAATTTTACATGGTTCCAAATCGAAAGTAAAATTTCGCGAAGAATTATCACATGCGTTTAGAAACAGGTGTGGTGAGACAATCGTTAATCTTTAACTGTGTGTTAGAAAATAAACGAAAAAAACCATCAAAAAGATAATTATACGGGAATTTCGAAGAAAATCTTTCTGAATTACTTAAAAAAAAAATCGCTAATCTGCAATGGAATCCAAGCAGCTAAGAATATATTCAAGTTATAAACCTAGAAACAAAATCCTTTTGTGTAATTCTGAACCATATGTATATGTCTCATGCTACTACACGCTTACATAAAATGACTACGGAAGAGTTGAATTAAATAGCGACGAACGTTTTTTCTCCAAATTTACACTATTCGCAAACGGTTGGCAATTTAATTCTTAGAGCATGGAAGAATCTGCAAAATCGGGAGCTGAAACTGAAATAGAACGATTGAATGGAGAAATTAAGATACAAAAAGATCAGTTAAAAAACGCTGAATTCCTACATATACTAGGTGTATACGAAAAAATTATGTAGAAACGTTCAAATCAGTAGGTTAAGAAAAAATTGAAAGAAACTATTAAGAATAAAGATAAAGATGTAGAAGTTGTTGCTGAGCGATTTTTAGTTGGTGACTTGCAATTCGATATATTCCTTTATATATATATATATATATATATTATATATATATATATATATATATATATATATATATATATATATACATATATATGGATTATAGATTAAAAGTGCATATGCTACAAACCAAAGAAACTGAATTATCTCGTACAAGGGTGGTTTGGTAAAAATTGCTTTTCCTGATAGCGATTGCTCTTAATTTACTATGTGTTCAATAAAGTATTTCCTGTGATTTTTTAATTTTTATGTTTAAGTGTATTTCATTGTTAATTTGTGATCATTAAATAATTTCTCTATGTAAAACTATCATTATACTATTATTATTATTATTATTATTATTACAGTTGTTTTTATTATTGATATTACTATTATTATTATTATTATTGCTATGTTCAGAGAGTTTACGATTACTTATTAATTTTCGTATTATTATGAGGATGAAGATGTTAACGGTATTATTAATTTTCGTGCTGAAGATTCGTCGACCTACGCGCACGTATCATTTCCTACGGGTAGAGATAAGTTAATCCATCCGTTAAATAAAACGTAGGGGGTCAGGCGCAATGATGGTGTTAATTTTCTAATTTTCTAGCTAGTATAATTTTAATAGCGAACTATATAATTAATCAGAATTAATTATAAAGCAATAGAAAAAATTATCTTTAGCACGTATTTCCCTCGAAACCATCGACGATATAATAACTGTATATTTGTATAAAAAACAATAATATTACTTTCGATTTGTTTTGTAACTATTACGAGTATGTTAGAACTGTCCGCGATTGAATACGACTCAATTAGTTCGATTTCGGTTGGATATCTGCATAATCTAAAAAAAAAAAAATATTATTTTTTTTGTTCTATATTCCGATACGAGTAATTTATTTATTTTATTCGTTTTTAATTTCACGATTGCCGGACTTGAATAATGTTCCGTCAGCGGAACAACTATATTAACAATAAAATCGGTTAGGATTTATTTTTCAAATAGTTCATGCGTAGGGTGGATGTGTGCATGTGTAGGACGGATGCATGCGTAGGGCGGATGTGTGCATGCGTGGGCAATTGTACGTTTTTCTTTGCTTCTGTGTGGATATGCACTTGTATGAGTGTTTTTTACATTACTCGAATAATATTTTTCCCCATTTTTTTTTTTTGCGATTTAATTCATTTGGATACGTGTATTCGATGATTTAAATGTTCACATTTTAATTGACATTAGCTGTAATGCGAACTACATATAAATAAATAAATCAAAATAAACATACAACAATATAAGAACGTATATGTATCTACGTATATATATATATATATAGATGCATTATTACAGGGCGCGTATATGTCTATACCTCAGAACTTATTTCTTTCCTCAGCTCGGAAACCGTCCTTTCAATTCTAACCGCGTTTGTTTTGGAGTATTATTACCGGATTTATCGATTTTTCAACTTTTTTCTGTGTCTTTGGACTGGATTTTCATTATTTCTGCATATGCAAGTGGGGTAAATTTATCAGCAAATTTGTTTTTTAAAAAGGGCACTCTGTGTAGTTGTAGTTATATTAATTATGCTTACAAAAAAACAGCCCCAAAAAAAATAAAGAAACCACGGAACATATAGGATATTTGAGAGCAAATCCGCATATTTATAATAAAGACAGTATACAGGATGACATCCACATAATCCCGATTACCGGTAAGTGTTTGCTCAGTAAATAGTTCCTCCAATATAAACATATTGTAAACATATTATTATTATTATTATTTACACTACTTTTGCAAGTAAATACATATTAAAATAAGTTTAATATCAGTAGTTATGCTATTTCTAAAGTATTTATATGGTGTAAAAATAGTTTCCAACGCAGCAGAAGTCACCCATCATTGGGAAAAATGATGTGTTTATGTTTGAAATTAGATTTCTATAAGGTTAAAAAGAAGTTTTAATTCATAATAGAAAATTTATACCGCATTGCACTTTCTGAGAATTTAAGGATTATATAGGTTGAAGCAATTTACCCTGTAAATTTAGCATGCTGAGAAGCAAAAGCTGGGCATTCAAATAAAAAGTGTTCCAAGTTATCTATCCTGTTACTAGAGATGTGTACGTAGGAATACTCGCAATATGGAACCTATATAAGTAGGCTGAAAATTCGGAATGATCTAACAAGATTTACCAGCTGTAAAAGCCAATATTTTTATTCTTAAACTTTTCAATTCAATTCAATTCAATAAAGTATATTTATGTTTTTTTATACATCAACAAATAATAAGTAAATAAAAAATGCGCATACCGAGCAGCGTTAACGCTCTTACTACGCGTCTTAGGAAATAGTGTACAAAGAAATCTTAAAATTTATTTTATAATTATACAATAATTATACAGGGAAAAACATACAACTAAAAACCCTGCGTAGCCGAAAAAAGAGAAATTAATTAATTATAGTTTGATCTTAATAGTACATTAAGGATATGGGTAAAATTATACAAATTATATTAAGGTTAAACAAATTCATTCTATCAACAATATTTGGGAAAAACTGATATGTTTTTCTTTCTCTGTGGTCTCAATATCCCACCTCCTTTGTCATTATAATAGTAATAATTGAGAAATGTGTTGTTTAAATATATTAATTGGAATGTTATTGCAGAGTTTACTTACACACTTTTTATCACCAAATACACTATTATCAATATTTTTATGGTACGTATCTCGCATTTTAAAATAAATATAAACTAAAATGAACATAATGCGTTAATTTTTGGAATAGAAAATCGAATTTAATTAATTTATTTCGTTCCTCTGAACTCGTTTAAAATAAAGTATTTATTATTCAAAGTTTACCACTCCAACACATACGCACATATATATATATATATATATATATATATATATATATAATATGGTTCCTGATTATTTTAATATAAATAATACGGATAGTTTAAATTCCTCTATACGACGGTTTTTATATTTTATGAGATAAAGAAAATTAGAAATAAGTTTAATTAAAGTCGTCGGTATTGTAATATTTTTCGTAAACAATATTAAAATAAAATATTAAAAAAAAACTACGTATATTTGTAAGAAATGTTTTATTTTAGTATTCTTCAAGAAAAATATTACAATATCTTAAGAACCGATTTTGAACGATCGAATTATTTATTTATTTATTATTTAAAAAAAAAAAATTCTTCCCATTAAGGTCTAAAACTAGATACTATCATTTCGATACTTATACAAATATAATTCCGCGATGATAGTTACATTTTAACTCATTCAGTCACGGTGTCGTCCACTATATGGTACACGAGACTTTAATGCTAACAAAATTTTTTATTTTCTCGTCGATGCAAAATGTCTGGATTTTAAAAATATTTGTATAAATACATTTTGAAAATGATCTACGGTTCACCTAAGAAACTGTATTGTATACAAAACACCCGTATATAATTTATAATTTTTTTGTCAAAATTTTATAATGTAAGACTGAAAAGGTTAACAGTACGATACAGTCGAATTATATTTTAGAGACGAAACGACGACTACAAATTGAACGAGGAAGACGATTCGACCGACGCGATTTATCGTTATCACGAGAGCTGTTGGTATTCGAAAATCACCTTTTATTGGATTTTACCGGTACTATGGAGAAGTTATACGACGGCTCCTTTGGAATCGGAATTCTACGGCAAGTTGCCTAAACACGAAGCGTGCGTTTGTCAGTATAAGTCGTTAGTAAAAATCTACGATAAACTCAAGGTTAGTACACGGATGTTTTTTTTTTTTTTTTTTTTGTAATTTTCAGACAAGTTTGTTTTCTCGCGTTATTCGGTCACTAAATAGAAATTATTTTCAGTTGGTTCGTTATTGTTGTTTTAGAAGTGAAACTTCTATTGGCGCTTTGTATATGGGGAGTTAATCCGTAAAACGAGCAAGCGAGTGGAATACATAGGCTGAACTAAAAAATATATAGGTGTATATATATATATATATATATATATATATATATATAATGTTGATGTATTGGAAAGTAGTGATTTTATGAATAACCAAAACAAAATAAAAACAATGTTAATCACTATAAAATTTATTTTATGTATGCAAAGCTTTTCAACTATAAAGTCATTTTCAAGCAAATACAAAAACTATATATATATATATCTACCTACACTACTAACACACGCCTATCAAACCACATTTTGTTGCATTAAGTGCGTCGACAAAATAATGGACTGATACACACACACACACACACACATATATATATATATACCTCCACTAGCAACACCTATCTGTCAAAATACGTTTTGTTGCGTTCCGCGCGTCCTAAGCGCACCAGCAGCTACAAAGGTAGTATGCTATGTATTATCTTTGCAAATTATTATTATTCTTATTTCGCTTTATTTATCGATATGCGTTGATTCATAAATTACCAAATTATAAATTTTATTAATAAAATAATAATAAAATATAAATTTGATTATTGATTTAATTTTTTATACCTTACACTGTATTAAAAAAAAAAAACCCGTGCTAATATTTGGAAAAAGTCTTTCAAGTTTCACTTCTTCCCAGCATCCTGAGGCACAGATTTTCTGTTTATTTTGATATATTTCCTTAAATTATTTACAGTGATGTTCATTAAAAGTTCTCAATAGTGTGGCAGATTTTTTTACTGTGTTCAGAAACAGTATTTTGTTGCTCATTTATGATGACGGATCGTGCTTAGAAGCATTATTAACCTGCTAGTGAAGCTATAGTCTAACGTTTAAATAATGAACTATCATAATATGGAGACACGCATAGGGATGTTCTAGTAATATGTCTCCCATATATGGAGACATTTGTGTGTTTTAAAAATTGGCTCCACGCACGGTAAATAGAATACACGGTAGGTATCACGAACTAGTTGCGCAGTAGTCAAACGAAATTTTGACGTCACCGGTGGCCACTAGTTCAGACAGTCGGCTGTGGTGTAGTAGTCGTTGCGTTGTTTCGCGTGTTCTTCCGTATTATTTCGTGCTTCTGTCGCCGCTTGTTCGAGTATTTTTTTATTTATTTTTTATTACGGTCAACAAATTAACTTATGCAATTTATGTGTTTTTTTTTTCGTTTAATACTGCCTATGTTATCAATTTTTATACATATATTACGTCATCAACATAGAAATGGTTAGATCGTTTTGATACTATATTATTATTATTAATATCATTTTATTATGCCTTGTTGTGTCATCGCTGGGTGTTCTAATCATGGCAGAAACGCTCATAAATTAGGAATCAGTTTTCATCGGTTTCCCATAGATAAAGCTGCACGGAAACAGTGGTTACATATAATCAAAAGAGCTGATGACTTTAATATTGAAACTACCCGCGTTTGTTCTCGTCACTTTAATGAAAATGATTTTGAACGTGATTTGAGATCAGAATTGCTTGGGTATAAACCAAAGAAAAATTTAAAAAAGGATTCGATTCCTCATTTGCGAATACCAACATTAATTGAATGCGAGTCAGATATTCAAAATGAACGAAGTGAAAGGTATAACAAACGTGAGTCTAAAAAAGTTGTAAATTCTTTGTTAGGAAGCAACGCTAGAGACACAGGTTTAACAAATAATGAAATTTGTTCATCCAATAACGCTGATATTAGCGATAATAATAAATTTATTAAATTACAGTTAGAAAATAATTCCTTAAAACAAACTAATGAAAGTCTTTTAAAGGATTTGGAGACAGCGAAGGCTGAAATTACGAGTTTAAAAGTTCGGCTAAAAGCGTTTGAAGGAACTTTCTCGAAGTGTCAACAACAAGTAATCGTTAGTGGAAAATGTTCCAGCTGGTCTTCTGACGACATAGGCAATATCGTTAAGGTGTATTTCAAAGAAATCGTTCAACTTCGTAAAAGAAGCCTATAAGTATCCAATTCCAAGTGAAGTGACTATAAAACGTCGTTTGAGCGAATTTGTAGCTGCCCCGGGTTTTATAAATTTAAGTTTTGAATATTTTGACATCACATTCAAGAGTATTCACAGACTTTGAAAAAGATGTTGTACTTTCATTCGATGAAATGAAAGTTCAATCTGATATATGTTACGACAGCATTTCGGATATAATACGCGGTCCTCATTCTTACGTGCAGGTTATGATTATTCGTAGCCTCGTTGGAAAATGGAAACAACCCATATATTATAACTTTGACTGTGCAGTGGATAAAAATTTATTTTTTGAAGCCATTAAAATGATAGAATCTACAGGATGTTCGTGCGTTTGTATGTGACATGGGCCCATCAAATAGGAAACTTATGGCCGACCTTGGTGTTAATAATGATAAAACAAATATTACGCATCCGCTTTGTGAAAATCGTAAGTTCTGGGCTTTTTACGATGTTCCTCATACGTTGAAACTATTGAGAAATCATCTTCTTGATCAAGGATACAAATTATCTAGCGGTGAAATTGTAACTAAAGACATTTTTCTAAAATTAATGGAATTACAGAAACAAGGAGATCTTAAATTTGCTTATAAGATTAATCAAAATCATTTACTTCTTTCGGGGATCGAGAGACAAAAAGTCCGGATAGCAGCTGAGTTACTTCAAGAACAGTAGCTGATGCTATTAGTTATACACTTCCAGGCAACGATCATGTTGTAAAATTCTTAAAAACAATTAATGACGGTTTAGATGTGCTGAATTCGAGAATTCCTTTTCATCCAAATAATGAAATGAAAAACGCATTTGGTAGAAATTTAGTGAAACAGAATGAGACATTGGAAAAATTGTATAATTTGTGCACATCGATGAGGGTAATCGGTAGATCGAATTTGTTACCATTTCAAATTGCTTTTCAGGTTTCTATTCGAAGTCTTCAGCGGATGTTCTCTGAATTATATTGTGAAGGATATTCTTACATAATGTCGGCGAGGTGCAACCGAGATATTCTTGAATCTTATTTTTCTTTGATTAGAGGCTTGGGTAAATTTTATGATCATCCCTCGCCAACTGCTGTAAATCAAAGAATTAAGTGCCTTCTTTTTAGTAAAAATGCGGGTTCGATAATAAAAACTGCTAATTCGTGGAATGAAGCGCTGGTAACATTAAGCGCCGACGTAATAAATGAAATTGAAAAAGGTAGCGAAAGTAAATCATCGGAATGCGAAGAATTAGAAAAAGATATAAATTTTCACGAAGAAGAAAATGACTTTACTCGCGTGATCGAAACATTATCGGATGATAAAGAAAAGTCGGGCCAAGTAGAAGGTGAAAACAAAGATCTGTTAAAAATGCTAGCTGGTTACATTATCGTGTAAAAAAAAAAAAGGACTAGATACTGTTTTTGAGTACGGGCATCCAACAAAAATAAACCCACCTAAGCAAACAGACTGGCTGGCAACAATATCGAGGGGTGCGTTAATGAATCCAACCGAGCAGTGGACAGACATAGTATATAATATGGAAAAAGATTTTAGCAATTACCACGGCAGTGATAACATCAATAGGAATTCAGAGGTAATGAAAACATTGATCAACATTTTAAAATTGAGATACAGCAGCATCGGAATTGAATTCGTCATTTCCTGTTTCGTCAGAACACGAACATTCAT
This sequence comes from Coronaproctus castanopsis, assembly GCA_032883995.1. Classification (NCBI taxonomy): domain Eukaryota; kingdom Metazoa; phylum Arthropoda; class Insecta; order Hemiptera; family Monophlebidae; genus Coronaproctus; species Coronaproctus castanopsis. The sequence continues at coordinate 222,235,403 of CM065053.1, forward strand.
CAGAATTAAGACGCTAAACAAAAAGAAGTCCAGTAAAAGAACAATCTACGGAAGCAAAAATACCGACGATGGACGAAAAAAAAGGAATAAATTGATAAAATTGCAATAACTAAAATTTGGTGAGTGAAATATTTGCTTATATAAATAAATTTTTATCATATTTTTAGTATTATTTAAAATATACAAAAATTTAAATGAAACTTGCCCCATACTACAATTTTTAACGAAATTATTGCGTTTAAACAAGTTGAAAAACAAAACAGCGATATACTAATTGCGTTAAATAATGTTAATAGATATAATGTAATTGTTATAAAATTAAAATAAATTAATTATATCGAAAAGAGAGGAATGTAAAATTGTAAATATAATCACAGCTAGAGTAAGGAACCGAAAGTAGCGTTTATGTTGTACCTCGTCGAGCTCGACTGGACGCCAATGACGTAATAGCTGCTAAGCACCCTGCGCGTGATCCCTACCGTGTATTCTATTTACCGTGGCTCCACGAATGGTCCTTGTATTTAATGTAATTCACAATTATATCGGTAGATGGTGTTGTAAGCGACATCTAGTTAAAACAGGTTTCATTTTCATTAAGAAATAACTATGTTATGGACGTTTTGTTAAGTTCGTTTTATGCGTGTTATATTGGTGATGCAGTGATTATTGTTTAAACATTCATTCTATTTCAATTATTTTAAAATTAATCATTAGTAGTTATTTAATATGTCGAAACTGTTGATAAATTATGACGATATTAGAGGTGTATTAGAAGAATCGGACGATGAAAGTTACGTTGATGAAAGTGGTAAGTTGGGTGTATAATTAATTAATCATTAATAGTTATTTAATATGTCAAAACTGTTGGTAAATGATGACGATATTAGAGGTGTATTAGAAGTATAGGACGATGAAAGTTACGTTGATGAAAGTGGTAAGTTGGGTGTATAATTTATTCTCACACGTATTTACTTATTTGCTATGGTAATTTTGTCAGATGTAAAATAAATATAATGAATTATTTGAATAAATAGAAAACACAATATAGGTATTAACATAAAAAGTAAAATGTAAATTTACATTGCAACAATGACCTGAAACGTTTGAATATAGTAATGTTTTTCAAATTTTATATTTCAATTTTTGTGTACATTAAATGGTTCTTGTGTTCATATACTCAAATAATTGTATATTTACTTTGAAAGTATAAGTATGTATCAGTTTCAAGCATATTAAGCAAATTATGTAAATAATGAATAAATTTAACTTTGGTAAAACTTTGATGTAAAAGTTGAATATAACAAAACAAAATAAAAACAAATTTATTCACTATAGAAATTATTTTATTAACGTAAAGTTTTTCGACAATCACATCATTTTCAAGCATATACAAAAAACATTACATATAAATTGTAAATGTAATGTTTTTTTTGTATACGCTTGAAAATAACGTGATTGTCGAAAAGCTTTGCGTTAATAAAATAATTTTAATAGTGATTAACTTTGTTTTCATTTTGTTTTGTTAATTCATAAAATCACTACTCTCCAATTCATCAACATTAAAGTTGAATATGCAAACATCATTATAAATGATTATTGTTTTTTTGTTAACTTGTTAATGAAACCACAAAAATATCCAAAATAAGCCTGTAAACACTGTAAATTAATATGTTAATTTTTTATAAAATTTAAATGGTAATACAGTTTTAATTATAAGTAGTCATTTATTTTTCGTTTATTTGCTGTAAGTATAAGAAACATTAAATAAAAATAAATAAATGTTATTTATAAAAATGACAAGAATTATAACATTTTAGAATAACTTATGGTTTCTTTATATTGTTACAGAACAAGATAGTGACTCTTCGTCTAATACTAGTGACAAATCGCAGTGAAGTTGTTTCGAACACTTGGGTGGCGTATTGTACTTGCACTATGTGTTCTGCTTATAGTAAACTTTTTCGATATATTCAGTCTAATCCACGTTCATTGCAGAATATAGGAAGTAATCCAATGGATTTTTTTCATGCTTTAGTAAATCAGGAGATATTATAATTAAGTGTTCGAGAGACAAATAGATATGACACACAAAAGGGCGCAGTTGAATGGTCAGATGTTACTCTTGAAGAAATAAAAATATTTCTTGGAATTATTCTGTGGATAGGATTATGTCCCGGAACAAATATTCGCAATTATTGATCGAGTAACATGCTTTACAGATTATGACGCGAAATCATTTTGCGCTACTTACATTTTGCAAATAATGAGACGGCATTGGGAAATAAGGTTCATAAATTTAGAGAATTGCAACTTTTACGAAAGAAAATTTCGAGCATCACACACTGTTGGTCAACACATTGTAATAGATGAAACGATGGTCCCGTTTCGTGGAAGAGTTTCATTCCGATAATACATATCGAGTAACCGTCATAGGTATGGAATTAAACTATTTAAGATGTGTTCTACCGATGGGTATCTGATCAAGTCAGTCATGTGTGCCGGAAAAACTGAAAGACAATGCCATTGGTCTTGCAGAGAATGTTGTTCTTAAGTTAACTGATGATTATCTCGACGCAGGCAGAATTTTGTACTGCGGCAATTTCTGTACATCATTGTCCTTTGCATAAATTCGTTTAAGTATGGGAACATATCTTATGCTTTAATTCTGTACATATATAAATTAAAATTGATTTTCTTACTATTTATTGAGCTTTTATAATTTTTATTCAATTAAAATATTCGTAAAACTTTTAGTATTTCTACTCTTATTTATTTAAGAACTATTTGGTATATACATATTTATGCACAAAAATATGCACTAAATTTAATGTTGTTTTTTTGTTAGTATAGTTGTAAACGAACACTTTTTATTATTTATTTGTAGCATATATATGTAATAATATGGTGAATATATGTAATAACTTAAATGAATTTTATACTATTGCACATGTAGTTTTGTATTATAATGTGTTGTTCCAAATTTTAACTTTTTTTTTTACATCTGTAAATTTATATGAAACCAAAGTATCCACATTTATAGTATACAATCTTTTTTAAATTAATTAATGCAAACAAAAATACATTTTCTCACACATTTTTTGTATGTGGGATGTAACGAACATGTGTCTCCATATATGGGTAACACACATTAGGTGATTTCCTGAGCGACAGGGTACTTTAAAAAAAAACGCATTCAGAAATGCTTAAAAAATTCAGTTAAAAATATATAAATTTTTAACAAATTGCCATTTTGGGAATTTTTTCAAAAAAATTATTAGGTGCTTTTGATGAAAACCGCTGTGACACGTGGCTTAAAGTGCTAATAAAAGCATTGGGCAAAAAATATTTTCGATGATTTAGACTGTACTTGAACGATTTTCTAATTACGCGTAGCATTGACGACTGTTTAAAATAACAGTTCCTATTCATTCTTTAATGAATATTTGCCGTAGTTTCATTAATAGTTATTGTTTCAAAATTACGTTAGGAGCGATGTTTCTACATTCGTTTCAATATAAAAATCAACGTTATCGATAGAACTTATTGTTGCTGCTTTATATTGATATCGGCTTCAACATTTTACCTTATTTTAGGAAAACGGAAAACCAGTCTCATTGTGGAGATGTTATTTTTACGGATATTGGAAATTGTTTGTATTTGGAGGATTTTTGAAGATGGTCGGAGATATTTTAAGTTTAATGCCGCCGTTAGGAATATCGGTGATCGTAAAATACGTCGAACACTTGCAAGATAATCGAACAGCGATAAATGTATCTGATACGGTAAATAAATTTAAGAATTGTTATTAAAACGTTCATTGACTGCAAGGGTGTCTGCTCGTATAAATTTATAAGGCTATCAGATGGAAAAATGAAGATATGGATACGAGAAAAATTAGGGTTTAGGATGCAGTGGAGCGGACGACCAGGTTAAAATGGAGATGGGTTGGTCTCGTTGCCCTAAAGAAACGACAATAGGCAATAGAGTACAAAAAATTAAGCAAGGAAAGCCTATGACGCGGTGGTAAGATAATATAGAGAAGGTGACGGAAACACTGGTTGAGAAAAGCGCAAAGAAGAAATGGTTGGAAAACGATTGGAAAACCTTAATCCAGGAGTGGATATGAGTATATGGATATATATATATATATATATATATATATATATATATATATATATATATATATATATATATATATATATATGAATTGAAGAAAAGATCGCTAAATTTGGAGGCTCACTCAAATATTATTATGATAAAATTAAATAAGTTGAGGTGTAATCGGTAGCCATTTTGTAGGTGCGCGTTTAAATAATCCTGTAATTAGCCATATCGATTTTTGGTGTATGGACCTTGTTCAGCCATACTAGACAGCGTTATTAACCTCCGTTTATGGTCGAACTAGTTGATTATTTTGTGTTGCACTCTCGAAGAGATTACAAAATCCATAGAAGGACAGAAAATATTATGAATTATTTTTGTTTCAATATTAGGCTTTTCCAATGCTTTATTATGACCTATAATGTTAAAACATATATATACATACAACAATTACTAAAATTAAAGTCCGCACAAAATGTTTACACGATATAACCGCTGTTCTGCATGAATATTTTTTTTCTGTCATTTACAAAATGATTAAATATAACTTCTATTTTGTAAAACAATGTATTTGTAATTATAAAAGATATAAGAATAGAAAAAATATGACACGCAAAATATTACATTACCAATTTTTAAAATGCGAATGAAAAATATTGAAAGTAAGATTTTACATTACTTATTTAAAAAAAAATATAATTTTTAAAATCGACAGAAATTTTTCTTAAAATTGTTTGATTTGGAATGTAAATTATTGAAACAGGGTTTTCCTACACGCGACACACGTAGGACTTGTATTTAGTATGCTTGCTGCACACGTACAAGGTAAATTCATGTGTATCGGCTAATGTTTACTCTCGTTTTACATTATGATCTATGCTTTTTATATTGGAGTCAGTTACTCCCGGAGTTTCTAATTCTGTGTTCCTAAATAAGCTGTATATAGTTCTCGCCCGGAAATATTTATTGGACTATTTTGTTTTATCTATTGTTCTCGAATAATAAACCAATTTATATTACTCAGAAATCGATAAAATTCTATATAATAGTATCCACCATTTTTCCTACCTGTAAAATTTTCGATGAAGTTTGTGTTTACATTATAACCGTCTATCGCTAACGGACGTAACACGCTGACCACTTCAGATAGATCATTATAAGAGCTAAAAGTATTTATACATTTGTCATCTTTCCATCTGTACACCACTAATTGGTCATTACTTACATTGAATGAAAATTCTTCTCTCTTTGTAGTTTCGTAATTTTCACAATTTGAAAATCCTTTTCAATTAAATCCTATTTTTTTTTTTTTTTTTTACTTTTCAAAACAAACTAACAGAAATTAGGGCCATTAAGTTCTGGCATTATAGTGATTTAAATGTAAATTATTTAGAAGAAAACTAATCCGTTTTACCGGCATGGAGTAAGATATATAATGCTTGTCAGAATCTTGCGATCAGTTATCATGGTAACTAGGCTTCCTCGCGAGTGCCACATATAAATTTATTTGCAAGAATAATTTTAAAGTTCGTTTGGAGTAACTATGTGATCAATGACTTTTTTTTA